>JAPJYX010000015.1:20015000-21482500 GCA_030503985.1 Himalopsyche tibetana | reverse complement strand
GAAAGATTTTTTTTAATTGTGTTTATTGAAGTCTGTTTGACGTTTGCTGCCGATTGTCAATGATACAACACACGCGCCACCTACTGTAATTTAATTTTACTACGCCTATAACCTTCGCGCAAGTTGCATGAACGGTATGGCAGACATACAAACATTGATTTTTATATGTAAGACCTACTGTAAGTTAATTTTAATATGCATATAACCTTCCCGGAAGTGCAAGCAAAAAGTTTGTCAAAGTTTTATTGCAATCGGATGAGCGGTTTGGCAGCGCATAGAGTACGAACAAACAAACATTCATTTTTGTATATTAGATGAATAAATATAGTGTGATTAGAAAAAATCAATCAGCGATTAGTAGTTTTCATGGTGTAATAAAATATTGCATTTCTCATTTAAGAAAATGCTGCCTTTGACATAAATATTTATAGTAATTAAAAACTTTTTTTATAATTACGAAAATTTGTACTTCTGTGGTTTTTACGATTTTCTCAAAATTTTATTTTTGCAGAATGTGAAGAGTATAAATATATAAATAAAATGAAAAAAATATATATTCCATACAGTTTGAATCAGTATAAACCATTCACGCGGAACTGTTGTTCGCGAAAATTTTGGTGTGTGTATATTATATACTTTGTAAGATTCCTGCATAGTAATTCCAGTGGTGTGTACAATAATTTAGTGTTTGATGAAAGACCTCGTAGTTTTTGATTCACAGTGGCGTTACGTGGGATTCTGTTTTAATAAACACCAACCCTCGGATACCCCCTGCTCCTCTGTGAAAATTTCGCAAGAGTTGGATACAACAGAGATTGACAACCAGATAGTTGTAATATTTGTTTTCTTTATTCACTTTTAAGGTGTTCACAATAATTTTTATGTGGAATGGCATTATATTTAGCTGAAATTTTTATTGTTATATTCAGTTAAAAATGCTTGTGATGGGCGAAACTAATTTCGATCTTAATTAATAAATGTGGAATTAGTTAAAAAGAGTGTTTTATTTTGATTTTTTTAGCATCCCTGAAACACCACTTTTAGTGAAGTTCAATTTCATTCAAGATTCTGTGAATTATTGGATGTATTGAGCAAGAAGTGATTAGAAAAATATGAATTGGCATGCACAACATGATATTAATTTAAAAAAGGGTAAACTTAACATTTTTTCACGTTATAATAGTAAAGTATTTTTTGATAAAATATCAATGCTCTAAATATTTTCTTTGTGTTTTGTTTATGCTACTTATTCAGAATGAGGATATAAATACTCATTTTGTCCATGTCCGCTCGCAATATGTAGCATATGGCCTTCTAATGGAGGTATCTCAACGGAAGTTTTTTTATACGAAAACTGCTCATTCTCTCTTTTTTCGAAGAGAATAAAGATATAAAGTATAGCGCTAGAACAAGACTAGTGGTTGGCTAATCACTGTCGCTACACTCTCTTATAGATTGGATTGGAATGATGGGAAGTATTTTTAGAAATCGCAAACATCCATGCCTTCGAACAGAAATCGAAAGACCGATTGAAAAACGCGTGTGCTCTGGCATGGAAGCCAACGACGTTGATCACTGTGCCATCTACTAGAATAGCACATCTCGTATTTTTATTTATTTTAACAATTTTCAATGAAATTAATCGACTATATTATTTTGTCTTTTGTGACACTAATGCTGTTGAAAGATTTTCAACATAAAGTTGGTCAAGCAAAAGCTAATACGAATTTCGAAATACTGAAAGACGAAGACAAAGAAATATAAACAAACATAAATCTATGGAAATGCATAGTTGAATAACTAAAGGCATATGAATCGTTGGGCCAGTATGAACGACGAAAATATACTGTATTTTAAAAAATCATATTCAAGCCACGGCAATCGTTTAATTCAGGCTCGCACGCCAACGTTTGCGACCTCTGTCAAAGACTCACATAGCATTATAACCGCACCGTGTCCTGAGCCGACTCTGTGCTGGATCGTTCACATAGCGAATGGTAGGGGATGCAATATCATCTTTCAGGGTTGAAATTGGGCATTTTGTAGGGATTTCTCGCAGGCCTTGGAAAAAATAATATTTCATTTTACCTACGGTGAATTTTACCCAAAAAATCTTTTATTTATTTCAATAAAAACTTCGCCTGCTTCTGTTATATAATTACTTCAAAAATATTAAACCTTAAGCGTAAGAATTTCATTATTATAGTAACATTTAATCGAACAATCAACATATGACTGATATACTTTAAGTTTATAATTAATTTTATCCTAAAATCAGATAAAAAATAGGCTCTCATTGCTCAGGCGTTCAATCCAAATGGTCAACGTCTCACTCAAAGGTTTGAATACTACTGCGAACAGTTTCCTGTATTGATTATTCAATCTGGTCTAAAAAAAGACGCAGTGGGAGTGATTAGTTTGGCACTAATGCTGCTTTAGCCGTTTTCTTCTATCCTTGCCATCTTCTCGAAAATTGGGGTTGTGTAACTAAATCACAATCAGTTCTCGTAGTAAACCAACGTTGTAATAAACTTCACTTTAAGTCCACGTTGTAAGACACAGAACCAGGTATGGTTTAAAAAAGGTGTGATTTAGTCGAAAGGTATTTCGGTATCACGCCATGTTGTGAAACTAAAAAAATCATTTTAACAATACTATACCAAGACTATCAAATAAACCCTTATTAAGTCATTATTTTATTTATGTAGCTTAAAGAAAAATAAGTAAGAACATGACATATCGTTTTTTTGTGTTTCACTCTTTTGAATTGAATCTTTAGACTGATTTTATCAAAAGATTTAAGTTGTCAAGATAATTATGAATTTATTTTAATAGTTTAAGCAGTTTCGTAAACAAAAATAAATGGGAGAATACAAAAAAAAAACGAAAGAGTAAAACTATTCTTTATATTGAAAATATTTACAATATAAGTCATAGCATTTTAACACCGTAGACGAGTGGAATTTTACAGGCAGTGTTCAAAGGCAAAGATGTTTTTGACATTTGAGCTCATGCTTACCGCTATACCCGATCTTGAAAACAAGACGCTCGAAGATTGATTAGCTAGATTAAGATATGTTATGTTTAACCATATCCTTATATTCTAACGTTGTACATCTTAAGCATTATCAGTTTGAAGA
Source organism: Himalopsyche tibetana (assembly GCA_030503985.1). Classification (NCBI taxonomy): domain Eukaryota; kingdom Metazoa; phylum Arthropoda; class Insecta; order Trichoptera; family Rhyacophilidae; genus Himalopsyche; species Himalopsyche tibetana. Next base: position 21,479,360 of record JAPJYX010000015.1, on the reverse strand, counting down.
TGATTATTAATATAGCGAAACACGCGTTACTCACAGTAGTAAAGGACGTGGTATTTACCTCATAGTATATGTTAATAAGCCAAATCTTTTTTGGTCTATTACTGTTTGAAAAAATATGCTTCGTCTCAGATTAAATCACTTATTTAAACCCTTTTTGACATTTACTAAATCTTTAACATATTATTTAAAACTAGCCCCGGTTCTCGGCAATCGTAACAATGCCACAAAATGAACTGTATGGCAGTCATACAAACATTGATTTTTATATATAATACCTACTGTTAGTTAATTTTATACATAACCTACTCGGAAGTGCAAGCAAAAATTTTGTCAAAGTTTTATTACAATCGGATGAGCGGTGAGGCAACGCATAAAGTACGAACAAGCAAACATTCACTTTCATATATTAGATAATTGATTATCGAAATAACACCACTTATTTCAATGATACAGATCGGTTGAAAATGTATGTATATTAATAGATACGAGTTTCTTAGAATTTTTACTATATTATAACAATGGCATGAAGGCAATGGTTAAAAACAATCCTAACATCGATTTGAACTGTCCTGTTAGTATAATATGTAGCATTTGATTTGTAATATCTTGCGCAATAAAAGAGTAAAACTCAACTGATGGTATGATGATTTAAAACATACTTCATATTTTTTATAATTATTTTGGAAATGAATATTTTCCTATGTTTACATAAGTTTATTTCAATTTATTGACTATTGTAATGTTGACTGATTTCAACATTTTTTCCGGTAAAATATTCTAAAACGTATAACACAACGTTAAGTCCGTCAAGACTCGAAGGAAACTCATGGTTGTTTTTGTTATATGTATTACAAATTGTATTTATCTTGACAGTCCCTCAAATCAAAACCACAATTTAAAACGTCCAGCTGTTAAAGGTTATGTATATAATATCTGATGTTTTCATTAAAACAGATCGGGGTTTCCCTGCGACCCCTGAGTACCTATCATGCACCCCCGCGTGGTTTTCATTAACCCGACGTACGGGCGAAAAGATAACACGAGGCATTTCCACTGAAGCGACTGCCTAGCTTTTTTTCTTCTTTTTTTTGTTTTTTTTTATCAAAAGAAGGGCAGCTGCTTTTCCGTACGTCTCACATTTTTGTAATATTGTAAAATTTACGTGGGATCTTCATTGTTTGTACAGCAGTGAATGAGAGCTTTGTTTTAATTTGATTACATACCATGTCGAAATAAACAATCGATTATATGTATAAGCGAATAAAAAAATTCTAATAAGTGAATGATATGCGATTTCACTTCATCTTCAGAACTTCAATTATTTAAAAACGGATTCGATATAATTTGTATGAATTGCATTGAAACACGTAATTATCTTAATAGTTCATATTTGTCGCCTGTGTGGTCGAGTGGTCAACGTCATTAGCTTCGGTTACGGAGGTCACGGGTTCGAATCCCAGTACGGACAGTTTTATAAATTGATTTTTCAATCGATTTATGAATTTCTGCTCGAAGGCATGTGATGTATGTGATGTCTTGAATTCCCTCCTCCCACCCATCCTATCTCATAAATGGGGCGTATCGAGAGCGATTAGCTAACCACTAGTCCTATCCTAGTCCCTATCTTTTTATTCCTACTCTCTTTGGAAAAAGAGAGGTTGAGCAACTGAGTAACAAGCATTTCTCGTAGAAACACTTCTGTTGAAATAAACTGCATTAGGAGTCCATTTGCTCCACATTGGCACGGACATGGTAAAAAAAATGTGTACTATAACGATAACTATCTTTTATTTATGCATCTATTTTCACTTTATCGTTTGAACACTGTTGGCATGGAACGCATTGTATTGTGAAAAGAGGATTGATTGTAATTTATAAAATAGTACTCTTTCATATATATTATATATCATACATACATAGGTTTATTATAATTATTTAATAAATCATAATCTTGGTAGCAATTTCGAAGCCATGTTATCGTTGTATATATTATAATTGAAAGCTGTTTTGTTCAGGAAGACATCCATAAAAGATACTGAATTATTATATATAATATAATTTACCAAATTTACACGTGTCGGCTGCGTGGTCAAGTGGTCAACGGCATTGGCTTAGAACATAGATGTCTCGGCTAGAGACAGTTTATAGATATTGATATCAAGTCGATTTATATATTTCTGTTCGAAGGCATGGATTTACATATTTTATGTTTTGAATAACCTTCTCCCACACATCCTTTACTAAAAAAACGGAGCGTAGCGAGAGCGATTAGTTAACCGCTTGATCTCTCCTAGCCATATCCTTATATTTGCTATCTTTACTATCTTTAAAAAATAAAGAAGTTGAGCAGCTGTATAACAGTCAATTCTCGTAGAAACCCTTAAAATGAAATCCTTAAACTTCACATTACATGATTTAAAAAAATACAAAAAATATTAAAGGCAGTTACTTTTTCCAAATGTAGATCTTCAAAGTTTTTTTTAAAATTTAATCTTAGCAATGATAGCTATTTGATAGAAAATGGTTCAAGAAATTGTTTCAGAATGACGATTCAAAATATATATTCGTGCACTTTGAAACGCATATTGTATTGTGTGCTACATGCACATTTTCATTTCTTCGTGTTAGATTATCCTTAGACTAAAAGCTCCGCAAAAGTACTCTAAAATATACATAATCAAAGCAATTCCGCAGAATCCCAGGTGCTTTTTTGAAACATTAAGGGAGCAAGTGCAATTTTTCTTCTTTAAAGGGAAAATAAAGGAGCAAAAAATATCAAATTATACTGATTTTGAAAAATCATTACTCTGTATGTAAAATTTGAACTATGAAATTTTTCAGACGTAAGTAACATTTTGTTTTTCTAACTATAAAATATTACGCTATTCTTTTGGTATGATTTCGAGTAAATTAATATTGGGAAAATTCGACAATTGAGATGATAGTCAAAAGTTGAAGACAATTATTTAAAGCTATTTTTATTTAAATTTGAATTGTTTGAATTTTGTACTTTTCCATGAGTTTTGTCGCTAACGGCCCGGGTTTCGCCTTTCGGCATCTTCAGGCATTCCACGTGCACGGATGTACTTGAACTGACGCGTAGTAAACAGTTTGTATCGTTTATAAACAAAAATATAAGTAGATCACTAAGTTAAAAGGCTATTAAAATGTAAATTAGCGAAAATTGAATGTATACAATTTTCAATGAATTAAGTGGGTTTGTTATAATTATGGGGATTTTTTGAAAATATTAATGACCAGATAATAACATAGGAATGTTTAAAATAAATCTAGGGTTTTATCCGACCTATTATTAATGAGTTGATTTGTTTTTAAGCCTTTGAATTAATATTTAATGATAGCAAGTGCTTGAATTATTAATAAAATGACAATTATTTAAAAGGGGTACAACAATGGAGAATTTGGTATATAATATTGCTCGTTTAAAATTGGCAAACTGTTGAGCTGAGCTCGGTTAATCTCTAAGATTTCTTGGTAAGGTAAATGTTACATACTAACAGGGGTGAGTTTAAATTAAAGTTTGTAAAAATTGCTTCAACTTTCAACTACATTGTTATTTATATAGCTGATACATTATAAATTACCCAAAGTAAAACTAGTTTTTGTTGTGATAACGAAGATATCTGCTCCCAATGTGAAGCATGTAAACTCCTAATGCAGTTTATTGAACAGAAGAGTTTCAACAAAAACTGGTTCTTACTGAGTTGCTCAAACTCTTTTATGTAGTCAGTAGGGCTAAGAAAGGACTTGTGGTTAGCTAATCGCTCTTGCTAAGCTCCGTTTTTTAGAATAGGATGGGTAGTAGAGGGAGTTCAAGACATCACATAAATCCATGTCTTTGAACAGAAATCTATAAATCTATTGAAAAATCAATCTATAAAAAATGTCCGTACTGGAATTCACACCCGTGACTTCCGTGTTCTAAGCCAACTATATATGCCGTATCATTATTATTTAAAAAAATGGCAAAAAAAAAACCCGCTCATCCAAGACCAGGGATTGGGGACAGTGTTTTGCTGGCCGCGTTCAGAAAAACAATTGAGAGTTGCAAATAAAATTCTCATTCAATACTGTCTTTTTAACTTATTAAAATAATAACAATAATACCTACGTATTTACGTAAAAGGATCTTTTAATGCGTCGACTGGCGACTCAGTAGGAATGCAAAACTTTAATTTGACCTACAGCATAAATATTGCACTGACTTAAATAAGTAACCACCACAATACGTATTTTTACAGTATCAAAACAAGCAAAACATTTTTCTATTTCATTACAAAAATAACAATACCACCTAACACACGAATGGGTATTTAGACAGTTATAAAGGTTTTTCATATAAAACAATTTGTATTAATATTAGATATCGACGAAAATCAATAAGTATTTATTTATCTTCATAGCAAAGACTGACAATCTAATTTACTTCCCCAAATATCTGTTGCAACAATTATATGTAACTGAAACTATACGTTAATTATATATTCCTTAAAAATGCTTCATATGAGGTGTTGCTACATGTAAACAACAGTAAGCTATCGTACTAATAAATTAAATCATGAGACGGCTTTTGCCAAAGGTAACAAGAGACGCTAAACAAACCATACAATACAAATTTCTCAAACTTTCTCTAATATATTGAATTAGTTTTTATTTTTTATTTTTTATAACCTATTTTTTATGATATTGATTTGATATGATTTGTTATGATATTGATGAATACAGTTTTGAAAAATAATTTTGTTGCATAAAAAAGTTTAAAACATAATAATATTGACATAACAAGATTAAAATAGAAAAGTATTGAGTTCTAAAAGAATTATAAGTTGCAATTGATAGTTATTTCTGGTTCGCGCTATAGTTGACCATGAATTTAGTCCGAAAATTTTCTTAACTATGTCTTATCGTGTGAGACAAAAAACTTCAATATTTAAGTAAGTAATTAAGTTTAAGTTAAGTAATCCTTCTTAACAAATCGATTGAACATGTCGCACAGTGACTTCTTTACATTTTTTTATTAATAGCATCTAAAATGTATTGCGGATTCTATTATATATTTATATTGACCTTTTGAATCTAAGATCCAAAATCTCAGGATGACACATTGGTTCCAGAAAGTGGCGCGTAAAAAAAGCTCATTTCATATAATTTGATAAATCGGTTTCAAATCCGTGTAAAAAAAGTACCAAAAATGTATGAAAAAACGTAACGGTTTATCCAAAATGATCGAGTAAAAAAAGTATTGGGTGTATATTTTACTGAATGCAAATAGTTTTACTTCAATATTCTATAGTCTAACTCAATAAGGAAGAAACTAAATGAATATTAGACCAGATTAAAAGTAGTCATTCAAATAATTTATATTGAATGCATAGATATATTTGTATTTCTTTATATAATGTTTGAGAACTTTCTTTACTGGCAATTTGCATGTTCGATGACAAGCAGGGTTGTGCCATATTAACATCTTTTCCAATATTTTTTTGTTTCTAATAATAATGTTTTTTTTTTACGTTTAAACGACTTTGTTTTTTTAGCGAAAATTTTCCCCATCTGTAAGCGGCATAAAACTTTTGAAACATAGAAATGATTCATAAATACTAATGTAAAAATGCTTTTATTCATCTATTATTACTATTAGATACAAATATCTATAGATAGAATCTCTGTTTAAAAGCATTGCCAAATAATTATTTTAAAATACTTATCCATTAAGCCAGTAGTTTCCAACTTTTGTGTTAATGCGCTTCCCTTTGAAAAAAAATATCTTCGCGCCTCCCCATCCTTTATTTTCATATAGTAACAAAGACACGTTAAATAAATATTTTGGACTGTTTGCGCTTCTTTTTACAATAGTCCACGCTTTCAAGGTTGGAAATCGCTGCATTAAATTAAAGCAAGGGTGTCCAACCATTTTTTTTTTCTTAAGATCGACTTTTCAATCTTAAGTTTTCTCGCGATCGACTTCTACCATGATTCTTGTAACAATTTTTATTTAGTAGGGGTTTTCCCTTCTTCAATCTTAGAAATGTTTATTTTAAATGCGAAATACATACAATTAGATAGGTATATGCTTACAAATAATTCAATTTTTGTATATTTTATATTTAAATTGTATATTTTTTCCAAATTCACGGAAGCTTTCGGGATCAAACAAATTATGCTTTGGAGTCGACCGGTTGATCGCGATCTACCAGTTGAACATCCATGAGCTAAAGTAATACTGGTCTTTACAAGCGTCGCTATTGAAAAATACATTATTGTATTATAAATAATAATATTATTTGTCAGCGCTTTGGGCAACCCTAACCCCAACGCATTTTTTTGGCAGAATAAAAAAACATTGCTTTGATTACCACTAATATTCGTTGACCAGTGATTTAATATTTTTTAATAAAACATTTGATACGTCCACTCCATACCACGTACGATCTCAGACTGAAGCTCAAACTGATGCATAGTAGGTAAGAAAAGGCATCTCCGAAAAATGGTTACCATTTATTGGTATTATCATTATTTTTTTTTTTTTTGCTTTTAAATGTAAACAATAAAATGGTTTTTTATTTCAATTTTTTTTAGAAGTATATATGATACAATTATGATTTAAAAATCAGTCAGAAAAAGTGGGAAAAATGGTACATTTCAAATGGCTGTATAATCATTATATTCGATAAATTAGAAATTCTGCTCAAATCACTTTCTTAAACCAATCTTTATCTGTATTTCTTTCTAAGACTTCAAACTTCGGTATCTTATAATAAACCTTAAAACGATCTTCGCGTAAAGTAGTTGAAAAAAATCCAAGTCAATGTTTTACCGTGTAAGTTTGACATTTTTACTATTTTCATTTAAAAAAAAATGCAATAGTGTAAAAAAGCGTTTGGAAAATGTAATTATTGAAAAAAAAAATTTTTTAAGTGAACGGTTCACGAGATTTCGTCGATGGCAAACGATCGATTTACTCTGTTTTCAGGCGTAAAGGTACTATATCCTCTTAAGGGGTAGAAGCATTATATTATATAATATTTAAAACAAAATGTATTAACTCCGATTTCTCTCATCCCGAGCATTATCAACTGATGAATATCTTCGTCTAAATATTCTGCCAAAAAATGATAATTAAAAATCATATTCAGTTATCCTATCTTGTTAAAAACCCTCAAGTTTACCCAGCTGACATGGATCAAAGAGGAAACACAATTTATTTCGTTATTAGTAATCACTCAAATGGCTTCTCTTTATGCCATTAAATGCCAACTGATAGATTTAGGACTTGAGTATTTTTGATTTTCGAATAAGACAACTTGTTCTTAAAACCCTATAAAAGTTTTCGACTTCTGACAATGAAAATCCGTACGGATATATTCCTATGTATATGCGGCGCTAGATCAAAAGAAATGCGTATGAAGGAAAACCATCCCCCAGTGTTATCTTTTACGTAGGGTCGTTAGCACGACGAAAATGCGACCTCCTTAGCATATATATACTTACCCCCGAGAGTCGCTTCAATATATATAGCGATATATGTGTTAGAATTGATCCCTAGTTAGGATAAAACTCCATTTGAAAAATAATAAAAGTTTGGATAACGTGACCATACTAGATGTCTTTAGCACAAGATATAAAGTGAGATTGTTGTTTAAATAGGTTAAAAACTTGAATAGGTTAAAAAATCAACCAATGGAAGAGATTAATAATTTTTGAAACATTCTCGTAACGTTAAAATTTACAGAAAGTTTGTCAAATATAAAATATCCTTATTGTATAAATAAAGGTACAATTTTTGTTTCTTACTCGTGGTAAAAAAATGCACTTTTTTAATCAGTTAAACAAATACATGTAGATAAATCGTTTTATCATTATCAAATCGAGCACTGTAAATTTACCAAATGCTACTACACCCTCCACATGTATTGAAATGGAAATGAAATTAAGACAAATTAATTACGCCCAATCCAAAAACACTCTAAAAGTTAATCATCTCACTTTTAAAGTGTTCACTGTCAATCAATACTTGGTAGAAAGGCATTATATTAAGAAAAAACACAATATTCCATTGTTCTTTATATCTTTATGTATAAAGACCAGGACCAGTTTCGCTCATTGAGCATTGTTAACTGATAATTAACATAATTTGACAGTGCTATTTATACAAAAACTAATTTAAATTAAAAGGTGTAAACAGCAATTGACACTATCGTTCAATATCGACATCGTATCGATGTCTTGTTTTATTTAATACTTTAATCCTACATAAAATCCTACATTACCCACATTTGAACAGAATCAATTGAAACTTGCGAACAATCTAAAAATATCAGCATCGTAAAAAATAAATAATTTCGTCTAATATTTACACAGTGCATAGGAATATGTGAATATATATATACAGTGAATAATAAGGAAAATGCACACAAACAGCTTAAAATGTATAGACATCGAGCAATATATTTATTTGACTGTGTTAATATAAAACAAAGGTATAATATTTTTGAATTAAATATAGTTCAGTTGACACCTGCGTGGTCAAGTGGTAAAGATTGTTGGTTACATGTTTACAGGTAAGAATCCCAGAACGGACAACATTTATACATTGTTTTTTTTTATCGATTTATTATTTTCTGTTCGAAGGCATAGACGTATTTGATGTTTTGAATTCCCCCATTCCTACCGTTTATTCTATCCTTAAAACAAGGCATAGCGGCAGCGATTAGCTAACCACTAATCTCGTTCTAGCAATATCCTTCTAATCATACTATATTTAAAAAAAGAGAGGTTGAGCAATTGAGTAACAAACAAGTATCGTAGAAACACTTCGGTTGGGATAAACTCCATAAGAAGTCCACATGATCCACATTGAGAGCGAACATGAAAAAAAGCCTATAGGGCCACGGGCAGATTTTCCGAAATTCCAAAATTTCTGTGATTTTTGATTGAAAGAGCTTAAAAAAATTCAAAAGAGTGATTTTGTATCGACTATTAGGTTTATATCAAGAAGGACATTTTTATTGATTTTTTTTATTCATAATTATATCACACAAATCTTACACAAATAAAAAGGGCAAATAAAATTTTAAGACTTAAATTAAAAGCAATCAATCTCATTATAAAAAATCCTTTCAATCAGGAAATATTGCTTATTGTAACATTCCCATATGTGTGGTAAGTCTATAATTATTCCTATAGAAATATCTTTTTTATATAATTACATTCACGGTTTTTAGCAGCCCCATTTTGAGATCGTATTTATAGAGCTCCTTTCCCCCTGGACTCGGCTCTAACTATCGCGGGACATGAACCACCCACGAAAATATCTTAATGAAGGAAAAAATAAATATAATTTTCATCCCTGGACTAAAATTATGATATTAGGGGCCGCCATTGCCGTGCGAGGTTACTATTAGACGGACGAAATATGTTCTCAAACAATTATTATTTCTGGCCAGTTACACGGTGTTCAGAAAATATTGTATTACTTGTTAAATATAGTTAATGTCTACTCCATTATTTTATCAAACATATTCAAATTGGTAATATATTTTTCTATACTGTCCATATTGTAGCTAGAATATAATAAAATACTAATTCCTCTTTACCAAATCAGTTTCCTATGTGGAACAACCTGGACTGTCTGATGAAGTTTCTCGAAGTGACGAAACACGTGTCACACGTTTTAGCAAAAAAAATATTAAAAATGAGCTTCCACAAAATTACCGCCAAACCTATCAAAGGAACTGTTGACTGTTAATTTTAATTTTAAATATGAAGTTTTGAAAAAGTATGTAATTTTGAAATTTTACACATTCTAAGCATAGGTATAAGAAATAGTTTTCATAAATCTGTATACCCAAGCATTATTTAAAAATCTGAGAAAAGATTTTTTAGAAAGAGAGTTTTTAGAAATTTAATAAAGTGCCAATAAATCGCCAGTATGTGAGTAATAATTTGAAATAAAAAAATGACAAGCAATGGTTTCAGAATTTTTTGCCAAGAACGTCACCAGAAATGTTTTTGAAACCGAAAAATTAGTTGTTACATAAATGTATTTTTTCATCTGCTGCTCATTCTGCTATTTATTGTATACAAATCAGCCGCAATTCAAAATCTGTTTTATTCATCCGTTCCTGAAGGGTTTTAATTATATGGCTTCTACTTATCTTAATGTTTGGTATTGATAAATCATTTTTCTCGACCACAAAACAAAACAATATTTTAGACTGTAGCGCAGTGAAGGGGAACCTGCGGCCTCTTGGCTACTCTTATGCGGCCTTTTGACTTGATCAAAATACTCACTTTGACCAAAAAAAATATATGCAAGCGTTTGGAAAAAGTACGTAATCAACCCATTATATGTACGACAGTCGAATAAAAGAGGAGGGGTGTCAACGTTTTCTTTACTGCGGCCTTATTGTTATGTATACACCCCATCATTCACTGTGCAATTTTGATTGCCCCTGACATGCTGTAATTGTAATTTGTCTTATTTGCTTGCGCTCGAATGTTGCGGGATTTTGGGATTGAGAAATTGTGAGCAAATCCCGAAAATTTATACAATTTGGGAATTGTAAGAGCTAAAAAAAATCTGGTGGATCAGTATACCAAATTGAGAATTTCAAATTCCTCGGTGAGCTAAAAAAACTTATATAGCTTGTATAAGCTTATGTTATAACTGTTATAAAAACAAAGTGAAACATATAATATATAATAAAATTAAGTGTTTTAATTAAATCCACAACACTATGTTGAATCAGATAAATGAATGTTGCCTTTAGAAATGAAAAGGTTCCAATTCCTGCCGAAGCGTATAGTAAGTAAGCTCACATATTTACCATACACACATTTTATACTACAACTGATTAACACCCTGTAGGAAAATAAGCCCCGAAAATATTTTACCGTGGACAAACAATATATTGAATTTTATTATACTTATTGCTTTAATCGTGTAGTTTTTTCACCTGAAACTTAATAATTATTACAGTTATTATTTTTATAAAGAGATATAATGCTATCGAGGAATATTTTTTAAAAAAAACAGCCAACAAACATGTAATATCGACATTTGAATTTTAAGCTGCTTACAAAATTCTAATGACTGCCGACATATTTAAAATAAAGGCTATAGCTTATACAAAAACCGACTTCTGAAAAAATCCAATACAGTGGAACCCCCAATTACACTACCCCGAATTACGCGATGGTTAGAAAATATTCGTCGCAAATCCCCCAATTGCACGGTCACATTATATTGTCGTTCTTACGAAACGGTCGTCTGTGCGGCGCATACAGTCAAATGTTGGCTAGGGTCTTTATATTCAACTCGTGCCAGGCTATACATGTATTGCCGGACGACTGTCTATGGTTTGGATTTTGGCGCGCTTTTCATTTTATCACTTAGTAACTAAATATTTCGTCCATATTTTTTTTTGAAAAACTAAAGAAAATCTTAGTTTTGCATTTTCTGAGGAAAAAACCAAATCCTTAATTTTGTATGAGATTCATTCCCCTAATTACACTACCTCGAATTACACTGTCCCGATTTTAGTGTAAATGGGGGTTTTACTGTATATCCTATAAATCGACGTAAACTGGTTTTCGAAGTATTACAAAAAGGTTTGTATAATAAAAATCGCGGAAAAATATTTTTTTATTATTTTTATTATAAACAAAAAGATACAATAATTCACATTGTTCAATGTTATTTGTTACTCGGCGGTGGAGTAATTATGCGTATTCCGTATTCGAGAAGTAAAACCAAAATATTGAAAATAAACCAAAATATAATATTCTTTACGAATTTATTGATACTGACTATTAAACTACATATATCAACCTTATCACAACCAAGACTGTTTGAAGTAAAAATACTACCTTTTTTTATTGAATAATAGAAAAAAATACATTCATTTGTAAATTTGAATCGTTCAAATTTTGTACATTCACACAAATTTTGTCACTAATTAGTTATTGAAAAAAATTGTGTGAAAGTACATAATTATATTACATATATTATTAATATTAAAATTCCACCGAGCACATTCAGTCGAAATCTTAAATTACATTAATTTGTTTCACTTTAAGTGTGTTCACTGTCAATAAATGATGGAAAGGCATTATATTAAGAAAAACACAATGTTCTTTTGTACTTATTTCCAAGTTTTATTTATCAAGATCAGGACCGGTTTCGTTCATGGCGTGTATAAGAAGAATAACTGATAAGAAATAAAATTTAACAGTGCTATTTTTACAAAAACACACCGAAATAAAAAGGTGTAGTAAACCATCAGCTTTGAAAATAATTTACAAATTACAGTAGACAAATTGCAAAGAACATCAAAACATGAAACCGTGTTACCAAGTTGAAAAAACCGGCTGTCGAATGACGCGAATTTAGTTTGAAAACCGACAAGCCTTAATGGCAGTCAATGATAAAATGCATATTCTGGGAAAAGATTTTTAGGTTAAAGTGTTGCCCATTTTTTATTGATAACTTCGATCTATTGTAATCACATAATAAAGTAATCACACATGGTAAAATATTCCATGTTTTACTGCTCAGATCATGTATTTTAACATCAGATTAATTTTACATGTTATGGTGGCAGTATAGCTGATAATGATCGCCGTAACCAAGTGGAAGTACTTTAAGCTTATGTTTATCAATATACCTAAACTGGATATGTGAAAACAAATACATTAATCGTACAATTTATTCATACCAAAGAGGAAGCTATTTTTTGATACATTAGAGCTTTCAAATTTCTTCGTTTATTATTAATCGTTTTAATTTAATTTAAAACAAACCATCTGTAAAACTAAACTGTTTTGAATTGCTATTAAATGTATTACTTAATTACAAATTTTACAGCCATTTTCAGGTTACAATACTTTAATACATACTTTTAAAAGACGCTCATCGAATTTACATTAAAAAATAATTCTTTCTAGCACATTAATTTTGTTTTTTTTTGTGTGTGCGAGCATTGTTGAAAAACTTTAAATATTTATATCCGGCTTATTATTCGAAGAACTGTCTAATAATTATGTTAAACTCAACTCTCCATACAAACTCCAATTAATTTCTATGTGGGATATATTGCCCCCGATAACAAGCATTGATTAATTCAGCAATGTTAAGATTCGACCTTAAAAAGCTCGGCGTAAGTAGTAAGTACTTCACAGTTAAATTATTTCTGTACTTCGGCTTAATTTTATTTCCTTGACTATTTATTCATTAACATCCTATTCATAACAACATCAACTTTACTCGAAACACTCGACTTGCTCGGAAGTTTGTAAACAGACGATATAATTCGTAAATGTATTGAAGAAGTGGTAAATAAAATGAATATTGAGAGGAATTTCCAAATTCTTGGCACAATATACACTCATCATTCCCATAGTTTATTAAATTAGCCCAATATATAGTATGCTTCGCGCGAATTGAGTGATATATAATAACTAATAATACTTAAAATAAACAACGTGTTTTTTTTTCACCGTTTCCGCTCCAAGTATAATTATCCATGAGCAATGTTCCCTCTAATTTTCCAAAGGCTATGTGCGCAAAATACATTAGCTATGCAACTTTGAAAGGAAATTAAAAAAATTATGCGCCACATAACGGTATTTAGACCTACTTAACGAAATGTATATTTTTTATAGTGACAATAATTAACAACACTATATAATGAAAATTAATTTATTCTGGTGATAATATAGCTGGTGTCGCTTTCGTACGCTCTGTTTTAATGCATGTGCGCGCGCACACGCGCACAGCTTGGAAGGAACACTGTCTATGACTATCTTAAATAATAAACAATTTAAAAACGAGTTTTGCTTACCAAAAACTGGTTTAATATAGCAAAATATACATATTTAGAACCACGAACACAAATAAAAAAAATTTCGATTATCGAAATGCAGAAAAAAACATCAATCATTGCCAATAGACAAATATTATTTATTTGTGCATTTTTTTTTATCTCGATCCCGGATTTGAAAACAGAAGTGAGCAGTAAAAGTCATTAGATGACCAACCGATTTCGCTTTTTATCGAAATCAGTATATTGCAAAATTAAAAACTATTTTTTTCGATTCAGTAATGGTTTCTATTATATGACACGTTTTCGTGACTGACAAAACAATTGATACACAAATATTCACATATAAAAAGCTTTTAAGAATCCAAATAAATGTAAAACGAATAATAAACTGATAGTCATGCAAGGCATGCCTTCAACAACATTGAAGACTAAGTCTTTTAACAAATACTTTCTATAAAGATTACTTTGGTAACAAAAGATGTGAAGTCAGCAAGCATACTATTATTTGAATATTTTAAAGATTTAATAATCAAACATAGAAATATATATATAATACTGCATATTGACCATTTGGCGTATAAACACAATTTATCTACTCGATTTTTATAATCATGTACAACTACAGCCTCCCGATTACAAATGTTATCATTTATTTTCTTTACCTCAGTGCTACCAGTATGAGCATTTGGTAATACTAATCGATGGCCAGCTATATGACTTCATAAATCATCCGTTAAGTTCCAAATGGTACAGTGAAATAAGGAATGGCGATGTGAGAACCTTCAAAACAATTTGTTGACTTAAGGCAACTTTCAATAGCAGCTGCAAAATTATTATATGACCCCATTAGAGGTGAAGTGAGCCAAGTGGTATTTTAGAAAAAAAAAATAGACGCGTTGTAATATTGTACACGTTTTAAAGTATCGTAAAAGTGAAGTAACCTCAGTTAATTAATACATATTGCAATATTGTTATCTCTGTAAAATAAAATATGCAATCTACCAAAACACCAAATAAAGACGTGATTGTATTCGAAATTCCAATTTTATAATTTTACTAGTTGGCTCACATCACCTCTCGAGGGCCCATATATTATAATTGGAAAAAAGTCTTAGATTTACTTCAACATGTTATGATTAAGTATATTGTAAATTTGTATGCTTTTTTATTGTATTTGATCCCCGTTTACTGAAAAAGAGTCGTGAAAACAGTGTCATAAAATTAAATTTTAGACATTGTAAACACACCCACAAAATAAACAAGCAGAGAAGAAAAAAAATATGAACTTAGCGCATAAAAAAAAATATTTAAAAAGAAAATAAACATTAAATTGAATTGAATAAACTAATCCGCGTAGTATTATTTATTTCACTGAATTTAAATTTTATGTGTAGTTGGTTTAAAATGTAAAACTAATAAAGAATGGAAAAAAACTCATTTTTTAGTAATTATGCGTAAAAACGTCGACAATAAAAAAATATAGGTCATTTATCTTTGGTTGCGCTATATACGTGTTTATGACAGATCGATCGATCAACCTATTGAAGCGCTGCCAGACATGATTTGCCAAATCTTTTAAGCGAATTTCGCCAAAATTTTTGTATATTGCATAAGTGTACAATATATACATAACTTGTTTTCTACGTAAATATTGATGTAAACACCCTATTTCCGCCCCATGGAGAGTTCGGTAAAGCTTTCAACTTGTATGCGAACGTGTTGTAATATAATTGAAAATTCATAGTCAGAATTTGAAACCTTTACAAAACACTCTTCATAAAATATTTCGAGCATTTTTGCATTCTTACGTCTGAGTACCATTTGGGAAGTTGATTTCAAGATACCCATCATCATCATAATGTAGTCTACAGGGACACCTACAATTAAGATAAATTAGTAAGTGACATATTTATAAACATTGGTAAAATCTAGCTTAATAGGGCTTTAAATTATTCCATACGAGTTTAAGAACGTAAAAATTGAAATCCTATTTTTTTAATAAATAAATGTATCTCAACCAAAACGCACTATTTATTTTTTTATATTTTATACCAAATTAAATATATTTTTTTATTTCAAATTTAAAGCTAGTCAAATCTTGGAATAGTATCTATCTGTCAAATGGAGAATTGTTGATTTTGTTAACATTCCATAAAATTTAAATAAATAAATAGTGCGTTTTGGTTGAGATGCAATTATTAATTGAAAAGATAGGAGGTCATTGCTTAAGCACGCCACTGGCTTCCTGGTCATTTTTTAATGCCATTTAATTTGGGAACACAAATTACAATAATCATGGATCTATAGCGTTTTCCATTAATTAACGCCCTGGCCCCTGACCCGTATCATTTTTTTAGAAATAAATTTTTACAATTTGCAAGTGTTGTTCTGGCGTATTTATGGTGAAATGGCAAGCCAAACTGAGCACAAATCAGCTGTCAGTTTTATAATTAGCTGTCATTGGAAAAAGTTTTACTAATTCCAAAAAGAAACCTACATAAAACCATCTTATAGAAGCCGTAAACATCATAGAAAGACATTGAGTGGATATATGTAAGTGAATATCTCAATTTATAAACATTTCATTTTAACCATGTATTGATTTGCAGTAAAAACATCCCTTTAATACACACACTACGAAGTTGTTGACTATCAAAAGTAATTCTAAATATTCCCCCAGCGATCCCCAAAATATTAATCGATGAATAACGTCTTTATTGCAACATCTCCGGATAAAGCTGCATGCACAGTTATCTGACAGTTTGTAAAAGGTAAAACGAAAGGCACGAGAGAGGGATTGCGGCTGAAGAGGGGAACTATATGAATCGATTATTGCATTAAGGGAGGACGAGCTTCGAAGGGATGTTTAGAGGCAGTGCTTTTCAGGGTGGAACGGAGCGTTGATTGTGCGAGAAGCGACAATTTTCGGAGGATAATGACTTTTTTGCACTGAGGATTCGTTTCGACACGGTAACTTTGTTTGGTTCAAAATTGCTTGATAAAATACGATGATCTATTTATTTTAATAGATGCCTATATAATTATTATTAAATATACGTAGAATTTCAACCAAGGCCAGTCCCCATTGTGCCCCAATGTACTCATTGGATTAGTGTTAAATAAATAGCACGTTTTTAAAAAAATCGATTTGCTTAACATTTCGAATACAATTCGATATCATATTAGTGTCATAAGATAATAATTTAAAGCAACAAGATAAAAATAAAAACATATTTCAATTATTACTTCGTTTTGTCACCTGCTGTGGCTCAGTTGGTTAGAGCTTGCTCTACCGATCACGCAGGTCTTAGGTTCAATTCCCGGTAAGATCGCAGTTAATTTGAGAATTATTCAATTCAAATTTGTGATCGAAGACTGGGTGATTGTGATGTCCATTCACATTATTACCTCTCCTCCCATCCTTCTGATCTTTTAACAACTCGGTGTAGCAATAGCGATAAGTTAACCGCTAGTGTTGTTTCTAGCCTTATTCTTATTCCAATACTACTCACTTTGAAAAAGAGTGAGGTTGAGCAACTGAGCAACAAACAGTTCTCGTAGAAAAAAAAACTTCTGTTGAGATACCTCCATAAGGAGGCCATATGCTCCACATTGCGAGCGGACATGGATAAAAAAATTGTTTCAGTGACGAGAAATAAAAATTTTTTTTTGATTGATTCATAATTACTTTTAATGTTTTCACTGTCAATTCTTGGTGGAAAAGCATTATATTAAAGAAACAAACACTTAAAAATGTACGTGATAGTTAAATGATATTGAATAAATGTGGAGTTAGTACAAAAAATATGATTTTTTAATTAAGTGTTAAAGGTGTTAAACATGTTTAATTTGTGTGATTATAGAGTCACTTATTGATAAATTATACTGTGATTTGTAAATTCTTTCCAATGTCAATGGTTTACCTTTTCATTTCAATTTTTTTTGTATAAATAGCACTGTTAAATTGTATCAGTTAATAATACTCGCCATGTGCAAACCCGATCATGATCTTGATAAATTAAAGTGAAAATCAAGTTAAAAAGAATATTGTGTTTTTTTTATTAATATAATGCCTTTCTACCAAGTATTGACAGTGAACATTCTAGAAGTATTTTACTTCACTTAACAATTTAAAGAATAAAAAAAACGTGAATAGAATCAATGGCATTGTAGTGTCGATATTGTATTGAGACACAGACCGCAAAACGGAAACGCTGCACATTACCACTGCACTACGGAGGTGTATTAGTAGCAATTATGCACATTGCGCCCTTTTGTCTGCGCGTCCTCTATACAAAGCACATTGTACTGTTCCAGAATTCAACCTCAACCCCCGTTACTCCCTCCAATATCCAGATGTACATACATTTGAAGCCCTCTCTCTCCCTTGCGAGTGGATGGAATGATGTCAACCGCACTTTCTCTGCAGGATATGGCAGCCGAAACAGATGGAGATTAAATAATGCAGTAGAATTCAGTAATCTCTTGCATAAACGAGTCCACCTTTAAGAAAATCATTTGTATTTGAATAATAAAGTTAATATTCCTTATTAATTTTAATCAATCGTGGTAGTGTTAGTATTAAGAATGACTAGACCAGGGTGAGGAACCTTTTCATTTCTAAACGCCATCTGATTCAACGGCCGCAGTAAAGAAAACGGTTTTTGGTCGGCGATTTTGTAATCATCATTATTTTTTAAACAATTTCGTACTAATTTCTAAAACCCAGAAATTCGCAAATTTCCCAAAATAACCATCGTGGGACACGTTTTTTCTAGATCTTCCAAAAAAATTCGAATCCAGGTATTTACGGATTTATAAAAAAATAGCAGAATTGGCCGATCGATTCAAAAGGCCGCATCAGAGTAGCCAAAAGGTCGCAGGTTCCCCTCCACTGGTCTAGACTTTAGACTCTATAGCAGACATGCACAACCTGTTTCTTCTAGTGGGTCACATAAAAACAAATTTTCATGTGATAGGGCCGTAATGAAAAATTTAAACTAAATTACACTAAGCCCTCTTTTATACAGGGGGATACGTTTCATGTAAAACAGAATGTTCCAGGAAAACAGTATAAAAAAATGAAGTGAATACATAATAAATATATGAATGATAGGTTAAATTATATTTGACCGTGTTTTTTCGAATCGTGTAAAAAACAAACCGTGCAGAGGATTATGCGTTTACAAAAAAAATGTTTTATTTCAAAATAAGTATACATGTTTTATTTATATCTTATTCAAAAATTATTTTTTTTAACTAATTCTTTAAAATTTGATTAAATATTTATATTAGTAAGTTGCACAATATAATCCAAATAAAAAAGCAGTAAGTCTATTTCTATAAAACGATTTATTCTCCTTCAATAATGAAAAAGCTTGTTCACATTTTATAAATTCAATGATTTACTTGAAAAAAAACATACATTTTATTTTAATTTTGAGAAAAATCATTCGAAGGCCGCAAAAAAAATAGTGCTTTAGAGTAGTGAAATGTCCTTGACTACTAATATTTGGTGAACGGATTCTTTCGAACACGAACACTCCGAACATGAATACTCCGAACACCGATTCTTCCACACACAGAACCTTTCGCAAATAGTATACTCCATACCTTTAAATATGAAAATCATTGTTTTATTATAATGAGTAATGTCTTAGATCAATAATGCCAAATATTTTTTCGGAATGGAAACAAGCAAAATATTTAATTATAATGTATATATTGTGTATGAACAGTTTATCATTTAATATGTATTTTGGCTTATTAATTTAGAAAATTTGTGCTGTATTCTAATAGGACCGATATATTTATATCCAGAAAAGGAATCGAATTGAAATTAATATCTTGGTATCTTGAGTGATTATAATTTAACTTTGAAATTACGATAAATCAAACTTATCTTTATTGACGAAAGTCTTTTGGTAAATCTTTATTTAATTGAAAACATTAAAAACAACATAAAAACTTTCCGAATTTCGTAATCACTTTTAAATACAAAAACAACTTAATTTTATTACTTTTAAGGGGTTTTCAATTAGAAACAATGCTTTTGCTACCGACGTAATTTACAATTATAAATTCTCATCAAAAATGTCATAAACTTTTAACAAATCATTAAAACAGTGTTACGGCACACTTTGAAAACACTTTCGTAGATTAACTACGCATTTTGAAACTGGGACACCTTAATTTAAATTATTAGAATTGAATAAAATAAAATGGACTATCATGGTTAGTAATTAAAATAAAGCATACTTTTTTAACCATGTCCGGTTACAAACAGTTATACAGTAAAACCCCCATTTACACTTAAGTTGGGACAGTGTAATTCGGGGTAGTGTAAGTAGGGAATTGGTTTTTACTGCAAAAAATTCAAAACTAAGATTTCGCTTAGTTTTGAAAAAAAAAATATTGACGAAATATTTAGTTCGGGGTAGTGTAATTGAGGGTTCCGCTGTACTACGAATGTAGCATCTCAGCAGTATTTATTTTAAAAGGAACAGTTATTATTAAATTACTTAATCTAACTTTTCGAAAAGGGTTGCAAAACAGTTAGGAATGTGCTCAGATTTTAAAATCAGTAAATCGATTGAAAATACTTATGTATCTATTATATATGAATGACATATATGAAACCAAAAAAAAACCCTACCACCCTTCTGATCCTTCGATAAATGAACGTAGCAAGAACGATAAATAAACCACTAGCCCTGTCCTAGCTTTATCCTTATATCCTCAATTCTCTCTTTGGAAAAAGAGGGGTTGAGCGACTAAGTAACAAAAAGTTCTGTTGAGATGCTTCCATTAGCAGGCCACTAACTCCACATCAGGAACGGACATGGATAAAAAAAAAGTAGAACGAACGCCGGAAAGACAGTTGACAACTCGACTACTGAACTGTTACCAATATGTAATTAATAACTATTTAATTGTTGTGTCCGTGGCCCAGTGATGAAAATCGTTGTCTTCCGTGACCGATCCCACGCGCTCGAATCCTAGTATGAAAAGTTTTTTTTTAATCGTTTCAATATATTTTTTTCGGAGACATGGGTGTTAACGACGTCTCACAGTTCCTTCCCACTAGCCTTGAAGTAGCCCCTTTCCTTATATCCGTATTTCTATCGTCGAAAAAATGAAAGTGAGCGACTGAGTAACAAGCAGTACCCGTAAAAACGAATACCATGTGCTGCACATTAGGAGCACCATTGACTGTAAATATATACGCACTTTTTTCAGTTGTTTTCATATGATTCGCTGGAGGTCAAACACAGTCAAACACGCATTCAAACGTGCACCACAAGACACTGTATCTAGGGCATCCAATCCCGGGATCCGGGATCCCGTTCAATTTTCTGATCCCGAAATTCCGGGATTGAGATGGCCGCGATCCCGGGATTTCGGGATTGAGAAATTTCTAGCAAATTCTCGAAATTTATACGAAATTGGCAAATCGGGGATTTCAAATTCCTCGGTGAGCTAAAAAAAAAAAAAAAAAACGAGTTTCTGTGAGATTCTGGGAAAAAGTATACCAAATCGGAGATTTCAAATTCCTCGGTGAGCTAAAAAAAAAAAAAAACGAGTTTCTGTGAGATTCTGGAAAAAAGTATAGCAAATTGAGGATTTCAAATTCCTCGGTGAGAAAATCTCAATCCCGGGATCCCGGGATCCCGGGATTCAAAATAATTCAATCCCGAAATCCCGGGATTGGAAAAAGGCTTCGGGATTGGATACCCTAACTGTATCTTTCTCTCTTAAATTAAGAGCTATATTTTTTTTAACGTCGGAGCTTGTATTGTCGTGGCTTAGGTATTAGTTGGAGTCGATAGCTATTTTGACTATACAGCCCTGATTTGTAAGTCTATTAGGTTATAAAATTGATATTATTATAACTAAATAATGACGACTCCCCAAATCAAGCGTGGAAAAATTCAATAAAGCGGACTGGGTTGTAATTAAATTCAAAAAGGACTTTAAAGAGTTGTGCAACTTTCAGCGGTCTTAAACCTTTAATATTGTATTATAACAAATCTTTCAGATTATATATTTTTTACTGCATTCGAAAATAATTTAAGCCAAAAAAATCATTTATCACAACATGAAGTAGTAAAAATGATCACCCCATTTTTTAAATACTAAATTGATTTTAAAGCTTTTCCCTTTGAACCAGTTATTAAGGTAGTACTGAATAGAGTCATTTTTGTTAGTTTCCTTTATATATACCCTTTAATTAAGTGTTTTTTTTTTATTATTTAAACTGTTTTATTGTACCATAATTCAAGGACTTTAAATCAAACAAGACTATCTAAAAAAGTGTAAATTTTCAGGAGAGCCAAAAAAAGCTTTTTATTATTTTGTAACTTTAAAAAGTAGATGCTTATTTATTTATTGCTTAAAAATTAAAAGTATAATCCATGACATTACAAATGATGCCAATTCGGAATGCCAATTCGCCATGAACTTGACAAGTATAATGAGGAAAAAAAGACACTAGATAATAAATACATTAAAATCAAGAAATAAAATAGTCAAAGTTAACAAACAGTTCTCAAATACTTTCACTAAAAATGTCCACTTTTCTAGGCAATGAGTTGATCAGTCGATCGGCCCTTGAACTGGCGACTCATACGTCATACGCGAGGAACAAATTTTTAGAAACAAATAATTTTGGTCATAGATTCGCACACATAAGAATAAATTGAGAGCATGTAAGTTAATAGTCATGAGAATTTCATGATTATTACCTCGGCCCCGAAGAAGAAGAGAAAAATGCTTTAAGCTTGGAAACTATCTTCGAAACCTAGCGTTCATATTTTATAATTTGCTGTGTACTGTATGTTTATATTCCTTATTGTGAATTGATGCTAAGTTTTAAGATTTATCATAAAAAAACATCGAAAAAGACAACTTTACATAGTTAACGTTAAACTTCACAGGTGATTTAAAAAGAAACTCGAAAGGATTGTCATTTTTTTTGTAGATAACGTTATTTGACTTTAAGCACTCGAATTTATAGAAGGCATGCGAATATGTATTCTGTAGACATGTCAGGTGCTAGAATTACACACAAGTAAAAGTAAACTGATTGCTAAACTATAATATTTTTAAAAATACAAACAAAAAACTATTTATCAAAAATGTTCTAAGCCACTGTTCTGTGACTTGCCGGGGACGAATCCTTCATTTGCATTTTAACTAAGACTTAACATTTGTTCCATTAAATCGACTGATAATACAGTTAAATAGGCAAAGTTAACAATTTACAAAGTTTTAATATGCGATCGAAAAGGTTTGACGCACGCAGCAGACTTTTAGGAAATGTCCCCACGAACTTCATAACGAATGGGATTTTAATGTAATTAATTAAATATCAAAGTTTGTATTGTAAGAGGCCGGGTGCAATATAAAATTTAAATATTTTATCCTCGAAGTGTTTAAAAGTCACAATTCCAAGCTAGTAACTATTTACTGGATCAAAATCGAGTTCAGTTCCAAAAAAAATGGCTAGCGCATTATTTGTTATAACATGTTGGATGTGCAAAGTAAATAATGCACTAATTACACTAACTGCTTCTCACAACAGCTGATGGGCATGTTCCCATGGTACGTAAGTCCTTAGCACGTGATTATTCTTCATCAAGATTGTTTTTTTAGTGAAATATTAATATGACACGAATTTAATTAGTAGCATCAAAGGTAACCCGCCAGGTGATGACCGAAAGACACTGGAGAGGACATGTATTAGAATTCAATGACGAAATCGGTGATTACGTAATTTAAATAATACATTTTCTTTTTAACTATTTAGATGTAAAAAATCATTGAAAAGATTTTCTATTGAAACATTTTATTTTAGCATTAAAAATAGGCTCGTATTGTTCTGGTCAGAATCTAAATAACACTGGTCAGAATTTAAAATAAATGGTCATAATATATCGGTCAGAATAAATAGTCATAATTGAAATGAAATTTAAAAAAAAAACCTAACCTACTAACCAAAATTGTTATTAAATATTCTGACCGTATAATATTTTAATTCTGACCATTTAATTTGTTTTCTTCAAAATGTTCGCAAGAAACTATCGTTTAGTCTGGGATAGTGATGAAAAAGAAGACCCGTCATTTTCGTGGTACATTCAAATATTTCTAAAATAAAAACACTAATTCAACCAATTTTGAGATTTCTTTGGAGTTTTCCAAATATCTGAGATCTGGTTTCGTTCATCGATTTCATATCTTAAACATGCAATACATTCATTATTTGAGGGTTGGTACAAATCGTTTTGCCATCAATAATTAATTGCTGAAATTAATAATGTGATTACGTATATATATAATGAAATATAATGACTTGTCGTTTTTTTCTTTATTTAATCTTAAGAAATCACCAAAAGATATTGTATAAAACGACAAATTTTGACAGGAATAAACAGTCAAAAAATGGTTAGTTGTTTTGTATTTTCCAAATGCCCAGCCATCCTAAATATTTGATGTATAAGCAGGTCATATTTAATGATGATAAAGTTTACATTTTAATTATTTTTTATTGCATTAGCAATAATGGGTTTTTTTTGTCAAATTATTAAGGTATTAAAACGTATATAAATCAATAAATAAAAATATCTGGTTCTTGTGTGTGTCATATGTGATGGGTTGTTAAGTTATGGGGAATGAATCTTAACTGTATTTGTTAAATGATAACTTAACATTCAATTAAATATAATCATGAATATTATGATAACTCACATATATTGTAATTGATAAAGTTTTAAAAGAAACTATTGCACATCAACGGCCTGATAATTAATTTCATTTAAAGGTCTCTTTTCCTTAATACTATTTTGTTTCGTGAAAATGTATTATGAAATATTATGCAAGAACACATATAAAATAATCTCTGGGATAAGTAAGTGATTCATTTGGGCCGAAGAAAGTCGACAAAAAACGCGGAATAATTTAGTACTTTGTACGTTCATAAGGATACTCTGTTCTTTAATGAAATCCTCCCTTAATCCAGAGGGTTGGAAGCGTGAGCTTATAATATAGCAGGGATACGTTCACTTTTTTATTAATAAATTGAAAGGAAAAACGTAATAAGTCAAAAATGTACACTACGCGAGAAGCGTTTTTATTACCTGTCTGTACTTCGTATACAGCATGTCTAGTATTCTCACTAAAAAAAACATAAAACAAATAATCCAAACAATTAATAAAACAAATTTATAATTTTATAGAAAATTACACAACAATTTAATAGCGCTGATAGCTATGCGAAGTCTTCAAAGATATCAAACAATAACTACAATTCGTGTACTTCTAAATATGTTGATATAATTAACGAAAATGTGCAAAAGTAGTCGGTAAATAATATGATTATTGCTCTAGCATTTTTTAGGCTCAAATGAATAATAAATTGCCTCGCATTGCACAGGTTTGTAACAATAGTTATTTTAAGGTCGATATATTAATTTTTTCAGTTATGATGGACAGTATAATTGCCAAGTATTGAAAATATCACAGACGTTCATACATTAAGAGATAAATCCACACACGTATAGGAAAATCAATGCACTAACGTGCTCATTTGATTTATCAAACTTTTAACCGTACAAGTCGACTACGAGAACGGTAAATATCATCCCTAAAACAAATGATGTAAAAATTACAAAAAATAACCACGAAAAATATATTTTAAAATACCGCACCGCGGTTTCAAAATACAATTAGAATAACACATCCTGCCCTCTTTTTATGCCTGGGGCTGAAAGCTAGTTTTGGGTTTTGAAGGGAGGGGTTGATAAGCGGACCAAAGGGAAAGAAAATGCTACAAACCTCCACATAAAGGGAGACAGGGCTTTGTAGCCTCACTTTATAATTAACTAGCGTTATTATTATTTTAATAATGTTTGGGTTAAAAATATAATAAAGACCTTTTGTTGTATTATTAAATATGACATCGTTTACGTTTTGTATTATTGTTTAATATTAAATGGATAAAGACTTTGGCTAGCAGCTGTCCCATACAATCGATTAAAATACGAATCCCTGGGAAGTGAAGTGAGCCAAATTTTATTTTAGAATAAAATGAATTAAAAAAATTATGCAATCCACAAAAACAAAAGTCCAATAAAAAAGTTTTACCATTTTGCTACTTGGCTCGCTGAATGGCCTTTTTATGAAGTTATCACCATAAATGTTTTTCTACGAGAACTGTTTGTTACTCAGTCGCTCAAACACTATTTTTCAAAGAGAGTAGTAGGAATATAAGGATAGGGCTAGGACTGGACTAGCGGTTAACCAATTTTTGAAATTGGAAATGAAATAATGAAAAATTCCGACACCAAAACCTTTCACAAATTATACACGATTTTATGTTGAGTGGCCAATCTCGGGATCACAAAAAGGCTCCGGGATTGGATACTCTAGTCGTAACGTAATAAAGACATAAAATACGGATTGTAAAGACATTTCAAACTCACTTTCCTTCCTTGCATTGGGCTCAATTTTTTTTTCTCCAATTAAGTGATAAATGAAACCAAAATATTGTTGCATGCCATGAAATGCTCTTTGAATGTCTTAATACCATCAGAAGTGAAATGAAAGGGAAAAAGAGCTAAGTTGGTTAATAAATTGTTTTTGAAGCACTAGAGTACATTTTTTTTACTTTGAATGGTCAAAAAAGAATTACTTTGTTTTACTGTAAATCTGAAAATATTTTACTTATTTTATATGACTGTACACAATATAATGTTAGTTGTATGTATTGCCAAATAGTCTTTTATGATATGGAATATTTGGTTTCCTGAAAGCAAGTAAACTGTATCCGGTACATTATTCTTCTGTATGAAATTATGTGTAGTTTGAATTATAGCGAGTGAGCTATAATAATATGTTATTTTATACTTTATTTAAGGAAAACGTATTGATTGCTTTTTTTATCTAGAACTGTGAGATTTCCCACCCAAATTCAAATATTATATGTGTAGCGTACCATTTAACATTGAAAAAATATTTTTTATTGCAATTCTATATCAAATTTGAATTGTTTGAATTTTGTACTTTTCCATGAGTTTTGTCGCTAACGACCCGGGTTTCGCCTTTCGGCATCTTCAGGCATTCCAAGTGCACGGATGTACTTGAACTGACGTGTAGTAAACAGTTTGTATCGTTTATAAACAAAAATATAAGTAGATCACTAAGTTAAAAGGTTATTAAAATGTAAATTAGCGAAAATTGAATGTATACAATTTTCAATGGATTAAGTGGGTTTGTTATAATTATGGGGATTTTTGAAAATATTATTGACCAGATAATAACATAGGAATGTTTAAAATAAATCTAGGGTTTTATCCGACCTATTATTAATGAGTTGATTTGTTTTTAAGTCTTTGAATTAATATTTAATGATAGCAAGTGCTTGAATTATTAATAAAATGACAATTATTTAAAAGGGGTACAACAATGGAGACAATTCTATATGCTGGAAAAAGTTAGGATTTTTTTATCCGGCCTTGCATCACATCCATCGAGATTCATCCAGCTTTCAAAATAATAATAAGTGTCTTCAAACCACTTCATCCCTAGGATGGATTCGATAGAGTGACGTGTGCAAAATAGCATTGTTCCTAACTTCAGTGCAAAATAACGACTTTTGTCTACTCCTTGTAATATTTGATTTTCCCCAAATTTGTTGCTAGCTAATTGTATTTCAACAGCTTTGCCACATTCGCTTGAAAGAATCGGGTGCTAATCTTTTTTTACTTGCTTAACATTCGACGGTTCATTTCGTAAAGTTGTATTCGCATTGTATTTACACTCAGTCCTTTTCTTACACGGTAGAAGCGCTCCATATTAAGCAATCGTGCTATTGAAATCGTCAGTGAAACATTTTTCCTTATGAAATGAAACATGTTCTTATGAAAGATAGGTTGAATTTCATCACCATTTCAATCCCAGATAAGAATAATCAGTGCAAAAATGGATTTGGTGGATACAAAAATGCAAATGAATACCATTGGCGAGACAAGGAGAATGAACAAACGCAAGCCCAATATTCTCTGCTTGGTAAACAATTTCCAATCGAAATATCATTTGCATTAGCTCTATTATTACTTGTGCATTACTTTGTCTACTGTTCTATGTCCGCTTCCAATGTGAAGCATGTGGTCTTCTAATGGATTTATCACGACTGAAGTTTTTCTAATAGTAATGTTTTTTACTCAGTCGTTCAACCTCTCTTTTTGATAGAAGAAAAGGGCTAGGACATAACTAGTGATCAACTTATTGGAAGGGTGGCAGGGAATATTTAGACATCACAAACAGCCATTCCTACGAACGAAAATCGATAAATCGATCGAAAAAATGCTGCCGGCACTGAAGGCAACTTCTCACCCGACAAATCGTTACCTTACTTTAAAAAGGTTCTATTTGCACTTTACCATGTTTTGAGATACGAGCGTTTGAATATTTGACTGATCATACAAATGTTGTTTATAAATCGATTATAAAAAGTTCTTAAAAGTTTCTTAGAAGCTTGTAAAATTACTGTGTGAAAGAAAGTGTGTAGATAGAACTCTTGAATCCTGCTAACTTCTTTATTTAAAATTAATATATATGTTAGATTGTAGCAAATTCAACATTTTCCGACCAAAAGGTTATTTTATGCTAAATTGTCAGTTAGAACCTTTTCAAAGTAAGGTAGTGAAATATTGATTACTCCCTTATTATTATAAAAAAATATTTTTTAATTGTTACAGTTCACGTCTCGTTGAAGTAACTATAAACCGGTGCGTATTAATATACTTACACCAACACCACTGAATCTTTCCCATAAAGATGTTATTTCTCTCCTGATGTGCGCAGTTTTTATGGCAATCATTTTGCGACATTTCTCGTGGGTGAATAACTAATGCCTCGGAAGGGGAGTTAAGACACCCCGCTTTGATTGGGCGACGTAATTCCGGGCAGTCGTCGGATCAGGGCGAAGATTTCTGGGGCGTCAGCGCAAACACCCTGGACGGATTGGACGGGGTCTGTTTTGAAATATCCATGAATATTAAGCACCTACGCCATGATAACAGTCTGAATTTGTGTACACTGAATTTTAATTTTCTCTCGGAATGTCAATCGTCCGACGCTAATTCGGGTCAAGGCAATATTAATCAAAACTGAAACTAATATCACTGACTTATATTAAAGATTTAGAACCTTAAGATAACAATGAAATTGTAAGAAATATCTTCTTATATTAATAAAAACACAATAATCCTTTGTACTTCATTCCACTTTATTTAATATGTCAGGACCGGTTTCGCTCATTGCGAGCATTGTCAACTGATAAGAAATATAATTTAACAATGCTATTTATACAAAATCGAAAAGTTATACACAACAATTGGCATTGAAAAGAAATTGCCAATTACATTAAAGTGATTCTAAAATAACACAAAATTAAAATGTTCAACACATCTAACATATAATTAAAAAGTCATCCCAGATTAATAAATGCCAATTGTTGTGAATGACTTTTCGATTTTGTATAAATAGCATTGTTAAATTATATTTCTTATCAGTTGACAATGCTCGCAATGAGCGAAACCGGTCCTGACATATTAAATAAAGTGGAATGAAGTACAAAGGATTATTGTGTTTTTAATAATAAAATGCCTTTCCACCAAGTATTGACAGTGAACACCCTAAAAGTGATCTTCTTAAATGTTAATGTGATAATTAGGGTATCATAGGAGTGGGCTCGGAGGGGCTCGCGCGAGCCCATTCTTAAATTTTACTAATGCCGGCGATCCCTTTGTTTATTAAAGAGAAAACAATATTCTCAAATCAAGTTTATATATAACTGCAATTTCTGACTTATATATAATATTATCTAGGACAGCTTCAGTATACACAGTAGTACTTTTTTAGCCGTTTAGATTGATAACTTTACGGTAAGTTGCATACTGTTACATATTATAAGTGTAATTAATAACAATCTGCATCAATTCAATCAATTGCTCATTAAAGTATTGCATATAATTGCATAGGAGCGATAAAAAAATTCACTCCTTCCACAGAACACCGAGAATTGCTTTGAGGTTAAGCGAGCCCCTTGTTAACGTATTGGC
Organism: Himalopsyche tibetana; assembly: GCA_030503985.1. Lineage (NCBI taxonomy): Eukaryota > Metazoa > Arthropoda > Insecta > Trichoptera > Rhyacophilidae > Himalopsyche > Himalopsyche tibetana. The sequence continues at coordinate 21,449,392 of JAPJYX010000015.1, read as the reverse complement.
AGCCCACCGCTGGGATATCCAATCCTTCTTGTGATTTCTGGATTTCGGTACTGACAATGCAGATCATGGTATTTTGTATACAATTTCAATTCCAAAAACCCAGAAATTTGCGGATTTTACAAAATCACCAACGTGGGACCTTTTTTGTTTTATAAGGTCTTTCAAGAATTATTTATATTCATTGTTAAGGAATAGAACATTTAAGAACAATTTCGTGAAAAAATGTACGTAAGTGAATGAACGCACAATTTAGAACTACATACAAAAAGTTCAACAGCCAATGAGAAAGCTCGAGTCGCCCACGTGCTTAGTTATATTCTAATTTTCAAATAGTCATAATCAATCCGTACTCCGATGGCAGATTTATTATGAGTTTCATTTCATATAGGTCACTCGGTTTATAAATAATCAATGGTGTGCACGCAATTCACAAATGTTAATTTTATTCATAGCTTTTAACTAGATTGTTTGTTTTGTTAAGTACAATATGAAAATGAACTGCCTCGTTTGTTACTGGGCTGATAAAACACAATATTTGCATGACACTACATAATTGATCACGCTACGCAGCCAACTGTTATTATCTATATCAGTGTTTCCCAACATTTTTACGCCCGTGGACCTATAAAAATATAACAGTTGAAAATGTCGGTGTACCAGCACCAGTTCGCGGACCATAACTTGGGATACACTGATATACTGACTATACTGTCGTGCTAAGCGTTAACTGGGCATTTAGCGAATTAGGATATTTCAATTAATTCTTTGTTTAAACGCCTTATACTTATTTCCATACTTAAAAAAAAACAAATTTTAAAAATATTTGGCATTACAGCTACTGCCAATGGCTGAGATTAGGGTATCCAATTCCAGAGCCTTTTTCCAATCCCGGGATTTCGAGATTGATTAATTTGAAATCTTCAATTCGCTATACTTTTTCCTCCGATTATCTCCAAGCCTCGTTTTTTTTTAGCTCACCGAAGAATTTGAAATTCTCGATTTGGTATACTTTTTCCCAGATTCTCACAGAACCTTGTTTTTTTTTAGCTCACCGAGGAATCTGAAATTCTCTATTTGCCAATTTCGTGTCAATTTTCGGGATATACTCAAAATTTCAGCCGTATCAATCCCGGGATTTCGGGGTCAGAAAATTGAACGGGATCCCGAGATTACGGGATGGGATGCCCTAGCTGAGATCAACTCGAGGAGAATAATTGAATCATTGACGAATTGATGAATAATTGACATCACAAACACCCATGTTTTAGGTCTCAAATTTAAATATTAAAAAAAAATATAAATCTGACCTTACCGGGAATCGCACCCAGACACATCTGATCGGTAAAGCAAGCTCTAACCAACTAGACCACAGCGGGAGACTTCAATCAATATCACTTGGTATTATGTATATTATATGGACTTTAATTCTTGCTGAATCAATTTATGAAATAGTACAAAAAAATATTTGTATGAATCAACCATTTAAAAAAAAATAGAATACCTCTGGACTTGTAGAAGAGTAACCAACACCGTTGGTTTCTGTTGCGTAGTTAACAGGCTCAAATCCCAGTAAGGTATGGTTACCATATTTTAAAGATATTTTTTGTGACATTTTGTAGAAGATTTTTTTTAAGTTTTAATTTAGTTAACTGTTATCAAGTTGTGTTAGTGTTTTTTTATTCATGACTTATTCGTCAACCTATATAATTTTTCTAAATTAAAATTTTATAGAGCATAAAAATTATGTTATGTTTATCAATAGGACAATGATTCTAGAATAAATTTAGTTAATTTATGTGGCATTTTAGTCTCAAAAACTTTTACCAATATTTGAATGATACTTTTTGTTTCATCTTTCTTTAATGATTTTCTTCGCGTGAAAAAATCAGTAAGTATTTTTCTGTCCATTCAAATAAAAAATGCATCAGAAAAAGCCATTTTTTGCAAAAATATAATTACACTAACATATTTAAATTGAGGTATCGAATTTACAGTGAAAGCATATTTTAAGCAACACTACATTTTCATTAATGGAAAATATTGTTGCTAACTCAGGCAGTGAGAATGTATCATTTTGCGTATTTACAATTTCACTGCTTAATATCAGTGAAACTATGTTTGACAGGTACATGTGAACAGTATTTATACTAACCTAACCTACGAGTGGAAGCCTATGCTTTGGGATTGAAATGCTGGTATTGAAGTTTTCTTACGGTTATCTGATTTTCGATTATCTGGGATTATAAGATTATCTGGGTTGGTCTTATGGCGCAGCGGTTCACGTTGTTGGCTTTCGTACCGGATACCATGGGATCGAGTCAGCATTTTTTCAATCGATTTGCAGCGTGGTTTGTCTTGACAAAGGTTAAGCGAATTAGTTACAAACAGTTCTCGTAGAGATACATTCATCAAGAGGCCATATGCTCCACATTGGGAGCGGACATGAATAAAAAAGAATCTGATTTTTTTGACTATTTTACAACTGCCAAAATTTTGTTCTAATGGCAGTTGAAGAATAATATAATTTCACAGTCACTAATACTAGAAAATAAATTTGTTTTATAAAACGTATGTTTGGATATGATTTCACTATAATGTCAGAGTTAACTTAGAATACACTTTCGCTGTACATTGACATATTATATGCAATCAGTTCGAGAGGCTTTTTGTAATTACTACATACCTATATTAAAAAATGTTTCAAAATCTTGTTATCGGGACATTTTTTGGGTTGCCAGGGCGCCACTGTCATATTTGAACGAATGGATACCATAAAGCCAAGATACTTATTTAAATTGTTTTTTCAATCGCTTTGTAGATTTGTGTTTGGACAAAAAACGGAACACAACAAAATCGATTAGCTAGTCCTGTCATATATCTTTCTATCGCTACTTTCTTAAAAAAAAGTTGACTAACTGTTATTTTTTATTAAGTTTTATAATTTGAAAATATATATTTGGCATTACAGCTAATGCTAGTGCGCCAAATATTTTCTAAGATCATACGAGAAAAACTCGGTGATAATTTTAGTATTGTAAGTCACTCGAAATAAACTCGATGTAAATAGACATCACAACACAACCACCAATGTCTTAGGTCTCAAATTTAAATTGAAAAATCTTAATTTGACATTGAGCTTACTGGCTGGAGATCAAGCGCAGACCCACCTGGTTGGTAAAGCAAGCTCTTACCAAGTACGGCAATAAACTTAATCAGTAATTCAAATATCCCAGATTAGGATCGTACACGGAATATTGGTAAATTCGATCGACGCTTTTTATAAAATATATATCTCAATTCTAACTTAAATATTTTTACAAAGATAGTTATCCAAAAATATGATATATGACAGTGAATAAAAACATCTACAAACCATCCGCCGGTCGCATGTGTCCTCCCTTGTTACGTTGAACATAATAACAAGGCATTTAATTAGAAAACTCACCCCATCTAAATTAAGCCTCCCTCTTGTTGGGGATGTCACCCTATTGATCGATACAACCTTGCTTGACCGCTTCATGCATCGGACCTTCCTCCAAATATATATCTACGAACTTGTAGATATTATGACGGAGAGAGTTTTTCATATCGAAAGTTTACGCATCAATTTGTTTTACGTCACATTATAGAAAATGTATGAAATTGATGGATATAATGGGTCCAAGCTATATATGTGCAATTTTTTCAGCGACCTAAAAGCTTATTTGACCATGCACGAAGGGAGCTTTCGAGTTGTGTATTGATATTAAAAACAACAAAAAATAGTTTACCCATTCACGCACCAGTTATGGCTTCGCCTTCTTGGAACATATGGCTACCGCGTGGCATCTCCGACATTTCTCGTCACCTGTCAATCGTTTTGTTTTCTTCCTTAACAATGTCAGCATCTTTCAGTTCTCATAGCTACGCAAGTAAGATAAATTGGCACGTAGATTTGATGCTCTCTTAGTGCAGGCGCAGCGTGTTGACTGCCGGTTCCAACGTCACTCCTAGGCCGCTGTCTGGTTCGTTTCGAATCTGCCTGTATGTGGTCATTGTGTAGTATTCAATAAAATTGTTCACCATGCAAAAGGTATCGATTCCAATTGCTGCACATTAACAGGCCACGCTGACTTGGTAACTACAAGGACATACTACGTAGCATTTACTAAATTTGCGGTGTTATATAAGGAAATAGTAGATTTTCACTCATATTACCTCCGGACATTTTTTTATACGGCAATTTTTCGCACACTTAAGTGCAAGCTGCCAAGTCTTGGTCAATTGTTACCGGGACAATCTTAGCACAAAACTGAACAACCCATAACGATCGTTACGCCACGGGAAACGTCTGTTGGACACAGGTGTGTGACGGCGGCGGGTGGTGGAAGGAATTGTGTAGTTGATTATTTATATGTCATCGTAAATGATTTAATGATTGTATTAATATTGTAGAGAGATTTAAAAATATATGCTTTAACTTCATTCGCATTATTTGCATCCAATAAAATCAAATAACGTTCGTTCGAACACATTTCTGACCAATATAACGTCAACGGGTGACGTTTCTGCGACAACTTTGTGACCCCTCGTGTGCTTAAGATAATGTTACGGAACATTGTTCCAGTGATATGAACGTAGATGCTTAGGGTCACGTCCTGGGACATTTGTGCACAAGTGAATACCAACCTCAAATCATAAATATGGTTACATCCCTATATAATGAATTTAATTGCAACTTGTCAATTCAAGTCGATCAACAGAATAACAGCTTTAAGCTAAAAATTAATACAGCTTAAAATCACATTTCTTAAAAAACAATATCTACCATACAAAATAAAACTGTAAAGCTTTCTATTAACATTACAAATTCTCGCTGTAATGCTATGCTTCTTTCGTGATAAAAAAACATTTTCATTTTAACCAAATTTAATAGGGCTATTAAAAACCTACACGTGTTTTGAAAACAAAGATTGGATGTCTTATGATCCTTAGCTCGAATTTAATGAATTGATCAACAATGCAGAGCTTTATAGGTTGGTTTTAGATACGTGAGCACAACGAAATCGTAATAAATATACTCAAGTGGTTTGCACAATTTTGATTCAACCATTCTCTTAAATAATTTAGAGTTATATACAAGCAAACATGAGAAGCTCTTCAAATGGAAACGTATTAGGTATTCTAAACATTTTATGGCATTATTTTATTTACTACTATCAGGTCGTCAATTCTTCAAAAACAGTATTGTCATTAGATGGATATATCAGTATTTCAATATTATTATACCTAGAGATGTACCATTTTAACTTGACTGTGGCAGAACTCAGAACTAAAATTGTCGCCCTAGGACGTGTTGACTATGGCAATGTTAATGATGCGATGGTGGCGCCCTCGCGGGCAGTCAAGTTACGCTGGTACATCTATAGCAGCATTTTCAAAAATCACTTAGTTTTTAAAACTCAACATTCGTTAATAATTATTGTTATTTATAAACAAATTAAATTGTGTTTCTCTAAATAGCACAGGACGATATTAAATTTTAATAAATTATCAAATATATTTCTAGATACTTGAGATAACTCTAGTGATAATAGATAACGACTTTTCTAAAAATACATTAAAATCTGGATAATGAACATTCTTCACTTTTGGGGCGTTCACTGTCAATATTTTGTGAAAAGGCATTATATTAAAAAAAAAAACAAAATACTCATTTGTACTAATTCTTCTTTTACTTAATAGGATCAGGACCAGATTCGCTAATGACGAGCATTATCAACTGATAAGAGAACACAATAATAAAATGTTATTTATACAAAATAAAATACACCATACCATTTGTTACACCATATTATTTTATTATTTTTTGTATAAATAGTACTCAAATATTAAAATATAAATTTATTTATAAAGCTCAGGACCGGTTTCACTCATGACGAGCATTATCAAATGAAGACTACAAGAGACTGTGAGACAAGACTGAAGTGGAAATAATTACAAATGTTTTTTTTTTTTTTTGGATGTAATGACTCTCCACCAAGTATTACAGTGATAAATAATACTGTAATATTGTATTATATTATCAGTTTATAATTCTTGTAATGAGCGAAACTGGTACTGATATTATTAAATAAAAATGTAATTACAGTAGAACCTCAATTATCCGGACTAATTGGGGATGAAGGTAGTCCGGATAATCGAAAAAAAACATAATTTACACGAAAAGACATGTACAATTAGTGTAAATAATTTTTATTTGCCTAGATTAACATAAAGCTTTAGTATTAATTTTTTTTTTAATTTTTTTTTTATCAAGAAATTCATTTATTGGTTGTTGCTTAAATCCAAACCACTTCATGGCGACATCTAAGCACTAAAAATCCTTAGAATCCTTTCTTTGCATATCTCTCCTTCGTCTTCTTGATCTTGTTGAGACAAATATCTCCTTAATTATTTTCACATCATTCAAAATTTGAAATCCAAGATCGTTCGCATCAAAATTTAACCACATGGTAACATATTCTTCGACACATTCAGCACGTATTGAAATTTGTGCTATTGCTTCTATAATGTCTCTTCAACAGTTTCTAGTGTGTTATTTGAACTTTCTAATAGTCTTTTCAACAATTTGTTCCATGATTTTCTCACTGTTGACAATTCTAAGAAATTCCAACTCAGAAATTTAAACGTAAACATTTTATCGATCTCGTTTAAACATTCTATTGATAGGTGAGATGATGCATTATTTAGTAATAATACTTTTTTCCCTCTTATGCAGTTTTGATTTTTTTAACAATTGGAATGATTTGTTTTTCATACCATCGTTTAAAAATTTTACCATTCATCCTGGTTTTTTTCTGACGGTAATATTCAACCGGAAGACGATTTCCAGCAACGCAAAACAACGAAAAAAATATTATGCACTCAATCAAATATGTAAACAACGGTGAAATCAATTCGCCACGAGAAAATGAGCAAATTTGTAAAAAAAAAATGTTCCAGAAAACAATCCGGATAATCGAGGTTCTACTGTAGCACAAGTGAGTATTTTATTTTTTGAAAGAACATTCTGTTCATAAAAAAAAACATATAATAACATTAAACATCAGACTATTTTTTCTAAAAAAGCTTTAAAACAATAATTATAAATACAAATACTTTTGCAGCGCTCTTGTGGTTCATATCGCCCATCGGTAAGCTCTACAGATCCGCATTCTTCCGCCTATTTGACATGCTAAAGTAATTGAAAATCAATTAATGTTATGCAAAGCCGTCTTCCACTATCCCTTTTCAGTTTTGATTGCTTATTGGCTGTAATCCCTTCAGACTCTGTGCAGGGGGTTCTATTTACGACCAAATAAAAACGAATATACTTGCATATAAAAGCCTATTCCGACAGAAAAGCTCAAATCATACCGTTAGCTGATTTTTCACGAAAAAAAAAAGCTCACATAATATTTTCAGCATACGTTTTATTATATTCTAATTTGTCGTTTTCTTTACACATGTGGTTGGTAAGAGGCGTGGTTATTATTTAGTCGCTAAATTTATCCCTTTTGACAAAAGCAAAGAACAGAATGTTGATATAAAGAATTTCAGACCACAGTGTGGTGATACCAAAGCTATGTACGTCTCCGACTCCAATTAAAAAAAACAATTTTCAAGATTACTTTCAAGGTAATTTTATAATTCACTGTCAATACTTGGTGGAAGGGCATTATAATTTAAAAAAATAAGACACTCTTTTGTAGTAATACCACATTTGATTAGGAACGGATTCGTGTTGAATGCTCGTCACGAACAAAACCGGTCCTGGTCAGTCACCGGTCCTGGTATTGAATATACATTTATTTTTTTCATTTATTCTGACAGTAATCAAAGATCATAAAGCTACTTAGATTTGTGTAATTAATTAAAACAAATAATTCACAAACGATTTCTGTGTTGGCGGCAATTTCGATTAAACGTCAAATGCTTCACGACGCTATTCTTTAAGATAACCTTAACTTATACATAAATATGTGAGCCGATGAATTCAACTGCAATAACACTAATCTGATTCAGTTCAGTTGACAATATTCTGCGTTGTAGTTTGGAAAGGAAAACGTAAAATAAACAGAAAAAAAAATTCTTATAAAGAAAATAAATCATACGAGTTAAAGAAATGGATTAATTAATTTGAGTGTGACTTTATTTTGAATGGTGTAATCTGGAATTGCATAAACCCCCACTCAGGTTACATCAATTTCTGCGCCCAACACTCTTGCCTACGTCAACTCCCCTGAATTTGAAGACCCAACATAAATATTTTGGCATAATACATTTTTTATGACATTGCAGTGAAATATAAATACGACTGTTTTGATTTCCCGAAGAATAAAATAATCATTCGTATGATAATGAACGCGATTTTATTTTACGACAAATACTTTTTAAGGATCCCATAAATGAGATGATATTAAATAATGCTTTATTGTTATTGTTGCCAGTGCAAGAAACGGGGCCATGAATGCAAAAAGCTTAAAGACATAATTATTTTCATAACCACGTTTTAAGCCTCGTAGATTATTCCGTAAAGTTTTGTGTTCATTACTCCTTAAAACATTCAGCCTCTCGGTAGACTTTATTTGCAAAGTAAGTGATAAAAAATGATCACCACGGGAGACTTAGGTGACATTATAATATACATAATATATAATAATTGTTTGAAATTTAATGTATGAAAAAAAGCTTCTCAAACGTTTTTTATCAATGATATTATCACTTTTAAGATGTAAGCTGTCAATACATGGTAGAAAACATTAACGTAAAAAAATAAACTACCCTTTTGTTTTAATTTCTCATTTATTTATGACAATTCTTATTAGTAAATTACATTTTAAATTAGGAAGGCGGATCACCATTGATGTACAGTAGAACCCCCAATTACTGGCTCGAAATATTCCCCGCAAATCCCCTAATTGCACTTTCGCATTCCATTGTCGTTGCTACGAGATGGTCATCTGTGCGGTGCATACAGTCAAATGTTGGCTAGCGTATTCAACACGTGCCAGGCTATACACGTATAGCCGGTCGACTATCTATGTGTTAGATTTTGGCGCGTTTTGCATTTTATCACTTAGTGACTAAATATTTCGTCAAACTAAAAGAAATCTTAGTTTTACATTTTTTGCAGAAAAAACAAAACTCTAATTTGGTATGAGATTCGCTCCCCAAATTACACGGTCCCAACATTAATGTAAATGGGGGTTTTACTGTGTTGTAAAGAATTTTCGATGATTCCTACGATCAAAGAATTTGTGTTATTGTTACTGAAACAAAATTGAGATTAAGCTTATTAAAAAACATTGCACGATTCTAATAAATATTTAGTTCTTCACTGTTATTCTAAAATGTTTTAAGAGTTAAAAAGTTCCGTGTCGCGGATCAATAGTAGCAGGCAGTGATTAGCGAAAAAATTTCCAACTCTCCATCGCGTATCGCATTATACTAAATACTCTACCAAAGTTCCTTAGCAATTTTTATCTCTCCAACCAGGCCTCTTGATGAGTAAATATGCAAATTGCGAGGGGGGTAGGCGCCCTGGATCGAATAATCTTTTACTACACTTCAAATAAAAATGTAAATAAATTTGCATAAACTTTCTCTCTTCGACGCCTTCTCTTGGCCGCAAAAACAGGGGGTCGTTGTGTATTATATTTCTAAAAAATATATATCATTATACGTACTTTTGAATCAAATATTTTCTTACCAATAATCTAAAGAAAAACATAAATTAAAGTCACATATAATTGGTTTCAATACAGCTAGCGAAATTGCACTTTTTATATAATACTAGCCGGTTCCCGGCAAGCGTTGCAATGACTCCAAAAGAAAGAAAGTGTTTGTGTTTTAATTATGTTTATTGAAGTGCATGTTTTCTTTTTCTGTCTTTTTGACGTTTGCTGTCGATTGTCTATGATACGACACACGCGCCACCTACTGTAAGTTAATTGTACTATATAGCCTTCGCGCAAGTGCAACCATACGTTATCAAAATGAACTGTATGGCAGACATACACACATTGATTTTTATATATAAGACCTACTGTAAGCTATTTTTACCATGTCTATAACCTTTCCGGAAGTGTAAGCAAAAAGTTTTTCAAAGTTTTATTGCAATCGGATGAGCGGTGTGGCAACGCATAAAGTACGAACAAACAAACATTCATTTTTATATATCAGATTGACAGCCGATCATTAATGAAGAGCAAACATTCAAAAAGTGATTTGTCACACAAATACAGAGCTTGGGTAATGATGATTTGAGTGTTGGAGAATTCGCGGTTTCGAGTAAACCGCGAATTCTCAACTTTATGTGTCAACTTTATGATCAAGTTTTTATCGGAAAAACCGTTTTTGACACTTGTAGTGATTTCCATTCATAGATTTTATTATGGACTATCAAAACTCATATTAAACGACATTTTTCAAAATTTGTGGCAAATCACTTTTTGAATGTTTGCTCCCCATTTCCGCATGAATGAACATTTTAAGCAAACAAAACAATTGTAAGCAAACAGTATAAATATTCGTAGAAGTAAATACAAAGCACGATTTTTATGTCAATTCGATACATAAAAGATATAACAGAGAAACGTCCAATTAATTAACTCTAATTTTTTAAATGTCTCTTTCTAGCTTTTAGGAGTGCAAGCTTCATAAGTTACTTATTATAAATAAATAGTAAATTTATGTAGATTTAAATTTCATCTAAATTTCATCTAAATTTCATCTAAATTTAAAAAAATGATTTTTCAATCGATTTATGAACTTCTGTTCAAAGGCATGGATGTATGTGATGTCTTGAATTCCTCCCTCTTACCTATCCAATCCTATGAAAGGGGCGTATCGAGAGCGATTAGCTAACCACTAATCCTGTCCTAGCCCTACCTTTCTATCCTTACTCTCTTTGGAAAAAGAGAGGTTGAGCAACTGAGTAACAAGCAGTTCTCGTAGAAACACTTCTGTGGAGATAAAACTCCATTAGGAACCCTTATGATCCACATTAGAAGCGGACATGGTTTAAAAAATATATATATATTTATATAAACAGCATACATTCAAACAGTGTTTGGCTTCTGGAAATAAAAAAATATGATGATATTTTTATAGCCCTTTTAAAATAAAACAATGGTAGTAAAAAACGCGTAGTGACGAAATCACGTTTCTTTAAATCTTCCATGGATGTATGAACGTTGTTTTGTATTGACGTACACACGTGCGAAATTATGAAATTTTGATTACCTTATTTAACGTAAGATAAAGAGCTGCATACGAATGCTTTCTAAGTCACGTTCTCAGTGAAGGAATGCTTCGTTATATAACAGTTTAATCTGATATTTTTCTTTGTATACGTGTAAACATTTATGAGCATGTGTAGGTTAGTTTATATTCCATGATAGTTTGTGTAAGTATAAGATTGTTTGTATGTTTACTATCGATGGCCTAGTTCAGTGGTGGGGAACCTATTCTTCTCTGAAGGCCGCTTTCATTTTTCTGATTCGACATAAGGCCGCAGAAAACATTGACTAGGGAATCTTTGACCGAAATCAGTAATTTACTGTCAGAACATGTCAGGAATTTACGAATTTACAAAAATTTACAGAATTACGGAATTGGTCAAAAGGCCGCACTAGAGTATTCAAAAGGCCGCAGGTTCCTCACGCCTGGCTTGGTTCCTTAGAACGATAAGTCAAAAATTTGATGTTTTGAGTTATATTACCAATTACATTTGTATACATACCTCTCTTATAATAGCTCCACAAAAGAACAATAAGAAAAACTTAATATTTTTTTCTCGGTGGACAGATGTTTGCATATCGACTTTGGAAAGGAAAAATTACTTATCCTACACATATCAAATTTTGATTATTTTGGGTTAAAGACAAATTATAAAATATATTAACAACATTGTAGTGCACTGAGATTGATAAACTAGTGTTTAATTGACTCAATCTAATTTTAATTTAATATATATTTTTTAAGAAAAAATATTTTCGAGTACCAGGTGGCAATTTTTAGGTGCCCTTATTTTTTCAAACTTAATCGTCATGAGCCAAACCTTTTCTGATGATAGAAAATAAATGTGGAATTAGAACCAAAAAGTGTTTTATCTTTTAAAGACGATATACATATACAACGAAAGTAGCATTAAATAAGTCTTACTTTATAGATACATTTTATATACACACTAGTAAATTCCAAGAAACTTTATTTTATTAAAAACAGCATTTTTAACAATCAAAGACTTCTTACTCGATGTCTTTAAAATATTCTAAAAGAAAAGAAAATAATCTAATAATTAATAATGCAGTTAACAATTTATTTCATTTGTGATTGATAGTTAACTGTTATGTAATATTTAAAATTATAGTAATAAATCCACTGCTTCATATAAAAGACTCCGATGGTTCCTAAGTAAGTAACGATATTGATCTGAGTGGCCCTCGACTATAAGGCCAACCCTGCTAAGCAATTCCTTATCCTCTTCCTCTCTTCAGAGTTTTCTTCGAGCAGAGAGGATCTTCAGCGCAATTAGCCTGTTAATTGAAGAATTAGTAAGAACAATCACGTTCTACGAAATCAGGTGCACTCTAATTCTGGCCCGCGTGCCAAATTCAATGTATCATAGCTCTCGGCCACGATTATGAAAATTCTAAAATTGATATGGCGTAAGTTATTAAGAGAGTTCTACATAAAAGCTGTTTATTTTAGTAAATCTATAAATAATCTATTTTTTTTATATTAAATAAAATATACTGAGGTATAATCGGTTCTCTTACAAATACTTCATTTTGGATACCACAATTAGGAGACCATATGCTTAGGGTACCCAATCCCGAAGCCTTTTTCCAATCCCGGGATTGGGATTTTCTCACCGAGGAATTCGAAATCCTCAATTCGCTATACCTTTTCCCCGGATTATCTCCAAACCTCTTTTTTTTATAGCTCACCGAAGAAATTGAAATCCTCGATTTGGTATACTTTTCTCCCGGTTATCACAAAACCTCGTTTTTTTTTAGCTCACCGAGGAATTTGAAAACTTCGATTTGCCAATTTCGTGTCAATTGGAATTTGCTCAAAATTTCTCAATCCCGAAATCCCGGGATCGCAGCCGTATAAATCCCGGAATTTTGGGATCAGAAAATTGAACGGGATCCCGAATCCCGGGATTGGATGCCCTACATATGCTATCATGTTATTAATGATTTCATGTTTGTTTCTAAAGTTTTTTTGATTGAAAAGTAATCATCGTATAATTTATGTTATACTATAATTCAACGGCTCTCATTTGAATACTGTAAATTGATTCAGCGTAGATTTCGTAAAAATATGTTTTCGTTATATTTACTAACAACGTGTAGCACTTGTTTTACTTGAAAACGTGATCTCACCAATTATCGGGACCGCGTTATTGGGATTCATACAAACATAATAAGGATTGAGTTTTTTTTTCGCTAAAAGTGCATAACTGCCAAAATTAAGAATAAATAAAAAAATATTTAAAAAATATATGGATGAAATATGTTTAATGTTGTACGATACAGACTGCCGCGTACTTGCCGAATACACGCCCGCGCAGCAACGACAATGGAATGCGTCCGCGCAATTGGAACAGCCGGGAATACTTTGGACATTCGCGTAATTCGAGTCCGCATAATCGGGGGGATCGCTGTATATAACTTTCAAAAAATCTAAACTTGTCTCACGTGCAGTAAAAAAACCATTGGAAAATCAATGTTATTATTATGTCCGCGCAATTGGAATAACCGGGAATTCGCGTAATTGGGGGATCACAGTATATACCTTTCAAAAGGTCTAAATGTGAATGTGGTAAAAAAAACATTGAAAAAGCAATGTTATTATAAATATTATTTTGATTTAAATGAAATATCTGGTTTGTCCGTGCATGAAAAGAGTTTGCGTCCCTGCCCATAGATAGGGAGACGTTAGCTTCGCGGCATTCTCTATTACGATTCGACATCGCTCGCAAAACGACAGGTGTTGCCCAAATTAAGGCAACGAACTGCCTCACATTTGCAAGGAAACTTAAGCATTTTCCCTCCCTCGCTAGCTAACTAGTTTGTTTAATTTTGTTTCCAACTTCAATAATGCTGTGTAGGGAAATTGGATGAACAAAAATGCTGAATGTTGTTAAAAGTGTCACTAATTAGCGCGGTACGCCGCTAACCGTTATTGGTTTATATTTAATTTGCTAATATTATAATGTACTCAATTTCATAATAGCATAATTGATTCTGTCGTATTTGTCTTTTGAGACACTATAGAATCTATTTAAGTTACTAAGTTTTTATTTAGACAAAAAGCACACAACTTTTGAAACCAGGATCGCTCAGTTAGGTGGTTGCTAAAATAATATAAATGATATTAAAAATGTGACTTAAAAAAACATATATATATTGTTAATCATTGGTAAAAAAAGTCCCGGTAAAAAAAGGATTTATTTTAATAAAATAATCGATTTTTGTTCAAAGACATGGATGTATGATAGCGATTTACAGCCTGAGAGGCGTGGACTATTGCAAAGGGAGGCGCGAACAGTCCAACATATTTATTTACCCTTTAAAACGTTTCTTTATTACTGTATGAAATGAAGAATGGGGAGGCGCGAAGATATTTTTTTCTTCAAAGGGATGCGCATTAACATAAAGGTTGGAAGCCACTGATGTATGAGATATCTAAAAAAATAACGGGGCGCAGCGATAGCGATTCGCCAAACACTTCTCCTGTCTTTGGCTTGACAAACTTGCCACTTGGCCATAAACTTGGCCACTTCTCCTGTCATTATAATGAAAAGGATTTACAAATTACATTATAATTACACAAAATTAAAATGCTTAGCACCTTATAACATACAATTAAAAATATTTTATGTATACATTTTCATTGTTAATAATTGCTAACACCTTGTATTTCAATTTAAATTTTTATAAATATCACTGTTTATATATTTTTCTTATCAGTTGATAATGCTCGCGATGAGCGAAACCGGTCCTGATCAAATAAATTTTATGTGGAAAAAGTACTAAAAATGTTTTATTATTTTTATTATAATACCCTTCCACCAAGTATTGACAGTGAACACCTTAAAAGTGAAATATTATATAGAAAACAAAATATGTTACTTGTTCCGTTTCTTTTGTTTTGAGATACCTACTTACAAAAATAAATGTATGCATGTGAATTAAAAAATCACAATTTTTTCAATTTGATTTAGGAAAATATCGGTATTTTTTAGAGTATTTCAAACAAATGAAAATGGACTAGATGGGTTTTGGAAATTGGCTCCAGATAGATAAAAATCTATCTATGTACACTCAGTATTCAATATTTAAAATTAATCATTGAGAAAAGTGGGTTAGCACTTCGTTTAATACCGACAAAGTGACGGTTTTTTCCTTAATATTTGTTTGGAAGTGAGGGTCAGTTGTTGAGTGGAAAGAAAAGCGATTCTGCGAGAGTACTATCTCTCCTCTACGCTTGGTTATTACTAGGGTAAGCACAGCGTAAGCTTCCGTTGTAATGCCACACGCAAAGAAAACACTTATTGAAGTGACGACAAACATTTTTACCATAAAAACACAACAAATATAAAATAAAATAATCGGAATGTAACGATCGAAAATTGTTTATCGTCGCTGTATTAGCAGAATTTGGTAAATAACAAATTTATAATTCTGAATTTATTGACACTTTATACATGACGTCGAAAGTATCAAATTCTAAATACTCTTGATAGATATAGAATGTATAGATGACATAGATATAGAATTTGAATCGTTAAAATTATGTACATTCACACAAATTTGGTCACTAACAACCAGGGTTTCGCCTTTCGGCATCTTCAGGCGTTTAAGTGCACAACTTGAACTAATGTTTAGTAAATTAATGTATCGTGATTATATAGGAAATAAATGTATCACTAAGCTTAAAGCCATTTCTGGCGAAATGGATTAACCCATAGGAATGCCTACAGATTTGAATAGTGAATAATGTTAAAATAGTTCTGAGTAATCAGTCGCCCGCTGTGGTCTAGTTGGTTTGAGCTTGCTCTACCAATCAGGTGGGTCTGGGTTCGATTCCCGGTAAGGTCAATGTCAAATTGGATTTTTTTTAATTTTAATTTGAGATCTAAGACATGGGTGTTTGTGAAGTCCTTGCGTTAATCTCATGTGACTTTCAAAAATTCTCATCGATTATATTTCGTATGATCTTTCAACTTCAAAATATTTGACGGATTGGCGTAAGCTGTATTGTCAAATATTAAAAAGAAAACCACATTTTTTTTTTAAATTTTAGGATAAATTCTTTAGCAACAATATATCTGGCTTGGAGATGCACTATGGACCGAGTCCTGGCTTTCTAATTCTCATGGGGTATAGTCTCTTGTACCAGCCGAATGGATCCTGTCGTCATATAAAGCCACTGATGACCATCCATATGATGAAGTCGGCGATGACATCAGAAGAAACAAAAAGAATGGTGAGAGATAGACAATTTGGAAGAACCTTGTTGTGTTTATATTCGCCGAATAGAGAACGAATATGGATAAAAAAAGATATATATGATTTAAGTTAAGAAGGAATCGAATAGGCAAGGACACTTTCCTGCCTTTAAATCTTCATTGATTTAATTATGACTGATAAAAATATGGCAAGCAGAATAAATAACACGTTTCAATTTTAAATTTGAATCGTTCAAACTATGTACATTCTCACAAATTTTGTCATTAACGACCCGGGTTTCGCCTTTCGGCATCTTCAGGCATTCAAGTGCACGGATGAACTTGAACTGACGCTTAGCAAATGAAAGTTTCGTGTTATATATAAGATATAAATGCATCACTGAGTCCAAAGCCACTGCTGGCGAAAAGAATGAGCCCATGGGAATTCCAACAGATTTGACTAGTGAGCAGTTTCAAGAATTATATAATTTGTTTGTCGGCAAAGGTTTTATGATTATATGATTTTATGGTTATATAGGGTAAAGAAGTGGAGATGTGGGAAAATTTGATATTTCGTTTAAAATCGGAAGATTTTGCAGCTGTGCTTTGTTGATTTCTAAAATTTCTTGGAAAAAGAGCTTATGACTGTCCGTATTTGGGTGTAACATTTTTATCCCTTGTTCCTGATTGAACACGTGTCCTTCCAATATTAAGTGATTAGCAATAGAAAGGCGAAACCCGGGTCGTTAATGACAAAATTTGTGAGAATGTACATAGTTTGAACGATTCAAATTTAATATTGAAATTCCACCAAGCACCTTCAGTCGAAATCTTAAAAAAAAAAACGTTTCAATTTGTTTTTGTTGACAATAACTGAACTTTTCGTTCATCCGAGCAAACTGTACCAATACGGCACGGGAGGCATCTTTTTACTATATCTCGCCTCGAATAAAGAGAGATTCGTCTATTTCACTCATATTTTATTCATAAAAGAATAGGGATTTGCATAAGCCTGCTTAGTATCAATCGTTGGGTTTAAGACCGCTTTATATTTCTGTTACTCTATACAACAAAAATCCACCATGCAACGCTCACTCGCGCTTTCTTATTATATGAGACATATTTTATTGAAGTTGCTGGAAAAATAAACTATCAAACAAAACTGATACGATATAAATATATTTTATGGTATTCAATCCAAAATTGGGATGTCAGAAAAGTACCTTTAACGAATGCCTATATTATATGTATTATCTCGTATATTGCTCGACAAATAGCAATAAGTCGTAATCAAATACTTTTATTAGTGGATTACGACATATGTTTGTTTTCCGAGCGATATATTAAAAACGCAAAGCAACATTTCCTGCTATAGTATAATATATATTTGTAAATATTACGCATAAGTTATAACCATTTTCCGTCTTTACTATATTTTCAGCGAGGAATATTGTTTATTTGGTGCGAAAGTGTCTGTAAATATGTTTAAAAAAACTATCGATGATATTGTTTGTGACATTTATATGATGTTTTGAGTTGCATACCTAACTAGGTATTATGTGTATTATGGGAAATTGACGCTTTTTGTCAGTCTCGGATCCCGGAACATTTAAATAGAACATCCCGAGACTTTTACCTGTTCAATGTAAAAAAAAAAGTATAAAAATCTTTTTACATTTCGAAAGGCATTAAATAGGGAACAATTTATTTTAAAATAATATCAGATCATTGTACATGTGAGATGCTATTTTTCAAAAATAGCCATAAATTTACTGGCACAATGTATTGTTTTCCAAAAGAAATAGTTTTATCTACAAAATTAAATGAATCCCTCAAATGATGTGTAATATAATGCAATTTTGCAATATTTAACATGAGACAATTTCGCAAGAGTTTGAGAGTTAGCGACGCATATAAATATTCGTTTTGTTTTCATACAACCACTACAGTACCACGGTCTAGGAAATAGTTCCCAACTTTTTTTTGTGTGGCGAGGCGACCCCCTTTTATAAAATAAATGTGACCCGCGACCCCGATGTAATTGAAAAAGGCATTTTTTTCAATAAGGTAATTTTAGTTGAGTGTAGTTTTAGTTTTGTTGTTCAAATCCAAAATCGAAAAAAGTTGGCGACCCATAGGTTGGGAGCGCGTGGTCTAGGGCCAATATAATATCCCGAGACATAACAATTATGTCTCGTAACCCGGAACATGAACAAAGCTGAAACTTCAGTATCCATAGTGTTAAGAAACAAAAATGTGACTGGAACATAATTACAGTTATTATGTAGTTTAGTATTTTTTCAATGTGGTAGAAAAAATAATAATATTTTAGCACGTTGCGAAAAACAAAAAAGCTATATTGAAAACTTTATTACATAAAATGGTATGCCGTTGATTTTTCTGTGAAAGTAAATACATGAAGTATCTGGGCATTCATTTACACTTTCCTATAAATTGTATCATTTGTATCAACAACAAAAAAAAAACTATCTGCTTTGTGTATACTGTCTTGTCTTATTTGTAGTAATAAATACGTTTTTGCGTTATTTCTTTGTTTATTCCCTTAGGTCTTAGTTGTCATATTATATCCATTGCCATCCCATAATAGTTTTGACGAGACATATTGTAAATATAGACCTGCACGGCACATACATTGAGTGAGTATTTGAAAAATAAGACAAAAATCAACATCGTCTATCAATATATATAGTATATGGGTATTTGTTTGGGAAAGTAAACGAATATTTAATTTTATAATCCATCATAGCACCATATCATATTGTAACATCTCACACTCGTACATAACGTTAAGTTAAACCAGGGTTTTTCAAACTTTTTCTACTACGGAACACTTTGAAAGTACAGATAATTAAACGGGAAACTTGGCTGATTGTATAGGTTGGGTTATTCATAATACAACAAAAAAAATTAATAAGTCACTTAATATTTTTAAGTGGTGTGGAATCGAGTCTGTTCTTGCACTTTAAAATTGTTGCAGCATAAAAAGGAAATCCTGCCTCGCATGAATAGGTTGTATAAAACGGAAGTAAAACCACAATAGCTTGTTTTGACACATTGTGGCATTCTTCTGACAAACTCACCAAGAAAGAATTTAATGACTTTTATATCAGCGTCCCATTTCATATTTACTTGCGTTGAATTATATGCATGCTCATTTTGCTGTTACGGAAAATCGATTCTGAACAAAGGAATCGTAATTGCTAGTTTTTGGAAAACATTTAAAAATAGTGGTTTTTTAAGTTATGTGGGACACCAGTGTTCCGCGGAACATAGTTTGGGAAACACTGAGTTAGACCATCACGTTGTATAACCGAAAGTTTATGTAACTGAACGGTCATTTGAGCCTGAATGGGATCATCATAAAACAATGCAATAAAAAATATTCTGACATAAAACACCAAGTTCACGGACAGCTCGTACGCCGCACAGAGTTAAATATACACAACTCTACGGACATGTATTGTGTTTATTCTCTCGTACGGCTGTTTACGCGTTTGGATTGTCAATTAAGTATCCATGGACTGCCGTGACCGCATGCCCGCTCCAACTGTGTAGTGTGTAGCCGTTCTAGCAGTCTCATTGCTATGTAGATTGCATCCGCAGACTTGTGTTTGTATGCAGCATGACCCCGATTTAATTGCCATTTGTGCGACATTAATATGCGGCCCCAGGCCCTGAACCCACTTCCGACATCGCCGGACCATTAGTTTTGATTATTTTTATTCACCCTCTGCCCTACGGTTTGATTCTGTCGCTAAGTGAAGGGATTGACCTTCAGTGCGGCGCCATTTCACTACACTCCTAAATTACTTTAAGAAAAGTATTGAATAGATTATACACGCAGCCTTCTATCAAAACATTTATTCGTTCTCCTTCGAATCATCCTTCAAAGCAACAGTAAGGAAGAGAGAAAATCAAAGTAAACTCATTTAACATAATTAAAATCCATTACTTTGTCATTTGACACTAGTTATGACACGTGTTTTGTCTATTTGAGAACCATGTTCAGACTGAGATATTCTAAATTATCAACTCATATTGTCTTGTTAATAAGAAATTTTCCCTGGCGAGTTTTTGTGGTGTCTCTTTTACTAAAAAGCGATATTTGATTATCAAATAAATTTAGTGAATTGGAATTAATTGTTTGTTTAATCCAGTGTCTGCCAATCTTTTTTACTTCACGACACATTGATGAATGGGACTAGTACCGCGGCACACCAAATAAATATGCTTTGAATAAGGAAATTTATCTTTATAAAAGAAAATATAGAAAATGTGTCACGTTGACCACTATGTATGAACGTCACAAATATTTGTTTGAATGTTGAATTTATTTAAAATTGAATAAAATTGAAATGAAGAGGCATTATTTAAAATTAATATATTTTTTAGAACTTCTTCCACCGCGGCACACCTGAGACTTCTTGCGGCACACAGTTTGGCAGACACTGGTTTAACTACTGCAAATTACCTTATAATGGAGGTATCTCAACACAAGTTTTTTTCTACAACAACTGTTTGTTACTAAGTTGCTCAACTTATCTTTTTAGAAGCGATTAAGAATAGAAAGACAGGATCAAAATGTTAACTAATCGCTCTCGCTACATCCCGTTATTATAGGATTAGAAGGGGGGAGGGAATTTTCAGACATCACAAACACCCATGCCTTCAAACAGAAATCGATTGAATACATGTTGTCCGTAGTGGAACTCAAACCCGTGAGCTGGCCACTGCGCTACGGACTCGAAATTGTTATGAATTATTTATTTTTAACTATAATCTGCATATAGCATTAATTTAACAACAATGTATTTGTTCCAATAATAACGCTGACTGAAACCGATAATGATTAGTTGGGCATAGTTCATTCGAAGTAGACATGGCTTGAATATATTCAAAAAATAAAACACTCTTTTGTTATATTATAATTCCACATTTATTTAACGGTGTCGTATTCAACCTGTTAGTTGAAATACTCGTAGTGAGTGGAGCTGATCCTCGTTTTTTAAATCAATTTTAAGCAAGTACCAAAGAGTGGTTAATGTTTTGAATATTATGTTTTACCACTTAGTATTGGCAATGTGATTTGCAAATTAATTGAGTCCCCGTGAACTGGCTTCACTAGGGGTTTCTTACCAATGTAGCGATCACGCCCTTCCGTCTGCAACGATGGTAAGGCAATAAAACTTTTCAAAATATTAGCAATGAAGAAGACTCTAAGAACTTTGATGCTAACGTGTCCTGGTATTGAAAGGTCCATAAATTTTATATTCAAAAAAAAATAAAAATGTTGGTAATATTTTCCATGCAGGGACAAGGGTATCCAATCCCGGGATTGGGATTTTCTCACCGAGGAATTTGAAAACCTCGATTTGCTTATACTTTTTCCCAGATTGTCACAAAACCTCGTTTTTTTTTTAGCTCACCGAGGAATATGAAATTCCCTATTTGAGAAATTCCCTATTCCCTGAGGATTGGATGCCCTAGTAGGGACCGTTTGAATTGCATTCAAACATTGCATATACAAATAATAGGTTGTAGATAGTTTTTGTACCTTGTTCAAGTCTATTTGTATGTGATAATAAAACTTCTTTCTGTACTTAGTGCGTCGTTCAATCCAAAGAAAACTATCGTCCAATACAGGCGTGGGGAGCCTGCGGCCTTTTGGCTACTCTGGTGCGGCCTTCTGGTCAATTCTGTAATTCTGTAAATGTATGTAAATTCGTAAATTCCTGACATATTCTGGCCAAAGATTCCCTAGTCAATGCTTACTGCGGCCTTATGTCGAATTAGAAAAATGAATTCGGACTTTAGAGAAGGAAGGGTTCCCCACCCCATGTCCAATATATTTATTTCGCATACAATAATTTGGTGTGACATTTTTCACGGTGAAGTCTAAACATTTTTGCTGGGCAGTTCGAAGCACAACTTTAGGGTCGACAGGTGGTCCAGGGGCCGCCCGATAAGTCATTTGATTGACTGGACTCCGTGATGAGGGTCGGCTGAGGGTACGGGCCCACGCCGGAGTATCCGCTCCGGGGTCGGCCGAGTGATTGACTTTATCAGGATGCGCTAATTCTAAAGGGCGATACCCCTTTGTATCTCCCGCAAGAGCTTTGTCCGAACTTTAGAATATTGGAGATTAAAATAGGATTCATGATTTATCTTTAGTAAGGTTAGATACGAGATAATTACTTAAGTGCTTCGAAACAACACGGCTGAGCTGGGTATAAATAATAAAATAATTTGAAACATTGTTACGAAGGCCCTGACACGTCTTTCTAATTGATTAAAATTATCCAATAGTATTGAAAGGTTTATTTTGGGATCAGATTTAAATCACTTTTAGTGAGTTTTCACTGTCAATATTTGATGGAAAGATATTATATTCAAAAAATAAAATACTCATTTGTACTAATTCCACTTTTATTGAATATGTCCAGGACAAGTTAATACAATTTTACAGTGCTATTCATACGGAACCAAACAAAATTATAAAAGTGTACCACATAATTAATGGAAGCAATTCACAAATAAATTTTCATACTTGAATAAGTGGCATTGAATTGAATTTAATTACATCTGTAAAATAAATTTCAAAACTCATCAAAGAACAATTCGAATAAAATTATAATCTCTGATTTTTTACACACTAATTTATAATGTTACGTTAATAAAATTAATTGCTAAAAGACGATTTAACTACTTCTGGGTAATGCAGTCAAGTAGTAGATTTTTTCAAACAGGACGATTCTGACAAAGAATTTAACAAACCGTATAAACAGACAAAAAAGAGAATTCCACAATTCGAGTACTGGATTAGTACATTAGTACATTATGATAAATTTCTAACTGACTTATTTACAAACATTCGTATAATTTATAGAAACTATTTCAATAAGATTTTCAAATAATTTCAGTTGAGTTAAGCATTCCTTACTATTATATTTCAATCAAATTTATCTGTAAAAAAATGAATAGGGAGTCTGTGGCGTGCTTAACCAATGAAATCATATATTTTTTTAAAATAAAAAATCGCATCTCAACACACATTTTATTTTTAAAAAAGTTATTTAACCTTAACGAAATCAATCACATACATTAAAAGTAACAATTACTTATTTTCATCTTTTATTGAACATGAATTGCTTTTTAAATGTTAAAAAAGTAGCTGTTAAATGGAAAATTTATATAAAAAAATAGCTAATGAAAAAAATAGGAGCTCACTACTTAAGCCAGTGATTTCCAACCTGGGGGCATGGACTATTGTGAAGGAAGGCGCAAACAGTCCAAAATATTTATTGACTCTTTAAAACGTGTCTTTATTACTATATGAAATAAAGGATGGGGAGGCGCGAGTATATGTTTTCTTCAACGGGAGGTGCGGTAACATAAAGGTTGGAAACCTGCCTTAATTAGGCACACCACTGGCTACCTGCTATTTTTTTTTAATCCATGTCCGCTCCCAATGTGGAAAATATGGCCTTCTAATAGAGATATCTCAACAGAACTTTCAACGAGAACTATTTGTTTTTGGCATTTTTATAGCTTTTAAGCTAGATTCTAGTAATTACGGAAATGTTTTTAAATACGTCACTTAATATGTTGTCTTGATGATGGGTGTCGCTGTAGGTAGTTAGACGCAGCCTTAAAATGGAGGAATTTCCGAAAAGAGGAACAGAGGGCAGTAGTGTTAACAGGGCAAGAAAAAGAAGTCATTTTCCGGAATGGATCGTAAATTTTTATGACAAAACTAGAACAGTGCAGCATGAGGTTTCTAGCGCTTCCCAAATAGTAAAAAGGCACAAGTGCGAAAGTGACAGCGACATCAAACTGAAAGGTCGCGTGAGTATTATTTTTTCATTTACCCCTGCGACGACTTTTGCCTTCTCAGCAATAAGGTTATCTTACGAAACATACAGGCCCATCAAAAACCATACAGAATACCACGAAAAGAAAATGGTAATTAATGCATTGCGCTTTATTATCACGCAAAAGAAAAAGACAGATATATAAAACACACTTTTCTTTGAAGTGGTATTTTGAGTGAAATAAAATAAAAGAGTAGAGTGGGGAAATTTGTACGTCAACCCGAATTCTTGAATATTCATAAAGCTCTGGAAAAATACTTTAATTTATTTGTTGTTTTTAAAGGGGGAGGGGGGTAGTAAATGACTGTCTTCTTCTGCGGAAATAGCTGGGAAAATATGTTTGGGTTTCTTCGAATAATCTTGTACACAAGTACAAATTCAATCTACGTTTAATTCGCTGGGTACTTTTTTCCTGTTTTTAGAAAATAATAAATATTATATGTATTCAAAAATTGCTTTCAATGTATTTGATTGTAAGTGTGTTTGGTATTTATAAAAATCAGTAGATTAAATTTGAATCGTTCAAATTATGTACATTCACACAAGTTTTGTCACAAACGACCCGGGTTTTGCCTCTCGGCATCTTCAGGCACTTGAACTTAACAAAACTTGTGTCAATGTACATAATTTGAACGATTCAAATTTAATATTGAAATTTTCCCAATCACTTTCAGTCGAAATCTTAAACTAACTATATCAGTAGATTAAATGTGATACTGTTATTCGACTGTTGAAAAGGAAAATTATGTAACCCGCACAGAACAAGTTTTACAGGAAACACAAAAAACTTTTATGATGATTTTGGGTAAAAGCCGAAATATAAAATATACATAACCTAAATAAAAGTTAATATAAAACCAGTTTTTATTTACTCTATGTAATAAGTTTTTTTTATGAAAAACCTTTGAGTTACGTCCTTTTTCCAAATTTTCCCAGGCTATTATTTTTTCAAACTTAAAATCGAAATTTTGATACCAATTCGTCATTTGCAGCTTACATCATTATACTGAGATTAGGGCATCCAATCCCGGGATCCCGTTCAATTTTCTGATCCCGAAATTCCGGGATTGAGATGGCCGCGATCCCGGGATTTCGGGATTGAGAAAATTTGAGCAAATCCCGAAAAATTTACACGAAATTGGCAAATTTAAGATTTCAAATTCCTCGGTGAGTTCAAAAAAAAAAAACGAGGTTCTGTGAGATTCTGAGAAAATGTTACTAAATCGGAAATTTCAAATTCCTTGGTGAGCTAAAAAAAAACGAGGTTCTGTGAGAATCCAAGAAAAAAGTATAGCGAATTAAAGATTTCAAATTCCTCGGTGAGAAAATCTCAATCCCGGGATTCAAAATTAATCAATCCCGGAATCCCGGGATTGGAAAATGGCTCCGGGATTGGATACCCTAATTGAGATGTATACATTGTAATTATCGAGAAAAAAAAAAGAAAAGCACTTTGCCTTACTACAGTTGATACATAATCTATATATTAATAGTCGATAAGGTCCGTCTGTATGAGTGTCTGTAAGGTGTCCTCGACCTTCCAGTCTCCACTTTTTTAAATAAAAAAAAATAAAATAAAATAAATTAAAATAAAATTAAATTAAATTAAATTAAATTAAACTAAATAAAATTAAACACAATGCAACAAAAACCTCACGTTGCTGGGCAACGGGTTTACAGCTAGTATATATAATTTACAAATAAATATAAATTTCTTTTAAAAGATTCTTTTACAGCATATTTAATAATTTGTACCCGTAAGTGACATTGAAATATTAACTATATTTTTTTTAGTTGTTGAAACACATCTGATTTAATTCAAAGTAGCTTTGAAACAAAAAGAATGTATACTTCTCTTAAAATTACAAAAATATTCCAGATGAAGAAACGTCCCCAAAATGTTTGTTAAGCTTTTCACCTGAATGATAATATATAAACAATTAACACTTCTACGCTTTGGTAGCTTGTTTACTTGAGACTCCACATTTGATCAGATCATAAGACTCATAGATGTGCATTGTGCACCTTTCTATAGTGAGTAATTCAGTAATCTTGTAATCATTTTATAATAATACTAAATATGTTCATGTTGTTAAAAAATATGCAAAAATTATAATTCTTCAAACATAGAGTCACAGAGCTGCTTGATAGTTTGGATAAAATCATACCTGATCAGACCATATAACTCATATATATGTATGTACCGTGTTCAGTAATCTTATAAAATCATTTCTTATGATTGAATAATTCATCAAAACAACGGTGTCACTGTATCACCGACAATACCCTATTTTTGTCAACAGCACCTGAGAACGATTTCTTCGAATAAATTATGTGTATTTGCGTAGTTTGTCATATTTATACCCCACCCTACCCATTTCTTGTAAACAAGATGTAGATAAATGAGTAAACAACCAGTTGTCATGATTTTTTTTCGTGTAAATGGGGAATCAATTCGGGCATCATTTTCAAGGAAAACAAAGAAATATTTTTTAAAAAATCATTTATTTTCCATAGAATATAATATAATCATATAATATTTATAAACAAACTACCATACAAAATGTACACGTTGTTGTCGCAGAATACCTAATAGTTTTTTTATAGTTTTTTTCTTCATATTTTATGTAGGTATTTTTTATTTATAAACCATAATAACACAGGATAATAGATGGTTTTTATACATTGGGTATAATACAATAATAATGACTAATAATATTTCTTATTACATATGTTTAATATAGACGTAACCCTTTTATACAACTCCTTATCGTTCATCAGTTACTCAACATCTTAGAGTTATATATATGCAAAAATATTGCTAATCTTTTTCATCGATAATTACTATTAGTATAATATTTTATAACATGTATTTTACGAACTTATACAATAACGTAGGTTCATCTATATTTCTTATGTAATAACTATTTTTAACACACCATCGACTTTCATTTTTATCATATTGAAAACTGGGAATTAATAAAATTGTACAAAACCTAGAATTTGATTGGCAAAATCGCATGACGAAGGACATTATTATACAGCATAATTGTTTTTTTTTAAATTTCTGCAAGTAAACAATCGCTATCTCAAACAAAAAAAATGTCGGAGATATAAAACACCCCAAGTAACATATATATTGTAAATATGGACTTGAGTGTTTTTGGTGTGCGAAGTATCGCTGACCAAAAAGACTTTTTCGTTGTTAGCAACATATTATGGTATTCATAGCAAAGGTAAGAATATTATTACGAAAAAAGAAGACAAAAAGCTTGATTCATAATTAATAAAACGTTTTTTGTAATAATTTAATCAGAAAAATTCTCATGTACGGAAAGAAGACGAAAAATAACATTAATAATTAAGGTAGAACTAAATTATTAATGTTACAAGACAATATTTTTTTTGTGAATAATGCGGTAATTTAGAATACAATATTATCTTAACTGACTAGTGATCGATACTGAAACTGTGCTTAAAATAATAATCAGATTTGAATGAAAAGTTGAGCATTCTTTCTTTTTATGCATGGTGTTTGCATGTAAAACTATGTAATTCACACGACTTACGTGTATTTATACAAAAAAAAAATCAATCACTATTCGCCTGATAAAAGTGCAAATTAAAATTGTGCTATTTTCAAAAAATGGTATTGAATAAATACAAACAATATTTAATAATAACAAGCACATACTGCTTTTTAGACTAACGGAACATTACATCTAAACATGATTAACTCCATGGAATAGACTGGCCTTTGGTTTTATTTCATACATGTATACAATAATAACAATGTGCATTTTTAATGAGATGAATAACACATAGGACATTTTTAAATGAGCAGTAAACTAAAATACAGTAAGTGCACTATAATTAAAACCAATTTTTCTACTTTGTAGATATAAAAAGGAGTTAAGTCGTTTTTGAAAAGGTATAATATCCGTGAGTTTTATAAGTTATAATTTGATCGGAAAGAAAGAAATTTATAGAAAAAATTTAATTGACTTAAATTGAGCATATATAATATATAATAATTATAAATATTTTATTGAATTTTTACATTATATTAATATTTACTGCCCAGTTGAAAATGTCGTATGATCACACTCGTTTTTAAGCAAATAATTTATCAAATTTACAAGGTTTTTACTTCAAAAATCATATTTATTATTTATTGCATATCATTATGAAAACACGTAGATCGTCCACTTTTTCTTCAAAGTATAGTAACTACAATGATTTCCTATTTATTTTGAATAGAAAAATATGTTTTTATTATTAAAATACGTTTGTGCTCATTCAGTATTTTTGTATTTCATTATTTCGAATTCTGCTTATTTTTATGGCAAGTTCAAAGTGGTATTTTTGTAAAATTTCTTAAAAATGATCAGCGGTTGTAATATGTTAAAAATTAACAATTTTTGATGGAATTTTGAAAAATAAAAACATACAATAACAGGGCGACACAACGCAAACCGTGTAACAAGTAAATATTATAAAGAAAAAACAATATAACTCTGTCTGACACACTCATCAATAAAGAAATATACATAACGTCATACTTTTTATTAAAATATACAATTTATTTTCATACAAAACAAATTATAAATATTAGTTCTGTACAACACCAGTCATTTTCATAATTAAACACACAAATAAAACTGATCTACAAAATGAAAGTACAACTTACGAATAGTAAATATAAAATTATTACAGATGAATTGGCCAATTTTGAAACTCGCCACCCTGGCAAGAGTTCCTGTACATATTTTCATACAAAACATCCGTTTTTGAAAATGGAACTCGCTACGGTGGTGATATTCAAAACTAGGCAACTAAAGTGTTGGTTTCTTAATTAAAAATTAATTGATCGTTTAATTTGTTTTGTTTGTTTTGATTGCTGCTGATTGTGCGACCTAAAATTACGTACTTTTAAGTTATTTATCATACAATTGGTTAAAATCCTACATATTTATTACATTGTATTCACAATCTACACACGATTATAACAAATTGAAAAAATTGAGAAACAATCTCTTATGCAAATCTATCAATTATTACACTGTTTGAATACAGCAAAACAGATTTTTAACACATATAGTTCGATGCTAACACCCTTGCCGACATTCCAGAGTTTTCTGATGCAGTCGTATGGAAAGGGTTAAATAAATGAACTACGCTTATTATGGATAACACACCTTTTTACAAACAACAATAAAAAATTGTGGACTCGTCAATTATTCTTAAAATACAAATATATAAACCCCTGTTTTCATTAATTATTCCAATAATAAAACGATACGGCTTTTAATTAATATCAGCATATTATTTTTCCTTGTATTTTCTTTGATTCCCGAATATAGGATCGTTGTATTTATAAACAAAAGAACAAAAAACAGATATATTTTTTTTCGGAATTTTAGTATCGATTAAGAGTTTAATCTGGCACATATTATTCCGAATAACTTTGAGAATCACCTGTTTAATTAATACGATTGTAGTAAGGCCAGTTTTGTTTTACTGCAAAGGTGATTTCATATCGATTTCTCGGCGTAGAAAGATGAAATTTTGAAATGTCACAAAAATTTAAACAATATTCATCATTGTAACAAAAAGCTAATTTTTTATACATCAGTCCCGTGAATATAATTTCACATAACATTTTTTCTCGATAATAATAATTTCAAATAGAGTTTTAATATTTATACAATAATGTGTCGAAAACTGTGCTATGACAAATAACATGCATTCCATTAAAATTCCCGTACGACGTTTAATAAATATTATAGTAAATATTACATATGGTTAATAAGCGGGAGATTCATGCAACTACAACACATCGAGCACTGGATTATTTAAGTACAAACAGGCCATATTTTTTTTTGTAAGCGCCCGAATTGCGAATAAGATAGATAAACAATGACAATTTAAAAATTATGATTTGACAGTTAAACAAATGCATCTTTTTAAAATTGTATTTAACTCAGAATTATTTTGTTCGTGTTTAATTCCTGATTTTGTTATTGAAAAATTTAATGTTTAATTTAGTGCAAAGGTAAAATTTTCAATCCGTAAACAATACATTCTCATTCTTTCTAAAGCCTTTTGACAAGATACATACATGCCTATATATTTGTTTTCATATATATATATAACTTAGAAGGTATTTTTAATTTATTTGGGAGTTTTGAAGGCTACACGTTGGGCACACAATAAGCACATTTATACGATCTCTAACCCTAAGTGCGAAATATATTTTGCAATATAAATATATATATATATATATGTGTTTATAGTAGAATTTTTTAAACGATAAGTTTTATTTTTACCACAATTTTAAACAAGGGCACATTTAGAAACGAAGTTTTGTGTTTTTTTATGGCCATTATTTACAAATAAATTTTATAAGTCTATTTCGTCAATAAATGGACACATTTGAGGGTAAAATCATGTTTAGATTGATATTCAATTAACTTCTGTGGGTACAATTTTCAACATTTATTAGTTCTGTACAAGGGTTGTAAATTATCATCTGTGATTTGGCCAAATTGAGATATCAACATAGATATTTTCATCGATATCGAATAAAAAAATTTCAAGTATGACCAAATCAATGATCATTACAGTAGTAGAAGAAAACCAATGATTCTCTTACACAAACTCCACGAAGAAGCCATACGGAAAAACTTTAATTTTTAACATAGTTTAGTCTAACACCCATGTACAAAATTGTACTCAAATTAAAAAAAAAAAGATTTGAATAAACAAAAAATACGCTTTATTTATAAATGTTTGTTTAAAGTAGACAAAAATAGCTATGAATTATTGGATTTTTGCAAAATAAAAACACTTATATTTGATTGAATTTTATACTGAAATAGATGATATATGGTCCAGTTTTATATCCCATATGATTATGAAATGTAGTATTGGGTAAACACCACAATTAATAGATCAATCAAAAGAACATATAACATAAACGCCTAAAATGTATTATATTGACTTAAGCTGTTTTGCTTCGGAATATTCAAAATAATAAATTGAAATGTATTAAAAATTTTAAAATAATATATTAAACAGACGTTTTAAAAAAAATACTATTACAAACTTTGTATATATGGTACATAAGGCCGATAATTTTCACATAAATCCGCTATTGAAAATAAAAGATTAATATGGCGAAAAAAAAATACGGTAATTATATAATATATTTTGCGATAAATATTACACCAATACAATATTGTAGCAATTTTATTTTGACATTTTACACTTTAAATAGATATTTAGACACGCACTATGTATAACGTTAAATCTAATTATGCATACTTAATGACAACGCTATTAATTTTATGGTATCGTTTGCATTGAGTTATTGGTAGTTTCCAGATTTTCTGTTTGCAATTTAAAAAAGAAATTCTGCGATTTTTTTGTTGTTAAAATATTTCAGTATAAAAAAAATTAAATATAACAAATCTGGAAGAAAATAACTTTTAAGCTTTGACGTGGTTATTAAAAAAATACTACAGTATTTTTAGTTCCCTTGTTTATAATATTATTATTAACGAAAAGATTATTACAATTGAATGAACGATTAGGCATATATTAATAATATTTTAAATAATGGCGAGCATAATAACACCCTTGTGTACGTAAAAAAGCTACATTAAAAAAGACAATCTGTTATTATGGTAAATAAATAAATTGGTAGATAAACCATTTAATTATATTAAGCAATTAACTATTTTGGCTTTAGTAATATTTTTATTTATTTTTAATAATCTAGATTAGCGAACGAAATGCACGTGTCCTTTTTTTTTAATAACCGTATTGAAATTCTATGGGTTTATTTTTTTGTTTATTATTATTAAATTAAAAGGTAATGTGTTAAATATTTTTGAACTTACAACATTAAAGATATTTGGTAAAAAAAAATATAAAAATGTAACTTACGATAAACACATTTAAAACTATGTCGCAGTACAACTTGAGTTTTAAAAAATACAAAAAACTATAATTTGACTTAGTTTAATTAAACACTGTATAAAAAATGTCTTATTTTAGATTTAAATAATAAACAAAATAGGGAAGAAATTATAGAATGAAACTTATTTGGTAATAAGGAAGCTTACTGTACAATGTTAAATAATAATAAAAAGAATATGTATAGTTCTTGGAGAAATATATATTGTATTAAGTGGCCCATTAGATCAAGGCGTTCAACTGGCGTTGCCAAAATTGCAACCCAATCAAAATGAGATCGGAACGCCTTGTACTAATGAAACGATTATTATTAAATAAAAAAAGAAATGTAAATGAAGCCGTAAATTATTGTATGTTTTTCTTTTATCTTTTTTGATATATCTAATAATCTGAATGGACAGCAGCACGTATTGAAAGAAATAAAATATTTTACAACATTTGACAAACAAAGGGGAGAAGAAGCAACACTCGTTTTGCGTGATATGTGATTACTATTTTACAGTTTAAAATGTTTCAATTTTACGTTAATTAGCACAGTTATTATATTTGTGTAGACATATTTTAAAAAACTTGTATTTTATTTTATTTTATTTTATAGTCAATATTGTATCCCTTCTTATTTCATCATTACGAGTCTAGTAAAGCGAATTTGCAAATCACAAAAACTACTCATGAATATTATTACCAAAAGTATGGTAATAGATTATATAAAAAATGAAGACATTTTAAATAAAATATTTTCCAATCAAAGCTGTAACAATTTTCGATGTGACATTGGTGACGGAATAGAGACGGATATATCCAAGAAGCGATACAATGAACATCAAACTAAAACAAGGTAATTATTTTACAAAAATAAATCAATGAATCTATTGCAGAAATCGTACACACTAGGGGAGTAAATGATTATTGTATTATATAAATATGAATAACAATACCAGATTTTACCGGAAAACTTCATTTACTTAATTTTAAGAAACTAAATAATACATTTAAACACCATTATAAGAGTGTGTCAATTTTTATGTCAAACATTTAGTTCATAACAAAATTTTAATTCATCCCTTTTTTTGTAAGACGTTTTTGTAATGGTTTTAATTGGGTGAATTTACATAAATATGTATAGAAAATAGTTACGTTATCTGAAAATATCTGGCATTGAGACATCATTTTATAATTAAGAGTTTCAAAAATATAATTTCCTGGACCAAGCAATAAATAATCCTCTGGCAAAATTTTGGCGACCGACAGCTGACCACAACGCAAAACGATACGCATTACAGAAAACATCAGCATCATCTCTTGAAGATGATGGCGATGAGAATTGGCCCGTCACTAAATCTACAATTTTAATTTCTTTGTACATAACATCCAAAAGTTTATTCGATTTGGATCTAGGCACTCTAATGTGGCAAAAATGATGAACAAGGAAATACATACATTACGATAATTAAAACATAAACGCGTCCCACCCCTCCTGAACGAACATATGAGATCATGATTATAATAAAACGCGGGGTGTTGGGCGCATAACCAGTGTTCGTGATTATTTATCAATATACTGAACACAAAAAACAGTTTATATAAGTTTATAATACGGTATTACTAAGTATTATTGTAATAACAATACGTCGCGCGCGCAGCGGGTGTCGATCAGCGAAGCATTCCAGGGGGCAGTAAATTATCCCCAAACTTCCGCTGAACGTCCGAGCGCACGCCTCGACCGGCGACAAAGTATGCTTGGCAAAATCCACCGCGCCTTCAATTCAACATCGTATTTAAGGGCATCTCCCAGTCCACGGACGACATGAGATTCGTTATGTCGGGTTGGGAGAAAAATTCTAGGTGACCCGAGTCTGAACTCGAGTTGGACGTCTCGAAGGAATCGAAGCCGCCGTCTAAGGTCTCGTCGACGTCGTAGTTCTCCGGGAAGGGCAAGGCCGGGAAGTCAGGAAGGAAGGCCAGTTCTTCAAGACTAGAAAAATGGACAACGTTCTCTGAAAAGGGGCCGCCGGTGATGTCTGATGCTCCCATTGAGACATCGAATATAACATTTTCGTCGTAAAATGACGCTGATTCGGGTGAATCAGGCGCTCCACAGGATGGACTACAGGGTACCGCCGCAGCACTCGCTGGAGCCGAAGGGTAGCGTAATGGAGGTAAGCGATTCGTTATGAGACTGCTGTTGTTATTAGAATCGTTTCTGTTCCTATGCCCGGGCGATCTTTTGATTTTCTTGGGAGGTGGGGCGAGTTTTGGAGCCGGTTTCGCTGTCTTCTTCCTAGGGCGGTACTTGTATTCTGGGTACTGTAGCATGTGTAGTTGTCTAAGGCGCTCGGCTTCATCGATGAATGGCTGCCTTTCTTTGTCGTCTAGGGTCTTCCAGCGCTTGCCAAGTTGTTTGGATATCTCGGCGTTGTGCATCTCAGGGGTGTGTTCGCAGATTTTCCTGCGTTCAATTTGAGACCACACCATGAACGCGTTCATCGGCCTCTTTATGTGGTTGGGATTGTTCTTCTTTGTCTGTAAATCAAAAGAAATAAAAAATTAGTACTCTGCATTATAAAATTTAATATAAACCGAATTTTTTATGAACTGAATTTTTAATTTATTTAATATGAACTTTAATATGAATTTTTAACTTATTTAATATGAACTGAAGCCCATAAACTAAACTCAAAAGACAAGAGAATGAGAATAAAAATGATAATTCTTGGATGGAAAGGATTTTTAAATTGTAGATATTGCCTTTATAAAATATTAAACCTGCCCTAACAAAATTCACAAACTACAGAAGGAACGAATTTACGTGTCTTAATTGTATAGCAAAGAGATAAGTAAGGTCCTTTGTATGAATGTTGATGTTTTGCAGAAACACAATAATTCAGCGATGGGAAAGAAAGATATGATGAAAAAGTAATAAGCGAGCGTGCTGTTGGTGCAACCTGCAACAGCACATACGTTGTGGCACGTGCCAAATCAACGGGCACGCCGCAAAGTCTGCTCAATCAAGAAGCATGCCCTTGAAATTATAAAATTTGCGATAGTACGCTGAGAGAAATGCGATGTTGAAAAATCAATATTGTACAGTTTTTATCACATATTATAAAATAAATAAAAAAGGTGATATATTTTTAATTGCATTTAATACATTAAGCTTTGAGCGACGCAATAACTCGAAATTGAATCTTGGATTGACTATCAGATTAAATAGTCTCAGTAGATCATTTAGATTTTTGATATAGAAAGCGGTTTTCTATGGGCTGAATGCTAAAGTTTTTAATATTAATAAATAACAACTCTTATTATGATCGTAATATTACGAATTCTAAATGTTGACAAATATAATCTGCCGACGCATTAAATCGACGAAGGCGAATGTCAACAGGCGGCACAGCACGCTGATTCTATAACTTCTCGTTTATAATATTTGTATTAAGCCCACACGTTGGGCGCCAAAAAATGTATTTTTATTGGATGTGTGGCTGATTGTACTGTTTTAATAAAAACAATAATCCTTTGTACTTCATTCCACTTTATTTAATATGTCAGGACCGGTTTCGCTCATTGCGAGCATTGTCAACTGATATTAAATACTGTCATATTAAATAAAGTGGAATGAAGTACAAAGGATTATTGTTTTTATTAATATAATGCCTTTCCACCAAGTATTGACAGTGAACACCCTAAAAGTAATTGTACTGTTAACTGGAACGAATAAAAAACACAGGGTTTATTCACTGTATCAAATAACTTCGATAATAATTCAATAATTAAAAGCACTAGTTTAAAGTATTGAGTAAGACTACATGCTAGTTATGTGTTGTATAGATCAGAGTTTCTTAACGGTGGGCCCTGTGGCCACAGAGATATTTTTTTAGAGGAGCCACAGTACAGTTTAGCAACGGAAAATTTTTCAGAAATCCGTACATGGTTGTATTTTAGAAATTAGAATGTCTGAAAAGAGCTAAAAAAACGTCTCTCTGTGTTCATTTTGGGAAAATTTGCAATTTCTTTTTTTTTAAGTTTCTGAGTTGGTATGGAAAAAATAAATACCTAACGTAATATTATCCTCGTATTGAAAATGAAATATTTATTTATCCTTTAAATGCAAAGAACAATGTCATAATTAAAATACGATTGTTTTGTAAATATAATGAACGATCGAACAGTGAATTCAGTATATTTAAAATGATTTCATTCAGGGTAAAAAGCAAGTCCTAGTGGCGTCATGAAACACTCACAAACATCATTGAAGAATGAGTATTGTTTAATTAGCCGAAAACCCAACCGCAGATATTCAAGTGACTATGACAGATCCCGGTTATTTGGTCACTTCCGCGGTTTTTGAAATAGTAAAAAAAATGTAGGTTTATCTACAATGTCTACGAATTTTATAGATGACTATCTCTTGTGAAGGTGTCAGTGACCCCTTATCTAATTGGTTTGTAACTAATTAACTAATACATTA
Organism: Himalopsyche tibetana; assembly: GCA_030503985.1. Lineage (NCBI taxonomy): Eukaryota > Metazoa > Arthropoda > Insecta > Trichoptera > Rhyacophilidae > Himalopsyche > Himalopsyche tibetana. The sequence goes on along the minus strand of JAPJYX010000015.1, from coordinate 21,412,560 downwards.
CCGCATCACACTATTACCAGGAATATGTTTTTACTTCCATTCACTTAATCATTTTATCATATTTTAAAAAATACTCATTTGTACTAATTACAATTATAATAAATACGATCAGGACCGGTTACTCTCAAGACGAGAATTATCAAATAATAATGCTTGTTAATTTCAGTTGATAATTCTTGTCATGAGCAAAACCAGTAATGATCAAATTAAATAAAATTGGGATTAGTAAAAATGAGATTTTTTTTTAAATATTATATTGACTGTGGTACGGAAAAGGGACGTAACCTACATTTTTTTCAATACAGCTTTTTTCGATAATCACAATGCATGCGACTTGATACACGTTTTATCAAAAGTAGGTAAGCTGAAAATGGCGAATTAGTATCAAAATTTAGCTTTAAGCTTCGACAAAAGAAGGCTCTGTGGATATTACGATCAGGAAAAAGACTTAAAAAGTGATATTTTTAAAATAAATATTAGAATAATATCAGATAAAGTCAATTAAAAACCAGTTTATCAGTCTCCATGTACTTCAAGGTTGTGTATATTTCAAAATTTGCCTTTGGCTAAAAATCACCAAAAAACGTTTTTACGTATCTCCTGTAAAATTTGTCATGTGTTGGATACGTCCTTTTTCCTTTTCAGTCGATATAATACCGTTACACTAAGTATTGACAGTGAACACATGTTTTTTTTTTACTGTAACAGTGTATTTCTTAAATTGATTCCGACTTTATTTTAGACGTCGTGTCAAAATTTTATTGTGACGTACATATATCGACTGTGGAAAGGAAAAATGACTTAACCCTCAATTTTCCAAAACAGCTTTTTTTCGATAATCACAATGTATACAACTTGGCACACATTCTATCAAAAGAATGGAAGCTGAAAATGCCGAATAAGTATCTAAATTTAGCTTTTAAGTTTGAAAAAGATGACCTTGTAAAAAATTAAAAACCAAGAAAAAAAACTGAAATAAAGGTTTTTCCGAGACAATTTCTTTAATTAATATTAGGTTATGTCAATTTAACACCAGCTTAGAAGTATCCGTGCACTTCAAGGTTGTGTATAATTCATAATTTGCATATGTCCCAAAATCATCAAAACACGTTTTTAGCTCCTCCTGTAGTATTTTATATCTGTGGGTTACGTCCTTTTTCCTTTCCACATTCGATATGTATGACTTAAGTGTCAAGAAAAAGCTTTGATACAGCAAAAATAATTGAAACACCACCTAACGAATACTGACGATGTACTGCATTGCTCTTAGATTCTTTAAACATCCGATCGAAAAGAAATCATTGTAAGTATAAAATTCACAACATCTTTTGTATAAACTTAATTAAAATTCCCTGTAAAATTACAGAAGTTTTTGCTTAGTTATAAATAAGCACGCCAAAAAAGATTGAAATTTAAAAGTAAATATTGATTGCATTGTTGTTTTTTTGTTCATAGCAGGACAAGATAATGTAATGGTAAAAAAAACTGATTGTTATTTCTATCGTGCTTGTTTTGTTATTAATTTATAAATCCGTGCAGGACATACGCGCGCAGATAGATTATATAGCCTCTAGTGCCAGGAAATAGAAGCAGTCGCCCTTGCAGAATAGCTAATGGCAAACAGTATTATTCTCAGAACAAGTTAAGACATGTTAAATGATAATAATGCATGCTTTATCACATATTGCAAAAGTTGTGAATGTCAGGATTATCGTATATGGCAATGTAAACAAAACATGTATGTGACATAAAACACATTCGTTTTATGAAAACCAGGAAGACTGGATAACAAACTTTATCGTTAATAAACAATTTATTCGCGACCAATATGGCGCATACTGACACCTAATACTTATAGATTGTGTAGAAGAGATGTCTTCCACGAGAACTGCTTGTTATTCCGTTTCTCAGCCTCTCTTTTTTCCGTAATGATAGAATAATGCGACCTTGTTTGGTTGACAAGTAATTTTAGACATCACAAATCAATTTATGAAACTTTTAAGTACTGGGATTCAAACTAGTCAAAATCACAGCCACAGCTAACGACGTTGGCCACTCGATTAATAGCTAGGTTTTAATGTTTATTTTCTACAATAACGTGGATTCTCTTAACCTTTTTGGGCCTGTGGCCTCTTTTGAGTCTAGATTGAAAAAAAAATCTCGCTGGCAGATTTTACCTAAGAATTTACGGATTTCCAAAAATGAAAAGACGCGACATTTTGACACAAGATTTTTTTTCTCTGTGGCCGTCAGTTGAGAAACGGTTGTCTAAATGGACTGCCATGTGTTGTTGAATTTCTTGTTATTAGAAAATCCGCTTTTTTTATTTTTTAATAATTCGTGTAAAAATATAGTACATATTTGTTCTTTTAAATGGATTGTGTTATTTCAAAACTATGCAACGAAAACCGTGTAAAAAAGGTTTGAATTTGTAAAAAGAAAGTTTTTTTTTTGTTGGAACAAATTTACTGAGGAGAGGAAAAAGGACGTAACCCACAAATAGCAAATTTGACAGGAGGCACAAAAAACGTGTTTTGGGCCATATGAAAATTTAAAATATCCACAACCTTGAAGTGCACGGAGACTTCTAAGCTGGTGTTTAATTGAATATAATATATTATTAATATAAGAAATTGTCTAGGAAAAACCTTTTTTTTCAATATTTTTTCTTGGTTTCAATTTTCACAAGCTCATCTTTTTTCAAACTTAAAAGCTAAATTTAGATACTTATTTGGCATTTTCAGCTTACATCCTTTTGATAATCCGTGTATCAAGTTGGATACATTGTAATGATCGAAAAAAAACTGCTTTTAAAAAGCTGTGGGTTACGTCCCTTTTCCTCTCCGCAGTCGATATAATATATTACTATGTTTTAGCATCAATGACGGTATGGGCTTCTTATGACCAACAATAATGTCTGCGATTACATGACTGAGCGTCGACGCACTGTGACTCAAATCCAATCACAATGCGTGCAATTTAAATTGAATTTAAAAATGCTAAATAATGCTGTATCACAGAGGAATAATTAATTACTTATGTGTGAACAAGACATACTCTGTTCACTACAGAATGGCGAAAACTAATTAATTGCTCACACAGGAATCTCAATAAAAAAATATTCAGTCGCCACATAAAGAGCATTATATATTATTTGATAATTGAATAACATTTATATGATCTGAATAAGAAGCTACACAATTATTTTGTTAAGTAACTATACCAATAAAATAGTAGGACAGTTAATAAAATGTCTTGAGCTATAAATGTCGTTATATAAGTTAGTAATATACAGTGGAACCCCCAATTACACTACCTCTAATTACGCGCTGGCTTGAAATATTCACCTAAAATCCCCCTATTGCATGGTCGCATTCCACTGTCGTTGACACGAGACGGTCGTCTGTGCGGCGCATGTCAAATGTTGGCTAGTGTCTGTGTATTTAACAAATGCCAGGCTATAGACGTATAGTCGGGCGACTGTCTATCACTTGTAGTAACTAAATATTTCGTCCATATTTTTTGCGGAAAAAACCAAATCCCTAATTTTGTGTGAGATTCACTCCCCCAATTACACTAACCCGAATTACACTGTCCCGACTTTAGTGTGAATGGGGGTCTTACTGTATATTGATGAATTAAATACAATTTTACGGATACACTGCTATTTCAAAATCCGGATCAATCGTCGAATTGTTTGCTAATTATCTCTCTATACGAAACGTTACGACTCGGCCACGGTGATCTTCGTGTAATATTATAGAATAGACTATTATTACTTTATTTAAAAATCAAATATAATTCGCAGAAGTATATTTTGTCTTGTAAGAGGTAAACATGGGAGAACGATTCCGCAGTTAATGAAATACAAATATTTATATTAAAAGTTTGCATACGTCATTAAAAGTTAAATAATTCAGAAGTTTTTAAACGCTTTTCTATTTCTAATGAAACTTCAAATCAGATTGATGTCAATTATTAAGTCCCTTTAGTAAATTGATGAACTTTCTTCTACTAATAAAACTAATCGAGCCGGGTTATACAATAAACTATTTTTAGCTGAAATTACTGAATATGCATAGGAAACTTTTCCAGAGGGAAAAAACCCAAAGGCCGGATTTTCGCGGGGTGGGTTTTGCCGGAAGAGCGAAATTAGTCGATTTGTTTTTGTGTGGGCGAGCGGGCAGCAAGGGACGGACTGGGATTTACGATGGACCGCGCCAGGGGTTGGCGAACTTTTCAACTAAAACGCGCAATGTGGGTGCACTATAAAACCGGGACCTTGGGGTGACAGTTAAAGGGTAGGAATATTAAAAAAATGTGGTTTCATAACAGATATGGCAAATGTTGTCAGCGTTCCGGGAGGAAGAAGCTTTTTAGGTCAAAGTGATTTACAAAAAAAAGTATTTACGATTGAATTCGTGCTGAGAAATCAGTTATAAATATTTTTAACTCAATAATAATAAAAATAAATTAGAAGTATCTGAGGAAATAGCTAAATAGTATAATATAGTATAATAAAGTCTTTTTTTTTTTTTTTAGTACATTAGTGATTAATTAATTAGTTAAGAAACATCTAATATGGTAGGATCTAATAAAACATTTGGTTGTTATAACTGTATTGTAATTATGAAATCCTTTTCTGTGATTTTTAAGTCTGGGAATCGTGTTGAAACAGTCTGCGTAAAAATATAGAACGTTATTTAAAATCGTGTAAAAAAATATTTCTTGTATTTAAAATACACTGAAAAAGCTATAGTTATGTTTTTTTCTTGTACGTTTGAAAAAAAAATGTTAGATTGAGATACCCTTATAAAGTAAAGTAAATCAGATCGTATTTAATAGTATTGAACGAAGAACAAACAAAATCGATTTATACGGGCTCGGTGATCGAAGTTCTGGATGTCTGACTTGTATAGACTGAGGTAGACTGGAGGATGAGATAAAGAGGGGAGGCCTTCAGTTAAGGATCCACGTGGCGGTGATTTGTGGGGCAGGAAGAGCAAGGACGCGTAAGGAATAATAGCCATCCGAAAGTTTCAGCTTTCTTGGACATCATCATTAAACCCGATTCGAAGCTATTTGTATGTAAGCCTACGCGAGGGGTTTTTGTTTTTCTAATTATTATTTTGTCTTTTGCTTAAGATATACCTACTCATTTCTTATTTAAAACATGAAAGCGTGGTTTTTTAAAACATTATTTACTGTTCCTCAAATTCTAGAAAGTCACAAATTACATTGTATTGAAAGCTTTCCTGCTAGCAAGATTATCAATAATATATGTAATTGAGCGATGATAACGTACGTCCCTGTAGAAATGTCATTAAATGATAACGTTGTTCCACCATGCAAGAGTGTAAAAATATATAAAAATATCATCATGTCGACACCTTTTAAGTAAAGTATTGTAACTTCGAAATCAGAACTTTACAGATAGTGAGTGGGTTTTAAGAGACAAAAGTTAGGCTTTTGACAGTATCGCACATAATTCAATGTATAACAACAATTGACAATGACTTCCCAAATATCGATTTATTCTTCGACCGAACATCCAACTACAGTAGATCTTCGATTATCCAGATTAATTTAGGGTAAAGTAAGTCAGGATAAAAAAGATATCCGGATAACTGCAACCATTATAATAGACAAGGAATATTACTAACTACGGCGTTTACTGGATCTTTTTTGTGGATGGAATTTTCATTGATACGTCTATTGAATTCTAACTTAAACAGTAATTTATAATAATTAATTTGGAAATGATAATAACTATTTTCGTCTGCTAGAAAAAGTCACCAAAGCACCTGTTTCCGATATAAGCGTTTGAATGTTTCATTTACACCATGATCTATTGGTTGTATTACAAATATGACAATTGGCAAAAGAATTTTTACTAAAAACTAGTACATATCAGCAAATCTGTAAGAATTGTACTAATGTCAAATTATCCGGATAATCGAAGTCAGTTTGCTTAACATAATCAGTATCAACTGTAATATTTCGCCTGCGGTGCTTCTTTGTGTAAATGAAGCCCTTCTTACACGGTAAACTCCTTTAATTTAAACATACATTTCTTCATATTATTACTGAAGCAAACAACTTCATATGAAAATATCATAACACCGCATAAAATTATGATGTTATCAAAATAAATAAATATTATAAATGAAGACGTCAAGGGAATATCATTATGCTAGAAGTTATATTGTATTTGAATATTCAGACTGAGATGGAAATCTACTCTCAGTTGAAGGTCGCGAGTACGTTTTATTTCAGTATTATTGCAGAGGTATGTAAATTCGTTTCAGTTTAATACGACGATATTCGCAAGTACACAGTAAATCAGTGGTATGTAGTAATTTTTGATTACACTCAATCATTGTACACGCATTCAATTAAAGCAATCGTATTGCTTATATAATCGCAGAGAGCGATCAAAGAGGTGCGTGCAGTAATATTGGATACCTCAATGAAATATAAATAAATTGGCTGACAACCATTCCCCGTAAAATATCCACTATAAAAAGTAACACAGTGCCAGTTTGGATTTTAAATATTTCGTGGTGAAATACGTATGTGCGTTTTAGGGTTCCAGTGTTGACGGTGGAAAACGTTGCATGTCGGAAGTTCCACTCATTGATGTGAAATAAAACAATGTCTTATTTAAGAATCTCTAGTTTTCCAGGGCTGCGGAGTTGGAGTTCGGAGTCACGGTATTTTGACCGGAGTCGGAGTCGTGAAAAATGAGCGGCTCGAAAAAATAGATTTAATGTTGACATTGCATGCTTGGCTGACTAAAGACGATCTGATTTATATGTAGAAGTTAAAATGAAATTGTTGAGAAAAATTCTGGGAGTCTGATTAGTTTTTTATTTTAAAGCTGGAGTCGGAGTCTTTTTTTTTAAACTCCGCAGCCCTGCTAATATCATATAGGTAAATGATATTGTATGTTCATAATTTTGTTCATAAATACAAACGGTTAATATATTTTTTTGAGTTATTAAAAAGACTTGCACTTGGGAGCACAGACGGCTGCAGTATCCCCACCTTAGCCAGGAGTATAACGCTACTAAAAGAGTCTACATTGTAAGTAAATTTGATCTCATTATAAAAAATTTTAAAGTTTTTATTTCAACGTTTTATAAGAATGTTAAGTTAAAGATTTATGATAAATAAAATACCGTTCGTGTATGTTTTCGTGATAATTATAGCATAATATTTTTAAACGCGTTAATTTTAATATTCTGTATACAACTTCCAAATATTAAAATACAAAATACTTCGTACGTACCTATTCCACGGGGCCGTTCTATAATAAATACTTATAAAGTTGAAACGAAGCAAGCAGTTGCAAGATTGTGCCGAAATTAATATTGCGAACTTTCATTTTACACCGGGAATAGAGTGTTATTTTGTTTGGCAAAGTTGTGCCAACTACGCAAACGTCCCTCGTCGTAAACAAATCTTTATTCTAACACGAAGACGCACGTGTAATATGGACTTCGACGTCAATTTTACGATATTGACAACTCGCAGCACAGCAGAATGTTTATATCGACTGTACAAAGGAAAAGGGACGTAACCCACACATCAAATTTTACAGGAAAAAAATGTGTTTTGTTGATTTTGAGCCATATTCAAATTATTCATTATACACAACCTTGAAGGGCATGGAGACTTCTAAACTGGTGTTTAATTGACATAATCTAATATTAATTAAATTAATTCAGGAAAAACCTTTATTTCAGTAATTTTTTAAAAGGTCATCTTTTTCAAACTTAAAAGCTAATTTTATATACTAATTCGGCATTTGCAGCTTGCATACTGTTGATAGAACGTGTATCAAGTTTGATACATTGTGATTATCGAAAAAAACTGTTTTGAAAAAACTGTGAGTTATGTTTTTTTCCTTTCCAAAGTCGATATGTATATCTGTTGTTAAAATAAGATTTTAATGTAAACTATGGAGTCAAGATAAGTGTCCTAGATCAAACCTGACTAATCCAGATGTACGTTAGCGAATAAAATAAAATTATAACCCTAATTCCAGGCGATATTAATTTAAATATTATACATTAAAATATATCGTTGTATCCACCACCAACCACAATTCAGTGAGACGTATTGCAAGCTCCGACAAACTGGATATCAATTCACTTTGAATAATTGAATCGCAAAAAAGTAAAGATAAAATGTGTCTACAGGCAGAAGAAAATAAATTCAATTTTTCAGAATTGATGACAAATCGAAATTCAGTAGTTTGATCTTAAGGTCAGGGGCGTCTCAACAAATAAAATAATTTGAAATTGTACACATAAGTATTATTCAACTCTCGAGTTTCCTTTATGATACGTGTGGGTTGTTGTGAGTTTATACACGAGTCGATAGTGCAAATTTGAATTACAAAACGCTGTTTGTAAATTTCATAACAGCTGACTGGTTTGTCATTATTTCCATACCGACAGCTGATACTGACTTTTAGCAATAATATAAAACATACTATGAATTGATGTGATGTTTTCGATAGTGATTGTGAATGTTTAAATGTAGCATTTCAATTACTTATGCCTAACGAGAGAGCTAATTGTAATTCGTTGTCTCAAACTATGTATAAATGCAGTAAGGAATTAATTTCGATGGTTTCCGCAGTAACTTTGTAGAATTTCATTTAAATATAAAATATATGTTATTAGTAGATTGTTTTTTTCCATAGTATATTTTCAGTATCAGATTGGGTAATTATAATGAAAAAATAAAGTGTTGTTTCGAATATTCTAAATGTTAATATAATGTTTTTTTAATCAGAAATTGTCATGTCTTTCAATGTGATAATCAAGTAAAGCAATATTTATTGAATAAAAAGTAATTTTATTTTTAACCCTTTGAATGCGCGTTGTGTAGATTTCAGTACGACGTAATAACAACTACACAGCGGTGATATTTTTTTTTATATCCTGTCGGTCAGGTATATCAAACACGCGGACCGCATATTTTGAAAAACATAAAACAGTTTTTGTACAGCATGTTTCATTTCGTATTTGTACGATTGTTACTTTATTGTTAAGTAGATATATAATATAAAATCGTTACCATTAATTTGAGAAATTTTCTAATGCGAACCGCGGCTTGATGTCCGGTAATTAATATGCCTATTAATTACATGCCTGATGTAAGCCTGTGTACAAACCACAGCTTACAAATCGTTAACATTCAGCGAGAGATTCAATAATTTTCTGGAGTATCAAAAAATCATACAAAAACGTTGTTTGAATACAGTATTTATTTTTTTAAATACGTTATTCATCAAGGTCGAGCACCTCACGCACAATAAGGGTTTATCTGAATTTGTATCGATCGACGTGTATAATATTTTCACAAATTTTCACCAGCCCTATCAAATAGTAATAAGGTGGCATATTGATAACTATTAGTAATATCTCTTCTAAACCTATATACCACTTGTTCTTACGAGCTAAATATCCTTGTAAATAATTAATGCATGATTTCAGATATAATACCAATATTTCAACGCTGAGATACGGGCCTGGATTTGACGAACTTGTCTATTTATTCAGCGTATACATAATTAATTAGATTTGAAGTGCATATTTACTTGATTGGTATAAGTGTTTTATAAATAGGAAATGCATTTGCACGTGTAGTATATACCTAATGGTTATTTACACTAAGTCCATTTAATACTGAATCACATTAAAGTAATATTATTATGTGCTAGTGTTGGTTTATCGTGGTAATTAATTATCGTGTTATCTCGACTCTCGAAAGAAGGACGACGAATCGCCGGCCAATTGACCGTGGACTTAATACTTAACGTTTCCTTTCGCGTGAATCAAATCTAAACAAGGTATGTAAGTTTTGTTTAGTGATAGATATAAAACATATCACTTCCTTCCAGCACGGTTTGGAAATAGCACTATCTGAGAAAACGCATCTATGTATATTTCTTAGTAATTTATAAATATAGGCAAGCCGATTGGTAACAATGTTTGCTTAGTTCGAGTCCCAATATTGTCAGTGTAATAAACTTATTTTTCATTTAGCTAATGGATTTATGTTTGAAGATTATTTTTTGGGTTTCCTACCAATTCCCCGATCCTACAATCGAGGCGCTGTGGAGACGTCTAATTATTGACCACTAGTTATATTTAAGTACATGATAAATATCCTTCCATCCTTACTATATTTGACAAAGGCAACTTTGAACAACTGAGTAACATAAATATGGTCAGTATTAACGGGATTATTTAAAACATCAGTAGCTAAATAGAGTTTATTTATTGATTTGGCATTTACTTGGTAGAGCTCCAATAGGGTAATTTTTTTTTAAACCATGTCCGCTCCCAATGTGGAGCGTATGGACTCCTAATGGAGTTTATCTCAACAGAAGTGTTTCTACGAGAACTGCTTGTTACTCAGTTGCTCAACCTCTCTTTTTCCAAAGAGAGTAGGGATAGAAGGATAGAGCTAAGACAGGATTAGTGGTAAGCTAATCGCTCTCGATACGCCCCGTTCATAGGATAGGATGGGTGAGAGGGGGGAATTCAAGACATCACATACATCCATGCCTTTGAACAGAAATTCATAAATCGATTGAAAAATCAATTTATAAAACTGTCCGTACCGGGATTTGAACCCGGGCCCTCCGTAGCCGAAGCCAAGTGTGTGGTCGAGTGGTCAAAATAGGGTAAATAAGTTTGTTTTAATTTAAAACAGTAAATTATCATAATTATCATTTGTAGAGTGTTCACTGTCAATACTTGGTGAAAAATTTAAACAAAATACAATATTCATTTGCATAAATTCCACCTTTATTTAAAAAAAAACCAGGACCGGTATTACTCTTGTTAAAATTTGAAATGTTTGAAATTATAATTAGTCACCACTTTAGCTTAATTACTCTTTGATAAGTTTAGTAATTAAACTTTTCTTTTGAGTAAATTTAGAATCATAATTTGATAATTCTTTTCCAAACCAATTGTTTATAACAGTTTTTCATTTCATTTCGTTTTGTTTAAATAACGCTGTAAAATTGTTTTATCTGATCAGTTGATAATTCTTGTAATAAGCGATTATCATACTTATCTTTGAACAGATTGGATACTCAATATTTGAAAAAAAATGATTATATCAATAAAAAAATGATCAGTTTCGCTAATCGTGAGCATTATCAACTAATCAGTTGATAGTAAAACCGTGCCTAAACTTAAATTAATTACCTGGAATTGGTACAAAAAGTGTATTAATGGATTGGCAGTTTTAAACAACGATAACATAACATATTAACTTATTCTAACTTTATCTTACGCAAACCTTGACAAAAACTACCGTTTTCTTAACCTAACCTAATCCGAGCACTGAAAAAATTTACCGATTTATAAAAAAAAACATATAGGTAAAAAATAGTGTACAGTTATAGTTTTTTTTTGTCAGAATCCTTGTTAGATTAGGTGAGCTTATGGTTTTTTTTATTGGTATCTGGTACTGAGCAATCAGATCTGATTTTTTTCAACAAACTAACCAACAAATTGAATTAGTAGCTACGGACTAAATTAATAGAAACCGTAAACAAACTATCATACATTGAATACAATTATTGCTTATGAATCACCTGGATTTCAAACGAAGGAAACAGAATCGTACTTGGTAAAATGTATACGTATTAGGTGTTGTGTTTGCCGTGTTTGATTCGCGCAATATCGATATGTGGTTTATGAAATTGGAAGGTCGACAGCCGATGAATAATCTATGCATGCAAAGGTCATGTGGATAATCAGCGATTCCTTTAATAAATACGTAATTAACACCAATACGACTGTTGTTTGTATGAGGCGTTAAAAATTAAAAAAATCAAATACAACAATCAATCCAGTTGAGGTTAATTAATTAGTAAATAAAATATGGAGAACCTATGAAGATTGTTTATAATTTCAACGTGCGATAAAATAAATTTAAGACATAGTTTACACAGTAAGCTAGCGAGGCCTGGACAATTTTTATTAGAGGTTTGGTTTTATAATAATCAACATTTTTTTAACTGATTTGTGCTCAGTTTGGTTCGCCATTTCACTTATGCCAGAACAACGTTTGCAAATAGTGCAAATTTATGTCTTCAAAAATGATGCCGGTCAATACTTTAGTCAATGGAAAGAGCTATAGGTCATTGATAACTGACATTTTCGATCACCAATAGAATGGTATTAATGTGGAAAGCTGCGGTTTCAGCAAGACAGCGCTACACAAATCAGCTGTCGATAATTCGAAAAACAAACCGCTAAAAGATTATTACTTTAATATTTAAGACTTTCATATTTTAAAATAACTTTCGATAAAATTAAAAGAATTATAACAAAAGCCCTTTGCTTTAAATTTGATTAATCATGTTAGTTAAAACTGATAAATAATATAGAAGAAAATATTTTCGTACTAAATAAGTCGTACTTTTTAAATAAAAATATGTATTTTTTTAATGATCCATGGGATCATTCTGCTGAATTAATACTCAATTTATCAAATTAATTATAACGATAGACTGGTTGTGTGCTTACGAGCTTTCGCTAAGGTTGTTAACTTGCATTAAATCTCAATTTCGTTAGTGAAGGAGTGTTAATGCATTCTTATATTTTATGTATAGTAATGAGATTGTGGTGGGGTTTTCTGGGACCCCGCGAGAGTACTTTCAGGTCAGTGCGGTCACCGACGGGATAATGTATGCTAATGGAGCAAACGGTCGATTAAACATATTTTAATGAGTGCTTTGGAAACCGCGGCACATTGTTTTTCTTTTTTTAACTTTCATTTCGCATAATTTTAAAATGCGGACGACGGTTGCAGAGGTTGTATTCTGCCAGCCCCTAATTTCACATCCACCTGCCAAATCAAAACACCCGGATGATTGATCGTAAGTCGTCACCAATCATTGAAATTTCGGCAAAATACCGACAATAAAGTCAAAATATTATGCAGACTAATTTTAAGTCAAGACATCCAAATAACTTTCAATCAAAATTAAAGTTATGTGATGCATTATTGCACTCGTTATTTTCTTTGTCTTATATTATCAGTACTTGTAGGTACTGAATATATATAGGGCCTCCAATCCCGGGATTCTGTCCAATTGTGTGACCTTGAAATCCCGGGATTGTGACAGTACTATTACCAAGATTTTGGGATTGAGAAAATTAGAGAAAGTTGTGCGAGGGCTAAAAATAAAGGAGATTCCAAATTTTGGTTAATTCTTGGGATTTTGTTTTCGAAATTCTGGGACGATCTAAAAAAAGAACCGTTTCGCGTCATTTCATTTTGGGAAATCCGCAAATTCCTGGGTTTTTGAAATCAACAAAAAATCGTTTGAAAAGTACCAAAATAGTTCCTATCTTAACCCTGGATTTATATTATATTTATCATTATTTTTAGTCAATTTATAGGTCGTGAAAGGTTTTTAAGAACACCGTCAACATACACGAAACGTATTAAAATTAGCATAATTTTTCAATATCGTTAGAAGTAGTGGGATAAAAACATATTTTTGTAGAAAGACTCTACTAAAAATTAGGAAGTGCCTGAGTACAAACGAAAAAAAATCCCAGGTTTAAAGATTGATAACTCCACTTTGGTCCAAGTTATCACTTACAATATGTAATAAATATTAATTTATTACCAAAAAATTAAAAAGATAACGAGTTGAGATGGTATTTTTATAACTGAAACTTGGGTAGTTTGGCATGTTTGGTAAGATTTCAGTGGTATTTTGCCGGAAAGTTTTCCGGGGCGCCTCGGTGAAGTTGGTGGATATAAATCCAAGAAATCAGAATGATGGCATTAATGCAGGCCCACACTGCGTGGAAACTTCAATCTGCGGAAGCGTTAAGGTCGAATAACAAAATTTCTGAAAGCCAATAAGATGGAAGATGCAGTAATTTCCAATCGATGATGATATAAAGTAACCAATATGTATGTTACAATATTTATAAGAAAATTTAATTTTTTATTTTCATCGTGTTTTGTAACAAACTTTTATACGAAGTGTAACTGTATAGTGGCATTTTAAAAGTTAAAATTAAAAAATATATTATTTTAAAAGAAGGTTGTGTGATGATAAATGGTTGAATGGATCAGATTTAGGAATAAAAAAAAACATAATAGATTTTTATATGACAACACTGCTACTATCTTTATAGAATACTTTTGACTTACTAAAATTTCCTATAGTCTTTTTTTATATCTACACATGATATATGAGTTTACTTATTTGACGTAGAATATATTTACATTTAAATTAACCTTTTCCGTGAAATATGAAACTTCTTGCAATAAAATATAGAATAAAATCATAAGACAGTGGTTATTTTAAAGATGTTTTTTATGGTTCTCGCTTGATAACCCCTGGCAAACAACTGTCTGCGCCCTGTGGTTTTAGTTCGCTATAGTAGCAGTGATACATTTTCTAGCTATAAATAACTTTTTGTTTTACTTTTCGGGTGTTTTATTTTTCTCTACGCAAAACGAACTTTGCTTCATATAAATTATATATAGTCAGACAGTTAATGTTTCAAAAGAAGCATTACGAAAGACCAAAATCAACATATTTTCCAATTTAATATTATAAAATATTGAACTATATAATGATGAAAGTAAGTATATTATTTATAATTACTATTCGCTATTCATGCCAAGTTCGATTATACGCCGTGATAATCGAACCCGGCCACTAGTAAAATCTATAAGGATTTTTTACAGAATAATATATGAAGAAGTACCGATTTTAAGTATTTGTTAGTTCAAGAAAGTAAAAGCTGTTCCTACTATTGTAGTCTTAGCTAAGCACAATGAAAAAAATAGCTATTTAAAACATTGTAAAAAACATAGAATTACATTTTTTTACATTCATTAATACAATAGTACTCATCCCTGACAAACTAAAAAAAAACATTGGTTCATTGTGAACTAGTCGTGTTTATTATTATTTATTGGTAGTTCTGTTGCAGAATAAACTTTGCTAGTCGTCGTTCTCTCTGCACTATGCGGTCGCAATGGCATCATGTTGGTTAACACGACAATCTATCTGCCCATGTTAAAGATGTATTGCAAACTGGAAAACTTCGCGCAATATTTTACAATTATTAGTATTATGTGCAAGCTCGGCTCCGAACGTAGAATGCGCTTTTGGCGTTTTAAAGGTTAAGTATAACTTAACATGTCATAAAGTAAGTTTACGTAATATCGTGAAATATTTGATAGTTATATGGAAGTTTGTCAATTTGCTTACGAAGTCTTCATATTATTACATAATATCTATATTAAATACACAATGTAGAGATACAAAGAAATATGTAACTGATTTTAAGGTATTTATTCAATGTCAGTTGATAATCCTCACTATGCATGAAACTGAAATTTGGTCTACTAAATAATGGAGAAGACAAACAAAAGTTTTTTTTTTTTTTTAAATACAGGCAACAAAATATTATGAAATTAGAATAAAATTAGATTTTCAAATATGTTTTATGGTTTTGAGTTAATATTTTGAAACGTGTAATGTTTTCTGTAGAATCAAAATCTAATCTATTAAAATATAATGTAGTCTAACGCTTGATATTGTGAATTCATGATAAAATCATTCGAGTCTTCACATTGTTTCATGAAATTGCTAATGAAAGAAATAAAAATAACTGATTTATTAAATTAATTTTGTAATAGGTATTATGAAAATTTCGTTAGTAAATTCATATATGTACTAATGCATTCGGTGGTTATGTTGGCAATGTTCCTTTTTAATTAAATTAAATGCATAATCAGATACTTTTACCATCGAAAATTGAATTTCAACCATACCAGATCAAACTGCATTGTGCAAAACCAATCAAAATGGCGCCGAATACGGCGAACAGCTGCTTTTGACAGCGAAAAATCAAACATGGCCGATAAAAGCCCAATAATAAAGCGCGCCCGAATAATAATCCGATTATCACCTCCGGCTTTGATACCCCGCGACCACTTTTCCCGCCCATTACGTCACGATTATAATGACGACGACATGCGCGCCATTTCCTGTCGCGACCCGTTTCCGCTTTCAATTATTATTGCCGCCCCCCGCCGCTAGGGGAGTGTCTGGTTTAATTCCAAATTTGAAAGTTAATTCGCATTCACGCCGAACTTTCAAAGGTTTTCGCTTTCGCCATTTTTCCTCGCGACAAAGGACGAACAACCCAACGACATGACGAGGTTTATTAACTCCTTTAGAACCAAACTATAAACTGAATACCGAGATTTAATAATTAATGTATGAAAACATAACTATTATTCAATCTCTAACTGCTTTTCAATACATCGACTTCTTATTCCCCGTAAGGTTTAAACAGCGTCCAACCAATGTGTTGTTTTTACAACTTTGTGAGCAGAGTGGAAAAATATATGTTGCGAAAAATGTTTAAGGGCCGCAAACAAAATAAATGAGAAGTGATTAGTTTCACGTCGCATTATTGGAATAGAGACAATAACTCATATTGCTCGGAGAGTGAAAAAATATCATATACATCAATTAAAACAGAGAATTGCATTTTGAATCGAATCTACAATGATTGCTATGTTTGTAAAGCAATGATAACCAGTTTGAAGTAACATTGAACGCAAAGTAACAGATAATTTTCCTCACGTCATCATATTTATGGTTTACTCTTCTATAATGATTTTCGTGTATAAAGTTTGCTTTCATAGATTCTACATTGCTGAATTCAGAGCACTATAGTGAACTGAAAGGGTTTATCAGAAGGGAGCGGGAAATTTTCAAAATTAGAACGCAGCCGTCTCCGCGGGAATTTAAATTTAGAACTGCCGCCGGCGAATGGCAACTTCGCTCGGAAAAGCGCGGGCATTTTGACGTTATGCGAAAAAAAACATGGCGGAAAAGACAAAAAAGATTATTATATGACTCTGGAAAAGGTGACGGCGTTAGTTTATGTGTTTGCCCTGTTTAAGTAATTGAATTGCACCGGGGCGGCGTGTGTAAGGGGAGTACTTGTGACACAATTTGCGAGAGACAGCCAATGAAATTTTAATAGGAATATATTATCAATGGAACAATTTAACGCTGTAAAATGCACTATTATATGAAATTATGTATTGAATAGTTACTACTAAATGGTTTATCTGAAAAATGTTTTATGATGTAAACGTCAAAGATGGTTTATTTTATTTCATATTGAGTAGTAGACACAAGCACGCGTTTCTATTTATTGGATTCAACAAACATGTATTCAGCATAATTGATCTTAATTTAAATAGTATGTTTAATTTTAACAATACCATAGTAAAGTATGTCATACGTAAGGCAGAAAGAATCAGCGTCGCAGGAGATGCTTTCAGCGTTACAATAATTATTATAAATGCGAATCTATAATATAATATATCATTTCGAATACACAACTTTTACGTCATGTTTTCTTAAAAGGTATTATTGTCAATCAACTGAAATACACAATCCTCAATTAGGTAACACAAACCATAATGTAATACCAAAGCGTATGTTGACCAATAGACAAATTTCAAGTATGTTTGTAAAAAGTATTTTTATTAATTTATTAAATCGCTCACGTTTTGTGGGTCGCTTTAAAGTGGTGTCATGTGTGAAATATGAGCCTTGTTAATACTAGTTTGTACGAAAACTCAGCGAGGAGAAATTTTGATGAAAATATTTATTATACATTATAACGTTTGAACCAATTCCAAAATAACCTGGAAAACACTATCGACTAATTGTTATATGTCTTTGAAGAGCTTTCGATTAACTCTTAGTAACTACAAATATATATTATAGAAATATTTATCTAGAAGTTATTATTAATAAGTTTAATAATAATCAACATTTTCTCATCATCTAATAAAAACTTTATCTGACGTATATAAAAGACTTGTTAAAAAAAGTTGATTGAATTACAGAAATGAAATCAATTTTTTATAGTTTTATAATGTCGGAAACCAAAAATTTGTGTCAACAATAAATTGAGTAAGTGCAACAAATAAGTGCGATGATATGTTAAAAAAACATTGCTATCTCGAAGTAGTAAATTTCGATGAAATTCTCCCGACAAACTTAATAACTTATGATTAATTTATCTAAATGCAACAATATATTTTGCATATCTACGAAATAAAAAAAAACAGCGAAAGAAGAAGATAATACTGACGTTAAGTAGCGAATAATTCATTCCATTCTGCAACTTTAAAAACTCGAATTCAAGCCAGTGTAGATAAATTGTTCACGATTATATCAAATCCACACTGTGTCATTATTTTAAGCCAAAGTTGATGTTTCCAAGTCGCTTGAAAATGAAAAAAAAGCCTCGAAGTTTGTTCGAAGCATGCGATGTGAAACATCAAACCTAGAGTTGGTTTACCCGGTATCGACTAACTGGACACTCGAATCGAGTACCGATTTGAGTATTTTGAATATTTATGTCACCGGTATCTATAATATTAGTATGGGTGTTTTACGATTAACAATGTTGGCAAGCACATATTATTAATATTGCAATCCTTCAGTGCTGCCGAGTATTTCTTATGGGTAGTTTACGAAAGTCCTCCAGGCTGCTGGAACCCCACCAGTTGGAAGAAGATAAGAGATGAGAATAAATAGATCTAACTAAATAAATATATCTAGTTAACGTTTTGATTACCTCATAGATAAATATGAAATTTAATTTACTTTTACTACACAAAATATGTTGATAAAATTAATAAACTAACACAGTAAAACAATTTTAATACTATTGTTTAAAATTATTAGTAATATATTAATACGATAAGTTGGAGTTTTTCTTGAATTCCAGCAACAACCCTCGCCATATCCATATAGTTTTTTAGATTTTCAACTAGCTGCTTACGCCTACCATATATCCATATATGATTAACCCGTTAACAGCTAGAAAAAAATAACGTTTTTTTGTCCTGTAAGCCAGCAATTGTCTACACACTAATAAAGGAAAACTTAATATTCATTTTGTGAGTCTTTAAGAGATGTCGGACCCCTTTTCAATGATGCAAACTCTAAAAAATATTTATTGACGTCGTAATAATGATAACACACTGGTGGGTAGCGTGTGTGGTTAGTAGGTATGCGACACACCGGTGGGTCGTTAGCTTTAGAGTGGCTAAAGTCTAAGCAATATATTATACTATTTACAAAGTTGATATTTTTTTTGTTTGTTAATTGTATACGTTCACATATCTGTACATTTGTGAATAGAATACATAAACGTTGACATAGCGTAGTATAACTCGCGACGCTCTTTCCATTGAAACTGTCGTATTAATTGTACAATACAATTAATAAAAAAACAGTGATATTCTAATACAAACGAACAACAGTCAGGGTAAAAAAAAACTAATTTTGACGTAGTGTAGTTTACCTACTATTTAAATAATATAAAATATAAATAAAATATATTTTACTGCGTAGAGTAAGCGAGTCTAACTATCGAATTATTGTATTACTCAAGTTGCGTTAAAAATACTCGATTGAGCAGCAGAGTAATAAAAATCTGTTCCACATCTCTAGTCGAAGCCGCGAGCTTTTCTAGCGAAGAAAAAAAGCTCCGATCTTATCTGTCGTACTTGCCCGTCGGAAGTTTTAACTATGCCGACTCGGAAAGCTCACAGTACCTGACTGTGGGCATCTCATGGGTAAACTTGAAACTTTTCAACATTTGGCAACTCGTTTTATGTATGTATTATATAATTTATATATCCAGCTAACCGCGAGTGATTTACTTGGCGGTCACAACCGCCGAGAATTTCAACCATCTTCATACATCAGTAAAATGAATTATTAAGCTTTCGTATCAGCCTTTTACCACAATCAAATATACAAGCGTTGTTACATGTTACATACGTACATAATTTAAACCACGTACTTTTTTACAACAATATATGGGGAGCTTGGGATAAAAAATAACCAGATCCACGTTTTCCTGGACAGATAAAAACACACTTTTCTTATGGACAGTTTTGATATTAAAAGGCCAGATTTTGCATGGAAACTACGAAGGTTTAAGCGACGTTAAAAATGAATTTCTATTCTTTTCAATCAGTACTTCAATATTATAGCGATATCTAATTTTTTCAAAGCTTTGGGCGTTATTGATCCCATCCTTCTTATATAACAAATATAGAATTTTTCTTTTTATAAATCTTTTTGATCAGTAGTATAATAATTACAATATATTTTTCTTGATTGATCCGACGGTAAAGCACAGAACCACACAGAAGAATGTACAGAAACGCCGTGACTGAATGTTGACAGGTGGCACTTTTACCTGGTATTTATTAAATAATAACTAAAAGCATATTAATAACTTTTGAATTTGAACGATTCAAATTTAATATTGAAATTCCACTAAGCACCTTCAGTCGAAATCTTAAATTAAAGCATATTAATAACATTAACACTGCTATCAATGGTTAGCAATCGTTCTTTTTCAAAGTATTATAAATGTTCGTTAAAAGTGAAGTAGACATAATTATGCACCGAAAAAAGGCCGCTAAACGAACGGAAAGTTGATCGAGAAAAATTAAAAGCTATTGAAATGCTACAAATTTTTAGAAAACGAGAGGATAGTTCGTAGAGTGAAAATAAATTTACGTGCTATCCAATTTTTATGACAAAACTTCTTAATAAAAGAAAATATCCGAAAACAAATAGGAAACATAAAAGAAAGATACGAAAGCTTTACATTAGGCAAGCACAATTTCCAGAGGAAAAGAAAATTCGAACGATTTCCTCGAACAAAATGCGACAAAACTGAGAATAGAGGAAATTTTATTTTGAGAGGGCACGTCCGCCGGCAAAGTCAGGGATGTCTTGAAATATTTATACGTGTGACCGTTATCTGTCACCTGTCATATTAGGCACGCGGTCCAACGGTTTACCATCCCTTATCGCGAGGGATGCTTACTATGGGGCAATCTAAAACGACTTTTTTTTGGACTTTTTGTCGTATCAGTCATAATGCTATCACTCAGTTTTAATAGACTTTCAGAAACGGGTTTTTAAAGCACTATGGAAAGATTGCTTTATTTAACTAGCAGACAAAGGTTAATTTTGTTATCAATCCACGAGAGCTACGTCAAATTTATGTAAGCAATATAAATTTCAATTTAAATCGTATGGTTTTGGATTCAAGATTATTATTGATATGACATATAGTGCAAACATTAAAAATAGCAAATATGTACCGGTTTCTGATAATAACGATATTAAAAAATAAGTGAAATGAATTGAAAATCTTTTCGACGTAGATAAATAAATATTTAAAACTGTTAAATATTTTCCCTCTATCACTTTTTAACGGAGAATGAAACCCATTCACCAACGTAAATTGAAAGCATATTATCTATCTATATATTAATAGCCGATAATGTCCGTCTGTAAGGACGTCCTCGACCTTCCAGTCTCCACTTTTTTAAATAAAATAAAATCTATAATAATCACTTTTCACTTTTCACAAATGTGTGCGTACTGATGTCATCGGGTCTTTTTCTTCTTTTACGAAATTTATTTGTTAGCGTATTTGAAAATTATTTGAATAAAATATATATACTACGAAAAATGATTGTTAGCAAACGTGAACATTATTCCAAAAATTCAATAATTTGCAATTTAAAAACTGCAGGGCTGTCGATATATGCGCCGAGGTCGATTTATGGTACTATGAAAAATGATTGTTAGCAAACTTGAACATTATTCCAAAGATTTAATAATTTACGAAATTTCTGCTACTACGAAAAATGGTTGTTAGCAAACTTGGACATTATTCCAAAAATTCAATAATTTACGAAATTTCTGCTCCTACGAAAAATGGTTGTTAGCAAACTTGAACATTATTCCAAAAATTCAATAATTTACGAAATTTCTGCTACTACGAAAAATGGTTGTTAGCAAACTTAAACTTTATTCCAAAAATTGAATATTTTACGAAATTTATGCTACTACGAAAAATGGTTGTTAGCAAACTTGAACATTATTCCAAATATTAAATAATTTACGAAATTTATGCTACTACGAAAAATGGTTGTTAGCAAACTTAAACATTATTCTATAAATTAAATATTTTACGAAATTTCTGCTACTACGAAAAATGGTTGTTAGCAAACTTGAACATTATTCCAAATATTAAATAATTTACGAAATTTCTGCTCCTACGAAAAATGGTTGTTAGCAAACTTAAACTTTATTCCAAAAATTCAATAATTTACGAAATTTCGGCTACTACGAAAAATGGTTGTTAGCAAACTTAAACTTTATACCAAAAATTGAATATTTTACGAAATTTCTGCTCCTACGAAAAATGGTTGTTAGCAAACTTAAACTTTATTCCAAAAATTCAATATTTTACGAAATTTCGGCTACTACGAAAAATGGTTGTTAGCAAACTTAAACTTTATTCCAAAAATTCAATATTTTACGAAATTTCGGCTACTACGAAAAATGGTTGTTAGCAAACTTAAACTTTATTCCAAAAATTCAATATTTTACGAAATTTATGCTACTACGAAAAATGGTTGTTAGCAAACTTAAAAATTATTCCAAAAATTAAATATTTTACGAAATTTATGCTACTACGAAAATGGTTGTTAGCAAACTTTTTTTTTATTCCAAAAATTCAATAATTCACGAAATTTCTGCTCCTACGAAAAATGGTTGTTAGCAAACTTGAACATTATTCCAAAAATTAAATATTTTACGAAATTTATGCTACTACGAAAAATGGTTGTTAGCAAACTTGAACATTATTCCAAAAATTCAATAATTTACGAAATTTCGGCTACTACGAAAAATGGTTGTTAGCAAACTTAAACTTTATTCCAAAAATTGAATATTTTACGAAATTTATGCTACTACGAAAAATGGTTGTTAGCAAACTTGAACATTATTCCAAATATTAAATAATTTACGAAATTTCTGCTCCTACGAAAAATGGTTGTTAGCAAACTTGAACATTATTCCAAAAATTCAATAATTTACGAAATTTCTGCTACTACGAAAAATGGTTGTTAGCAAACTTAAACTTTATTCCAAAAATTCAATAATTTACGAAATTTCGGCTACTACGAAAAATGGTTGTTAGCAAACTGAAACTTTATTCCAAAAATTCAATATTTTACGAAATTTATGCTAC
This sequence comes from Himalopsyche tibetana, assembly GCA_030503985.1. Classification (NCBI taxonomy): domain Eukaryota; kingdom Metazoa; phylum Arthropoda; class Insecta; order Trichoptera; family Rhyacophilidae; genus Himalopsyche; species Himalopsyche tibetana. Next base: position 21,389,368 of record JAPJYX010000015.1, on the reverse strand, counting down.
TACGAAAAATGGTTGTTAGCAAACATAAAAATTATTCCAAAAATTAAATATTTTACGAAATTTATGCTACTACGAAAAATGGTTGTTAGCAAACTTTTTTTTTATTCCAAAAATTCAATAATTCACGAAATTTCTGTTCCTACGAAAAATGGTTGTTAGCAAACTTGAACATTATTCCAAAAATTAAATATTTTACGAAATTTATGCTACTACGAAAAATGGTTGTTAGCAAACTTGAACATTATTTCAAATATTACATAATTTACGAAATTTCTGCTCCTACGAAAAATGGTTGTTAGCAAACTTGAACATTATTCCAAAAATTCAATAATTTACGAAATTTCTGCTACTACGAAAAATGGTTGTTAGCAAACTTAAACTTTATTCCAAAAAATCAATAATTTACGAAATTTCTGCTACTACGAAAAATAGTTGTCAGCAAACTTGAACATTATTCTAAAAATTAAGTAATTTCCGAAGTTTCTGCTACTACGAAAAATTGTTGTTAGCAAACTTAAATATTATTCCAAATATTAAATAATTTACGAAATTTCTGCTAACTATAAAAATAAAATAAATTAAAATAAAATAAAATAAAATAAAATAAAATAAAATAAAATAAAATAAAATAAAATAAAATAAAATAAAATAAAATAAAATAAAATAAAATAAAATAAAATAAAATAAAATAAAATAACATAAAATAAAATAAAATAACATGGAATAAAATAAAATGAAATAAAATAAAATAACATAAAATAAAATAAAATTAAATTAAATTAAATTAAATACCATAAAATAAAATAACATAAAATTAAATTAAATTAATTACTATGCAACAAAAATCTCACGTTGCTGGGCAACGGGCTTACAGCTAGTCTATACTAACAACTGAATAACTGTAATGGTATACAAATATCACTCAGCAAAAATTGTTTAGATGAGAACTGGTTGTAGTTAAGTTGTTCACCTATCTCTCTCATCGTGCAGAGTAATGAAATAATAATGAGATTTAAAAAGGACTACAAATTAGCTGGTTATTTTTAGTGTAAGAAAGAACATCACAAACTCCGTGTATTTCTATAAAAATTCATATATCAATTAAAATATCCATTTTAAAAAGATTCTATTATTTTAATCAAAACCGTTTAAAAGGAAGCCTACTAACGTTTACCGCACAGCTGTAGAATCTTTTTTTTTTGTTTTATTTCAGATTTCGATCAGGTTTTCACTATTCGGTATTTTCAGCCGTTCAAATGCACACATTTAAAATTTCAACTGAAGGTGCTTAGTGGAATTTCAATATTAAATTTGAATCGTTCAAATTATGTACATTCAACTTGACAAGTGTTGAGAATATATTTGGGTCTTTATTGACAAAACTTCTGTAGACGAAACGTTAAAGTAAAACATGGTTATTGCAGTGCGTGCAACTCGAATGGTAATAATAATTAACAATCAAAGAGCATAAAACTTATGCGATATGCAGATTGAACACCTGTGACGTAACACAATCGATTCAAAGGGTGTACGTTTACAGAATACGGGGGGGGGGTGTCGCTTTTGTAGAGCGGAGGCGTGCGCCGGGGTGGGGGCATAGCGAGCAAGAGACAACGCTAAAGCCAATTTATTACATATTCCCTTTTAAGTTGAGCCTCCATCGCATGAAATATTCTGTGTGTACGTAAGCTGCATTATGACTGGTGTCTGGGATTATATGACGGATTATTGCCCTGCCATCATGGCAATGTATGGATGTGTCTGAAAGCACGACATCGGTGGCGAAGTGTGGTGGCCGGGCATGGGTAGGCGATGGGTGATTCGAAAGAGTACTGGACACTCGTCTAAGAAGGATAGGCGTGTTAAATTCTATTGGTGAACACAAACGAAAGAAATCTAACTAAACGGCGTCCATTTGGACTCATCAATAGCTGTAATAATTTATTATGCATGTAAACAATAAAAAAATAATACCATACATTATTTGTGAGATATCAAACGTCCGCTGTTATCAATTTCCGTATAGTTTATTCAAGCTCTTAAAATTTTAGTATAAATGATTGAGAAATAATAAAGTATTTCGGCGTTGTCAAGCAAAACCGGTAATGGTCGATGTTTAAATTGTGTAAACGAACACTAATTAGTTAGTATATTAGATTATTTTTTTGTACAAAATTGCTGTGATTAATTTCTGTTGACAAATTGTATTTAATAATTTAACCAATAAAGAAATATGATAATTGTAGCATAGATTTCCGAAACGTTTCGACAGATATACAAGGACTATTTGGAAAAGAAACTCTGATAGGTCATTTTAGTATTGGGTTGGGAAAAATATAAAATTGTAGCCAAAAAAAATACTAAAATAGAAAAAGTATATAAAAATGAATAATAATGAAGCTGTACTATGTAAATGCTGGTTTGATTATTACACCGTGAGTAATAATTAATAATCTACATAACTATATTTTGTAAATTCGTAGCAATCAATCATTTTAAATGTTACGAAATGGTGAGGGAATATTTTTAATAAATTTAAGTGATACAAAAGCCAACACAGTTTTTTTATCGATTTCATAAATATATTAACATTTATGTAATTTCCAGAGGTGGAAGTGGTTAGCGCCATTTTCGTTTTGTCTGAATTGACTGGCGAATCGTCGAAATTGATACTTCGCGTGCCGTTCATGTCCTGTATCGATTAAGGGTAATATTTTATGCAATGATTTCCATTTTATACACTGGATTTTTTGATTTCAATATAATACGCTATAACGACAGGTAAAATAACAAAATGACACATAATTCGAACAGACGTATTTTGTTGAAGTTAAGTTGGATGATAATATATTTAAAATTCACTTACAATAGCAGCGAGGGTATATTTTTAACGCAACAAAAATCTGCCTCAGTCAAACTTTTATAAACCTTCAAAACATTTATAGCAAATTACAGATTTATGTGACTCATGGTTTTTCTGCAACATATTATATTTCAAAATTATCACGATCATATTTTTTATACATTTTTTTTACCATGTCCGCTCCCAATGTGGAGCATATGGACTACTAATGGAGCTTATCTCAACACAAGTGTTTCTACGAGAACTGCTTGTTACTCAGTTGCTCAACCTCTCTTTTTCCAAATAGATTAGGAATAGAAGGAAAGGACTAGGACAGGATTAGTGGATTTTTTTGTATTACGCTTCTTTAATGTATTGATCTGATGTTTTGGATTAAATTATTTAACAATATAATAACAATATTTTTCGAGAAAATTTTCAATTATAAAATTATTGATGACATGAGTAAAATATTTAAGAAAAAAAATTAAATTAGCAAAAAAGAAATTCATAAATTCCGTATTTCTTGATATATTAGCTCACTTTATCTTTTGATGTCATGGCATAGAAAGGGTTAAATATTTGTTGACTTGGAGGTAAATTAACACTTAATATTATATATGTTATATACAAATGATGACTCAAGTCTTGAAGGAAAACATATGAAAATGCGAGAAGCCACTACAATAGTTTTCATAGATTTAACTAAATATTACAACATGAAAATTACCGTTCAGTAAAATTGCTTATAAATCATATTATTTGTATAAGAAATAGTAAGTTTATAGAATTACCGCCGTAATAATAATGTAGCATTGATTGATATTTCCAACGCGAAAGTCTGTATTAGAAGGTAACGTTGGGCAGGATTCGTTATCAGATTTGAAAAAAAATCCAGTTAAAAAGTGAATCTAAATGTGAAGGTGATTTAGTGTAAATTAATTTTGTAGATTAAGTCATAAATACTCGTTAATCGGACTGGCTTACTCTTAATGCCTTTAAATATGGAGTTTTTTTTTCACTGAGCGCTAGCTGCTATTCAACACTATTTATTTTGGTGTTTTGCCTAATCGTGGAAACTAGTTAAGAGTTAATCGACCATTTCGATAGCATACATAGAAAAAAAAATACTAGCTAAGTTTGTGTTGGTGAAATCATTTTTTTATTTGTGTACTATATATACTTAGCTCTGTTGTTGTTACACTTTGGCATCTAAACATGAACATATGATAATGCTTTGAATAATTAACAAGTATCGTTTGATAATAATTCATTATAATTGAAGCGTGCGTTATAAAAACAACACACGAAATAACATTTTTGTTAATATTTGAGATTTGTTAAGAATAATGATGTTACCCTAAGAGTTCTAATGATTATTATATACCATTGATAAATAGCACATATAGTAAAGTGTCACATTTATACATTTTTAAAAAAACGGTGGTCGTTTTTTTTGTCTCTTCTGTTAAAGCCGTCGATACTAATTTTGTTATAAATTTTTACATTATTGTTTAATACAATGAGTTTTAAATTACATTTAGCATCGCATTATCACGTGGAATTATCATTTCCCAATTCATTAATAATACCACCTTTAAACTGTTTACTCTCAATACTTGGTGGGACGGTATTATATTCAAAATAAAACTTTGTACTAGTTTTACAATACGTTATAAAATGTTTGTAATTATCGAAACAGTTTCTGATCCTAAATAACAAATGTGATACTTTTAATTTTTTATCATTAATAATATTTTGGATAGTAATTGACAGTTATATTTAATATCTTACGCTTAGCTTACTGATAAAAGACAATAAGTCAAAAAAACCTTTTTTAGATATGTCTACTTATACACTCTATAACTGTTACTTATCGTTCCAAATAGGGCTTGTCGGTTTTCAAAAACCGGTTTTTTGATAAATTTGTGACATTAGAAAACCGGTTTTCCAACTTCGTTACCGGTTGCGCCGAATTTTTCATAAACGAGTCTATAAACCAAATGACAGAAAATTTGGATCTTTTATTTGATGGCTTAAAGACCATATGCCCCACATCATTCATTACCCAGCGAAATGGTATTTTGGATATCAGGAAATTTTGTTACAAAACGATCAGTGGTGTGTTTTTTGAAATCATATTTTCTGAGGAGTAACACCAAATATTTTCTCGTTGTGTATATAAATATGTATATAAATAAACAACATAAAAATGTTTTTTTTTTCACTATTTTAATTGAATTATCCATTTTTAGTAAAACTTCGAAAACCTGATAAAACCGATTTTCGAACAATATTGACATTCAAAAACCGGCCTTTTCAAAATTCGGTTTTAGTGTAAGCCCCTAGTTCCAAACATTTCATGAAATACGACATTGATTAACGAATTGGATTCACAAAAATAACTGAATTGATTTTATTTATAAATAAATACAAAATATGAAATTGTTTTTTCAAAAGATACTGAGTGCTAAAATCCACCAATCTACGTAACCGTCTTCGATATGTAAGACGATATTAGTATGTCCTAGTTAAACTAATAAGTACACCAATATGGCGTTAATTAAAACTGGAATATTATGCGGATGCACACGTTATTATTTTTCATAATTATTTACATTGCACAATGTTTCGTTTTTTTAATCTTTATTACAGTTATGGTACACTCATCTTCGTAGAATCGTTAAATATATGGTATTTTTTAATCTTTTGTGTTTGGAAATCCCCATAAATCTCAACGTTGAAGGCGCCTTGGTGAATTTAAAATCGTTATCTAACTGAAACGAAAAAAAAAACAAAATTTTCAATTAGCCGTTTTTTATTGCCAGCTGAAACAGGATACGACTATTGAAAAGAGATTACGGAAATTGTATTCTAAGATAATTTGGAAAAAAAATATGCGACGAGATTTTTTTGTATGCCAGCCCGTTGAAAAAATGTAACAGAGAACCAATCGAATCGTTAAATATACTGATTTAAAATGGGTGTTGTATTAACTTCAATGTGTTTCACGCTGCCGAATTTCTTCTGTCACGTCTCTTTAGTAACGCGTACTTTAGCAAAACTTCTTTATTTCTTCAATTATTCAAAGTGTAGTCCAGTTTTTTAGTATGACAAGTTATCTAGAATAGCTCAAAATACGTAATTTAAAATGTATTTATTATTTATTGACACTTTATAATTCTCGTCCAACACTTCTCGAGTCGGTCTTTGTGGTATTTTGTTTATAGTTTTTACACATCGACTTAACTTAAATAAACAAACTAATCTAAGACTTAATTTTTTAATGTACACAAAACGTTGCTTTTAAAAGTGTTCACTGCCAATTCATGGTAGAAAAGCATTATATTTAAAAGAACAATACACAAACTATAGTACAGTAATTCAAAATGTATTTGAAATGATCTGGACTGACTTAAAATGGTCGTAATAAGTCAAGTCAGTTTTGATCCTATTATATAAACGTTGAATTAGTACAAAAGTGTTTTAATTTTTGAAAACACATGAATTTTTAGTTTTTCACTATCAATTCTTAATGGAAAGGTTTTATATTAATGAACAAAATTAAAACACTTGTGTACTTTTTCCACGTGATTTATTTAAGAACACGACCGTTTTCGTGGATGGCGAGCATTCTCAAGTGATTATTAAGTGTCGCCTGCTGTAGCCCAGTTTGGTTAGAGCCTTGCTCTACCGATAACGCAGTTCTGGGCAGATCACAGCGAATTTGAGAATTATTCAATTCAAAGTTGCGATCGAATACTGGGTGATTGTGATGTCAATTCACATCATTTCCTCTCCTCCCATCCTTCTGATCCTTTAATAACTGGGTGTAGTAATAGCGATTAGCCCACCACTAGTCTGTCTAGCCTTATCCTTCTTTCCCTACTACTCACATTGAAAAAAGTGCGTTTAAGCAACTGAGTAACAAACAGTTCTCGTGGAAAAAACTTCTGTTGAGATACCTCCATTAAGAGGCAATATGCTCCACATTGGGAGCGGATGGATTAAAAAATATATAAATAAAAATAAGAATGATTCAGTTGATAAATCTCCCAGTGATCGAAACAGACTAGGTTTGAAGAAAATGATGTAGAAATAATGTACTTCAAAAGTGTTTTAGTATTTCATTTAATATGAATTTTTAAGTAAGATTTGTTCGTGTCAAAATGCTCGATGCGGGTGTTTGTTGATGTTATTGTTAAAATATTATAAATTAAAATCATTAAGCTATCGCACCAAGACCTTGACACACTTTTATAACACATCAATTTTATATGAATTCAGTAATATCGTAAATTCTGGCCAATGAACTTGATGACATTAGCTTTACGAATTCATGTGAACAACCGAATTAAACCGTATTTTGGGTTCAATGTTAACAACTTAGGTGTAAACGCGAACCTTGAAATCGTTCCGTTGCGAAACGGCGTATGTCCTGATAACGCTGACGACATGACGGTCGCGTTGTCACTACGTTCGATGAATCAGTATTGACATTTGAATAGAAATTTTACGCCAAAACGGCACATCTACCTTTACGCTTTGTAAATATTTTTTAACAACTAGATTTTAATTTCTCATTATTCTACTTGTTATTATTTTTCGGTTGCAACTTTTCTAGCACTCCATGCCCGTTCTCAATGTGGAGCATATATCCTGCTAATAATGAAGGTATCTCGACAAAATATTTGCTAATTGTTCCTCAATCTTTTTCGAAGAGAGTAAGAATAGAAGAATACGGTAAGGCATAACTAATAGTTGACTAATTAGGGAATTTTAAGACATTGCTAACACCTATGCCTTAAACAGAAATAGATTGGAAAAATATGTTTTTCATAGTGGAACTCAAACCCGTACGATACGTCACGGAAGCCTTCGATGTTGACCACTGCGTCACGTACCTGACTAATTATAATGCTATTTTATTTCGGACACAAATGTTATATTTAAAAAAAAAAAAATTAATAACACCAGACACTGCCTAGAAAAGGGTCATCCTGATAAACTATTATTATAAAAAAATACAGAATTTTACGGGAAATAAAAAAGCGAATCGCTATACAATTAATTTGTTAAATTTTTTAATTCGTTATTTCCGTTATCCCCATCTGGAAAACGCTCCAATTGTATTTATTACACAAGAAATGACAACTTGTTTACTTTAAGGGTGTTCATTGTCAATACTTGGCGGAAAGCCATTATATTAGGAACAACACTATCCCTTTGTATTTATTTACACTTTTTATTTACCATGATCTAGACCGGTTTCGCTCATGGCGAGCATTGTCAACTGATGAAAATGATTCAGTTGACAATGCTCGCCATGAGCGAAGCCGGCCTGATCTTGATAAATAAAAAGTGGAGACAACTTATTTGTTGATTTTTATAAAAACATGTAATAATAATAACATAAAATAATATAATATATCGAAAATTTTGTACAATTTGATGTTTTATAGTTACACTCAGAAATACAACACAATGTTTTTAAGAAAAAAAGGCTAAAACATTTTTTGTTTAAGAATTTTCGTATTTAAAACACTGGCAACGACATAATAAATCAAATAAGATAATCAATAAATACATATTTTTTGTGGCTTCCTCCTTGTCACCATAAGTCCCTGAATTAGAACAGAAGATCTATTCATTTCTTGGCTAAAACAATTTAGAAGTATCTAGGTATATATTTTCAAAATAAACAACAAATAATTTAAAAAATGTGTCGCAATGCTCTTTCCAAACTCATGCATTCAACCGGTATTAGCACAGAACGTATCATTAATTTTCTATCAGCTGATGTGACAGGAAGTAAGCAGTCAAAAAAGGTATTAAATTTTGAGGTTTGGTTTTCCGCAATTTTGTTTGCACTGTGTGAAGTCTTATTCATTACATTTTTTTAAAATGTCAATCCTAAAGGTTATTTCGGCTAATAAAATTGATTATCTTATCACGTGCCACCTTTGTGTGTTAATGTCAAATAAAAATAATCCTCTTTCTCACTAATTCTGTTGATTATTATTTGTTTATACTTAACTGGGTTTTACCTCACAATATTTTTTTAATTTGAACTCAAGAGCTTAAAATTTTCTTTATAGCTTATAAAAACGTTCATTTTTTTTTTAAATATATTTCAGTGTCCGTGGTCGATTGACAAATTCGATTGCAATGCTCACGGTTTTAACCGTTTGAATACCGCGCAAATAAATCATTAATATGTCCCAGAGATACTGCGTGTTTTTGAGAAAAATAATTTAGCCTGATATACACTCGAATTCGATATTTTAAAAACATATATTGACTCAGTATAGATAGCGCTACACATATCCATCAAAATATTGTTTATATTCTATTAGAATACCTAGTATTTGATTTTTTAAATGTCTTGGACATCCGTGTTCGCTTGCATATGTTCCGGACACCTGTGTCCGCTTGGTATTCAAGTGGTTAAAATCGAACTGCTTCAGTTCGAAGAAATGTAATTATGCGACGCTTAAAACTACCTCCCACCCACCCAATACAAAAAAAAATAGGCTAACGAGAGATATTAACCAATCACAAGTCATATCCTTCTATTATTATTCTCTTCGGATGAGCAACAGACTAAAAAATAATTCTGTTGAGAAAAATTTCATTAGGTGCCATATGCTCCACTTTGAGAAGGAAGATGATGTTAAATATTTATACTACGGTTTAATTGAGAAAAAAAAATGTTGATTCTTGGCGAAAAAAAGATGTATAAACGCTAAATTTAAATAAACATATTTTGGCGTTCTCTGTTGCCTTAGCAACGTTTGATCCAAGAAACACTACTGACAAAATCTGTGTGAATGTACATAATTTGAACGATTCAAATTCTGCATATAAAATTTTGTACATGGTTGATAACTAAAATAGTTTGATATTTTTTCACCTTATTACGATGGAGTTCTACCAAGTAAATGACAATTCGATCAAAGCACTTGATTTATATTCAAGATATTTTCATTATTATTTTAAGCCATACCTGCTTCAATACAACTAATTAATTTCATAGTCTATTTTTTGGCTTTTAATTTAGTTAAGAAATGAGATGGTGAAATGGTTAATAGTTTCTTTTAGAATTTGAACGATTCCAATATATTTTTTAATCAAACCCAATATATATATCGACCGTGGAAAGGAAAAAGGACGTAACCCACAGTTTTGTCAAAACAGTTTTTTTTCGATAATCACAACGTATCAAACTTGATACACGTTCTATCAAAAGGATGCAAGCTGCAAATGCCGAATTAGTATCTAAATTTAGCTTTTAAGTTTGAAAAAGATGATCTTGTAAAAAATTAAAACCAAGAAAAAAGACTGAAGTGAAGGTTTTTCCTACACAATTTCTTTAATAAATATTAGCTTATGTCAATTAAACACCACTTTATAAGTCTCCGTGCACTTCAAGGTGGTGTATAATTCATAATTTGAATGTGGCCCAAAATCATCAAAACACGTTTTTTGCGCCTGCTGTAAAATTTGATATGTGTGGGTTACGTCCTTTTTCCTTTTCACAGTTGATATACATATATATAAAAATGTTGATTTTGTATTTTAGTCCATATAAAACCTTGTGATACTTTTAATGGGCATAATAAAATAAAAATGATGCATTACGATAACATGCGACGGCGGGGACGCAAAAAAAAGTTATAAAATCATATCACAACTGAATCGAGCATAAATATTTTTTTTATATTTCAATAAATATTTAATTCAACAAAACAGGCAGCGGAATCAATAAAATGGCTTTTTTCAAGTTCGAGCCAATTTTACGCGAGTTCAATCGCCCGCCCGTCTTTGAAAAGTGACCTCTGAGCGACTGACGGGCGTTCGGATGACCCCGGCCGGCCCTGAGGTTGTTCTCTCACACGCATTTTAACCCCCTACGTCCACACCTGGACTTATTCAAATATTTACCTGAGCGTCTGCCGCCCCGCCCCGTGTTAATTTTATTTGAGATTTGGTGGAATACGCAGATCAAATATTGGGGTAATTATTAATTTATCGTTTGCTTTTTGAGATAATTTGATCTGTATCCCGTTCAGGGTTGCCAGATTTCCAAAAATCGGGACGTTTACTATTTCGAAGATTTTTATACATGTACACATTTTCTGAAGTCGGAAGAGACTTTCAATTTGAGACTCGAGATTTGTTTATTGAACTCGGGACAGTCCCGCTCAAATAGGGACACCTGGCAACCCTGGTCCCGTATCACAAAACATTAAAGCAATGTGGTCTCGTAAACGTTAAGATAAAAATAATTAACTTTAAAATACCATAAAACGTCAACCTATTTTAAGATAATATTGAGGTTTTTTTTGGTAATGTACCACAGTTAGACAGCCTTTGTAAAACTGTTCAAATTTTAAAAGCAACCAGATGCTTCAAAAATGGCGTGAACATAAATTAAAAAAAAAAGCATTAGCTAACAATTAATTCTCGTAAAAAACATCATATAAAAAAAAATTAACCGTCTTTAATTATAACGAATTATAACAGACAAAATCATCGCAAGATACTGTACGGAAAGAGACTGGATGAACACCGGTTCTTGTTAAAAATTAGCAAAAAAAAATATTGTACATAAATAACTGAATTTTTGAAAAAACTGTTATGAGGTAAATTACTAACAACCCGTCCTCGTGCGGATAGTCCATGGCTGTCAAAATACGAACACTTCGGTGTCATTGGACGAGTGCACGGCGGTTACAAAATTCTGTTTTTGTTTTTCGAACGTTAAAAATAGAAAATCCTTGGTGCCTAAATTCAATGGCAGCGGTGGCGCTATTGCGATAAAAAAAAAATGACACGACTTTTGCGGGTCGACGTACGGCCGCCGGCACTGCAGGTGACCTTTCGGAGGAAATATAGCGATGACTGGATTACCGTGACTTCATTCATTCATTATGTATGCCGAAGAAAATGGAGATAAGTCAAAACAATTTAAATTTTAATCGTTCAAATTATGTACATTCACATAAGTTTTGTCACTAACGACCCGGGTTTCGCCTTTCGACATCTTCAGGCGTTCAAGTGCACGGATGAACTTGAACTGACGCTTAGTAAATGAATGTTTCGTGTTTATGTAAGAAATAAATGTATCATTGAGTTTAAATCCATTGCTGGCGAAAAGGATAAGCCCATGGGAATGCCTACAGATTTGAATGGTGAGTAGTTTTAAGAATTATATTTATTTTGTTTGTCGGAAAAGGTTTTATGATTATATTTATATATGGTATAAAAGTGGAGAGCCAGGCATGTGTAATATTTCATTTAAAATCGGAAGACTGTTGTTCAGTTGTTCAATTGACTGTTCAAACAATTTATTTGTCATAAAAGGACATAAGTCTTAAGTGGCACTTTTAACCCTTTTTCTTAATTTTCAAAATTTAATTTGATACTACCATTTTCTTTTAGACTATCGACTAGCATATGTAAATATACTCGATTAAAAAAGAATATCTGTGTTATAGAAATTACTATAAGAATATTTACGTATGTTTTGGCAGTGCCTTTATCCATACTGTTGAATGTCTTGTTGTTTTTAACGAGTAGAGCAGTCTTAATTACCTGAAACAAGAATAAAATAAAAATCATTAGCTTTGTGCATCATATAAATCTAATAATCTAGTCAGTTTTTATAATTTGGTATTGCAAATTTTACGTCTCGAGGTTATGCGTGCATTACATTTTTAACGCATTTTAAAAATCGCAAAACACATTAAAAAGGAATTTAAAAATATTCTTATGACCTTACGATAAAAAAGCAAACCTCAAGTTATTTGGAAAAATACAATTAATGCACTTACGATATATGACAGAACACAATGCATCATAAAACGATGTTGAGTACATACATGGAGATAGGACTTTTCTAAATAGAGACGATTACGGAGATAGGGCTTTCTGGACAGGGCCGCGGTTTGTTGGTGCGCTGTGTACTGAAACGTCACGCTTTTGCGGGCAGTTGAATGGCGAAATAAGCAATTTATAAGAGAGAATTATTGCATAAACTAACATAAATCTTGTAGTGCCAGTCTCAGACGGTCGCTCGCTGGCAAAAAGGATAAAGTTTTTCATCCCCCTACCCCACTAGAGAAGAGCTACGCCAGTGGCTATCAATATGTTCACAATAAAAAACACAATTATTTAATTTAAGATTTCGACTGAAGGTGCTTGGTGGAATTTCAATATTAAATTTGAATCGTTCAAACTATGTACATTCTCACAAATTTTGTCATTAACGACCCGGGTTTCGCCTTTCGGCATCTTCAGGCATTCAAGTGCACGGGTGAACTTGAACTGACGCTTAGCAAATGAAAGTTTCGTGTTATATATAAGATATAAATGCATCACTGAGTCCAAAGCCACTGCTGGCGAAAAGAATGAGCCCATGGGAATTCCAACAGATTTGATTAGTGAGCAGTTTCAAGAATTATATAATTTGTTTGTCGGCAAAGGTTTTATGATTATATGATTTTATGGTTATATAGGGTATAGAAGTGGAGATGTGGGAAAATTTGATATTTCGTTTAAAATCGGAAGATTTTGCAGCTGTGCTTTGTTGATTTCTAAAATTTCTTGGAAAAAGATTATTATTAAAGACAATTATTTATATCACGCATATAAAATTTCACAATGGTTCTAATATAATAGAAATAAATACATTAAAACACCTAAAATTACACATTACTACATTATATTATACATTGATGGTTATAGAAGATACCTTTAGAATGTTTCAAAGTATACTGAACAATATTTAAATGGTTAATTTTGTGGATTTGATGTTTTATGAATCTAGTATCTTTTTAAAATAACAACAATGAATGAACAAATATGAATAACACAATTTAATTTTGCAATATCCTCTTCTTAAGTGTTTTGTAAAATTATCATTTTTTTCATAAGTGTTAAGTTTGATTTAGCATAACATTAAAATGGCTCATTAACGATGAAAAAATGAACAATTTATTATATTCCAATCTACTCACTATAACCCCGACAGACATCCCCCAAACGAGAGGGTGGTAAATTTACGTTTTTTTTCAACTGTATCGCTCGGGTGAAAATATCAGATAATACAATCCTATTGCGATGCACGTGTTTCAAGCCTACCGGGCGAATCTCAATTGCCTGTCTGGTGATATAAAATATATTTATGTGTGCATATACCGGGGTTCAAAAATCCTATTGTTTTAAAGTTACCACCTTTTTGTTAAAGTATTTTTTCAAACAATGCATTAATTTCCAGAAATAGTTATGCAAAAAAAAAACGCTGAAGAGATGGCATTTTACTACAAAGATGATACTTTAAAATGTTTTGTGTAAAATCTAGAAAATAATTTACACATATGGTTTTAAAATTGTTTTTTTTGCGTGTAAACCATTAGACGTAATTGATAGTATCCATTTTATTTATCTGAAATGTGTTAAAAAGGACTTTAAACGTATGTCCACAAAATAGCTTTAAAATTTCCCAAGTAAAAATTATAGGTAAAACGAGTGTAAAATATATCCACAACTGTGTTATAGATAGGCCTTTTTAGCTAGTTCCGGGGATTTACCCCTTCGCTGCCACCTACCCTCACACCAAAACTTCGGCTTAATGCGCGATCATGCGACAGGCTTACACGTTGGACAAATGACGAAAAGAAGGCGATGATTTAGTCAGGAGAGATAAGGATTTTTTTTATATTTCCCTCCAGTTTATAAACATGCACTTTGTCGACGAGCACATCTATCTTTGTGTCTTTCAACATCAACATTTTCTCTCGTATTCTATAAAATTTACTGAAAGTTATATCGACGTTTACTAAAAATAAAAACTCAATTTAACTTAATTTAATTTAAATCAGTTATGCGTAATATAATATCTAATCAGTTATACGTAATATAATTCTACACGTCTAAACATATCGTAAAAGTGAAGTGTACTTAGTAAATACAACCTGCAATAGTGTTTTATTTCTTAAATAAAAATATGCAATCCACAAAAACACGTAGCCAATATGTGATTGTACTTAAAATTAATAGTCCAATAAAAAAGTTTTACCATTTTTCTACTTAACTCACTTAACTTATAAGGGCTCAAATGGCAGATTTTAAAATCAATTCGTATGGTGGTGAGGATATTTTTATTTGAAGATGAAATATCGAGCGTTGATACAATGGAAAAAATCTAAGATTTGAAAATGCGATTAAATCAAGTATATTTGAGCCCTCTAGAGGCGAAGTGAGCGAACTACTAAAATGGTAAAACTTTTTTCTTGAACTTCTAAGTACAACCACGTCTTTACTTGGTGTTTTGTGTGGATTGCATATTTTTATTTTGCGGAGATAACACTATTTGCAATGTGTATTAACTGAGGTAACTTCAATTTTACGATACTTTAAGACGTGTACAATATTACAACGCAACTATTTTTTTTAAACTACCACTTGGGTAACTTCACCTCAAATAGGCCCATTTGATAACACACTTAAAATTGCAAGAAATTTGGGCATTCATATATAAATATCGATATATCATTTTTTTAACAAATATTAAGTAATTCCGTTGAAGGTAAGGGTTCATCTTTTGCGAAAGGCAGTCTATTAGGGAAGCAGAAGCAGGCTATTTATTCACTTGACCATCGCGTCGCTAGATAAGTGCGACCGGAAAACGTCGGCTAACACGACACCGCCCGAACTCAGGTCGTCTTTACTTCCAGTTATCTAATTCAGTGAACATAAAAAAAATCCCTCCAGATAATTCCACAAATAGAGTTTGTCTTGTGATTAAGCGGGTAAAACAAATTGGCTATTTGCCTTAAACACACCCCATATAACAACGTAGACAAATCTAAAATCGATATTTGGATTTTTCAATTTTTTAATTAAGTAGGCAAATTATAACGTAGCAATACTTACGACACATAATATCGACTGTGGAAAGGAAAAAGGACATAGCCCACAGTTTTTTCAAAACGGGTTTTTTTCGATAATCACAATTTATCAAACTTGATACACATTAATGTCGAATTAGTATCTAAATTTAGCTTTTAAGTTTGAAAAAGATGAGCTTGTGAAAATTAAAACCAAGAAAAAAGACTTCTTTAATTAATGTTAGATTATGTCAATTCAACACCAGTTTAGAAGTATCCGTACACTTCAAGGTTGTGTATAATTGATAATTTGCATATGGCTCAAAATCACCAAAACACATTTTTTGTGCCTCCTGTATAATTTGCTATGTGTGGGTTACGTACTTTTTCCTTCCCAGTCGATATGAGGGGCTCGAAAGATAAACGATAAACTCCAAACAGTATAATGTCTCTACACACAAAAAGCTATGTACATTTAAATTTTACTCGTTACAATTAAAAGGTTTTAAGTGATCTATCAAGCTTGTCAATCATACACAAATGTCACGCGACGTTTATTAAAAAACGTAAAAAGGCACAACGCCTTGTGGGCTTGTATAACACGTGATTTAAGTGGTAAGTTGACTTGGGTTATTTTCCACTTAAGAAGTGGCAAAAAGGCGAAAAATGTAAGTTGATTAGTGAGTGCATGTCGAATTGATTAGATCAAACAATACATTTATTGTAGATACAACATCAACTTCAACTTTTGCAACGAAAGCACAGAATGATTATGCAGTGATAAAAACATTACACTCATTAATAACTTAATCCTGTATTCATTTGTCGCTATTTAGCATCACATTTCAACCCATGACTGTCGGACGGAAGACTTGCTATAAGGAAGTCAGAAAATAAATTAAATTAACGATATTTTTTTGTATTACTAACGATGTGATAAGTCAATAAGTGAGTTAAATATTTAGAGGCCAATACGTGTTTTGTCATTTGAAAGAAGGACAGAGTTCAATTCTCATCAGTGTTGATTTTAAATAATTTGTCTCTCTTTTTCAAATGTCTGATGTAAATGGACTTCTCAGGTTTATTGTAAATATCTTTTTTGTTATTATTTTAAAAGACTGAATATAATTTAGATATTTTACAAATCGTGTGTGTAAGTGACGTAAAACAATACAGAAGTATGTATACAATATGAAAGACTAATCTATGTATGCAATTAAATTCAGTGTCACAATGGCCGGACCATCGGAAGAATTTGCTCAAATTGCAAAAAAAAAAAAACCTCAGATCGTTGCCTGCATTCGACCAATTTGTCTTGGCTAACCGCCCCCACCGCACCAGCCGCTGTTAATTCACAATTAATACATACTTAAGAATTCTTTAGTTCCATGTTTAACTCCGGAGCTGCACATAAATTATGTCTGAAACGCCATCCAGAATTTATGTATGCACCACCAATGGAAAGAATATTATTTTCTTTGCCAAGTATTACTACCAATTAGGCACTAAAACTTTTTGCCGAAAGGGAAATTATATGTACAGTACTGTATCAAGACTAGTAAAACACGTAAACGTATTTGTTTCTTTTTTCATTCAACGTCTTTTAAAGCTGATATATTAAAGTTTATGGATACGTAAATAATAAATTCAATCCATAATATAAATGATCCATACTACCTTTTGAAGTAGCATGGTAACCATAATTTACTCTCATGCATATTTGATATCGACTGTGGAAAGGAAAAAGGACGTAACCCACACATACCAAATTATACAGGAGGCACAAAAAACGTGTTTCGATGATTTTGGGTCAAATGCAAATTATTTAATATACACAACCTTAAGGTCCATGGAGACTTTAAACTGGTGTTTAATTGACATAATCCAATATTAATAAAAGAAATTGTCTAGAAAAAACCTTTTTTTTCAGACTTTTTCTTGGTTTCAATTTTCACAAGCTCATCTTTTTTCAAACTTAAAAGCTAAATTTAGATACTAATTCGGCATTTTCAGCTTACATCTTTTTAATAGAACGTGTATCAAGTTTGATACATTGTGATTATGGAAAAAAGTTGTTTTGAAAAAACTGTGGGTTACGTCCTTTTTCCTTTCCACAGTCGATATAATTGTCAACACATTTTTTGATAACTCTCAAAACTATTTTTTACCACATCGTCTAATTTACCTTTTTTGCGACTGCACTGAAGCGAAATTATTTAAAATACTTTAAAATCTTTTGAAAGTTTCATACAACTGTTAACATATTTTTTTATATAATTAACTCATATTATAAGTCCGTTTACAAAGAAGTATTATAATGGTTTGACACGAGTAAAAAATAAATGAAAAAAATATTAAAATCATGTTAACTCTCAATTATTGGGAGAAAGAAATGACAATGATAAAAATGTTTACAATTCGATACAATTCAATTCAGGTAGGCTGAAGTTAAGTTTATCCATTCGGTTATGATTAATACACTAAAAATGTATCAATAAATAAATGCATTGAAGTCCAAAGAGTCAATGAAGGAATAAAAAAATGTTCCGAATAAATTCTCTGGCATTTTTCTGTTGAAATAGACACCATTCACTATGCCGACGATGGAAGTATTTTATTCATTCCTTGGGGTCAAAGAACCGGCAAAGGTCGTACGACCGATCTGGGATTATGTAAAAATTTCCGAATCCCGGCATTGCTCCGACGATGACTTATGCATGACAACATCACGCCTTGACTGTGACGAGGACAGAGCGTCCAAATTTTTACATCCGAAGCAAGGTAAAAACATCACTCACGTGTATCATCAATGGTTTGCTGCAGCATTCATCCTTAAAACATTTATATCCAACAAACATAAATCTTTGATGCTTCGTATAAAAGGCTCATCATCAATTCATTCGCTTTTTAGTACAGGCAAATCAAAACTGTTTAAATAAGGTGTTATTTACTTTTAAGGATTTAACATTCAAGTTAACATAACATTTGTTTTACCTATGCCTAATGATTCATTATGGTCAAGACCAGTTTAGTCTTTTAGTTGCAGTAGATAATTAATAGTAATTATGTAGCACGCCGGCTATAATTTGAAACTATTAATTTAATTAGTTATTGACGAGATAACTCGTCTCTGGCGTGTTAATCACGAAAAAATTTACGAGATATCTCGTCTGTGGCAGCCATCGGGTGAACTCATCGCGAGCATTATTAATTGATAATGAGTTATTTTATAATACTATTTGACACATTTAAAATGTTATATGTATTTTCAAATTTTAATTTGCCACTACTCAAAAATAAGGATTTCTAAAATGTGGCAAGTTAAATTAAACTTCATTATAATTCGACTGTGGAAAGGAAAAAGGACGCAACCCACAGTTTTTTCTAAACAGGTTTTTTTCGATAATCACTATGTATCAAACTTGACACACGTTCTATCAAAAGGATGCAAGCTGCAAATGCCGAATTCGTATCTAAATTTAGCTTTTAAGTTTGAAAGAGATGACCTTGTAAAAAATTAAAACCAAAAAAAAGAATGAAAAAAAGGTTTTTCCTAGACAATTTCTTTAATTCACATTACATTATGTCAATTAAACACCAGTTTAGAAGTCTCAGTGCACTTCAAGGTTGTGTATATTTCATAATTTGCGTATTCAATCCCAAAATCATCAAAACACGTTATTTGCGCCTCCTGTAAAATTTGATGTGTCCTTTGTCCTGAATCACTGTTTTCTATCAAATCTTTAAAATAACATCGAGACTCTTCTTACACTTTTTTTTATATATAAGAAGGAAAATATACTTTATATATTTAAAATGAACTAATTACTGCTACACTTGTGGCTGTTTTTTTATTATTCAAAGAGAAAAGGCGATAGTGATAATATTTTAAAAATTGCATGAACTTTAACATTACTACTTTTGAGTACGTAATTCTCTTATGCAAGTTTTCTTTTTTACGTTAATCTTTTTCCAAAGTTTTGACTAGACAAATTTACATTAAAAGATCTAAATAATTAATATGGTTTACACAATTTGACCACTGTACTAGCGGAGTTAAGCGTTCCTCAAAATTTCTTTTCAAATGTATGACAGCTACTCTCTTTAAAAAATCATGAATAATTTACAATCGACACTTCAGTCCCCGTAAATCGTATCGAGCTTGGGAATAAGTATGTAAATAAATTGCTGACTAAACCATTCAATGAATACGATTGAAAATCTGTGGTCCGTAGGGTAAACGGAATATTGGTCCCATCAATGGGCAATCAATATCAAGAATTTTACGAAATAATTTCACAGTCATTTGAATCTAGTTTAATCGTTACACTTACTTTACGTTTCGTCACTCACAAGCTAGGTTGAAATTTAGCTGTCGTCAGGTAGTCAATTGTACGAATTGAAATGACCTTTTATCAACTAGTTATTATTGTGTAATTACTAATTTTAAAACTATATAAATAGCGATCTTTATTAATTTAATTATTAATCTGGCATTTATAACGTTCAATCTTAATTGGAAAAAGTTAAATCAAAAAAAAAAAAAAATATAATTAGGTCTTTAAAATGACAAGTGATCATTAAAAAGCATTTTTTCACTTTTATATTTTCTATTTTCTTGATTAATAGAAAATTTATGGCATAGACATGCCCTACTGGTTTTAAAATGGTGGTTATTATCAGACTCCGTATTATTTCGGAAAAAAGATCATTTTGATTTCTTGACCAATTTATGATTATTCTATTGTTTTTTTTGTTATTTTAATTATTTTAATTCTGTACACTTTCATAAATTTTGTCGATAACGACTCAGGTTTCGCCTTTCGGCATCTTCTGGTTTTATCAAGTGCAAGAATGTACCTGAACTGACGGGCAACAAGCGGTTTGCATCATCTATATACAAACATAAATCGCACAGTATAATTATTTTTAACTCTAAGAAGTCCTATGTCGAGCTGGACTCGACATTACAGATTTGGAAATGTTTTTTTATTTACTGATTTTTTTAATAGTATAAGATTTTTTTTCATCCAAATATTACCAATACGCATTGTGAGCAAGATAAATTTTGCTATACTGAAACATTCAAAATGTTTTTTATTATAATTATGCGATAATAAATTAATAAAAGACGAATTAGTGTGAAAACATATTTCAATTAAAGACTGCAAAGGGTTAACCTAATTCACTGAGAGAATTTATGACATAAATTAGTTGTAATGAATAAAGTGGGTAGATTATAATTATCGCGTATCTATGAATAAATTTTTGGGTATTTTGAAACTACTAAATTGCACGACAATAACATGTAAACGTGGAAAATAAAATATGTGGGTTTTTAAGAGAATCAATTGAAATTAAGTATTTGATTTTATAATTAAAAATTATCATTTAAAAGGGGGAAAGCAATGGGGAATTCGGGAGATTTAATTGTTCATTTAAAATTGTAAAACTGAAAAGCTGAGCTCTATTGTTTTTGTTTATTGTAATATTATATCAGTACATTATTAAACAATTCAAGTAATGTGATACAAATAAAACAAGTACTATAGGAATGTGTGCACTTTATAGGTTATCTTGCTGATAATATTAGCAGCGTCAGCAATATAATATAAAATAATATTTATCCGAAGGTTCTCGAGAGTAAAAAGTTCTCCAATCGTAGACTCGATAGACGGTATATGGTAAATATTTATTCACATATAAAAAATATATGTCAATCAAAACAGTAGAGGTGCTCTATTAAGAGGTCGTTGCCACCTACGGGACAAACATTTGGAAAAGACACTCTGGCAGAATGCATTAAGTAATCGTATAAACATATATACTACAAATGGTACAATATTTCAGCAAAGTGTTCGCATAAATATTTATATTTCCGGACCAGATCGCTTGAAAACTTCCTCATTTTAAAACATTTTTTTATCATAACGATGTTTGTCGAAAAATTCAAGTCTATTATTTTTTAATTAACTTTGCCTCTGGGTATCAGCAAAAATAATTAATTAATTTAGGACGTCAAATTTTATAATCATAAAGTACGGTAGCATTTTTTTAAGTTATTAAAAAAATGAATTAAAATAAAATGGCAATTTCACTTCACAAATTCGCACTCGAAGTCAAAAAAACACTCAAATAAATTAAGTACTTGGGTATTTTATTATATAAAAAAATAAAACGCAGAGTAAAGTTATCATTAATCAATTAATTATATTAAAATCATCAAGACTTATATGGATTATTCTTGAAATCCAAATCTGACAGGCATTTTAATATTAAATGTATGAAAAAGAATAAATAGTTATACATGTATAGCATGAATTGAAATGAATTTAAGAAAAACGTAAAGATATGATGGTCTTAAGTTTGTCGGAGATGAGAAAATACTCCTTCACTATAATAGGTATTTAATAAACTAATATTCATTTAGAAATAAAACACTTTTTGTACTATAACAACATTTATTTATTAGAATCATGGCCGGTTTCGTTTCAGATAATCACGATCTTTTTCAACTGATAAATAACAATTTATATAAAACTAATAAATGCTTAAAATAGTATAGCAGTTGGTAATAGAAATATGAAAAGAATTTATATCGACCAACTGATAATAATTAAAGTGTTTAAGACCTCTTACAAATAAACCTGCTCTAAGTAAATAAATTTGGAATTAAATATAATACCTTTTCACCAAGTGTTGACAGTGAACAAACAAACACCTTTAAAATGTTAACTAATATTTATTGAATATTTTTAACGGTATAAAAAAAAATATATAATGTAAGAACGTATAGTTTTCGAAACATTAAAGATGTTTTATTTTTTAGAAAGCATAAAATAGAACAATACTATGACAAACATAATACAATTGTTAGTTTTAGTTTGAGCAGACTTGCCCAAGTATTAATCATATTAACTTTCAATGATAATATATCAACTGAAGAGGAAATAAATGCATAAATGTATTGTTTCACAAACTGTTTAAAAAAATGACTATTATTATGAAAGATAGAATCATAAAATTATTTGATCCGTGTCGATTGTAGTTTAAAAAAATAGGAGAGCGGACCAAAAATCAAATTTATTAATGACCGTTATGTTCCAGACCATTAACATTTAATAGGATTGGTAATGAAAAGAATAAATAAATTGCCATTCATATTGTGAAAAAAAAAATTAAGAATTACTTAATACGCATGTGTGGCTAAGGTCCCACCCATAATAGCTCCACCAAACGAAATTGCTTAATAGTTAAATGTTTAAAAAAAGCGTAATTGACTTTTAATTAAAAAGTAATTCAATAAAAGCTTCTGAATTATTGTTTTTGACTCCCATCGTCTTCGTGTTTAGTAATAATATATTTTTTCTTTTTAATAAACATTATCTTAAAATTGAATACTAGGTCTGATTCGATAGATATATGAGGTACAGTATTTAAGATTTTTTAATTCAAAATAAAAAATACAAAGAAATAAGATGACATATTTCAACATTCATTTTAAAAATTCTCGCGTTGTTGTCAGCTACTGTACTATATGGCATATGCATTTGTAGTGTTTTACTGTCATTTGCGCTTTCACATAACCTCAAAAATTTCAACGTCTTGTAGTCAATTCTCGCTCTAACCTGGTCTAAGCTAACCTAGGCCGGAATAACATTTCTACACTGTCTAGCACTTATTGTATGTTAAAAAATTATCCATTAAGCGGTAGTTTTTTTTTCTTACTTTAAAAGAAAGCTACACGTTAATAGTGTCGCTTTATATGAGCGAAATTATTATATTTTCCTTTATTGAATTAAAGTAACAATTTTCATTTTGCGAGGGTTAGATGAGGGACTAAAATGTATCTAATAGGAAATGCAATTTTCAATCCCGAATAGAAATTGTGTATGCAAAAAGGGAATCATGTCAGTTGTAAGGGCTATAATTTATCAGTGCGGTGCGGAGACTTGCTCGGAGGATAGAGGAGCGGGAGAATAGGGGGTGAATTGAATACAAAAAGATAATAAATCAATCAGGATTCTTTCGCTTAGCACGCTATTCTGAAAGAAATTTATTTAATCCGCAATAATTGAAACGAAATATAATAATAGGAATTCTTGGGTATTTTATGAATAGGGAGCAATAAATTAAACGTAAAAAGGGGATCATGGGGATTTTCTGGACATGGTTTCAATATTTTGACCATTTTTATAGATAGCAAAACATGCGTTAACTCCGTTTTCTGATAGACATAAGAATTCAGTTTTCCGAAACTACGCAATCATCTGATTTAAATTATAATCATTCACATCAGGGATAACAAACTTTTAGAGAAGCGGGCCGTTTGACAAAAAACGTTCTTGAAGGAATCCTATTGTAATTAAAAAAAAAATGGAGGCCATGTTCCGTTGTTTATATACATATGTACTTTAGTTACTAGTTAATAAATTAATATAATTTGTAAATAAAAAAATGATTTAATTATTTTACCGATGTCAACAAAACAATATTTATACACAAATTATGAACAAAAAAGAAGTATTTGTAAGTCCAGATACCGCGTTTTACTGTGTTTAACGAGACAGTATACAGCAGAGGTGATCAAACTACAGCCCGCGGCCAGCCGAATCCAGTCTCTGATTTTGAATGTATAAATATTATACATGTAAACATTATACTATTAAACTAAATGTTCATTTTTTTAAATTCTAATAGGATTCCGTCAAGTATATTTTTCATCCAGCCCCCCGATTTAAAAAAGCCAATCCGGCACGTTTCTTGAAAAGTTTGGTGACCACTGCAGTATAGTGTAAAATAGTTTTTTTATATGCGTTATATGGTTACATTATGTAGCGTGAACGGATTGCATGATTGAATGCCACTAGTTAAAAACGCCTCGAGTGTTAAAACGGTCTTTTTGGTATCACAACATGAAATCCATACCGGGATTAAAACCAGTATTCCACACAGTGAGCTTGCTCCATATGAAAATAGCACTTTCAACTAATAAAATGTACCAATGAAGGAATATAGGTAAATATGCTTTAAATCAAAACTGCGAAACTTTTTTTTTGCGCTGGGATTTTGAAGTTTTCCGAACCCTTGAATGATTTTAAAAAAACATTTCTTATTCGTATGCATTGTTATGAGCGGTATTTATTTCATTTTCAGGTAGGAAAGAGTAGCATGTTGTAAAGCATTTTAACTTAAATCACAAATCACAACAGAAATTTAAATGAAATACATACTATTTAAAAAGGCTGTGGATAGAATTCTCGTTAGTCGTATATTTATTTTTTTAGTCATATCTCACTTTTGGTAAACTAAGCTAAGCGTAGTGATTTTTACAGGGCCGCACTGCACACGCTAATCATGTATATTGTTTTAATTTTTTCGTACGCGAAAAGTTTTTACATGCACACACACACACACACACAAGGTCATTGTGTGCATACAAAAAGTGAGTAAAAAAAAAACAACCTGAATTAATTTTTGAAATGATAAATTATTTAGTGAGATCACTCACGGAAATAATTTTGAACGTTGAAGTAGTTTATAGTGGCGCTTAAATTATCAACAAGTTCTTATTCCTTCTCGGCTTCTTAGGAATCTAATAATATATCGAAGGACACATATACATTTTATATTTACATTTAAGTGATTAATTAATATTTGTGTACAACAAAATACATATTAAAAATGTGTACATATTTAAGTAAGGAAAAAAATATTAACACTTCACCTACTTACTATACATCAAAATTTAAAAAAATGCAGCTTAAAATCAAAATTAGAAATCATTTTTTAAAAAAATGAAAATTATGAACAATTCTAATCTCTTTAACGACCAATGATATCTTTCAAATTAAAGTCTACGTATTTAATATAATAGTCGATCATGATTTTTTAAGATTAACTGTTTTTGGAAACAGTAATCGATTTCTTTTTTTTAACCTATTATATGCTACGATGGTTGAGAGATAATATTACGTATTTTTTTTTAATCCATGTCCGTTCCCAATGTGGAACATATGGCGTCCTAATGGAGGTATTTTAAAATAAGTTTTTTTTCTATAAGAACTGATTGTAGCTCAGTCGCTCAACCTCACTTTTTTTTTCAAAGTGAGTAGTAGGGAAGGAAGGATAAGGCTTAATCAGGACAGGACTAGTGGTTAACTAATCGCTATTGCTACACCCGGTTATTAAAGGATCAGAAGGATAAATAATGTGAATTGACGTCACAAACCCCACATCACAACTTTGAATTGAATAATTTTCAAATTCACTGTAATCTTACCGGGAATCAAAACCAGACCTGCGTGATCGGTAGAACAAGCTCTTACCAGCTGGGCCGCAACAGGCAACAAATATAATAAATATAATATAATAAAACTTAAATCTTCTATATGTTATTAAGTTATGAATACTGCAATTCACATTATTATTAACAACTTGGATTAATTCTAATGGTACCTGTGAAAATTCGGTCACTCTTGATTCAAACGACACGCAGACAGAGAATGTGTTTGTGTGTTCAACCTGTTTATTACACACGTAAGTGTGGTCTCACAATATAGTGATTGCATTGCGTTGCAGACAGGAATACAAAATATATCCCATACAAATATACAATCCACCAAAACACTAAGTAAACACGTAATATTAATTTGAATTCCAAAAAGAAATTATTACCATTTAATTACTTACCTTACATAACTTCTAAAGGGCTCATATCGACTGTGGAAAGGAAAAGGGACGTAATCCACAGTTTTTTCAAAACAGCTTTTTTCGATAATCACATTGTATCAAAATTGATACACGTTCCATAAAAAGGATGTAAGCTGCAAATATCTAAATTTATCTTTTAAGATTGAAAAAAGATGAACTTGAGAAAATTGAAAACAAGAAAAAAGACTGTAAAAATGGTTTTTCCCAGACAATTTCTTTCATTAATATTAGAATATGTCAATTAAACACCAGTTTAGAAGTCTCTGCGCACTTCAAGGTTGTGTGTATTTCATAAATTGCATATGACTAAAAATCATCAAAACAAGTTTGTTGTGCCTCCTGTAAAATTTGCTATGTGTGGGTTACGTCCTTTTTCCTTTCCACAGTCGATATGTAATATTAATTGTTGATTTAAGCATGTTTATTGACACTAACATAATATAAGAAAGTAAGTCGATAGTGAATTCAGAGTATCTTACCAGAAAGATGTCGGCATTTAATATGTTAAATAAAGTGTGTCCACATAATGTGGGCAGAGTATTTACATTATAGGATAATAAATATTAATTACTTTGAAATAGACTGAACTTTCCTTGATCGTTTGATTTTGTCGGTCCAAATGCTAGTTAATTAATTAGTTTTTTTTTTAAATATATACAATATATTTTAACGGCTTATTGGGCTTATCTGAATTACCAATATTTACTTAATCTATTATTTAAAAGTACACTCTTTAGTATTGATTTCCGGTAATTAATAATGCCTACATACTAGAGGTGCTTAATTGCGTTCTCGTTAACCTGACAAGCAAAAAACGCCCATAATGCATATTTCAGCCGCAGGGAATTGTTTTTGAATGATTGACAATGAATCTGAACGCTGTTATGTAAATTCACATTATCATTGCAATATCCGACCATTTATAATTTTGCTGTTCATTAAGGTCACTATCGCGAACGTATGTCAAAATGTCATTTGTTATAATAACATATTTATTTTCGAATGTGTTTGGATATCAAATGCACTATAGCGAGCAGTTCATCTAAAAGCATATTCAATAGTGTACTGATCGTTGTATAAAAACTTAATCGAATTGTTATTTACTTAGTAGAACTCCATTATAATTATAAGTGTTTTTAGGCGTAAAGCCGATGATAAACTATTTTGTAATATGCTCTATAAATGTTGTGCTCAGTTTGGTTTGCCATTTCACCATAAATAGACGTTACGCCAGAACAACACTTGCAAATTGCGCCAGTGTTTTTTTTATTATCAAAAATGATAATTGTATTTTCGTTCCCCAATTGAATGGTATGCATGTGGTAGAGCTGTGGTTTCAACAAGACAGCACAACATGCTACACAGTGCGCGCCAAAAATTAGATGTCGCTGGTAAAAGTGTTTCTAATTCGACAAACAAACCTTTAAAAAAACACACTACAGAATTGAATGGTTAAGCTACTCGGTAACGCATTCAAATATTTAAAAAGATCTGTACCACAAAGTTGTCGCCCTGTTGCATAAATGTATAGCAGAGCTTATGAAGTCTACGTAAATAATAAAAAATCGAAATAACTAGTTATGATTTGATTAAATTAAACTGTAAATTACAGTTCTTAGCGAGTACTTGAAAGTGTTGAGACTGCATTTTTTTATTACCCTTAACATTAATCTCAACAAAACCAAAACGAACACAAATCTATGGTGTTAAAATATTTTGACAACCCAATTATAGATGGCGCAGATATAAACTTTTACTTTATCCGGTTCGCGCGCTTATTGATAAATATTATAATGACTCGAACGGAGTGACAACAGCGGACAACCCATGGCCAAACAGTGGCGCCAACAAGAGAGCGTGGGCAGTCCTGGGCTTAAGCTCGAACCGATTTATTACTATAACGCACTACATTTAGAAAAATAACTAATACTAGTATGCTAGGTAAATCGAATATTTTTTAAAGCCATTTTTTATTTATACATACAACCCCTCTGGTTTATATATAACACGAGACAATTTTCTTTCACAATCTTTCTACGAGCCGATTTTTTTCATATCGTCGGAATACTGACTAAAGGCGTTAAGTAAAAAAAACGACTTTTTTTCAGTAGATTTGTTAGTATTTTTACGTACTTTGAACATACATCAAGACAATTACGTTCAATGTTTTTATGTAAAAAAAAAACTATGAATAACTTAACGCTTTTGAATTCGTGGATCGAATTCGTCAATGATGATCGTGGTTGGTAACAAATAAGAGTGCATAAATAGAGATGTTATAATATCATGATTATCTAAAAAGACAAGTTTTTTTACTTATCGCCTTTTTCCATTATAATGAAGATATTTTCGTTTATATTAAATATCCACCAAAAGAAAATGTATTTTTGAATAAAGGACCCGATATAATCAAATTTGCAATATCACAATAGGCGGTGCCACCTGTCAGCATTTTCTCAATGCGCACTACGCGCCTAGAGAGATATCCTACATGTACGTATATACGTACGTGTGTGTCGAGTTACGGAGATACAGAAAATAACAAATATATATTTTAATAATATGCATAACAATATTTAAATTTAATACTTATAAAAACAAAAAAAAATACGAGATATGTCAAACATTGAAATGTGTGACATTTAACTGTTACTTAATAATTATTCACAAGGACATTTATGTTTATTTACCTTTTAGAATTATTATGTTTGTTATTAAATATTTATTATTCGTGTTTAATAATATAATGATTATTATAATAGTTGCTATGTAAATAAGTTACTGATACATATTATTAATAATCTCGCTTAGAATACATTAAGTAATATGTAAATGAAAAGTGTTCTACGTCAATGGATATTATTATGAATAAATAAATTTTAAAAGTAACTTTTTCTACTCCGCTGTTTAATAAAGGTACTCGCCTTCTAATATCTACAAAATATAATAAAGTTTTTTTAAAAACACAGTGGCAGGGTTGGTTTTCAAGATATTTTTTTTCATCTTTATTGATTGAGAATGAATAACTCTATACTTCAAGTGCATACATAACAATACAAAACTATTGTTGTAGTACTGTTTTTACAACTTTTTAAAATTAACGTTTGGTTAAGTTATTATTTTAAAATCCCCCCCAAAAAAAACAAGCTAATGGACTAAGCCTTGAAGATGGCTGGATACGGTAACGCCTTTCGGAACAATAGAATTAGCCAATCAAAATTGTCCGGAGAAAAAAAAGCACTCGATTCGACACATAGATTTTTCAATACGGTAATAGATATATTGATGTCAATAGTGAAACTTAACTAGTTGAAAAAATGTGCGTATAATATTTTTTTATTGATTAACAATGTTAAATGTTTTAAAAGAAGCCGGTCCTTGTTTACTTTATAATATACATGCCTATTTACTACTATTGATCTGTTAGTCTAAGTCAGTGGAAGGGAACCTGCGGCCTTTTGACTTGATCAAAATATTCACTTTGATCAGTTATACGCAAGCGTTTGAAAAAAGAACGTAATCAACCCATTATATACTTTCGATGGTTTCGGCGGTAACTTTGTGGAAGTTCATTTTAGTAGAAAATTTAAATTAACTTTGATTATTCCACGTATTGTATAACTAACTGTGACACGTGTTTCGCCTATCTTCATTTACTTACTTAAGCATTAGTTAAGCAAACTTTGCGATAGTAAGTCTGAAGATGCCTCTGAAAGAGGCGAAACACGTGTCACAGTTAGTAACACAATACGTGGAATAATCAAAGATAATTTAAATTTTCTATTAACCCATTATATGTTCGAAAGTCGAAAAATACGTTTTCTTTATTGCGGCCTATGTTGAATCAGATAAATGAATGTGGCTTTTTGAAATGAAAAGGTTCCCCACCCCTGATCTAAGTAAATATTACTTTTAAAAAATGTTGGATTCTGTTGAATAAAAGTTTTTTTTTTGCTTGAGTAATACAAAAAAAAATAGTGGATTTTGTACAAAATTAACTTACTCGCGACTTTATTGAGAGAAACTTTATATTTGTCGTCTGATTTGATGACGTACGTGTAAAATTTGTGTAGATTTTAATGTCCAACTATTACAATGCCTTTTATTCGAATGATTTATTTGGTCTAAAGAAAACATGTAAAGCTGTTTGACCTATGTAGAAGGCATGTCAATTGTTGCATTGGCGTCGGCAAAGAAAATAATAGTTCGCTACGTATTTTTCATATGTGAACGTCGTAAAGTGTACACAATTAAACGATTTTTAAGCAGTTAGAATGGTTTAGTTTATTGAAATGATAGTATATATGTTTTCTCGTACTGTTTGAATTTAATACGTGATGGTGCGAACATTGTTAACAGTTTGGTAAATAAGATAGTCGAGATCGGAAATAATTTGTTTGAAAGGATTTCAATTGTATTGTACGTGTTTGGTAATTTAGTCCTAATACAAAATATTTATCTCCAAACAAAAAAATGGAGAGGGTAAGTGCGTAAAATTTGATACATACAACGCAGCACAAAGCATTCTTAAAAATTCAATTTCCCGGAAAAGATAGATCTTCAAAGGGAAAAAAGAGGACGAGAGGAATGTAAAAACATACGCAACACACGGCCTGATGATAAAGCGCTGGCGAAGATAAATAAATTTGGCTTATTTCCTGATAAAATGCCTGTGAAATATGTTCAAGAAATGGAATTTTCATTGGGGCGTGTGAATTTTTATTTCAACTTTCGGAAACTATGAACGGATAGCTCTAGTCGAATTTGTTATTCGGTAAACGATAAGAACGCATTTCATTTTATTTTTTTTGCTCGCATAAAACATTCGCGATACAATTTATTTAACTGAGTGGGTGCCTGTTTTTTTTACACAGGACCGAATTATTGACAATGAATTTAAATAACAGTGTTATTTTATTTAATATTAATTATAAATAAATAATAAAAAGCAATACTGATAACAAGATTGATCGAAAAATAAATAAAATATACGTGAATTGAAAAAAGCGAATTAATTTATTTAAATAAACAGCAAGCCGAACCTGTTTTAATACAATGTATATATAAAGACATTAAGACAAAAAAATATTTAAAATATATTGTAGTTGACACAGTAAAAAATCATAACTTATGTTTTGATTACAAAAAAATAAAAAATCGAAAACAGTTTTAAATATGAGCACCTTTTTGCACACGTCCCGAGGCAATGAAAGGGTCACCTGCAACTCTGTTGTATCCCGCAGGCGTGGTAGGTGGTTAGTTTTACAACTCATCATCACGGTAATAAAGATCCGTTGAGCGGTAGATATACATTATATTGCAGTTTACCGTTATCGTACACTGATAAACCGAAATTGGATCTGCGGCCAAGTTTACATTAAGCTACGTACAGACAGTGTACCACCGTTCAAAGCGGACGGCGCACTCATTGTGTCAAAGGTCAATAGTGTGTGCATTACTTTATGAATCAAATAGTGTCCAACAAAGAATCGTATAATATGAAATGCAGATTGTTGTGCAACTAAAAAAATCACCCGTCTATTTTACACGATTTTTAAATAACACGGTTCAATAAAAGAACAAATACATACTATATTTTTCCAAGAATTATTTATTTTTACACGATTTCCAGACACAAAAAAACACAGAAGTGGATTTCCCAATAACAAGAAATTCAACAACACAAAGGTGTAAAAACAAACAAAAGGCTTCATAAGTTCCTAGCACATTGAGGTGTTGTCAGACATTTAAAGCGATTGTCCAGTCTCACATGAAAGTCCCCGTATATAATCAAGGTGATATATTTTTTCCTAATTAAAATACAGTGTTATTCACTTATTAGGTCTTCATTATTACACGATTTTCTATACCATAATTGAGTTCTCTTTCACGCGGTTTATTTAATACTGGAAACCAATCTTCAATTTTTCTATAAATTTCCTACACTTTTTACGCGGTTTTTGGTGGAACGTATCTACCATGTAAAAAAATGAGTGAATTTGGCAAGTTTTTGACATTTAAAATGCACAAGGTTAATTATTTTTTTATTATTGAATTAGAATCAGAAGATAGTTTTTAACAAGATAATAAGGAAGGCAAGGTAGATGGTATATAAAAGAAGCGTGAATGATTTTTTACACATCGTAATGTAAACGGTTACACTGATGATGGTCTCGAGACATGAACTTAACTCGATCGTGGGAAACTAGCGAGTTACATAATAATAATAGCGCTGCTTTATTCAATCTCAACACTTTAATGTCCCACCATAACGCAAAAACAATTCGTCAAAATAGTAATATTTTGTTTAATTTATTTATATATTTTTTTAATGTTTATCGTTTTGAACTATAAAATTCAATTGACTGAATGTAGTATTTTATGAAAAATGACAAATCTGTAATTTTATTTATATTGCTCTCATTGGTTTCATATGTATATATAATACTAGCCGGTTCCCGGCAAGCGTTTCAAGGCCACTCAAATTAAAAAAAAGTATTTGTGTTTTAATTAATTGTGTTTATTGAAATGCATGTTTTCTTTTTCTGTCTGTTTGACGTTTGCTGCCGATTATATATGGTACGACATACGCGCCACCTACGTTAAGTTAATTATACTATAACCTTCACGCAAGTGCAAGCATACGTTGTCAAAATGAACTGTATGGCAGATTGGTTTTTATATATAAGACCTACTGTAAGTTAATTTTACTATGCCTAAAACCTTCCCGTAAGTGCAAGCAAAAAGTTTGTCAAACTTTTATTGCAATCGGATGAGCGGTGTGGCAACGCATAAAATACGAACAAACAAACACTCATCTTTATATATTATAAGATATTGTGATTGTTGAAAACTATGTTAGTGTTAAAGCTATTTTAGTGTTAAAATACTACCAATGAATAAAAAAACGGATAGAGACCAAAATGTAATACATAGCACTGTAACTAATATTAATTCAAATTACGTGTTAAATCGCAGTCGTAGATGCGTAGACATGTTCAGTTATGCATATACGAATTTAATATTCAGGGGTTTAATATAACATAAAAGGAAAGGTTCAAAAATGCTCCAAAATACCCGAGACGGGCAAAGAATGTTCAGAGATGTCCGAGTCTCACAGGGTCAAATGTAAAAAATGCCTAACCTCTCCGGGGCGGTCGCCATTAATATTTTTATCCATAAATATGTATAATAATATCGTGCTTGCGTAGCCAAGGGGTTAAGGTTACAGCGTGTGTCGATACTATCTCGCTCGTTAATTAATTAATTGGTGGGGCATTCTTATTATGAGATAAGGAAGATTAAAATTGCTTCCAGGCGAGGTATTTGTAACAATTTAAATGCCATTTTTGCGGTTTCTCTTTCACATCGTGAAACGAACGTAATAAATTAATCAGAATTTGCAGAAGGAATTTTCGAACACGATTATAAGAACTGAAGGGCTCAGAAGTCAGTTTTTTTTAATTTAAGTACCTAAAGAAATTATATCAAAAACATCTAATGATAAATTACATGTCGACTGTGGAAAAGAAAAAGGACGTAGCACACAGTTTTTTCAAGACAGTTTTTTTCGATAATCACAAGGTATCTAACACCAGTTTAGAAGTCTCCGCGCACTTCAAGGTAGTGTATTTTTCATAATTTGCATATGACCCAAAATCATCAAAACACGTTTTTGTGCCTCCTGTAAAATTTTATAGGTGTGGGTTACGTCCTTTTTCTTTTCCACATTCGATATCATATGATAAAATAATTTACTAATGTGAATACGTTTGATTAAATGTATTTTTTTTAAAATTAGATTTCTTTTGGAACATCATATCGTTAATTTGATAAGATATATATATATACCAGTTGGTTTTATTGATCTTTTCAACCGAATTGTTTAAAGTCTTGTATTTAAAAGGTTATTATTTACATCAACTGTTGGACAGTATTTATAGGTTGCATTTTTTAAAATTCCTTAGGGTACTCAACGCTGTTACCACCACCACCGGCTACGACTACACACTCTTATTACATTGTTTATTCCGTACCGTAACAGTGTTAGTTGTGTTCAAAGTTTTGCCAGGGATATTCCGAGAAGAAACTCTTCAAGACTTGGTTGCATGCACTACATTGTGCAGAATGATAAGTCAAGTTGAAAATAAAAGCTTTTATCTATTGGATTCAATTCTTTTTCCATAAGACGCGGTGAATTCCTAGCAGGCATTGTAATTTTCTTTGGATGCAACCAAGTCGGCAGGACCGACGGGGCAGACAGATCCGACAGATAGTCGTATCGTCTTGAGTATTTTTTCCCGTTCGTTATTCAATTCTGGACATTCACAAAGGATGTGATCAGCATCCTGAATCATATACCCGCATTTGTATGTATTTATACGTTCTATTATCAATGGTCATTATGCTTGAAGATTTTACTTTGGTTGTATTACTGTGACACGCTTCGCTATCAATCCAGAATAGTTCACGATTGACGCAAGCGATCAAAATCAAGGCTTCGCTATCAATATAAAAGTAAATTAACCCACACCAGCGTGCGGTGTATATTATTCATTATAGCGTGTTAGGGTTAGTAATCCAAGAGTCAAGCGGCTCGGTCTAAATATTTTAGAGGCAATTTTACGATTTGAATTTTGAAAGACGTTAGCCGGTAGCGTGTCGAGGACTGATTAAAAAAGCGAAAAGTTTTTATCGGGCGATGTCTTCATACTCGGGCAGCACGACAACGAGCGAACGTTTAGCGTTACAGCAGCGCGGCGACGGAATGGTTAAATTTAGTGAAAATACTAAAAAATAATTGGCGAGATTCTATTTCAGATTTCACGTAGATTACGAGCTGCCGTGGAAAGTATACACAGCAAAACGAAGTGGTGGCGGCGGGACGGGCTACGCGAGGTACCTATACGTGTCAAATAGGCCGTCTTTATTTGCCAGATCTACCATAAATCAATACAAAGAAGACATACACTTCACCAAGAAAATAATATTTTTTGTACATAAGAAACATTCAATAGTATTATCAACTAGATTAGTTTACAGACTTCTCTATCCGTCTTTGAGGAGTAATAAATTTGTAAATTATTGCATTATTCAATCGCTGAATTAACACAATCGTGAGTTTTGATGATTTAAATCTGTTTTCATTTACTGACAAATAAAGGAGAATCAGTGTTGTCCGTACTGGGATTCGAATCTGTGACCTCCGTAAAGGAAGCCAACGACGTCGACTGCGCAGAATGAATTTTCTATGATTATAGTAATTACAATATGTGAGGAGCAAACATTCAAAAAGTGTTTTGTCACACAAACACAAAGCTTGGAAAATGATGATTTAAGTGTTGCAAAAGTGACGGTTTGTATGAATGTGTCAACTTTATGATTTCATTTTAATATGAAAAAAAACCCTTTTGAACACTAATTTTGATTTCCATTCATAGGTTTTATTATGGGCTATCAGAATTGATATAAAACGCCATTTTTCAAAAATTGTGACAAAACACTTTTTGAATGTTTGCTCCTCATGTGTGCTACATATATTCATTTATATGTAGCACTTTTGGTATAGTGTGCATATTAGATGACCGTTGACAGGTGACACTACAATTTAATCAGGGCTGTCGCGAGTCGTGGAATCGCAGTATTTTGGCTGGAGTGAAAAATGAGCGACTCGATTTTTTTGAAGAATATATTTAATGATGTCTATTCAAACAAAATAGTCCAAAGTGTTGACATTACATGCTTAGCTGACTAAAGATGATCTGATGGAATACATATATATTATGAGTTTAAATTAAATTTTTGAATAATTTCCTCCGAGTTGGACTCGCTTTTTATTTTAAAGCTGGAGTCTGAGTCGTCTTTTTTTACACGACTTCACAGCCCTGGTTTTAATACCAATATATTTATAAATACGTATACTGGTTAATTGTTAACGAGACCCAGCAATAAAATAGCTGCAACAAGATTCTTTGAAATTTTTCAATATCGTTCACGTGCCAAAACGTCAGAGAAGCATCACTTTATATACATATTAATAATAACGGACAGGCAGAGCAGAGTATAAAAGAGCAACATGAAGAAGCCGTGCGCGAATTCCATTACGGAATTCGGAGGAAGCTTCTCGGGGTGGAGAGGGTAAGGGAAAATAAAAACAAAAAGAAAAGCGGAGAATTTCTCTCGCAGCAGAGGGAGGGAAGAAAAATTATCGAGAGTCCGGTCGTCAGGGGAGCCATCGTGTAGAGGGAAAAAGGCCCGCTTAGACGGAGAGCAAGTGTGCATTTGGAGTAAGGCAGTGGCGCTTGTTTTATGGGCGAAGAGCAAGGAATAAAAAATCCCAGAGATAAATAAGAACCTTCGAGGAAGGCTCGTAAATTCATAAAAGAGGAAATCTGTAAAGCACATTTTATACACACACAACAAACGAAAAAAAAACATTACAATATTGCACGTATACAATTTTGGGTGAAACAAATGTGTCTATCATACAACTACGGAGATGAACTTAAAAAGTAATCTTTGATATGAATTCAACTCATACAACTATACTTTTTGACAATTTCCTTGAATAATATATACACACACATATATAATTTTAATTAGGATATAAGCCATAATACATTCAAAAAAATAGTTTTGAGTAAATACTTACTACGTATATAAAATTAAAATAATTAATTGGGATTTTAAAATTAAACTAATTTACGATATAGTGCCATTCACTAAATGACGTATTTAAACCTAACGGACAAGTTTTGATATATATGAGAAAAAAATCATATATAACTAGGAAGCCATTCACAGTATATACTTGTTAATTTAACGATAACCTAATTAAACTTTAATAATTAACATTGTATTATGAAAATCTTTTTACCAAATAACATATCTTGTTTCCTTACAAATTAACATTCGTGTTACATGTTTATAATCCTTTTCATAAATACAAATGTACAATATTAAGGTTGGTCCAAATCTGCGTCGAAAGTGTCGCAAAAGTCTACTTAAAAGCCAGTCAACTGTGCAAATGACTTTATTAAATCCACCACTGGCTTACGTCTGCAAAACCTCAAAGTGTTTGGCAAGCATCACGGCGTGGATTCCATCACGATCCACCCTTGAGCACTCCTCGCCCCATCATCCCCCCAGAGATCCTGCGTCCAGTGCAATGCCATTTTTCATTCTCTAATCTATCGATGTCCTAACGGATAAAAAGGGTTGTGCTGAATGGAGTCGATCGTTATTCTCTGAAGGCTTTCTCATGAAGGGATATTTCAAGGGCGGCTGGCGTCAAGGTCGCGCCATGAAATTTATTGATATTGATGGTTTTTTAGAATTATATTCAGATTTTTTTTATAATATTTATGACAACCACTGACCAGTTTCAAATGTGGAGAATTAATGGGAATAAATTATAATAAAATTCGGGTAATGGTTTAGGAAGTTTCAACAAATATTCTTTGAAGTAAAAAAGTTATTTATAAGGTAAGTTATAAGTATTCTTTATAATAACATTAATCTTGAAAACTGTTGACAGATAATATTGAAAATAAATGTAACTAGATTCTTTAACACAATACATACAAGTTTTCAGCTATTTTAAGTTCAAAAGAAACTGAATTTTAATCAGATTAAAAATCACTACAATGAATAGCAAGATAAAACAATAATATATCTCCTAAAGTTTCATAATATTTGTAATGAAGTTTATTATTACTTCTTGAAACTGAAATAACATTCAAGTTAGTATCTTCGATGTCGGTTTTATTTCATATTAGCTCTTTTAAGCCTCGATTGTTCTACAGTAAACCAATATCGACGAGTAATACGTATTGAAAAAAATAAACAAATAAAAGTATGTATTTTATAGGAGTAACAATTTTTTATGAGTTGTTTGTCAATTGAGTGGCTGAATTTATGAATGAGTATTAAATTTTGAAGAAAAAGAACAAAGTAATGACGATGTGGACACTTCTGTCTCCACAGTCGAATAAAAGAGTTATTCGTTGAGGTCCAGTAGAATATCACAGATAACCCAAATGACACGAACAAAGGGAATAAGGAGGGAACGGAATATTGATTTATGTACGCGATTCATCACAACGTTATGTCATGACATCGTCTTCTCGCTAGCAGTTCAAATGCGGCCACTGTGCGCGGTCTGCTTCGGGCGAAATCTCAACGAAATTCACGAGAGCGATTATCGCATGCTTCTACGCACACCGCACTCTGGTATTTATTCAATGATGACTGGAGTCTGTTTTGCGGAATTTAAAAGTATTATTCTAACAAAATGTGGTTTAATTTTATTACGAGAAATAATATCAATGACGTTCTTTCTTGACTGTGTATATGTGTCTTGAGTATACTAAAACAATATACTAAGACAAGCAGTATTTATTAAGAACACAGAAGTTTATTTATATTTTCAACGTTTGTAGGAACTATTTTAATTTTAAAGACCATATGAGGAGCAAACATTCAAAAAGTGTTTTGTCACACAAATACAAAGCTTGGAAAATGATGATTTAAGTGTTGCAAAAGTGACGGTTTGTATGAAGGTGTCAACTTTATGATTTAATTTTAATATGAAAAAAAACCGTTTTGAACACTAATTTTGATTTCCATTCGTAGGTTTTATTACGGGCTATCATAATTGATATAAAACGCCATTTTCAAAATTTGTGACAAAACACTTTTTGAATGTTTGCTCCTCATATATCGTAAGAATTAAGAGAAAAATAGTAGTGAAATGAGCCGACTTTTCTTTAAAGATGTAGCATAAAAATCTTGTATCAAAAGAACTTTCTTAGAAGACTATATACTACGAGAGTTCGACACGAAACAATATAAATAAAACGATATAATTAAGAGAATAGTTATTTTATCAAATAGAAAGTTAATTATAAGAAATAATGTTTTTGGATGCCAATTTCAGTCAGGTATTAAAAATCTACTGTAAGGTAGCATCAGTAGAAGTTAAAGAGTATTTACTATTGTAAGCTATCAGTCGATATTTTTTATTTTAATTCTTCGTACTTATTAATAATTTACCTATAATAAGGATGTGGAAAAAGCTGGTGGTGATAGGCTCACCATTGATGAGACGTTAATGTTATACTAAGGGTAGAATTTAAACTATTACAAAAATTACTTACGTCATGATTTGTATATAATAAAAAAAATAAAAATAAATTGATATTTCGGTAAAGATTATAAAAGAATTAATTAAAGTATAACTTTTCAAAGATAAAACAAATGAAATTTTACCCTGGGGAAAGCGATTACCGCCTAAAATATTAAATAATAATAATCATTATTGGTCCAAGTTTCGAGTACAAATTTGTATAACAAAATAAAGTAAACAGGGGCATTGCGAGTTGCCCGTCGGGGGGATGGGGTTCACTTTTGATAAAATAATTTTGTGGAAGATTCCATTGGCGGGGGCCACCCTCACCATTTCTAGATATTAATTACGGCCAATTCGTTCATAAATAATGACGTAGTTAACGCGTTCGATCCTGGTGGTGTAGTTAAACGCTATACGGGGA
The DNA here is from genome assembly GCA_030503985.1 of Himalopsyche tibetana. Lineage (NCBI taxonomy): Eukaryota > Metazoa > Arthropoda > Insecta > Trichoptera > Rhyacophilidae > Himalopsyche > Himalopsyche tibetana. The sequence goes on along the minus strand of JAPJYX010000015.1, from coordinate 21,349,370 downwards.
ATTGTAAATATTATTAAAATTAAAAAATAAAAATCTTTCAATTTAAAATGGGTTAAGTAATACAGTATATGGTAGTGACTCTATATACAATTAACTGATTGATTTAGTAGTTTTTTTATTTTAACATAAAACAAAATAATATACATATGTTGACGTCGTACCATAACAAAAATATGAAAAAAAATATAGTTTAAATTATTTAAAAAAAAAACTAGTTTTTTTTTGTATTCAGCATAAAAATATTAAATAATTACTTACAAGAATCTAATAAATCATCAAATACAAATAAAATTCGTTGATATTCATTATTTTATAGCATTAAAAAATGTATACTTTTTTTATAAACACCGTGAAGTCGTATTTCCCCGAATAATCCGTCTGGTGGACGCAGTGTTAATTACGGCCAATTCGTTCATAAATAATGACGCAGTTAAGAAAACGCAAAGACAGCAGAGAAACTTATTAGAATTCCCGCACAGGGGCGCACGTTAGGGGTGGGGGGTTACGATAGGAGAAAGTGGACGGGGGTTTCTGAGACGTTTAATAATTTTTCATTCACGGTGTTCGCCCAGCGATTACACGATTCTTATTATGTAGGCAAGAAATAATACTTGTGAAATAGTGCTGTAAATGCCTATAAATTTTCGTTTAGCTTACGTAAAAGGAAGATACCAATGAATTTTATATACCTAACAATGTACTCGTGCGATGTGAGATTTTTTTTACTTAAATGATTCTTTACGTTGCTACAAAAAAAAAGTTAGGACGCTGTAAATATGGAAGAAAACTTGACGTAAACATGGTTAATTTAATGTATCTAATAATATAATTAAAATGAACAACGTTACACGAGCAATGATCAAGAATACACATTACTTGATAAGTATTGTAATTGTCAACACAAACATCAATGTCATTGTTATGTATATATACTAACATTCTTAAGATACAAAAATCATCATTGAATCATTCCTATAGCAATATGCTATAAGACACAATGAAGTTGGTAATGAAATTGAAATGCGTTCCGATTTTGAAAAAGATCATGTAAAATGAAACGCTGCTCTCGGAAAAAGAACGCCTCTCGAATATGTATGCTACTCTAACTTTTCTGTAGGAATCCGTAGGGATTGATTCCACTTTAAATTTTATGTTTTATTTTTTACTTATTACTGCTATTTATTTGAATTTCTCTCTGATTAAACGAGGCGCAACTACTTTATGGGACTTAACTGACACTGCAGTGCGCAGGTAAGGAGACAGTGCCAACGGAAAGGTGTCAACGACGATTATTGTGCCTAACCGGATATGGAAAATTGAATCGCTTTCGGCTCCCGCCATTTCCCACCCGGCCTAACAAAAATTCCACTTTTCCATTCCATTTCACGTGAATAATAATTATTATTATTGCAGCAGCGCCGTGTGCCGCCATTAAAAGGGAAATCGTGTTAGCCATTAAAAGTTTCTGATTTTCCAACACACATAAACACACACACAAACACGCCTGCAATAATTGGGACTCGGACGAAATCATAAAAGTGGTTTCTTGTTTTGATATCTGCAAAGGGAGAAATCACTGGCCACGAGGCGGGGTAGCACAATTCTAATTTAGCCTACTGATGCAATATCTCAGCTCAATATTGCTATTTTTTTAGGACACATGGTTTTAGAATAAATTCAGTTAAAAAATCGATTTTAATTATATTTTAACATTGAAAACGAATGCAACAAAAGTGAAATCTCTATTGAATGTTCATCAAAAATAACAAATAAAATATCAACAATTACAATGGTGAAAAAAAAATACGTTTTCATTTTATTTCTAGTGTCAAATATGTACACTGCAAACATTTATCATCAAAGTGTATTTTTTTTTTTGATTAAATTAATTAAGTTGAATTTTTCAGTTACGTTAGTAGGCTTTTCGTTAAGCCATCGTTTAATGTTACTATAATCCGCATGGCAACACAGCATATAAAATTATCCATATAGGGATCACACCATCTATTTCTAGATCTCGTTTCTCTTTAGGCGTGGGGTCCTAATAAGCAATCACAATATACATATTAAAATGATGTATTAATAATTAAAACACGATTCTTCAAACACCGATATAAATAGCATGACGCCATAAATTAACGAGACTGTTTTATTTTTTTCAAATGTATACTTTTATTTCAACTATAGATAATTCATATTTTTTTTCAGTAAGGTATAAAATATGGACAGTTTTACTCTAAGATCATTTACCAAATGCATCATTGGATAAGTCCTTGACATCAGAAATGCATCAAAGAATTATTACCTGAAACAAAGAGAAAACAAATAATTAGATATATGATTTTAGTGACATCATTATTTCAAAGATATTCAAACGAATTTCAATTTACTATAAAACAATTTATAGCGGCAGCACTTTTTTTTCAATGGCATTTCAATAGCAGGACTACTCATCATAATTTTAACAGGTGAAGAATTAAGTATTACAAAGAACATTTAATAACATTGTCTTAATAATTTTGGCATCACACAAAATTTCAGTAAAAATTTTTGAAGGTAAAAAAAGGGATAATTCGATTTTTGATCGAAAAAACGAGATGGTGAAAGGGATATTAAAATTATTAGAAAATTATATGTATTTATGTTAAACTCTATAGTAAAACTTGTTACCAATTTATTTAGCTGTCGTATATTTTTCTGATGCTTATATACTTACTATTAAACTTAATTTTTATCTCATTTTCATTTATGAATTTCTGGGAAGATTTTAGTCAAATTATCGAAAAAAATTAGTTATGTCAAATACATGAGTGTAATTATATAAAAACGGTAATTATATGAATATTAAATAAAATGAATGAAAAGAAATTCAATGATAAATGAAAAAATAATTAGAAATAAAAAAAAAATAAACACTAAACAATATATTATTCTGTACATCTAAAAGGCGTTACCGAACATTGGATGTGGTATTCCCAGACGACTCTTAAACTGCTATTAAACCTGGTAGTAAATATCCGTTACTTAATACTGTTTCAGGAATATTGGCGTAAACCATTACTTTATGGGTATTTTATTATTTGAGTACATTATCAAGGTTGTCAGTGAGGACATCGTAACTATTATTTGATAAGACAAGTAAGTAGTAAGTAGAAAAAAATGAATCGAAATACGACAAAAACAGTTTTATTGATTGGATTGGAAATATAAAATAATAATACAACTGTATGTATTGTTGAAGTGATGAATTTGGCCTTTGATTAGTATTTAATAGAAGGGATTCAGTATTTATATTAAATGGTAAGTACGTATTGTTATACCAAATTCAGTAAAATTCTAACCAAACCACATGTTTATAATCACGACTATTAACAAAAAAAATTAAAAAATCAGCTTTTTTATGTTTAAGCTCGCCTAAATAATATTTATACTGCCAATTCGCTTAATAAAATACTTACTGGTCGTTAAACCAGAGCTGTGGAGTCGTGTAAAAAAAAGACGACTCCGACTCCAGCTTTAACATAATTAACGACCCCGAGAATTTTTTTCAATACTTTCATTTTAACTTACATATATGTTATACCATCAGACCATCTTAAGTCAGCCAAGTATGAAATGACAACACTTTGGATTATTTTGTTGGATTACACATCATTAAATATATTTTTCAAAAAAAAATCGAGCCGCTTATTTTTTACTACTGACTGCAGCCAAAATACCGCGACACCGACTCCACAGCCCTACGTTTAACCATAAATACAAGTATTCAGCAAATCTTTACATCGGATGAGTTAACCGTAGACATGAGAAGAAAAAAAATAAACCAAACAAACTACAATTAAACTTTTCGAAAAAGATAACAACAGAATATACATAGCTATTAGTTATTTATTTATTTAAGTTATACTTTCCTTAGTAGTTATAAGGAAAACTATACATTTAATTATTATTTAACATAAATAAATTATATTTTACAACCGTTAATAAGCGAGCGATATACAGTATCATTACAAACAATTGAAGACGAGAACCGGTTTCGCTTACCGAAATTACGTAAAACAGTTGAATACAAATTCAGATATTCATCAAACATTTTTTTCTTCGTAGATTAACGAGCGGGTATTTTTGATTACTTTTTTGATTATTATTATACTACAGTGAGACGAAACAAAAGGTCATTTAATCAACTTGTTGCGTAATATTTTATCGAAATTGCTTTACTTTTTTATAATCTCTTAAGCCAGCGTCCGATGCTATGATACAGCAACTCGTTTAGAATCAACTGTTTTTTTGTTGTTGCAATAAATTAATAAATAAAAAAATTATAAATATCCTTTTAGTTTATTACTTTATACGAGATCTTGCTATTGAAAAACGTTTTTATATGTCTTATTATTTCACTTAATTTATTTGAACTAAGTTTTTTTTTGGTATAGTTGATATCGTATTGGTAGCAGGTAAAAAACATACACTCGATGGCTTAAACGTGAAATAACAGAGCAATGTGCGTTTCGACTCTGTTTTATTTTCAAGTAAGAATCGAATTGGTATAATATATAATTATTTTAAGATTTTATTAAAAATTGACAGTAAATAATTCTTACTCAGTAAGCGAAACGGGTCCGGAAATTGCATGCCATCACGAGTTCAATAGAAATTTATATTTACCAATATTTAAAAAAAAAACAAATTATAATACATACATTTGATTTTGAGAAGCATCTTTAGATTTGAATTATTTATCATTGTATTAATTTTTTAAATGTTGACAGTAAAATGATTATAATGATTTACTTAAGTTACATTTAATTCGTGACTTGTTTTCCTTTTTATAATATGATAGTTTTGCTCACCGAGCAAGCATTTGTAATAAAAAAATATGATTTTATTTAGACGTAGTTCAACATGTGTCTTTCTATTTTTATTCATTATTTACATCGTTCCATCAGAAAAATACTATAAATGAATTACTTATAAGGTGTTCACTGTCAATACTTGGTGGAATGGCATTATAATAAAAATAATAAAACATTTTTAGTACTTTTTCCACATAAAATTTATTAGATCTAATAAATTTTATGTGGAAAAAGTACTAAAAATGTTTTATTATTTTTATTATAAATGAATTAATTGAATTGTTATTTACTAGGTAAAGAGCTTCAGTTTTAACTCTTTAACATAAATAAATATGCTATAGGTTAATAATAAATAGCAGAGTATTTTGTTCTGCAATAGTTTTTTGTAGAATTAAAAATATTGCTATTTATTACATTATTACAAGTAAATGACAATTCAATCAATAAATATGCTTTTAATTTTTTTTGCTTTATAACAACATACGGAATGATTGGGAATAATTTAATATGTCGACTGAAGGTGCTTGGTGGAATTTCAATATTAAATTTGCATCGTTCAAACTATGTACATTCACACAGATTTTGTCACTAACGACCCGGGTTTCGCCTTTCAGCATCTTCAGGCGTTCAAGTGCACGGATGAACTTGAACTGACGCTTAGTAAATGAATGTTTCGTTTTTTATAATAAATAAATGCATCGATTAGTTTGAAGCCATTGCTAGCGAAAAGGATAAGCCCATGGGAATGCCCACAGATTTGAGTAGTGAGTAGTTTTTATAATTATATTTATTTGTTTGCCGAAAAAGGTTTTGTGATTGGAAATAGTTTATATCATATTAAAAGTGATTTCAAGTGTCAATAAATGAGAAAAAAAACGCGATATATTTATTATTATTTTGATGTCGTCCTCTTGCATAGTTGTCATATCCGAATTCCGGCATCTTGCCAAAAAAATCGAGAAAAAAAAAACAAAAATTCCCATGACGCGGGCCGCATATGAAAAATACCTGTGAATCACAGAATGATAAACGCACTGTACTATGGCGTAGCTCTCGTCAGATGTGAATCGCCAATCAATCATTACATGTGGACTAATGGTACACTTACACTGCTGGTATCCAGTTTGTAAAATATTACTGGCTTAGCAGATCTATGCGGAGCATGATGTCGAACGTAGATAAAACAGTCGAAGGTGATTACACTCAGTGTGCTTTAAAACTTGTAAATGAAAATATTTGATTATTATTTTGTTGTCCGATTTACAATAAGAATGTAGTAAGTCTGAGACGCAGCGGTCAACGTCAACATCACAAACAATGTTTTGTTCAATCAAGTCATGGCTGTTTGTGATGTCTAAAATCCCACCCTCCTTGCAATCCTAAAATAACAAATATAGCGAGGACTATTAGTCAAATAGTCATTCACCACTTTTAGGGTACTCACTGTCAATACTTGGTGGAAAGGCATTATATTAAAAAAATCCCGGGATTATGGCATCATAACATTTATCGGGATCCCGGTATTGGAAGTCTTAGTGGACACCATAAGCTATTAGGACGAATTACTAATCGACTACATGTCCGAAATTGTATTATATCTTTGAAATTTATAATAAATAATGTATGCATTCGAGAATACAATAATATATACAAGTTGTCACTCGCATATTGTCGACTGAGCTACTTACTACACCGAGTAATAACTAACCTTACTGGCGAAGTTCAATAGCATGGGGAACTATTGAAAGCATGTTTAATAACGAAAACAGGTCTATTATACGACATTTAACTATTTTTAGATGAAGGCCACCCCAAGCAATACGTGACCCCGTATTAACGCTTCTTTGTATCCGTGTTATTTCATTTTACGAAATTAGATAGTGAATTGTTTAATTAAATACGGAAAATAATTCGCAATATTGTACCAAAAACATCTCAAAATAAAAATCTAGTATTGCACGTCATAATATATTATGTGTGACGACTGCTTGTTAATTAACATATCGACACATATTCGGCAAAAGAACTTAAGCGAGACAATTCGGAAAATTGCGTTTTAACCAATAATTGTTTAACATCAACTATGTGACAACATTTTTAGAGCGTTATCTCATTCGACTGATCTTTTTTAGTGCCCGTGCATTTTAGTGTTTTGACGTATTTGTTGGGAAACGCTGATTTAGAGAACTGAAAGTAGTACATTTTTTTATTATAATATTAGGATAGGTATTGACCATATATTACAATTTACTAAAAAAAACCTTTAACCGGAAAAACTTATAAGCTGTCGGTTAGGATTTTATTATAACAGGTCGATACTTCTCGACTACACTTTTCGGAGCTATGCTTTAATTCAGAAACACACTACAACAGCTAGTCGCTAGCAATGCTATTATAAAATGTTGATTTTCAAATTAATCAATAAAGCAAATTGATATGAGAAAAAATTATAGCTAAAAACATTACGTATGTAACATTGTAAAACAAATGGTCCAGTGCAAGGGTGGGCTCGGAGGGGCTCGCGCGAGCCCCTTGCTCAATTTAAGAGAAAGAAATATCCTCAAATCAAATTAGTACATAATTACAATTTCTGACATGTATTCTCTACGACAGCTTCAGTATACACAGCAGTACATAATTAGCCACCGACATTGATAGGTTTACGGCAAATTGCAAAGATATTATAAGTGTTTTAAGAAGTATTGCATTATAGGGCTTCCAATTAACCGGACTTTCTAACTGACCGGTTTTCGGTTTTTTTCTGGCAATAAAACCGGTTAACTGGTTTAAACCGAAATATAATGTACATATTTTGATTAGGAAGGTATGCAAAAAAAAACATTTTTGTGGAAAATATAAAATATTTGTCCTAAATGCTCCAGTTTTAATGAAAAATCTATATTAATCCTATAGATGGAACACAGAAGGAATGATACATTTATATATATCAAATGAGGAAAAATATTTTATCAAGAGAAAGATCTTTAAATAAATGCATTTATTTTTTAAGCATATCGACTAGACAGGACATCCAATGCTTAAAGAAAAATGTAGTAGAATACAATAATATTAACTTATGTTATGTCTCCACTCCCACTTTGAAGCATATAGACTCAAACAATTATTTGTTGACGAGAACTGCTTGTTACTCAGTTGTTGCTGTTGTTTCAAATTGTTTCCGCTTCTACGCAGTAAATTCATTGTAAAACATTTTTCTTTTGTAAAAGAAAATGAAAAATAAGAAAACGAGTATTTTTGATAAAACGCGGTTAACCGAGTGAAATAAACCGGTTTACGGTTTTTTTCAAAACATGCGATAAACCGGTTAACCCGTTTGGAAGCCCTAATTCCATATAATTGCATACGAGTGATAAAAAATTCACTCCTTCCCAGAACACCGAAAACTGCATTGAGATTACGCGAGCACATCGTTAACGTATTGGCAGCCCACCTCTGGTTCAGTGGAAATACGAGAGCGATTCCGGAGGAACGAAAACCTGCTCTGTTGCCACCTTGCTAAATCGACCTACAACGCTAATGGTTTTATGCAGATATGCATAATATATGAATATATATTACATATACAATAAATGACAGTCGAATACAAGTAGGTAGATCTTTCCGATAGCGAGAGCTATACCCAAAGTGACGTCTAGTTAGGCCCGAGGCTAGTATGGGCGCCGTCAGAGATACTATTCATACATGGGTATATAACATGTAATATAATATATATATATTGTACTTTCATTAAATATATTTTAATTTACATACGTATATGCGAGATGCAGTGAGACTACTTCCTGGCTTAAATAAGAACAGATACTGCCAGCATTGCAGAGGTAATCAATTGAACAATTGTGGGGTTATAATGCAAAACGTACTATTTCCAAAAGTCAAACTTTTTAGTAGAGTCAAATACTATAACGAATAACACAAACAAAATAACATTTGCATAAAAATATGATTTCCAATTTGAAAACGACAGTCTTGTAGACATTTTATATTAAAACTAATAGGATCAGTCGATTCCTTTGGCTTGAATTACCTTTACTTAAAATCACTATTTTTTTTAAATAGAATGTTTTGCATTATAACCCCACTATCAATTAAAAAATATATATTATACTAAAAAGGCATCACAGTGGATTCATTTTGCGATATAAGACATTAATTATTTTCCGAATTAAAAATAAAATTATTTTTAAGCGAAGGCCGACGACGTCTGACTTTAAATGATACTATTGTTTGCATATTGGAGATATATTCGTACTAGACAATATCCATTTGATGTGACACAGTTTTGAAATGTGACAAAAATCAAAACGAGAACTATTGATTCTTAATGTAGTCAGCCAAATTCCCCACTCCCACTCATCTTATCCTAAAAACGAGGCGCATCAAAAGCGATTAGCTCACCACTATTCATGTCCTAGCTCTACACTTATATTCCTTCGCTATTTGGAAAAAAAAGAGTGGTCGACCAACTGAGTACAGACTTCCGTTGAGATAAACTCTATAAGGACACTAGGAGCGAATATTGTAAATATACATTATTAACCGTTTTAATACCGCGCAAATAAATCATAAATATGTCCCAGAGATATTGCGTGTTTTTGAGAAAAATAATTTTGCCTAATATACACTCGAATTCGATATTTGAAAAACATATATTTTTTTTTTTTTTTTTAGAAAAATTTAAAAGAAAAAAATATTTGACATTACAGCTTACGCCAATGCGTCAAATACTTTTAAGTTGAAAGTTCATACGAGATATACTCGATGAGAATTTTTAAAAGTCACATGAGATAAACTCAATGAGAATTGACTTCACAAACACCCATGTCTTAGATCTCAAATTAAAATTGAAAAAAATTCAATTTTGACATTGACCTTACCGGGAATCGAACCTAGACCCACCTGGTCGGTAAAGCAAGCTCTAACCAACTAGACCACAGCGGGCGACTTTGACTCAGTATATTGACTCAGTATAGATGGAACTACACATATTCATCAAAATATTGCTTATATTTTATTAGAACCACCAAGTATTTGATTTTTTAAATGTCTTGGACATCCGTGTTCGCTTGCATATGTTCCGGCCACCCGTGTCCGCTTGGTATTCAAGTGGTTTAAAAATCAGATATACTTAATATTGTTCGTGTAGTCGGTGTGTGAGTTGAGCTTCCCTGGCTGTGATAATATGGTCGCGGAGACGTAGAGTGATATACGCATGGATCGCCCGAGGCCAGATTTGGCCTTAGACAGGGTTCAAACTGAGCCGAGAGGCTTCATGCGAGCGGCCAAGGCTCCACAATGTTGCTATAACAGCTGACAAAATTAACAAACTTACAGAGAAAACAATCACTAACGCGGTGCTGATATTATCTGCATTTAAATCATACAACATAAGGTAAACACACTGTTTTGCAAGAACGCAAATTTACTCGTAATTTTGATACGTAAAAACAATATTTCATTTACTGAAAAAAAGAAAATCCTCGAAAGTAAACTTTTCATTTATTTAAAATTGTAGCACTAATAATTGAGCTATTTAAGAAGTGAAGTGAGCCAAGTAGAAAAAAATTCAAACTTTTCTATTTGAATTTGTAAAGTACAATCACGTCTTTACATGCTGTTTTGGAGGATTGAATATTTTTATTCTAGGAATAATCTGAGAACTATTAAGTACGGTGTGTATTTATTACTTCACTTTTATGATACTTTAAGACTTTTAGAATATTAAAACGCATCTAAGTCATCTTATCCTAAAATATCACTTGACTCACTTCACCTCTAATTGGCCCATCTGAGCTTCATTGAAATGGATCAGCTACATTTCGATTGTATTGTATTGTTGACTATATAATAATTTGTATCCATGTCCGCTCCCAATGCAGAGCATGTGGCCTCCTAATGTAGGTACCTCAACAGTTATACGAAAACTGTAACTTTCTAAGTCACTCAAAAAAAAAGTTAGATGCATTGTAATATTTTGCACGTCTTAAATTATCGTTAAAGTGAAGTAACCCCAGTTAATTAATACACATTGCAATAGTATGATCTTCGTAAAATAAAAATATGCAATCAACCAAAACATCAATTAATGACGTGATAGTACTTTAAAGTCCAAGAAAAGGTTATTTTACCCATTTTACTAGAGATGTACCATTTTAACTTGACTGTGGCAGAACTAAGAACTAAAATTGTCTCCCTAGGACGTGTTGACTATGGCAACGTTAATGATGCGATGGTGGCGCCCTCGCGGGCAGTCAAGTTACGCTGGTACATATATAGTTAGCTCACTTCACCTATATATAATTATCACCAGATTATGATTTAAATTAATTACAATGGTCGTTTGATGTAACTCTTTGGTGTACACATAATCCTTTTTTTACGCAATACATTGGTTTCAGAAAGTGGCGCATAAAAAAAACTCATTTTCATATAATTGGATACATCGGCTCCTAATCCGCGTAAAAAAAGTATCAAAAAAAGGATCGGGTGTACTTGTAATTAGGGTATCCAATCCCGGAGCCTTTTTCCAATCCCGGGATTTCGGGATTGATTAATTTTGAATCCCGGGATTGAGATTTTCTCACCGAGGAATTTGAAATCCTCAATTCGCTATACTTTTTTCTTGGATTCTCACGGAACCTCGTTTTTTTTTAACTCACGGATGAATTTGAAATCTCCGATTTGGTATACTTTTTCCTAGAATATCACAGAAACTCGTTTTTTTTTTAGCTCACCGAGGAATGTGAAATCTTGAATTTGCCAATTTCGTGTAATTTTTCGGGATTTGCTCAAAATTTCTCAATCCCGAAATCCCGGGATCGCGGCCATCTCAATCCCGGAATTTTGGGATCAGAAAATTGAACGGGATCCCGGGATTGGATGCCCTACTTGTAATATATATATTAACATTCTTAAGATTTTTTTAATGAGTCCTTTTTGCATCCAAAGGAGACCAATGTGCCATATAATTGCATAAAAGCGCTAAGCCACAAATCAAATATGGCCGTAAAGGAAATAAGCGCAAATTATCTTTGTATATTTTTATTACATACAAGTCGTCAATGTGAGTAATAACAAATTTAATGCACGCAGTTTTCGAATCCATACACGGCATTTTGTTTAACGATATTTTAAACTACAAACTTTATGTTGCAATTCGTTATCAAAGAAGCGAATAAAGTTTGTGAATTTACTACGCTTTTAGACGGCTGGGATCCGCACTTTATGAGCTTTTTTCATAAGTATTAAAATACTTGTCTATAAAAATGAAGAATTTTTAATAGTAGAGGCTAAAAAAAATATCAAAAAGTGCAATAATAAAAAGTTAATACGTCATAAGACCCAAACATACATTCTTCAAGATTTATTGCCAATGACTTACTATTTAACATACACTCGACAAAAATAAGTTCATATTACTGATACAAGAAAATTTGAATCGTTCAAGAGCTTCAGTTTTACCTCGTTAACATAAATATCCTATAGGTAAACAATAGCAGAGTATTTTGTTCTGCTATAGTTTTTTTGTAGAATTAAAAATATTGCTATTTATTACATTATTACAATGGAGTTCTACCAAGTAAATGACAATTCAATCAATAAATATGCTTTTTATTTTTTTTGCTTTGTAACAACGTATGGATGGAATGATTGGAAATAATTTAATATTTCGACTGAAGGTGGTTGGTGGAATTTCAATATTAAATTTGAATCGTTCAAACTATGTACATTCACACAAATTTTGTCACTAACGGCCTGGGTTTCGCCTTTCGGCATCTTCAGGCGTTCAAGTGCACGGATGAACTTGAACTGACGCTTAGTAAATGAATGTTTCGTGTTTATATAAGAAATAAATGTATCATTGAGTTTAAAGCCATTACTGGCGGAAAGGATAAGCCCATGGGAATGCCCACAGATTTGAATGGTGAGTAGTTTTAAGAATTATATTTATTTTTGTTTGTTGGAAAAGGTTTTATGATTATATTTATATGGGTATAAAAGTGGAGAACCCGGCATATGAAGCTGTTTATTTAAAATCGGAAGACTGTTCGATTGCGCTCTATTTATTTCTAAAATTTCCTGGAAAAAGAGTCCGAGCGAACGAGCGTCCGTATTTGGGTGCAACATTTTTATCCCTTGTTCCTGATTGGACACGTGTCTTTTTGAATTTAAGTGATTAGCAAAAGTAGACGTGTTTTTTTAGTGACAAAATTTGTGTGAATGTACCTAATTTGAACGAATCAAATTTAATATTGAAATTCTACCAAGCACCTTCAGTCGAATTCTTTAAATGATACAAGAAAGACAGTAGTTTCATAACCTTCAACGATTTGAAACACGAGCGATATTGATTAAGAATCCGCGATTTCGTGTAAAATGATATTATCTCATTGTTGCAGATTACATTAGTTGTGTGCAATCTGGTTTAGAATACAATTAAGGTAATTATAATTGTTTAATCCAGTTGTTGACAACCTGCGGCATGCCCCTCGAGTCTCTTCCTTGAAATACCACATACAGTGCGATCGAATCTTCGTGTCCTACGCACAGAAGTCGGTCGTATTGGAAAAGAAGATCCTAGCGAATGTACCTCTATCATATTGAGGACCTTTTAAGGAAAAGCCAGCTTAGCAGTACCCTAATCATGTAAAAACAATATACCTAACTATAAAGTTTAAGTTTAAAAAAATGACTATCAAAGGAAATTTCAATCTTTGTACATATAATTTAAAATTTCGACTAAAGGTGCTTGGTGGAATTTCAATATTAAATTTGAATCGAATAAACTTAGGGATACATTTATTTCTTATATAAACATGATACATTCATTAACTAAGCGTCAGTTCAACTTCACCCGTAATCTTGTACGCCTGAAGATGCCGAAAGGTAGTAACAAAATTTGCCTGAATATGCATAATTTGAACGATTCAAAAAAGCGATATATATATATAGCGACATATCGCAACCCGAGTACTACAAGGTTCTATGTGAAAATTTTTGAAGGGACAAAAATGACAATGTATACCAATAATGATAGGTGTATTGTAAATTTACACATAGAACCTTGTAGTACTTAGGTCGCGATATAGTTGATATTTGTTTCAGTTGAATAATGAGCTTGCCGACCACTGGTATACTTACGTTTGCTTGAAACAAAGATCGCTTAAATTTGTTTGGAATGTGTAGCAATATTTAAAAAAAAAACGATTATATTTGTAGTTTGTTTTTATTACATTAAATTGTTCAAAAAATCTGCGAGTGTATGGCATAATAATCCATTATTGTAACAAGTGCGACCATATCGGCCTACTTACAAGGAAAATAATATAATTTATGTTTTGAAAGTAAAATACACATAAATATTGTAAAGTGCTCCGTATATTATTTCAAAACAAACGTATCAATTACTTTGGGCAACGCCCGTGAGAAGTTTTTGAAAAACGATTATGCACGAAATCAAAATAATGCAATCTAAAGAGAGACATTGCTATATTTGGCTTTACACACTTTCATGGCGAAACAATGAGCCGTTTTTACAAACAGATCAGAACCAATTCAAAAACGATTTAAGTCACGAAACCATCACTGGGGGGCATTTTTTACAATAGCAATAAGACTCTTCTAATAGTGAATAAGTCACTAAAATGATTTTTCAAATAAAAAATGTTATTTGGTATTTTAAATTGGAAAAATAAAACACTATTTTTTTACCAATTTCACACGTCTTTATTATTCATCAGGAGCGTGATAATTTTAAAGTGATTAAACAAGGCTCTTTATTTTTTCGGTCAGAATTTATAATAAATGGTCATAATATATCTTTCGAAAATATAATGTCTAATATAAATGAAATTTAAAAAAACCTAACCTAACCTAATCTTACCAAAATGGTTATAAAAATTCTAACCGTATATTAATTTTATTCTTTTATTTTTATTGACTCGGCATTTACTTGGTAGAACTCCATTATAATAGGGTAAAAATAGCAACCTATTTAGTTCTACATTCTACTATGATCATAGTTCTGACGATGGCGAAAGCCAAAATAGCTATCAGCTAATAAATATAAAAATTGTAGAACTAAATTTGTTGCTGTTTTTACGCTATTATTTTTTTTCTGACCAAAAATTGATTTAAATTCTGACCATTTAATTTGTTCCCACTAAAATAACTGATTCAGTGTTCATTAAACACAACTTTTCTACAAAGAATTGACAGTTAACACAGTATTTTTTTAACTGCTAGTTAATGGCGTTTAAATTTACTACAAATAATAAAAACGACTAAAATAGAGTAGATTATCGCATTATTAAAGACTAATGTATCATAACTAAAAAATACTGATATGTTTTATAACTTAACAATGTCACATTTCAAAAAAAACGCACAAGCTTGACACACATAATTAATTCTGAAGGACAATGCGCCGGAAAGAAGCCAAGAATTTTTAGAGACCTTCATGCATCAGTGGGACGAGATTATTGCAAAATATGACCACGCTTTTTACAATTCTAAAACAAAATACATTCGAAACCAATGTGCAATTACAATAGAATTTATTAATTCAAAATTATACATTCTTACAATTTTATTTTAACCTTTATAAAAAATTAACAAAATTTTATATGTTTTTTTGAGTTGAAACCCTGTGAAAACAAAACGATGTAAAAACAAGTTTTTAAACAATAACTGTGGCTTACATTTACATAATATTCGACTAGGTATATTATATTGAATAATTTTGAGGTGCATTATTTATAGTCCATGTGTATATTCTTAAATCAACTGTTACAGATTTATGGTAATCATATGTCGATAATTTTGACATGTAGTAGTTATATATATATACATTGTACAAATCAAAAATGATTATTTAGTTCGATACGTAAGAGTTGAGCTACGACATTATGCAATATGAAAAAAGATCCAAAGAGACCTATATTACGAGAATATAAATTATTGTTCTCGGCATTTCAGACATCTTTAATATGTGCGTAGATAATTCAAAATAATAGATCAAAGGTCCGTGGTCGAGTTGTCAACGCTGTTGACTACCCTAACACGGACTTTTTTTTATATAAATCGATGTATGTACTTTTGTTCGAAGGCATAGATCTATGTGTTGTCTGAAATACCTTCCCACCCATCCGATACCAAAAACGAAATAAAATGAGCTAACTTCTTGTCCTCATGTAGCTAGTCTTCGGGTCGAGCATCCAAGTACCAAGCAGTCCTCCATTTGGAGTACATATTTTTCACATTGAAAGTGGACATAGTTCAAGAAAAATGCAATAAATAAAAATGAATTGTTGCTTGTATCAATAGCATACTCTGGATGTTTTAAATCCATTTAATATATTTATTTAAAACTTCTTAAAATTATTAATTATCCATACTCTCGACAAAAAAAAGTTGATATATGCAATCCTTTTCTATAGAATATATCAAAACAAGCAGGCCATATGCTCGCTCATCATAGAGTTAATTATATATTTTTTTAGATACGGTTAACATGAAGAATTTGTTTGGATTTTTCTACTTACTAGGAAGACAAATCAACGCGTTTTTTCGATTTGAATTTGTCTCCACGAGAATTAGGGCAACATTCAAAGCCAACATTGGAAAAAGATTGATAGGGAAAAAACGATATTCGAGGTGATAAAAAAAAGACTTCTTCAGAGTGTTGAAGTAAACTATGGTGCACAGTAACAATAGTATAGATTTTTAAAATCGACATAACAATTAACAACATTAATTAATATATTAAGAAGCCAAAACTCAAGTCTTGTACAAACTGCTCGCTTGAAAGCAAGCACCTCGAGATGATACTGACGCTCATAAATTAAACAAAATAAAAAAATACTTAATGAGAAGTAGACAAGTAGCAATTTGTTGAGCCGAGTTGCAAAGTATTTATTCTGCCCGTGCATTAAAAAAAACTGGTTCGTAAGGTGAGACACTGTGATGTATTTTATTTATTGACACCGAATACTCAATAAGTGGGGCACACTCACTTCATGTATTTTCAACTATATTTTATATGTATATCCCGAAACATAAGTATTAATGCTATGTGGAGCATATGGAATCCTTGTGGAGTTTATCTGAACATGAACTGTTCGTTCCTCGGTAGCTCGACCTCTTGTATTAAAAAAGAGTGTGAATGAGGCAAGGATAGTGTAGTAGGCTTACCGCTCTAAATTCGACTTCTTTTTTATGAATAGGATGGGAAGAAGGGAATTTCAGGTATAAAAAACATTCATACTTAAAATTTTAATTAAATACTTTTTTTAATATAACGCCACCACTTCCGTTATGTCCATGTTTGAATTAAAACAATATTAATCACTTTTAAGGTGTTCACTGTCAATACTTGGTGGAATGGCATTATAATAAAAATAATAAAACATAACCATAAACATAATCAGTTGACAATGCTCATCATGAGCGAAACCGGTCCTGATCTAATAAATTTTTTGTGGAAAAAGTACTAAAAATGTTTGATTATTTTTATTATAATGCCATTCCACCAAGTATTGACAGTGAACACCTTAAAAGTGAGTTACAAAAATGTTTGCAAATAAGTCTTTGTATGGGGTTAAAAATTATACAAAAATACTATAACAACAAAAAGGAATCCAAAACAATTGTTTTCACTTTTAGAGTGTTCACTGTCAATATTTGGTGGAAAGGCATTATATTAATAAAAACACAATATTCCTTTATAGTTCATTCCACTTTATTTAATAAGTCAGGACCGGTTTCGCTCATTGCGAGCATTGTCAACTGATAAGAAAAATATATAAACAGTGCTATTTATACAAAATTAAATTGAAATAAAAAGGTCTAAATAATGAAAATAATTTACAAATTACAATATAAGTGACTCTACAATTACACAAAACTAAAATGCTTAACACCTATAACATGCAATTAAAAATCGTCAAAGACTAATAAATTATAAGTGGTGACCGGTGGTACAATTGTTGTCACTAAATACTAAAAATTGCTTTAACTATAAAAGAAAAAAACATACAACAGCTTATATTAAAAATACGCAAAGACTTATGAGACAACCTAATATTATATTAAGTATATACATAGTTTTATATTTTTTTACATCCATCGTTCTGGCGCTCCGGTAGAATATGAAAAAAAAAAAAGATTAATTTATCACACTCAGAGCACATAATCCGCTGGACCGGTCGGCGATACAAGTTACCCTCGACGGCGTCCGCTGCCGTTCGTGTTGAAGTCGAGACAAATTTATACCCGCCAAACTAAATCATAAAGCCAGAAATCACTCTTTTTTGACTAGCGTATAAATTAACATAGGCCGACTGTGAAATTGATCGATATTTACGGAGTCAATATTGAAAACTTGCCACAATAATTACGAAATTATCGTTTATTTGAGCACGGTAAATTGCGTTTCGATAAAACGGCTAACAACCAGACCACGACAAAATAAAATTTGCGATTTTGTTTATGATATGAAACAGTGCTTTCCAACCTTTTTCATGCCAGGGATCCCTAAATCTCAAAACAATAATATATATATAAATATAAAATATTTCACATGTTCGTATATTTAATAAAAACACAATATTCTTTTGAATACAGATAGCTTTGTTAAATTATATTTCTTATCAGTTGACAATGCTCGTATTCCTGACCTATTCAATAAAGTGGAATAAAGTACAAAGGAATATTGTGTTTTTATTAATATAATGCTTTTCCACCAAGCATTGACAGTGAACACCCTAAAAGTGTTCATATATTATCACAGAATGTTGAAAGAATGAAAATGTTCGCGGACCCCAGGTTGGGAAACAGTGATCTAAAATACAAGGCTGTAGAGTTAGAGTCGGAAAAATCGGGACAAAAATAAGTTTCTTAATATTGATTGATGAAATTTACTGAGTCTTCGTCAGGTGCCATGATTCGCAACCGTAAAGCATTACCGGCAGAATGCAAGCGTTGAACAAGTGGCATTTGGCTTTGGTCGGGTACTATCCATAGGATGTACTCGGCGGAACTGAGGGATGCTGGCATGTCATGGGAGGAAGCAAAGCTATTGGCGGGAGACAGGGAAACATGGAGGTGCCGCGTGGCGGCCATATGCTCCACATAGGGAGCGAACATGGCCAAAGAAGAAGAAGAAGAAATTTACTAGAATTTTTCTAGTGACTGAAATGATCTGATGGTATACAGATAAATAAATGATTGAAAAAATCAATTCGGAATCGCACAACCCTGCCAAAATATACATACTTAAATATTGTTGTCGAATTTTTAAGCACACAAGTTATTCCGATTCAAAATAATAAACCTGAGGGTACTATAGATTCCCAAAAGTTGAAATATTATATTATTAAAAATGTATTCTCAGCGCCAAAATGCACTTTGGTCCAACCAACCACTGAAAATAATTTATAAGTAATCAAAAA
Organism: Himalopsyche tibetana; assembly: GCA_030503985.1. NCBI lineage: Eukaryota > Metazoa > Arthropoda > Insecta > Trichoptera > Rhyacophilidae > Himalopsyche > Himalopsyche tibetana. Next base: position 21,330,046 of record JAPJYX010000015.1, on the reverse strand, counting down.
ACAAATAAAAATAAGAGAAACGTATTTATAATGGTTGAACTAAACGGGCGTAAGTGCACCCTTCAATTATATTATAATATCAAACTATATGCATCGAGTTTAGTGAGCAAGTGTACAATTGATTGTTCACTTTATAAGACAGAGGACCCGGCCGATGTAAAAAAAAGTTCTAAATCCAGTTTTTGACACGATAATAAAATAAATCGATTAAAAAAATCACCTAGGCAGAATGAAATTGGTAAGGAAAATTACAGGGCGGATGTGGCAGATGAAATTTTGTATCTGATACTGACAATTAATTATAATTAGTAACCAAACCCTCAGACCATTTATTGTAAATAATCGTAACCACTAATTAAAAAATAATTGTTGGGCAGTTAGAACTCGAACAAAGTGAGTTTGAACTTCGGACGTAGTAACTTATTTCTAACGGTACAACACGTGGCTCTATTTGAACTTTGGATACTTTGAATATTAAGAACTTTCTTAAGTTGATTGACAACTTAAAATAACATCGCTGAACTGAAATTAATTATATTATTTTATGCCCCACACCTCAATGCATTATCGCAACGTACAGTTTGCAACAACTAAAGGGTTGTAATTGTAATATTTTGGTGAACCAAAAGTATAAATAAAAACCATTAATAATACTTGGAAGACTTCTCGACTGTCACATAAGATTTGTCATAAATCTACATTTAGAACTTTGTAATTCTCGGGTATAGCGAGATATAAACTAGACAACCTACTGCGAAAAAAAAAAATATTTTTATAACATATTTAAATTGTTTTCGCGAGCATTTCGTTGTTCAAATGGGTATGTCAATAAGCTATATGTATTATATTAAAAGAAAATAAAATGCTAAGGCAGTGGCTTCACAACATTTACGTTACTGCGCCTCCCTTTGAAGAAAAAAATATCTTCGCGCCTCCCCATCCTTTATTTCATTTAGTCATAAAGACGCGTTTAAAGGTTAAATAAATATTTTGGACTGTTCGCGCCTTCTTTTGCAACAGTCCACGCCTCCCAGGTTGGAAATCGCTGTCCTAGGGTGATTAATTTATATTCAATAAGTTACAGTAATAATCAGTAATAATACGCCATGTAAAATAATAGATGATACATTATTAATGAACGAACCACCTAACTGCGAAGCGTTAAATACGGAATAATTTATCTATGGTAATTCAGACAGTAGATTAACTTTGAATTATGTATGTTAAAACTGTAATAACAATAATAGAGATTAATTACAATTTAATTACCAATTCAAATATATTTTTAAAACCTTGGAAACATTACAAAGGTTAAAATGAACTTAATATAATTCTTGTTCACACATATTTATAATGGAATAAGTATCAAAGATGAAAAACGATTAAATCAGTTTTTTAATGCATCCATAAATATGTATTGAAAACTCGAGAACGAAAGAATACAAATCAGTTAATACTTCATGACATAAATTTTGTATCAGTTACTGTTAATCCTGGATGAAGTGACATTATCAAATAGCATAAAGACATTCATACACTGAAATTTAATTTGTGAGTTATTAATTAACATCGATTAATAACTCGTAATGATTTTTCGTGTAGTCATTATCTTATACTTAATATTTCAAATCTACGATTTCATATGGATTATGATTAGTTTAGCGTGTAAATCTACTTGAATTGTATTTTTTTATTACAATTAAGGAAGATTTTACTTTACATTATCCCTGGTTTCGTGTAAATAAAATACTGTAAAAAGGTGAATTAGTTTATTAAAAATGAATTTTCATAATGTTACCGCCGAATCTATTTAAAATAAATTCAGGTTTAAATTGTATTTTTTTATATTTGACAAAAAGTAATTAATCGTTATATATAACTGGAAATATAGTTCTCGTTTTCTACAGGTGTACAATTTTTCAATTTAAAAAATCACGACTTGTGATAAAAATTGATTATAAAAAGACGTTCTAACCTGAGGTCACACTGTACAAATTGATATAACCGCTTTCCGACGCCGAAACGTGCCAAGAAATTTATCCGTGATTCGTCGTTATCACAATTCCCAAGTCTGAAATTTCAAGCGGCGAAAATTATTTCGATTGAGAGTCTGCACGAAAATTCAATTATGAATTGATGGATTGGGGCCCGAGGAATCGATTGGTTACATCTGACATTTCAGTCGTCCGTGTGCTCCAGTACCATGAAATATTTACGCTCAAGGTAAGGGAAAAGTGTATCGCTTCGCGCAAAGCACACACACTACAGCTTGGTGTAATTAGGAAAAGAGCACGAAAAACAAGTGGCAATACCTCGATATACGTGCAATGAGCTAAGCGAGTAAGCATAATTTGTAGTAGAAATTCGATTTGCCAACGTGAGGTTCGATTTACGTACACAATATTTTACGCCACATTTGTTTTTTTTTATATATTTTTTTAAATGTTGAAAACGATGGAAGATATTTGTTGTAAGTATTTTCAAGAAATGATGCTTGAAGTTAAAATTTCGATTTACGACAACCTTTTGGCGGATAACGTTTAGGTTACCATGACAAGGCGGAATCGACGACAAAAAAAAAGTAATTTCTTAAGTACACTAAATAAATTATGTTTAAATTTTGATGTTATTTCCACCAATTTTTCTGAATTCTTTATCATTTATAAGTCGAATATTTTAGATTGATTATATTCTTTGGGTGTATGCCCAATGGAAGACTAGTACGATAATCGGATACCTTTATCGCAAAGTTTTCGTACTTATGTTTGAGTTCAGCGGAGACACGGTAGCGAAATTGGGCTGTGTTAAGGGTTACCACCTGTGCCCATTATACAGTGTGCACGTATCTTTGCTGTATGGTTCATAATGTGAGAATAATTGATAATTAAAAGTAAATATTAAAATTCGATATAATTTCGTGAAATAATACGATTTCCAATTCCAATACATGACTGATACTTCGATAAAAGTTTGTCCTAGAAGTGTACGCATATAAAGACGCATTCATCATTGCATTTTTCTCATAATTATACCCAACAGGGGCATATTTTTTCTATAAACGAAAAAAAGATTCTTTATGCGGTATTTAATTAAATTAAATCGAATCGTGCTAATTACATGATGAACTAGGTAAGTTACTGTGATTTTTAAAAAAAATATTCTGAAGGCATTTCAAGACAACTACTAGAAAAAATGTACTGACTGCTGGTGCGGTATACGGATCCTTCCTTAACAAGGATTATATGAACGGAGTAATTCATAGTATTAAGTTTGAAATAATTAAAGGTAAAACTCATTCAAATGTTCAAGTTGTCGTACATTTACAACGTAAGAACTAGTTATCTTTTAGAGTAAGCAATTACTACCTGAAAGCAACAATGATATAAATCAAAGACGTTTTGAGAAAATCAACCTTTATAGTATGTTTTACAATTCACTGTTGCTTTTAGTTTATTTTGTCGTATATGAGAAAATGATAGTATTAATTTTAATACACTATTATTATTGTTTTTTTTTACCTCACTTATTACACTGATGCTTTGAAGTTACGGGGCCAATATCAAGAAATGTAACAGTATGCCACTTTTAAATGTAGCATTATTTGTTTTATTGTATAGGTTAAGTATTTAGCTATGATTTGGTATACTTATCTTAAAATCGAATGCTTTCAGTTTAACTTACTTTTGCTTTCGTGAAAAATGGTCTTTAACAGTTGGGCATATGTATTACCTAAAAGAAAAGGAAAAAAAATATTAGTATTTGGAAATGCAATCTAATATTATGGTGTGTATAGTGCAGTGGAGCGGATACTGCGGCCTCTTGGCTACTCTGATGCAGCCTTTACAAAATATTCACTTTGATATAAAATAATTCGCAAGCGTTTGGAAAAAGAGTAATGAACCCATAATATGTTCGACAGTCGAAAATTAAGGCGAGGGATGTCAACGTTTTATTTACTGCGGACTTATGTTGAATCAGATAAATGAATGTGACCTATAGAAACAAAAAGGTTCCCCACATCTGATATAGTGTGTCATGCTAATTTAAGACATATTTATATATTCTGTATTATATTCAATAACTTTTATTGTTAATAAAATCAAGCGAATATAAAACTATAACACAGTGAATACAAAATTAATAAAAAGCCGTAAGATAAATAATTGAATAGTAACTGATATTTAAATTTAAACATATTTCACTACTAATTCAAATGAGATGAAAACACAGTGAAAGTAAATCAACTTTCACACGAATTGATACTCGCCTAACAGAACGGTAATGTGAACGGCGCTTTACGTAGGAAAACAAAAATAGATGAAACTATTCCATGATCGATAATTGAATATATCAATTACACGAACAATTAGATCCAGATGCAAGAAGTTTATAAACAAATAGGACTCGTTCCTTTCCTTATAAGGTGAGCGCTTTTCCTTATCGAAAGACACTAATTGTATCGACATTTTTATCGATAATTATAGACACAACAAGAGAAACATATATTAAATACTCAACCACATTATTTGCAGCTAATTGTGTATTTATTGACATTGATAATAGGTTTTTTATTTAAATTATTTTCCCATTATCCGCGGCTCACGACTTATAAAATTGGTTCATTTCTTGAAACACGTCATGTTGCGGGCGACGATCCGATCTAGGCGATTCTTGGAACTCATCGCAATCTCAGACTATCGTATATATTTTTTTACATTATTTTGAATTCATGTATCAACAAACTATATAAGTATAATTCAATTGTAACTTTTGATTAAGAACAATACAGTGTTTATTTTGAATAGTTGATAGCTATTTCGGCATCGCGCCATGACAAGACGAGTTCTAGCAAGTAAATGTTTTATATTTCGACTTTCAATTTGGTTTATAAGAAGCTATATTTTTTCATTCAGGAAAAAAATATGTATTTTTCAACTAAAGCAAGTTTTTAATAATCAGGTAAATTAAAAAGACATTTTTACATAAATTTGAGTGCAGTTTAGTTTAGGCGAATTCCCCAGTTTTCACAGTTGATATCTTAAAATTAGAAATATGGCGGGGTATGAAAAATATCAATTTTTACCCAAAATATGTCTTACCAAATAGAATTTCAAACCATTTAACAGAACAACTTCTTCTGAGAGCAGCGTTTTAATGCATATGCCAAGGCAGGTTTTTTTTCATGTGTAAATAATATACTTAATTAAATATAAAGTAACATTAACAGCGTGTTTTCTTCATGTTCTTATTTAGAATATATAACTAAGAATTTACGTGCGACGTTTTTAATAATTCAATTATAATTATTCATTAACCAAAGATAGTCCTCCCGTATTTATTCGACTGAGTTATGGTCAAGAAGTTCGCATTAACCTATCCAGCGTGACGTAACGTCGACAGTCGACGAGGGACGTGCAATACTTAATAACGATTTGACATTTTGTTAAGGCGCTCCATTCAAATTGGTGAATTATTTCCAGCCAAAGATAAATTTAAATTCTTTTTTAATTGCCTCTTTTCAGATTTATTACATCAGCTGTGTAGATTGTCCGTGTCTTTCGATTGTAAATCTTTTTAAATGCGCATATCATTAGGTTTTACAAGTCGTTTAGTAATGTTAAAAAAAGCTTCAATCGTATTTTTTTTATTCAATTTGAATACAGCTATATTTTAAACGTCAACCAAGAGAGAAAAAAAAATAATTTGCAATTGACAATTATTTAAATGCAGTGACATTAAAGAAACGAAACTATACACGGCATGATTTTTAATAAAAGATTAGTGTGTCCAAACGGCAATTATTATTGACTTTGGAAATACGAATTGATTTATACTCAAGATTTTAATAAAGGAGACCATTTTTTGATAGTTTTATTATTATACTGTCGATTCAGTTGCATAATTAACCAAATACATACACTGGAACCCCCATTTACAATACCCCGAACTATGCGCTGGCTTGAAATATTCGCCGCAAATATCTCAATTGCACTGTCGCATTCCGTTGTCGTTGCTACGAGACGGTCGTCTTCGCGGCGCATACAGTCAAATGTTGTCAAGCGTCTGTGTATTCAACACGTGCTAGACTATACACGTATAGCCGGACGACTATCTTTGTGTTGAATTTTGGTGCGCTTTGCTAAGGGAAATCTTAGCTTTGCTTTCTTTGCGGAAAAAAACAAATCCCTAAATTTGTATGAGATTCACTCCTCCAATTTAAACTGTCCCGGATTTAGTGTAAATGGGGGTTTTACTGTACTTATATGTGGGTTAATGAAGAAAGAAACTGTCACCAATCCCGAAACCTTTTTGTAATCTTGGGACTTCGGGATAGAAAAATTTGGGGATGGGATTGAGCATTCACCATAAAAAATTTTCACCAAAAAAATATGGGAAATTTTTGCTCGGCGATTTTGAAATACTGGGATTTGCGAATTTGCCAAATTGATAAAAAATGGGAACTTCTTTTTAACCCTCACGCAACGTCATTTTTTTTACTACCATCTCATCAAGCACGAGATAATTTAATCGAATGACATTTCGCAGCACAAGTCTTTTAAACATTTTCTGGTGACCCAACTAAAACATATTATGCTAGCTCCCAGAGTGACTCGATACTAAAGCCAGCCATTAGTTCTATGTCATTATTACTGGTTTTTCGATACAGATCAACGGTATCGAATCTTAAATGACGTGTCATTATTTTTACGCGCCGGATAGCTGGTAATACGAGTTTGGCAGAGGACAAAGACGTGCTAATATTTTTTTATTTAATCCAGATTATTTAGTCCCAGAGTAAAAATATTTTAGCCAATTTTCAGTGAAAGATAGATTGATTGTCTTTATTTCGGTCCCACATACGAGCCTTGTCAAACAAAGCTTCTAAAGTCAACAAGAAGAGGTCCAAATGATTAACTATATTGCAACAAAAAATAACGTGTAGAGTAGACACACATTTATGTTGACGAATTGATCAGCAATATTTTCAATTAACACAAACGAGAATGATAATGATGATGAATTATAATGAGAAAAATTTAGAATCATTTTATGTAATAGTTACTGTACATACTAGCTCAGGGGTGGGGAATCTTTTCTTGTCTAAACGCCGCATTCATTTTTCTGGTTCAACATAAGGCCGCAGTAAACATTGACTATCTTTGGCCGAAAACAATTTCATGCCAATTTGTAATGCCCGGAAATTTGCTGATTTCCCTAAGGGATTAGACATCCAAAATCCCAAGAATTAACGCATTTGCCAAAAAAAGCTGTTCTAAAAATTTTCGAATCCAAAATCTGACAAAAATTTGCAGATTCGGCCGATTAGGTCAAATGGCCGCAGGTTCCCAACGACTGTACTAGATCGTAAATTAAGATTCAGCAAAAATGCTTTTTCAATTTATTTTATCTTGTTCTACGGAATATCTCGTTTATTAAAATATCATCTATTGGAGAAACATTATTATATTATATTTAGTCTACACTGTTGCAATTGGATACATATTTTAATGCTATTAGATACGATGTTATGATATTAATGGCACTTCACTGAAGGGGGCTGCGGTAGCCGGTGTCCACGATTCGTTGCCGAGAAGCCGTCATCGAGCAGAAATGGGCGGGAAACAATAATATCAGCACGTTCGAGAACGCTTTTCTTTTACGAACAGGAAAAAATTGTAATTATTATTATTCAATTAGGGCCTTCCGCATTAAATCGTCTTTTAAACGTGTAACGATCGAACGATGCGACATGTGTAATTACGCTGAGATTTATTCCACGTGAGTTACGGAGACAAAATAAATACAATGGTATCAAATTAGTTTCTCATATGCCCAAAAACGAATTGTGCCGCCATTTTAAAAAGTAACTGTTCATTTCCATACATGTAGCAGCAGTTTTAATAAAGACTATCGTAGACTATGGAAAGGAAAAACGACGTAACCCACACATATCAAATTTTACAGGAGGCGCAAAAAACGTGTTTTGATGATTTTGGGCCATATGCAATTATGAATTATACACAACCTTGAAGTGCACAGAGACTTTTAAGCTGGTGTTAAATTGACTTAATCTAATATTTATTAAATAAATTGTCTAGAAAAAACATTTATTTCAGTCTTTTTTCTTGTTTTTAACTTTTTACAAGGTTATCTTTTTCAAACTTTAAAGCTAATTTTGATACTAATTCGGCATTGGCAGCTTGCATTCTTTTGATAGAACGTGTATCAAGTTTAGTCATTGTGATTATCGAAAAAGACATGTTTTGAAAAAACTATGGGTTACGTACTTTTTCTCTTCCGCAGTCGATACGATATGATCGATCTTCCTACCATTTCTCCCATGACTTGCACGTAAATTTAAAAAAACATCCTACGATAACAGCTTTCCAAATAAACTTGACTCTTTTTATACACGATTTTGAAATAACGCGGTCCACTAAAAACAACAAATGTTATATTTTAACACGATTCCCAGACTCAAAAAAACACAGAAGCGGATTCCCCTACAACAAAAATTTCAACAATATTAAACAGTGATAACAAACAAAAAAATCATTGCATCCCAACATATTAAACGTGTCAGACATTTATAGCGTTGACAACAATTGATGTCCAGTCCCTCATAACAGTCTCCGTATAAAATCAAGTAGCGATGAATAGTAATATATTTAAGACAGGGATGGTTTTAATGTGATTGTGTGTATATAATTCCAACAGGCGATCTAAAACCTTTGTGACGAATCGAGACTTGAGAGTGGTTCAAATATACCCAGCATCACGTGGCCTATTTTGTAAATTTCGTTAGCTTTTAAAAATTAAACAATATGAAACGAATTTGATTTCAAATCCGTACGTTTTCCAATAATTAATATAAAAAATTAATCACTCACTATTACTAGTAAGTTTCGCAAATTTCACGCTCTTGGATTCATCTTAACTACTTAAGTTGTTTAAAACAATAATCTGTCTGTTGGGGACATTAGAGCACATTAAGTTAATTCAGGATAAACTATAATTGACACGTGCCTTTCGCTCGTTATGGGTTTAAATTCGTTAAATATAATGTTTTAATTTAATTTCACAATTATAGACTAAGCCATCTATGCCACGGGTTTAAATTGTCCGTAAATGGCAGTGTTTTATTGTTCCAAATTTAATGGAACCACCTAAGGACCCATATTAAGTTAATCATTTCCGAACATGCTTAGCGATTCAAGGCTGTGTAAAATCATGAACACGGGTTATCATTACGGAAGCCGAGAGTTCAAAAACCTGACATAAAGTACAGCACTGGCTGACAGTTGCTACTACTATACTGTCATTTCGATATAAGTACCTACTGTTTTCAATAAAATAAATTATTAAATCAGTGAGAATGGATACACCGAAAGTTATCCCGGGTGGTTGGATCCCATGTTCGATCCGCCATTAATAAAACCCGAAATATTCAAAATGATCACGTATTATTTTACACGATTGTGTTTTAAACATCTCTATTTATGGACAACAACTATTACTTATCGTTTTAACCACTTCATGAAATTCGATAATAATTAACGAATTAGATCTACATATTCAAAAGCGTTAAGTAATTTATAGTTTTATTTGCCAAAAAAAAACAACGAAATTGACTTAATGTTAATTATGTTTAATTTTGTAAAATACACAAAATATGACTGAATTTATTTTTTCAGAAGATAAATCATGTTAAACAAATAGATAATCTGCATTAATCACTCAAAAAAACCAGATTTTGAGTTAAAGTCTTTTGCCGGTGTAACGATGATATACGGGAGACTAAAATTAATATTGAGGGGTGACTGTTAGGCTCTTTCAGCGAATGGTGGTAGGGCAATTTAGATTAGGTAAAATAGTGAAAAGTGAATGGTCAATATCAACAAAAAAAAATAGTATTACATGTGTATAAAAGCAATTGTAATTTATTATAAATCATCCAATTTCATATTCACTTACGTAAAGGTAGTGTTGAATTCAATTTTGTGTTTGATATAATACATCGTGACTAGGGTATCCAATCCCGGAGCCTTTTTCCAATCCCGATATTTTCTCAACGAGGAATTTGAAATCCTCGATTTTCTATACTTTTTCCCGGAATCTCACGAAAACTCGTTTTCTTTTTTAGCTCACCGAGGAATTTGAAATCTTGAATTTGCCAATTTCGTGTAAATTTACGGAATTTCCTCAAAATTTCTCAATCCCGAAATCCCGGGATCGCGGCCATCTCAATCCCGGAATTTCGGGATCAGAAAATTGAACGGGATCTCGGGATTGGATGCCCTAATCGTGACGCAAATAACTCTACAGGCGCTCATGTACCGCGTACTCGAGGTTGTCAAAAACTGGGTTATATATTAAACAAATATAATGGAATATGTAGTGGTGTTGATAAGCTTGTTTGGAAAAGGTTTGAAATCGAATAGATTTCGTTGGAATTATCCGCCATAAAATCCTTAAGTGTAAATTAACATCGCAGATAATCTCAGGGAGATTATAAAACTAATTGCCTGTCAAGAGATATAATTTACTATCGAGTAGCCAAATGCTACTATCAAAATTTTATCTGGATTAATAAAAAGAAGAAAAAAATGCTTGTTTCTAACGCTTCGAGAAGAAGAAAATAAATCATCCCAACTGTAAAATGACTTAACGTATTATGTAAAGTTAACTCGTATGGCTTTAGTTTTAATACTCGCATAATTAATATTCGAAGAATCTTTCGACTTTTATGACAGGAGCAAAAAAATTCACTGCCAAGTCGTGAAGAAAGCCCGGATTCTAAAAGAGATTAATTGGTTTTTCTAATAAGTCATATAAAATCGAAATGCTACACTACATTTAAACGAGTGTTTTTATAGATATTTTATAGTATATATATATAAATTTATCTACTGTCTGAGCAGGTGATCAAACTTTTTTTTAAAAATATTATGGTATATTTTTAAATCTGCCAACTACGGTCACTGTACTATGATTAAATGTTTGTTAACAACTCAAGCTGTAGCAAACTAAATTTTATGATCTCAAAATTAATACTATTACCAATAATGTCAGAAATATGCCAAATATTTGATTAAAACTAGATACTGGCCTTCCAGGAATCGAGCACGGAACCTTGCTTCGGTATGAAGTGACATTACATATTTTATAATTTCGCTTTTAAAAATCTAGGTAAATTGTTTCAAAAGACAATTAAAGAAACTAATATAAGAAGTAAGGTCACTCGAGACCGTAATAGAGCACTTATTCAAAATGATCTATGCTAACGTGCTATTTTTTTTTATTGACAGCAAGGCCAAATGATATAACTAATGTAATAAAATAATAACAATATAATTTCATTTCCCTATAAGTGTAATTGTATAATAATAACTATAAAATAATGAGAATTGAAAAAAATACAAGATTCGAACGCATGTTTTCATGAATGTAATGCAAGAGGAAGAAGGAGCTAAGTGCCATAAACAAAATATTAGTTTCATATAGAAATTAATTAATTTGTTACAACACAACTCTACATGTAAGAGAAATCGAGAGTGAAGTTTTTAATTCAAAAAGAGGTTATGCTGTAGAAAACAATGGTGACTTTTAATTTTTGGTAAAAAGCGTTATGTACCTAAAATGAAAATTTGAAAACACTTTTTGAATAAAGGATCTTAATACAAAAAAAAATCTTTTTGTTTTGATTGAAATCTTTTTGTGTTGTTTAACTTTCAATATGACAAGAGAAAATAACACTTTTTTATGAATTTGTCAATGTATTGGAGGAAGAGAGTTGAGTGTTTTAACTCTAAAATTAGTGAATTGTATCAATTGATAATACATTTCTTTAGATGATTTCAATGCTCATTTAATCAGAAGTACGAATTAAAATTTTAGATGTCATATAATTTTGGACTTACATCTTTCTTCCTGGTATAAAAAGTCATTGATTATAAACAAATATATTTTAAGAACCGTTAAATTTGGTTAATATACATTTTTTTTAAATGTTACAATACAATAAATTAAATGGTTTAGGCATCCAAAACAAGTTAAAAAACATTTTTTCAGCAAAAGTGAAATATTTTTAAAAATTCAATCAGGGCGGATGAAGTTATATCTAATAATGATATAATCCTTCGTATCAGCCCTTACGGTGTAAAAAGGTAATTGTAGTTTATGAAAGGGTATATCGTTTTATTTTTGCCACTTATGGAGTCCAAAAAGGTGGACATTCTAAATCAAAAATTTTGCTCGGGCATGACCACAGCACCACGGAAATCCGAATTAATATAATTATATTTGTAGGCGTTGCCCAAAAGTCTCAACTAATAGACTAGAAATGGTCGCTATAGAATTACTCGTAATTTAATTTACGAGGCACTCAAAAGGAACGCGACTTTCGGCTAAGAATTATTTTATTACACCATTATGTTATTTCTATGGCGGTTTAACCCAATCCCTGCCGCGTACCCCTATAACAGTCTCTTCCGTTATATACAAGGCAGCATTCGAGCGCTGGAACAGTCAGACACGTAAACAACAACCTGTGTTAATACCGAGTTAGTTAAAAAAAATATGTAGATAAATTTAAGCTTCAATCAGGTTTCAAATTTTTAAATAAATAAGTATTTTAAATTGTGTAACATATCAAAAAATAAATGAAATTGTTTTGCTAAATATAATTTGTATTCGTCAACATCGCAGGCGCTATCTCAGCACAATGTGGGAATTAAGTTTTTTCATTCGATAATGAAATTAACGTACATCTATTGTAATTTTTGTTTTTATATGCGGCCTTATAAAATTACGTGTAAACGACTGCGGCCTTCTGACATGCAACAGTTTCCTGGCTTGTATTATGTAAAAATGACCATAAGAAAGAATGTTCATTAAAAGTAATGCTCTGTATCAAATTATTACTGGCCTACACGTAGATATGCGTATGATGGTGTAGTGAAAAAGTTAATTTTAATTTGTTTCTCATACAATTTGTTTAATAGATAAAAGTCAGGTTTGTGTGTCTATACATAGTTGTCAACTTGAGGCGTAAAAAGGGTTAAATTAAACTTCTATATTTTGTTGGAAGGGTATTAACAACACGGTAGTCAGAATGTATGCTATACCTAGCAGGTTCCTTCAAAATACTCGCTTAACGACCGTCTTTCGGGTTTAAAACGTGTTTTATGGGCTTTTATATGTGGGTGCATTAAGGAGATATGTTGAATAGCTAATGAAAACGAGAAGCAAGCACATAGTCAAGAGTGAGTACATAGACCATCAATGTCAAGCTTTTAAATGTACATATTCACATAATACTCGTTAAATATACCGCTGTCCTTGGTATAAAGACAGCTTACGACAAAAAGCCAAATTCAAAGCAATGATTTACTTAGTGTATTTATTTGTATGTAGCCGGTGAGAGTAAGATATTTATTAAAACGACTTTATTTTATTTGCAATTGAAGACTTTTGAATCAATATAAAACGGTTACTGCGTCCGAAAGGAAAAAGGCGTTAAATCTTAAATTGTTACTTTTTAGGACAGCTTGAATAATACTATCATTTATATTATTAACGACGTTTCAATATGAAATTTACTAATACAACAATGCTGTTTCGACTGATCCTCTTATTTACGCATATATATGTATTATAGTTATTATGATTCAACTAAATTGTCAATTGCGAAGACTTAACGTTTTTTTCCTTACGCACACAGACATTAGTCTAATAATGCTATTAAGTAACAACTGATATTAACGTCATTTTTATTTATAATTAACACTTTCTATAATACAATATGCTGCTCAAAAATTTGATTGGAACCTTAAATGTGTTATGAAAAAATGTAGATTTACGATACGTACATTTTTTTAAAATTTACAACGGAATAGCTATAATAAGTGTGACAAAAATGTCATAAAATATTTTATAATAACAGTTCTGTCAAAATATACTGCGTACCCGCCCTTGACTAGCACGGGCAATGCGTTTTGCTGGACGACACATTATAACTGAACGCTGAATGAATATATAATACTACATAAGTTTGCAAAAAAAATACTCCACAGAAGTTAATAAAAGTGAAACGTCAGTCGTTTATAAAACAGTGCTAATCCTAATGATATATTTTATTAATCAATAATTAAGTAAATACTTTGAGTATTAATAATACATGTTTTTCAATTAAATAACAGTGTTCCACTTAGTGGAGTTGTTACCATGGGCGCCGAAATTAATCTAAATCGATATACCTAATAAATATTTTAATTTTACTGCCCTGCTACTGATTTCCGAGGTTTCATGTTACTTCATGGTAATGTAATAAATGTAAAATAAAAATCGAAGGTTTATGCAAAGACCTAAGCGGCCCTTGACAATAATGATTGTTTTTTTTATTTTTTTACTGCTATGGTAGAAATAATAAAAAAAAACGACAGTGACCTATTTCATTACGTCGATGATATTATTTACTACTAATCAATGTGTCAAGAGTGGGTCTGATATACAAGAATTATATTTGATTTGATTAAACAAATTCTTTATAAAACATCTTAAGTTAGCAAATGGATGAATGGGGTGCCACAGGAAGTGTGCTTGAAGTCAGCGACTTGTGTAGGAAGGCGGAAGACCGAGCTGGATGGAGAAGATTGATTGAGACGACCAAGGTTTAAACCTGAACTGAAGTGTCAGAAAAAGTGGAACAAACACACGAAATAAAAGAACCAACTAACTAGATCAGAGGAGGGGATCCTGCGACCTCTTTCCTACTCTGATGCGGTCTTTTAACTTGGATCAAGAAACTATACGCAAGCGTTTGGAAAAAAAGCGTATTCAACCCATTATATGTTTTGACAGTTGAAAAAAGGGAGGGGGTGTCAACGTATTGTTTACTGCGGCCTTATGTTAAATCAGATAAATGAATGTGGCCTTTATAAATGAAAAGGTTCCCCACCCCTGAACTAGATATACTCAACAAAAAAAAATTAGTCCCCAAGCTCTAAAAACAAAAATTGCTACAAGGAATAAAAATGTCTAAACGTTTGCATTTTTATAAAATTTCATAAGAATTGGTGCTTTATAAAACTTCAAAATAAACTGTTCTCACGGCAGTTCTGGAGTTTGTTACGCATGAAGGAAACTATTTACTTGTATGCGTAGAAAAATACACAATACGTATATCAGCTTGCTGGCATAATTTTATTTTAGCATAGACATTGTGCGGCTCTATCTAAATTCGAAAGACTACATTTTTCCCATAAAAAAGAAAAGGCCTACAAGTTTAAGTTTCTTCGAGAAAGTTCTACGAGTTTTTGGCAAGCTTTCTCGCTCGAAATATTCCAAATTCAATATATCGGCCGCAAAATTGCTACGCTTCGTTCAAATAAAAGTTGCAAAACGCATCTATGAGAATTCGAAAAGAAATAGTTATTGTACTTGAAAGATAACTGATATTGTACTTTACATTTTAAAAAAATCGGTTTTATTATCATATTTTATTCCCATATACATTACTGTATAAAATCAAAAGAAGTAATTGCATTATGAAGCCAATTAACACTCTAATCATTTGTCATATTTATTTTGTCAACGTGTCAACGGTTTTTAATTCATGTACGAACAAATTCGATAAAACATTTTTTTTACGAAATTTCGTTAAATAAACACATAAATAGATTCCACAAAACGAAATTCATCGAAAGAAAGAAACCAAATACTATTCTATTTAAAAAAAAAAACACAGTATTCCTTTGTACTTTATTCCACTTTTTTTTAAATGTCACGACCGGTTTTGCTTCGAAAAAGTGTAATGGTCAATTGTTTATTACACTTAATCATTTCAATTTGTTTTTTATAAGTAGCACTGTTAAATTGTATTAATTATCAGTTGACAATGATCGCAATGAGCGAAACCGGTCCTGACCTTTAAAATAATTAGGGAATAAAGCACAAAGGAATATTGTGTTTTTATTAATATAATGGCTTCCCACCAAGTATTGACAGTGAACACTTAAAAAGTGACAATTACTATTCGTTTCCTGGTCACATCGGCCTCTCGAGTGATCGACTGAATAAATATATAGATACTCTATTATAAACCCGTATACTTCACTTTAGGATCGAGCATGGTATTAAGTCTCGCAATATTTCAAAAACAGATAAACGATCTGTAAACATTGGGTCCAAAGAACTAGTTAATTGTGAAAGAAAGTAAAAAAAACATTTAGGAAAAATCTTGAATAGAAAAGCCAACAGTTATTTTCCTCCAGTAATTATCGTAAATTGCGCAAAGTATACGGGTTATCCCTTCGGCGATAGCCTTTTAGGGGTAGGTTAAGGTCCCAGCAGGAACTTTCATATGAGAATAAATATTACGGCTAAGTATTCATGCGATCTTTTAATTACCCCTAATGCAATGAGGGTGGCTTTTAAGGAATAACTCTCGGCTGGGGATGGAGTTATAAGCCGGTTATTAAGAAGTTTGATTTCACACAAAGTTAAATATAACTTTCTCATTACGGGAGGCAGGATTAAATTCAAAATGTCCTATTTAATGTCATACTTAAAGGTTTTTAGTCATACTTTTGCAACTATATCAGACTAAAAGTTTAGTTATCTTATTAAAAAACCAACCAATTATTTTAGAAAGGTCGTGTACCCAACTTAAACTTATTTTTTAATAGTTTATTTTTACACGGATTAATGAAGTGAATTTATCTTTAATATCATGTTAAATTCTTTTTTTACACGGCTGTTTTGCATACCATATATTCACTGTGTAAAAAGAGCATTGGGTGTAATTCGGTTTTTTAGTTTAGAAAGAAATATATCATATTATTTCAATTACTGCGAATTAACATTTTTATATTATATTGTACGTCATTTAATTACATGTACTATTTATGAAATAAACATAAATACATGTGTTTATTTACAGAGTTGATAAAGACTTTTTATTTTAAGTGACATTATTTTGTTTATTGTGTAGTACTTAACAATATCTACCTGTGAATTATTAATCACAGCAAAAACACACAAACAAACTTCGTGAGGGTTCCAGGGGCATTTCTCTTCGCGTAACGGGGATGACCGGGTGAAAAAAAAATCGAGATGAAAACAATGCGAAAGTTTAGAGCTATAAAAGCAGGCGCGCGAGAGGGGTAGCATTAGAGGAAAATAATTGCTGGGAGCAAAAGGGTTCGGGATTATGGGCCGCTCGCTGGCCGTTTTTGATTTATACGCGTTATTTATTTAAGGTCGGTTTCGAACCGGGAGCCCCCGAATCTGTAACATTACCGGGACGATTTGCTAGCTGCGCGTGTGGGTCGGTCAAGGAAAATTGCGTGATATTTATTTCAACTAATTATCATGAACAAAATGAGGAAATAAACACTTTTATGCCGGATAACTAATGACCCTTAAATATATATCATCATTTGAAAACACGATAATATACAACCATGACTTACTGTAACTATATGTAAATTTTAATTAATTGAAGGAAGTGGAATCAAAAGAATATCAAAATCAATTAAAATATAAGTTAAAATAAATATGAGACCTCATGATTAGTTACCTCAATACATCAATTACTTAAATTGAAAGCTTATCGAGGGAAAGAGAGAATTAAAATGAATAAGAAGAGTCAAAGTAATCTTCAAAAAAACATCAAATATTTAATTTACTCAATTAATGCCGAGGGGCAAATATTTTGCGATTTGTCTTGATTACTCCGGGTACCAGGTGCGCAAAATTCGTGTTATTAAATCCGGAATTAAATTGTACTGAATTCAAATGAGACTCAGATAAGTCTACTCGTGAATATTTTAATTAAATAAAGTAACGGGCTGGCAATCGCTCAATGTCGATGGATTTGGTTGTATTTTTGCAAGGTAAGGGGAAACATATTAAGGTTTATAGCTGGGTGGTTTGTTCGATTAAACAAAATTTAGCACACGCCTGTTTTTCATTTTTCAATTTAGCGTGCGGTAAATTTTCGGTGACGCGATTTTGTATTGAAATATATTTTAAAACAGTGATTTATTTAGTAGTATTGTTTATTTAAATCCTACAATATCAAAGTAGACGAAATAAAATAACCAAAGGGTGAGTTTACATTGAATGAGAAGTGTGTAATAAGGCATACAAGATCCTACAGAAAACTATACAAATTAGACATCGAATTCAGAGTTGTTATATTCTAAAGTTTTTATGTCTTAAAACGAAGACTATAAGCTGGTCTCTAAAACCCAACTGATTAGAAGTTTAGAGGTTAATATAAAATTAAATTTGATTCAATATCAGTGTATTTTAATCCTAAGATTATTATTTGTTAAAGTATAGTTGATAGCTGTTTTGGTTTTACGCCCTTGTCATAACTATGTTTAAGCTTAGATTAACATAGCTATATCGTCGGTTTGATGCAAGAAGTCATAAAGTGTGTTTCATAAGAATAACATAAAAGTTTGTTTTATGTCTTTTATTCCAGTATGTGCATGAAATACAACATAATAATTTTAGAATCAATATTGATTGATGTTAAATAACTAAATAACTTTTTGAGTTTATGCAAAATGAGAAAAAAGGACTTTATGACACTCAGTTTTGACCTAATTATAAATAATAACTTATTCCAGCAAACCGACGATTTACAATAAGCACATTGATATTTTTTTTAAGTATGTAGTTGATACCCGTTTAAAAAAAATGATTTGTACTCGAACAACAATAGATAATACTAACTGTTGCCACTAAGCTGACTAAAGATGATCTGATGGTATACATATATAAATGATTGAAAAATTTCTTTGGAGTCAGAGTCGTCTTTTTTACACGACTCCACAACCCTGGTATATATATACTTATATAAATTGTCATTTTTTACCTTATTTATAGTGAAACTATAAGTCGCCTGCTGTGGCCCAGTTGGTTAGAGCTTGCTCTACCGATCACGCAGGTTTGGGATCGATTCCCGGTCAGATCACAGTGAATTTGATAATTATTCA
Source organism: Himalopsyche tibetana (assembly GCA_030503985.1). Classification (NCBI taxonomy): domain Eukaryota; kingdom Metazoa; phylum Arthropoda; class Insecta; order Trichoptera; family Rhyacophilidae; genus Himalopsyche; species Himalopsyche tibetana. The sequence goes on along the minus strand of JAPJYX010000015.1, from coordinate 21,311,036 downwards.
ATTCAAAGTTGTGATCGAAGACTGGGTGTAAGTGATGCCAATTCACATTATTTCCTCTCCTCCCATCCTTCCGATACTTTGATAACTGGGTGTAGCAATAGCGATTAGTCAACCACTAGTCATGTTCTAGCCTTATCTTTCTTCCCCTACTACTCACTTTGAAAAAAGTGTGGTTGAGCGACTGAGTAACAAACATTTCTCGTAGAAAAAAACTTCTGTTGAGATACCTCCATAAGAAGGCCATATGCTCCACATTGAGAGCGAACATGGATAAAAAAAAATACCAATTCAATAAAAAAAAAATATTTTAACAAGTGACAGTATATCATTAATTCTATTCTCAGAATTGTAATGTGTATATAAAAATACAATTAATATAAATCAGTCTGAAAAACTTTGTAAGAAAATAGTGTGTATTTGTTTTCTTTTGGAGAATGGATAAGTTTATTGGAGTTAACACTACTGAGCGTATTATAAGCGGCTACAATGGCGAAATGGAGTTTACTGTCATACAGAAAACAAAACTAAATAATTTATAACCGATCTTGGTTGTTGTAGCGTGAGAAGTTGTACTAATACAAATTAGTTTGATTCCCAAAGGGTTAAATCATACTTGAACCAAAATTAAGCTGCGATAACTGAACGGGGCAAAATCATTGCTGTAAAATCAATAGATGCGAGGCGAGACCTTCTACGGTTCTCGGTGAACCTGGTTACTACCCTGGCGACGCCCAGTAGCGTCCAGGCAACATTCACAAATACACTATCACTGTTAGTATTATTTATTAACTGTTTGTTATACGTATTCGAAATTATATGCACCCAACTTTTTTTTACACGATAGATACGTTCCACAAAAAATCGTATAAAAAAGTGACAACATTTATTGAAAAATTGAAGATTGTTTTCCTGAATTAAAAAAAAAATGGTATAAAAAAATCTAATAATGAAGACTCTATAATTAAGATACACAAACTCTTATCATAATACCTATGTATTTATATTAAAAAAATTAATACCATTCATGAAAACTTGAGTACGTAAGGAGACTTTTATGAGGGACTGGACATCATTAGAAACGTCTAATTTGTTAGTATCTAATAAAGACTTTTATCGGCAGAAACAGTTAAAAATATCACAAAGATTTAGTATAAAATTTAATAATGAAATAATGAATGTGTTTCCTGACCCTTTAATGGTCGTTGGACGCTACTGCCGAAACGTATACGGTCTATAATATTAGAACTATTATTATAGTTACTTGGCAAACTTGCTAAATACTAAATTAACCCTCTACACTCGAAGCGCCTGATTGAGGTACTTATAACAGCTGATATATTTATACAGTGTGGATGTATTTTATCAAAATTGGGTATACTAGTTTTTGTACAATATATCACTTTAAGTGTAATCACTGTTAATTCTTAGTGGAAAGACATAATATTAAAAAACAATTATACATTTTTTTACTAAGTACCGGTTTCACTCACCACGACCATTTTCATTTATTTTAAAAAAATGCACTGATACTCGAGGTTATTTAAACAAAACTAGATAATATAAAATAATAAAAAAAGACTTCATTAGGAGGTCATATGCTCCACATTAAGAGCGGACTCGGTTAAAATTAAATATTTATTATTGATAAGTTTGTTGACTTTCTTTAATTCAAGTGACGACTTTATATTTAAGTTGGTTACAACAGTGCTTCCCAACCTTTTTCATGCCACGGACCCCTAAATCTAAAAATAATATTCTGCAAACCCTCGATTTTTTTTTCATGCTTTATCACAAAGAAAGTTGAAAGAATGAAAATTTTTGAGGACCCCCGTGAAATACCTGCGGACCCCAGGTTGGGAAACACTGGATTACAAGACACATAAAACCGATTAAACTAATTGATAGTAAGAAAATAAAAATGTCGACAAATCCAAATAAAGTGAACATAGCCTTAGCACAGTTCTACTAAAAATATTATTCCGTATTCATTTCTCAATCCAATTTCTGCAAGACATCATATTGTTAAAGATATTAATCTTTACACATATATTATATACTGTAATAATATATTTAAATTACGATTATAATCTATTATACCGTGTTATTAAAATTATGTGTCACTACCGATTAATCGGGGTTCGGTGAACTTTAATAATAATAATTATATTGTGTGTATACTTAGTCCGTTCTATATGACTTCATACTCTGTTCAGTAAATTGTGGTCATGCGTCCTTGCGGTAAGTGTCTGTCATAACAGCTTGGTAACATCTGTTCACTTGTAATATGTGCTAGTGCTAGTGTAGTATAAGAACCTCCGATTTATATATTATAAGTAAATATGTTATGTATCGATAGTTCTTTGACAGCGTCCAGACCAGGGTTATCCAAACTTTTACTATTCAGACGTAGAGTATCGTATTCAGTGGCGGATTAAGCACATGGGAGGCCCCAGGCGCAATACAATTTGAAGGCCCTGTTTTTCGGATAACGTAAAATCGTCAGAAAATTTCCAGAAAAATAGTAAACATACATAAAAATCGAAAAGAAAAGTAATATATACATGGGTTATGATATTATATGCTGGAGAACTGCTTGTTAACCAGTTGCTCAACCTCTTTTTTCCGAAATTTGATAGAAGGATAGGTCTAGAATAAAACTAATTTGTAACTAATCGCTCTCGCTATTTCTTCTTAGTTTAGGATTGGAAGAGTAGAAAGAGAATTCTTAAACATCACAAACACGCATGCCTTCAAAACGAAAAGATAAATTGATTTTAAAAAAATGTTGGTACTGGGATTTGAACCCGTGGGGGTCCGTTCATCATGTAAACCGCTCCGCACATATAAATAAATATATTTTTAAATTTAAATATATTTATAATTTAACTTCTTTATCATTGCGTAATATTAATTTGAATACATTGTATTACATCTGTTACATAAAAAAACAGTTTCTCAAACGTTTATTTGATTATGTATATTAATATAATTTAAGATTTCGACTGAAGGTGCTTGGTGGAATTTCAATATTAAATTTGAATCGTTCAAACTATGTACATTCTCACAAATTTTGTCACTAACGACCCGGGTTTCGCCTTTCGGCGTCTTCAGTTCAAGTTCATCCGTGCACTTGAATGCCTGACAAAATTTGTGAGAATGTACATAGTTTGAACGATTCAAATGTATATCAATCGTGAATATGGTTAATAAATAACGGAAAAAAACGTTCCCCTTTTACTATCGCTACACTGTTACGTTTAAAAGTTTACTTCTCACACAAATCTACTTAAACATACGTACAGAATAATAATAAAATTATTATCACCATAAAAACAGTATAAAACATTTTCTTTATCAAAACACGATATAAAAAAAATCCAAACAGTCGTCCACAATCGCTTCGATCTCAACATAAAAGTTAGAGAGTCGTAAAGTCTCAATAATTAAACCTGAATTAGAGTAAACTCAACACGGTTGGGCTGTTAAATGTTTAAATAATTCGATAACAATAATTATGTACCGGGATTTAATTTTATGACGGAATACGGCGTTACACTTTATTGCATTACAATAATGGTTTTCTTTTTAGGTTGTGTAACACAATAAAACGTCTATTCATCGTATTTTGTTGTAAAATATAAATGCAATGAAACATATGATTGCTTTGTAGATAATTGTATGCATTGGATTTGAACCAAATGAAAGATAAATATTAACTACACGACCGTCGCTAGATCTATCAATAATTGAGAATAATATAGGCCTATTAGAGGTAAAGTGTGCCAAGTGGTATTTATGAAAAAAATAAGTTAGCTGCGTTGTAATTAGGGTATCCAATCCCGGAGCCTTTTTCCAATACCAACCCAATTTTTGTTTTAGCTTACCGAGGAATTTGAAATCTTAAATTTGCTAATTTCGTGTCGATTTTCGAGATTTGCTCAAGATTTCTCAATCTCGAAATCCCGGGATCGCGGCCATGTCAATCCCGGGTTTTCGGAATCAGAAAATTTAACGGGATCCTGGGATTGGATGCAAAGTGAAGCAACCTCAGTAAATAAACATTTCAATAAGATTATCTCCGTAAAATAAAAATATGCAATTCACCAAAACTCCAAGTAAAGACGTGATTGTACAAGTCCAAGGGAAAAGTTTTACCATTATACTAGTTGGCTCACTTCACACCTCGAGAGCTCATATATTCCAAACAATAATAATAAATATTAAAGTTAGGAGAAAACTGTTGAAAAATTAAAACTGGATTCATTCATTATCATGGATACAAATTCAATAAATGAAAATCAATTCTGATATTTGAATCGTCGATCAAAGAAGTTAAAAATGACACAGCGATTAAAATGGTAGATTTTTCAACGAATCATTTATTTAAAATAATTCTTATAAAATTTTAAACTCAAATAAAGTTCTTCATTCAACTGAAAAGGTTTTTTATTGAATATGTCTGTTTTTAATAGAATTTTAATTTCAATAAATCTGTTTGATTCACCAGACGATGGAGCTTGGAAAAAAAATATTCTTTACAAAGATAATGACACTTTCAATATATGAGATGAAACCCTAGCCGATAAAATACAGATTATTCAGCAAATGTTACGTTCAGTACTTATTTACCAGAATATCGAAAATACAATTGTTTTTTTTTTAATTCTCAATTTCTTTGGATATTTAGATATATATTTCATAAAAGTTGCGTAAAACACTTAGATGGATATCGTATTACATAGAATCGTAAAGATAATAAAATGTCATTTTATTGGGGTTATAATATTGTGATTAAAGGGGAATCAATACATTAACAAAGTTTACTAAGATCGGTCGATCTTACCTTAGATGTGGAAGGCTTTCAATATGTTATATTACATAATTTTAATAATGTAGTATCTATTGAACATTTAAAAATGTGCAGAGTAAGTAACTTCTGTAATTCTGTAACAAGTAATTTATACTAATTAGCTCTATAATTGTCAAGCATTTGTAACAATTTTTGAATCACTGCCATATCTCTCATTTTCCCAAGAAATGGTCATAAAAGTAAGGTGAATACATTAAAGGTTACGTTATATAAATGAGCCCATTAGAGGAGTAGTGAGCCAAGTGGTAATATTCGTTGTAATATTCTACGTCTAAAAGTATCGTAAAAGTGAAGTAACTTCAGTCGATACACATTGCAATAAGTATCTCCGTAAAATAAAAATATGTAATCCACAAATACGTGATTGTACTTACAAGTCCAAGATTTTTTAAAACAATTTTACTAGTTGACTTACTTCACTTCTAGATGTTCCAAATGATCACTCTACACACGGACTGAAATGGATACGATTAACCCAATATAGAGTAAAAACCCTGGAGTGTTACCACTCGGCAACGGCAGATACGTTAATTTATTATGTAATATGAATAAATTGTATTTATTTACCAGTTCCAGTAGTACACACTATAAATGATTAGTTTTTTAAAAGCATGCAAGGCTTTCACTTTTACACGTTAAGAAAAACCGTGCAATACGGTACGGGTAACACAAAATGAGCGCTAACTTTAACTCATTTAAAACAGATTAATTGTGTACATATATATCAAAAGTTTTTTTTTCTTAATTAAAATACATACATTTTGTGAAAAATATTTTGCGTAATTTACTTATTACATTATCACAGGGAACCAATATTCAAAACTTCTATGAATTCTATATTTTTTTACACAAAAAGTTGAGTTAATACATAAGTAAGAAAAATAAGTAAAGTTAATCAAATTTTGCACTACCTCGTATTGTTAAAAAATAAACTTTAATAAACATATTTTTGTATCGTTCATTACTCATAATTTCTCCGATTTTATAAGCAAGTTGTATGCGTTATTTCATAATACAGAATGTTCACAAAAATTGTGAAACTTGAGTAATTTGTTTTAATAAAATAAAACATTGTTTTAAATATAAATGCGATAATATCTTCGCTGCGATCGGATAAACGAAAAAAGTTAAAAAAAAAAAAAAACGAACTAAATTGAATTTACGAAATATTGTTAAATTAATTAAAAAATACATTTACCATTGTAAAAAGGCACACGTTGGCTAGTAGTGCATAGTAGTGGGTCATAGAATTTACCTGAAACAAAAAAACAAAGAACTCGTTAAAATTTATAGTCGCATAGAAAATATTCGGAAATAAATAATTTATTAATATTCACAGTCGATAATGGTGTCCATTGTTTGAAAAAAAAATGTAGGCAGAATAAATATTTTATTATCTGATGCAGACATTCAAATCTGGCGCCATTTTGGTCACATTAAAATATGTGTGTGCAATAATAAATAAACAGCAATGGGAAGCAGAAAAATTTGGGAATCATTGTATGTTATAACAATATGATATATTATTTAAAGTCAACATTTAAATTAACATACTTAATCACGCGTGTGATTTTATCAGATATTGTAAACCACGTATGCCAACCGTGATGCCAAAATGATCACACTTGAAGCTGAGAGTCGATCGTTTTCCTGATTGGAAGTATTTGAATCGAACCGAACGAATCACATACTTTTCTAATCTAATACTGTTTTGTTTATTGCAATCATAGTGATGCTTCGTGGATAATCCAATTATAATTGAACACAGCTCATATTTAATTGCAGGCGTAACAATTGTGTACATTCCCACAAGTTGACACTAACGACCCTGGTTTCGTCTTTCGGCATCGTGCTAAAGAAATAAATTTATTTATAACTAATTTAAAAGCTATTAATGTTTTGGTTTTAATGGCGTTAAATTAGTTGAGGAAATAATCACATAAGCAAAAATCTCTGTAGGTCTTTGAAATTACATATGATTATCGTTTAAAGGTTTTAACATGGGAATGCCTATTGATTTATATGGTGGGTGTTTTAAAAAAATATATTATTTTACGGATAGCAATTATATTTACATACACGTATATAATATAGCAAGGGCGAGTTAGGAAGATTTACTTGTTCATTTGATGTGCCATATTGATTTTGGTGTAAAATTTTAGCCCTTTCATTCCGGTCATATATTTAACTCATAAATAAGACTGCTTTGGAATATAATTGACTTTGCATTGTACCGCGAGACATAAAGTAATACGATTCGAATGAATGAATAAATTCGCACTTAAGTGTCGCCTGCTGTGGCCCAGTTGGTGAAAGCTTGCTCTACTGATCACGCAGGTCTGGGTTCGATTCCCGGTCAGATCAGTGAATTTGAGAATTATTCAATTCAAAGATGTGATCGAAGACTGGGTGTTAGTGATGTCAATTCACATTATTTCCTCTCCTTCCATCCTTCCGATACTTTGATAACTGGGTGCAGCAATAGCGATTAGCCAACAAAAAAGTCCTGTTCTAGCCTTATCCTTCTTTCCCTACTACTCACTTTGAAAAAAGTGAGGTTGAGCGACTGAGTAACAAACAGTTCTCGCAGAAAAAACTTCTGTTGAAATACCTCCATTAGGAGGCCATATGCTTTACATTGGGAGCAGATATGTGACATGGACGGGAAAAAAAGTGACTATGTACAGTATCTGCACAGTAATTAAAAGTCATAAACGACAATTTCCTTTACATTTTAATACTTAGCATTTTAACAGCTTAACGACCGCGGACGCGTATTTGAGTATTTGAAAAACAAAGGTTGCTGACCGGTGGACTCATATATGCGTATAGGCGAAGTATCTGGAAGCTAAGAAAATTAAATTTGGTAAAGATATCTTAATTGGTTTACAAATTATAGTGAATTTAGGAAAAATTACAATTTTTGCGAATTTTTCGCAAAATTGCCCGACCGCCAGGTGAAATTCTATAAAAAAAAACGTGCGGTCGTTAAGCTGTTAATTAAGATGAGTATATATGTTATTCATTGGTTCATCATTGTTTGTTAGTCAACGATGAATACAGAGTGTTTCACAACTATCACTGCCGACTCTCGGGTACCGAGTGGGAGCGCCAAGTCAGTCAATGTCAGCCCAAACAGGGAAGCTGAGTATTCTGCAAGGCGACCACTCGGCCAAATTGAGAAACGATGTTAGGCAGACCTCATCTAGCCGCGGAGGTGCGTATTGAATTCCAAATGAACCCCGGCAGGGCGCACGGTGCGTACAAAACAATTAAAAACCAACTAAATAATACAATGCGTCGATGTTGCAACGATTGATTGCCTTGGTACCTTCGCCACTCTACACTAGCCTAGGGCCGGGCCATATATATCAAATTATTTTGTTTGTGTTTCGGTCAATAAATAACAATTGGAATGTAAATGGACATTGTTATTACAGATCTATAAACCAGGCCCTTCTATGAACTTTTACGTAACAACCAGGCATAATAGTTTTACGTAACACTTTTGTAAAGTGATCGATGAGAAAGTGGTACATTATACGTATATATATTATATTACAATTGAAACATTATTTAAAAATAATTAAATTAATAATAGATTCAAACAATCGTTTTACGATTTTGAAATTAGAACTCAATAAACGTAGACCATTTAAAAAAAACACAATATTCCTTTGTATTTATCAAGATCAGGAACGGTTTCGCTCATGGTGAGCATTATCAACTGATAATTTAACAGTGGTATTTATACATAAAGAAATTGAAATGAAAAGGTGTAATAAGCAATTGGGCAATATTGAAAAGAATTTACAAATTAACCCCATTAATGCCGAACGATTTTGCTATGCATATGCTAAAATTGCCAAGCGTTTTTTATAGAAAAAATTGTCTCTTACAATTAAAAAAAAAGTATTGAAAGGCATTTTTTAGGTATTAAAAAAAATACGTGTATTCTCTATGATCTATGGAAATAATATTCGGGGATATTATCTGCATTTTACAAACATGACACAACAATAAGTCATACTCATTCGCATCGGGGCATTTTTGCGAAATTTTGCAAAAAATTAGGTACTTTTGAAAAAATAGTATAACTTTAAAACTATTTGACATTCAAAAAAATAATTTGGACACCAGTTGTGCAACACTTTGTTGTATAATACTTTATATATTTTAGCCTGCTTTTATTAGCGATACTCATCTTTTGTATTTTTTAATATAGAAAATCGGGTATTTGACATAGAATTATATATTTCATCGAAAACGTAATAAATAACAAGTCAAATAAACATTTACTCCTGTTTATTTTATTTCAAAACAAAATTAGAAAACATAAAAGCCTATTTTTAGCCTACAATTGCTTATATTTTGGTGGCCTATTTTTTAAAGTTTTATTTTAACTGTCTGCTGATTTTTCATCGCCGAAATCACCGAATAAAAAAAATATTTGTGCATATATTTTAATATTTTATTTTTTAAATGATGCATCAATCATTTGTTACGCCATCTGCATAGAGAATCTAAAACATTTGTCGCATTGGATGTATATATTTCAACGCGTAAGTCAGACCGGCGAAAAGACTCGTATACGAGTCATCCGTAACCAATGTGTTAACGAAACAGCTTAACGACCGCACGTTTTTTTAATAAAATTTCACCTGGCGAAAAATAAAATTGCGAAAAATTGCGAAAAATTATAATTTTACTAAATTCACTTTAATTTGTAAGCAAATTGAGATATCTTTACAAAATTTAATTTTCTTAGCTTCCAGATACTTCGCCTATACGCATATATGTGTCCGCCGGCCAGCAACCTTTGTTTTTCAAAGACTCAAATACGCGTCCACGGTCGTTAAGCTGTTAAAGAAAATTTAATACAATTAAAACTATGCTCCCCATAAAAAAAACAGTTTAAAACATATTAATTTTGAAACACTTTTTTTGAAAAACTGTCATTTTGACTGTCATAAAACCCTCCAACATGCATTAATAGTTATTGTATATATAACACTTTTAAATATGATTAAAAATATATTGCAAAATAATGAAGAAAATTTGTATACAAAGTTTTGTTAAAAAACGTACATTGCTAATTTTATAATTGTGGTGTACGTCCCTACACGTAACCCAAATGTCGTAACCGACAAACTCTCAATAGAAGTGCGTGTAACCGCAAAAAGCCTCGCATTTAAGTTACTCATTTGTAACCATACAAATAGTTGTAAAAGAATCAAAGGTTATTCTTATGAATCGACAACATACATATAACACTGATTTTGTGCTAATACTTTTTTGTTTTTGTTTTCACATTAAACTACAAGGCGACTACTAACTTTGAAACACTTTTTTCTACCTAATAATATTTGTTTTATAAGTAATAACGTTTTGTATTAATCGGTATTTTTTACGGAATATATTATAATGAAAAATAGGCTACTCTTTATCTCCCCGAATATTTATTGAAAAAAAATACTTGTGAATTCATTTTTCTAAAAAGTCCATTTGACCTTTATAGATGGTGATATCTAAATCAATTTTGACCAACCTGTTATATAATGACTTCTAACAACAAACCGACGATATATAAATTCAATGTATGCTAATCTCAGTGTATCGAGTTCTGTTCGAAGGCATGGGTGTTTGTGATATATTGAAAATTTCCTCCCACCTTTTTCGTTTCTTTAATAACTGGGCGTAGCGAGAGCGTTTAGTTTATCACGTGTCCTGTCCTAGACTTATCCTTCTATCCCTATTACTCTATTCGAAGAAAAAAAAATTACAAGTTTCTATGAAAAAATAGGACTTTTTAGAATCGATTTCTAAACAACATTCGTATGATCAGTCAAATATTCAAACGTTCGGATCTCAAAACATGGTAAAGTGCAAATAGAACCTTTTCAAAGTAAGGTAACGAAAGGTTAATGTGATGAAATTTCCGTATCACCCTGTAGATACACAACCAATCAAACAATGGCACTGTTTCGTAAAAAAACACACGCACATAGAAATACATTATTTTAAAAGCTATTTGTAATTTCATTAACAGCAATTATCGCTCACAATGTATAATTAGGTTTTTTTGTGTGATACCAACCCGAAAAAAAAACAAAAAAAAACCCACGACATTGACCGACTAATACGATAGAACAACCTCCTAATTTGGAGTATAATAAATATATCTATATGATAATAAGACGCGTACACTGTATACTGCCAGGAAATTGTGAGCGAATTATTGTGGTGGCATTTCTGCCATGACTGCACTTGCTGTCCGTTTTTTTTATAAATATAAAAACTGCGTTTAAGCTATCACCATGAATTTGTTGAATTTGTTCAGCGCTTTGAAGCACTTTATTCGAATTTTATACATCATATAATATTCCATACTAAATTTTAAAAGTTGAGACATTTTTTTTTGTTACAGAAAAAACAAATGTTCAACATTAAAAAAACCGCTTCTGACTATCTATGACATATCGTAAAACATACAAGTATCGAATAAAAAACATATGAGCAACGTTCCCTCTAATCTGCGCGCACAGTTGGGAAGCCCCCGCGCATTCATCCCGGGTTGGCGCGCACTTCAAGACAGTTAGTTATTCAATTAATATTTTATCGATCCACGCTGCTAACCTCGTCTTGGAGGTAGCATTACATATGATCCCCTGAGAGGTGAAGTGAACAAAGTGGTATTTTAAGAAAGAATGAGTTGGGTGCGTTATAAATATTCTACAAGTCTTAATGTATCATAAAAGTGAAGTGAGCTCAGTAAATACTAAATACACACTGCTAGTGTTATCTCTATAAAATAAAAATATGCAATCCACCAAAACATCATGTAAAGTCGTGATTGTACTTGAAAGTTTAATAGAAAAGTTTTACCATTTTACTACTTGGCTCACTTCACTTCATCAACCTTCAGTACCACCCGGTCTTCTCATACGATTGTAGCCAAAAGCTACTTCATGTGCAATGACAGAACTCGCTATAATAAACTTTGCAATCGACACGTGAAGGATAGTGGCTATTTAAAAAAAACTTTTGCTGGAGAGCACGCGAGCTTTGCACCAACCCTTAACGGGTCAACATATTCGCGACCAGTCATTCATTAACTACAATAGATGGTTATAAATAAATCAGACATAATAATATGCACAATTTTATTCAAATAACACTATAAAAAATAACAAAGAAAATTAAATTTGAATCGTTCAAATTATGTACATTCACACAAGTTTTGCCTTTTGCCTTTCGGCATCTTCAAGCCTTCAAGTTCAGTTAGTCAGTTCAAGTTCATTTGTGCACTTGAACGCCTTAAGATACGGAAAACCGAAACCAGGTCATTAGTGACAAAATTCGTTTGAAAGTTACATAATTTGAAATATTGAAATTTCACCAAGCACTTTCAATCGAAATCTTAAACAAAGAAATTTATTTAATGATTGTAACAAGATTGACTTCCTACGGTTACGCTGTTTTTTATGAGGGCTGGTTGTAAACTAAGACACGTGATTTTTTTATCATCTACTATTTTTTTACTTTCACGTTGCGTCTATGCCACAGTACAAAAAATAGTGACTAAAGAGCCATATTAAAATAATATTTTTCAATATATTGTTGAATGAATTTAAAAGATTGAGAAGCGTGTTGTTGGTACGACACGTTTCGACCGATTTTTATCTTGAAGGGACGTAAAATAAGATATTAATTATTTATGTATATTTGAAAAAAAAACATTAGTTGAAGGAAGGATTTAAATTACAGTACATTATTTACGCGGACTCATTATGAATCTTAATTCTAAATTATTAAAATAAGACCGTAAATTCTAATTATAAATGGACATTACTCCTTTTCACACGCGGCGTCCTGACAAACTAATCAAAAATAAAGCACCGAATTTGGCGCATGTCAAAAACGGTGATAGTCATCTCATTTGAGGTAATTAAACCAACGTATTATGTGTAATTTGTCAGATTACGAAATCGTTTAATGATAGATTTGTTTATGGGCATGTCTAATGATGATGATACAATATACCCCACATTTCTCTAGCGATGACCGCTAATTGCACTACGAAACCGTGCCGAGTGGCACGAAAATAGCGCGCCTTAAATAATGTTCCTTTATTTTTTTTATTTAATTTCATTAGACCATTCCTTACAGTTATACATAATGTGTCAATAATATGGCGATCATAGCACCTATATCATATATCGACAAACTAATACTTGTCCAAAACATCGTCGGTCTTATACTATATCGTTTTAAAAGCTGTTATAAACATGGCACACGCATTTTTTTTGCACCATGTCTATAGACCCTTTTAAAATGTATATAGTCTCGTCTACGATTTACGAAGAATCAGCTATTTTTATTACCTACCTAAACTGGTTAAAATTATTTTAAAAAGTATCAATAGTAATGAAATTTTTTTTAATAAAAAATAATTTTGATAAATATGTTATCCACAGGTTTCGTAATTTATTGGGACACGTGTTTGACATTATAAATCTTTAGATTTCGATAAAATATTAAATATTTCGTGACAAAAGACAGATAGTGACCATTCTTCTCAATAATGTCAAAATTTCATAGTATAATGTTTGAAAATAAGTATTATAAAATGTTTTTATCTTGATCCATTTAGTGCATAGAAATCTTAAATAAAAATCACTAATTCTAGTCTATTGCGTAAAAATCATTTCCACTTGTAGATCATGGAAGAAAATTATTATGAAAAAAACATGTATTAAATGATTGAAGAATTCATTATTTCCGAGCACATCTGTATTAATATGTTTACGTTATTAATCACGTGATAGTTTTCATCTGTTTTCCAAATGCAAAGCCGACATTATTATTATAAAGGCCCACCTCAGCTGTATCAATTACTTAAAGATTTAATTGCGCACCGGCCCTGTATGGAAATGACCCTTAATGGGTTAGAAAGTAGACCAGGGGGGGACTCAGGCTGGGGTGGTTTACTAGTAAAACAAAAGTATTCAGGTATGTACCTTGTGGCGCATGCGTGAGTCACGACACGGGCCGCTGGAAAACATGTCAGCTTAAAAAATTAAAAACATTTAAGTACTGTTTTGTTTTAATCCGAGGGCCAGAACAAAAGCTACAGTGAGTAGGTATTCTGAAAAGTTGCATCAGTTTGCGTACAGGAAAAAACACCCTCCCTTTCGAGGGAGGGATGATGAGGTACCACAGTCTTCCGGCTTTGTATGAATAATGAATGAAACGCGTATTGCAATAACACTCACGTGTAGAGTTGCCAAGGGTATACGAAAAAAATCATCCAAGGCTTGCTGGATTGGAAAAGTAAAAGATTTCTGATTTAGGATCAAACATGACTTTGGAAGAATTGGTATAAAGATGTTTAGATACTTCGTCATAAGTCAAAAGCTTATTAATGCAGTGATCCATTAAGTAATACAACAAGGAAGTTCAACGAATAATGTATTATATTTAAAACTAATAAACTATATAAAACTGATGGCAGCTAGTATTTGACAAATTTATGAAAAAAAATCTCATTTCATGCATTTGTAGATCGACTCAATAAAGTTGCCGGGAAAGTAAAATAAATTGATAACCAATAGATAAAAATATTTGAATTCTTCAAAAGTTAGTTGCCATTTAGTAAGTCACTAAAATAATTTAAAAAAATTATCTATTAAACAGTAAAAGAATGTCGGTTTCCACTTTATCGATTACCGAGAAAGATTTTCAGTTTATAAAAAAAGCTACCAATTAAAACTTTGCTGATATTTTGCCAATAGTGCAATATTGATAAAAGAAGAAAAACTAAAAAAGGACCCAAATTTTACAGCGTAAGAAATACACTGTATTTTTTTCAATATTTTTTTAGAATTAAAAGTAATCCGCAAAATGTGAAAGATGATTGAAAAAAAGCTTTTAGTAAAGTGTTTCAACTGATTAAAACTTATGATGGTGAAATTATTATAGAGTAAATTGCTAATGACAGTGGAAATGTTATAAGTAGGTTTAATAGGATTAAAAATTTTAGGAAAATTCGCGAGGCTTAGGACAGAGTTGAAAACAAAAAATAATAATAAGTAGGTGTTCGAAAATTCAGCAGAAAAATATGTAATAATTTAGACGCAATTTTTATACAGATAATAACAAAAAAACTGAACTTTTTAGATATATCTTATATATGGCCCGATAATACAGTTCATGTTAATTATATTTTTTATAAAAAAATGTTTGATTCTTACATCTGGAGATAGACGTGCTCGTTCAAGGAATGAAATAAAATATAAACATAATAAAGTGCATCTCGTTTAATCACTGCAGGAATTCCCTCGCTCTGTCACAAAGCGGTTCACAGAGCGAGAAAATAATGCTGAGACGGTGGTTCCCCGAAATGTGGAATTACGATGTTGTCTACGTAAAATTTCACGGTTACAATTTCTTCTCGTCCGGCATCATGCTCCTCGTCACGGTCGACGGCCCCTGACTTTGCCTTGTCTCTGTCGCATTGCTAAGGAATCCCTAGTCATACCTGGGAGAAGTGAGCTTTGGACATGGCAAAAATTCTTTTATGGAAAAAAAAACCAATGTCACTTGCAATTAATTCAAAGACTTCCGTCTGTACACAATTGCTAAAGTATAAATGCTTCAATTTCGAAATTCGTGCCCATGTTCCGCAACCGACATGTTTTTATAAATCATGAGCGCTCCTAATGTCTATGTTGGTATATGGTTTTCTAATAGAGGTAACTCAACATAATTCTTTATAAGGCAACTGCTTATTGCTCAGTTGCTCAACATTTATCTTTTTCGACGAGAGTAGGGATAGAAGAATATGGGCTACGACAGCATTAGCGTCCTGTTATTTCAGGATTGGAATGGTGGGAGGGAATTCAACACATCACAAGCACACATGCCTTCGAAGAGAAATCAATAAGACGATTGATGAAATCTGATGGTACTGGGACTTAAGCCTTGAGATTCGTCACAGAAGCCAACATTGAATTTTAAAATGCATACTGTTTACCGAAACAGGTTCTACTCAAACATTTAAAATTAACACTTGTCTCAATTATTATTTTTTGTTATACACAATATTTGCATTATTGTACAAAAAAAAATCGGTAACACAAATAAGGTAAGCTCATTTTATTTGAGCTGAAATACTAGATTATTATTATCAGATGGCAGTGTGCTTTCGCTTTATGA
Source organism: Himalopsyche tibetana (assembly GCA_030503985.1). Taxonomy (NCBI): domain Eukaryota; kingdom Metazoa; phylum Arthropoda; class Insecta; order Trichoptera; family Rhyacophilidae; genus Himalopsyche; species Himalopsyche tibetana. Next base: position 21,294,949 of record JAPJYX010000015.1, on the reverse strand, counting down.
ACAGAGTGTGGATGTTTGTCGAATTCGTGTAAAAGAACAGTGCAAATACATCCAGATGTATCAATTTAAATAATGAAAAAAGAGCTCAACTCGCCTGGACAACACTAATTCCCCACGGTCTTGAGTCGAAAATTGTATGCACCATGCAACAAACATCGTTGTGTGTAAAAACATATTTCAGTCAACTGGGCGTATTATTATTTAATCCAGCGAACAATGCTAGATGAAGGGCTGGCTAAAAAGGTAAAATTATCAAAGCGAAACGGAGCAAACATTTTTGGGTAGCATTGTACCAAAAGCAAGTTCATTTACATAGAAATGGAATGGGTGGATAATTAAATAGGTGCGGGTCATATGGATTTATTTTTTGCTATTTTTTTTCATATATTTAAATAAAAAAGAGGGGGTATATCATCGAGTCACTAATTTAGTGACCTTAAGGGTTAAATATTAAAAAAAAAAAAAACAATGCTGAATTTTAAATTTGTACAACCATTCAATAATTTTATCGACTTTTATTATTTTTTTGAGATGTGATTTTGTATTGAAAAAAAAGGTCACTGAAGCCTTCTTCATTTTTTACAGCTAAATATTATTAAAATATAATAACAAGGATGGTTAACTCAACTGGGATGATTTGAAAATCCTATTAAGATTCTATTAATTAAACGAATGTTCGTAAATAAAAAAAATATTTGTCTTAATAATAGGTGTAGCTATACACCAGTGCTTCCCAACCTGGGATCCGCAGGTTTTTCACGGGGGTTCGCGAAATTTTTCATTCTTTTAACATTGTGATTATATATGGACATGTGAAATAAATAAAAATCGGAGGTCCGCAGATTATTGTTTTGAGATTTAAGGGTCCGAGGCATGAAAAAGTTTCGGAAGCACTGCTATAGACCGCACTCACTCACCCTTAACACATACCAATTTTTCACGAGTTTTCGTTGTATATAACAGGCATTGTTTATTAAAATATATATTTTTTTTTTAAGAATTGATAGAACTGTTTTGCAGTTGGATAACAAAGAAAGCGTGATAAGTTCTAATATGAATTTTAAATATTGCTGACATTGACATCAACTTGAGTTATGACTATTACTCACACGAAAAATTCCCAAAAATATGTGACAGAAATTGTAATGTTTAATACTATATATAATATCATTGCCATGCCTTTGTTAGGGGCTAATTACTCCATCCAATGTAGCATTGAACTTGACCAGAACATAATCAATACAGTTCCAGACTTCCTTCTTGGCGATTGATGCACGAAGAAAAATATAATTCAAATTTGAAAACTTAACTATAACAAAGTGGAGTGAGTCCAATTAAAAATGCAGTTGTGTGATTTTGTAATCGGCGACACAGCAGACCTCGCAACATCAATAACAATGAATTTAGGAAGTGCGCTCCAGGGACAATTATTACTAGTGTCACAGGTATAAAACTTCGTGAAGGCTGACGGTTCAACGGACACAGTTATTTTGATATCGCTACCGGTTAGAACATAAATCGGAGTTACAAACTAACACATAGTTTACTAAAAAATGATCGAGATTAGTGCTACGACATATGTAGGGCTTTTACAACCGATTTAAAAAAAAAAACCGGTTTTATAATTCTTATATTTCATAAGACACGGTTTTTTAAGTTTCACAAAAGTGAAAAGCGAAAAAATCGGTGATAACACGAAACTCGAATCAAAATTCACGACAAAAATATTGTATTTTTAAATAAACCTAAACATACAATTTTCAACACATTCATTGAGCTTCGACTTACATTTCATATCATTTTATTTGAAACTATGGCAGTTTAAAATCAAAATAGTAACGTTCTTTAATAAATTAATTGATATATTATATTCTTATATTAAAAACCGGGTTACTATATTAAAAAACCGGTGTTCGAAACCCGGTGTTTGAAAACCGAAAAGCCCTAGACGTATGTTATACAAAATGAGACGATTTTATTTTTAAAAACCTGAAGCCTGATAAACTGCAGTAAAGAATAAGGAAACATTAAACCCAATCGAACTAATTATCTGATGATAAAGACATGTTTGAGATACGAAACACGATAGTTGTTTTAAACTGTATTATTTGAAAAATACCATTACGTGTATATATTTTCTTTTTATCGTGATTTTTATTAATTTGCAAATTTACATAAATGAGATACAAAAAACGATACAAATGTATTATATTTCAAATGTTTGAATATTAATAACGTTTCCCGACATAAGCACATAAACTAATATATAAAAATGAGTGTTTGTTTGTTCATACTTAATGCGTTGCCACATCGCTCATCCAATTGCAATAAAACTTTGAAAAACTTTTTGCTTGCACTTACGGGAAAGTTATAGGCATAGTAATATATACAAATCAATATCTGCCAAGCAGATCGTTCTTTGAGTGGAATTGCAACGCTTGCCGGGAACCGGCTAGTACGTTATAAAACCTTGTGTAAAAATAAATATGATAACTGATAATAAAACTGATTTATTAAAAAAACAGAAATGTCCACGTAAAGCATGTATGAACCCTTGTGAACTCATTATACAAATTAGTTCGATAAACATAAGGTATATAAACAAACAACTACATTATAAAGTAAACACTATTTTGATATAATCAAGTGTTAATGATGAAATTCTATGCAGTGGCGTCGAACGCATAAACAATATTATTACTAATCGCACTTTTTCTCACGGTGGTTTTGTTTACTTCAGCTAAATATATTATTTGTTATTCTAAATTTATGATTTCCATTCCCTAAACAACGTTTTGCCCTCAATGTAAATATTTACTCCTACAATATCCTTTCACAGAATGAAGACGCGAAGAAAACAACACAGGGAATACGGGAAGCTATAAAAGCAGTGGTGATGGGTTGGCGGAATGCGGGAATCTATGCTGCCAAATAATTACATCTAACAATGATTAAAACTAAAAAAATAGAGGACTATTTTATAAAAATGTTGAAAAAACTATGAAAAATATGACTAGCCGTTGTTGTCGATAACAAAATGGTATTGATCTATTTTACGGAAGTGTTAATATATTGATTAATTATATCGCTTATTTTTTTAATAATTATTGAATAATAGAAGTGAATAGATGTAAATAAAATGAAAAAAACCTTTTGAAAAAAATTGTTCTTAGTAGATTGATAAATGGGAGAATATGGTATTTAGCTTACAAAAAAGGTTTTGATTCCCTGTTAGAGACGAATAAACAAAATTTGAATAGGGAGAGAATAGAAAAGCAATAAGATTATACAGAAATGGAGATGATAATAGAGAAGGCAATATATTAGATTATTTATGAAGTGGCTTTGTGTTTAAAATTAAAAATAAACTATGAATTCCCTATTACTAATTTTTAATTAGATACGTTATTTGATTAACAACATTTTTTTTTAAATACTATATATTTATTTATCCACTTCCGATCCCAAAGTGAAGTTTTTTCTACGACAACTGTTTGTTACTCAGTTGCTTGTACGCTCTTTTTAAGAGAGTTTAATTTTAACAAGCTACCAGATTAAATATGGTTTTAGCGATGCTCTTCAAGCGAGAGTAAATTAATTATAAATATTGAGAAAACTTGCATACATTTTGAATAATATAAATTGTATTGCTTATATTGTAAAGTGGACTTGAATCATACTTATTAAATTTTTACAACAGAGCAGTATAATATCAATTAAAATTTCAAAGCAAAGATTTTCGTTTTATTGTATTATCAAGGGGTCAAATTCAACAAGTCGGGACTTGAAATAAATTAATCTTTCAGTGCTGATTCCTAGGTCTTATTGTATTACACGAGAAACGGCCGGCCCCCCTCGCAGGCTGTGAAACGAGAAGGCTCTGCCCCGATCCATCAATTAGACGTTAAAGTAATTAATTAAAACCTAAGAACACGGCCTCCGAACAATAAAAACAACTCTACCCCCAGCACCCAACAGCAAAGCTTTACGGATTAAGGGAAAGCTCGCAAGCGATCAACACTTGGAGGATTCTAATGCGTGATAATGATTCTTGGGTTGTATTAATTGAATCTGAATTTACTCGGTAGGAATTCAATAATTTCTTTGGTGCCAAAAAAATACTTAATTCGTTATCGTTAGTCAACCATTAACGATTCAATTGAGTCAAAACGGAAATATCTTAATTCAATAATGTATAAAAACAGAGTATTTAAGATCTTCCGATTAAATAATTTATTATAATCATGTCCGTTCTCTACTCGGAGCAAGTGGTTCCTCAATGAATCTATATCCTCCGCTAGTCTCTTTGCTTCCTCTCAGGTCATCTGAACTTCTTCGTAGCTCCGCCGAGTACATCCTGTGGATGGTCGACAGTGGCCTTTCACGACGACGGAAGCATCCGGTTGATAGAAGAGACAAGGCGCAGGCTCTCTTAGGTCATCAGATAATTATCGATTATTAATGAAATTAATTAGTGTCGATATACAAATATTTTAATGCGATTTTATAACATCATAATTCTAGTTAATTATGTAAAGAGTGAGCATTATATAAGCTCATAAAAAAAACTAATTGATATTAAAAATAATGTACAACAATACAAAGGGAAAATAAAGTATAATTAAGTATTTCGACTGAGGGTGCTTGATGGAATTTCAATTTCAATTTTGAATTGTTTAAATTTTGTACTTTTCCATGAGTTTTGTCGCTAACGACCCGGGTTTCGCCTTTCGGCATCTTCGAGCATTCCAAGTGCACGGATGTACTCGAACTGAACAGTTTGTATCGTTATATAAAGTAATTTGTATGGTATAGATAATTAATTAAGAGCAAAAGATACGAATATTTTCATTGATTGAGAATAGTCATTACTCGATTCTTACTAGTTGTGATTAAGATTTCAAACTGCAAAATATGTATGAAATATTGTTGTTTATTTAAAAAAAAAAAATGTTTTTTCAGCTTTTCTTCAAGAATTGACAGTGATGATTTTGTATTATATATTTAGGCTGTTTAAAAACTTAATAAGGAGCGAAATAATATTGCAATGCGATGTGATCAAATAAATAATTATTGAATTTTATTTTGTTTTTTTGTAACTTTTGTAAGTATTATTTAAATATATAGATGATACAAAGACGAAAAAAAACTGAGCACGATTATTTGTGAATTATTTATTGTAGAGGGTTTACGTATGACTGAATAATACATGTGTAAGATTGAATATGTTCTTATCGTTTAAGCTTATTTTGGAAAACACGATTGATTGATTGTCTTGCCACATGTTCAGGTATTATATTATAAAACACACAATAGAGAAATCCAATTTAGACGTCGAGTAATCATAATAAAAACACGAAATATAACAACAGGCTTCAAACAAACGTTCGGTAGTTATATAAATCAAAAAACCACACTGATAAAAGCTAGACACGTCAATTTAATATAATTACTTAAAATTACAAAAGTGAACTATGCTTCGTGATAAAGATAATAAAAATACATTGCTAACAGCTATTTTATAATGAAAATTACAGAATTGCTCCATTAAACTCAAAGGTATTTTAAGCTCATAGAGCATTAATATATTACCTTGGGTATTTTTTTTTTCAATTTTATTATTGTTTGGTATGGCAACAACTGTCTATTTTTTTTTACAGTGACGGCCTTGTTAATCAAAATAACTGATATAATTATGTATAATACAAACTTACTTGCATTTTCTTTTTAAAATAAGGCAGTTAAATTAGTATGCTATCAGTTAAATAATAAAACATTTACGTTTGAAAAGAGATAAAACAGTCACATAAGTTTATATGCATTAATATTGTTTTAATAATCATATAATTTTACAAGATACTCAACAAGTACTTTGTCGATTGCTTGTCACACATTTTTAATAAAAAATGCATTCATAATTGTCATTTTAAGCGTACTGCATTAAACTTACTAGTTATCACGGAGGAAGAATTTTCCATATCAGTATATTATTTTCGTGATTCACATTCGACAATCCGGAGACGAGCATTAATTAATAAATCAAATATAATAGAATTTAAAAACTATCATAATCAAAAACACTCTACGTATAAAAACTACTTAAGTGTTAAGTAGTTTCATTACATGAGTACCAGGTTTACTTTCAATGATGAGCAATTTATGAATTCGTGGAGTATTACATTCAGATGACAAACAAGAGACTCTTGAGAAGCTGGATGATGCTTACAGTAGGATCAAAAATCTTATTTTTAAAGAGCATAATTATAAACGAAGTCAAGAAGAGAAGAACGAACAAAATAATTATTCCGACATAAAAATCTTGCTCTTGGTTCAAAAGAAAATCGATGATGTCAAATAAAACGTTAACCATTCCGGCGCCGGTTGCGCGCTAAACGCTGATATTCCATCTGCACGGAGAGCTCACCTGAGCGTTTAAAATAATTGTTTCCAGTTTTCTCCGCTTTATAACAGTCGCGAAACAAAGAAACTTTGCAAAGTTCCACGCTTTAATTACTGAAAACTTTCATTTTCCCCGGGGACATAATTTACATTTATATTCGGAAATGCACCTGAAGAGCAAGTGTTTCACTATATTTTTTGTCCCTTTTCATTTAAGTCTAGTGTCTCTGTTCCGGCATCTCCGTGTCTCGCTTGTACTATTACGGTGTCCCAACGCGAAGGCAGTGAGGAAAATCGAGAAAACACATTTCCGTCTTGTCCCATTCTGCATCGCCTCTCCTAAAGGAAAAGCAGAAAGTGAAGCTATTACTTCAACGAGCAGCGATATTCAAATAGACGACTCAAAGAAATAAATGCTTTAATATAAAACCCGAGACGGGAGAATCTCTTTTTTCTTAATATGCATATATACAACAAATATCTTTCTTAAATAACCTGATACCAATATAGTATTTTGTATACTATTATAATGTTCTGTTAATATCTTTTTCACTAAGGACTTTCACATGAGCGGCCAACGAAATTGGCTTTGGTTAATAAATTACTTCTTAAATACTTTTAAAAATATTTGTAAATGTCTAAAAATTCCCTTTCATCATTTCTATCCTAATAACGGGGCGATGCAAAAGCAATTGCCCTAGCCCTCTCTTGGTAAATATTCAATGACTCTGTTTAATTTAAAAACTTATATAGATATAATATCCAACATGAGTATATATATATGCTCTGTATTGGGAGCGGACATGACATCTCGATTAATTTAAGTACCGAGAATTTTACAATAGTATTAAAAACAAGAGCATTTTCAAAGTATTTTAGTGTTTCTAAGATGTACTTATTTTTTCAGTGCAAAATTAGCAACACTTGCTGGTGGCTAGGGGATTATAAGAAGATTCAGAATGCGATGGGTATATAGCATTGCCGAGTATAAATGAATTAGTAAGTGATGACTTGAAGCTGCATAGGATTGATAGCCATTGCGTAGATGTCTCGAAAGGGTTAAGGTTTGGCAATTCCAATATCAGTAATTTATTTTAATTAATAATAACATAATAATATAAATCAATGTCGATCGAATAATATTAAATGAATTTGTCAACTGATTTTTATAACAAGTTTTATGCATAATAAAACTTTGCTAAATTTAAATAATTATCTTTCATAGACTATTTTATTTGAATTAACTTGTTAGGTTCTAAGTGTTTATGTACTTTTTTTCTTAATACTTTCAAGTTCTTAGGAACAAGGGAAAAAATATATTTTAGAAAAAGTGCTATATCAAGCTTGAATTTTATTTCTAGTAATACTGTAAATGTGTCTGCGGTTGGTAAGTACTGGATTGTTTCCCATTGGCAGTGGCACAGCACGACAGTACGCTGGGTGGCATAATTTATTTTATTTAGTGGGGTATTTAAAACCCAGAAGCGTCTTGGTGGAAGAGGAAAGCTGTTTATTCAACTACCCGATCGACGCCACTGCACGAATAAATAAAACGAGAATGAAGATGTCGCTACGAACATATGGGCTGAAATTGAGACAGTCTATTCGTTGAATCCTCTTTGCGACCATAAATAATAACGGTGGCGCGCTTAAGGTTAGTGTAATTGTTTTAAATTTAAAAGTCTTCCAATTATATCAATAAAAACGCTTTTATTTCAATCACGATATGTAGACAAGATAAGTTCTAGAGAATCTGGTCCTGTGAAAAATGTAAAATTGAAAAAAGGGCTCTTCTGTTTTAAAATTTGTGAGCCACTGTTATGTACAATACACAAAGTACGTGTACATAAAATTAATATAAAATCAAAAATGTTAAATCAATATGATAGTCGCATTCTTGTATAATTCTAGGAAAATAAATATTGGAATCTCAAAAATATTTGTTCTAGAAAATATGGATAAAAAATGAAAGTATTTCATTATTACTGATAGTATAGTTAATTATAGAAAAAACGCATACATTTTACGTAATTTAATGAATCAATATAAGTAAATATTGTGAAATAAAATACCCAATATATGTCGAAATATTTGTATATATCTTATCCTTAATTATTGTAGTATCATGTTTTTTTTATAATATCTTATCAATATCATTATAAATTGATTAAAAAATATCTAGAATACTTACATGAATGAATGGTTTATAGAAGAAAAAAAAATATTACGAATAAAGCTGTAAGATATTTGTATTATTTCCGTTAAATGTTTCTGTCGAAAAACTTTCTTGTACACAAGGTAAGAAGATACTAAATTTCTCGAGAAAAATGTTTACATATTTATTTCAGTTTCTACGAAGTGAAAATGAAAATGAGAGAAAATATTTAAACATAATTAGATTGGATGCCTTGGATGTGATCTTTTTTTGTCTAACTTTGTATGAATGCAAACACCCTTATTATAGTCATTTTCGTTGATCACTTTTAGGGTGTTCACTGTCTGGTTTTGATCATTTAAAATAAAAGTGGAATTAGTACATATGAACATATTTTTTTTAAACAATTTACGTTATGTTATATTGTCTATTATACTGTAGTTTAAATTTAATCTACTATATGTTTAAAGTGGTTGTAAACATACTATTCATTTTTATTTTCAATATGCGCGTAATTTTTCAACAAACTGCATATTTTTAAACAATACGTACACTATATTATAGTCTGTTCGCGATATAATTGCGCAACGAAATTATTATCAAATATTTTATCCGTAAAAAATGGAAATAAATAATGCAGCCAGAGCGAACGAGTGGGTAAACGAATTGGGCAACAAAATAATCAGCCTACAAGTTGTGCCTCTAATGACTTCAATTATAGCAATAACCCAATTATTTAATTGGCTCTGATTGAGCTAGAACAAAAGAGGTCAGTTTCATACAATATAATGGGTTTATCAACACTAAACTGTTATTGATTATACTATGAAGGGCTTTTGAATCATTATATTACACGATATTATTATTTCTTTATTATTGTATTGTTTAATATACTTTAACTTTCTACCGTAAAGATAAGTTCTTTGAATTGTTGATTACCTTGAGTTTTTCGATTAATAAAGACCCTTTAGTCTCTCTACACTTAATTTGTCAGGTATGTCGATGCCGTCGCCGAGTTGGCAGTATTCTTAAGATTTATTATTGCAAGGTTAGAATATCTATTTGTTCGTATTTTAATTTCGATAACATTCATCTTATCCCAAACATGGGTAGTATCTAAACCTAAAGTCGTTAACAACCAACTACCCGTCTTTTCTTGACCGTAATCTATAAATAAACTAGTCTATGTATACGTTGTACACAGTGGCGGATTATCCTAAAATCAAATGAGGCGCGCGGTAGGGGTCCTCCAAATCTTAGGGGCCTCAAAAATAGCTTATATTATATAATCCATTTACTTTTTGTTCAGATGTCAATTTATACTGTACAAGGAATTTTCTGACGTTTTTTAATTATCCGGAAAACAGGGCCTCCAAATTTTATTGCGCCTGTGGCCTCTCATGGGCTTAATCCGCCATTGATTATACATTCTAGCCCGTTACAGTATACATGAGTGTAATCTAACCTAACCTAACATTATGTAATTTTTACTCTGAATTCTAGTGCAAGTCAAGTATTCTCACCTAACTTAGCGCTCATCAGTGAGTGTAAACACTCACTTACTAGCTTATTCTTACATCGAATAGTCAAAGTGAATGCGAATTGGAATGATGTTAAGCTTCAACTAAAACTGCTATTTACCTTATACATTGACGAAAATTACCATTTTATCTGTGGCATGTAAACTTATTCGCAAATAATACCTTTAATTGTATTCGTCGATGTTTGCGCACATTTGCTCAGTTTGACCCTGGTTTAATGAGAAATGCATAATGATGCATTAACTCAACGAAATAAAGTGGACTTAATGCATGTTGCTAATCCATAGTGACATAAGCGCAACAAAAGTTTCAAAGCTAATAAAACAGAAGCAACTGGTACAGAAGTACTTTTTGCTGCAGACATATAACACGGAATTGATTTAGAAGTGAAAACTCTCATCCTAATTTCCGGACAATTGCAGACAAAACTTGAAACTACAATTTTTTTCAAATATATTGAAATAAACAAACCTTGAATTATACTTATCACGTGAAACATTTTAAATAAACATATTAGCGATTTAACGAGTTACTAAGTTTTATAAACGAGACACTTTAGGTTTAGCGACTTAATTCAATATTCCTTCTACAAGCAGCAATAATAAAGTACAGTATTTATTATTCACTCTGGTTTAGATTTAATCATTTCCTCGCGAATGAGCAGTATACAAGTCATGGACACTGACTAGATGGAGATTCGACTGTCCCATTCTAAACGTTATAAGAGAGGTTTTTTGAAAATATAGTTAGATCAAATAAATCTTTTTTTATTCAAAAGATTATTAATGGTGTCATCTGGATTTTTTATTGCAATATTTTCCTCTCAATAAAGTACCAACAAAAATGTAAAAAAATCATTCGTATTTCGACTACACTTTTTGGAGAAGGCAAATGGTTATATAGAATATGTATTTGTTACAAAATAATACTTGTTAATCTATGAATGTATGTGTATTTAGTTAATTAATGATACTGCTGAAATTATTTCAAAAAAAGATTGCCGCGATCGGGACTTAAGCCTTGCCAAATCGCGACATATCAAACTAACAACAGTTAGCATTCATTGATGTACATAGTTTTTAAAAGTACAATAGAAGCATCATACATACGATAAGAGTTTGAACATACTATTTGTATATGAATCAACTGATGCAAAAATGCAATTTCCTACGTGCATTTATGACAAATCACAAGTAACTTTGCTATCTCTGAACACGTGTAAGTCTGTATGCCATATAATAGTATTTTTTCCTATTCGAATTGGATTTTACGATAACGCTAATGGCAAACAAACGCTTCTCACAAATCAAATCATATGATATTGACGGTAAATATTATATAAGAATCAACACTTGGCATTCAGACAAAATTGATTTATGTATAATCGAGTCAAGGTGTATGAAGCAGGGATTAATTAATTTGAGAGCGTTTGCAAGACGTGCCATATTTATAAAAAAATGCAGTACACCGCCCTTGCAAAAAAATACGGTGATTTATCTTAAAGAAATATTAGATTTCGTATATTGCTGTATACTAACTGTGTTTTAGTGCCTTGATAACATGTCTAAAATAATCTTTTTACTTAGTATAGCATATTCTTTTAATAAGAAGATACTACGTTATTACTGTCAGACCAGTATAATCCAGTCCAGGTGTCGATGGTAATATATGTTGGAGTTACACATTGGTACGGTGCCTGAATCTGGAAATTTAATTATGGATCAATTAACAATTTATATGTTATTGTACCTTTTTATTTTTAGGGTGTTCACTGTCAATGTAAAGGTGTGGAAAGGCATTATATTAAAAAATAACAAACAAATTCTTATCTGATTCAAATCTATTATCATTAGCTGCATTCGCTTACGTTTACTATTAAGTTTTTTTATGTCTGTAAGAATTGATATGGTTTGTAAAATTCTTTTTTAATATTCATTAGTACAAATTAGTATTTTATTTTTTTAATGTTATTCATTGTACCCTTTAAATCTATTATTTTCTTTTCTTAGATTAGAGTTGGCCGCAGTAAAGATACACTTCGTAATCGAGAAAGGCACGTTTAACAAACCAACCCTAATCTGTACTTCGTAGAATAAAATAAACTATTATTTTATACACAATCAACAAAAAAAGTTTCAGCGTTTCCAAACCTTAACAATGACGCTAAAAAGAATAAATATATATTGTAATCTTGACTGCCTTTGATGTGTTTATAGAGACTATAAAAAATATAAATAATCGTTTCTATTTTTCAGGCACCCTATTCAAATAAAGATAATGTATGTTTTAGACATGCGTGTGATGCATGAGTGGGGGGGGGGATTTGAGAGTCTCAAAACAAAATAGCAGAATATACAAAACGACAGAGACAAATTAACAATTTGATCTTTCGGCTATGTTCACCAGACGAGCTGACGACTCGCATACATGTACTGACATACGAGCAGGGATTTACAACACGGAGATCTCGGTAAAAATATAATAGTCGGATTTTCCCGGATGTAAATCGTATTGATGAAACTTTTTTGCGAAAAAATTACAATTGATATATAAGAACACGTTCAACTTTATAAATCATAGATTAAAATATTAAACAACTAAAGCATTTTGTTTCACTAATAGCGTAAAAAAATCCTTTAAGATTACAATGTGGTTAAAATATCATTATAATGTACTGCATCCTTTATTATCAATTTATTCCATTAAAATATTACTTAAAATTCCCAGGTTTTGAAAATAGAGCGTTACTGCCACCCCTGGTAACGAGTCGCGTCCTACGAATTACTCTTCAGATAATCAAACACGTGTAAGATGGGCGGGAAAAATGAATAGAAACTCGCATATAGATAGTTAGGAAAATGGAAGGTAAATATATTTTTATTATTATCTTTCAAAAGGCAATATGTTACTTTTCGTTTTTCTGTTTTTTTCTCAAGAAGGTCAATGATGTAATTTCATCAAATAAAATAAAATTCAAGATGGTTACTGTTGTATATATTGTATTTAAATTGAAATCATTTTGAATAAAAGTAATAGTATTATAAAATACATATTTCTAGTTTGTCAATAATGCAGAAATACAAACATCATTTAAAAGGAATACCAAGCTACATAATAAATAGGGTCATCTAAAAAATATAGTATAGGAAGACTTCCGTGACGAATCTCACGGGTTCGAATCCCAGTTCGAACAGAATTTTATTAAACGGGTTTATTGATTTATCTTCGAAGGTATAGAAGTTTGTTCCCACCTTTCAATCCTAATAAAACGGGATATTGGGAGAACGATAGACTTACAACAAATCCTTTACAAATCGTATCCTTACTCTCTTTGGAAAATTAAGACGTTGAGCTGAGTCACAAGCCGTTGTCGTATATAAAAGTCCTGTAGAGATACCATATTGATAGCGGACATGGATTAAAAAAATAAAGATAGTATATAAAGACTAATTGATAGGCAAATAAATTAATCAGTTGTTTTTTGTAATAAATATTTTATTTCACAAAACATGTAGTTATTCAGTAATTGCCGTGACTCAATTAACGATGTCATTAGTGCTAAAATCTAGAAAATTTCGTAATTAAACAAATGATAGCTTATATTGTGTAGTTCATAAATTTAAAACAGTCTGCAATAAAATTGTACTGTGTCCATACTTACAATAAAAAAATGCATTAATATTTGCTTTATCGTATGATTAGATTTCTTTGGCACCCTGTCGATCGCTTTGCTTTCCTTCGATAGTTCTTGGCTGTAAGCCATTGCTGCGATTTCAAGATCAAACAACAAACAGGGCCAGATCGGGGAGACGTGGCAAACTAGCCCGGGGGCGGATATGTATCGACGGCAAATAAGTATTTTATTGAATTTGGATTTCCTATTCCGTACGATATTGATGCTCTGTGCCATTCGGGTACAGCTCGAAATTCTCCAACGCGGTATAGCCCAATTTTTCAATATCTCCAGCCTGGACTGAACGTTTGATATAAATACATTTGATATTGTTTACCGTAAATCCGTTATCGGATGCTAAAACCAATCGAAGTGTTGAATTAGCACGATGGAATATTTGTTTTTTTTCTTCAATATCAAAACATACGTTGGCTTTTCATCCATTCGTTTACGGGTTCGGAGTAAGTAGTGGAAACATTAATAAACTATTTTCTCAAAACTACCAACCAAATCCCTCTAACTTATATAACACAAACTTTCACATTTATTTTCTTGCTTTCTCTGATAACAGAGGTTAAACGACTATTTCCCGTAAAATCATTTTTTGATATACTCTATTATGAGTTAATGTTATCCAGATTAGATGCAAACTTTTATATGCATAATAAAAAAGATTTTTTTTTTAAATGGAGACTTAGCAGATGAATAACAAAGTCTTTTATTGATTGGCATCGTAATCGTTGTATGTTTTATGTAAGCAAAAAAAGATTATTTGATTGCTTTAAAAAGAGTTTATCAGTGTATTTAAATGGATATGTGCGTTACTGAAGATGTAGGATAGGCGAAATCTTCAATCACAATAGATAGGGATATTTACCTGAGTTTATAATATTAGAGTATTTATTTTAGATCCCATGCTTTTATAATATGGATTATTCAATATAAATTGAGATTTCATCAGTCGATAGCTAGTGCAATATTCGTTTAATATTGACGCTTTTGATGTGGACTTAAGTTATTTTACCAGCATTTTTAAACCAAAAGGTCATGGAATCTGTCAAAGACAAAATGGATTAAATAAATATAAATTAACGTTTTATTTAAATTAATTAAATTCTTTGAATTTTGATACCCAATAATAATTGTTATTTCTGATTAAAACCGAATGAACTATAGATACGTCTATACACATTTCATAGAAACGCAAAGACAAGCTGTCTGAGAGGAATAGCAATTTTAAAACGATACTTTCAATACAATACTCCGTAACTTCCATACACTCATAACGTGTTTTATTCGACGTTAGATTTGTTACAATTTGTATCAATTGAAACACTGATAAAATATAAGAAATATGAAAACGTTAAGCTATACAAAGGAAAAAAGAATCAAACAAATCATGCTCTACGTGATACTATAAAACAAAGTCTCATTTACGTGGAGATAGTTCGATTTGCACTTAGGCGTTATTACACGTATTGAAAAATACTATATAAGCAGTCATTTGCAAGCATTAATTTATCTATTTCCAACACATACATAACATATAAAGCCTATTGTCACACACTTATAAAACGTGACGATAAGGGAAACTGATATGGCGAATCAACATGCATATTGTGATAAATAATAGTGTATTTTTCCATTATTATAGATAGTGCCCTGTTTCTGGGTCAATAATGCTGTGTTTATTATTATATTAATCTATCTCTAACTAGTTTATTAAATAGAAAAAAATCGATCGACATTAATACAGAAAATGAAAAAAATATGCATACTGCAGGACTTGAGTGAATTTGTTTTCCTTTACAAACAATATACATATCTGTCATTATATGGAATACATCAATAAGCCACATTTAAAATTATATTTTTTTATGTATAAAAAGCACAATAAACTTTGTAAATTTTAAGATGCCAGTGGTCATAATTTGAGGGTTTTTGAGTGACAGAAAAGTCTGAATACTGTATAGTCATAAATCAACTGTAGTTTATTCACTCAAACTTCAAGATGAATTTTGCGTTTATTCTGTTTCGATAGCTTTTGAATGGTGGTGAATTTGCGTGGACTGCTTGCTAGATACATACTAGTTAACTTTTAAGGTGTTCACTGTCAATACTAGGTTCAAAGGCATTATTTATTGGGATCAGGACCAGTTTCGCTCATCACAAGATTTCTCTTCTTTACCAGTAGAAAATTATCGTGGCTCTGGTGTTACTGGGAAACATATACTGAATAATAAGTACAAAAAAGTTTTATTTTTTATTTTACAAAATTTAAAATCACCTGTAATATTTGTCTATCTGCATTAAAGGGTGTGTGATTTTTTTTTAGATTTGCAGAATTCGCACACCATTTTGAAAAGTGTGACAAACACAATAGCGATCTTCAGCTACGCCCTATTGTCAATTAAACTTGATAAAAAATCGAGGTGATTTTGGTGACACCATTAATACTTCATAAAATTCATTTCTTTGACAGTTTTAACTGTGACAAAGATAATGAGTTGTGCAGTTAAAACAATGAACTAAAATAAAATATGAAATTTCACTTAAGTTGTGTCGAAAACTAGTTTTGAAGGCAGATCTAATGACCGACATTGCTCAGGGCTTATGAATTATTGTAATTACGATATCACTTTTGGACAATTTACTGCCTGAAACAGAATAATACACGCCATAAGAGTTGATATAGTGACGTTGGTGTTATTTGGCAAACGTTATTACTGCAGAATATGCTCTGTAATTGGCACAAAAATAAAGCCTATATAACACAGTGTGAAAGATAGATTAATATTTTATTTATATTATTTATAAGTGTTATGTAGAATAACAGTTAAGTCCAAAAAAAACAAAAGCTGACCATGTCCATAGATTAGAGATGTATGGTAGACATGTCTACTTTTGATTTTTTTTTAAAAATATATATTACCACGACAATCAAAAACAAGAATTAAATATTTTGAACAAATAAGATTATGGCTCTTTTTAACACATAAATTTAGTCGACCAATCATTTTTTTTTCGATTAAGGAGCTAAGCGTAAAACTATTAATGTACTGATTGCATAGGCACTTGGTAGAACTCCATAAAAATGAGGTTAAACTATTAAACTATGTACTTGATAAATGAATTGATTAACAGATATTGCACAAACACGGTTTAATCAAATCTAAAGAAAAAGTTTGGCGGTAATTAAAAACTGTTTGGCACTAAAGCTAATAATTGCCTTATTTTTTAACTTCATGAGATAGACGTCACTTGAAATCAACACGACGAGAAAAGACATGACAAACACTCGTGTTTAAAATATCAAATTAAATTTTAAAATAGACTGATTTTCCATAATGCAAAACAAAAATACTATTATACAATTATTATTATTTTCTAGTATTGCTAGTCAGTATGGCGACATAAATCTTACTTAGTATACTGTAATATACTATAGTATACTATAATACACCGACTATCAAAACTAAATCCATTTCGTAAATTTGCCAAATATTTCTCTATGAGGTGTTAAATATGGCTGTGGAACCTGGTTTAGTCTCGTTGAAATGTCGGCAATGTCAAGCAACGATCGCTAATGACGCATAATGACATCTAGCCTGTCACCTCTCAAGTGACAGTAAAGATTACGAGTACCAACTAGAGATGTCAAATTACTCGGTACTTGAAGTAATCAGCGTCCAGGGATTCGAATATTTTCCGAATCGTTCAGCTTATATAGCGATATTGTTTAGAAGTTTGTTTTTCGAATTGGCAACATTTTTTCTAGCGACTATCAATTTGATAGCTTGCTGCTGATTTGTGCTCAGTTTGGTTTGCCATTTAAACTACGAATATATTCACGCCAGAACTAAATTTTGCAAATTTATTTTTTTAATGTTAGTCATTGGAGAGCGCGCTATATCCGTGATTAATGACATTTTAGCTCCCCATTTGAATGACATTAATGTGGAAAACTGTGGTTTCAGCAAGACGGCGCAACATACCGTATAGCAAGCGCTGCAATCAATTATTTGAACGAAAACATCAATGAACACATAAAATATATCTCTCAACAATCCTTTATTAACCCTCCAAGGACGAGCGTCACCATATGGTCACACAAAACACCGTTGTCTATTGATCCCACTATT
Source organism: Himalopsyche tibetana (assembly GCA_030503985.1). Lineage (NCBI taxonomy): Eukaryota > Metazoa > Arthropoda > Insecta > Trichoptera > Rhyacophilidae > Himalopsyche > Himalopsyche tibetana. The sequence goes on along the minus strand of JAPJYX010000015.1, from coordinate 21,277,039 downwards.
CATACTTTTTCTACCTGAATATCGTTGCTTTTGCTCATATTTGATTAAGAAGGGTACGGACTACAGTTAGCCATCAGCCGTAGGAACAGGAACGGTCTCCAAAAGCACATGTGATTTTTTGAATTTCCGTTTTTTTTAATTTACTTTTTGAAACTGTTATGAAAATTATTTACAGTTATTTTGCTAATATATTTGTTTTGAAATTATGTTGATCTAAAGAGGTCAAATTGTAAATATTTAAAAAAAAATCACGTTTAGTTATATTTCAACCCCGAATGTTTGCAAGCCCATACGGTCACTTTTGTCCTTACTACTGTCCGTACTCAATATTACACGGTAATAAAAGGATGAGCATGACTATATAGTCATGCGGGGTTTCTATACAACGACTTTGCGTTTTTTTTTTTTTTTTAATTTTGGATAGGAATAAAAGTTATCCGTGACTTCAATATGGCTTTGAAAATATTTTTTTTATCAGAAAAAAGCTCTCGTCTCTGGAGGGTTAAATAAAAAAGAACAGTTAAAATGGTTATATTATCCATAAATAAATGATGTTTTGATGTTGTGAAATTACTTGAATTAAAAACAATGTCTACGGTTGTGATTTATTGTTAAAAACATTCAAGCACTATACAATCGAAAATGCAAATGTGCAATAAATATAAATTATATGACTGTTAGTAATTTGGAAAATAAATGTAAAATAATCACTAATAATTCCATGAACAGGAAGGAGACAATAAATTTTAAATACATAAAAAAAATACATCTTAAATGTCAGCAAAGGTAATTCAACTTGCAGAAAAATCTGCCGGTCATAAAATCATCAGTATCATATGAAAATACTTAATGAGAGGTGAATACAGCACCCAAGACATATTAGTAAGCAATATTTTATGAGTTATTAATAAACAGCGCTCACCCGGCTCGAATTGGCTTATACAAGCTGTTTATTTAATGGAGAATATAAAAGTGATAACATATAATTAAGTTGCTGCAAGTGGAGATTAATTACGTAAAACGGAACAGATGCATTTGGTTTTAATATAAATAATAAAATAAAACTGAATAGCTGGTAGAGTAATAAATGAAAGCTGTTGGTCTTTCAGCAATATATGAACATAATTAGCTTATTTAAATGTATTCTGAGAAAATATAATAACTCCAAGATCCACCCGTTTAGGTCACGCAAACCTTAATTGTTAAGTATGAAAAACAAATTTTTGAAATGAAAGATTCAGATTGAATGAAATTTGAAGTTGTCACTCTCGCATTATTAGATAGAATTTAAGCTACAAAAAAATATGACGTTAAAAGGTCACATAATTGAGCCAACTAGTAAAATGGTAAAACTTTTTTCTTGGACTTTTAAGTACAATCACGCGTCTTTACTAGGTGTTTTGGTGGATTGCATATTTTTATTTTACTGAGATAAAACTATTGCAATGTGTGTACTACTTCACGTTTGCGATACTTTAAGACAAGTAGAATATTACAACACATCTATTTTTTTTCTAAGATATCACTTGGCTCACTTCATCTCTAATGGGTCCAATTGTTTTAGAAACTCTGGTTCAATTATGCCTTTGTATATATTTATATTATATGCATACTATATTGCCAACATTACTGATATTCAATTTACTCAATTAAAAATCACGCCAGCAACATGATACGGGCGTCACATTTTAATATGCGTTTCATATTTCATGCACGTGCTCGTATTTATTATTTAAAAAATAGTGGACAAAAACGGCACTACAATGTCACCGCAACGTCACGTAAGTAAAATTGATCAAAATTTAACAAGCATATTACCACTGGCAGGGTTGGACAAAAAAGGCACGAGAATATCATAACTAGCGCATTATAGAATAGTAGTTAATTTCTGGACAACTCGACTGGCATGGATCATTTGATGAAGCTTTGCCATTTTCGCATGAATGATTTTGTTATGTTCTTTTAAAACAACGTTTAGGTGAAAAAGTCATGTTTGGATAAATTGTTAAGCTATGTCAGAATTACAAATAAAAATATATTTTAATCATGCCAAATTAAAAACGAGATTCATCAACAGGTATTTATTGCTCAGTTGTTGATTTTTATAATATTGACGTAGTAATTTCCTTTTCTTCTTCCTTCCTTCTAACGTCATCCTCAAACGTATCGACTGTGGAAAGGAAAAAGGACGTAACACACACATAAAAGTTTTTACAGGAGACACAAACAACGTTTTTTGATGATTTTGGGCCAAAGGTAAATTATGAAATATACACAACCTTGATTCTTGATCGCAATTTCCACAGGTCCTACTTAAAAAACTACAAACTTTAAAACTAAATTTAGATACTAATTCGTCATTTTCAGCTTATATCCATTTGATAGAACGTGTATTAAATTGTAAACATTGTAATTATCGAAAAAACGCTGTTTTGAAAAAAAAACTGTGGGTTATGTGATGTTTTTAAATAGCATGTGAAAGAAACACACTTAGTTTAGCCAAATCTCAATAAGATTATTTTTCAAAAAAAATATATTGACTTTCTCGAGACTCGAAGGAAACGACCTATCTGATATCTAACCAATAAACCAAAGTGGCCGATAAAATAACATACCAGGAAAGCAACGATATGATATCAGTCGATTTTCGATAATCAAAATTATATATAATTTTCTAAATAATTGAAAATATTCCCAGATTATAAGATAACGGTAAATTATATACTAACAGTAGAAAAATACTCGGAAATCTTTAATCGATATAACCATTCACAAAAACAAAAAATGCAGTTTAAATAAAATCAATGAGCTTTATCTTTATGCAATTGCAAACTAATAATATTACTGAGTGACATGCCGAAGCGATTACTTTGACGGCACTACTGTGTAATCAGAATAGTAATTGACTAAAAACCAGGCTTCTTTGTATGTTTACTATATATTTCCGAATTATTGGCAAGACGAAGTGATATTTAACAATGTTTATTACCAATGTTGCCGTGCGTCTCAGTTTCCTCGCTATATAAAATTAAAACAAAATTACGTCACAAAAACATCACACCAAAAAGCGGGTAATACACTTTTACTTCATTCAATCAGATAATTTTAAATAGCAGTTGACGATATACCAAACAGACCACAGCGGTGTTAGATGGAATAATTGCATGTTGCATTATACAAAATAAACTTTGATGCAAAACTATATCAGATTTTGACGTTTCGTTTTGACAGTAGGTATAACAGATTTCTTTTTAGCATAAAATATAATAGAACCCAGCCATGAAGACGTCGCACCAAACTTGACCTTCCGACCAGCAAAGCGAGACGTTATCCGATCAGCCACGACGGCCATTCTTATATATTTAAAAAAAATCCGATACGCCAATGAACTTTTTTTATATCCGTTACGTAACTATTCGTGGATCAATATTAGATCATTAATCAATTTGTCAAGTTTGCTAACAACTATTTAAACATATTTTGATAAAATCTCTATATAAATACTTTATTCTTGCCAGGGTTTAGTAAGTAATTTAGGTTATATATATTGTAATATACAAACAAATTGATATCTTATTAAAGTAGAAAGCACGAAAATGAGATTTAATACGTTAAGTAAGGACACATCTGCCAACGGCTCAGATATAAAGGTGACTAAGTACTTAAAGGTTCACTTTTCGAATAAGTAACACATTTTACAGGGACAGACAATTTGACTGATTCGTGCTCAGTTTAGTTTGCCATTTCATCATGAATAGACAGACTTATTGTGCAAAATTATTTCTTCAAAAATGATACGGGCCAACGATAGTCAAAGGAGACCGCTTTAGGTAAATTATTACTGAATTTTTTCTCCTTAAATTAATAACATTAATGTGGAAAGCTGTGGTTTTGGCTGTCGCTGGAAAAACAAACTTCTTAAAACTAAATTGGTTTATAAATGGCCTATTCATAATCTGGCAAGTTCCAAAATAATTTAAAAAATATTGACCGTTAAGTAAAACAAAAAATTAGTGGTCTATATTTTTTGGAGTTACTTATATTTATCATTTTTTAAAAAATAAAATCATTTATAATATGCTAAGAGAATATGAAACTAAATAGTGAGGTGCTTATTATACAAGCATTGGTTTTAATATTGCAGATATAATTACAGACGGGTTCGCTTAAAAAAACTCACCAATAATTTTATGTCTATAACACACGTACTATGCGGATAAAAAATAGTTATGATACATATTTATTATATGAAGGTCAATAAACTTAGTTTAAAAACGAATGCAAAGCGATTTTTTCGTTTGGTGTGGGCGCCGCACTACGAACATGTCTTACCTTTTTCGATAAAGCACTTAATCTTTGAAACAATTCAAATAAAATTAACGGATTAATTCTTGGGAATATTTATAGGATAAAATGAGCATAAATTTAGCTGCTATCTTTCGGATAATCTGTTGCCACATATTATATAAATAAATGTACAGAAAAAAAACACCTTTTACAAATAACAAAGATTGGATCTGTATTTTAATGCCACAATCATTATTTTTAACAAAAAGTAAAATTTATTATAACAATAGAAATTTAATTATTGACTTAGTAATTTGAGAAACACTGTATGAGCATGTTTTGAGCGTTTTTTTTAAAACCGAAAAAAAATATTTTAGAAAAATGTAAGGAGGACAGGTTGTTAAGCCCAAGTGTTATTTTTTATGTGAATATGACTGCGCTCGCTGTTCGTTTCTATATAAAATATTGTACGCCGTTTTATGTATTCGCTTTATAAGGCATAAAAGCCGACGTCATGCAATATTTGAAACCATATTTATTAGTTTTTAAAATAACATATCGACTGTGGAAAGGAAAAAGGACGTAACCCACACAAAATTTTACAGAAGGCACGAAAAACGTGTTTTGATGATTTTCGGCCATATGCAAATTATGGAATAAACACAACCTTGAAGTGCATGGAGACTTTTAAACTGGTGTTTAATTGACATAATATAATGTTAATTCAGGATATTGTCTAGGAAAAACTTTTATTTCAGTCTTTTTTCTTGGTTTCAATGTTCACAAGCCCATCTTTTTACAATCTTAAAAGTAAAATTTAGATACTTATTCGGCTTACATTCTTTTGATAGAACGTGTATTAAATTGTAAACATTGTAATTATCGAAAAAAATATGTTTTGAAAAAAACTGTGGGTTACGTCAATTTTCCTTTCCACAGTCGATATGTTGATTATTGTAAATATAACACTATGTTTAATTATTTTATCGCGTCTGTGTGTGTACAATAAAAAATTGCATCATTTTTTTAAATAGATACCTAAGTTTAGCAACATATAGATATTTTTGAACATGTTAATTTAATAATTTATGTCAATATTTTCTCGTTCATGTAAACAACAGCATGTGTTCTTAACTTGTTAAATTGTATGAGTTGAGTGCTGCGTGATACACAAATATAAAAAAAAACTATAGAATTGTATTATTGTCGAGTGGTCAACGTTGTTGCCTACGGGTTTAAATCTCAGTACGTACAGTTTTTAAAAATAAATTGATTTTTCAAACGATTTATAGATTTCTGTTCAAATGAATGGATTGTTGTGATTATTAAAAAAATCTCTCCCACCGTTCATATCCTAACCTCAATCAGGCTGCAGAAAGAGCGATTAGCTAACCACCTAGTCCTGTCCTAGCATTGTATTCCAAACTCTCTTCAAAATGAGAGGCATGCAGTTCTCGTAGAAAACTTATGTTGAGATAAAATCTATTAGGAGTCGACATGCTGCACATTGGCAACGCAAAAATGTTTGCAGTATATTATTAGCGTTCGATTTAAGTGATTTATCAAAATGCAACTGATAATAGATCGAATTGCACAGGGCATCTGTTTTTATTCAGTTTGCACAGTTTAATGAACTCGTTTACATGTTGGTAGCACTTATTTAAGCTATTCTAAGATAGATACTCCGAGGCAAAAGTATCGATGATGTTTCCACCCTCGTATGCATACATAAACATCAAATTAATAATGAGTTATTGGCACATAGTAAGTAACGTTAGGTGTATTAATCTTTTAATAAATTAAAATTGTAGAAATGAAAACTAAAAAATGGAAAGATTTTAAAACGAGTTGTGTAACCACCTTAATATATATAATAAAGTTGAAGAAGCTTTTTCAATTATGCTTACCAATTAAACATTTCTTACACTCTTTAAAAATGTAGATATGGTAATGTGTTTAACGTGGCAATTGATAGAATTATAAAGATTATTTATTTTTGAAAACCTTCATCCAACAGCCAAGCCAATGCAATTTGAGCTAGAGATATAAGTATGCATACAAGTAAGGCTTAGGAACGCTGGAGTGTAAGACAACAAGGGAGCTTCAAGAAAAGTTCAGCTAATAAACAACGAGTAGGCTTTCAATCCAATAAAGCCTTCTTTTTATGTCGTTAGCATCTGGTCACGTGTCCTTTTTGTCTATGGCCGAAATTATTTCTTTGACATGTTTGGTTTCGTCTACGCCAGACGTGATTCAAATATTTTATTTAATCCTTTCGTGCATTGTTTATTATTTTTCCCAATGAGAAAGAGAATTGATCAGTCGAGTGAAACCTTTTTTACCGATTACAAAAATACTATATAAAATACATTATTTATTTTAATACAGTTCACGGTGTTAAGAAGCTTTGAAGTCGATAAATATCTTGTATGATTGATTGAAGTAATGAAAAAAAGAAAATAATAAAAATATTAATAAAAACACAATATTACTTTGTACTTTATTCCACTTTATTAATTTTTCGCTCATTGCGAGCTTAGTCAACTTAAAATAAAAAAATAAATAAACAGTGCTATTTATAGAAAAATAAATTGAAATAAAAAGGTGTAAACAACAATTGATATTGAGAAGAATTTACAAATTACATTGGAAGTGAGTTATTATTGCATATAACCGCCCCCGCATATACAAGGAGTGCATTGATCAAATGCCACATTGACCGGCCGCCACTGAGTACTACACTACAATGATAGTAAGTAAGGAGACGAAGCTTCAAATAATAATTAGAAGAAACAATAATGTAGTGCTGCCATGTCTTCAGAAAACATTCATCAGAAGAAAGCATCAGACCAGTGTGTTGGAATGATGATGAGTTGAAGAACCTTGAAATACCGGTCCTTAATATATTCTTGAGTAGTGCAATAACAACAAGATAAATCAGGATTGCAATACATTAGAAAATAAAAACGGTTTCTCTCGTACTTGCAACGTGGTATTTTAAATTATACTAATGCGAAAATGACGCAAATGCCAATGGTTTCTTTCCAATGAGCGAGATTCCCAGCGGCATCGGCACGTTATGTGATTCCAAATTGTCCAATTTATATCTGAAACGGCAATAATAATGAAACCAAAAAAATTCTTCAGATACAAAGCAAGCCGTTACAGGTACTGGTCGTCTAGCAAAGGAAACGACCTGTCAACAATCTGAATCATAATTGAATGTCTGGAATATTGTTAAGAATAGTAAAGACCTCGGATACATTATTTATTGACAATACGTGATCGTAAAGCAAAATGTTGGCCAATATCTGAACTAAATTATTAAATAAATCTCATATAAAATAGTGCGACAAAAACGAGTTGTCGACGAGAGAGAGAGAGGTCAACGATTTATAATTCAATGACAATTGCATTGAGACAAAAATACTGCGTATAGGAAGATGAGCGTGATCAATCAACGTTTATGTTAATTAATCAAGGTATTTGAATGCAGAAAATATAAAAAATATATTTGATAATTAATTAAGTGTCATAACAGTAACAAGTAACCAACGATTGAATACACTCCTAGACACGTTCCACAAAAAAACTGTGATCAAAAAATCTATGTAAAATCAATCAGTTGACAATGCTCGCATTGAGCGAAACCGGTCCTGAACTTTTAAATAAAGTGGAATAAAGTACATATAAATATTGTTTTTTTATTTACACAATGCCTTTCCACCAAGTATCGGCAGTGAACACCCTAAAAGTGGTAAAAAGGTTACATAATTCATAATGATATCGAAGATTGTTTCCGTGAATTTAAAAACACGTGTAATTTGAAAAAAGAACAACATCGTGAAAAGAGTAAATTACACAAAATATTATCCATCTGTAAAATACACAATTAATAAAAAAAAAAGCTATACATCGCTACTTGATTATATATGATGACTTTTATTAGGGACTGGAAATCAATCGCTTGCATCGCTAGAAAATGTTGTCACGTCTAATGTTTAAGGATCTAATGAAGCCTTTTGCTGAATTTCTTCATATTAGAAAATTTATTATCCGCTGCCGTGTTTTTGTTACTCGTTACTTGTGTTAATCGTTGTTGAACAAATTGGTTTGTTTTGGTTTAATCTCAGGAAGATACGTTTTCATTGCAGAATCATGTAAGTTATTTATGTTAACAGTGTAAACAAGAAATATTCATTTTATCAGCTATTATGTTTTCCTGTTACATAAAAACGTTCATATTATATCAGAATTCATTTTTAACGTTTTATAATATGCATCAACGGAACGGTCTATAAAAAGATTTCGATTCAATTGTACCTGTCAATCAACTAAATTGAAACTCATCTGTTTTATGCGAACTATTACTCAATCCACTTGACACAGTAGTCTTAATAAAACATAACCTTCAAATAATACATTGTCTTTGTTCTGACTAGGGTATCCAATCCCAGGATCCCGAAATCCCGGGATTTCTAAGATATACGACAATGTTTTTTCGAATAACACGATTTTTTTAAATTTAAATTCAATGAAATACCCTCTAATTTTTTAAGAAATTTAATCACTTTTATACACGGTTTTTTGAAACGAATAAAAAATGACTGCATAACGTTTATTGCAGAGGATAGGTTTAACATAATGTAATGTTTTGTGATTTTTTTCATGAATACAAGGGTGGTCTTAATCCGACAGTTTGTATATCGACTGTGGAAAGGAAAATGACGTAACCCACACATAGCAAATTTTGCAGGAGACACAAAAAACGTGTTTTGATGATTTCAGGGCATATGAAATATACACAACCTTGCACTGAGACTTCAAAACTGGTGTTTTATTTCAATATTTAATTCTTTTTTCTTGGTTTAAATTTTCACAATCTCATCTTTTTTCAAATTTAAAAGCTTAACTTAGATACTAATTCGGAATTTACAGCTAACATCCTTTTGATAGAACGTAAGTTTGATACATTGTGATTATCGAAAAAAAGCTGTTTTGAAAAAACTGTGGGTTACGTCATTTTTCCTTTCCACAGTCGATATAGTTCCAACAGGCGACATTAACGTGATGAATCGAGACTTTAGAGAGGATCAAATATACCCAATATCGTATTTTATTTTTTAAATTCAGGGAACCGATCTTTAGTTTTTTTAATGAATTGAATTTCATCACTTTTTTACACGGTTTTTAGTGGAAAACATCTACCGTGTTATAAAAGAGTGTATCTATGTACGTAAAATTGAGAGCGGAAGTTTCATTAGAATATTTTTTTTTAATAGATGATGATGATAGATAAGCACTACTTATGAATAGATGATTAGCCGTAGCCCAATCTACCATCTTCAAAAGATTGCGCAAGCAAAAGAGTACAAATAAAAAACTTATTAATAATTATGTTTAGTAAAAATATTGGACTTGCTTTATCCGGCCTAATGATGTATAATTTAATACACATTAGGGACTTCGAAGAACGACTCTTGAATATGTTTTTTGTGCTGCAATATAAATCAAAACGAAATTATAGGCAATATGTATAGAAGTGCTTACCGTGCAATGATGTCATTTTTTCTCGGCGGAAAATTCGACTCGTGGTCGTGGCATTAGTTATGCTTAATAAACACTGCCTGTATACTCATTATCATCAGAAACTTAATGGTATAAAAAAATATACCTCTCGACATTGTTAACCAGTGAAAAATGAAAACCCTTACACCAGTGGCGGCCGGTCAGTGTGGCATTGGATCAATACACCTCTTGTATTATGCATACATAACATTTATACCATTCACTTATTTTAAATTCTTCGTGTATTTATTGTCTATATATTTATTTTATTATAGACAATTTTTGATATTTATCATAGACAATAAATACATGAAGAATTTAAAATGAGTGAATGGTATTAATGTTATGTTTGAATATTGTTTCATTAAATTATAACCGCCCCTGCATATAAACACTAAACACTGAATTTTTGAAAAAAGTTAATAATTGAGGGCATTACTTGCAAACCCGGCTCATTCCAAAATTGTTGTAACATGAACCATGAATGTAATTTAGTAGATAAAAATATTTTTTGAAAGTATTTTTAGAAATCAGTCTCAAACCTTGCTTGACAACATCCAAAATATCATTCCAAAGTAATGTAAGACTGAAAATACTTTTAAAATATACACTATTTTTCAAAATGAAATTCAAGTTTCCTTTATTAATCATTTTGGAATAAGCCGTGTTCGCAAGTAAAATCAATGAATTGTTTTACAAGAATTTATAGGCAACAACTGGTAGAATTATGGCTAACAATCGATCCTCGTAAAAACGAAACTTTGTAGAAAAAACAAAAATCCTTGTCAATTAAACAAATTAAAAGTGGTTATTAAAAAATAAAATATTGAGAGTTTTTATTTTTGTTTGATATATTGATGTTTCCAATAATCTAACGATTAACAATCCAGAAATCCGGTATTTATAACACTTTTATTGCGAATAAAATAATGTTGTTTTTTTATCAAGTTTGTAGTTATTATAATGAATGAATGGTTTTTAATATATCAGCATTTCGTTGTGTGAGAGAATTGAAAAAATCTTGACATTTTAACTCGGGAAAAAAGGCGTAAAATTTGCTAAAAAAGCAATAATTGATTTCGTTTCCAATAAAACCTTATTAGGGGCAATAAATACCGTGAAATAAAAGTTCTAACTATGATGTTGGCGGTGGTTTTTTTTTAAATATCCTATTTGCCTTTAACGGAAAATCGATGCGTTATTTTTGGCAATTACACACACACAATAATCGCTGGAACGTTGAGCGGAATCAAAAATTATATACGAAAAAAGGTTTCAAAAAAAAAATGATTGTGTCCAGCAATTTTGTACGATAAAAACAAATCGGCATTACCAGAACGCTGTCAACAGCGGGCTTCGTTCGTACAGGTATAAAAAATAATTGCACAGAGAAGGAAGTTTGGTTTACTTGACTACTAAATTACACTTTACCAACCCATTTCAAACAGAATAAAATATTTAATACATAATCAATGATAATGTATGTAGATAATTACAGTATCATTTTTTACGAGTATCTTTGGTACGTAATGTAACATGTGAATATAAAATAAGATAAATTTGAATCGTCCAAATAACGTTTAAGTTTTGTCACTAACGACCCGGGTTTCGCCTTTCGGCATCTTCATGTGATCAAGTGCACGAATGATCTTGAACTGACGTTCAGTAATACATTTTTTTAAATCCATATCTGTTCCCTATACGGAGCATATGGTCACCACGAAGTTCCTCCACGAATCTCTATCTCCAGCCAGTCTCTTCGCCTCCTCCCAGTCAGTAATACTTATCATGCTTATATAAGAAATATATGTGTCACTAAGTTTGGGGCCATTGCTGGCGAAATGGATTAACCAATGGGAATACGTGCATATTTGAATCGTGAGTAATATCAAAAGTAAGTTAGTGACAAAATGTGTGTCAATGTACATAATTTGAAAGATTCAAATTCCACCAAGCACCTTATGTCGAAGTCTTAAATTATAAAACAAGATATTGTTTACTATGAAAAACTTCTTATAAATATTGACCACGTACATTGTAAGATATTTTTCAGTTAAAAAGACAATATTTCCGATAATACCCACCCAGCATTTTATGTCGCATGATATGCCCAGCAATACGTCACCCAGCCAGTCGAAAAAAAAACATGCATTTTATGTCGCATGATTACGCCATCTATAGTAGGAAAAAATAATAAATTGATAAAAGATGCAATATTTAAATAAGCATTACGTCTCGTTTAAAACGTAATTTGTTATTTAAATAACAAATCTCCGAGGCTACGTTTATAAAATACACAAATCTACACAGTTAGATATTGTCCCAATGCGGTCCTGTATTAAAAATTCTATAAGATGTCAAGTCTTAATAATCCTCATTTTAAATTAGTCATAGTTTTTATGAAAATGTGGCAGAAGTCAAAAATCAATTAATAACGTAAAATAGGCTGTGCCTTTTACGTTATTTGTAGATAGATAGATAGCTTTGTTAGTCAGTTCAAGTTAATCGGTGCACTTAAACGCCTGAAGATGCCGAAAGGTGAAACCCGGGTCGTTAGTGACAAAATTTGTGTTATAATATGTATATAATTTGAACGATTCAAATTTAAGATAGCTTTGTATTGTAATGTAAATGTGAGAACTGATTTGTTAGCTATTCATTACGTGTTTTTTCCAAGAATATTATATGATTCCTTGCTAAAGATAAATTATTATTTTTATCAACGAGCAATGTTCCTCATAAATCAAAAAAAAAACATTTGCATCATTAAATGCTACAAATATTATTTGAATGGCGGAGATGTGGACAAATTTGTGACATCTGATATCTCCCCCACCTCCTCCTTCCAACACTAGATTGAGTCAAATTATTTTAAGTTAAACTTGGATAGAAAAAAAACATTACACTAGTAATACCATTCTGGACCATTGGGTAAATAATTCTGAATAAATGTTGAATTGAAAAATATGGTGTAAAATATGGCATAATATGCTATTTAATGAATGTGAAAAGGGCTGCGAAAAGTCTTCAAATAAGTTACAAGTAAGCAAAAATAGCACACATCACGTGGATAGATCAATTGGGATGAATAGATTTTCTACACAATTAGGTGCAAGATAAGTGAGCAATTGTTTCTGGAGGCTCCACGTTTAAAAAAAACCGTCAGTGTGTTAAAGGCATCCCTTTTAATTACTGCATACAATTGACGGATAAGAATGCAATAGTTGGTGATGACGAGCAAATAACTTGTTCATATAAAAATTATAACTTCAGACGAAAATGTGGCAAGCACATAGCATCCAAGGTAATAATTTAAGCCATGAAATATTTATGAAAATCTTGAAACACATAGTAAGTGTGTCCATAAGCAAATACCGAAGTTTGTGGAGCGAAGAAACATTGAAGCCCACATGCCAAAAGATCATCGAACTATTAGTTCAAACTAATTTCAAAACACAGCAAAGTTATCCCGCTCTGGGAGCTTGGCTTGAAAAGACCCTCAAATATTTCATTTAAATTTCGGTTTAGTAAAAAATTATGATTCAACCTCGTCTGCCATGTATATCAAAATAATTGACCGCCACAATTCAGCGTCAATGCAATTAAGTAAGGTAAACTGTACAATTATAGATTTATTTGATGTGATTCAATTTGTATCCTTGAATGTGTGAAATATTCACATCAGAATAAGTTTACGAAATTATTATCTAACAAAAGTTATTCTTGTTTTATACAGCGGTGGGCTGTCAATACTTAAACATTCTCAAAGCAATTCTCGATGATCTGGGGAAGGAGTGAATTTTTAATCACTTTATGCAATTATATGCAATACTTCAATAAGCAATCGATTGTTTGTTACTTAATGCACTTATAATATGTAACAATATGCAATTTGCCGTAAACTTATCAATGCAAATGGCTAAAAATGTACTACTGAGTATACTGAAGCTGCGGTGGAAAATATATTAGTCAGAAATTGCAGTTATACACTAATTTGATCTGAGAATACTTTTTTTTCATAAATTAACAAGGTGTTCGCGTGAGCCTCTATCAGCCCACCCCTGGTTTCATATAATGAATAGATATAAAAAAAACTATCAGAAATGTGAAGGGAAAAAAAAGAATTTGTGTCTTAAGAGCATGAGTTTCAGATACTTTTGCAACCCTTATTATTCACTCTTGAAAATATGGCACAAAGAAAATAGGTGCTCATTCTTTATTACGCTCTCACGTTTTGTCCTATCATACGAAATTAAATATTTATAAGCCAGTATAAATTAAATAATTCGATTCAAGTCAGTTCTTGAATAATCCCTTTTAATTAGATATAATTTTAGTGAATAGCTTATTCTGATAACAGTTTAACAAGCACGATAAAACTAAGTTCAGGACGAAAGTGACCGCAGCGTTTGACCGAGCCGATCCGAAACCATGTCCCCTAAATCTATAAGTTAGATGTGATGTAATGCAGGTTCGGTAAGTATCCGCGCAGGATGATGCGGCGCCACGGGCGACCGGAAGCTGAGACGGCGGTCATTTTGGCGCGGGAAACTTTGATTGGATAGTCGAACTTTATCGATACCATAAACACAAATGTTTACCCATCAGATCGGTCCCGTCTTTTGACGATTATTATATATGTATATTAAAAAATACTTACTCAAAGAAAGGGTTAGATTTAAAAAACTAGAACAATTAGTAAGAGTGCACGACATAATGTATCATTTTAAATATTGGCAGTAAATCATTTTATAAAAGTATCTTGTAAGTATACATAAAGATGGTTTTTCTAACCGATTACATACACAAGGGCCAGTAGTAATGAGCATTTTGATTAATAGCCAGTAACTTACTTAATTAATGGAATCCAAACTCATATTATCTATTGTCAAAAATTTACCCTTCAAATTTACTTATAAACACTAACTGCATCTCTATCGGTGTCTAAAACTGACATTTTCAAACGAATAATATGATATGTTTAGAAAGAACCAATCGGGATTAGTATTTTTTTTCATTGTATAATTGTATATTTTGCATCGTAAGAAAGTGCCACTTTTCACTCGCATATTCATGGTAATTTATAACTTTTTTTATAATTACGAAAAATGGTGCTCCTGTGTTTTTTTTTGCGTTTGAGTTAGGATACTATGACAATTGACAAATTCAAAATTAAATTAGATACTGAGATGGTTATATTTTAGATATTATCTTGGAAAACTACAAAGGTACTAGTGAGTTTATAATCATAATTAAGTGATGTAACGTTGAACGCTTTTCTATTTTTACACTCACGACAATGTGATGTTTGTTAGCTGTCCATTTTCTACCTTCGTCAGTTGCCAACAAAATTAAGAATTTTGAAATACTTGTTTAGGAATTGAAACGTTCGATAAGTTGTGAAAGATATTGTATAAGACAAAGGAATTTTATCTAAAAAAAAAACTTAACTAAAAACACATTACTTATAAATTCCTTTGCCATTCCATTAAACTAAAAAAATAAGAGAAATAATTTTATTTTACTAAAAAAAACAAAATGATATAATTAAAAAAAATAAACTTACTTACGATGAGATGGCAAGTGGTTTCGATTTCCAAATGGTGATGCCAAACCAAAAATAAAAGCTACGCATCTTCAAACAAAGCTTTGATGTATTGAAATAAATAATGACAAAAATCATAAAAAAAGTTTTCATTGCTCAATATTAATTGCACCAGGGATCCTTAAAGTGCTAAACCACCAATGCTGTACAGAAAATTCGCTTAAAGCATCAAAAGCTCGCGACATATTATAATGAGTTTTTTGTTTTGTTTAAGCGGCTTTCAACTCTTTCAAAACGGACAGCCACTAACCGCAAAACTTCAAACGGAAAATAAGTTAAAATGGCAGGATTAAAAATAAGGGATCGTTCCTAATAAATGACACACTTTGGGACCAATTTTTAAATTATTTGGAAAGGATAATTCAGAGTAAATGGTATAACGGAGCCAGTTCTAAAATGAGGTAAACAAAAGTCATTTTAATGGAAGTTTTGGAGATCAAAGTTGTAAATATAACTTTGATAATAAGTTATGCTTTATTACGTGATCTACCATATCGACTGTGGAAAGGAAAAAGGACGTAACCCACACATAGCAAATTTTACAGGAGGCACAACAAGCGTGTTTTGATGATTTTCGGCCATATGCAAATTATGAAGTAAACACAACCTGAAAGTGCACGTAGACTTCTAAGCTGGTGTTTAATTGACATAATCTAATATGAATTTAAAAAAATTGTATAGGGAAAACTAGAAAAAAGATTTATAAGTAATATAAACAAACTACATTTAATGAAACATCAATTCCAAAGCAAATTACTTCAAAATTCAATACAAAAACAAATTATTCGTTCGATGTTTTCACTACACCACTTAACTAACGAAATAATTGTATGACTTTCATGACATTTCGACTTCATCATTAACAACTGCCCGTGTCTGTCGAAGAACCTATATTGGACGCAAATTTATCCAGCTCACAAGGTGTTGCGAACGGAAAAGGAACAGGTCGTAAATGGGTCTACGTCTCTTGCGCGTGATTCTCCCCGGTAAAGAAAAAATAAACTTTTCATATAAACTGATAAGTTAGAAATAGTGAAAATATAGAGTTACGTAGATAGTTCGACAGAGTTTTAGTTTGCCATACTCTATCGAATGTGATAAGAGGGAGAGAATAAAAATGCAGTCATAGGAAGTATTGCGGAAGAAGATTTTTTTTAATGTGGAGCAGATAGAATTCTAATAGAGTTTATTTCAATAGAAGAGTTTCTACGAGTATTGATTGTTACGCAATTGCTCAACCTGTATTAATGAGTAGGGAAAGAAGGATAGGGCGAGGGCAGGACTAGTGGTAAGCTAATCGCTCTCGCTACACTTCGTTCTTTAGGATATGATGGGTGGGAGGGGGAATTCAAGACATAACTTACATCCATATAAAATAGATTAAAAAATCAATCTAGAAAATTGAAATTTTAACCCGTAACCTCCGAGTTCTAAGCCGACCACGTTGGCACTCGACCACGCAGCCGGCTAAAGCTTTGTATTGACTTATTTTAAATACACACAACACATGATGCTATGAATAAATCGGCAATGAAGTATTTGACAAAACCAATTGTATGTAATATATATAATAATATTAGTATTTCAAATGATTTATTTGCAACCAGTTTTAAAAATGCGATCACTGCTAGCTCGCATGCTTCAGAAAAAAACTGACTGTCAGCCATTATCTCAAAATTGAACGTGTACTATACTTCGACTTGAACAACGCGAAACAAGTAATAGTATCATACAGCGATGTAAACGGCGATAAACAAATGATATTTTTTGTAATAAATAAATTATGTGTAGATATGTAGTAATCGATCGATCTGCATGACGAAATTTCATATTGTAAAAAAATATTAACAATAATTGCAACTCATATTTTTTATGTAAAAAAAAAACGAGTAAGTTGTGGATGAAGAGCAATAATAAGTATTGCTAAATATTGTACCAATAGTAGCGAAAAGAATCATGGTCACACTCTATTTAATAAACTACGTACTACAATAATGTTTGCAATAAAATATAAGTTGTAATGTTATTAATTCGTTGAACTGGAGTTCGTTACGATAACGTATTGTAATATTACATTGGGAAATATTTGAAACGCAAGCGTAATTCTATTTTATCAAGTGCATCAATATTCGTGCACCGTTCATGACGAAAGATGGTCACCCTGGTTATTCGAGACAAACTGGATAAATTATTTAACAAAAAAAGTAATTATTTATGTCGCGTTTTTATTATTTTTTTAAAACATAAACCTACATACGTTTTTTTTGTAAGTTTCTTTATCTCCTACTTTTTGTAGCTTAAAACCAGTCCTTTTACAACAACGAATACATTTCATTTGACTGATGACTTACACACATCGCTATGAATAATGTTAGTATATAATACATGTTACATGAGGATAAAAACATAGTTTTCTCTGATAAAATATAATGTATTTATTTTTAGAAAAATCTGTCATGATAATTGAAATGTCACAAGAAACGTAAATTTTGAATTATTTGTTTTAAATTCAAATGTAATGTTAGTTCGTATAAAAATCAAATATTAAATGTAAATTATTATTTTGAAATTATCATTACCTGCTTTTGTTTTGTAGAGACAAAAAAGTTAAGAAAAAAAAACATATTGAACTGAAGAAAACTGGTTTAGTTTTTTTAATAAAAAAAAATGAAATATACATGCCTATACCAGTGGATGGGGAACCTGCAGCCCCTTGGCTACACTGATGCGACCTTTGACTTGATCAAAATATTCACTTCGATCAAAAAAAATATACGCAAGCGCTTGGACAAAAGACCCACTATATGTTCGACAGTCGAAAAATAAAAGTGAGGGGTGTCAGCGTTTTCTTTACTGCGGCCTTATTTTGAATCAGATAAACGAAGGAAGCCTTTAGAAATGAAAAGGTTCCCCACCCCTGGTCTATACTCTCTAAGTTTTAAATGTCGTAAATAGTCGACAAACACACTACTACTTACATCTAAACAGTCTAAAGAAGAAAGCTCTATCACGATTTTTAATTAATTATATTTTTGTGCAATTAGTTTCGATTTTTTTTTTTTTTTTTATTACGCTATCTAATTACTTTAAAACGCATCGCGATAGTAATACGTATCGAATGTGGCAATAATTAATTTCGCATTACGCGAAAAACGAATTACCTAGTTAGTTTATTGGCCAGTAGTTAAGCGAGCAGTTACATTATTGGAAACGAAAGCCGTTTCTCTTGCCCTATTTGCAGCCCGGCCGTTTAAAATTGTTTCTGCAGATTCTGAAATATTATTAAACTTGGCATTTTCCATATGGCCATCGGACGATTGCCACGATCGCTTGCGTCAGTTTGGATTTCGACAACACTTTCAGAGTCGCGCTCTACTAATACAATGCGAAAAAGAATCGGCATTATTTTTTCAACACCAATTTTAGCAAAACTTAAAATACATACTAAACCGGCTTCGCTTAACACGGTACTCGCTTAACACTGCACTCGATTAACACTGCACTCGATTAACACTGCACTCGGTTAACACGACATTCGCTTAACACGATTTTCATTTTGGATTTTTTTTGTTATTGAATCTTCATTGTAGTTTCTTGATACTCTTAGTGTCAACGAGAAATGAAACAATGCATTGCATATGAAAAAAATTACACGAAACTCAAAACAGATATACAATCAAAGATTACAGATTTTTTTTTGATACGGCCGAAGGAAATATAATCGAAGGCATTGATGATGGCACTGAGATCGAATAATATATTTTTTAATAGTAATAAGTTATATGTATTTATTTTATTAATATTTCTAAAAACAGAACCTTTAACCCTCTTTTCCATACTTTTGTTAGTCTCACTTTACACGGTTTCCTTTAACACGGTGATCTAGCAGAAGCTATATTCAGTGTTAAGCGAGGGATAAGTGAATATTGATCAGTATTCCGGCATTAAAAGTTCGTATATATTTTTAGTAATATGGTAGTGATAATATTTTTGAAAAATAAAATAGTAAAACATTAATTTTATTATACGGCGTCTGTTGTATGAAAATTCATTCTCAATGAAAAATTTAAATTTTAAAAAAATGATATTCTACTGGAACAGTACTAACTATATGCTTCTCAAAAGAGCGAAACACGTAAAACAATTAGTATTACAATTGCAATTAATTATTCAACTTGAACAATTAACTATTAATTGATTACTGCATTAAATGACTTGACTAATTTCGTCGTCTTTTGAAACATTATAACAACTTAATATACAAATGGTTTTAGTTATTTAACTGCTAATAATGATAAATATTGACTTGTTTCGCTTGGTGATTGGTCATTTTCACCAGATAAAAATGCTCATTTGTTGAAATAAATAACATGAAAACTAATCAATTCGTAATCAAAATAAATACACAAGTTACGCCAATAGTTGTTCATATAATTATAAAAGCGAAAAATTCTCATCGGTGCGTTAAATTAAGTTTATTTTTTCTGCGTAATCTAAAGATTGAATTGGGTCTCAGCGGGTATAGAAAAAATAAGGTCGATATGAGACAGGCAAGCGAGGGTCCTTGATGGAAACGTCTTATTGTTTGTGAGGCAATAGGCGAGCTAAAGAAAATATTATAGGCCCAGCGAATCTACGAGTCGTTAAATTCTTACAGCACAAGAAAGACCGAGAGACAATGACCAGAACATCGGTTCATAGAGAATAAAAGCGAAATCGAAGAGCGAACTTGTCTATGGTTTATGTCCTCACGGACAATCAGATTAATTTTGATTGCTTCTGAATACTGAATATGTCGCAACTTATCTCAATACTCAGACATCGTAAAACGTGTATATTATTTCAATTGCAGGGTCGGACGGAGAATATATAATTTTAAAAAAAAATCAAACGTGACATATTCAAATATTAACGAAAAACATTTTTGTTAATTAATTGATTTGGCATTTACTTGGCAGAACTCCATTAAAACAGATTAAAAATATCAAAGTATTTTAGTTCTACAGTTTTCAACTGTAAAAAAAACTGTAGAACTAAAATACTTTGATATTTTTTATCTGTTATTTTTGTTAATATTTGGCACTACAACTATAAATATTTATGAAATAACGATCTATGTGAATATTCAGTCTCTTAAGAGCAACGCAATTGCATCACAAGCACCCATGTCCTAGATCTAGATTGTTTTTTTTTAATATTATGAATTAATATTTATCCGAATGGGACTTAGCCCATATCAGCCTGACCGCTAGTGTTAAGCTATTATCAACTAAAACAGACAAGACGAAGCATATGCAAGCATATTGAAAGAATGCGAGTTGGCATCACTCTATCTATAACATAGTGGCATAATGTGAAATTAAGTAAACTGGTGTAAGCTAACATGTGTCCTGTTTTCAGTAGAGTAGAAATAGTTCCAAACATTTATCACAAACGCAAAAGATTTTTTAAAAAAACATACTTTTGTGCAGAATCAAAATTATCTATAGTCATTGAAAAATATTTATAAAATTTGCTGATTTTGATATGATCATGGCTTAAAAATACTCACGAATGAGAAACAAATTGAACAATCTCTGCTGGAGCTCAGACCGAGTTTACAACTTAAGATAATATCCTCCGCAAGTATCATGTTTGTCCAAAACGTTTTAGCAACGGTCAGCTCAGAGGAGGCTGGGGTGAATCGTATCGTATACAAAGGGGACCGAATAGGGGAGGCTGGGGCAGTGTGGAGCTCTGAGTCGGGTAATAAAAAAGTATTTTACGATTCCAGTCGGCCGCGTATGTTTGTTGGCCTTATTTCTGCGCCCCCCCCCCCCCCCTTCCGCTCGAGTTTATCGGTTTCGTATTATTTTCGGTTGCATTAAAACTCTTCGACCGTGGCTGTAAAAAAATATATATGTAATAGATTCCTTCGGGTTTTTCACCGCTGCTCTGTTTGACGTAAAGGAAAATGTCGCCTGTACCAAATTCGCATCGTATTTGTATTATTTACAATACTACAATGATATACATGCAGACAACTAGCGCTTCAAGAAGCGCCAACTCAAATTGATCTTACAGATGAATATAAACATAAGATTTTTTAAAACACTGGACCCTAAAACAGACGGAAAACCTGCAGCCTTCCCAGTCTTATGTTCGGATTTATTTTTTCATTTCATCGCTTTAATTCATTTGAAAAAAAAAAGATTTTTTAAAATGGCGTCTTATTAACAGACATCACAAACACTTACGCCTTCGAACAGATCTCGTTAAATCGATAGAAAAAAATGCTGTTTGTACTGGGACTCGAACACGTGAGATCCGGCGCGGAAGCCCACAATGCTAACCGCTGCGCTTATAGGACACCCGACAAGTTCCCAACTATATTTTGTTTTAATCTTGTATGCTCTACTTAAATACATTTAATTTATTTAAAAAAAAAAGTTTAGTAAATATTTTGCTTGAATTAACACTGGTGTTATTATTCATACACTCCTCATTTTTGTATCTGTTTTGTTTTTGAGTTTGCATGTACTTTTTCTATTGAAAATATTCTAATTAATCGATAATTCGTCAATCCTTTATTAACATATCGACTGTGAAAAGGGAAAAGTACGTAACCAACAGTTTTTTCAAAACAGCTTTTTTTCGATAATCACAATGTTGATACAGGTTCTATCAAAAAGATGTAAGCTGCAAGTGCCGAATTAGTATCTAAATTCGGCTTTTAAGTTTGAAAAAAGAAAGGCTAGTGAATATTACAACCAGGAAAGGGGACCTAAAAAAAGGTTTTTCTTGACCAATTTATTAAATTAATATTACGCTAAGTTAATATAAAATCAGTATATCAGTCACCGTGCACTTCAGGTAATTTACTTTTAGCCTAAAATCATCAAAAGACGTTTTTTGTGTCTCCTATAAAATTTTATGTGTGTGAGTTACGTCTTTTTTACTTTCCACAGTCAATATGTAATTATTTATTTTTTTTACTCTGAAATTTCTACGGGCAGGTAAAACGCTAAAAGTCTGAATTACTAACATTGTATGAAAATTCTATTTCGCAAAGGGATAAAGACTCGTTCTTTTTTCCATGCCCTGTCTACTGCAGATAAACCGACTTCAGCTAGTGGTCTTTAAAAATCCCAATAAAACGGCTTTTATCTTCGAGATTTTACGTTGGCGCGCGAGTTAAAGATGGCACCAACAAAATTGAAGTTTCCAATATCGTCCCGATATTATTACAACGTCAGATGCTCGTGCAATAAATAATACGGAATCTAAGACGCGATATTATATTGTGATTGCTTTTAATCTACTAGTGTTTTACTGCAAAAAGTTGAAACGTTGAGTATTGTGATACTAAAATTGAATCTCTCAAGATATGTTTGACACTTTTGACAATTTCGGACATACATACATATCGACTGTGGAAAATAAAAAGGACGTAACCAATAGCTTTTTTTCGATAATCACAACGTATCCAACTTAATACACGCTCTACCAAAAGGATGTAAGCTTCAAATGCCAAATTAGTATCTAAATTTAGCTTTTAAGTTTGACAAAAGATGGGCTTGTGAAAATTGAAACCTAGAAAAAATACTGAAAAAAAGGTTTTTCCTAGACGATTTCTTAGAGATTAATTTTAGATTATGCCAATTAAACACCAGTTTAGAAGTCTCTGTGCATTTCAAGGTTGTGTATATTTCATAATTTTAATATGGACCAAAATCATCAAAACAAGTTTTTTGTGACTCTTGTAAAATTTGCTATGTTTGGGTTACGTCCTTTTTTCTTTCCAAAGTCGATATAATAGAAAAGGGGAGTTATCACGTTACTTTCAATGACAGTCAGTAATGATTACATTTTTACTAGGATTAGGAAAGGTTTAATTTCATCAATTCTTTCCTCACAAACAAATATTATTAATATAGACACTGTCAATCATCGGTGGAAAGACATTATATCCAAAAATAAAACCTAAATGATGATCATGACCAATATTTTAATTAATAAAGCACGAAATTGTATAATTAATATAATTTCTGCATGGTACTTAGTGATAGAAAATTTAACTGTATTATACATATGCAAAATATTTCTGAAACTAAAACAAATCTTAGGCTGGACTTAGGTGTACTAAAATAAAACGAAACTGCATCACCCGTTGTATTGATGGGGATAATTGATAAAAAGAAGAGGCGAAAGATGTGAAAGATTTTTTCAGTTTAAAATACCAAACTCAAATACGTATGCCGTAATTAATATGTTAAATGGGTACTTCTAACTCACTGAAGCAAAAAATCGAAAGTTCCAGAATAAATGGTCGATTAAAATTATCGTTCGCAGAATAAAACAGGGGGATTTAGAGAACCCCACTTGAAAACAAATATAGGGTGAGTTTCCAATAATAATAATTGGGAGAGAACGAATACTTTTGGAGAGGCCTTTTTCTTTCTCGTTCCATCCGCAGTTAAGTAGTCAGTGTTCTAAAGTCATTCGCCAGTAAAAACGCCCAAATGGGCACTTAAGATTCGGCCAGTTGAGGGCATAAAAGATCCAATGCTGCCCTGGGTTAAGACTGTGCCGTTTTGCAGTGCGGCAGTTTTTTACACTCTATTTCGGATTAAGTATATTTAGAAGCGCTAAATGTTTATTGGACATTCTGTATTTTATTTCAAGTACACCAGCCTGACTATAAAAATCAGGTACAGTGTTTTAATAAAATAAAATACGACTCCTAAAACCAACTTCCATTGATTATTTTTAATTTTTAAAAGGATAAACGTTGGTAAAATAATTTTATTTTTCTAAAGATTTGTCAAGAAAGCTAAATAAAAATAATCATTATTTTTGATGACTTACGTGCCTCCTTGTATGAATATATATAGTATTTTGGATTTCCCCGTGTATCCGTTTTCACTTATATTTAAAGTGGGTATTTTACCTGCAACAAACAAAAAAAACATTATAAATTTTGATGAAAATCAGCAAGATCGCATGATAAAGCAAGAAAAAAATATGGTTTTTCCTATCATAACATAAAGTATTATGCATTTAATCGATTCACCTACATAATATACAAAAAACAGTAATTAAAGATACACTTCTAAACTTAATCATATGTTATGTTTATTTAATTAAATATAGATAACTTCAGAAATACATACCAAAATAAATACCTCAAATTACAGTAATAGGAAAAGATAACATTACAAGAATACAAAGCAATTAATAATTTCCATCTCATGTTTAATGTGTGAAAAAAGAACTTAGATAATGACAGTTTGTCGCATAATAAGTTTCATCGATAAATTGAAATTTATAGTAAAAAGCGAAGTGTAATTTGTCTTTGGTATATAGATTTTATGTCTTACAAATTATGCACCAAAAATATTCGCAGATGTCTTATAGAGAGAGACGTACGTATCTATAAAACAGCTTCACTTCACGAAGTCACCGAGTTTCCAGTAGCAATGATTCCAATTTCAGTTCGTTCGAAATTTGAATTTATCCATCTCGATCCACAAACGAGCGACCGCAGAAAAAGTTTCTCCTACTCCCTTGCGGTTAAAAGCGGCGAAGCCTTCAAGGCGAATTTATGTTGCGAACTCATTCCAAGATGATAAAATAAAATATTGAAAATGAAGACAAAATTAACTGCTTCCGTGCGGGTGACTACAATAATAATTGAAAAACTTAAGTTCAAAAAGAAATTTCGAAAAAATAATTTTCAATATAAACTGTATAAATTTATATAAATTATTACAGTACTGAGGCAGAAATTCACGCTTTGGTTGGATAAGTATTTCAATATATTTTTTTCAAATTGTATAAAAACTCCATTCGTATTCCTGAAATATAATCACTTTTAGTTTCGGAATAAATGGATGATAGATAGATTGATTTGATGTAAAAAAAATACACATATATTTAGTTGGATATGTGGAAAGATTTGTAAGCTATAAACGCTAAGATTCGAGCATGAAACTGGATCTCGCTAAATTAAAAAAAAACATTTTAACAATTGACTTCCGAAAACACATTGATTGTACAATTATTTTAATTAAAGACAAAATCAATTATGACAATGATCAGTATTTATCGATACATAGATTACCACTTTCGATTATATTGTTTGGCTACAAAAAATATAATACAGTCTTCGTCTTTCGCGAAGACGGTTGCAAGTGAATTTAATTTTTTTATACATTTTGGCTTTTCGAGATTTTGAGAATAATAGAGAAGCAACATTACGAGAAGCCGGCGACGCCCAACCAATAAAGCCTTTTGATTCGTTCTGTGACTCGAAACAGGGCCTTTCGCTTGACAGGACCGCTCGCCCACGCCAAGTTATTAACACATCCGAGACTCTGTAAAATGGACTGCAAAAATACGTTTCAATTCTAACTAAGTACTTATCAGTTATTATTCATTTTTCTTTACATGAATATAGTGTTTAACACTTCCCATAAGGTGAAAAAAATGTTTTTTTTTTAATATACGTCCTAGGTTTTTACCGTCCATCAAAGGGCGGAAAATGTTTTTTCACTTGGTTATTTAAGAGCCAGCAACATATCGAAAGTATTTTTAAGCACCGTAGGGAAAGTGTTAAACAGCAGTTATTTTACGAGAACTAATTGACAAAAATTATTCTATAAAATATATTTTTTAAAAACAATTCAATCCATTGTACTTAGTATACGTTTGGCTAACACCTTGTCCTCTTTACCTAATTTTTGGGTCATCAAAGTACAAGTACTTAAAATGACCAAAATAATTTTATGTATATGTTAGTTTTGTTGATAGTGTGGACATCGTTAAATAAATGCAACGTTAATCAAAAGTCACCGAAAGAAACGCGGAATAAATATATCCATTAAAATTTATCACAAAACGATTAACCGTTCTGGAAAATAACAACTTGTATTGTCTTAACATTAATTTGTTTTTAATTGATCGAACCTTCAAAAGGGCAAAGTTGCGTGACGAAATATCACAAACCGGTGTGCAATCGCCGATTCTTGACTGTAAATGGAAACAAAACAAAAACGCGGGAAAAATAGTAATATATCCTAAGGTCATACGAAAAAAACAAACGAGTGATACCAAAAGGAATTTCAAATGTAGAACATTAGATAATTATGTAAAAAAAGTGTTTCCAGGGTCAATAATAACGTTACGTTTAAATTATCTCTTCCTGTAAAAAGTATGAAGGACAAGTTTGGCCAATAAACAACCTCACCTGTGCTAAATTTGAAATAATTACAAAATATCTTACATCGTTGGCAATAATTGACAAGACAGTTGTTCAAAACAAATTCGATGGTATACAATAAAGGTTATGCAACCGTTACTGATCAAATTGAATTCAATTTGACTTTGATACATTGATTAATAAAACACTCCACATTTATTAATGTTATGGATCTTAATAATGTATGAAAATCCGGAATGTGATTGTCATTGACGTAATGTGTACTCATCCTACTGAATATTATATGAAAACGACTGCATTATTGGTTTAATTGGATGTAATCTAATTGAGAATGCATTTGTTTAATTTGAAATCTAAAATAAATACTAACTGTCAACACAATGATAATCCATACCTTCCAACTAGGACTTGTACAAAATCCGACTTTTGACAAAATCTGTTTTTGAATTACGAATTGATAGGAAAGTGTACTATAATTTTTCAACAAAAAGACATAAAAATGTTACTATAAGAGATTTCGATTGCTTCTTACAATGAAAGTAAAAAAGAGATTAAATGATAAACATGACACCCGAAAGGAAGAAATGCAAGTGATGACGCTGAGATAAAGGTAAATGACTAGAGCTGATGAAGACGGAGGGCTAGAGAGTCAGCTTATTTGGGATAAGTCGTCGTGCAAGAGTAACGACAAAATAGGAAGATGGATTAGGCTCGAAAGCCAGGTCACACAATCCGATAGCGCTTCGCGAAATTTATTCCATGGCAGTTAACATTAACGAGCAATTAATACTAAAAACGTTTAATTGCGCACACAAACGATGAAGACATTAAAGATGTTTTATTTGCCAGCGAAATAAAATAGAAAAGAACAAATGGATATTGTGTATGCAAATCGGGCAGTTTCAAATAATTATTTGCATCCGATTTTATTTATTCCAAGTCGTTAAGAATGTTAATTCCGCCAGCTGAAAATGCAATTAATTATCAGAGAATATATATAATCTTTATAAAAATATGTGGCTCAATTTGGCTAATGTTTTGCAATAGCTTTGTTATGTTAAAAAAATAGTTTTGCTTGTCTGAGCACAGCGTGTACATACACTTGGAATTGATTATTTTTTGTATCACAGGTAGACTGTCTGTTCGTCTTTATAAAGCGTTCAAAATGACTACTATACTAATGTTTTTGCGGATCCAATTTGCATTTACTAAAAACTAAATATATGTATATTCGTAAACTTCCCAAACAGTTAATGAACTAACGATTTTGATTGTTTCCAACTATATGTATAATTTAAAGTAACATCACTAATTTGAAATGAAACTAACCTGAATAAATGACACATAAATGTTACAGAGGCTTTGTTTATGGTTGATATTTACATGAAAGCAGGAAATAGTTTTGTGGAACGCAAACAGAAATCAAGAACTACGAAAGATAATACTAACAGCAAGGAAGTAATTAGTGTGATATTGAAAAGTATTTCAAAGTCAAACAGCGAAAAAACGTAGAGATTTTTATGTACATTACATGTCATGAAGGGAAGGGTATACTGGTTATGAATAAAAATGTTAGTATTTTCAATTTAAACAATGATTTAATATAGAATAACACGATTGTGTTTTAAAATCATCAAATAACTGCCTTTCCTGCCGTTATTGCATTATAAAGATAATTTTATATCGACTGTGGAAAGGAAAAAGGACGTAACCCACAGTTTTTTCAGTTTGAAAAAAGATGAGCTTGTGAAAATTGAAACCAAGAAAAAAGACTGAAAAAAAGGTTCTTCCCAGACAATTTCTTTAAGTTATATTAATTATGTCAATTAAACACCAGTTTAGAAGTCTCCGTCAACTTCCAGGTTGTTTATATGTCATAATTTGCATATGGCCTAAAATCATCAAAACACGTTTTTTGTCCCTCCTGTAAATGTGTGGGTTATGTCATTTTTCCTTTCCACAGTCGATATATTAGCATAGTTAACAGACTAATTCACGGAGCTGAAAATCACAATACTAAGAGGGGAAATTTTGAACATTGAAATAATTAGGGGTAGCTTTGCGAGAGATCCATCTCGAGTCGTCAAGAGCAAAGTTAACGAACCAAAAAATACATTTTGCAGACCCCGGGTGTATGGAATATCTTAACAGCTTTCTCTGTGCCGGCATTGAAAAGTATAAAATTCCCAATAATACACCGTCTTTCTAACCGAAAATGATTACATTATTGAGTCAGACTTCTGTTGGAGCAGAATTCGTAAGTAAATATTCGGAACCGTGGAAAGTAAAGCGGAGATTGAATAAAGTGGGCGTGCGAATGGTTATAAATTTTTGTATTTTTTCCTCGACGATCGAAGTTTTTTGTGGCCGAGACTCTCTCCCTTTGCGGGAATCTGTCTGAAAGTTTGACTGTGAAGGAGCGCCGGAACAAAATCGATTAAAAACAATTTTATTCGTTTTAAGTTCTAGCTTTTCGGAAACGTTGCTCCAACAGGCAAGAGAAAGCTCCGCGGAATGGAGTGGGAATTATTTAACACAAGGCTTTCGGAACTGTGTGAGGCGTATTGTATTCTCCATTTAGTGCAATATAGAAAAGTATGAAGTGTTATGAAGTGAAACTGTGTCGCTTAGATTTTCATTTACATTTTCGTCCACGAAAATTTTTAATCAAAATAATACAGTTTCTTTTATATACGCTATAAATACACATCTTTTAAACAATCTAATACACCAGTAACGCAGCAAAGGCAATATATTAATTAATAAGTTAATTAACAAAACTCGTCATGAGAGAAAACAGTCCTGATCATATTAAATAAATGTGGAATTAATACTTAAATAGAATGCCTTAGTATTACAATGAATACCTTAAAAGTGAAATTATTTAATCATCTACCGATGTGTACTGTCTTTATAACAAGTCAACCATAAACAATCAGCTATTTCCATCATTATTTTTAAACATTACATGTTGTTGATAAATACGCTTGTTGTTAACGATGTATGTGAGAGTGTGTTTTGCGTAAGACAGTTTAAAATACCACCAAAAATTATAAAGTAAACTTGCCTAAAAAATAAATTTGACACGTGTTTCGCCTGTTTGAGAAGCATTCATTCTGAGAGAACAGAAGTCTGATGATCCTTCTCAGAGACGTGAAAAACATGTCACACTTTGAAACACAACAAATGGAATAACAAAGTTATCATTTTTTAATGTATTTTTTTTAAATGAACTTCCACAAAGTTACCGCCGAAACATTTGAAAATATTAACATAGTAAACATTAAGTCGTAAAAGACTAGAAGGTACGATAGATTACAGCAAAATCAATTGATAATAACTGGCTTATTTAAATTAAGTGAGTTTGATTTACATCATTGCGTATTTTTATTAGGTGTGTGTTCATTAAAGTAAACAAATTAAATGGTCAGAATGGAAATCGATTTTTGGTTTAGAATAAAAATATGAACGGTCAGAATAAAAATATATACGGTCAGAATATTTTGTAACAATTTTGGTTAAGTTAGGTAAGGTTTTTTTTTTAATTTCATTTAAATTAAGACTATTTATTCTGACCAATATATTATGACCATTTAATATAAATTCTGACTAATGTAAAATAAGTTCTGACCGGAAAAATAGGAGCCTTCATTAAATGCATTTTTTTTAAGAAAACCATAAGTTGACAGAGAGTTTTCGTTTTCAACTATTATGTTGTATATTTGTGTATTATTTTGCTGTTACTAAATGTTTTCTTGAGCTTTGCTATATTTCATGGATTAGCACATGCTGTATCAAAATATATATGTCACGTTTGGTTTTATTACGCCCATGCAGTATAGTTCAATTTTCTTTTATGGGTGTTGAGAATGAATATGGAGGCACAAGCATACCCGAGTTACATAATAGTTTCTTGACGTTATTACGGGCGGATCCGTGGTTTCTTTCAGAGATAATCAGAATGGGTTCGGATTGAAATTCAACAAAAAGGGTGAAAGTGTAAATCTTGTTTTCTTCAGCCACAGAACCAGCGCCGTAATGGCCTATAAATTTGAATTTTCCGCATTTGAGAGATTGATAATCTGCGAAAAGTCGTCGTAGCCGTGTACGCCAACAGAGGAAACCGGGGAGAATCGGGACGTGGGGTTTAAGGAAAAAATAAAAGAAGATATATTATTGAGAGACTTCTAGAAGATTTTTTGTATGCGCAGGATTTGTAGAA
Organism: Himalopsyche tibetana; assembly: GCA_030503985.1. Lineage (NCBI taxonomy): Eukaryota > Metazoa > Arthropoda > Insecta > Trichoptera > Rhyacophilidae > Himalopsyche > Himalopsyche tibetana. The sequence goes on along the minus strand of JAPJYX010000015.1, from coordinate 21,246,157 downwards.
GGAAATCCAACAATCCTGCACCTTTTGGACATCGTTTTACTTGTTTAGTAAGTGTACGAAAATATACTGCTAAACACAAAGAAAACAGTTTTGCTTTGAGGGATTCCTTTGATGGAAAGGTTTTACAACTTTTAAAATCAAATTGAAACATTGTATTGGAGAAAAATTCTTTAAATTAATTCACATACATATATATAAACACAAAAGATAAAATTTAATTTAAATGCGGTTTTATACAGTAGTTTATAGAAGTTATCGAAAAAATTGGCAAAAACAGGCAAAAATGCAGTGAGTAAAACATCTTCTCAATTGTCACTTCGCATACCAGAAGAAGACGATATGTTTGTTATGTATTATATATATGCATTGAATTGATTATTCTAAAATAGTCACACTTTTAAGCTGTCAAAAAATATTATAATTTACGATATGTATCTGAGAAGCTTTTATAAAAAAGTACATCATATCTTTAAATAGATCAAAAAATAATAAATTTATGCATATCTTTGACATTTATACTAAAATGACAGATTGACTAACTTTCAACGCGTGAATTAAACAGACAGACTTTATTTCACAGCGAAAATGAATATAACTTGCGAATTATTGTTTTATTTCTACGAATCGACACCATGACAACTTTAATGTTTCTTTTCACTGTTAAATAAATTGATTAATTTGACTGATAACGTACGCTAGCATTCATATCATTCTATATATTTTGCAAGTATTGTTTTGCAAGTTAATGATAAATATGAATAATCAGCAGTAAAAAGAAATAGTTCGGGGGAAATTGTTAATGGATTCAGCTAAGGACTTCTAACGAACATTCCGTTATAGTAAAACTATTTCTAATTCTCTTTTGTATTATAATAAAGCTTGATATTAAATATATGTAACAAAGAAGATCAATTATTTAAGACAATTAAAACTTGAAACAATTAAGTTTATAATGTGAAGTTTACTTGTACAGTATTTTTTGTATTTAATAATAATACAAAGAATTAATTTTCTTACCATTTTTAGCAAAGGTTTCATGAATTACGTCATAAGTGTACATAAAAAATATGTAATTATTTTATTTCTAGGGTAAAGTGGGGCATATTACTCACGTCGAGTTCTTTCTATCAGCAATTAAATATTATTGTAAGTAATAATTAGTAACTCAATAAATTAAAGAACAAATGGATATGGAAAGCACAGCGTGTTTATGAATATTATACACGTGACAAAAAAAAAAACGCAATTGAGAAGGTGTTAGCTGATATTAAAACAAAATTTATTAAAACTGTACCAAGTGTATAATCTTTTACCCATGCGATGCAAGAAACCCAGTTTCGTGTAACACCGTCAGGTTTACAAGAAACGCTATTTTCACGTAAAAATATAAGTGTACATTTATAACTTATCGCTTATCATCGTAATTTATATCAAGTTTTTTCTAAAGTCACGGCGTGCGCTTGAAATAAGACGTCGCTTTAGCAACTTTAAGTCGGTTTATTTACAGCGTGATCAAAAAATATATTTAATAAAGTGACTGGCATTAAGAACTTATTTGAGGACAAAATTTTATTGCCTAAATAGGGTATAGCCTAAATCGAGTATATGCTATATAAAGTATGCGTAGTATTCCAAGTAGAATAATTAACGTTTCCATTGTGACTTTTGTTTCGCCAAAAATCTACACTTAGAAGTTTAGAACCTTGTAGTTATCGGGTCGCGAGTTGTTATTTAGGCACGAATAAATAATATTTACTTACCGCGTTCTGTGAGGTTGTCGAATAACCCGTAACCCACCAATTGTTCTTAGTGAGTTACGATATATTGCTGTATTTCGAGCGACATATTGGACTTAATGGTTGCATTTAAAATATGGATGCCAGAAAAGTCATATCCAGACTTCTGATCAGAGTAAACGGGAATAATTGAAAAGACTATGGATGGACCGTGGAAATTCCTTGATTGATATCGGTAATAAATTCGATGAAAGGGAAGACAAGGAATTGCTCGAATCGTTGCACTGTTGCATTGTTGTAGGTTAAGTCTACGCAATTCCAATAAAAACGGACCTAGATTGTACTTGACCGACCCAACTGCAATTATTTACAACTGAAGCCGATCCACGAAAACAATGGCACATTAGAACATGCTATGTAGCTGAATTGTATTGCATTATGGGTAGGGGTGTTAACTTAAAATTGGGGTATTTCATAGTCACACGTAAAGCGGGGGTGGAAGCCGCACCGCCACTATAAACGGAAAGATTTATGTAACAGATATTAATCAAAAGATAGATTATTTTGTTATTGTGAAGGAAGGATCTCGGAGGTACAGTTTTGCTTCAGCACGTTGCGGTCGGGAGATCCGGTGCGGTGTGTTTGTGACAGACTGAGCATATTATAATAATAATAATCTGGATAGGTAGTAGCGAAATCTACCCGGGAGACGCAATTACCCGGGGGGAACACTTCCCCCACCGCCTCTCGGTGGGTTATGATTAAAATTTCACTACGTAATTTCTCTTCACGAAATGATGAATCATCTATCGGGCATACACAAATGACAAAGCCATGTTTGATGATGTAAAATATAAGTAATCTCTCAGTTTCTGAAAAGCGTTAAGTCAATCAAGAAATTTTAAGCCGATCTGTTAATGAAGTCATTCAATGGCCATTATTTTCCGTTGAATGATTATTTCTTTCAAAAAAAGACACTCATTCTCTTGGGTACAAATTCACAAAATTTTATTTCGGTTTTATCATAAAAAAATATGCAATGATATCGTTAAAAATGATTTTTTGGAATTTGTTATTATTTTAGCCAGTAAAATTAAATATTTAGATATTGTTTTTTTCTATGAATATCGAGTTGTAAATACGCCTGCACCATCAGGAAAGGCCAAAGCATCGATCGCAGACCTAATATTTTTTATTGAGCGTCATAATTTAATTACATGTGATTTCAGTCGATAGTATTATCAATTAGTCGGTCATAGAAAAAAAGTGTGGCCACGCCTGATCTAGACGTTCTTAAAATATACTTAAAGTTTTGCAAAATTTTAAAAAATAACTCATCAAAATGTGGTAAATTGAATATAATATACATATTTATGTGATGTATCATATTGATATTATAATACATATACTTACTTACTAGTAGATATAATATGTATGTCGGTCAATAATATGAACTGAATTTACTAATAAAATTATATTATGCAAATAAGAAAAGAGGGAAAAAAACACTAACACAAATATGTATATTTAATGTTGGATATATTATTCTTGCTAGATGTAATTATGTATTATGATTTTCAATAAACTGAAAGTGCAAAATAAGTAAATAAAATGTAAGCAGAGTCCAATTAACTTCGCTACAAACAATTTCTTGTAAATGATTAGGTAATAATGAATGTAATGCAATAATAAATTACACGCTCTGTACTTCTCCATACATATGAAATCCCACCCATCTTGAAAACCAGCGAACAACAGCGTGTCTCAAAAAAACTGACTACCGTGTTACACACATTCTTGCGAAATTTATCACATTTAATAAATCATTTTGGTCGAATGCAGCAGGAATATTTTACGTCTGCATTATGCATTTGATTTAATTAAATTATCACATATCAACAAGATTTTTATGGTTCCCGAATCAAGATTGCTGTATTTGATTTAATATATTTAGTTTGTTCATTATGATATATTCCAAAACTACAAGCGTAAAATGATATATCGGAAGCCATCATTTACAAACTATGCTGTGATTGTAAAAAAATGATGAGTAATGGTGAAATTATTCCAATTAAAAAACAATTAATACACATTTAAAAGTGATATATTTATTCACTTTTTTACAGACGCCATTATAATAAAAAAATAAGCGGAGAATATTCAAATAAGTGCAATAATTTTATTGACGGAGTATAATAAACTTCAGTATGTTCGCTTAATCTATTTATAAATTTCAAAAGAAAAAAAGGGCGTATAACATTATTACAAAAATGTACCACGAGTTAGTACCATAGCGATAAAACAGAACAATATCGAGAATAATTGATTCGAGCAACCAGGTTATTAATTAAAACAGGAGACGGCATGTTTTATTGACAGCGATCCATGTCACAACTGCCGCATGATGAATAACATTAGGGCGTATCTAGTTGTTCACAGTAATGAGATGTAGTTTTACCGAAATGAACGTGTACATATTTAGGGAAATAGATTGTTATAATTAAAGCTTAATTTTGGCACATTTTTAATTTATTTTCAAAAATCTTTGTCCACTTAAATGTACATTACATAGAAACTGCGGAAATGTAGATACGCCCATATGTTATTAATTACGTATGTGAGCATTACTTTGTAATACTGATTCGCGCAACCAAGATATGGAGAGTTTTATTGAGAACAACCTCATCTGTCCTGATATGTACCTATGCAAATCTACTAATAAAAGATTTTTACAATCAGAAAAAAAGTTCACTGGCTTAGATTTTTGCTGCGCATGCGGATTTTATGTCAAGATGAATTTTCGAGTCTCCGCAAAATAATGTTGCCAGTCGCGCAATTCTGTGCAATAAAAAAACATCTGACACATGGATTATTTTAATAAAATTGCTCAGAACGAACGACCTTCATCATTACCGGGTGCTATCGCCAGCACACCTATTTTTGATTGAACAATCGACAAAACAATTAATGCTGTGTGACGTCACAGGCGATACGATCTGAGCACACGTAGGTAGGGATTGCAATATCGGTCTTACCGAAACCGGGTATTTTATGTTTTTTTTTAATACCATACACCGGTTTTGAAAATGCAAAACATCAGTGCAAATTAAATGTTTTCATTTTAATAAAATTATTCGTGATGAATTAAATATTATAAGTATCTAAAGAATTGTATGAATATTGACTGATTCCAAAATTAACCCTCCAGAGACGAGAGCTTTTTTCCGATAAAAAAAATATTTTCTAAGCCATATTGAAGTCACGGATAACTTTTATTCCTATCCAAAATTAAAAAAAAAAAAACGCAAAGTCGTTGTATAGAAACCCCGCATGACTATATGGTCATGCTCATCCTTTTATTACCGTGTAATATTGAGTACGGACAGTAGTAAGGACAAAAGTGACCGTATGGGCTTGCAAACATTCGGGGTTGAAATATAGCTAAACGTGATTTTTTTAAAAATATTTACAATTTGACCTCTTTAGATCAACATAATTTCAAAACAAATATATTAGCAAAATAACTGTAAATAATTTTATGTTTTTATAAAAAAATATCTAACAGTTTCAAAAAGTAAATTAAAAAAAACGGAAATTAAAAAAATCACATGTGCTTTTGGAGACCGCTCCTGTTCCTACGGCTGATGACTTACTGTAGTCCGTACCCTTCTTAACCAAATATGAGCAAAAGCAACGATATTCAGGTAGAAAAAGTATGAATAGTGGGATCAATAGACAACGGTGTTTTGTGTGACCATATGGTGACGCTCGTCCTTGGAGGGTTAACTAGAAGTATTAAAAACTTTAAGTATTGAGAAACCGTAAGTAATGTATGAAGATCACCTGTTTATGATTGTGGTATATTTTTTTAATGGTGGGTTTTTATAATACATAAATTAATTAATAACGAAATATCGATTTTGTTTACTCGACCAGTATTATGATCCTGAATGGTTGTAGTTCTTTGCTTTACTTTAACTCCTTTAGTAATACCGGTATTGAATATCGTCGGTATACTGCCAAAAACGTTAAGTCAAAAATTGATAGTTTTGTATTATGAATGCAGAACGATAAATCTCAACACGCTTTATCGTTTAAAAAAACAAGCTTACTTATATTACATTTAATTATTTCGATATACAAAAAAGTATTAAGAACATAGTCAATTTAGTTGGTAGTGATTCCTAGAAGAAAACTATAAATAACTTTACAGTTTAAAGCTGTGAATTTCTTAGTTCTACAGTGTAGGGGAACCTGCGGCCTCCGATAGGGCCTTTTGACTTGATCAAAATATTCACTTTGATCAAAAAATTATACGTTAGCGTTTGGAAAAAGTGAAGTCAACCCATTATAAGTTCGAAATACGAAAAAAGGTTCCCCACCCCTCTTCGACAATATCCAAAAAGTTTTTAAGGTATAATTACTTAGGTCAATTGTATATTTATATGACTATCAGTTCGCTTTATGATATTCGGAAACGACGATTATCTCAAAACAAGGTTTCTTGACTTAACGTTTTCTGACAGTATACTGTCAGAAATACCGGCATTGATCCATTCGGTATAGCAATCCCTACACGTAGGTGATGCATTGAACATTAATTTTCAATTTGGATTAAGTACACAGTTAGCGTATTATCCACACGTCTTGCATAGTGGCATAGTATGCAATTACAAGCTACAATCTACACTAAAATAATAATAAGCTTTACTATTTAAATGCCATGGCATACTTTATACATAATAAAATAATTAAATTTCGTTTATTATGTGTTTTTAGTATGTGGTCACCCCTCTGGGAGTAAAACATTTTTTTTACTAGAATTGGAAGTCTCGCTGTGTCGGAGCCGCAGCAAACAGCATCGTTGTATTAATTGAATTGGCATTTACTTGAGAGAACTCCATTGTTATAATTTAGAAAAATAATTCCCTCAAAACCCCCTAGATAAAAGGGCGTAAGCCGAAATAGCTATCAACTATAAACATGTAAATAAAATAACTTTTGTTAAACATAAATAATTTGATATTTTTTCACCTTAGTCAACGTCGATGGCTTCCGAGACAGATTTCACGGGCTTGAGTCCTACTACGGACAGCATCTTTACAATCTACGATTTATCGATTTCTGTTACAAGGCATGGGTGTTTGTGATGTCTTAAAATTTCATCCCACCCTTTCAATCCTTAAATGACGGTGCGTACCGAGAGCGACCACTTAGTTAACCACTAGTCCTTTTCTAGCCCTATCCTTGTATTCCTGCTCCCTTAGAAAAAGAGAGGTTGAGCAACCGAGTAACAAACAGTGTTCGTAACAAAAAAAAAAATGCATTTTTTATGATTCTCAAAGCTACAAGACAGGCAATTGTCAGAAAGAGGTGAATAATCTAATAGAATCGTATGGACCACAATGACAGGGTTATGACGTATGAGTTTAGATAGAGGACAAAATACAATTACATATCGTTAGGTATAAAATTGCATCATGCATCTCAAATGATAGGTCATGTTTATTAAATCCCGTCAGGATGATTGTGGACGAACTGTCTTCCAGATTGAGTTATAAAGATAGACCAATAATACCCACGCAGATTGTAAAATAAAATATTATACATAATTAATGTCAGAAGGGTAAGTTGACATTCGTTATGAGCATAATTTAAATTTCGTGTTATCTTTTAAAGATTTAACAGAAGTCACGTATGCATATTTTGATTTGACATGCAATAAATAGCTGCAGCGTTGCTTAAGTCGTAATGCTATTGATAAAAAATAATAAATATTAATTATTATTGTAAACGATAAAAAAAACAGTGTCATGTCATTAAATCGAGTGACATCTGTTCGACGATGTTGCTACACAAGTATACGTGGAAATTTTGCGGTGACCAAATTTATTACAACATATGGGACACATAAATCTGACCAACACGTGTCTCTTATTGTTTTGCATAATAAAAACAAGAAATACTAAAGTTCTTTTAAATATTTAAAATTAGTAGAAAGATTTTATATGTTCATTTATATATTATAACTAATAAAAAGGAGGATATTGTTGTATTCCATAATTTTATTGAATGTTCAACATATTATTTCGAAAAAGAAATTTTGATCGAGTGATTGGTATGCTTCATAAAAATCCAAATTCGTCCGAAAGTTACCATCAATTCGTAGGGAAATAACAATATCTTTGTAAATCTACTTCGTATAGAATTCTAGTTGACGTGTTTTTCTTCATATTGGAATTATATAGTTAAGAGCTTTGATAAAAAGCTACTACCATTTAAGTAACGGTATTGTCTTAGAATATTTAAAAATTAGAAGGGCATAATATATTATACCTAATATGATAACATTAATTGGGCACTGAATAGTTTTTGCCAAAACGGAGAACGTGTGAAATTTGTTAACATGTTTTAACATCGGTATTTAAAATTGGGGATATTTTAAAGTCTAGAAGCAAAGATCAATGTTATTAGGATGTTACAAAAGTAATTGAAACATTGTTTTAAATGCTCGTCGCCCCAGCGAGTAAAGACAAATTTGCGGCCATGCCAATTTGGCAAGAATCGCGTGCAAAAAAATGGCACTTAAGATAAAATGAAACACGATTGCATATCCGACAGCCATTTGCGTAATCTTTAAAAGCAGATAAACATAAATTTAAAATATGAAAAATAAAAAGGAAACCCTTCGGAGCGAACAGCTGTTACGGTATTTTGGCACTCGCCGTTGACAGTTTTTTTGCAAATGAGAAAATTCATTAACAGAAATGTCGTCATTCAAAAAAACTAATACTTTAATGTAAGTATCATCAGAACACAATTTATGACTTATTTTATTGGCTTAGTGGTTATATGCCAACCCATTATATAAATGGCACCAAACATCAAATATTTCTCACAAAAACTGTCAATTTTACATTTATCCAGCATTTCAATAAATATTTCAATTTTTAAGTAAAATTTGTACTCAAACACATTATTTACTATAGAAGAAAAATCAATGTTTTACATCACTTTTATGAAAAATCGCCTTTAATCTAAAAATAGATCGTACATTTTAAAAATTATGGTCCCCCTGCCATATCAATTTAATTACCGATAAAATTCATTGCTTTTTTTATTCTAAAATCTAACGGTTATAAAACAAATATTTCGTGTTTTTTCCGATGGATTCGGCGGTCAGATTGTGGAAGGTTTTTTTTAAATATAAAATTAAATTTGACAATTTTTATTTTCCGCTTATTTTGTTTCCACGTGGGTTATATTTTGTAATTTATAGCTCAAGAATAAGAATTAATTTTTGGTTGATTCATACACCTTGCGATGTTTTGTCTGACGACGCTCTTAAACAAACGAAACACGTGTCATATTTTTTAATCAACTGGAATAACAATTAAATTTATCAAAATTAAATTTATATTATTTATTTCGTAGATTAAATATGAGAATGATTACAATTATTTTTAAAAAATCGTGAATTTAGTAATATGTTTTTATATAATACTACAGTATAACTCGATTATTACGATCACGGAAATATCGAGATCTTGGATGTTACGAGGAAACATTCGTCGACATTTTAGTTTATGGTTTTCTCCATACATTTATTCACTTTTATAACGAACTACATCTCGGGCATACCGAGCAAAATCACCAATGAAATTGAAAGCAATGAAATAAGCATCAATTTTATATAAGAAAAGAAGATTGACAGAAAAATGTAAGATGTGTGTTACGGGTGTGTAAATAAATTCTATTTGTGAATTATGTGACCGCTCCAGATGATACTTCATATCTTCATATAATGGGTATGTTTGTAAGCATTTAAAAATATATATTCTTTACTTTTTGCTTTGGTTTGAAGCAGGCTTGAGAGTGGGTCAATTGTTTGGGCCCCAAGATGCTCGAAATATACCCTTATGGTGGAGAAGATTCAGAAGAATTTTTTGAGACTTCTCTATATGAGGGTATATGGATATTACCCATGGCTTTATCCAACTGACTTTCTCTTAGGCATGCTTAACTTTAATAGCTTGAACGTTCGAAGAGAAATGTATCTGGCCATATATTTCTTTCGACTTATACGAGGCCAAAATGAGAATTCCACCATTCTTGAGAATGTGAATCTAAATGTTCCTGATTATTTTTTGAGAAATCGTGGACATGAATTGTTTGTTCTCCCAAGGTATAGAACCAGCCTGCCAATGGGGATGCCACTGGGGAGAGCTTTAACGGTGTTCAACAATATTGCTTCGGATGTCGACATATTCCACGTAGACGTGGGTGAGTTCCGACGAATACTATTTTTTATGTATTAAAGTAGAGTTCGTCGGAGCTTACTCAGTTGACTTCCTTGCCACTTTTTTTTTACTGCGTTTAACAGCTTAACGACCGCGGACGCGTATTTGAGTCTTTGAAAAACAAAGGTTGCTGGCCGGTGGACTCATATATGCGTATAGGCGAAGTATCTGGAAGCTAAGGATTTTTTTTAAAAAGATATCTCAATTTGTTCTCAAATTATAGTGAATTTAGTCAAATTAAAAAAAATATTTCGCCAGGTGAAAATTTATAAAAAAAAACGTGCGGTCGTTAAGCTGTTAATATTAAATTATACTATTTTTTTTTCTCCATTGTAAAAGTTTTAAATTTATAATCTGTCAACCTTGTACAATGTTAATTAAATAAATAAAATTCTCAGATATAACGAATAATGCCCATTACAAGCAAATTTAGTCGGTCCCATCTTCCTCGTAATAACTATGTTTGACTGTATTTAATTGTGGGCACAGTTGCCATTGTTATATGTACTTTAAATGCTGAAGTTTAAATAAATCATATAATGAAGAAACTGGGTGCGATAAGAGGCAAGTATTAATTGGCAATTTAACGTATATTAATTAATATCCAATCCCAACGAATATATTAATAATGACTGCAAATACAATAAACTGACATAAACCTAACACCTATTGGCATATTTAATAATACAGATGAATTTATAATTCGTATATCTGTATAATTTATAAGTGTGCGTAAATAATATGAAGTGTCACTCACTTCGGACGGGCAATGACATTAGCCGTCTCGCGAAACATAATGTTTGACATTGACTAAATTCGAGATTGCGCAGTGCGTCTGCGCAGATAACCGTGTCTTGTTCCACGCGGAAAAATTTTGCACTCGAATTCCAGTTGCATTTATTTTTACTTTAAATCAACCAATGACGGATAATGCATCAAAATAAAACACAAATAAACATCACCCAATCTGTTGACAGCTACGTACATTGCCAATAGGTACTTTAATTAAGTTTTAAAAAGCGAAGTAGTCCAAATAAATGTCAAATTGTATTCAGCATAACATCAAAATATTTCAACTCGTAATAAATGTATGAAATCTTTGTTAAATTAAGATAATGCTATAATCATACAAATAAATCAAACATTATTAAATAAATCATTATATGGTATGTGTAATAAGAAAAACAAACACTTGGTATAAATATAATAAAATAAATGCATATATTTGAATCATTTTGATAGCTGACGTAGATAGTGGCTCCATCTCTGATTCTAAAAATAAAGCTTCGTGACATATGAAAACGTGTTCAAGTTTGATTCTTATTCAATACCAACTAAAATGGTGAATTTTAAAATGATATTTTATGACAAATGTAAACATTTTCATTGCATCACAATGGTAACACCACACATAATTATGTATCAGTATCTTTATTTCGTAATAATGACAGTTCGGGCCCGGAAAATTTTCTAACAGTAAACATTAACACAACAATTGAAGTGACCCTGGTTGACCCCATACAAATTTACTAATTCGAAAGCCGAGTAAGCTGGAGCTGTCAAACTGTAGTTCGCGATTTGTCAGTAGCTCTGCTAATCATTTCGGAGATTATTTTTTTCGAACTTACTACAATTTATATCGTATTAGAATATTGGATGTCAGAATATTTGACATTTATATATTTTTGGTATAACAACACGTTAAATATTATGTCGAGCCCGTGGTCGATTTTTCATAATCATCAGCTTCGTTCGCGGTGCCCTCGGGTTCGATTCTTACTACAGATCGCTTCATAAATTATTTTTCAACCAATTTATGACTTTATAAGGCGTAGCGAGGGCTACTAGCTATCCATGAATAACCATACCTTATCCTTCTATCTCGAGGACTCTTAGCAAAAGCGAGTTTAAGCAACCGAGTAACGAGCAGGACTCGAATAAAATATGTTAAGATAAATTCTATTATTATATTTAATATTATATAAAATATCCTCCACATAGCTTAGAAAAAAATGTATATTTATTAAAAAATAAAAATATCAGCTTACGACGGAATATTAATTGTTGTTAAATATAAAAATAACGTGCGTGTCTCTTTGGGAAAATATTGATTATCAATCAATAGCGAAAATGTTACTTTAAGTCGAACAGGAGCTAATATCATGTATATCACAAATTGTAATTTAATAATATTTCTTATTGCTTATACGAAAACGATATAATACTTATAATGTTCCATTCGTTCCACAACAACGATATGAGCATAACAGAACGATTATCCGGTACCAAAAATATTTCGAGTCATATTTTACCGGTCTTATATATAATACTTATACATAATGTATGTTACATTTATAGCATATTTATATTATTTGTGGCAATATACCTGCAAAACAAAAATAAAGTGAAGTTTGACGAGCCGAAAGACAACAATCATTAGGGCCATGTTGACGGCCTTTGCGATTAATGATGACAGAAAACACACACACGTTTGCTTTTTCATATTTAATGATACCTTATACCACTACAGATAAATAATGAAAATAAATACGCGACTATTGAGATATCTTTCACTTGTTTAACTTCAATGTATTTTAGAGTGGAAATCTGCTATTATGAAATATCGGTCCCAATGACAGTGCATACAAGCATACTAAACGACTTTTAGTTGATCCGACAAATCGTCGTTCGAAATTTGAATTGACAATAAAAAGGTCTAAAGAAAAATCTCAGTTATAATTTCGAAAACTTCCTCGCTAGATATCTCAATTATTTTAGTTTTAATGACGCGTTTATATTTTTTCTGTCGTTAAATTTAAAGTTTTTCCTTCATATTGTTATTCTGAAGCTGCAATTCTTAAAATGGTGATGATGTTGGCTGAGCAATCAGTAAAAAAGTTTTCGCTGTATAACAAACGTACTCTTAAATTTTAAAAATAGTTCTGAAGATAGCGTGGTGTCGAAATAGCTGCCGGCAACAAAACATAATTCTGGTGAAACTAAAAACGCTGAATAGGATTTGTATTGATAAAATACAAATTGGGTAAACTCTAGATCAGTGATGCACAAACCGTGGCCCTTTTAGAATTTTGTGGCGGGCCTTAAATCTTTTTCTCAAACATAGTTTTTTCATGTAAAAAAAATATTTAATAAATGTTTACGTGAACGTTTACGCTTTTTCTTCAATGAAGGAGAATAAATCGGTTCATAGAAACAGGCTTGCAAATATTATGTCAAATTAAAAAAAAAAGTTAAAAATTAAGACCAAGAACGCATTACCTTATAAATTGCATATAAATGAAACATACATATTTCACAATAAAAACCATTTTTAATACGGAAGTGCTTGTAATCCTTTTTTTTGCATGGCTTATTTATTTTCGAAATAACACGGTCAAAACAACATAATGGAACCTATTAAGTACTCATTTATCTAAATTCACATCATCTTTTTTACACGGTTTTAGGGCTGTTTTACATGGAACGTAATTATGTTCTGTATAAAAAAATGAGCGTACTTTAAATCATTTTTTTCTTTGCGGCCCGAACCCACCATAATTGTTTTATGCGGCCCGCTAGAAGGTAAAAGTTGTGCATCACTGCTCTAGATTATTTAGCATTGATCTATGATCTATATGATCTATCAAATAAGTTGCAGTAATAAAGTTGGATAATATTTTTTTAAGCACATGTAGTTTTCAAGGAAAGTAGTGCAACCTCTAAATTGTGGAGGCAGGGATAAACATATTCCTAGTTATAAAGATCCATTTGATATCAATTCTAATTTACATATAAAGTTGATTGTATATCGATCTGGTTATTGATTATTAATTAATCATATTGATAATTTTGCAGTTGCTTCAATTTTTTTTTGTTTTCCTGTGCAGCGCACGGCTTAGCAAGCGGGGTGTTCCGCTTCAAGAGCTGTGATCGATTTTTTTTTATATTAGTTTAAACGTAGCAATTGATAACGACCGGAATTCCATTTTTATTCTTTTTGCTACATCGGCTTTGCTGAGGTCAGTCACACTACTGAAACAATAAGGCCACGTGATTTGCAACTTCTTCGTATTAAAAAAAAAACTATTATTGTCCATCTGAAGTTCAAATAATATACGTACATCAACGTTCAAAACAAATATTCTGCAAGATAGACGCGGAGGAAAATCTTATCCAGAAAGACATACATGACTCTTTATCAAAAAATCGTTATCAAAAATATGAATCTCATCGTTATAGATTTTGAAAACGTTGAATATATCGTAACCTCACTTGGCAGAAGTTAGAGGTCTGCACGGGCCGAAATTTTACAAAATTACTCGGTCCGAGCCCAAAAGACTCAGACCCGGCTCGGGCCCGAGTCTTATAGCACAATTGTTACCCGAACCCGACCCGACGCCCGGATTTATACGGACCGAAAAAAACCCGTTTTTTACAAATTTACAACAATTTACTATTCTCTATAGAACTAGTAATAGTTAAAATCATCATGGCTGACTTATGACACGAACATAGTCTTAACTATTTTTCTGAAGAATAAATTCCTTACCCGGGCCCGGCCCGAGCCCGGATCACAATTGCGCGTACCCGCCTGAACCCGGCCCTCGGGCCGGGCCGGGTAAGAGCCTGCGGGCCAGGCCCGGGCCCGTGCAGACCTCTAGCAGAAGTAGATAAGTAACAAAATTGACAAAAGTAAGGTTCTTGGATATTAGTAGCATGTCCGGAATAACTCAGGGGGTGCATTTAATGTACCAACTCGGCAAAAACAGCAATTGTCACTGATTGATATTTTTGTTACAGGTAAGCATAAACAGGGGGAGGCTGGAGGGGGCTCGCGCGAGCACAATTTTTATAATATTATTCGTAGTATGGATTTTATTGTATTTTCACTTTATCGGTGGATAAAATAATTTTTGATGGAAAGTGAACCAATGGCAAATTTTAGACGTGTTTCCTTGCAACCTATCGCGATATCATACATACATACATTATTATCAGAGTCTGTATTGCGTAATTTCAAGACGTTCTTAGCGGTATATATCGAGCTTAAATTTTTCTTTATCGCGGATTCAACTGGCAAATTTCCTGGTCGTAAAAACAACATTGCTTCTGACATCTTGCGCGAAGTGGCAACAGTTAAAAATAATAACTTACACGTTAAATCAATTACCCGAAAGCCATTACCGGTGTTACCCGATAGCTGCTTTTTTCGAAAGGGAAAAAAAACTGCATAGAAAAAATGTAACGTGAGCCACAAGTGCTTGCTGCACGATCGAATGAAACCAGGCACGGAGAACATTTTTAGCCAGTTTAAGGCGTTTGACTTAATTCTCGAAACGGTTTGGCAATAATTGTCTGTGAAAATAAAATTATTTTGTAGACAAGAGATCCATCAAAAGCTCCGTATTTATTATACAATAAAAAAACATTCAGCAGAAACCTCCAAGGATAATTTTTCAAAGGATCGGCTTCGTGCAATATAATGTAGAGCAGTGCTTCCCAACCTGGTATCCACGGACCGCTGGGGGTACGCAGGTTTTTCATTCTTTCAACATTCATTGTGATAAAATATGAAAATGTGAAATAAAAAAAAATTCGGGGGTCCGCAGATTATTGTTTTCAGATTTAGGGGTCCGTGGCATGAAAAAGGTTGGGAAGCACTGGTGTAGCGAAATAAAAACTAAGTGTGCTTTAATCAATCCGGGACTGTAGACGAAGGATTCTAGTCGTTTATTTTGGTTGCATTATTCACGGAAGTGTTTTCGAAGGCATGGATTCCGTTGATGTCTGTATACAGGGTTACCAGGCGTCCTTATTTGAGAGAGACTGTTCCGAGTTCAATCGACAAATCCAGAGTCCCGCATTGCAGGTCCCTCTAAAATACCGACTTTATAAAATGTGTACATGAAAATAGTGAATGTCCCGATCTGTGATTTTGGAAATCTGTCAACCATGGCTGTATATAACATCGAGAGCGAAAATGGTTACAAAATTCATGAATAATAGAGGAGCTTAAAAGAGTTATTAATTACTCGCTCCCCATAGGATGACATGATTGTTTGACGCCTTGAAATAAATAAGATAGATGAGCATCTGTTGAGATAAACTCAATTAGGAGTCTACATACTCCACATTTGGAGCGAAAGTGGTATTCAAAAAATGGTAGTATAAATAAACGCATTTACGCCACTGATTGTAAATTATAGTGGAATTCGCAAGTTTCAAAAAGATTATCTGCGCCTGAATTCATATGACTTATGGATTTATTTGGCTTTACTCAACCGCCAGAAGGTTGCCAGGCGAACGAAATTATTATATAATACTCCAATCCAGTATTTACTCAGTTCAACTCTATTGTGACTAATTGCAGTAAAAAAGCAGCAAGTAGAATGGATTTCGGTAGCCGAAATAGCTGTAATCCTATAGCATTGTCAAGAGAGACGTCTTATTATTTGGCAGTTAACAATATTTTTTATTCATCTGTTCGCAATTTTGATACTACTGTGCTGCCATCTCTGGTTCGGTTTGGTTGATTATAGAGACGGTACTAATTCAAACTAATTGACATCAATTACGTCTTATTGTAAATATATACTACGTTCGAAATTTAAATTTTCTTGAAATGAAATAGAATTTCGCATATGAGTTAATCGACTGTAAGAACATACAATGTTCGAAATTCAAAGTGTTCTCTAATCTATGTACAACAAAATGTAGTATATCTAGCTTTTGTAAATACATACATACTTATAATATGTTCGAAATTCAAATTGTAAACTAATCTATGTATAACGAAAAGTAACATACCCAGCTTCTGTAAATACATACATACTATAATATTTTCGAAATTCAAATTGTAAACTAATCTATGTATAACAAAAAGTAACATACCCAGCTTCTGTAAATACATACATACTATAATATGTTCGAAATTCAAATTGTAAAATAATTAATCTATGTATAAGAAAATGAAACATAGTTTCTGTAAATACTTACATACTGTAAAATCTTCGAAAATCATTTTTTAAATATTCTTACAAGAGAATTTGGCGTACGAGTTAAGCTACTTCTCAAAACACAGTTAAATTTTCTTGTGTTATTGATTTGAGATATTTATTAATGCTTACATAAATAACGTTCAAATTCCACAAGTATATGGAGAAATTTGTATATATTGGAATCTAGCCAAAAACATATCTGAAAGTTCCACCGATTTTACACCTGTCTATGAGAAATGCATCGAATGTGAAAAATGCACCCATGCTCACGTAAGCAAACATTCAGTTTTAGCTTACGTGACGTCGTGTGCACTATAATGGTTAATTTTTCTTCCAAAAGATCGTGAATATCTCAAAATATGATTTACATATATATATTTGTGAATTTTTTTATAATTAAATGTAAAATCGACACCGTATTACTTACGTTATGTAGGTACATAATTATCTAATATATAGTATTTATCAACAAAAAAAAAATTTAAGTGGACCGGTTGTTCATCTGTAATTTTATATTTCTGGTGGGGTAAAAAAGACTTAAAATATTATAAAGCCCAGTGGCCTAAGCAGCTGGGAAGCCAAGAACAAATCACTCATATATCGCGATCAAATACTTAAATGTCACATGAAAAAATCTTTGCCATTTTTTTCATTTCATATTGGAGTTTTACAAAATAAATCCTAATTCAAATGTAGGAGAATAAGAAAATCTACAAGAGAACCATACCCTACATTTTTTAACTATGAAATAGCAACTTTTACCCAAACATAGTGATCGACATGCGGAACCAACGCTACGTAACTGAGGATGTCATATACTTTCCATACCACGGAAAATTATATCGCAATACACAGAGGGAAATTACCCAATCATCCTTCAATTATCGTACACAATTCTTAGCACGTATGCACTATAAAGCTGAAAATTTAAGCTATAAACAAGTCTACCGTAAGAATTATAAAATGTACATAACATAATGATATGATCCCGTATTGCAAGACTGTCAACGATGACCTTACATCTCAGACTTCGGCATTTAAATGGTTGAAGAGTTTTCAATATATCCAACTAAAAAGCAAACATTTATGATATATTCACAGTTCAGTGTCACATAATATGATCTTCTAAGGTCACATACATAGAGTATTAATAATTATGATTTCCAATTAAGTTTTGGGCACAGAAACATGCCGAGGCAATAAAAATCAATGTAAGTCGTAAATTATTAGTAAAGGAAATAAGCAATAATAGTTTTTGAATCGGTGTATTTTGTGTATAATTTTGTAATAAATTTAAGTAGGTTATGGGAATTATTGGATGACCACTTACTACGTGTCTACGCCACTGCATGATAATAAATTGATTATAAATAACTTAATATTTCGTAAAATTAATAGTTAAATTCTTCATACATTGTTATATAATTTAACAAGACCATTAAATACAATAAAAAATAATTACCTTGAATTTTCTCACTGGTTTTACATATCTCATCAACCTATAAAAGATCCTTGTCGTATTGTTTCGAAACTATTCACTCGTAATAAGTATTTCAACTGTGTTAGTTTGCGTGGTTTATTTATAATCAAATATAATATCAAAATTTTGTTCTGTTTAGTCTACGAGGCTTTAGTCTTAATTCTCATACACACAATTGTCCTTAGATACAAATTCTTGCATGAAAATGAACCGTTTGGATTTTAAACGAGAACAAAAAGCGATATTACTTGCTCATTGGTATAGACGTCACTAAATATAATTATGTGTTACAAAAAATATGAGTGATGTGTACTGCCCACTGACATTTTAATTTTAATTATTTAAATTCAAATTTTTAGTCGACTTGCTAACTTTTTATAAGCGTATATGTGAACTTCGGAGTCAGATAATTAGGGTAGGTAAAATAAAATAAAATGTTAAATATTATTAGTATGTATTTTTAAGTTAGGAAATAGGAACGTACTGGCAAACGTTGGTAGACGATGAGATATCAATTCACCGTCTGGAATATTTCAGTTGGTGCATTTATTGTACCGGTTTGGCAAGTCTAGCAATTTGGTTTAGCGATAATTATTATGAATGCAGATTTAAAGGTAGGCAATTCCAGTTATTTTATTTTATTTTATTTTTTTAATTCATGTCAACTCCCAATGTGGAGAATATGATCTCCTAATGAAGGTATATTAACAGAAGTTTTTCTATGAGAACTGTGTATTACTCAGTCGGTCAATCTCTCTTTTTCGAAGAGAGTATGTATTGATAAAAATGATACGGTAGGGTATGACTTGTAGTTAACTAATCACTTTCACTTTACTCAGTTATTTTTAAGATTGGAAAGTGGGGGGTATTTTAAGACATCACAAACATCCATACCTTCGAACAGAAATAAACAAATCGATTAAAAAAAATGCTGTTCGCACTGGGATTCGAGCCCGTAAAGTCCGGCATGGAAGACAAGACGTTGATCACTGACTTCAATAAATATCAATTCATAAAATAATTTGTAATATATCGATTTGTATTATGATATTATACTTAATTATCTAAGTAACATAAAATAATCCAATTATAAGGTATAAACTTATATCCCAAGAGATATTAACTGTTATTTGGAGTTTACTCTGACGATATATGACAAAAAATGATTGTCAGATGATAAATTATTTGGAGGGCATTATGCTCCCTATCATTATTTCCAAACTTTTTTATAACTAGATAATTGCTCGCGGTTAGCCATAAAAAATACATCATTAAAATTAAAATTGGATAAGTATGTCTTTCGTCGTAGGTTTTTAATAAGTGGGCCCTCATTACAGCAAGTACCGAAAATATATTTACAAATTATTGAATTGTAACAACTTTCTATAATAAAAAGATCTTTTAAAAAATATTAATAGTTAAAACGGAAAATTTTAACGTGGGATAATAATAAATACAAAATAAATGATATATCAACATAAATATGTATGTACATTGCCAGGTAAGATTGAAGAGAGCATACAATTTATACCTGAACCTACAATAAATGAACCTTTTTAAATGATTTCTAATAAGTAGTGTTAATAATGGCATATTTAATTTGATGTCTCAAGCGAGTGATCTGCTTGACGTGTAGAATAAAAATTAATAAGTGTCAGGAGAAACTATTTTACCAGACAGTATTTCAAGAGAATTGCATTGGATTCTGAAACGAGTTCTACCTGTCGGCTAATCGGTTAATTACTTATGGACATTGATATACATAATGGGACCACGTTAAAAGGACTCACTGTGATCCACGGTACAAATCGAAGAAAATCCACAAATAACAAGATTTTCTCTATGAATAATATATCAATAAAACACTTATACTGAAAACTCTTCAAGTAAATCTATAATATAGTTAAAGAAAAAAAATATTTATACCTTTGAATTTTATTGTTAGTGACCATTTTTACTTAAGCGTTTATTAATACGATTGTATTTTTTTTTATTTTAAATAGTTTTTATAAACGTAATTTTTTTCATATTTTGTATTATTATCATAACTTCCTTTCATAATTCAATTACAAATTGTTTTTTTATCTATGTTCGCTCCCACTGTTGAGCATATGGCCTCCTAATGAAGGTATCAACAGAAGATTTTTCTACAAGAACTGTTTGTTAATCAGTCGCTCAACCTCACTTTTTTCATCAAAGTGAGTAGTAGGGAAAGAAGGATAAGGACTAGTGGTTGATTAATCGCTATTACAACACCCATTTATTAATTGATCAGAAGGATGGAAGGAGAGTAAATTATGTGAATTGTTATCACAAACACCCTGTCCTTCACCCTCAAATTGTTTTTTTCTCTGTAAATAGTCCAACACGGTTTGTATAGAGAGCTCTGTCTAAACTAGTACAGTAATACCCCGCTTTACGCGAGGGATACGTTCCGAAAAAAATCGCGTTAACTGAAATTCGCGTATATCGAGGTTTATGATTAAACATAGTCAAAATTTAATAAAAAAAAATACAAATCATTTTAATCAATCACTTTAATTCTAAGAACACTTTATGCAATACATACTCTTATTTTTTACGGAAAAATACATCTATGTATTGTCTTTTGGGTAGCGTTTTGTTTACGTTCTTGTAAAATACGTTCATAACACCCAACACTGTTTTTAATTGTTTGACACACGGTCAAGACACGGTCATCATATTGTCTATACTCTGCAATATGTCCAAACCTGAATAAATTTTTGAAAGTGCATTTTGTATTTCCCCTGAAGATAAAAATTTCTCTTCTACCTGTTCTTCCTCATCGTAGATAGGATTAAATATGTTTATACGCACTCTTTCGCGTAATGCGAGGCATTTGAGCGCGAAGTTTGAAATTCGCGTTATAGTGAAACCGCGCTTAACGGGGTCGCGCTAAGCGGGGTATTACTGTACTTGACTCTAATGAATACTTGTGGTATAAATACAAATTGTTTTATTATTTTTTTAATAAATAATATTGTTTGTGTGAATAAAAGTAAAGGTAAAACACGGTACGATCGTCAGAATTAAAAACAGCAATCTTCGCACATAAGGCGAGCGGATTTTGAGGGTTTCGTTGATACGCGGAACAGTTGTATCTAAAGTTTGCATTATTAGTCAGAAAGCATACAGAGGTAATGATATCATGTTTTATGCAAAGAAAATATACACGCTTACTTGAAACTTCTTCCTTTGGTAACGAACGCTCTGAATAATTCATTATTAAATTTCTTGTACACACATCCTTAACGAGTATCACCAAGTTCTCTAACCGACCTGACAATTAAAAATCAATAAGTAAACAGGACATTTCGTCCCTCAAAGTAAATATTTATAAACATCTGTAATGGGTTAACTTTACTAAAGCAACACTGTAAAGTCATTTGAAATAACACGACTTGGTTGTACTTTTAGTCAATAATTTATTTTTTCGTTTTTAATCACTATGAAGGTCAAAAGGCATTATATTCAATGACTCAGTTGTACCAATTCCACTTGAATATTATCAGGATCGGTTTCGCTCATGACGAACATTATCAACTGATAATAACTTCGCTATATACGTGGTCGAGTGGTCAACGTCGTTGGCTTCGAGTCACAGTACGGACAGTCTTGTAAATTGTTTTTAACCCCCCCCCCCCCCCAGTCTATCCTAAAAATAGGGAGAAGGGAGAGTGATTAGCTTACAACTATTCCTGCCATATTCCGTCTCTCCTTGTAAATGAGAGGCAGAGCAACTAAGTAACTAGTTTTCATATATAAAGCATGTTTTAAGATAAACTCCATCAGGAGTTCATATGCTCCACATTGGGAGAGGACATTGTAAAAAAAATATTTATACATACTAAACATCATTATAGTATGATAAAAAAGAAACTAAGTCAGTTTAAGGCTGATGAACGATTATACACCTAATGAGCACACCCATCTGACAAAATACGCCAAGTCCCAAAACTACATAAGTCACTGAGAAAAACATTAATCTGTCACTTTTCACAAGTGTTTTATTCCTTTCATGTCAAATTTTTGAATTGGTTTCTTTTTGTGCACTATAAATATGCTTCGTAATATTTTGAAATATAAATCATTCTTAAGTAATTCATGTTTGTGTGTTCAGGTTTTTGCTGCAAGACAACATTAACTATGGTTTTAAAATAAGTTCAAAGCGAATAAAATTGACAAACATTAACAAAGTTTAAGTGCACTACTTTTTTTATTTAAATAAAATTAAGCTTTCTATTTTTTTTATTTTTGTCACACAATTTGGAAAGTAATGTTATAATTTGATATAATTATAAAATACAAAAAAACCATCCCATACAGCGCATCAGAAGCAGACATTTCTTTTGATAAGGTAAGTTTGAGTCGTTTTTTTTACCAGAAGAACATAACGGACGACCATGACATTTAAAGTTGAAAAAAACAGCAAGTACCTAATTAGGCATTAGAAACGGTCAATAAAAAAAATCAGTCACTGCCATGAGTACAGTATCTAAATTGAAATGTAATTGAAAATTAATGTTAGCAGGTACATGTATAATTATTTTTCATTTGACGTTTTATAAAACTCTACATTTTGACAGCATGAAAGAGATCTATGTATTGTATGAAACGAGCGATTTATTTAAAATGAGCATTCAACGTTTATTTATTCGGCTGAAAAAATCGTTGTCATGAAAAATGTCAGAAAATACGAAGAAATACGTAAATTAAAAAATATAATTTACTTGTAGATTTTTTTTATTGTATTCAATTAGAAATGCAATTTTTAACATATTATCCTCAATTAAAATACATAATATGTATTCAAAAAATAAAATACTCTGTTTATTCATTCCGCATATATTCAATATGATCAGGACCGGTTTTGCGCATCACAAAAAATTGAAAATTAAAAAGAATATACATATCGACTGCGGAAAGGAAAAAGGACGTAACCCACACATAGAAAATTTTACAGGAGGCACAAAAAAACGTTTAAACTTTTAAACTGTTTTTTTTTTTTGAATTGTTTGAATTTTGTACTTTTCCATGAGTTTTGTCGCTAACGACCCGGGTTTCGCCTTTCGGCATCTTCAGGCATTCCAAGTGCACGGATGTACTTGAACTGACGCGTAGTAAACAGTTTGTATCGTTTATAAACAAAATTATAAGTAGATCACTAAGTTATAAGGCTATTAAAATGTAAATTAGCGAAAATTGACGACATTAGACATTGACGAAATTAGCGACAAAACTCATGGAAAAGTACAAAATTCAAACAATTCAAATTTGATATTGAAATTCCATCAAGCACCCTCAGTCGAAATACTTAATTATTTTAAACTGGTGTTTAATTGACATAATCTAATATTTATCAAAGAAATTGTCTAGTTCTTCAGTCTTTTCTTGGTTTTAATTTTCACAAGCTCGTCTTTTTCAAACTTAAAAGCTAAATTTAGATACTAATTTGGAATTTGCAGCTTACATCCTTTTGATAGAACGTGTGTTAAGCTTGATACATTGTGATTATGGAAAAAAGGTGTTTTGAAAAAACTGTGGGTTACGTCCTTTTTCCTTTCCACAGTCGATATGTAGATGCAAAACTACCAAGAGTGTACGTAACAATTGTTTTATTTGTTTAATATAACGCATTTCCAATAAGAATTGTCAGTGAAGACATTTTAAGTGATAAGAGACATTATATAATATCAAACATTGTTTTTTAATTAAATTGTTGTTAAGTTTTTATAAACTGTTATAAATCTATAATTATTAAAACGTAACGTCATGCCATATCCGGCATTATTTATTTATGCATAATTATTATGCGGAGATGAAAAAATTAAAACTAACATTCTATTTTTTTTTTCAAATTTACGACACACGCGTTAAACTTAACATTAAATTATTTATAAAAAACATGTAGAGGATCTGTATAATATTAATAATTCGTAACTTTAAAGTCATTTTTTTTATTTCAAAGTTGCGCTTAATTCTGTTGGGCGAGTGGATTTATGTCTCAATTAAAAGTGTAATATATATATATGCGTTCACATAAAATTAAATTAACTTTTTTTCGAAAAAAATGTTTTATCGCTCTTATATGAAAAAAAAAACATATTGCTCGAATGTAATGACTCCATAAAATATTCTATTTGATTGACTTTTTATAGTTAACGCTAATAGCTAATTAGTGATTTTAAGAATCATATGTTACAGAGGAAACCAATAAAAACCGTATCGTGATATAAATTAATAACGTAAAAAATCGATTATCTCGTCGCTTTAAGGTGAATTAATTAAAGTTTATTATTAATTTTCACACACTTTTCACTGGTTCCATAAACACATCGAACTCCGCAAATAATAAAAAAAAGTTATAAAGTAGTTAATTAGGTGAAATCACAGTAATACATAGATAAATTATTTTCATGTAAACGGATTCACAAATTGGTTTTTTATTAATCAAAATAAAAAATCGAGTAAATTTATAATTTTCACACACTTGTCATAAGCTCTAATCTGATCATTTCTGAAAAATATGTTTAATTGAGAGCTCTTTCGGATATTAAATTTCAAAAACATTAATAATTAAATGTATTCATTTAAAAAAATATATTGTCGAATACAATTATATTTTCAATCGATATGCATAAAAAAAATAATAGAAAATCAGTTCGACATTTACAGTATAACTTTAAAAAAATGTTATTTTACAAAACGAATCTTTTTTCATTTTTTTTGGAAAATGCAATGTTATATTCACTGAAATCAGACGAGCTGTCAAGAGTCAATAAATTTTAATATTTTTTTCAGAGTTTTAACAAAAATGGGCGTAGGTAACTAAAAAGAAATTTTGCACTTCCTTGAATTACGTAGAGTTGTATTCAACTTTAAAAAAGCTTAAAAATATCAACAACAAAAAAACATTCTTAGAGCCCTATCAATTTATATGTAATTGCATAATACCTATATTTACATAATATACCAATTTATATAAATTTTCTAATCAGATAACTTTGAGAATCTACGTAAAGAATCGCATTTTTTAATTGTCAAAATATGTTTATTTTTATTTTACAATGTTATCCAATTGATAATAAATCATATTATAGAAGCAAATTTATTTTTAATTTTCAAGATTAAATATTAAAAAAATTGTTATATAATTTGTAAAGATAATATACTAATAATTTTAAAAGAATTAAGGTCATAGAGAAGTTTACGCAAATAAAAAGAAAAAATATTAAAATTTTGTTCCAAGTCCAAGTGTGTGCAGAATAAAATTACTAACTAGAATTTTTGATTATTTTAATTAATTTTATTGCATATTTTAGAGAATTGTTATCGCCATTGAGTATAAACATTTGGTTAACACCTATTCAACAAAATGAAAAAAAAAATGAAACTACCTATACATGTTCCAACACGTTTCTAATTAATGATTCACTAAATACGGTTATCGCCCGATGGCCATATTGTCATAATAAAGTATTTAGTACATGGATACTAATTTCCTTTCGAATCACATCAGATTAAAAACGATATTATTTAATTAAGTTTTAATATAAATTATTTGTAATTACTTTTTAATGATAAGTAAGTACTAAACATAATATTAATAACCGACTGGTTTTGCATTTTGAATTGACAATTGAAATGACTATCGCTGACAAAATTTACCGAAAATTTACACAGTTCAGAAATAAAATTTGAAATTATTATCAACGAAGTAATTTACCGAATTAGAAGTAGTAAATTACTGTGCTTAGAATACGTCGTTTTAAATTTTAAAATATATATATTATTCAAGACGTGTTTAACTTTACTTTAGATTGCACATAATTTTAGTGAATACATGTATTTTTTTAACCATAATTTCGAATCACTCATATTGGTGTTATAGACAATGCGTTTCACATGTGAAATTTATTAAATTTCTCATCGTCATTTTAATGATAAAAAAAACTTTTTTTCGTATTACCAAATTAAATATTTATTTCATCAAATCTTAATATTGATACTTGATGTTACCGAAGTACACGATAACTACTATGAACAAACTTCATTAAATATAGTTTTCCGTGTATTTTTACAGAAAAAATGTAAAAAAAAATGTTTATTTCTCATACTCGAGCTTAATTTTTTCTTACTGCAATTACACTTTATAGTAAATAGTTGATTTAGTGATGAAATAAAAAAATATAATATAAGTTTATAACGATTTTGTGTGTGTAAAAATGTTGGAACTTAATTTTAATCAAATATGATAGTCTTGATTTGACAAGCCCTTAATTATATCATCTTCAATTACAAAAATATATTACCTACTATGCAATCGCAAAAACTTTAAAATACTGTCAAAAAAAATATGATTCAAAAAACCGTATCTCTAAATTCTTAAAAATACTATTTTCTTGATCATTCATTTGATAGCATTAAAATCAACGAAGAATAAATTCTAAATTCACTCATCTAATAATCGCGCACTTCTTAATTCTAAAAGAATCACATATTCAAAATTTCACGTTTTTTGCACTAAGCGTGAAATATAGACTCACCTGAGTTGCATCAGTGTAAGGTGTCGACGAGTTCTTGTCGACCAACTGGGATCCGAACATTGGTCTTCCACTCCCAGAGGGACTGAGCGACCTCCCATCGGCCAGCTGTTGCGGAACCATTTTCACGGTATTTTTAAAAATTTTGATTTTCAACAAAATTTATTAAAAAAAAACTTACACCAATTTTCGGCGATTATTTTTAAGAAATATTTAAATAAAAAAACTGGCAAACCCTATTATTATATTTTGGGTATGTGTAATATTTTCACAAATTCACAAATATACGAATTCACTCACAATTATTATTAGAATAAATTAAAAGTGGTATTTTTATAAATTGTAATACGACGGGCTATTCAGTATTTTTGTTTCGTCAAAAACTGAAAACTCCGAAATATTCACTTTTTTAAGGGAAAAATATCCAAGACTTCATTCGATCACAACCGGGGCAAGTCCGAAAAAAATCGCTCCAAATTTACAAAAGTCTCCCAAGTCCAAAAAAGTGTAAAAAAAATAATAAGTCAATATTGTTCCGAATAAAATCTATAGGGAATGTTTTAGCCTCAATACTAAAAACCAGTCACTTAGAAGTTAAAATAGACACTGTTAAGTTTTTGGTTTGATAGAAAATTAATCATTTTAATTAGCTATCGCATCACGATGGTCTCTGTAAAATCCATGGGAATTAAGAAGATCCCTAATTCGTTCATTTTTTATAATAAATACGCGATACGCGTTGTTTCCTGGTTTGCACATCACAATCCATACACGTCCATTTCAAAACACCCTGTTTGTATAACTGAAGTTCATGTTCTGATTTCAAAAAGCTGCACGTTCCTTTTACGAAAAAAAAAATTAAAACTCGCGTAACAAAACTGTATACTGCTTGACGAATTCTCCTCTCTGTTCACGTGCTTCCGTTACGACTCCACGCAGACTACTAGAGTGACGGCTGTAACAACGTGCGATCTCTGTCAATATACGAGCCGGCTCTCAGCTGATTTTTCCCACTCCGACGTGACTTCGAGCCAATCGGAGACGCGGACAGCGGTCGCGCCTGCGCGATGCGCGCGCCGCAGTTGCAATCCCGCGTAACTCCCGCTAGTAACAATCTGACACTTGAAAGAAGTAAACACTCGCTCTGGGGCAAGTTTTTTCATGCAATATAAACGAAATAAACATGAAATCTTCAATAAATTTTCCTTTTTTTCCAAATATATTATAAGTCTGATAAAAATCACATTTTTTTTAAAATACACTTTTTCAGTTTTTTTTTTCAAAATATTCAGTAAGAAAAAAAATGTCAAAATACACTTAGATAACGACAATTGTGCGTATATTTTTTATAAACCGACTTTTTAAAAATTTTCACAAGTACGTTTTATAGTGTAAAAAATACCGATTTTATTTATTCCGACATCGAAACAAATTCAGTTTCTAAGTTCCACAAAAATTTGCGTACACATCCGTCTCTGTAAGCCGCTCTGGCCATACTGAACGAAATTTTCATATTTGTGAGCAAGTACAAAATTCACCGCACGGTGGCAGCACCAGACGGACACCGTCTTCTCACACTATAGATACGATTTGCTGTCGATAATTTTCTTTAGCAACTTATTTGAAATTTGTCATCAAGTTTGCATCACTTTCGTCACTCGATTTATTTTGCTCGTTTTAATCACCAAATGTGTAAATGACTGCAGTATTCCACTTAGTATATTAGGCCATCTGAAAAAAGAAAAAATACAATCAGAACACGACGTATGTAAAAAGATAACAAGGAACATTTTAAAACTTAGACGAAAGTTGAATGTATTGTAAGAAATATAAATGCGAAATAATGTGCGTATATTATTTTTTAAACTTTTTGGACATACAGAAATTTTCTCCAAATTTATCTACTTAACACGGTTTCGCTCTGTGAGAGACTATTAAATATTTTCATATTGTTCTTTCTTACAAGGACTTTCAATTGATTTAATGAGAAATATTTAAACGATTTTCAAATTGGTTGCATTCAAACAATTTATTGTCGATTTTAAAAACCCAGAAATTTGCGAATTTCCCATGACGAAACTTTTTTGAACTCTTCCAGGATTTGCAATATCAAAAACCCACGAATTAACGGAATTCCCAAAATAAACCAAAAATAAAAATGGAACCTTCTTTTTTTTAACCCTCGCTTAACTTTCTCTAATTTTCTCAATTCCGAAATTCCAGGATTGGAGGTCCTAGTTCCAACTTGCATACTACGTATCGTCGATTAAAAACAGATCCTACCAAAGTATTTATTTATAATATTTAATATAACTCTGATAATATTACTTCTTCACAATTTTATTAAGAACATATATTTACTATTTATTTGAAACATGACCAAGAATTATCGAGTATACCTTTCCAGGAATAACGCATTTCGCTCCCATACTAAACAGCGTATTTTTTTCTTATGGAAAATACCTAATGATAAGTGTGTACCTAGGACATTAGGACATCACAACACATTATCACCTTTGTATTTATCAATGATTCATGATATACAATCTGACCTCAATATCATTTAAAGATATTAATAAAATACGCAGTTGGTAATTTATTAATAAATATCATCTATTTGGACGTAGGAATTTATTTAAATTTTTATGTCATTTAGGTCATGTGTCATTTTAAGACAAACACCATAGAATTCGTTATCTTTATTTACTAATTATAACATTGTAAAGGATATGAAACAATAATAATACAATAACGCGTGTATTAATTAGGACAATCAATTATCCATTGTGACTAATGATTTTTTATTATCTAGGGAAGATAAAATGAAAATATTTATATTTAATTATATATTTCATAACCATTGGTAATAATTTGATTCGACAAGTCGAAGCCCGTATTTTACACGAGAAAACGTATTAAAATGTACACAATTTAAACGATTCAAACTTGATATAATTTAAGATTTCGACTGAAGAGTTCAGGTTCATCCGTGCACTTGAATGCCTGAAGATGCCGAAAGGCGAAACCCGGGTCGTTAATGACAAAATTTGTGAGAATGTACATAGTTTGAACGATTCAGATTCAAACTTGATATTGAAATTCTATCAAGCACCTTTTTATATTAAAAATCCTAAGTCAGTGCCAATCAAACCTTTTTAGTGTGTGGACTATGTATACATTATTATGTATACATATGTAACTTTATATTTAAATTGTTAATTTAGAGCATAGATTACCAAAATGGACCCAACGGCCCCCTGGGGGTACTGGAGGAAGCTGAGGGGGGCATGCTGGCCCTGGAGCAAGTAGGATAAATTGGTTTACGTCCTATCATTTGAGTAGCACTATTCTAAATCATATTAAAATTACTAAAATGTTATATATATATTAATTATGCATAATGCCTACTGTTTAATTTATATATAACTAGCGAATACCCAGCATGCGTTGCAATCCACTAAGAGACAGAAAGTGTTTGTGTTTTTATTCTGTTTATTGAATTGCTTATTTTTAAAACACAATATTTTTTGTTTTTTTGTGTGGAGCATATGCGAATAAATCAGAAGGTTTTCCAACTCGTGAGCAGGCCACATACAGCTGTCTTTGTGAGAAGCATAGAATATTTTCAAAATTTAGTCCACACAATTGTGGCGATTTTTCCAGTGCTTTTTTGATGGTCATTGCAAATGCTAGACGCACCGGAAACTGCAAACATTTAAATTCAAATGGCATATCTGTCGGAATTATTGGGATGCGTGGCAACAGTACATCGTCTCCTTTATATTTTTCATTTTTGTATCTAAGATGATAATATTCATTATCTTTTTCACTGAAAGCCTGGTACCGTTGCAAAGTCGTGGTGAATTTATGTTTCGGAGAAGAATGATAGGTACGCCATTTTTCAGTGTTAAAACGTGCGGTGGCATGCCTTACAAATCAAGTCAGTTTAAGAATTCAGTTGGATAATTGGCAACTTCGTCTTGATTCATTTATAATATCGATGGACTTATACGTTGTCTCTTCGCCTGGTATTTCGTTTTGGATCCTGAAGTTGATGGCATTAACATCGTTGCTTTTGACTGCTAATATAACACGTTCACTGAGCCACTGATGATTTTTGTAATGCTCTGCGATATTTGGGAAAACTTTGTGAATCAATTCGCTTATGGTTCTTGTAATTTTACAGAAGCTTGTTGGCAATGTGATAAATTGTGTGGATTCATCGCTTTCCATTTTTCCATTCCCAATATCCAACAATTGTTTTGCGAAACGTTCAGCGGATACGTCATATTCTAATTCTACACACATATTGGCTTTCAAAGTCAATTTCTGCACATGTCGCCAAAAAACTGATGATTTGAGACATGCACTTGATTCATTAGCAGCTGTTGAACGTGGTATAACTGGTAGAGTTTGTCGAAAATCACCATACAGTAAAATAAGTGCTCCACTAAGAAGCTGTTCATTTACTCTCAAATCTTTTAGTGTACATATAGTGAAGATTTTCCAATGCTTTTTTGTGCGTCATAGTAAATTCGTCTCATTTGATGAGTTGATATTATTAAAGTTGTTTTTGATATCTCAGTAAAACTATCCACACCGAAAACATAAAAACCGTCGCTAAACTATATGAAATACACACATTTTTTAATTCAGAAACCTATTCGGGTATCCGCACTATAACTCACTAAAGTTTTTATCGCAATCGGATTAACGGTATAGGAGCGTATAGGTAACAAACAAACAAACATTCATTTATATATATATATATATATATATATAGATAGATAGAAGATAAAGATAAGAAACAGTATTCAATTAGCTAATCACTGTTCGTTTTGACTTCCTAATATGGTACTACATACAAATTTGTGCACTTAGTGTAAGACTATAAAAAAAGATCAAAATTACTTCTTGATTACTGAATTACGAATCTTGATGATAACAACAATTAATTGCGAAATGACACAACACGTACTGA
Source organism: Himalopsyche tibetana (assembly GCA_030503985.1). Taxonomy (NCBI): domain Eukaryota; kingdom Metazoa; phylum Arthropoda; class Insecta; order Trichoptera; family Rhyacophilidae; genus Himalopsyche; species Himalopsyche tibetana. The sequence continues at coordinate 21,214,098 of JAPJYX010000015.1, read as the reverse complement.
TATCCAATGTATAAAAATATACCAGGATTTCCCAAACTATGTTCTGCGTAATAAAAAATCTTGGCTAATTTAAAAAAAAATCAACTTCATATCGATAGTCGAGTTAATGTCGATGTATAATTATTTTTAGGACATCAAGTATATTATGTGATGGTTTAAAATTACTTTCTAAATAAATAATACGTGTTATAAATATTTTTTTTGTTGCTGTTATGGACTACCAAACTAAAAAAATAATGTAGGCCAGGGTGGGGAACCTTTTCTCTCGAAAGGCCACATTAATTTATCTGATTCAACATAAGGCCGCAGTCAACATTGACTAGGGAATCTTTGGACAGAAACAATTTCATGCCAATTTGTAAAGCCCAGAAATTTGCGGAATTCTCAAAATAACCAGCGTGGAACCGTTTTTTTAGGATTTTGACATTGACAAAAAAAATGCAGAATTCTCAGAACAGTCAAAATGCCGCACCAGAGTAGCCAAAAGGTCGCAGGTTCTCCACGACTGAGCTAGTTGTTAATATTTCTGGATTCACGAAGTGTTCCATTGAAGAAAAATTTTGGGAAACCCTGATTAATATGAGATGTCTGTAGCCATGCCTGGAAACAGTTCGTGAGTATTCATATCCTTGTAAACTATGTACTTTGAAAACAGAAAACGTTGGAGCAAACTTAAAATAATAATTCTATTCACAAAGTTTTGCTACACTATAACATCTAGTCGACCAAATATGCTACGCCAAAATAATGACGTGACGTGTTAGATTTAAATTAACTTTAATCATAATATAATAATTATTAATATTTGTTCCAACTTGGAACCGTGTCACGTTTTATGGCAACTTCTATCAAACGAAATCTAACTTATAATTATTGTTATATAAGCGAGGCATTAACTTTGTAAGTGTGTACAGAAGTTTGTTTGTATTGGGGTTTCTCGTACACACGACGATCACGTGCAACATCTATACGCAAAAACTCAATGTTATAATTCGACTGTGGAAAGGAAAAAGGACGTAACCCACACATAAAAAAAAATACAAGAGGCACGAAAAACGTATTTTAATGATTTTGGGCCATATGTAAATTATGTAATATACACAACTTTGAAGTGCACGAAGACTTATAAACTGGTGTTAAATCGACATAATCTAATATTAATTAAAGAAATTGTCTGAGAAAAACCTTTATTTCAGTATTTTTTCTTGGTTTCAATTTTCAGAAGTTCATCTTTTTTCAAACTTAAAAGTAAAATTAAGAGACTAATTCGGTATTTACAGCTTGCATCCTTTTAATAGAACGTGCATCAAGTTTGATACATTGTGATTATCGAAAAAAGCTGTTTTGAAAAAACTGTGGGTTACGTCCTTTTTCCTTTCCAAAGTCCATATATCGATGTCATGCATATCAACCAAGATTTAGATAATTGCCCATTACTTGTAATCTTTTGAAGACTTCTGTGTTTTATGATACGCCCTTTAGTGTCTAAAGTTGAATGTCTTTGGGATGATTCGGCTATTTTAACATTGTAATTATATCAATGTCTTAATAACTTCGTTCCCTTAAATTAAAATTGTATATATTCATGGCTATATTTTACAAAATACAGTTTACACGTTATATATATTATTATATACACCCGAATTTCGCTTACATCCTTTTGATAGAACTTGTATCAAGTTTGACACATTGTGATTATAAAAAAAAAACATGTTTTGAAAAAACTGTGGGTTACGTCCTTTTTCCTTTCCACAGTCGATGTGATATAGGTATTATAAAGCTATTCTACTTTATGAACTTTCGGCAATTGGAAGGATGATGCAGATTATAAGATCCTTCAAGTTTTAAGTTTTAATTAACAACATACAAACATCGATCAAATTTCTACATTATTTCTAAGAGCTTAGGGCATGGCTTAGGGATTAATATGCAGGTAAAAGCTTTCGAAAATACCTGTTATCAATTTACGAGAAGCTTTTTAAATAATAACGTCTGTTCTGTCTTAAGAATTCAACTGTTTAAGAATTTATTCATGTTTTTTAACGTACGTTTAACTATTTCGCCAAGATGTCATATTTTATATTTTAATAAAATATTATTCAAAACTTCCAATTACTAACTACTAACAAATTCTGTAAAATATTGCTGCTTGCAATTAGATTAGAAAACAAATACATAACAACTTGGCAACTCTGTCAATCCATATGAAGTTTTAATAAAATGCTTAGTTGTACTATGTATGTACAATTTTCACTTTTATGTAATAAGATTATGACCGGTTTCGCTCATGACGAGGCATTATCAAGACATCAGTTAATAATGGTCTTCATGAGTATTTTATTTTTTGACCACCAAAAATTGACAGTGAACACACTAAATCTGACGTCATATTTGACAGAATACATAAAAAGTATGTATATCCAGTATTTTTTAAAAAATTGAACTGTATATATTTATAAGAAAACTGGTTGTAAGCTAGTCGGTTAGGAATCCGTTTCAGTTATATACATACACACTGGGTGATTAAATATTAATTTTAGTACATCAAATTAACTATTCCTCGGGATTCGAACTTGAATATTTTTGATCGCGTTTTAAGCTTTTGTCTATGGCCACTATTTATTTGGTCAGCTGAGATTTTTTAATCATATTTTATGGTTATAAAAAAAAAATTGTTGTCAATTTTATACTACGGAAAATTACAATGTATTTTTTGAATTCTTCGAGCACCCAGATTATTTAGGTTGAAAACAGAAAGCCTCATTTTTTTTCAATATTTTGTCACTAACACTGATTTTATATACACAAATAAAACGAAAATTTCACTGATGACTATTATGAATATTATTAACTATACAAATTTTAGTTTTCTTTTGGTTCGTAATTATAATGTTATAAATACATGTTCTGTGTACATTAAAGTATATTTTTACGTAAAACTTACAAATTTTACATGGCGTTTGCTAACTGCAATACTAAAAATACTATGAACTGTTGGTAAAGCAAATAGAAATTACACGAAATTATTTAAGAGAATACGTAGTCAGCACGCTACTTGTACAAAAATAGACGGAAAGTTAACTAGATATTTGAATATGCACAAAACAGAAGTTATTTTCCGAGGTAATGTAACTATTATCAAACTAAACATTCATTAAAGCTTTTTTATTTATTTTATACACTACTTGTTCAAAAAGTAATGTATGTATATATTTACCAACTTTCATTTTTTTTACGTATGTTTTAACCTTTTCAGTACCGCGATGTTTAAGCTAAAAAACATTCACTCACATACCTACCGCATATTTTTAATAATTTTTGAATAGTTTTAAAAAATAGGACTGAATTTATGAATAATAAAATGATATATACAGTTAATTATTTTAAGTTACATTAGTGGTAAGTATTCACGCCGTTCGTATGTAGCGGCCACCAGTGGCCTTACGGTACTGAAGCGGTTAATAGTATTGCAGTCACTTCGAATTCAATTGCATATAGAACAAATTAGAACGAGTACGTACAATACTATAAAATATTCCGATTTTTTTACTTGCATGATCAGGACCGGTTTTTGTGCAAAGAGAACTCATTTTTAATTAATGATTATGAACATCGCCCGCTGTGGTCTAGTTGGTTAGAACTTGCTCTACCAATCAGGTGAATCTGGGTTCGATCCCCGGTAAGGTCAATGTCAAATTGGATTTTTTCAATTTAAATTTGAGATCTAAGACATGGGTGTTTGTCATGTAAATTCTCCTCGAGTTAATCTCATGTGAGTGTGACTTACAAATATTGTCATCGAGTATATCTCGTATGATCTTTCAACTTTAAAATATTTGACGCATTGGCGTAAGCTGAAATGTCAAATATTTTAAATATATATTTATAAAAAATATACACTTACATTTTCACATGAAATTAAGGGTTAGGAAATCTTATTACGATGATTATCCCAAAATCTTGATTTGGGATTTGGTTTAATTGTCACTTTAATATTGACATCTACCACGTTTAAAATGAAATCATAAAAAAATAAAATAAAAACTTTTATTAAAAAGTATTTACGTGAATAAGCTTTCAAAATGTTTAATCTATCGTGTTTTTAAGAACCATTCTCGACAATAGGTATTTATGTATACTTGAACATAACTTGTAATTTTTTCAAAGACATTCATATTAGCTTAATTTTACCAAATTATGACTTAGATACGATTTTATTTTCACGTGAAATTACACAAAAGGCCACATCCATGAAACTTCAATTAGATATATTTAAAAAAAAAACACATATTATTTAGTAAAAACAATCAAATGAAAAAAAATGAATACGAAAAAACGCCACACTTGAAAACATAAAATAACCACTGGTTTCTTACTTTGCAATATTTATCAATTTAATATAGATTAATATAATAATACTGACTTAGTTTTGAGTGCCAACGAATTCACTATTTTTCGACTTGGACATATCTGACGGAAGCTAGTTATATATTCAGATATTCTTTTATTCGAGGAACACTTAACGTGATATTTTTTAGGGATGTGGATTCGAAGTAGTGGAGTCGGACTGAAGTCGTGCTCGAAAAAAAGTACTTAAAAAAAAGTATATTCAAATTGTTAATGTTAAAAGTGGCGCCACTGCATGCTAATAAACCTAATAAATACTTAAAGTCGGTTTTTATCTATCGCCGGAGACGTCTTATTTCTTAACGATTTCACAGCCCTGATTTTTTTTGAAAGCTGTGCTTAAACAAAAAAAATATAGTAATTATTTAACCGTGCTCAATGAATAACGTGTTGAGGAAAAAAAATCATTGTTATGTAAATTATCGTATTTGAATTTACGTTAATTCTATCAACGGTGCATTTGTCACATACTTGTTACAACCATATCTGTTGCACAACATTTATTCGAAAATCATCATGCATCATCTCAGATTGCGTTATTTTTTGTACGTATTGCTTAGTGGCTCATAAGAAATTTCGTTAAATGCTGCAAACTTTCATACAAAGTTTGTTTGCAATAATCCACACTCATAGATAAATACAATTCATTCATAACACGTTGTTAGCAAAATCGAATGCAATGATTGATTTTTGTCGACTTTCTTTGCCTACTGCTTTATGACATAATATTCAAGTTGTGTCAATTTGTAATACCAATAAAAAAATGTAGTACAGGAAAAAACCATTATTGAGTAACATGAACGATTTCAAAAAAATGTAGCTTATCACTGAACGTTTCGTTTTCAAGGACAGGTATAGATTTAACACTCTGGCAAGGATTTGAACCAACGATTACAGCTGTCAAACACGAGGCATCAGCTGTTGGAAACGACCCTGAAGGACGTGTCATATTACATTAAAATACAAATTCTTTCACTTTATTGAATACGAAAAAATACGTTATTGAATGGTAAAGACCAGAACCAGTTTCGTACTGTCGATAATTATAACAAAACAATTTCGATTTTTAAGTTTCCAACTCTATTGCATATTTTGTTGAGTTACGAAAATATTTTTAGTGTGCAATATTTTTGCAAATACCAATCATTAATGAATACCAAGAAATAAGCAAATTAATTGGAAATAATTTTAACGGATAGAATTAAATTTCAAACAAAAAAAATGTATGCCTGAAAATATGCTATTTTATAAAGAGTAAAAAAACTTTTATTGACACGTGCCTGGCGTAAATTATTTCAATCTTAAAAAAAACTACACTTATAAATAATTATGCAACTATTTTGAGTTTTTATTGATATCTCTTTTTGTTTTTTTTAACGTAAATAATAATCATTTTTCTGTCAATAACAAATAATATAGTAATATAATAAATACTATCGACGTAACGTATTAAAAAACCCCTCCATCTAATACATCAGAAACTTCATAGACAAATAAAAATATTTGCTATATTTGCAACATCGACAATTTTTTTTTTGCAAACACTCATAAAATAACACAATTACTTTTAATAAACTTTAACTTACACAATAAAAAAAAAGTGTTTGTTTTACACACGGAAGGCTTATCACTATTTCTTAAATTTCGCACATGCGATTCACGATGTCCTTGCTTAAAATTTGAGCAACACTCTATCACACTCCAGCTTTAACCATGTTTACAGTTCGAAAACTGTTCATCAACTGAACTTCTAACGAAATTGCTGCCTTACGATTTCACCCTCTCCCCCCGCTGTCAACCGAGCGAGCCAATCAGAACGAGAGCTTTTGTCCACGCGCAATACGACGGGATTCGAAAATTTTCAAAAGTTTCAAAGAAAAAAAACTTGTAAAAAAAACAATTTTAAGCTATTGACCTTACGCACACAATCGTAATCAATCTTTCATTTTATACACAAATAACAGTCTTGATTCAAAAAAGATTTCTTGGAGCGAAAAGAATAGAACCTTTATCTGTGTAATTTTAGAACTCTTCACTCTTGCAAATTAGTGTACGTAAATACATTTTTGTCAGGTCCTTTGGCGCATCGGTTAGCGTTGTGGCTATCCGTGCCAAACCTTACGGGTTCGAGTTCCAGTGTGAGCAGCATTTTTTCGATCGTTATATCGTTTCTGTTCGAAGGAATGGGTGTTTGCGATGTCTAAAAACTCCTTCCTACCTTTTCCCGATCCTTTAATAACTGGGAGAAGCGACAGCGATTAGTTAACCACTAGTCCTGTTCTAGCCTTACCCTTCTATCCCAACTACTCTCTTAGACGTTGAGCGACTGAGTAATAAATTCTTCTCGCAAAAAAAAATCTTTTGAGATATCTCCATTAGGAGGCCATATGCTCTACATTGTGAGCGGACGTGGATTAAAAAAATATACTCTTGATATTAATTAAAAAACTGTAAATTACGTATTTTTACCTACTATATGTATATGTGTTTATTGCAGAGATGGGCTCGCGGGGGCTCAAACGAGCCCCTTGTTAAATTTTACTACGGCTGGCGAGCACCTTGTTAATTTATGAGAAAACAATATTTTCAGATCAAACTAGTATATAACTACAATTTTTCACTTTTATATTATCTACGACAGCTTCAGTATACTCAGTAGTACATTTTTAGCCAATTAGATTGCTAAGTTTACGATAAATTGCATATCGTTACATGTTATAAGTGTATTGAGTAACAATCGATTGCTAATTAACATATTTCATATAAATTGTATAGAAGTATTGAGGAAATTCACTCCTTCCTAAGCGAGCCCCTTGTTAAAGTATTGCCTGCCCACCGCTGGTTAATTGTGATATTGAATAGCTTTAATAATTGTTGCGTATATGTACTTGTATAAGAGTGATAAAAATTTACCCCTTCCCTGGAACATCAGGTATGGGTTCGAGATTAAGCGAGTCCCTTGTTTATGTATTGGCAGCACACCACTGATCGTATCTACTTTGAAAAAAATCGTGCTTTGTAAAAAAGTAGAGTAAACATTTTATCATAAGATGTCTAAACTAAGACTCCCGGAGATTCTTATTAAAATAGTCATAACATTGGCAAAAGTCATCTATCAGGAATGCATTGAAAAATATTTACTTACAAGAGAATCGAGAGATGAATCTAAAATCACAAATGTTAGGAATTTAAGGAATTCGGATTACGCATACGTTTCACGTTTTACTTATACATACACAGTCGCCTGCTTGACTAAATATTTATAACTGTTATTTTTTTTAATCAAATTAAAAACTTCTTTACACATCGACTGTGGAAAAGAAAAAAGACGTAACCCACACATATCAAATTTTACAGGAGGCGCAAAAAACGGGTTTTGATGATTTTGGGCCATATGCAAATTATGAATTATACACAACCTTGAAGTGCACGAAGACATAACCTAATATTAATTAAAGAAATTATCCAGGAAAAACCTTTATTTCAGTCTTTTTTCTTGGTTTTAATTTTTCACAATGTCATCTTTTTCAAATTTAAAAGCTAAATTTAGACACTAATTCGGCATTTGCAGCTTACATCCTTTTGATAGAAAGTGTATCAAGCTTCATACACTGTGAATATCGAAAAAAGTCTGTTTTGAAAAAAAATGTGGGTTACGTCCTTTTTCCTTTCCACAGTCGACATGAATAAGGTAAAATAAAACAATGTATGTTTAAGTAGTTACTAGTGAAGTTGTAAGAGTTTTTCCACTCCCTCCATTTTTCTCTTAAAAAACAATTGTAATTTTTCAATAGTAGTGGGGATTAAGGGTATTTTGAGCAATCAACTTTTAGATATGTCGAACTGCAGGTTATGTCAATTCTTTTCAATTTTCCCACCTTTTTTTTCATTCACTCAAATTCTTATTTTCTTATTGATGTTGATTTTTCCAGCCACAGAGTGTGTTTTTTAAAAATGTCTATGGTCTGTTAACAAAAAACGATATTAAGTTTAAAGCAGGGCTGTGGAGTCGGAGTCGTCAAAAATTAACGGCTCGATTTTTTTTTGAAAAATATTTTTAATGACGTGTATTCAAACAAAATAGGTCAAAGTGTTGAAATTTCATGCTTGGCTGACTAAAGATGATCTGATGGAATACATATATATAAGTTAAAATGATATTTTTTTTAATTTCCTCAGAGTCGTAAATTATTTTAAAGCTGGAGTCAGAGTCGTCTTTTCTTTACACGACTCCACGGCCCTACTTTAAACTAATATTTTGTCAGCGAGTAACAAAACACCAATACGACGAAAGGACGCATTTATTTACTATATAATTCGAAATATTTTTAATTTCCACTTGAAAATGTCGCCCCTTAAAAAATTTCGCCTAGGTGTTACGCCCTCTTCTTGTTTCGCCACTGCTAATCAATATATAAAATTGTTATTTGTTTATGTTTTTCTATGTTTTAAATTATGTTGTATTATATACAATTTAATCAGATGATGTTTTAAATTTATTTTGGCTGCATTAAGCTTTTTAATTATTTCACCATAGAAATATTTGATTTTCGCATAGAAACACCATGACTATTATTTCAAATTTGAGTGACTCAAAACAAGATCCGGGTTATTATCGTATTTTTTAAAAAAAAATGATAAAGATACGGTTATCATTTATTTTTTATCAAATCGTGTACAAACATGTTTTTATAACGTAGTACGAAAATGTAGATTAATCTGATTATATTGCAAAATTCTTTTTCCAAGAATTTTCAACACTACGATTTTTGGTTTTTACGCTGTAAATTTCATTCATAAATTAGTTAAAAACGGTCAATTCAATAAAAGCTCTAGTTAGTGTAATGTTCATGTATCTGCCTCATGAAAGCGAAGGCTTCTTGTTTAATCCCCATTCAAATAAATAAACAAATAAATGAATTTTACGTCAATGTGTGCTAGTCTTCTCTCTTATTAAGGACTAGCGTAGTAGTCTACAGTGACACCTATAATTAAGACAAATTATTAAAAATACACTCTAGCTCAATAGGATTTTAAAAACGATATTCTAATAAAATTTATCTGTAAAACATAAACAGAGAGCAAGTGTCTACCGTATATATGTATCCAAATGTAGTGTAGTCTAATATCAATTGCCATTTTGATGTTTTTTTTTTTAAATATATTGTTATTATTTCGTCACATATGGATACAAAACTTGTATGCAGTGGAACCCCGATCTACCGTTCTCGCATTGTTCGTTTTCCCGCATTAATCGTTTATTTTTCATAGTCCCGGCCAAACACCCATAAGAACAATGTTAAATAATCCCGCATTAATTGTTCCCCGATTCACCATTTTCCTCGATCTATCGTTTAAATATTTTGGTCCCGTCACAAATATTATCCCGATTGACTGTTTTCGTTGAATATTTCTCATAAATAGTCTTGCGTCGTATTTCGTTTTGCGTTTTTTACAGTGGAACCCCGATCTTCCGTTCTCGCTATCTTCGTTTCTTTGCATGCATCGTTTATTTTTTACTCGACTAAGACTTCGTAATAACAATGTTTAATAATTCCACGTTAATCATTCCCCGATTTACCGATTTCCTCGATCTATCATCTAAATATTATCATCCTGTCCTAATTACGATCCCGATTGACCATTTCGTTGATAATATCTTTTTTCACTCATAAATAGTCTTGCATTGCATCTGGATGCGCGAATTTTTCCAACTCAAAAGTCAAAACTAAAATGCCTAAATAAAGAAAACTAGAAAAAGTTAATTAATATATGACTTGGTTGAAAATTAAACATTGTTGGTACTATTTGAAGATTTCCCGCATTATTCGTTGATTTTTTCCGGTCCCTTGGAAAACGTAGACTCGGGGTTTCACTGTATCTATAATTAATGGCACGATTTTTTTTATTATTTGTTCCAAATAAACAAATTATTTTATTTAATGGTATTACTTACTTGCAAACCCGGCTCATTTCAAAGTTGTTGAAATATGAACCATGAATGTAATTTAGTAGATAAAAAAAAACTTTTTAAAGTATTTTTCGAAATCAGTCTCAAACATGGCTTGACAATATCCAAAATATCATTCCAAAGTAATTAGTGTAAGACTAAATATACTTTTAAATGTAAATTGTTTTTAAAAATGAAATTCAAGTTGATTTTTTAACAATTTTGGAATAAGCCGTGTTTGCAAGTAATATCTTACCTCATTTGTAAACAAATCGTGAGCAATATAATATTGAGCGTAAAATTACACTTTGACTCGATTCGATTCCTAGAATCGACGTCAGTAGAGCTTCACATGTACACAGATGAGAACAAAAAAGATTAGCTTCTAGAATATTAATAGAAAATTTAAATTAACTTTGATTATTCCACGTATTGTGTTACTAACTGTGACACGTGTTTCGCCTCTTTCAGAGGCATCTTCAGACTTACTATCGCAAAGTTTGCTTAAGTAATGAAGCAAGATTGATTCTAACATTTTAAAATTATAAAATTACAAAATGGAGGTTTGGGTTTTTTTCCTTTTAAGAGGAGCAAGGAGGGGGGTGTAGAATCGAAATAAAACAAACAGATAATGATACTAATGATACTAATGAGTTGTAATCAATCAGATTGGGATTTTTCCTTTTTAAAGGAAGCAAAGAGGGGATTATAAAATCGAAACAGTGCAAACGAATTTAATCATACTACTAATGACGTTAAACGTTACAAAATATTAAACTAATGAGCTGCAATCAATCAGCTAGGTTTGTGATTACTCTATTAATTGAAACAATTTGAGTAACGGGGAACCACCTGTGCTATTAAGAATATTATTTAATAATATTTCTTTTTTGTTAAGAGTTAAGTCTGAAGATGCCTCTGAAAGAGGCGAAACACGTGTCACAGTTAGTAACACAATACGTGGAATAATCAAAGTTAATTTAAATTTTCTATTAAAATGAACTTCCACAAAGTTACCGCAGAAACCATCGAAAGTATTCTAGAATATTCTTTATAGGTTTTATTAAATTAGTTTAACTTACACTTTTAAATGCGATTTATACTTTTTAAAAAAATCTAGAAATTAAATCTCAACCAAAACACTATTTATTTAAAAAAAAAATATTAAACCTCAACAAAATCGACAATGTTACTTTAGCAAAGAGTGTGATGGAATAGTCTAGAATTGTATTGCAAAACTTTCGAAACATTTTCATGAATTCCAGCGGAATCATTCATACCTAGATAATCTCATAAATGACGCTACACAGTCTGGCATGTTGTTTCCCTGATAAAGTCACTTTTTAATATTGAGGTCATTCCTTATCAGTCTCTTATCAATGTGAGAATTATTTTTATTATTCATTAGTTTGTTAATCATAAAGGTACTCGCTATCACTCTTATTATTTTACCATAATAAAGATGATAACATTCAAGATAAGTGATAATTTCTCGCAATGGATCAAAAATCAATAGTATTGGAACGTGCCTCAGTACAAGTGTATTTATATTACATTATCTAAGATTATAGATAAGTGGTTTTCGCTGCCATTTTTTGTACTAGATTACGTAAAGGTTATATATATAAATCAATTTGAATTATTATTAAATTTTTTGACAATTTCATCCACTATCTCAGGGTTTCCTAAACTATGTGCCGCGGAACACTGGTGTTCCACGCCATTTTATTTGACTGCTTTATCGATGTTTTCATCAATGGTCACCTTCGGACACCTTCACGAAACAAGGGGATGTCGCAAAATTATACAATTCTAGATAAACTCTTTTTCAAACATTTTATACATTATTCTAATCTCATTGTCTTGCTGTACCTATATAACTATGTCAGATCAATTGGTTGTAAAAATTGTTGTTAAAAATGTTAATTATATGATTAAATGGTTAAGAAATAAATTATAGCCAAAAAACACATTTCTAGTACTCACACACATTGTGCACATGAAATTCCTGTACTAAGAAAAGAAAGGGTTAAATTTAAATTAATATTATTGAATCAACATACTTTTTTACTGATTTCACTATGTACAGATAGTATATTTTGAAGAAGAACTACCTTCACATGATGTAAATTCAATGAAAAAAAAGTCCCGTGTCGAAAATTTTAAATTTTAATTGAAAAAGTCTATATTTGATAATGTCCTTGTCTCGACTTATACTCACCGAATTGCTAGAGTAATTCCCTTACCACTAGGCCAAAATGCTGGCAACACACCTGGGAACAAATGATCCTGAACATCTACGTTATATCTGAGGAACAATGTCCCAGAACATTTTCTTGAATACACGAGGGGTCACAGAAACGTAACCCGCTGAGATTATGTTGGTCCGTGTTTCTTCCGAACGAACGTTATTTGATTTTATTGGATGAAAACAATGCGCATAAAGTTAAGTATGAATGTGTATAGGCTTCTTACAATGGAAATACAATTATTTAATCATCCACGATGGCAGCCTTTATATCATAGACCAGTGGTTTCCAACCGCTATGTTACTACGCCTCCCTTTGAAGAAAAAAATATCTTCGCGTCTCCCCATCCTTTGTTTTATATAGTAATAAAGACACGTTTTAAAGAGAAAATAAATATGTTGGACTGTTCGCGCGTCCCTTTGCAATAGGCCACGCCTCCCAAGATGGAAATCACTGCCATAGACAATATAGAACAGGTCATAGAGTAATGTAACTTATTCAAAGGCAGTTATTTTGACAGCTGTCACCACAGAGAGAAATTTCAAAGTCGACAATAAATCGCTCGATGAGTTGATGATAATCATTGCTGTCTACGTATATATTCTCGTAATATGTGTTCATGAAATATGATTCCTAATGATGAAATAGAGGAATATGATTTTGACAGTTCGTCTACAGCTGCGCGCGCATCGCATGTTCCGTATGCGCTCGTTTCAAGACCGTGAACATGTGAACCTATCTCAGGGCACGTTAAATGTTCCACTATATGACGTGAACAAGTAAATTTCGTGTTCCAGGACATGTTCTGGAACAATTTGTTTCCTAGTGATTGGCTGTTGTATTGATCAATTTGGACATGTTGCGGAAAGTCGTGTCTCAATTTTTTTTTAACTGAAAACTTTGAAAAATCATGCTAATATGCACGAAAAAATTAGATATTAAGAGTTTGACGAGAACAAAACAAGCAGAACGCAAACAATCATGGTTTTATTATACAACTGTGAAATAAATGCTGACAGTTGTTCATAACAGTACTTCCCAACCTGGAGTCCGCGACCCCCTGAGGGGCCGCAGATTTTCTCCGAGGGCCGCGGCAGATCATGTTTTGTATTGAGGTGGCCGCGGATTATTTCTTTCAGATTTAGGGGGCCGTGGTATGATTTTTTTTTGGGAAGCACTGGTTTATAAGACAGTAAAAAATATCAAAATAATTAACACATGTAATGGTATTCTTTTACTGAAAAACTCCTAGTACTTTCCCATTGTTTTTTTTAATGTATACCCTTGATAAAAAATGAATAATTATTAAGCGTGCGTGAGCTTATTGTCGGAGGGGTCGGAAGAATGTATTTTATTTTTGGAACCGCAAGCACAAAAAAACAGGATGTCGTACGGTTCCAGCCCTTACATTATTATGCAGAACTAACCTGTGTCAACTATTTATTTTATTCTAGCGATATCAATCGTCCAGATTATTGGACAAACAAATTGAAAAATCATAATTGGAATTGAATATGAAGTTAGGTGTAAAATTTTGTGCCTTCCAGATACTTAAAATATGACCTCAAAATAATTCTAATACCGATAAACTAAGAAATCGAAAAAAAATGTTGGCTTTATCTGGGTCATTACACGAATATATTGTAATGTCTTACTACTGAATCCAACCTAAGAACCTTATAATTATATAAACTCCTGATAATAGAAAGGATAATCTCGGGCACAGATGGTAACCATTTGAATATTCCTTTCTTTTCTTTAAATTTTATATCTCAAAAAAACTTATTTACAATTTAGAGCATCGACTGAAGGTGTTAGATGGAAATTTAATGTCAAATTTAAAATATTTTTATTTTGTACACTTCCATAATTTTTTTCGATAACGACCCGGGTTTCGAATTTCGGCATCTTCTAGTTTTATCAAGTGCACGAATGCAAGTTAAATGTCAGTTCACGTGCATTATTTGCAACTTATTTAAAAGTTATCTGAATAATGAACTTAACGGCCAATATAATTATTATTAACTGGGGCTGTGGAGTCGTGTAAAAAATAGTCGACTCCGACTCCAAAGAAAAGTACTTTTCACCGGTACTTATATATTTATTTATTTTTAAACTATGTCCGCTCCCAATGTGGAGCATATGGACTCCTAATGGAGTTTATCTCAACAGAAGTGTTTCTACGAGAACTGCTTGTTACTCAGTTGCTCAACCTCTCTTTTTCCGAAGAGAGTAGGGATAGAAGGATAGGGCTAGGACAGGATTAGTGGTAAGCTAATCGCTTTCGATACGCCCCGTTCATAGGATAGGATGGGTGAGAGGGGGGAATTCAAGACATCACATACATCCATGCCATCGAACAGAAATTCATAAATCGATTGAAAAATCAATTTATAAAACTGTCCGTACCGGGATTTGAACCCGGACCCTCCGTAGCCGAAGCCAACACCGCTGACCACTCGACCACACAGGCGGCTTATATACAAAGTCTTTTATGAAGGACTGGAAACAAATCATTTATATGGCTATAAATGTATGACACGTCTAATTTGTTAAGATGTATTAAAGTCTTTTGTTTGTTATAACTATCTTGTGTGGTAGAATTTCTTGTTACAATCTTGAAAATCCGTTATCCGCTGAACGTGTTTTTTGGAAAGTGTTATTTCAAAACAGTGTATAAAAAACCGTGTAAAAAAAGAGTTGAGTGTACCGTTATACCGGTATTGATACAATCACCCGGTATTACAATCCCAGTTTGAACTAATTGAACTAATCCTGGGTATAATAGTTCTTCTTGTGAACAAAATTAAGTTTTTACTATACGGAATGTGCTAAATGGATTTTTTCATCGCATTACTGTAGGCTTTTATTTCTCACACACTCGACAGACTCACAATTGAATCAACTAATGGATTTTGTTTGAAATGACACGGTCTACTCGATACGAGATATTGCCACTGCCTATTGCCATTCGTCTATTTCGTTTCGACAGGGGCGTTCAACTACCTATATGAAATAAAGTTCAATGACTTATGCGCTCAATACCAGATATTATAAATAGAGGCTGTGGAGTTGTGAAAAAAACCGCGACTTCGACTCTGGAATAAGGAATACAGTGGAACCCCCAATTACACTACCCCGAATAACGCGCTTGCTTGAAATAATAACCGCAAATCCCCCAATTGCACAATTGTCGCGCATACAGTCAAATGTTGGCTAGCGTCTGTGTATTCAACACGTGCCAGGCTATATACTTATTTTGGCGCCCTTTTCATTTTATCACTTAGTAACTTAATATTTCGTCAATATTTATTTTTTTGCAAAACTAAGGGAAATCTATGTTTTGCATCTTTCGCGGAAAAGAGCGATTGGCTAACCACTAGTCCTGTCCTAGCCCTATCTTTCTATTCCTACTCTCTTTAGAAAAATAGAGATTGGGCTACTGAGTAACAAAGCAGTTCTCGTAATCAAATTTTAGTTCAGTAATTAAACTTTGCGTTGAGTTGTCTAAAGATTTTTCTTAAATATGCGTAACACGTGTCACAATTCGTAGAATGACAAGTGGAGAAACAAAGTTATCAAATATAATTTTTGGTTATTTAACTATTAATAATATAAAGGTTTAATTACTTGTAGTTTGTAAATAACAATAGTACTGGTACTTGAAAACACCTGACTAGTATTATTTACATACTGTGGATCATTAGCCGTAAAAAACGAGTACAGTGTTGTAAGTGCATCGTTTTTGCATAATGTTTAGTCTTCTACAGCTCGAACATGCATTTTCACTTCTGTCAAGTTGTCGAAAGGAAGTGATGACAGGACACAACTGAAAAAATACTCGTTACTTTTATTATTGCCTACTAGGTACTCTAACTTTAATGTTTGATGGCGTGAATACTTGATTAATAGGTATTGGAGTTCTTTAAATGGGATAAAAGTCATTGTCTAGTGAATACATTAAATTACCACATTTCCAGATCCGTCACTATTTGCGTCAGTTTTGTTTTTGTTATTTTAACGACAATTTTTTTGAATCATTATCACCTTGTCATTTCGTAGTGATATTCAATTTATTTTTCAAAGTAAAAAGTTGGTTTGACGACTTATTTACAAAATTAAAATGCAAAATATATTTAATAACTAGAAAAAATTAGGATAATGAACTTCAATTTATTTAACTTGAACGGTTTTTATTTCATATACTATGCTTAAAGACATTTAATTTGAATCGTTCAAATTTGGTAAATTTACACAAGTTTTCTCACTAACGACCCGGGTTTCGCCTTTTGGCATCTCCAGGCATTCAAGTGCACGTATTGAAATTCCAGCAAGCACCTTCAGTCGAAATCTTAAATTATATCAAAGACATTCAGTCAGCTGATTTGAATATTGAGATCTGATTGGTTCTCAATGACATGGGCAGTTTGGTGATACTTTTGACTTAACTACTTTAAGTAGTGTTATCATATTTTAAAGACAATTTTCATACACTTGTAGTGTGAAAAATATATATTTTATAATAAAAGGTGTTAAAATTCCTCATTGGAAACAATAAAAAGCAACTTAACTCAAATAATCTAAAAAATATTACAAAAAATTGATACCTAATTAATACAGTGAAACCCCAATTTTTCATTTTTGATTGGATCGATGAAAACATGTAAATTGAGGAAAAACGTAGATGTGGGGAATATTTTTTTTTCAAAATATAAAATAGCAATTTGACATACTTGAGTCATCGCATCGAAATCATTCTGCTGTGTTTTAGTGTTATATTCAATTATCTATCTTGATGTAAAGGCAAATGAATACGGAAGTAGGCGCTTCGATAGTTCGTTCCCTCAGTGGCGGCAACAAATCATTATTTCTCATGCGTTCTTGTATAATAATTAAAACAACAGAACGGGCGGGGGGAGTTGTACCTACTGTCACGGCTAAACACTCCTTCGCGCTACCGGCTGCAATTAATTCAGATTGCTGTACTCACACGGTGGCTATAAAATAACATGGACATACTCAATAGATAGCCGACAAAATGATCGACGACGTGTAGATTTGTTTATACAAAATGTTAAGGTCTGCAGCGACTATTATAATTAAGTGACTTATCTACAAACATTCGTGTAGTTAAAAAAATCTAGCTTAATAGGATTTTTAAAACACCCAATGTCTTTTTTATTACAAATATCTGGAATAAAAAAATAGGAAGCTAGTGGCGTGCTTAACCACTTAATACCAGAGCGAAATATTCGATCTAGTCCTCCAAGCCAGCGGTTATAGAACTATTTGAAATTTTATGAAAAATGATTTGACTTACATAATTTGTTGTGTAAACACAAAATAAATATTTATTTTTATTCAATATTATGTACACCGAACGAAAACTTGTCATTAATTATCGATTGTTTATTCAGGGTTGTCACAATGGATGAATATATCTTTAATTATTAGATTTTGAAAATTATAATATACTAATTCATTTGACAACCCCGAAGCTGTTTATAAAATTCGCTTTTAAACTAGAAAGTAAGGCATTGTGAAAATTATATCCTAATACGATTCGTAAATGCCGAATGAAAGACCGGTACGTAGTCCTTGCAAAATCTATTGAATTTATTTTAAAATAACAATATGATAAAGACAATTTTGCTTAGTCGTTATTGGGTTCATTAACACCTCCGTGCCCATGGTATAGGCATAGCCGGTCGAGTCATTAAAACATTCAATATTTCTCTTAATATTGTCAATAATTATTTATCATTTTAGGTATTCCTAGAAAAAATAGTTTTACATCCAAATATAAATAAATAAATTCAAAAATATTACGTCTTTTGCACAAAATCATTGCAATTGTATTGCTCTAAATGATTTATCGACATTTGTATTCTAAAATGCGATAGACATATACAAATTGTAATATGCGAGAAGCAAAGACATCACAAATACCTTAGAGGGAGACCTACCAATATCCATTTAAGTCAAACAAAGACGACGATATAAAAACCCTTACACCTAAAAGCTTAAACTTTCGTGGGTTTATACAATAGAGTTTTTTTCATCCTTGTGCTTATACATACAAGTGTCCAAAAGTCGAGTGTGCCGTTTTTGCTAACATGTGCACCGAAAACAAATATTTTCGTTTATTTTCGCGAGAAAAAAACTACATGAAATAACATGCTATTATAGGCAGAAATTGTAGTTAAACCTTTTAGTGACTTATGTTGTAAGCTGGGTAATAAAATTTTATTGGTTTGCAGAAAAGTAAAATTACGCCTCCAGTAAATAGTTGCCGACATCTTCAAAGACAACATACTTTTAAACATTGCTAAGTAGGGCAATAAATCAAAAATTATATGACTATTTATTATGCTTTGCGTCTTCATTTCCTTAACATATTTTTTCTAATGCTAATAAACTTACTGCAACGAGAAAAATATAAATCTATTCAATAAAGTCCAACATATTGTAATTACATGAAGACATGGTGAATAATTTGAATAGTTCGTTGCTTTTATTTAATTTAAATATATATGTATGTACCTATTTATAGTTAATCATATTTTGAAACGGTGATATTAAATATAAAATATTCAGTTAAGATTTTAAGATGAGATACTCAATGAACTCATATTTTATTTAAAACTCATGAATAATTATTAGGATGTGTAAACATATTATCATATAAGCAAATAACCTGTAAGGAAAAAGTTTAAAAGTCAATAATGATACTTTTTTTACTTGTATATATATTTCACTAAATATTTACAGTCTATAAAACTTTATCTGATTGGTAAATTGTATTCATGTTAAAAACAACAATTTGTAAAATAATTAAAATTAATATAAAATATCGACACACTCTGCAATCTTTCCTTTTTTCTTTATATAATATAATATGCAAAAAATAAATATGACTTCTTATTGACGAAATATTTTTGGGATAGTCCAAATAATATTTTGAACTTCTCAAAGAGCTGTATAATCAACTTATGTTTGGCTATCGTTACATCCGCCTCAGCGGGGCAAGTTTATGACCAAAAAGGTACATTTTTTTCATTCATCGTTAGACCTTCACGTATGAAACATGCTTGAGACATCGCTTTGAGGGCGAGTTTTGAATATCAAGCATTCAAAATATTTGAATTTGATTAAAGCTGATTTTATGCCCTTATTAAAGCATTAATAATTAAAAGGAAGGTGAAAATGATACCTAGAATATATTTGCAAGCAAAAATATTTTTTTTAAATTATATTTTAGCTTCTAAAATAGGTTTAAATACTGTCAATAATGAGTGAAACTGAGATGCCACCATGGCAGGAAACGTGATTTTCTAGCATGGCATGTCACGGGTTAATACTTCCACTACGGTGCTAAAAATACTTCCAATATGTTGCTAGCCCTTTAGGAATCAAGTGTAAAACATATATTTTTGAAATATACGTCCTGGATATTTACAGTCCATCAAAGGGCGGTAAATGTTAAAACATGTTTTTTCACTTGGCTCTTTAAAGGCCAGAAACATATCGAAAGTATTTTTAGCACCCTAAGGGGAGTATTAATAACTGTCACTATCACAATACTTTTTAGATATTGAAAAAAAAAATCATTTTCGTCGAGAAAACATCGCGACGCACCGGCGTGTCGCCGGCGTATAGAGTCAATAAGCCCTCGACGCACCGGTGAGCCGTTGACGTGCGAGTGGTTAAGCACCTCGGTCTCTGTTGGTTTTTCAAATTCAGAGATCGAATCTTTAGTTTTTATATAAATTCTCTTAATTTTTTACACGCTTTTTTGTAGAACGAACCCTTATCTGTGAACAAAGTTTAATGTATCTCTTTGGTGATTCAAAGGACCAAAAATACAATGGAACCTCCAATAACACTACCCCGAATAACGCGCTTGCTTAAAATATTCGCCACAAATCCTTCAATTGAACGCTCGTATTACAATGTCGTTGCTACGAGACGGTCGTCTGTGCGGTGCATACAAATGTTGGCTAGCGTCTGTGTATTCAACACGTGCCAGGCTATACACGCTATAGCCGGATGACTATGTGTTGGATTTTGGCGCGCATTGCATTTTATCACTCAGTAACTAAATATTTCGACCATATTTTTTTTTGCAAAACTTAGTTTTGGTATTTTTCGCGGATCAAATCCCTAATTTTGTATGAGATTCACTCCCCTAATTATACTATCCCAAATTACACGGTCCCGACTTTAGTGTAAATGGAGGTTTTACTGTACTGTACTCAATGTTATGAACACCGTGTAGGTCGCACGAATGAAGTGTATGAAACCGCTCTAATTGTTTGATAGTTGGTTTTGAATTATGATACATTTGTAAATTGAAATCGAATACAGACTATCGATAGGTTAATGAATATATGAATTTTTCGATTTGTATTGCTTCCGAAGATACATTGAAACGTACTAATTGAAAGAAGATTGAAAATAACGATTAGTGCTCGAATAATAAAGCAGATTTTTTTTAATAATTCGTTTTAGGTTGGATTGTCTTATTCTTTGACCGCTTACATAGTATCCGTCGGTTTGTTTTTAAATAGTTTTCGATTCCAAAAATTTGGTTGTGACTCATTTTTACGGTGTTGATTACAAATTCATAGCGGAAAGGTATAAGAAGGTAATTAAAATAAAAATAAACAGTTAACTTAATCCATATCGCGATCAAATAGCTTTTAACATAGTGATAAATAAATTTAATATAAAATTAAATTTGATTACTTTGTTATTCTACGTTATGAAAAGCAAAGCGCATTCCGCAAAAAGTAGAGTGACAAAATTATCAAATTTAATTTTATATTAAAAAATAACTCCTACAAAATTGCAGCCGAAATTTTAAAGTTGTAAATAAATTTATTTCTTGTATATACACGATACACTTATTCACCACTCGCCAGTAAAAGTTTATCTGTGCATATTTGAACGCCGGAAGATTCCCAAAAGCGAAACACAAGCGTGTGGGAGTGTAAAAAAAATGAACGATTTACTTTCCACCAAGCACCTTCTGAGTCTTCGTCAGGTGCCATGATTCGCAACCGTAAAGCATTACCGGCAGAATGCAAGCGTTGAACAAGTGGCATTTGGTTTTAATCGAGTACAGCTGTGTGTCCCAGACAGTCCGCATTGAGTTGAATGTGGCTCCAACCATTCCTAAACGAATGGCGAGCTCGTTTTTTGTACTACCGTCTTCGGGGATATGTACGCCGAGGTATCTGAAGCTGTCAACCCTCTCGATGATCTGTCCCGCGCTGGTAAGGGTCCTATCAGAGTCATGACAGGTTTGGTTACACATCACATTGGTCTTACTAGTATTAATTTTTAGACCAATGCGACCTGAGTTAGTTCCTAACCCATCAATAGTCTCCTGGATGCCCTCAATGGATTTATCGAATATTACAGCATCATCGGCATATTCAAGGTCACACAGCTTCAGACCGGGACCAACAGCTACACCTCGATCAGGCGGAATTGACCTGCGAAGAATGAAGTCAAGGATAATAATAAACAGGAACGGTGCAAGAACGCACCCCTGTCTCACTCCGGTAGTGACCCCGAACCATTCGGTATTTGAGTCACCGATTCTCACACAACATGCACTATTCTCATGTAAGGATTTGATAATGGCCACAATCTTTGGCGGAATCCCGTAGGCATCCAGTATCCTCCACAAAGAGGGTCTGTGCGGACTATCAAATGCCTTCTCATAGTCGACGAAACAACAAGCAAGAGCACTGTTAAATTCATTGCTCTGCTGGAGGAGACATCGAAGATTGTGTATTTGGTCCGCACACGACCTTCCAGGGAGGAAGCCCGCTTGATTTTTCCTAAGTATTTTCATAATGGGACCTCTTATTCTCGCCAAGAGAATGTGTGCCATTACCTTCCCAGGAATACTGAGAAGAGTTATGCCTCGGTAATTGTTACAGCTGAGGGGATCACCTTTTTTGTGGAGTGCTAACACCTCACCGTCCACCCAGTCCCTAGGACAACGCTCACCGTCCCACACCCTGGCCATCAGGTGATAGAGAGGATGTAGGACGGCGTTAAGACCACATTTCAGAAATTCCGAATGTATTCCGTCTCCACCCGGTGCTTTGCCGTTTTTAAGCCTCTTCACTGCCAAGATGATTTCGGCATGTGTGGGCGTACGGTCTGAAATACCGGACACTGAGCTTCGAGAACAGATGCTTGCGTCGGATAATGGGGGTGAGGTGGTTTGATTTTGTGAGGAATTCAGAGATAAGGGAGCGTACAAGACAGCGTCCCGTCACGTCAGTGGTTATGGAGAGACGTTGGAACTGGCTGGGTCACGTGCTGCGGATGCCTCCGGAAAGCCTCAATCCTGCCTGCCTCTTCTTCCGACCGGTGGGATTCCGGCGTCCTGGACGTCCGTCGGGTACTATCCATAGGATGTACTCGGCGGAACTGAGGGATGCTGGCATGTCATGGGAGGAAGCAAAGGTATTGGCGGGAGACAGGGAAACATGGAGGTGCCGCGTGGCGGCCATATGCTCCACATAGGGAGCGAACATGGTCAAAGAAAGAGAAGAAGAAGAAGCACCTTCACTCGAAATAATAAACTATTATTATATTTTTTGCCATAAAGATGTTCATATGTTTAACAAAGTGGTAAAAATCAAATTGAAGACTTTATTATAATCAATTTATTTATAGATTTCTGTCCGAAGGTAAGTGTGATGTCTTAAATGCTCTCCCCACCCTTTCGATCCTCAAAACGGGTGTAGCGAGAGGGGTTAACTAAACACTAGTCCCGTCCTAGGCATATCCTTCTATCCGTACTCTCTTTAAATAAAAATATAGCTTGAGCAACTAAAAACAACAAATAGTTCTCTTAGAAACACTTCTGTTGAGATATATTTTTAAAATTTAAAAAAAATATTTGACATTACAGCTTACGCCAATGCGTCAAATAGTTTTAAGTTGAAAGATCATACGAGATATACTCGATGAGAATTTTTTTTTTAAAGTCACATGAGATAAACTCAAGGAGAATTGACTTCACAAACACCCATGTCTTAGATCTCAAATTAAAATTGAAAAAAATCCAATTTTGACATTGACCTTACCGGGATTCGAACCTAGACCCACCTGGTCGGTAAAGCAAGCTCTAACCAACTAGACCACAGCGGGCGACTGAGATGAACTTCATTTGAAGTTCATATGCTCCACATTGGAAGTGGATATGGTTAAAAATATTGTCAATATTCCTGCCTTTGAAAACAAAATATTTATCAATTTATTTAGGCTTGGAATTAAATGAACTTTCGGTTAGATCATTTTCACTTAAAGTGTAGCTCCCCATAGAACTCTGTTAGGCTAAAATATTTTATTTTTGAATTAAAATAAAATGTTATATGCACGAATGGTTGCGATAACAAATTTAAAATATAAAAAATATATATTAAATATGTATGTTGGTATATTTTCAACAAAATAAAAAATCAAGTTCGCTTGTACAAGTGAAAACCATTCAATTCACAAGCGCAATTATTTTTAACCCATTTATTTCGTGGGTATAGTGCGTTTTTCCAAATTATTGACCACACAACCGAATAGTTCAAAACCCCTCGAGCATTATCATTCGACTACGGGAACAAAATTTATAGTAAGCATTAGTATTTGTAGCATGGTTTTTACTTTAAGTAATTGGTTTGTATTGTATGATACATTAACTCATTAAAACCCACAGAAGTAGTTGCGAGTACCGATGCATTGTTCGGTATTCAACGCGTTAAAGATTACAGATCTAGAATAATTTGTCTTCTTACTATTATTGGGAACCACAAATCTCGTTTGTGGGAGAATTAATTCGTTACGAGCGCTATCTTCTATTTAAATGAACGCCCGGTGAAATGCTTCGGAAATGTATTCTAGTGCAGGTATTCAAGGCAGAAACTAATAAATATTCTTCCATATAGTGCGTTGTATAATTAATAGTCTAAGACCGATTTGTAATATGAATAAATTTGTACACCACTTCTGTAATAATAATTGTTTTAATTCTCCCGAGGTGCTAGATCGGTTGTAACTACAACAGAAATAACAAAATGGAAGTCATTATAAATAACAACAAAATATGAATAAATTTTGATATACTTTATTGCTTCCGTTTTTTTTTATTGTAACGAAAATATTTTACCTATATTAATTACTTTAAAAATAACAAAAACCCTGCGCTTCTCAGCAGAGCTATTGTATCCAACTACATATGTAGTTATTTTGATATTTTAATGATTTGAAATTAAATAGTATGTATTTCGAAATTTATTAAGTAGAGTTTTAATACGCTAAGCTTGATTTTGTCAGCGATTTTGAGGTAAAATAGAGGATATGCCAGCTAAGGCCTCTAATCCTGGGATCCCGGATACAGAAATCCCGGGATTGTGATATTACTAATAATATTGTCATATGGAAGCGAGAAGATATCGATGCATATATGTTTTTTTATATCAACTGTGGAATGGAAAAAGGACGTAACCTAAACATATCAAATTTTACAGGAGGCGCAAAAAACGTGTTTTGACGATTTTGGGCCATATGCAAATTATGAATTTTACACAACCTTAAAGTGCACGGAGACTTCTAAACTAGTGTTTAATTGATATTATCTAATATTAATTAAAGAAATTGTACAGGAAAAACTTTTATTTCAGACTTTTTTCTTGGTTTTAATTTTTTACAAGGTCATCTTTTTCAAATTTAAAAGCTTAATTTAGATACTAATTCGGTATTTACAGCTTGCATCCTTTTAATAGAACGTGCATCAAGTTTGATACATTGTGATTATCGAAAAAAATCTGTTTTTCTAAAAAACTGTGGGTTACGTCCTTTTTCCTTTCCAAAGTCGATATATCGATGTCATGCATATCAACCAAGATTTAGATAATTGCCCATTACTTCTAATCTTTTGAAGACTTCTGTGTTTTATGATACGCCCTTTAGTGTCCAAAGTTGAATGTCTTTGGGATGATCCGGCTGTTTTAACATTGTAATTATATCAATGTCTTAATAACTCTTCGTTCCCTTAGATTAAAATTGTATATATTCATGGCTATATTTTACAAAATACAGTTTACATGTTATATATATTATTATATACACCCGAATTTCGTTTGATATGCCGCAAAGTTATACAGGTAAATGACAGTCTCCAAAACTGTGGGTCGCAAAAACATTAACAATCATCATATTATTAATGTGAAACTTAGATAACGTTACAAATGTGCTCTTATTTTTCAAAACATAATATATTTAAATCATGATTTATGTATTTTTGAATCGATGATAATATAAAGGGAAAAGTATAGAAATGTAGGCATAAATATTCAGAAAACATTTTTTAACACGTAAAATTTTTTAAAAATTCCCTCTCGCCCTTGTGATCCTTTAATAACCGGGCGTAGCGAGAGCGATTAATTAACTACTTGTACTGTCCTAGCCTTATCCTTCTATCCCTATGTGCTCCACATTTGTAGCATATAGGGATAGAAGTGGTGATAACTATTTTGAATGTTATAGAAAAGATATGAGGATCTCAATTTCAAAACCAACCTTAAGACTATTTTTGATTTTTTATTAAATTTTGATGCTATCTTTTTCTATTACAATACATTTTTTTAAGCCATGTCCGGTCCCAATGTGGAGCATATGGACTCCTAATGGAGTTTATCTCAACAGAAGTGTTTCTACGAGAACTGCTTGTTACTCAGTTGCTCAACCTCTCTTTTTCCAAAGGGAGTAGAGATAGAAGGATAGGGCTAGGACAGGATTAGTGGTAAGCTAATCGCTCTCGATACGCCCCGTTCATTGGATAGGTGAGAGGGGGGAATTCAAGACATCATATACATCCATGCCCTTGAACAGAAATTCATAAATCGATTGAAAAATCAATATATAAAACTGTCCGTACCGGGATTTGAACCCGGGCCCTCCGTAGCCGAAGCCAACAACGTTGACCACTCGACCACACAGGCGGCTATTACGTTATTACAATACATATAATCAATAAATTTTCGATTTCAAAACCTCTCTTAATACAGAGAAAACACAATTTAAAAAACGTGTTTAGTCTCAGAACCTATTCAAATCCAAACAGTCCACAGCAGTTTTTTCACATTGCCAACAATTTTTGTTTTTGGAGTTAGGTAGGTTTTGAAACTAAGGCGCTCATTTATTGTGCATTTATTTGTTTTCTTTGACGGAAAAAAATGGGAAGCACTGAAATAGATGCTAGCAAAGAGATCCAACTTGATTTATTGGCAGTTTAGTTAAAATATTCACGAATCTGAGAGTGGAGCGGAGCAACTCCAGAGCCGAACGCGTGTGTGATATGCAATTAATCGATAGCGTCACTCAACTGCCTGTGCCTTTTCCTCTGCCGGTGCCGAACGTATTGGCATTCAATTGTGAATGTTGCAAATTGATTTCTGCTTATTTGAACTGTGATACAGGTAGCTTTTCCTTATATTTTATGCATCATCAACTTCTTATACTCGCATTCTAAGAAGCTGATGCTAGGACGGTACTATTTAATATGCAACAAAGTAGTTACACGTCTTTTGTGAATAAACGAACGAATTCAACCTAATATTTCTAAAAAAAGTCACTCGTTCGCCGAAACCAAATGAATACTTGAATTTCTGTCAGTCATTTGCTCTCCCACTCTTACACAGGTCTAAAAGTAGCAGAAGAAGTGAAAATATGACTCGTTTAGAATCCATAGTTTTCCTATGTTGAAAGCAGACAGGGTGAAAAAAAAATGACTCTCAGAATACCCAATTCAATTTGACTACAAGATATTTGTATTTCTATTCGAACGCTATAGGATACGTAGATTGCACCTTATTTGGCATGGATTGATATGGATCGAATGAATGAACCATTAAGAAAAATTCGGACATGGCAGACTTGAAAATTTCGATTTTCGGTTAAGTGACCCATTCCTATGCCTGCAAGAGATGTATATCTCTAAAACCTAGATAGACAAGCAATATATGTATTATATATATTAAAATATGTGACAGTTTGTGGTTTAAAGAATCTTTGTGTTTTAGTATTGCTTGAATAAATCAGTCACAAATTATAAAAAAACCCGTTCATGGAAATCAACGATTGTAAGCTCACCGCTTCATTAGCTATAAACAGTGATGGAAAATTCGCGGGCCGCATGCGACCCTTTTCGACGTTTGTGGCGGCCCTAAAATATTTTTCTCAAAATTAATATAATAAATATTTTTTTCACATAAAACATTTATTTAATAAATGTAAGCAAGCTTTATCTTAATGAAGAAGAATAAATCTGTTCATAGAAAAAGGCTTACTGATGAAAATTTGGATTTGATTGTGTGGCTTAATACTACAAATATGAAGTCAAATTATAAAAAAATATTTTAAAATTGACAAAGACTAAGATCGCATTAACTTTTGAAATATATATAAATAAAACACGCGTACCTAAATACTTCACAATAAAAACAATTTTGAATGGTTTATTTATTTTTAGGTTTTTGAAATAACACGGTCAAAATAATGTGATGGAACCTACCAATTATTTATCTAAATTAACTTAATCTTTTTTCGCGGTTTTTTGCACGTCTGTTTTACATGGAACGTGTCCCCCGTATAAAAGAGAATTGAAAGTACCTTAAATATTTTTTTCTTTGCGGCCCGAACACATCATAATTTGTTTCAATGCGGCCCATTACAAGATAAAGGTTGTGTATTTCTGGCATAAAATGATTGAGCTCAATTGTGAGCATTTATGCTTTATTTATTATTAGTATACATTTTTTTTTGAAAGGACACGCTGTATTTTTTTGTACTTATATGTACATTTATTTTTACTGGGAGTAAAAATCTCGCGTATACGACTTGCACAATTCGCGATTGAATTTCATTTGATCTGCAGATTAAAGTATTGAGATATATCGGTCTAAAATGCATAGATTATTGAAAACCGAAACGTACTATTTCAAATAATATTTTTTTATAACTATTGAATTTTTTTTTTCGAGATATTATAGACCTCCTTTATCAACTGTTAGATCTTATGTCGTCTAAAATTGGCACTTTTAGAACAAAATTAGCATCACGAAAATGACTCTCTTTGTTTGACTTTCTTTGTGCACTGTATGTGTGTATGTATGTATGCGTATGTGTGTGTACATGTACGGATGCAGTATGGGGAAGCATATAGAATGTGATTTGCAAAATAGTGCATATGGAGTTCCCGTGAACTTCTTATCTCTGTAGCGATTGCGCCCTTCTGTCTGCAAACGATGGTAAGGGGATGCAATTTACAATTCCTCAAAAACTTTATCGATGAAGGAGACTAGAAGAACCTTGACGTTAGCGCGTCCTGGTACTTGAAGCTCCATAAATTTGATATCCAAAAAAAAAAAAAAATCAACTGTCAAGACATACTGAAGTTTCTTTCGAAAATAGTTTTACTTTACAAATACAATCCGTGAAACCTTATATAATATAATTTGGTACTCATTAACATTAATTTAAAATCGTAAAGTATTTTTAAGCCGTGTTTGCTCTTTACGTGGAGCATATCGACTGTGGAAAGGAAAAAGGTAGTAACCCACACATATCAAATTTTACAGGAGGCACAAAAAACGTGTTTTGATGATTTTGGGCCATATGCAAATTATGAATTATACACAACCTTGAAGTGCACGCAGACTTCTAAACTGATGTTTAGTTGACATAATCTAATATTAATTAGAGAAATTGTCTGGAAAACACCTTTATTTCAGCCTTTTTTCTTGGTTTTAATTTTTTACAAGGTCATCTTTTTCAAACTTAAAAGCTAAATTTAGATAATAATTTAACATTTGCAGCTTGCATCTTTTTAATAGAACATGTATCAAGTTTGATACATTGTGATTATCGAAAGAAACCTGTTTTAGAAAAACTGTGGGTTACGTCCTTTTTCCTTTCCACAGTCGATATGTACACCTAATGTAGAATATCTTAATAAAAGTGTTTCTATTAAAATTGTTTGTTATTAAGTTGCTCAACTTCTAATTTTTGTAAGACAGTAAAGATAGGCAAATAGCGTAACAGGAATAGTGGTTAGATTATACCACAGACCCGGCAATATATGATATTTTTGTAAATTTTTTGAAAATACACTTTTTTATAAAATTTATTAAAAAATATGCTATTAATGTAGCCGGGCCGATAACGCTTTTGGGCGTTTGGTTGCGGCTTCGAGCTAGTAGTTCGAGCCTGGACAATTGTATGAATTATTTTTTTCATGTGGTATATTGAGAAGTATTTCTGTTAAAACTCATCCTTAAATTTCCTCCCTCCGATCTAATTCTAAGCGGAACGTGGAAAAGCGATTATACTACCCAGTGGCGGCCGGTCAATGTGGCATTCATTCAATGCACCCCTTTTATATGAAGGGGTGGTTATATTTCATTAAATAATATTCAAATATACTACTTAACATTCTTCGTGTATTCTATCTATATATATAAAAGAAAGTGGGGTTTGTTACACCACGTATATCTCGAGAATAACAGCTTGGATTTTAATGATCTTTGTTTTATTAAAGTCGTATCCGCCTAGAATAGCAGAATAAGCATTAAAACATCGGAAAAATATCACGGCAAAGAAATTATGAAGAAAATTAATATTCTCATACAGAATTAATATTCTCATACTTTTCAAATGGCGAACACCTTGAAATAATGAAAATGTCGTTTGTATGCAGATTTCATCCGCTAGGTGGCAATTTTTCCATAATTCATTTGTTTCTGCTTCTTTTGCATACGATTGACTTCTAAATAATTTTAAATTTAGAGTATGGATTAGAATAAAACAAATCGATGATATAAAATGAAAACGAAATAAAATCGGATAATGTTGAAATAAGGTTATGTTTATAATTAGGTGTGATAATTTTTTTGACAACAATATTACGCTGTTTGCACGAACGTTGCTCTACTTTGAGATGCCACGTTATTACACTTGGAAAGCTACATCGAAGAAATTTTAACGTCGAAAGCAAGGCGATGCGGTTCCTGCTCATCCGAATGATTACTGATGCTCTTGGTCGCATTTACACAGTTCATCCGAAAAATGACGTATGCTTCTACTTGCATGTCAACTGCTCAATTTGCTTGAAAATGATACTCATTACAATCGCTGAAGAAATTGTTTCTGAATCTCCAAGTCAGATACGCACATTATTTTCTATCATTATTTTGACATGCTTCCCATCGAATCCCCGTGAACTGTGGAACAAGTACAAGGATGACATGTCCGAATACATTTTGCATCGAATTCGTGTCAGTTTGGGGAATCCCGATCTCGAGGTGAATGAAGAGATACATAACCAGGCTTTGCTTTAGATCGAAGACATGTGTTACCTCATGTGCGGCAGTTTGGTAGTCAAGTTAGGAATGCCAACGCCAGATCGTGGAATGAACGACGCTTTCAATCGAGAATTGGAACGTGAACGTGAATATGATCGAGATGCATTGAACCAATCAGTTTGAACGAATGTACCACTGTTGAACCCTCAACAGAAGGAAATTAGCGATACGTTAATGAAGGTAATTGATGATGGAAATGGTGGCTTATTTTTCCTCGATGCGCCCGGTGGAGCTGGGAAGACATTCTTCATGTCATTGATTATGGCCACTGTTCATGCGAGATAAAAAAAATTGCTGTAGCAGTTTCTTCTTCTGGAATAGCAGCCACGTAGATAGATCAACCGCTGCCGATGAAATAAACGCTTGCCTCAAATAATTGACAAACATGCGAGTTGCATTGCTAAACGATCCATCTGCCGAAGATCTCTCCAAGCAATTGCTGACTATCTATTTATTCATTGTTCAAAATTAAAATTACAGTACATGACATAACAGCTGACGCCAATTCGCCATGTACTTGAAAAATATAATAAGACAAAATATAAAATAAAACTACATAATATATCAGAATCAAAATCAACATAAAAAATCAAGAAATAAAATAGTGAAATTTTACAAACAGTTCACAAATACTATCACCAAAAATGTCCACTTCTCTAGGCAATGCGTTGATCAATCTAACGGCCCTTGGAACTGGTGATTTAAGCCTCTTAAGCGAGGTATAAGTTTTTAGAAATAAAAGTTTTTGCTCAAAGTTACTCCCACGTAAGAATAAATTGGGAGCATGTAAATTAATAGTCATGAGAATTTGAGGATTATTAACTCGGCCCCGAAGGAGAAGAGAAAAATGATTTAAGCTTGAAAACGATCTTCGACTATCGTCGGTAACGACCGTGTTCCTGTTGACAAATCGAACAGATTGATTTCGTTTCCGCCGAATTTTAACATTTTCGTCTCAACGAAGGACGGCTTCATCAAAAAAATGTTTCCAAACGTCTAATCACAAAAATCACAATTGGTTGATTGAATGAGTAATTCTTGCGGCGAAGAACAAAGATGTGGATCATTTAAACTTCACAATTCAAAATCAAATCGTTGGTCCACTACATTCCTTCAAATCTAGCGAACTTTCGCAAGGTGCGCGAAACATTCTTGCGCAGACTGTACATATAACATATTCTTTCAACCAAAAAATAATTATTTCTGCTTCTCTATGATAGTGTCATCAGAAATAGTTTGTAGTATCGACCAAACTATTTTTTTTTTCGTTTATTAGAGATTCGCGCCGCAGCACACCCAGCATCGCCTCGCGGCACACCGCTTGCGGAGCACTGCTTTAAACGACTGAAAAACTGACATGCAATATTGCGAAACACTCACCAATGACCAAAGTTTTGGTAGCAAGTAAAATCATCACCTGGGATGAATGGACAATGGCGCACAAATGCGCATTGGAAGCACTCAATCAAAGTATGAAATATCTGTGCAATGACTCAAGATGTTTTATAGGCGCAATGATTCTACTATCTGGCGATTTCCACCAAACACTACCAGTCATTCCAAGATTTACCGCTTCCGATGAAATAAACGCTTACCTCAAATCACGACTCTGGCGCTATGTAAAGAATCTTCAGCTGACGACAAACATGCGAGTTGCATTGCTAAACGATCTATCTGCCGAAGCAATTGCTGACTATCGGTAACGGAGGTGTTCCTGTCGACGAATCGAACGGATTGATTTTGTTTCCGCCGAATTTTTGCAATTTCACTTCATTCAACAAAATGTTCCCGAACATCTAATCACAAAAATCATAATTGGTTGAATGAACGAGCAATTCTTGCGGCAAAGAACAAAGATGTGGATCATTTAAACTTCACAATTCAAAATCAAATCGTTGGTCCACTGCATTCCTTTAAATCTATCGACCGTGTAACAAACGAAGACGAAGCAACCAACTATCCAACTTAATTTTTAAACTTATTGGATCTGCCTGGCTTGCCACCGTGCAATTTACAACTGAAGGTTGACTCGGTAGTCATCATGCTTCAAGTTATCAAGTAAACAGAACATTTATTCACTTTTAAGGTGTTCACTGTCAATACTTGGTGGAATGGCAATATAATAAAAATAATAAAACATTTTTAGTACTTTTTCCACATAAAATTTATTTGATCAGGACCAGTTTCGCTCATCGCGAGCATTATTA
Organism: Himalopsyche tibetana; assembly: GCA_030503985.1. Classification (NCBI taxonomy): domain Eukaryota; kingdom Metazoa; phylum Arthropoda; class Insecta; order Trichoptera; family Rhyacophilidae; genus Himalopsyche; species Himalopsyche tibetana. The sequence goes on along the minus strand of JAPJYX010000015.1, from coordinate 21,180,845 downwards.
ACTGATGATAATGCTCAGATGATAATAACTCAGTTGATAATGCTCGCGATGAGCGAAACCGGTCCTGAAAATTTTTTATTTAGTGGGAAAAGTACTAAAAATGTTTTATTATTTTTATTACAACATTTATTGATTCTGAGGCGGTACAAAGTTCGTCGGGTCAGCTAGTAATAAATATTTTAGAACATTTTATTTTGTTTAATTTTAGAGAATAAATACATAAAGAATACATTATATTATTACTTCGTTCTCGTAATACATTTTTTTCAAATGCGCCATCAAGAGGTGAAGTGAGCCAACTAGTAAAATTATAAAATGTGGTAAATCACGTTTTTACTTGGTGTTTTGTTGGATTGCATATTTTTATTGTAAAACTATTGCAATGTGTATTAATTAACTGTGGTTACTTCACTAATACGATACTTTAAGAGGTGTAGAATATTACAATTAACAACGCATCTAACTTTTTTTATATAAAATATCACTTGGCTCACTTAACCTCTAACGGGCCCATATTATCTTCATAGAAAATATGGTACTTGGTTATTAAAAATACAAATATTTTTTTTAGGTCTTTCGATGATTTCAAATTCGAAGTTCCAGGAATTTGCTGATTTGCCCGTGGCCCCCCTAAGCTGTGCTGTGCCTCTCGAAATCTAAAAAAAATCTCTGTGGCCCCCTTGGTACACGTTGTGGTGCCACAGGGCTCCCGGCTGAGAAACACTGCTCTAGGGTATCTTGTAATGATTTACTGATATTTAATAATTGTTTTGTCATCAGTCACGCAAAACATGATTTTTGACATTCAAATTAATTTCCTTGTCGTTTTTTTTTTATATTGCTTACATAAGAATATTAACACTTTGCCAAAGAGTTTAATAATTATTATTATGATATCATTTCCCGCATAATAATATTACATAACTCACGTTATCTTATTTTGAATAAACAATAAGCAATAAATCATTATTGACAACTACGCCACAAGTTCAGTTGTACTATTTTTAATACAATCTACTTAAGCTGAGCGCTGAAAAATTTGAAAACAATATTTAAATCTCCCTTGAAAACGAATATTTTATCAGACTAATTAAAATTTCGATCGACACATATTTTTTAGATGTTTGCGCTTATTGTATCTTATAATTTGTGCATTAAATGCATTGGTAAGTAAAATAAATATGCTGGTCAGTATTCAATTATAGTTAATTGTTGTCGCAAAGTATAACCGGCTTGGTGACTTATTTCAACTCGGCAATCAGCTGCAGTGCCAAGAAATCAATTATGTACTAGTTTTTTTTTCATTTGCATGCACTCTCACTATATTGCATCAGGGTTAGATTTAATCGTATTAACTAGCTCGAAGCTAGTCGATGACTATCGATCTTAAAATTGTTATAGACACTTATATATATAATTTAAAATTTCGACTGAAGGTGCTTGATGGAAATTCAATATCAAAATTGAATTGTCTGAATGCTGTACTCTTCCATTAATCTTGTCGATAACGACCCGGGTTTCGCCTTTCGGCATCTTCAGGCTTACACGAATGTACTTGAACTGATGGACAGCATTCAGACAATTCAAACTTCTATATAATATATATATTATATTAACTAGTGAAATTATTACTGTGATACGTTAAAATACAAGGATTTGAGAAAAAAATAATCGCCAATTTTAATTTGATTGCTTATTTCTTCTATATTTATATTTATACAGAGTGATTAGTTAACCACTAGTCCTGTCCTAGCCTTATACTTCTGCCCCTACTAATTTCTTTGGAAAAAAGTTAAGCGACTGACTAACAAACAGTTCTCGTAGAAAAAAATCTTCTGAGACACCACCATCGTAAAAACTGTGTCTCAAATAAATCATTTTTTTTAGTTTTCCTTCTGAGCTCGATTTTTTCGTTAATTTTTTTTTTTATCGTAGAAAATATTCGTCACCATATTTTTAACTAAGTCAAATGTTAATAACCGTTTGAATACCGCGCAAATAAATGATATGTCCCTAATGTCCATTAATATGGAGATACTGCATGTTTTTGAGAAAAATATTTTTGCCTAATATACACTCGAATTCGATATTTTAAAAACCTATATTGACTCAGTATAGACACATATTCATCAAAATATTGCTTATACACCTATCCCTCGATTTACACGGTAGATAGGTTCCTGAGAAAAACGTGTAAATCGAAATTGTATATTTTTTAATGTAAAACCGTGTAAATCGAAAAGTACACGAAAAACGCATAATTTGGGTGTTTTCTAAAATATATAAAAAACAAAATACAAAAAGTATAAACATACATATTTTTTTATTAATTAAATACAGGTAAAGCTTATAGAGTAACAAAAAAATGAAATCCAAAAGATTCATTAAAAAAATATTGTAACGGTCGGTGGAGTTTTTATCATTCATCACTATCACAAATCACTGTGACTTGACTTGATGACTTGCTGTGAAAGCATTCTTCTTTTCAGACAAAGAAGAGGATGATATCTTCTATTTAATTTTTTCATAAATCCGCAATGCTTTATTTGTAATAGCATTGGTATCAATTGGCATCCGTTTTTGAGTTTGGTCCTCTATCCAAATCATTAATGCCTTCTCCATGTTTTCCATTGTAATATCTCTGATATATGAAGTTGTGCTCATACTCGTAGTGCCAGCTGCTACACTCTTTCTAATTGAGTTTTCATTTTTTCTAATGGTTCTTATTGTAGCTTCATTCATGCTATATAATCTAGCAACGTCTATTACTCTTTCTCCGTTTTGTAAAAGATCCAATATTTTTATTTTTTTGTTAACGAAATAACTTTTCTTTTTACTTCTTTCGACATAATAAGGCTACAAATATTATTCAAGATATAAAACACGTAATTAAAAATTATGTACTCGTTTTTTACTTACGAATATGAAGAATTAAAATTTTCAAGTTAACTTTTTTAAACCGTGTAAAAGCGAAAACGTGTAAAAAAAGTACCGTGTAAATCGAGGGATAGGTGTATTCTATTAGAATACCAAATATTTGATTTTTTAAATGTATTGGACATCCATCCGTGTTCGCTTGCATATGTTCCGGACACCTGTGTCCGCTTGGTATTCAAGTGGTAAAGATGCAATTTGTAACACAGGAAAATACCATCACTTTGGTTAGACGCACCTTTGTTGTACTAATTTTTGTAGGATGATTTTTTTTTCTTATCATTCGTATTTTCTCATATCAAACATTGACCCCTTGCCCGGGATTCAAAGTGTTAACCTGGCATATAATACTTAAAAGTGCATTGGCTTAATAATGTATGTATGTAGTTAAAATGACAAAGCAAAGAATTAATATTAACATGACGGAAACGGAATGTTTATTAATTATATTGTTCATTCGTGTAATTAATTTTCTCATTGCCTACGGGCATTACCGATTTCAAGTGTTAGTTTAATCATTATTTTTTTATTACTGTTGAATCCGGAAGCCGAATATAAATAGACAAATATATTGTCTAATTTATTTATGTTTTATTTTTTTATATTTGAATGTTTTACGATTTATTTTAATTGTGAAATGTCAAATCTTGATGGAGAGACGTTTTGTTTATGAAAAGTAAGTTACAATTGGTAGCATTAATTCCGCATTTTTTAAAATATGTTAAATACCTGCTTATCTCACTGTTGTATAAAAATACACTGTACCAGTGGCGGCCGGTCAATGTGGCGTTGGATCAATGCACCCCTTGTATTTACAGGGGCGGTAATATTTCATGAAATAATATTCAATCATAACAATTATACCATTCACTCATTTTAAATTCTTCATGTATTTATTGTCTAAAATAAAAAAATATTAAATGTTCTAAAATAAAAGACAGTCGGTCGGCTATATGTGTATAGCCTGGCACGTGTTGAATACACAGACGTTAGCCAACATTTGACTGTATGCGCCGCACAGACGACCGTCTTGTCGCAACGACAATGGAATGCGACAGTTCAATTGGGGAATTTGAGGCGAATATTTCAAGCCAGCGTGTAATTCGGGGTAGTGTAATTGGGGGTTCCACTGTACAATCATTTAATTGAGTTATTATATAATTTGAAACAATATTCCTTATATTTCGTAAATATTGGCTATAAATAAGCAAATTAAAGATTCGTTCGAATCGACTCATCGCCTTTTATTTAATTGAGTCATTTAAGTGATTCGTTTAAGCTTTAACCCCGGTTGGTCTTTTAAAACACGATCGGTATGAAATAGATTGCCTTCGTTGAGATGAGTTTGATTGATAGACACTTTTTTATCTGGTCAAAAATTAAAGCCAGTCTTCAAAGGGCAATTTGATTGAATAATAGAGTACTTGAAATGGCATCATTTTTTAAATGATTGAGAACCAATTAATTTCTACATGACTCGCAACGGTGAAAAAAGAATCGAATCTTTGAGTCATATTTCAAAACATAATAGTAGTCTAGTATTTTACATTGAATCGATTTTTTTGTTTACTATTTCTGTTTACAATCGGTTACTATAGTGTAGCGGTTAGCGTTGTTGGCTTCCGTGTCGGATCTCACAGGTTCGAGTCCCAGTACGAACAGCATTTTTTCGATCGATTTATGTTCGAAGGCATGGCGCGACCCGACTACTACAAGGTTCCAAGCAATGTCCCTCTAATTTTCCAATGGTTATGTGCGCAAAGGACATTGGGCAACTTTAAAAAGGAATTTAAAAAAATGTGCGCAACTTAACGATATTTTGACATTTAAAAGGTAATGCGCAACGGTGATGTTTTAACAATGATAATAATTAACAACACTATATAAAGTTAATTAATTTATTCTGGTGGTGGTATGTATAATGTATGTGCGCGCGCACACGCGCACAGCTTAGACCAGGCACGGGCAAACTGAGGTCCACGGGCCGCATGCGGCACGCCGCAAATTTTTCTGCGGCCCGCGAGCAATATTATATTTTTAAAAAAGATTCACCTTTTTATCTCCTAACGCATTTTTAAAAAAAGATAGAAAATAAATGTAATAATCTTTATATTTGGATCAATCTACATTATTCACATATATATGTGAACAAAAATTTTCAATCATGAACCTCAATGAAAACTCTTTACGATTAAACATCACCAATGAACATTTACAAGCAGTTTTAAGAATCTCAACTACAAAATTAACACCTCTATTGAAAAAAAATTGTAAAAGATGTAAATCAGTTCCACTCCTCTCATTAAATTGTTTTTTTTTTCATTATAACAAATAGCGTACATATAAAAATGGTATTTTATGGCTCATTTTGAATTCCAGAATTTGGCCCTCCATCCGAAAAGTTTGCCCTCCCTTGGCTTAGAGGGAACACTGGTCCCAAGTTTAGATGCCGAAGTCTTTCAAGTACTATTATTGGTATCAGCCAGTCAGCTTTCACTCAATTGAAATCGAGCAACTTTTATATTGCCGTTGCGCTTTCAAAATCCGCTATGTGCATATTTTAACAACATCGGATTGTTGCACAAAAAAAAAAATCACCACATCTACAGAGAAAAAAAAAGATTTTCGTATATCAAACTTTCTAGAATTGTTTTACAAGTGCATATGTCAATACTGTCGAGGAGAGAATATATAATACATTCATCATATTGATTGGTGAAATATACTGAAATTATTAAAATGATCTGATGGTATTCATATTCATGTAAGTTAAAGGAAAATGATGAAAAAACCATTATGGGTTTTAGTCGATGTCAGTTTTTAATTTAAAGCCGGAGTCGGGGTCGTATTTTTTTACCTGACTCAACTACTCTGTATATAACTACACTCAAGTATAATTCTCAATGTAATTTATTGTATTTTTTTTTTAAATATCTCTTACGAAACCTTTACAAATAATTTCTGAATTGACAACAAGCTATCATAATTTAATATAAAAAAAAATCATATTATGTTTGTGGCCATGGTCATTTTAATAGGACAACAATAATTCTTTAAAGCCAGCTTCTTTCTCATATTTTTTTATTGTGCATATATTAAATTATAACTTAAGAAAACGATGAGATGCGCATCCATCATTGATGTGGCCGTTCTTATGTTCCCCCTTTTATAAATGATTATTTAAAAAAAGGTGGTTCAATACATAAAACTATATTATTTGGATATGAAATATTTCTTAAAAAGACACAATATTTATTTGTTTTTATTTCCCCACTTTTATTTATCAAGATCAGGACCGGTTTAGCTCATGGCGAGTATTGTCATCTGATAAAAAATAGAATTTAACCGTTTTATTTACCCAAAAACAAATTTAAATAAAAAGATGTAATAAACAATTGTGGGATTATAATGCAAAACGTACTATTTCCATAACTCGAACTTTTCTATAGAGTAAATTACTATAACGAATAACACAAACAAAATAACTTTGCATAAAAATGATTTCCAATTTGAAAACGAGTCTTTTAGACATTTTATATTTAAACTAATAGGACCAGTCGATTCCTTATGCTTGAATTACCCTATCTGCATAGCTAACTCAATATCGCTCATTTTGGAAATAGTACGTTTTGCATTATAGCCCCTCAATTGGCATTGAAAAGACTTTACAAATTATAATAGAAAATATGATTAATTGATACTAAAATAAGACAAATTAAAATATTTAACAATTAATTTGTGTTATTTTTGAGTCACTTATACATATTTTCTACTATTTGTAAATTCTTTTTAAAAAGTTCGTTTATCTGCTTTCTTCCATCAATTATTTTAATAAACATTTTTTTTAAATTGTTCTTAGGAACTGTGCTAAATGTCATTTTGAGCACGGGAAGTTTTCTTTAGCTACCTCTGTATTAAGATATTTTTATCCAGTTTCTATTGAAACGTTGTCCTGATTTGTCACACTTTACTCGGCCTGAATGGTCCCGGATTATATGTTATTGAGCGCGAATATTATATTCTTAAAGCCCAAACAAGTTTTTCTTCTATGGCATTGTGAATATTGCTTTTATTCTGTATTGTCATTTATACCATTGTATACCGCCGAAGGGTTAATGTACAAAAATGTTTATCTTGAGAGATTTTTATGTGTCAAGTTAAATTGTAGAACATGTTAAACAAGAAGTGGTTGAATATTTCTGACCGCCATTAGGAATCCGTAATATTCTTCAAATTCGTATTATTCTTACTTCTAACTATAATATCAGATAGTAGTAATAGTTTTTTATCCATGTCTGCTCCCAATGTGGAGCATATGGCCTCCTAATGGAGGTATCACAACAGAAGTTTTTCTACGAGAACTGTTTATTACTCAGTCGCTCACAGCCTCTCTTTTTTCAAAGAGAGTAGTAGAGATAGAAAGATAAGACAAATACAAGACTAGTGGTTAACTAATCGCTCTCGCTACGTCCAGTTATTAAAGAATTGGAAGTGTAGATAGGAATTTTTAGACATCACAAACACCCATGCCTTCGAAAATCGAAAAATGCTGTTCATACTGGTACTCGAACCCGTGAGATCCGGCACGAAAGCCAACAACCGTATACACTGCCCCATAGGACCCAACTATTACTATCTATCTATATTTTTCTATTCAAACTTAGACATTGACGTGGGACCTTTATTCTACAATTGTTAAAATAAATCAATGAATTGAAATCCTTCTCAATACTTATTTAAACAATCTTTAAAAGGAAAAACATCGCATCTACATTTTAGTTGTTTAAATATTTACGTTTATTTTATGCCTTGTTCCTATTACCCCATCAGTGACGAATTGTTTGCATTTTATGAAAGCTTTCATGGCTTTAGAGGCAGATACACGATAAGTGAATTATGACTTTAAATAAGTTTGATTTTTTTTTGAATTATTCTTCAGTAAATAAAAAAATATCCCCATTTATTAATACTTTCAGTATATCTACATATGATTGCAAATTTCAATAGGATTTACTGATCGTCGCCTCGGAGAAATAAGGTTCCATTTGACATACTTATTTTTTTTAGTAATAGCGAGTAGAGATTTCAGAAAATGTAACTCTGTGTAGAAACGATAATAGTTTCTTCCGATGATCGCAAAAACTTTTCAAGCACTGGTAAAAAAATCGAAGTGAAAGGTAAAACAAAATGCCATCCGAAACGCAAAATGGAGACATCACATAGCTAACTAATACACACATCCACTGAAGTCCTGTATCCGATAAAAAAATTGAAGATTGAAATTAAAAATGAATATCTCTATAGTAATAATATTCACTTAATTAAACTGTATTAGATAATTATTAAAACGTAAATTTCAGAGTTTTTCTGTAATTTTGTGTCTACATATCAACTGTGGAAAGGAAAAAAAACCTAACCCACACATAGCTAATTTTACAGGAAGCACAAAAAACGTGTTTTGATGATTTTGTGTCGTATGCAAATTATGAAATATACACAACCTTGAAGTGAACGGAGACTTCTAAACTGGTGTTTAATTGACATAATCTTATATTAATTAAAGAAATTTTCTAGGAAAAAACTTTATTTCAGTCTTTTTTTTTGTTTCAATTTTCACAAGCCCATCTTTTTTCAAACTTTAAAGCTAAATTTAGATACTTATTTGGCATTTGCAGCTTACATCCTTTTGATAGAACGTGTATCAAGTTTGATACATTGTGGTTATTGAAAAAACTGTGGGTTACGTCCTTTTTCCTTTCAACAGTCAATATATTAAGTACAAAATAGTATAGTCAAACATTTGACATAATTAAATCTAAAAAATATATCTGTATTACTTTATTTGATATGTCAACGCCCATCTGTTGAAAATTTATATATACCACTCGATTATTGAGTGGTGGGTTGCAATTGGTTAAAACATTTTTCAATTGATTTGCAAATTTAACATTTCGCCATGCTGTATAAACATTTAATTCATATTCACTCCTCGAGGAACTTCTGACAAGAAATCAATTAATTACTAAGATGTCCTTTATACGTGCTTGCTATTGGATAAAAAAAATTGAGAAGCCTTTAAATTACAATCGATACTTAAAATTGCTGTTTCTCAAAACAAAATAAAAGGTTTTTTGAATATTGGTGTTAATTTATTTTTTTTAACTTTGTGAAACTACCATTCAAAACAAAGAATTATGTTGGGCCATGTAGTCAAAGCTCATTAGCTTTCTTCTTATTCCTCTGCAGTGTCCATTGGTTCAAATCACCGTACAGGACAATTTCATAAAATATTTTTTTTATCAAATTATGAATTTGTATCTAAATTCATGGATGTCAGTGATAGGTACACTTAAATTCTCTCTCAACCCCGCGATTTGAACGGGGCGTAGTTATCGATAAGATACACACCTTAGTTTACCCACCTTACCTGCACCGAAAACGAAGGGTTAAGCAAATGAATACGAGGGTTTGTCGATTTGTTAAAAGCCGGTTTTCAAACTTAATTCATGATATTCGAAAACCAGGTTTTCGACCCGCCTGGTTGATAAAGCAAGATCTATCCAACTAGACGACAGCGGGCGACAAAATATATAATAATTATTATTCATTATTTTTACTTGAAACTCTTTTGGTTATAATAAAAACATTACAAAATTTAATAAAAAACACTAAATATTTTTCAACTTATCTTAATATTGTATATAATCAACACAAATTATATAAAAAAACATATTATTTTTATTGAATAATTATTTTTGTGTCATTTTGAAAACCGGCTAAAACCGAGTTTTAAAAAATATTAGAATTCGAAAACCAGTTTTCTTAAAATGTCGGTCTTTGTATTAGCCCTACTGATAACCAACCAGTACATATTTCTATATTGAAAATGGGTATTGTTGACAAATAATGCCTATTTAATAACATGAATAAAGCAATGATAAATTCATTTCCTTGGGGCCCTAAAATCCAGCATTAAAATAAAGTATGCGTCTGATAATGAATGATTTGTCAATATTTCTTATTTAAACATGGCCAGGGGGTAATTCAAAATGTATATATTCGGTTAAAAAACGTGAACTTCTCCCATTATTCACAATGTTGTGAAACTGATCTGTATACAAAAAAATCTAGATTACTTCTTGTTATTATATTGTTATGATAATATGCAACAGTCGTTAATTGATAAAGTTCAAGCCAAGTTATTTATGCCATTGCCTTAGGTGATTAAGACGTAGAATCGTGATTGTTTTTGAAAGGGAAATTTGAAAAATGATCCGATAATGATTATGGCAATAAAATAAATTATTGTTATAAATAAATAGTTATAATGTTAATTATCTTTAATGACGTTAAAACAATTCAAACGATAGAAAAAAATATTTTTAAAAATTAACGATATTGCTTATTGCAGACATGCCCAACTCCTAGCTCGCGAGCCATATGTGGCTTACAATTGAAGATTTGGTGTGGCTCTTTCAAAGTGTCCAATTATAAATACAGTGGAACACCCAATTACGCTACCCCGAATCACGCGCTGGCTTGAAATATTCGCCGCAAATCCCCCAATTGCACTGTCGCATTCCATTTTCGTTGCTACGAGACGGTCGTCTGTGCGGCGCATACAGTAAAATGTTGGCTAGCGTCTGTGAATTCAACACGTGCCAGGCTGTACACGTATAGCCGGTGACTGTCTATGTGTTGGATTTTGGCACGCTTTGCATTTTATCACTTAGTAACTAAATATTTCGTCCATATTTTTTTTTTGCAAAACTCAGGGAAATCTTAGTTTTGCATTTTTTGCGGAAAAAATCAAATCCTTAATTTTTATATGAGATTCACTCCCCCAATTACACTACTCCGAATTACACTGTCCCGATTTCAGTGTAAATGGAGGTTTTACTGTACATATTTTATTTATGGCCCAAAGCAATCATAGTTATTTTTTGCAAAACTTAACGTAAAAGAAAGAATATTTGGAAAAAGGTATATTTTTGTGTACTTACATTTATGTTTTGTCACTATATTATGTGTAGTACCTATCTGGTAACATCTACACCGGCGATACTCAACCTTTTTTTCATCTGAGCCTCATGCCGGTTTTTGCTACATTACGTGAGCCGTAGTATATAATAGTTTTACATAAATATACCACATAATATAATAATATAGTGAAATAACACCAATTTCAATTTTTCCCCATTTTCAAAATTCATTTTGTCAATTTTTTAACATACTCAAGAACGTGTTGGAAACCTATAAATTAAAATAGTCAGGATAGTTTTTTTACGCCAAATTCAAAAATATATGTGTGTTATTTTTTAAATATAACGTTTTTTTTTTACGTCAAAAAAATGAAAATGCTTGAGGTGAATTTTGGAAATGGGCAACTCAAATGTAAGTGCACATAAATACATTTTATCAAAATACTTTTTTTTTTGTCAACAATAGCAAATGTTTGAAAAAGCATCTGGTGTCTATGATTGTTTTGAGGCCTCACAAAAAGTCGAATTTGGCCGCATGTTGAGTATCGTTTGTGTAAATCTAAAAGGAGCATGAAGTAGGATTTTTTTTTACATTATTGATATCCATTTGAGTTATAGGATTGTTTTTAAGCGCATGAAAGTATAATATATTAAATGATATTGAAATACTAATGTAATTAATAAATGAACTAATAATATAATAGATCCGCTCTATTTACGTAAGTGCGTTGTTTAAATTTATAATTATCCGTACAATCCGTCATAGAAATTATCAATCAGCTCAAATCGGGATAATCGCTGTTCTACCGTTAGTTCATTACAATTTCATATTGTTAAGGCAGCAAACAAACGAAGGTAATTATTACATTATCAGTTCTTCAACACTGCATTGTTAAACCAAGGAATGCAGAGAATTCTTACTCCAGCCTTTTAAAAATTATACATGCATACTTAATGAGTATTAAATTACTATTAACCGTTTCTTTTGTATTCTAATACTCGAAATAGCTCACCGTGCATGCCGTAATCACCTCAACGTAATATGTTAATTAAGATGAAAATTCCCTGACCTTGATCGTTAATGAGTATACACGGCCAATATGGAGTCATACGAAATGAAAGATTCGTACATTCACTACATTGTAATAATATATATCGGTTTTTGGAATTAGGTAACCAAAGTTTTTCGAAACAGAATTGAACAAAACAGGCAGGGTTGCATGCGGCCCAAGATGAAAATTATTGCGGTCCACAGACTTAATTCAAATATATCGACTGTGGAAAGGAAAAATGACGTAACCCACAGTTTTTCCAAAACAGCTTTTTTTCGATAATCACAATGTATCAAAATTGATACACGTTCTATCAAAAGGATGCAAGCTGCAAATGCCGAATTAGTATCTAAATTTAGCTTTTAAGTTTGAAAAAGATGACCTTGTAAAATAGTAAAACCAAGAAAAAAGACTGAAATAAAGGTTTTTCCTAGACAATGTCCTTAATTAATGTTAGGTTATGTCAATAAACACCAGTTTAGAAGTCTCCGTGCACTTCAGGGTTGTGTATAATTCATAATTTGCATATGGCCCAAAATCATCAAAACACATTTTTGGCGCGTTGGTGTGTGGGTTACGTCCTTTTTCCTTTCCACAGTCGATATAATCATTCGAATTGCTTTTTAAAACGATGTCACGTGTAATTCCGAAGACTTGCAGAAATTATAATCCTTCAATTCAGTGCTTCCCAACCTGGGGTCCGCCAAAATTTTCATTCTTTCAACATTCTTTGTGATGAAGTATCATTTTTTTTCGGGCGTCCGCAGATTATTGTTTTAAGATTAAAGGGTCCGTGGCACGAAAAAGCTGGGGAATCACTGCTTCAAATGATTGCATTCCCAATTGATTGGATGTCGTAAATATCAAACCATTGTCGCCCGATGTGGGGTTGGTAAGAGGTTGACTTTACGTGTCACTGGGTCTGAGTTCGACTCACGGAAAGGTGAATGTCAAATTTAGATTTGTATTAAATTTAAAGTTTGAGATCCACGGCGTGGATGACTTACGTGCAAAACATTGTCATCGAGCATATGTCACATATTTTCATTATATATATATGTTATCTAATATATAAAAATGAATGTTTGTTTGTATTTTATGCTTTGCCAAACCCTCATCCAATTGCTATGAAACTTTGACAAACGTTTTGTTTGTACTTCCGGGAAGGTTATAGGCACAGTAAAATTAGCGTACAGTAGGTCTTATATATATACAACGCAATGGTAAGTCTGTTATACAATTCATTTTGACAACGTATGCTTGCACTTGCGTGAAGATTATAGTACAAATAACTTAAAGTAGGTGGCGCGTGTATCGTACTATAGACAATCGACAGCAAACTTCAAACGTCAAACAGACAGAAAAAGAAAACATGCTCTTCAATAAACACAATTAAAACACAAACACTTTCTTTCTTTGATTGGCATTGTAACGCTTGCCGGGAACCGGCTAGTACACGATACAAACTATTGACTAAGCAAAAGCTTAAAGTTCATCTGTGCACTTGAATGCGTGAAAATGCAGAAAGTCGATACCCTGGTCGTTAGTGACAAAGCGCATGGAAATATACAAAATTGAACGATTCAAACATAAAAATGAATAATAATACTAAGTCTTTTTTTATCTATATTATATCCACTCCTTTTCAGAGCATATTACCATCACGCGATTCCTCTAAGACTTACTTATACCGCCGAGGTCTATTTGCTTCCTCCCACATCATACCAGCCAGCGTCCTGTAGCTCCGCCGGGTACATCATATGGATGGTCATCAGCATTGAAAGAGAGGAAGGGAATTCACACATCAAAAACATCAATGCATTCGAACAGACATCGATAAATCGATTGAAAAAAAATCTAAAAGCCAATGAAGTTGACGCTGCGGACCTGACAAGTTATACCCAAACCAAAAAAAACTGAGTGAGTGATATGTGTATAATGTATCAAAACCTATAAAGGTTTGAACATTTTCACGGGAAGAAAATTATTATTAATAGAAAATTTAAATTAACTTTGATTATTCCACGTATTGTGTTACTAACTGTGACACGTGTTTCGCCACTTTCAGAGGCATCTTCAGACTTACTATCGCAAAGTTTGCTTAAGTAATGAAGAAAGATTGATTCTAACATTTTAAAATTATGAAATTACAAAATGGAGTTTTTGGGTTTTTTTTCCTTTTAAGAGGAGCAAGGAGGGGGGTGTAGAATCGAAATAAAGCAAACAAATAATGATACTAATGAGTTGCAATCAATCAGATTGAGATTTTTCCTTTTTAAGGGAAGCAAAGAGGGGATTATAAAATAGAAACAGAGCAAACAAATTTAATCATACTACTAATGACGTTAAACATTACAAACTATTAAACTAATGAGCTGCAATCAATCAGCTAGGTTGGTGATTACGAAATTCACGTTGGTGAAAGAGGCGAAACACGTGCCACAGTTAGTAACACAATACGTGGAATAATCAAAGTTAATTTAAATTTTCTATTAAAATTAACTTCCACAAAGTTACCGCCGAAACCATCGAAAGTATTAAAATTATTATTGTTCAAATTAACATAGTTTGAACCATTCCAGATACTTGAATAGTTTCATATCAAATATTGTGTCCTTGTATTGTTTATACCAGATGTAATTCGTTAGAAATATTCCTTTCCAGTTTTTTTTAATTTGGTGTATTTTTACAATGCAATAAAATTGTTTTATGTGGACATAAAACGGTGTTTGTTTGGACTTGCTACCGGATTGCTCCGGTAAATTTCAGATTGAAGTTTATGTAAATAAATTTATTGCTTTATAACACGGTTAACAGCTAAGGAAAAAAGCAGTCATGTCCAAAATTTTGCATTATTAATCAAAACAAAAAAAATATGTAATCGTTGCTTAGGACATTTATGATATAATACAATCAAATATAACCGATTCGCTCAATGTCCAGGCGATTTTAATATTTGTATTCGTGACATACGGTATTGCTAATAAAAAGTTTAGATAAATATAATTATTATATACTATAGGTATATGAATTTCAAGTACAAATAACTTGAAAAAAGTTCTTTCAGTTATATACATATTTTTATCCATTTTCGACCCTTACAATAAACATATCTCATAAAACAAACGTTCACTGAAGAAATTTGTCAGACATTTAAGAGACACTCTTTTGTATTAATTCCACATTTATTTACTAAAACTAGGAAAGGTTTCGCTCATCACTATCATTTTCAACTGATAAAAGTTAAGCCGCCTGTGTGGTCGAGTGGTTAACGACGTTGGCTACCAATACGGAGGTCACGGGTTCGAATCCCAAGACGGGCAGTTTTATAAATTATTTTTGCAATCGATTCATGAATTTCTGTTCAAACGGATATATGAGATGTCTTGAATTCCCCCTCCCACCCATCCTATACTATGAATGGGGTGTATTGAGAGCGATTAGCTAACCACTAGTCCTGTCCTAGCCTTTTCCTTCTATTCCTACTCTCTTTGAAAAAAGAAAGGTTGAGCAACTGAGTAACAAGCAGTTCTCGTAGAAACACTTATGTTGAGATAAACTCCGTTAGGAGTCCATATTCTCCACATTGGGAGCGGACATGGTAAAACAAAAAAGAAGTTCACCAGTTCTTTTACTTGGATTTCTTACATAGTGGTGTCATATTTTTAATAATAAAGCTTTTCTACCAATGACGATTGAACATTGTCGGGTTCCTAGCGCAGTGGTTAGCGTTGCTGGTTTCCGTACCAGATCTCACCGGTTGGAATCCCGGTACGAACAGCATTTTTTCGATCGATTTATCGATTTCTGTTTAAAGACATAGGTGTTTGTGATGTCTAAAAATTCCCGTCCACCCTTACGATCCTTCAATAGTTGGGCGTAGCGAGAGCGATTAGTTAACCACTAGTCCTGTCCTAGCCTTATCCTTCTATCTCTACCTCTCTCCTTGGAAAAAGTGAGATTGAGCGACTGAGTAACAGACAGTTTTTGTAGAAAAAGTTATCTTGAGATACCTCCCATGGATTATAAAAAAACGTGACAGTAAACACCTTATAAGTTATATGGTTGTAAACCATTTAATTCGCCTCCATTCGCCAAAGAGATTTTGAATGCAATGATCTGTAGGAAAGTTGATGGTTTTTTGTAAATTGCACGTTTTTCTTGACTGAGAAAAAAAGGAAGAAATGAAAATATCTCTCATGCGTTTAGGTCAATTCATCGTTAAGACATCAATTCACCATTCGAAGAAACTTGACTGTTAACATTCGGATACAACAGTGTCTGCCAAACTGTGTGCCGCAAGTAGTCTCAGGTGTGCCGCGTAAGAAGAAGACTAAAAAATGTTAATTTTAAATATAGCCTATTCATTTAAACTTTCTTCAATTTTAAATAAATTCAACATCTAGATCTGTGGATGGGAGCCTGCGGCCTTTTAAACTGATCAAAATATTCAGATTGATCAAAAAATTATACGCAAGCGCTTGGAAAAAGAGCGTAATGAGCCAATTAAATGCTCGACAGCCGAAAAAAAGGGGGGGGTGTCAATGAGTTGAATTAAATAAACGAATGTGGCCTTTAGAAATGAAAAGGTTCCCCATCCCTGATCTAGATATTCAAATAAATATTTGTCACGTTCGTAACTGGTGGTCGACGAGACACATTTTCCACATTTTTTTCATAATGAACATTTTTTTAAAACACCTTTAGATGGTGTGCCGCGAAACAAGTTCCATTCACCAGTGTGCCTTGAAGTAAAAAAGTTTGGCAGACACTGGTATAGAACAACCGGGCTAGAAAAATTATTTTGGAATGCCGAGAACTAGTGAGTCTAATATTGAAACGAAAAATCGTTATAGTTTTTTTAAGAAAATCTTATCTTACATATCTTTTCCCACAAACATCATATACAAAGATCTAATCAAAGTAAAATGATTTAACGCAAAACATGTTTTATTGCAATTTTTATCAGCGTATATAAATCACTCTTAAGTGTAAAAATGTGTAGCATTTTAGGTCAAAATAGTTCAACGAAAAATAATTTATTAATTGGAATTACTTCCTACCGAAATGAACTTATGTTTATTCCAATTAACTATTTATAGAGATTTGATTACTTTGGCTAATTTGGGAATCATTATAACTAGGGCTTGTCGGCTTTCAAAACTAGGGTATAAAACTTGGTTTTAGCTAAATTTGCCGGGTAATTTAAGACTTGTTAAGTATGTAGATTCAAAATATTGATTATTTAATTACTTTAACTGTGTCCCTTACATAGTAGAGCATTTGTAAAACTGCAGAATGGCTTTTTTTGAACGATAACTTGTTGTCAGTTGGTCAACTTCTCCCTTAGTAGAAGGTAATGAGAGACATACGTAATATGTAAGTGACTGCGTCTTTCTATCAAGATAAAAATGAGCATAGGACGCCAACCTTTTAGACCACACGGATCATATATTTTTAATCGATTTTTGGATTTCTGGTCTAAGGTACGAATGTGCCCGTCTAACCGATCCAATTTTAAAATCGGGTACCAAAGCAAGAACGATTATCGAACCCATAGTTCTACTATTCAAAAATCTGTTTGAGCAACTAAGTTACAAACGGTTCTAATAGAAATCTTCTGTTAACACTTAGGAGTCCGGGCGAACATATGTGTGCATCTCACTTTCAGTGCGCAGGAGTCCGCGCGAACATATCTGTTCGTTTTGCCGAGTGTAAGTTTACACAAAAAAAAGGTACTTTGTGTGATGATTTTTTTCCTTCACATTTAACATCAAGGTTGCCAGTGATATTGAAATTGATAATGTCAAACAAATATATTAAAAATATTTTTTTTTTACTCGTAAATATAGAAGTAAGTAACACAGTATCACCTAGTAAATAATATTTTTTGTATAACGTTTAACGTTTGGTGTAATATTATTTTCATGGAAAAATGCATTTTTTTTTGTTAGATCTTTTGCTTCGTTTACGTATATAAATATGGGTTAAATTTTCGGATAAGTTTATTTATTGCTTCTTTGGCCGCTTCACAATTCTTTACAAAAAAATAAGTGTTTGTTCTATGGGATTTTTACGAAAGTGAAATTAGTCATGACAATAATTATATAACACAGATCCATTGTCTCAGATTCATTTTACATCTGTATCCTTTTTTTCTTTTGTAGACATTTTGCAACTAATTCTTGTTGGAAAGTCAACCCTAAATTCAAAGAAATGAAATCATTATTTTACTTCGAACAAAGCACCGCTTTTACTCAATATATGTTTGGCTTGCCAATAGCAATAAATTATGTAATTCTTAATGCCCTTTTCGAGACGCTGTTGACAAGGAGCTATTTTTTCTGTAAAGTTTATGGCTCTGCTGTGAAAAAAATGTGACCCTAATGCTTCATAATTATTACACATATGAATGGCCACCATTCATTAATAGCATATACCTGCACCATTCTAACAAAAACAAACGATTCTCAAAGATTTAAAATATTTAAATAATTGAAATATAACAAGAATTATTTAAAAATATCTGAGAGTTGCAAATAAAACCTTACGATATAGAACAGATGTTTATTTTCGGTTTTACAATATCTCAAAAAAACTAAAATAGTTGTCGTTGCTGAGAAGAAGGAGATGGGGGGGGGGTTAGTAACCAGTAACTTTATTTTAAATTAGTGTATATTATTGCAACTCTTTATAGCCATTTCTTACTAAATAACTTTATTTTTAAGTTGTTAAGACTTTATATGAAACCCTCGGTTGAGAAACACTGATTTTATCATATTTTTATATGTATAAAACCATACGAACGCTTTTCTGAAAGAAAAAAAAATATACATCAATCGGTTAAATAGTTATCGCAATTTAAACGTGAGCGCAAAAAAAGTTCCATTTCCCCAAAATTCGGCCGGCTCCCGCGCATTAGGAGCTGACATGATTTTTTTAAAAGTTATATTATGACCTTTCATGCAGTCAAATGCGTTCGCCTGCGATTGTTATAATTGTGATACTTTTGCTGTAAAAAATGGCTTCGTGTAAACCTATTCTGAATAATAATAACTCTGTTTTATAATACCAGAAACTGTTTATAATGTTTCTAGGTTAGATTTTAAAAATATGCAATTGCAACCATTTATCTAGCTAATTTTCCAAGCGCACAACAATTTAATTCAACACGAACCAGCCAATACAAATTCAAATGAGTTTGTTTTCAATACGTCATTCAAAATGTTACTTTTAAAGTCAATTCAATTAAATGCATTATTTATGTAGGCTAGATTTGAGTGGGGCAATTATTTAATTATTTATGTTTGACGAGTTCTTATAGGTAAATTTATGATAATTGATTCGAAATTTATAAATAGATATCTAATTATATTGATATCGATCATTTTAATCACTTTTCTTGTGAAAAATTCTCATTATTTTAACACTTTAATACCGAAACGTCGAAAATAGGATCGAGGAGCGATTGCGCATTACATTGATAGAGGTATCATCAGTGGCGGATTAAGCACTTTGGAGGCTCTAGGCGCAATAAATTTTGGAGGCAACGTTTTTCGAATGACATAAAAGTGCTGCAAAACTCTTCGTAGGATAATAATGAATATTGAAAACTGAAATTAAAATATAAGATTTCTAAAAATCTAAAATATAAAAATATAAATCTAAAAATATTCGCGCACCTCTTGCGCTTATGGGGTAATCCGCCACTGGGTATCATTGTAGATTACAATAAATATTGGCTAGACATTATTGGTATTAAGCGAATGGTTGAAATAAGATTTTTTTTTGCAATGCGAATGTACTCCGTAGGAACCCGAATTAACAAGGTTACAGATCTAAAGATGGCATTATGTTTAAATAACTACAAACTGTATTTTAAAATAAAAAAATCTCGTGGAAATCAATAATGTACTCTTTTAATGTGTTGCCATATTTAAAGTTTACATTCCCAAATGTTTTCAACTAAACGTGGAGTATCGCTATTTTAGAAATAATTTAAACATTAATCAGTGAAACAATTGTTTAAAAAAAATATTGTGTTTTATTGATCTTTCGTATTTAATATAAACGGTACTTGCCAGGATTTCCCAAACTATGTTCCGCGGAACACTGGTATTTTGAATATATTTTTTGATATATTTTATGCGCTGCAACGCATCTAAATATCTTTTCATTCATATTGAAAGGTGAGTGATGGGCTGTGCCAAATTTCTATTAGTGAGGGTAAAGCACTATCTTTTCTTATCCCGTACACACGCAAGAGATGTGGTGTATGGTCAAGTCCAAGTTTATTTACAAATTAAGTTAGTTAAATTTACTCATATTTTTACAAGAGATGTTCAAAAAAAATAACAAAATAAATAATGAGTGTTTGAGAACATTTGTTTTTTATTTTTAATAAAAACTTAAAAGACAAGCTAAGTGTTAAAATGTAAAAAGTTTGGGAAACCATGCTAGGTACTAATGATTCTATTAGTGAGCTAATTCAAGAACATTTTTTGTCAAATTAACTACATTTAATCAACACTTATGTTTACAGCTTATCACAAAAGTTTTTGTCGTATGACAATTGATTGAATAATATACCGTATACAGTCGAACCCCCAATTACACTACCCCGAATTACACGCTGGCTTGAAATATTCGCCGCAAATCCCCCAATTGCACTGTCGCATTCCATTGTCGTTGCTACGAGACGGTCGTCTGTGCACAGTCAAATGTTGGCTAGCGTCTGTGTATTCAACACGTGTCAGGCTATACACGTATAGCCGGGCGACTGTCTATGTGTTGGATTTTGGCGCGCTTTGCATTTTTTCACATAGTAAATAAATATTTGGACCATATTTTTTTTGCAAAACTAAGGGAAATATTAGTTTTGCATTTTTCGCGGAAAAAACCAAATCCTTAATTCTGTATGAGATTCACTCCCCCAATTACACTACCCCGAATTACACTGTCCCGACTTTAGTGTAAATGGGGGTTTCACTGTATTATAAATAGAGGCTGCGGAGTTGTGAAAAAAGCCGCGACTCCAACTCCGGAATAAGCAATCGAATGGTTCGACTCTAATTATATATTGCATCGCATGCTTTTTTTTGCAAAACTAAGGGAAATTTAAGTATTGCATTTTTTGCGGAATAAACCAAATCTCTAATTTTGTATGAGATTCACTCCCCCAATTACACTACCCCGAATTACACTGTCCCGACTTTAGTGTAAATGGGGGTTTAACTGTATATTATTTTTGTGGCCTATTTTATAAGTGAAATGGGTTAAGTTCGTCGTAAATTTTCCCATTGACACGATAACGCTATTAAAATTGTTGTCCACAATAATAATTCCAATCAGAGTAAATTGAAAATCGTTTCGCATTCCATGCTTTATCACATTATCGGAAAGTATGTTTACCTTGGTCTATCAATATTTCTGTTTGTAATTAATATTATTTGTGACGTAGCACACAAACGCGCAATTCTCTCTTTCGGCGCATGCGCACAGCGAGAGTGTGTATTTCATAAGTGTTTTTTCAGGTGATAAACAGTTCACGCACACACACTCTTTGTTATTACATATTTCGTATCAAGTGTATTGAACGAATGCTAACGGGTGACACTATCACCTGGTTATAATTTCTACTAACATAATCATAATCACGTTATACTTAAAATAAAACACAATTTGTAGTACTACTTATTCGGCAATAACTTTGATATGTAGTTCTATATAATAATAATAATAATAATATTAATTTTTATTTTTTAACGATTTATCGATTTCTGTTCGAAGGCAAGTGTGTTTGTGATGTCTAAATATTCCCTCCCTCAATAACTGGGCGTAGCGGAAATGATTAGCTAACCACTAGTTTTGTCCTAGTCTTATCCCTACTACTATCTTTGGAAAAGAGATGTTAAGCGAATGAGTAACAAACAGTTCTCGTAGAAAAACAACTTCTGTTGACAAATATACCTACGTTAGAAGAGCATTGGGAGTGGACATTTTCTTTTTAAATGCTACAAAAAATTCAATGTTTCAAATATATTTTTTTATTTAATTAAAAAAACAAATATATATACATATGTAGCGAATTAATGAGCGTTAAAACACATCAAATTAAATAAAACAAGGATGTGTGGAAATTACTTAATCCATCGGTAGGGTGAATGAAGATGATTGTTTGGTTAGCGTTAGTAAACAAATGCAGGGATATAAGTTTATTGATCCATGAAAAGCACATTTGCGTAAATTTCCTTCATTTTCCAATATACGCATATACTATTCTCGTGCTTTCGGTATCATTGTTTCGCATCTCTATGCGTGAGGTGGAACCGTATACCTTAAATACACGTTTTTCGTTCGTTTTGACCCTCAAAATGTCATATTTTAAATATTAAATCATTAAAATTTTGAATCTAACGACCACCCGTGGAAGAAAATCTATCGATGGCGCAGGGAATGTATGCCAAACCTGTTGTACGCGTGCTTATGGCATCATTTTATATAATTATAAAAAGTTTATTTTACGTCAATTCATATCAATTTTAAAACTTGTCCTAAAATTTTTGCAAAGATTGCTTTTTTGACAATTATTTTACACTATGAAAACTACTCGATACCTCAGTAGCATGCAAAACGCTTTTTTGACACGTTTTTGGCAAGTGCTTTTAAAGTTAAAAAGCTTGTCACCACTGGTGTAGAGCAGTGCTTTCTCAACATTTTTGTTTAAATTTTCACATATTTATATTTTATCACAAAGAATGTTGAAAGAATGAAAAATTTTGCGGACCCCAGGTTGGAAAGCACTGGTGTAGAAGATACCTTTCTAATAAAATAACGATATTGCCAGATTCTTAATAAAATTGAATACATTATGTTTAAATAAAATCATATTGCGTTTCATGAAGTAGTTCTAAAATACTGGTTTGTTGTAAGCAAATCAATACCAAACCATTAGTAAAATATATTAAAATCAGATTTCATATAATTTCATTATTGATTTGAGTTTTTGTTACTTAATTACTGTCGATATGTTTTATCATAATACCACAAAAAAGTACCAAATTTCTTTTTATTGCAACAGTTTTAAAATTAGTAATTTATCGTTTTATATAATGTGCAGGGAATCCAAACACCACGCTTGAAATCTGACACTAATCTAATGGTAGAGAAAGCCAAGTTCACATAAGAGATTTAAAAAAAACTTTCACCTTCCACTAATTTGAGCCAATATGCAACTCTGATTTTCCGGTCGCAGTGTACCGTGAGTAATTTCGGTGGGGGTACAAAAAAAAATACCGGGCAGTGGCGTCGCACCCCGCGATTTAACTCTGGTGAATTGGCAGCTGTCAGCAGGCTTTGACGTTTAATTGGCCCGCATTGTATGGCCGCGCTCGAAAATAAAATTGTAAAATTTCCAGCAATATAAATTGGAAACAGGTTATTTTAAAATGCCAACATGCGTTTGATTTAAAAAATGTTTTGTTACGTAAATAATATCAAAACTCGGTGAACTATTCTGCAATATGCATCAAAAATAAAACATCACCATTTTTCCTATTGACATGTGTATTCAATAAAGCTTTGTCAAGACAAAGCGGTTGTGAATTTTGTAAATACAAAATCGGGACATGGATAGGATGGGATTGAATATTTTGAAGTTGAAAGAAAATACAAGGTAAAACTCGATCGAAAGTTGGAGTATTGATATTTAGCTTTCAGAAGCCCTTAAGCACTGATTTTAAAATAAAGGTTAAGATTCCTTGTTAGTAAGCTGAGCGTTATCTTGAAATAACCGAGCATTAATTATTCTTTAAATTTAAATTGATCGTCGTTGGACAAATGTTAATTATGATGATACATCTATTGGCATTTCCTAATCCGTCCCTGATCACAACTGCTAATTAGCTTACACGGTCCTAAAGACATCTCACAATATTATTCCCTCGGCGGTAGTCTTGAACTATTGCACGTTGGTGACCATACTTCGACCATACACGAACAAATTTTTAAGGAGTTCTAACAATAAATTTGTGCGAGATTTTTGTCATTGAAAGACATGCCTTGATAACGGTTGTGAAGTCAGCTATGAAGCTTTATGGTCCTTACTTCTTATTTTCAAAGCAAATACAAAAAAACCTGCATTTTCATTCAATTACTTTTAGGGTGTTCACTGTCAATTCTCGGCGGAAATGCATTATATTAATAAAAACACAATATTCTTTTGTACTTTATTTCATGCGACCCCTTTGTCTCATTAAATTATTGATTATTATAAAATCACTTATTTTCACGTCGAAGCTTCTTTTCAATGATAATTAAGATTTTCTACATAAAAATAATATTTTTCTTACGCCCTGCACATAAATTTTAAACATCTGATTTGGCCGTTTGTCAAAAAAAATGCAATTTGTCGATTTATCAATGTTTGTTTGTTCGCACTTTATGCGTTGCCACACCGCTCATCCGATTGCAATAAAACTTTGACAAAATTTTTGCTTGTACTTCCGGGAAGGTTATAGGTCTTATATATAAAAATTAATGTTTGTATGTCTGCCATACAGTTCATTTTGACAACGCATGTTTACACGCGCGAAGGTTATAGTACAATTAAATTACAGTAGGTGGCGCGTGTGTTGTACCATATACAATCGGCAGCAAACGTCAAACAGACAGAAAACGAAAACATGGACTTCAATAAACACAATTAAAGCACAAACACTTCCTTTCTTTGAGTGGCATTGAAACGCTTGCCGGGAACTGACTAGTATCTATATATTAATAGCCGATAAGGTCCGACCAGATTTCACACCTTCCAGTCTCCACTTTTTTAAATAAAATAAAATAAAATAAAATGTAATGAAATAAAATTAAATTAAATAAAATTAAATAAAATTAAATAAAATTAAACTAAATAAAATTAAACACAATGCAACAAAAATCTCACGTTGCTGGGCAACGGGCTTACAGCTAGTAATATAAATTGACTCAACCAAGGGCTCACAAAAAATCTTCCAGCCTGTGTGAATTTATTGACCAACCAATATCGATTGCCTCGCTTCCTTGATTCGGAACTGAGGTGACTCCATGGCAAGCAGACCTAAATGTCAGATAGTGGCATTTGCCTGAAGCGCGACTGTTCTGTCAACTTTGTGGCCGGTGGACGGAGCGCCAATCTGACCTCTTAACCGCACTCCACTTAGGAAGTATCTTAAATATACACATATATATATAACATGCTCGTTAATACTATTATAGTCTTCATTGGATTAGTAAAACCTATACGCAGCTCTCCAGTTCAATACACGCAATACTTTTTTACACAATTTTTAAATAGCACGGTCAATTAAAAACAACTACTATATTTACCTAGTCCATTTCAATTTTTTCGCACACACATACTTACAGAAGAACGCGTAAGGAGCCTCCATATTGAAATAATAACCAAATTTTCTTTAATCAAATAAAAAAAACGTACTATCTTTTTCAATTTGATTTTAAAGATTATGGTTGTTTTTTAAACGTATACCTTACTCACTTTCAGGGTGTTCACTGTCAATACTTGGTGGAAAGGCATTATATTAGTAAAAACACAATAATCCTTTGTACTTTATTCCACTTTATTTAATATGTCAGGACCGGTTTCGCTCATTGCGATCATTGTCAACTGATGACAATGCTCGCAATGAGCGAAACCGGTCCTGACATATTAATTAAAGTGGAATAAAGTAGAAAGGATTATTGTGTTTTTACTAGTATACCTTACTCTTTTTGTGTAAGAGTGTCGAAAAAAAAAACAAAATGGTTGACTCATTTGTACACGAATTATTTATTTGTAACACGATTTCAATACACAAAAAAAAACACAGAAGCGGATGCTTCTTACTTCTGTAGCGATCACGCCCTTCCGTCTGCAACGATGGTGAGGGAATACAACTTTTCAAAACATTAGCGATGAAGGAGACTCGAATAATTTCGACGCTAACGTGTCCTGGTACTTAAACCTCCATAAATTTTATATTTAAAAAAATGGATTTCCCAATAAAAAAAAACTCGACTACACAATACAGTGATAAACAAAAGGCTTCGTTAAATCCTAACACATAAGAAGTGGTAGACATTTCTAGCGATGCAAACTATTTATGTCCAGTCCCTCATAAAAGTCCCCGTATATAATCAAGTAGCGATGAATAGTACTATTTTTTTCTTATGCATGATTTAATAATTATTTTGTGTATTTTACTTAATGAGTCTTCATTTATTACCTTTTTACACGATTGTCTTTACCGCAGTCTATTTTTTAAATAACTTAGACCGCAATGAGCAAAACCAGGTTTGATATTCAATAAATGTTGTGGACCTATTACAAAATAAGTTTTTAATTTTAATGGTAGGACAGTATTAACAATTAATAGCTCTCGCTTTAGCCCGTTTTTAGGATCGAATAAATGTTAGGGAATTTTCGAATTAAATCGAATTAAAAATCAATTTATGAACACCCGCAAACGATAGCAAAATCGGTTACCACTCAGCCAATTGTATCTACAATACTTTAATATTTATTCTACGCAGTAAATAATTATGAATAAACAGTTTGGTAAATATTTACAAACGAAAAATTACTTATATGCGTTGTTTTAAAATAAATAAAGACAATAGATTTTAATACATATGTACACTTTGCAATTGTTGATAAGATATTATAAATTAGGCTATATTTGAACAATAGGGTCATTAGATTAATTTCTCCTTTGTTATTGTATTATATCACTCAATGATACACTGTGGGTTAGTCACTTTCACCTGAATTAATAATTGTATAATATCTAATCGTGTTTAAAAATAAGGTTTTAAGAGCATCTTATATCGAAGACAAAATAACCGATAGTCTACTTTGGTGACCCAAAAAAATAAATATTAACCAAATTTATTTTTACTTTTGATAACAGTTGTCAACAGATTTTGAAGTCTTATAAAGAAAGAAGCTTTTGAGACGTTCTCAAACTCTCCCGGTATAACCAAGTAGAGCAGTGTTTCTTGATCTTAATGAAGCGATCGCCTCTTTTATCACAATCAATTCAAAACCGTGGTAAAAGAAAAATCCAGTACTATATAAAAATATTGTTAGGTCAGTGGCACAGAGGTGAACGTCGCTGGCTTCAGTGACTGATCTCACGATTTTGAGTCCCCGCACGAACATATTTTTTTCAGTTGATTTATTTACTTCTGTTCGAAGGCATGGGTGTTTGTGATTAGAGCATCCAATACCGGACCATTTTCCGGATCCCGGGATTGATCATTCACCATAAAATCACGTCGCAAATCTTTGAGGTTCTTGGAGAATTTCGGTATTTACAAATATTTAGAGATGTGGGTTTTCGGTATCCGATGTTGAAAACCTTGTAATTTACGGATTTACGATTATGAAAAAATGTGAAAGCTTTTTTTTTTGCTTCGTTTAAAACGTTTCTACTGCCAGTGACTCCAGCGTTAATTATTTTTTACGGAATTTAACGGATTTTTCGCTTCCTGATTCCGAAATCTCGAGATAAGTACTATTACAGTCCCAGGAATTAAGGATCAGGAAACTGGTCGAGATTGGAGACGATATTTGTGATGTCTGAAAATTCCCTCCCTCCCTTCCATTTCATTAATAGCTGTGCGTAGTGAGAGCGATTAGTTTACCACTAGTCCTGTTCTGGCCTTTTCTTCTAACATATCCCTTCTACTCTCTTGAAAGTGATTGAGCAATTGAGTAACAAACAGTTCTCGTAGATAAAACATCTGTTGAGATTCCTCCATCAGGAATCCATATGCACCTATTTTTTAAAAAAGTCGAATTTCTATCAATGCAGAAGAAGTCGGATATACTGACGCGGAAATATTAAAGCATAAATCCCACAAAGATATTCAGTGATTATTAATTTCACACTGATGATTTTGAGATAAAAGAGTAAAATTAAAAAATTCACTACTAATTTTAGCAAGTTCTTCCTCTAGCTAACCATGACAACATCTCGTCTTGGTGATTCTGTAAATATGCCTTTGTATGTACTAGTTGAATCATCTTAAGTTAATGATAAGCTGAACTGCACGTTCTAGAAAGATCTTATCTCTGGGCAAACAATTTGGTTCAAAATTCAACAATTTTATAAAGTAAAATATTAACGTATATAATAAGAGTTGTATTTCTGAGCAAACAATCTTTTGCTATATCCAACTCTATTATACAAGTTTTTCAAGATAGATAAACTACATTCGTACTCTCCAGGCACTAAGCACAGCTTATGTTTTTATTATATTGTTATTAAATTATGTTATTATATTTGATTCATATTGGGATATCAACTGAATCAGTTGGTAATGTTTGTGATGAGAGAAACCGGTCCTGATCTAACTCATTCTCAAATGATTTTAAGCTGTCATTATTATATCAGTTTTTGAATTATTGTGTGATATATATGTGACTGTTTATATGTAAGTAATACATTGATTTATCTATATTCATTCGATAGGAATTCTTTATATTTTCTTAGCATCCATGCAAGTTGGTATTCGATTTTGCCCTGTATTTTTTTTATTTTTCTTTTCGCTTACACCGTCCTGTAATATATATTTTTTTATATTTTGTCAAATTTTTATTGAACTGTTTCGCTTATCCGTGAAAACACATTATCCTGTAATTTAATTAAAATTTGTTTTCATTATTTTACAATACCATCTCGTTAAAGTATTAAAATGAATTAAAAACTACCCTGTAAATCAGTAATACTCAATCTACGACCCATTCAGTTTTTATTTCAGGCTCAAAACAATGATAGTCAACGAATGAGTATTTTGGATACATCTGTATTTTTGTGTTCTTACATTTATGTTATGTCACTGTAATATGTATGGTATGCTGTATATTTACGAATGATTATGAAAATGGCGCGGTTATGATTATGAAAAACCGCCATGCGGCCCAGATGAAAAAGAGGTTGAGTATTGCTGATGTAAAATGATTCACATATCCTCGCCTTTCTAAGAGGATGGCGAAGTTAAAATCATTCTGCATAAATAATAAAATAATATGTTATATTTTGGGAGCACACAAGTCTTAAAAAATATTATATAATACATAAAACTACCCGCCATTTAAATCTGTAGGCATTCCCATGGGAAAATCTTTTTCGCCAGCAATGGCCTTAAACTTAGTTATACATGTATTTCTTATATAAACACGATACATTTATTTACTAAGCGTCACTTCAAGTTCATCCGTGCACTTGAACGCCTGAAGATGCCGAAAGGCGAAACCCGGGAAATTAGTGACAAAACTTGTGTGAATGTACAATATTTTTACGATTCAAATTTAATATTGAAATTTCACCAAGCACCTTCAGACGAAATCCTTAATTATGTACATATATACAGCGTCAAGTTATTTCATCTTGTTTTTGTTTGAGTATTCCAAAATTACTTGTTAATTTATTATTATAAATATTTTCATAAAAGTACTACCACCTATACACGAACGCTTTATGAATCAGATACTGCTCCATAGAATTATCGCATCGTTCACGATTTTGTAATAAAAAATTGCGTAAGGTGATATAATTTAGCCAAACAGTTCAATTCAAAGCAAAGTTACTACACTCTGAATAGAGCATACCGGGTATACAAGCTGTACGTCTTATAAGTGGATAACTTTATGTTTACTTTTGAGCTTGTTAGAGACTCTACCTTCACGATCTGGCATTCAAATAAAAATAAACATAAAAAATGCCCATCCAATTATCATTTAAAACTTTATAAATAACAGTGAATTTGACAATAAGCTCTGAACTAGCGTTATTTTAATTCTTTCACATCCATCTATGCTTTTTTAGTGGAGCATTGGAAGTTTTTTCATAATTATTATTGAACTTCACTAAGTTACCGCCGAATATGAATTATTCGTTTATGGCAGAAGCTGGTAAGTAGCAAAGCTAACAGAAACATAGTTAAGTATACAAATGATTCTTTGATATCAATTCTTTGTATAGAATAATTTAGGTGGCGCCTTTTCTATACCACTTCGCAAAAAACAGATTTATTTGTGTAGACCATGGGTTCCCAACCTGGGGGTCGCGACCCCCAAGGGGTCCGCCAAGGGTTTTCTAGGGGGTCGCCAACTTTCCCCGGTGAGCTAAAAAAAAAGGAGTTTAGGGGACAATCCGGGGAAAAAGTATAGAAAATCGAGGATTTCAAATTCCTCGGGGGGTCGCCTAGTCACGGCTTTTATAAAAAGGGGTCACCAACCGAAAAAGGTTGGGAACCTATGGTGTAGACAATTAGTTTAAATATACTGGATTAAAAGCAGGCAACCGTCCCTGTATAATAATTTTGAAACCTTTGCTTGTGTCAAATCGGCATTAATGCATTTATGATACAATAATTATCTTTGTCAGGTCCTGTGGCGCAACGGTTAGCGTTGTTGGCTTCCGTGCCGTATCTCACGGGGTTCGAGTCTCAGTACGAACAGAATTTTTTCGATCAATTTCTGTTCAAAGGCATTGGTGTTTGTGATGTCTTAATTTCCCTGCCACCCTTCCTATCCTCCAATAACTCGGCGTAGCGAGAGTGATAAGTTAACCGCTAGTCTTACCCTAACCTCAACCTTCTATTAATACTACTCTCTTTGGAAAAAATATAGGTTGAGCAACTGAGTAACAAACAGTTATCGTAGAAAAAAATCTTTTGAGATACCTTCATTAAGATGGCATATGCTCCACTTTGGTAGTGGACATAGATATAAAAAAATAAAATAAAAATATTGTAACATAAATTATCGATGCTTGAGTCCATTATCAAAGAAGCTAAAACGTCAGAACTATCAATCTGTTTCTTACCAACATTTTCCAGAACATTAACGATATATTAGTTACTTAGTTATTAGAATAGTAAAGGGAATGTAACGCAGGGTAGTTTTAGGGAACTTTTTCAACCATTACCCCAAAATATTTTTGCGTAAGTTGATATTACCCCCTTATTTTGAAAATTGTTTAAGTCTAAAGAATGGTCTGTAAAAATACTAACACGTTTATAAAATAGCAAATTAGAAAAATTTCCTTATTACCCTTAAAAATTTCATTTTTACCCCATTTGGGGATAATTTACCCCGGTTCCCCGACCGCTGATCTAAATGTATGTATTCATCATTCGGTTCTATCACCGAATGGACCGTAATAATCTCATACTTGTTTAATAATAAATAACTATGATAAAATGCTTCAGACTAGATTGCTTTCTAGATATGGTTTATGTTAGAATATAACAAGCTGCAATTATGAACTTACATAAACAAAATCGAGGCAATTAATAGTTCGTAAGCGAACCATTAAAGGTTACTGGATATTATTGCAAACTGATCTGAATTATACAATAAGTAATAATGTCTTAACGTCTTTACGAGATTTCTAAGCGACTTTTGAAGAGCATAATATGGGCTGGCTAATACATCAGTCGAATCATATAATTAATTATATGGAGAACGATATTTGTACGTGCAGAATTAAAATTTAATTAAAGTTGTAACTTTCTCTTTTGATAACTGTGAAACGAAATTAGTTTAATTGAATTATCATTAAGTATCGATTGTATTCCCATGTATCTATTTATATGTAGATGTATAGTTATATTCCATATCCCTCGCCGTCCAAGACGTCAGAATTAGGGTATCCAACCCCGGAGCCTTTTTCTAATCCCGGGATTTCGTGTATATTTTGAAAGTTTTGGATTCGTTTTTTTTTAGCCCACCGACGAATTTGAAATCTTCAATTTGCTATACTTTTTTCCCAGATTATCAACAAAGCTCGTTTTGTTAAGCCTTTTCAAGTCCAAAATCCTATACATTTTCGGGATTCGCTCAAATTTTCTGAATCCGAAAATTGGACGGGATCTCGGATCCCGGGATTGGATGCCCTAGTAGAGATCACACCCGATAGATTACAGAGTCATGTGTAATACATATCGACTGTGAAAAGGAAAAAGGACGTAACACGTAACCCACACATAGCATATTTTACAGGAGGAACAAAAAAATTGTTTTGATGATTTTGTGCCATATACAAATTATGAAATAAACACAACCTGGAAGTGCACGGAGACTTCGAAAATGGTTTTTAATTGATATAATCTAATACTAATTTAAAAAATTGTCTTAGAAAAACCTTTTTTATCTTGGTTTAAATTTTCACCAGCTAATCTTTTTTCAAAATTTATTTAAAGCTTAATTTAAATAATAATTCGGCATTTGCAGCTTACATCCTTTTGATAGAACGTGTATCAAGTTTGATACATTGTAATTATCTAAAAAAAAAACTTTTTCGAAAAAAAATGTGAGTTACGTCCTTTTACCTTTCCACAATCGATATGTAACATAACCTACCTGGTTAGAATGTCTCTCCAAGGTCAAAGTAACAGCGCTGTATGATCTGTTTTCTCATCTTCAAGCATCTTTCTCAATCAGACCACCTCACTCTCAATATACAACATAACCAAAATTTTATCAGGTGCTATGATTCGCTACCGAAAAGTATACCTGTTAGAATGCAAGCGTTTAACGAATTGCATTTGTTTTAAGCCATGCATACCGCAGACAGTCGAGGTTAACATGGCTCCATATATTCTTAGGTGAACATTGAGGTATTGCTATACATCAATAGCTTTCAGGATACTTTAACAGATATGTCGAATATGACAGTAGTATCGGTATAGTCAAGGTCACACCGTTTGAGACCGGGAGTAATGACCTTATCTGATTCTTTCACCATCTTCTATTACCTTTGACTTCATTATTTGAAGATCAATTTCAGCTTCCGGTCAATCATTTCAGCGATGGACTTCCAATACGTTAACAAGTAGTTCGCCTTATTTCAAAGCTATTCGCAATGTTCTGGGGATGGGAAAGATTTTTAAAGACTTGTATAATTATACGAAATAATTATTAGAGCAATCGTTTATTATTTGATAGAGTTAAATAAATTATAATTAATGTCCTCATTAAGTTATCTCAAATGATCTTTCAAATTTAAAATAATTGGCGCATTGGCATTAACAGTAATACCAAATATATATTTTTATTAAAAACAATAAAATAAAAACTAAACACAATAGTGAGGCGTTTCTAGATTGATGCCGAAATATGTACTATTTTTTTAGCTTCAATTCAAACTTTATACGTGAACCGTCGTAGATAATAACCAAATGTCAAATATTACCGTCAAGAACTGATTTGATCTAAGAATAGTGTTTTTTTCATAATTTAACAATGGGCTCACCGGTCTAAATGAATTTTATTAAGATGTCTTCGCATGCCCCCTTCAGCCCAGCTCTGATATTTGTTTAGACCAGGGGTGGGGAACCTTTTCTTCTCTAAAGGCCGCAGTAAACATTGACTAGGGAATTTTTTAGGTCTTCCAAATATTTTGACATCGAAAATCTCAGGAATTTAACAATTAACAGAATTACAGAATTGGCCAGAGTCGCGAGATTAGTCAAAAGGCCGCAGGTTCCCCACGCCTGGTTAAGACAATGAAACCCAATACCAGTTAATAAAACAAATGGCTCACGTCAGGAGAAAAGAAAAAAAAGATTATTTTACTTGACACAAAGAAGATGTGAAAGTTTTTGATATCAGAATCATCCGAGGGCTTGTATGCTTTATCTGTTCCGAGCGCAGTTTTGCTTTAGTGCGCACTTAAAAAGTTAAGCCCTGCATTTTGGTACTTCCACAATTGGAGAAAGTAGGAAATAACCTAAATTTAATGTTGCCAGAGTGATCGTTAAAAGCCACTATTAAAACGGGCTTAATAAGAATATTTCTTTAGAAATAATAATACTTGTAAAAGTTAGATAACGAAACACAACGAAGGCATTATGTTAATAATGATCAAATTTACTAGCACAGCTTATTTCTTATCTTGTTTTACCTATTTCATAAAATTATTACAGAAATTAAATTATGAATAATAACAATGTATATTTTTTCATTGGATTTTAAATATATTTCACAATCAACTCTTTTTTTTCACAGCAGATACGTTCCACAAAAAACCATGTAAAAAAAAAGTGATTGAAGATTGGTTATCTGAAATTAAAAAATCGTGTTTTTTTAATAAAAATAACATTGTGTTTATAGTAAATCGTGTAAAAAGATAATGATGTTGATTAAATTAAGAAAATAACACAAAATATATATAATTAAAAAAAATTAGTAATTTTCATCACTTCTTGATTATATTCGGAGACTTTTATGAGGGACTAGAAAGACCGCCCCCCTGGTGAGCGCTTAGAAGTCTGAAGGGGGGGGGGCGTTTTTTAATTTTTCAGAATTTGGGGGGCGATTGAGGATTCGTCAGTGAGCTAAAAAAAATAGTTTCGGAGATATTTTGGGTAAAAAGTATACGGAATTGAAGATTTCAAATTCCCCGGTGAGGGGGAGGGGGGCGTTAGATAATTTTGGATAATTTATTTCTGCAAAAGGGGCGATTCTTTCAATACGGTTAAGAAACACTGGTCTAATGTGTTATTACTATATTGTGTTGTTGAACTTCTCGTTATTAAGAAATCGGCTTCTGTGTTTTTTTTTTGTGTCTGTGAATCGTGTTAGAATAAATAATTCGTGTAAAAATGGTATTCGTTCTTGAGTTTATATGTTTACATATATATGCATATAGTATTAACATATTACTTGTAATTTATTGTAGAGCTAGTTTCATTTATTGCTAGAAATTTCTACTATTGTTCACGATGTTAAGCCCCAAGAATAAATCCCCACTAATAAAAGTCATTACGACAAATACCGCTGGCCTAAGCTCGGAGTCCACAGGTAGGTAGATATTAAATCCAAACATCGCTCTACTAACACGAAAACGTTTATTTAAGAACTTGCAATCACAGAATTTTTTTACAAAGAATATTTAACAAACAAAATTTTGAATTATTATAAACCTAGCTTGCTCACACGATTTTATAAATGTAAAATAAAAAAAATGACGTTAAACTCTGCGCAGAGAACAAAATGGTATTTAATTTTCGTCGAAATGGAAAAACATTATTTCTTTCATCTCGAAAAAAAAAAAAACCACAAAAGAAAAAGAACTGCAAGTGAATTTACAACTAAAGGTCTCTGGAACCACTTTCCAGAGACCGGGAAGTTATCCCTACACACGATGTGTACGGTTCTTGTCCCCAAGAGCAAGAAAGAAAAAAACAAAAATCACATCGGTATCGAAAAACAATGTTGCCATTTAAGGCCATTGACAATAAAAAAATGATATTATGATTTACGGGTTACCTGATAACAAAAATTCAAACACAATTAATTTAACCTTTATTTAAAATCCTGCCAGTTTTCCTCACAAAGTGCTAGTGGAAGCGGGTGCCAATAACCCCACCGTGTCAGTATAGCTTTTTATAGATTTTATTTCCGTGCTAAGTCCGGCTGGTCATAATCGATATTAGGTTTTTAATTAGTGCTAGACATATGACAATCACTCACTAACATATTGGTATAGCCTTAATTTACAAAAAGCTTATATAAATATTTTTTAGCGATTCTGTACTTATATAGGGATTTAAGTTCCTTGCTTTTTTATTGCATGTTAATTTATTACAGTATAGGTTGATAAACAACGATATATCGATGTCCATAAGTTGACAACACGTAACCGACATTTGTTCAATTTTACAGGAGAGCCAAAAAAATGTATAAATAAATAAGTATTAGGTCAATTCAATGCAAGAGTTAACAATTTGAATCTTGTTTCTTCTTTTATGATGATACGAGGAAGCAATTCCAAGTATTTTGATCAATTCAATGCACCTGTTGAACTTCATCCATGTAATAATAGAAAAATTATACATAATTATTGTATATTTTTTAAATCTAGTTACGGATTTTCCACTCTCCAATACAAAATGTTGCAGTAAACATGTTGGAATATTTTCTCACTATTTTCAAATAGTAGGAAAACGATGTAGCTCTTCTACTATCTTCTGGCAGTTTGGTGGGAGTTTATGTGTTTCCAACTTAAGAACAATTTCAATGAAAAATATTTTTTGTAAATTACTAGATGTCAATATTTTAATAGAGCTTGAAAAAGCAAAGAAAATGATATTCACAACTCATTTTATGAAAAAATGTCGGTTACGTGTTGTCAACGTATCGATAATATGTGTAGTATTCCTACATACTTGATCGATATATTATTAGTTATTGTGAAAAAAAAACAATTTAACTGACGACATGCATGCAAACAAACAATCACTTAAAATAATTTGTGTCCTGGAAGCGGTTTGAAATCAGGAGTCGCAGTCTGTGCGTTTTGCAGGGGAGGTAAAGCGGGGGCGGGGGGCTAGTCGTGACCCTCGTTGGGCCGCGTGCGGACCCCCTGACCTCTGCGGACCGAGCGTGCAAGTTCACCATTATAGTGATAACGGTAGGGACGGATTGGAAAAAATGCACTTCATATTTAGAACTAAAATTTTGGAAACAAATATGTTATATCCTGCCAACCTAAGTGTTTTTTTTTATCAGATTTTATCGAAGGAAAAATTAAGCCAACTATTTTGTTTAACCTATTTTTTCCCGTAATTGATGCGAATAAAAAAACACTGTTCACTCCGACAGGTTCAAACCTTTAAAAATACTATACGAAACGATCCCCACGCTTGCTAGCTGTAGACTGATTGAGACTGATGCAATCTCAATTTTTATTGCCTCATGCATAATGGGGTTGAAGTAAAAATACTAAATGTTCCAATATTGGAACACTGGGTAAAAAATGTATTCTGTGTACCCGAAATCTTTTGTTTTTAAGCACGAAAATTTAATTTCTTATTAGGTTAATAACCATGCACCTATATTGCAACAAAATAGTTTCACAAAAGGACATAAAACCTTCTTTCTTTTACTACCAAAATTCATTTCTTGGTAAGTGTATTGATGAGAATTAGGGGCCGAGTAGAACAATCATAAGTCGACTTGGAATCTTAAAAACGTTGCAAGATAAAAAATTGATTCACTTATAAAAATATGTAAATAGGGAAGACATTTTTGAAAGAATAACTCAAAGACATTTACACACTTCGTTTGATATATCAAAAACAAATATTTGTGGTGGACACTTCTATTTTAACTGGATTATTTTCTATACAGTTGTGATATCAGAACCTAAAATCTAATACTGCCGCCAGCTTGAAAAATCTGGAGGTGAATATCCATCCATCCCAATTTAATATGAAAAGACACAAATTTTGCTAGCTAATAAAACTTTACTTTACTTACTAGATTTCTCAATTTAATTAATAGCTTTTTGCTACCGAGAGCAAACAATTTTACGTAAAAAATAATAAATTATAATATTTTTTTAAAAATCGTAAAAAAAATAAAGTGATTTATCATGCAAATTTGTCTTACAACTACCTATCTAGTTATGCAATATTTAAATGAGATTTATAGCGACTGAATATTCTTAGCAACACCAATTATTTAGTGTACCGATGATTAAGATCTAAAACAAACGTGCCAATAAAAAAAAACTAAAAAATCAACATCATAAAAAGAGTAATTAATTTACTTTTTTCTTGACCATAGTTTAATAATTAATCTACCACGATTCGGTTTTTTTTACTTTATTTTATCAACCGTCGATTATTTCGAGAACCACTGTGCAGGAGTTGAATAAAAAAACGAAGTAATTAATTTTTCATATAGGTATCGAAGCCTTGTACAGATTAGTCGATTAGTTTTTTGAAAAAAATGTTCGATACCGCCGAGTGCATTAAATTATTTACCGGTATGTTAGTGTTTTTTTATTATTATTTTTAAACAACATTTTGTAACAAATGCAATGTCATCAATGCGTTTTGATTAAAAAAAAGATTAAATTTATAAATGAATCATTGCGGCTAAGGCATTAATCTTTTGGATATGATAAATTAATTTATTTACATATATACAAATATTTAAAACAAAAAGTGTAACCTCGGCATGAGAGATATCTTATTTTATTTATTATTAAATGACAAACGCTACTTGCTTTTTGTATTATTTTTTATAAACAAATAGATAAGTATTTTTATTTAATATCCAAAAGGTTCATACTACCAATACAAGAAATAAGTTGTAGGGAAGACACACCTTTCCAAGAGTTATTTTACATTTATAGAAATATTTCAATCAAAACTGTTCAATCAAAAATATTTTTTGCGGATTAAGAACATGGGAGACCCCAGGCGCAATAATATTTGGAGGCCCTGTTTTCCGGATAACATAAAAACGTCAAAAAATTGCATGAAAAAAAATTAAGCCATTATTGAGGCCCCTAAAACTTGGAGGCCCCAAGCGCGTGCCTCATTTATAGGGTAATCCGCCACTGCATGTATGTGATTTATTTCAAGTAATAAATATTGTTTAAGAGAAATCAAGTGTACAATGAGACAATTTGAAAATTATATAAAAAAAAAATATGACAATTACTGATTGTAAGTTACAACGTCCTTTTTTGAAAAAATCCCGTTATATTCCCGTAATAATTAGACATTGATCCAGCGGTATTCTGAGCTCAGGCACAGTTTGTAATTTTTTTTGTCATTCGAATTATTTTATATTTCATATTTATAAATTATACATAAACATGAGTATCTTCAGTACCCCTAATTTTTTTTACTGATCTGGTCCTGGGTGCCCCGTGAGCCCTTCTCCGCTCCAGCCCTGCGGACAGCAGAGAGTCACGGAGGCAACGCAATCGTGATATTTCCGATCGCACACTTCGTGAACTCTATTTTTTTATTCTCATTTTGTATTTTGATTTTTCAAATATACACATTTTATGCATTTACCTCGATCCCCATTTCAATGCTAAAAATGGATGTGGCCTGTCATACGTCACGTTACTCTGAATCATTTACCTTTATCCTCACGTTTAAGGATTTAAGTATAATTAGATTTGCAAATCAAATATTGTGTTTGAAAATCATTGTCTATGAAAAATATTTCTTGTTGATTGATAGAAAAATAATATTCATAGAAAAAAAAAGGTTAAGCGTCGCTTATTCATATTTTGTATCTTTATATGAGCCCATTAGAGACGAAGTAAGCCAAGCGGTATTTTAGAAAAAAAAAGTTAGATGTGTTGTAATATTCTCAACCACTAATCCTGTTCTAGCCTTATCCTTCTTTCCCTACTACTCACTTTGAAAAAAGTGAGCTTGA
The DNA here is from genome assembly GCA_030503985.1 of Himalopsyche tibetana. NCBI lineage: Eukaryota > Metazoa > Arthropoda > Insecta > Trichoptera > Rhyacophilidae > Himalopsyche > Himalopsyche tibetana. Next base: position 21,141,639 of record JAPJYX010000015.1, on the reverse strand, counting down.
GCGACTGACTCCATTAGGAGTCTATATGCTCCACATTGGGAGCAGACATGGATAAAAAGAATCTACACATCTTAAAGTATCGTAAAAGTGAAGTACCTTAGTTAATATACATAAATTGCAATAGTGTTATATCTGTAAAATAAAAATATGCAATCCACCAAAACACCAAATAATGACGTGATTGTACTCAAAGGTCCGAGAAAAAAGTTTCACCATTTTACTAGATGGCTCATTTTACCTCTAGAGGGCCCACATTAAAAATACATTCATATTTCGATTACCAATCGGTTGTTACACACTTAAAAATTTAACTTGACTCGCGTTAAGCGAAACCGTTCCTGATAATATTAAATAGATTTAGAATTAGTATAAAAGAGTGTTATTTTTTGTATATATATGTAATACAATTTGAAAAAACAATTTGACTGGGATTTGAACCCGCAGTCTGCGCAACATAATAAGATAAACCACTCGGCTTACTAAATGTTTGAATTATTAATATACAAATCGTGAAAGCCTTAAATCTTCGAGAGTATTTTTTGTAATAATCTTCATAGTATTGTTACATCTGCCTTCGGCTTGTTTCGTAATCTCAATCGAAAATGAAGAAGCCAAAATCCTGATGGGTTTTGATGCCTTCGGCTGTGCTTCCGTGATCGGTTGACCGTTATTCTCGACTAGGGACTGAAACATCGGACGAATATATTAATTCCGGTATTTTATATAAAATACAACTGTTGAAAATATTAATACCGGTATCTAGAAAAAAAAAAAAAATATATTTGTGATCGCAATCCCGGACTAATATTATGTATTTCGACTATTTTCTTTAACATCATGTCCGCCTTCAATTTGAAGCAGGTAGACTCATACTGAAAGTTATTTCAACAGAAACGGATTTTTTTGAGAGCTACTTTTTACACTATGTATTCTAAAAGAGTAAGGATAGAAGGATATGACTTAAGAATGATACCCTAGGCATGAAGGCATGATACCCTAGTGTTAACGTTTTCTTTTTGTTGTTTCATGTTGAATCAGATAAATGAATGTGGCCTTTAGAAAATAAAAGGTTCCCCACCCCTAGACTAGCGTATAGCTAATTATTAACGTTACGGAAATCCATGCATTAAAAAAAACTATTTCTAATAAAACTTTCCTGCCAAGGAATCTTGAATAAATACCCTACTAATTAAATTTAGTTACTGAAAATACGCAATCACTAATACATACCGCATTTCATTACATTTGCAAGTTGGTTTTTGATTTTCCACTACCACCCGTTATGTACATGCAACTCATGCTGGCCTCCTTCCGTAACGCAATATCAATACATCAAAAAAATGCTTTTCATATTTTTGACCCAAGACAGAGCTGAACGGAATATGTCTATTAACTGTAAACAATTGTAATTAAAAAAGGTAAGATAAAATAAAAAAATAATAATTTGACTAGCTCAGCCATTTAATTCAATTGATATAAAGTATTTTGTGTATTTGTGTACTAAAAAATCCATTATGGTAGTAAAGTAAATCTGCTTCATGGTGAATCTAAAGGGGAATCAAGAATATCCCGTTCTCCATATGATTCACTCATAACACTTTCAATAAATAGTTTCTGATATTTTTCGTTGATTAACTCAATAATTTCAGTATTTATAAAAAAAAACAGCTGAATTTCGGGGTCCCGGGTAATACCGGTAGCGGAGTCCCTATTCTTGGCCAGCATCATTTTCTAAGGCGACCGAGTGTTTAAATAATTGACGCTTTCAGTGTTATTAATAGGTAGCCGATGTGTATGTATTTTAAGTTTTTTTTTCTTTACACGATGTAAAAGATTACTCCAGCAGATCCCAAAATGTGTTAAAACTAGGCACACAACTGATTCTTTGGTCAGTATCGAAACGCATAAACAATCAGCTAGTAAATATATTGAAGTACACGTGGTCTAGTGGTGAACGTAGTTTCGTTTCAGTTGCAGTACTCACGGGTTACACTTATTATAAGTCTCGAAAAGTTTCAAATCAATACAAGATCTTGGGCATGGGTGTTAGTAAAGTAGTTTTTTTTCGAAATTTGTTTAAAAAAAACTAAATATCTCTCAATACTGACAAATGTTAGCGGTAATGACTGATTTCTTTTTTTAATAAAAACAATATGCTTTCAATATCATTTATATAATGTGATTCAAGTTAATATCTAACGAAAAAACAATGAGATTATACATTTTAATTGATATTAAAAACAAGGTTGTAGAGTCGGTTTAAAAAAAGACGACTCCGACTCCAAAGAAATTTTTAAGTCATTTCGTTTTATCTTATATCCATCAGATAATCTTTAGTTAGCCTTGCGTGCACTGACAACACTATGGGCTATTGTGGTTTGAATACACATCATTATTTTATTTTTCTTAAATCGGTCTGTGTCGTAAGATCTTTTTTGACTCCGACTCCACAGCACTGGTTAAAAACAAATCAACTTTTTATAATTGCATGTTTTTAGTTAATGGTTTGATTATGTATTTAAGTACGTTATTAGTAAAATAAAAATAATAAAAGATTTTTAGTACTTTTTCCACATAAAATTTATTAGATCAGGACCGGTTTCGCTCATCGCGAGCATTATCAACTGATAAGAAAAATATATAAACAGTGATATTTATACAAATTTAAATTGAAATAAAAAGGTGTAAGCAACTATTAACAATTTAAAGGATTAACAAATTACATTATAATTACACAAAATTAAAATGCTTAACAACCATAACAATTAAAAAATCATCATCAAAGAATAATAAATCTAAGTGGCAAACGATATCAATTATAAACACAATTAAAATTTGGGAAATTTTTACACAAAGTGAAACACTACATTACTTAAGTAAATATCCTAATGATGATTTGGTGTTTTTCCCGCTTCCAAGCAATGATGTACTTCACAAAATCAGCAGTAATGAAGATTCTTTATTAGTGTAGTTATTGCACATATTTTATATATGAAATTAATAAGCTCTATATATCAATAGCATAAGCTCTTTTTCCAAGAAATTTTAGAAATCAACAAAGCACAGTTGCAAAATCTTCCGCTTTTAAACGAAATATCAAACTTTCCCACATCTCCTCTTCTATACCCTATATAACCATAAAATCATATAATCATAAAACCTTTGCCGACAAACAAATTATATAATTCTTGAAACTGCTCACTACACAAATCTGTTGGCATTCCCATGGGCTCGTCCTTTTCGCCAGCAATGGCTTTGGACTCAGTGATGCATTTATGTCTTATATAAGCACGAAACTTTCATTTGCTAAGTGTCAGTTCAAGTTCATTCATGCACTTGAATGCCTGAAGATGCCGAAAGGCGAAACCCGGGTCGTTAGTGACAAAATTTGTGAGAATGTACATAGTTTGAACGATTCAAATTTAATATTGAAATTCCACCAAGCACCTTCAGTCGAAATCTTAAATTATGAAATTAATACATAAATTAAACGTATTAAATGGTATTCCATTATATTTCCAGCCCCCCAATTTGACTAGCATAACATAATATTGTACACGTATATCTGTATTTGTAAATATTATTGCCGTACAAATGCTTGTGTGAGTTTTAAAAGGTTAACCAGTTGATAGTGGGTACCAACAAAATAATCAATCACAAACGCATTTATGAAAAAAAACGAATCAGACTTGTCTGACGTTTCATTTTAATACAAATCCACTCAACTTTTTACCAAATTTCTTTTCAACGCACTTTTAAAGATGAGAGGCGTATTTCGCTCCCGGGTCGTGAGTACTGTTTATTTATCATTATCTCCTTACAGATGTATTAAACATGAGCGATTTAAAAGGTTAAATTTATTACAATACATATCATCATCAGCAGTATCGAGCAAAGTTACAATAAGTACAGAAGCTTACTTTAAGTGTGTTTGTTCACTGTCAATATTTGGCGGAAAGGCACTATATTCAAAAAATAAATAACTTATTAATGAGGAGCAAACATTCAAAAAGTGTTTTGTCACAATTTTTTAAAAATGGCGTTTTATATCAATTCTGATAGCCCATAATAAAACCTATGAATGGAAATCAAAATTAGTGTTCAAAAAGGTTTTTTTTTCATATTAAAATGAAATCACAAAGTTGACACATTCATACAAACCGTCACTTTTGCAACACTTAAATCATCATTTTCCAAGCTTTGTATTTGTGTGACAAAACACTTTTTGAATGTTTGCTCCTCATTTGTACCAATTCTACATTTTTTAATACGATCAGGACCGGTTTCGCTTATGACGATCATTATCAAGTGATTAATCATTTGAGTATTTTATCTTTTGAAGTACAGACGTGTTGACATAATATTAAAAAAAAATATATATATTTTTAGCATTACAGATTATGCTAGTTGAAAAAATATCATAGGTGATAAGCTAGATAGATAAGAGTTTTTCATTCGAGATGAAAATTGATACCACAAACCACCATGTCGTTAATCTCAAATTTAAAATTGAATTTCACATTGACCTTACCGGGAATCGAACCAATACCCACCTGGTCGGCAGAGTGAAACTCTTACCAACTACACCACAGAAGGCTACATTAATTCGCTGCATAAAATATTTTTGTATTGGAGTCAAAATGGTCAACCATCAATGGAGTTCGCTTTATTTGGTTAGACACTTTTAACTCTAACTTAATTAAATTTTAATACTTCGTGGAAGAGAATCGAATAAGCGAAACAGCTCCTAGTCATGAGTGTTTTTTTAAATAGATATAATAATTTGTGGTTTAAAACATGTTTACATAAATGAAAACCTTCTCCTTTACTCTTTGAATGCGATTTCTAACTAAAACTTCTTTACTACTTTATCTATATATACGTCATCTGTACGAAACGAAGGTTAAATCAATTGAATTACAACGAGATCTCGTAAATAGCATCCGTTAAGATGCTTCTGAAAAAGTTTATATGGTTCACACTGAGAGTGGACATGGCAAGATTGTTAAGAAAATAATAATGTTGTTATTTTTAGAATATATTCTTCTCATACTTTTACGTGATATTTACAATATGAGTTGCCTATAAATTGAATATTCCAGATTCCGGCAAATAGCGTGAATTGTTAGTAAATCAGACACTAAGCCATTCCTATAAAAATACGGTCAGCATTTATTATAAAAGGACTACTAGTAAGCTAAGAGCTCTCTCAATATCAGTGATTGGTACTTTAAGATATTTAAAAGCATAAACCGATTCAGAAATCATTGTATAAATGTTTCCATCATCCGGGATCCCATTCATATAACACCTAGTCGCAAACTGGTAAAGAATACTCAAGAGTATTGACCCTTCGGCTACAGGATTGGATACTACTTCATTACCACTTATAGTTAATTTTAACTTGTTGTTAATATCCAGGTCAACGCTCCCTCTAAGCAGCGCGCGCGCGCGGCCGCGCAGCAGTTGGGAAGCCCCCGTGCACTCATTTCGGGTTAGTGCGCACTACAAGACAGTTATTCAATTAATATTTGATCGGTCCGCACAGCCTTTAAAATGACCGAGTATATCTTCCATATCCAGGTATATCTAAACTATATAAAATGTTATTTGTCATAGGAAACAGGAATATAGAAATTTAAAAAAACATAAAGTTCATGTGATTAAGTTACTTATTACAAATCCCCCAATTGCATGGTCGAATTCCACTGTCGTTGTTGCTGTACACACATTCAAACAATGGCGAGCACTATGCATTTTAGAACCTAAAAATTAAATATTTCGTCCATATATTTTTTTTTATTTATTCTTAGTTTTGGCAGTTTTGCATTTTTCGCAAAAAAACGTAACCCCTATTTTTTTTTATGAGATCCAATCCCCCAATTACACGACTCCCAATAACGCGGTCCCAAATTTCTGATAAATGGGATTTTTACTGTACTCGTTTCGAAAAACAGAGAGGTCGAGCAACGGTGTAATAAACAGCAATTCTCCTAGAAAAATATTTGAGATACCTCCATTAGGATTGAAGGACATCTATTAAAAAATATAATATTCGCTGTTCACGATGTTTTCAAAAAACGTTAAATTATCAGATATATGTGAGCCAATTGTAAGTGTATTGTTGGCATCGGTATGAAAACAAAAATGTAAAACTAAAAACGTTTTCTCTCGTAAAAGTATTTTATTGCTAAATTAACGTTCCGGCTACACTTTCATAACCCATATCGGTTTGCGAGATGCACTGGTTTAAATTCTGTTGGCCATCCCACAGTTGGAACATTTAAAACTTCACATTATATGAGCATAAATTTTTATTTAGACTCTCCTGTCTAAATATTTATGTTTTTTATTATTATTATTTCAGTTGACCCTTTCACGCTACGTGTAACTATCACTTAACATAATAATATTGCAAACATTACAGGGATGGGAAAACTTAATAATTAAGTTGATGTCTCAACTTCAAAATATTTGGCGCGTTTGCATTACCCGCCCGCTGAGGGTCTACTAGGTTAGATCTTGTTCTTAGATCAGGCGGGTCTGGGTTCGATTCCCAGTAAGGCCAATGTCAAAATTAGATTTTTCAATTTGAATTTGAGAACTAAGGTGTAAGCGTTTGAAATTTCAATATACCTGACATATTTCTTGAAAAAATCCTCATCGAGTTTCCTCGTATGATCTTTTAATTTTAAAATATTTGGCGCATTGACATTAATCACCTGTAAGGCCAAATATTTTTTAAACTCCTTTTACTAGTGACGTAATTTTTTTAATTTGAAAATATCTATACCAGGGTGGGGAACCTTTTCATTTAAAAATGCCACATTCATTTATCTGGTTCAACATAGGGCCGCAGTAAAGAAAACGTTAACACCCCTTTCCTTTTTTTCGACTCTCGAACATATAATGGGTTGATTACGCTCTTTTCCAAGCGCTTGCGTATATTTTTTGATCAAAATGAATATATTGCATTATAAAATTGTGTATTTATTAAAAAAATATCAAGATTTTTTTTTTTTAAAAAATGGCACAAGTCAAAAGTTCATAGGCTCCATACCACTGATCTATACAGACCTAATCTGCACCCATAGAAATAAAAATAAACGGAAAACTGGGATTCTACTTTTCATGTAGGCTCCATTAGATAGGAAACAATAGTTACTCGTGAACCATTACTTAATTTATTTGTTAGGATACATATGACTGGAGGTTGACGGGTCAGAGTAACCGGGCACGATTCTTAGGCAACTTCTAGATCTATCAAACTTCAATCCCAATGATAAATGCTATCAACTTTATCGAGAAGGCAAATAAAAAATAATAAATAACAAATAAATTACAAACGGCCAATGATGAACTGAACCTACACAGATGGATTGTATAATTACAAATTTACATGTCGAATGTAATTTGTATAATTATCTATATTTATATTACATTGAAACATTTAGTATGGAGCATCAAATCCCAAACCATTCTTGTGATCCCGGAAATTCTAAATTCAATTTTTTTCAAAAAGTCACAAATCTAAAAAGATTCTTGGAGAAATTCGGGATTTCCAATTGTTTAGTGATGTGGATTTTCAGGATCCCGGAATCGATCACTGCGAAAAAGTCAGAAATTAAGAGATTTTTAAATAATTAAATAACAAATTAGTGAAACACGTGTCACATCTTGAAGGCGAACACTTTTATTATTAATAGTATTTGTTTAATTTATTAAAAAAAATACAAATTCAAGTATGCACATCGGTAGTCCAGTTTATTAGTCAGGTATCTCAGAAAAAATGTAACTGGAGCTAAAATTGTAGTTATGTGTAAATTTTTTCGCTCTACCTGGTATATTAATCAAATAATTAAAAACCAATTTCAAAATAACGATAATGCTGATAAAATTATAAAGAAGATAAAATGTAGATAGTAAGATTTCTCAATGTCTTACTCCTGAACCGGACCTGAGTACTTAATCTGTAAACACTTGTCGATAAAATGTATGAATCTCTCTTTATTTAATTATTATAAAGATTGCTATCACAAATCATCTAATTTTGATATTTAGGTTAGCATGAAAATAAAATTAAAAATTTTCAACAAAGATAATAAACTAGACATTTTTTTATAACTTCAATTATATTTCAATGGTTATTTGTTAAATTATAAATTTGTAGCACCAATTTTTTTTATCAACTCTAAATGTTCAGAAAAGAAAAAAGTATTAACTTTTACACAATATTGTCACTAAGCGATCACTTATTTGGCGTCACGATAAGAAGAGATCTGGTTCATTTAAAAATCTTGTATTTTATACATTAGCAGTGCGTTCGATGGCCTAGGCATGCGCAAAGTAACCATATTTCAGATGAGTAAATATATATATTTTTTTATGTCTAGATAATAAAAAAATATATAAAAAGGTAACTTCTCTCTGAGAGACCTTGTGATCATTTTAAAGCAGATAATGAATGTTTGTGAAGAAGTTTTTTTCTCTCCAAAAAGGTGACGAATAGTGTTGTTCGACAAAATTATATTTTGTATCTATTTATCACACTTACGTCAAAAATAGCACGTTTCATTACACGTATTACTTGAAATAGAAAATCGTCACTTATTTTTTTTGTATAGCATTTAAAAAAAATATTTTCACTATGAAGCCATCTGATTATTTCAATTAAATATAACATAATAAACTCATACTTATAAAATGATAAATATTGTGGAAGAATCGTTTTCGATTTTTAAATCATGGAGACGTTGATTACAATTGAGGAGGCTAGTATTAAAATTCACGATCTCCAAATTTCTAGATTTAAGAAAATCGCAAAAAGTATTTTTATTAACTACTCTTATTAACTTCCTTTCTTAGTCTTTCCAGTGGTGTTTTATAGCGATATAAAGCGATAGCGTACATTTATGTTTCTCCTGAAAACTTCTCGATGATATACTTCAAATGGATCAGACTTGATTTAAATAAAAAAGAAATATAAAACATTAGAAATTATCATGGAAGTCATATAAGTAAGTCGTGACAAAATATACTTTATTACATAAAAAATAGGTACCCGCCTGAACTCCCCGACAGCAACACTGTTGAACATTGTTTGAGCTCTTCTGAGCGACATACCTATTAGCAGGCTGATTCTACACTTGGAAGAATAAACAATTCATATATGTGATTTCTCGAAAAATGATCTGAAAAATATTACATATAGTCTTCAAGAATAGCGAAATTCTCATTTTGTCCTTGTGAAAGCCAAATGAAATACATTGCAAGATTATATTAAATGTGAGCATGCGATAGCGGTAAAATAAAGTACATTTATGTTTCTCCTGAAAACTTTTTTAGATTCGAGGTTGTAGAAATCTACCTACTATATGCTCCAAAAAGAAAGAGGATATGGTTTCAAAAAAATAAAACGTATTAAACATAATTATATGTTCTAGATCGCCAAGATCTTTTAAAAAAAATCTTGTACCTACGAAAAAAGTGTATTCGCTTTTATTGAGGAAAAATATCGTGTTTTTTTTTATTATAGGTAGTGGAGTGAGTGAGTGGTCTGGTAAAGTTTTGCTGAGCGCTATAGTTAGTTCATTTATTTGTTCACGAATATATTGAACTCCATAATTATGTTAAAGATTGAGTAGATTATTATTATCTCTCAGGGGTCATCGAGTACACGTGTAGCATTAAATAATTGTATTTATATATTTCTTAAATGTATGCTATATAATAATAATAATACTCTTATATATATTATAGGTACATTGCATTCTTTTACTCAGGTGTTTGTGTTGAGCACGACTTTTGCTTATGTTTTAATAGGTTGTATATATAACATTATAAATGAAGTTAACTTGGTACGAATAATACTAGTGTTATTTTTTATATATTCTTTTCAACATCTGTCATTAATTTATTTTAATAAAACGATTGTCTGATGATTTCAGATTGATGCCCAATCAAGGTAAAAAATCATTGTTTATAACACGTAATTTTGACTGTACAATATTTTTTCTATTGTCATTCGAATGTCTCTTCTGTAGTCGAGTGGTGAACGTTTTTATTTGGTTGTTGCGATCACATAATCCACGGATTTTAAAACGGGGCCAGGTGCCCGGGAACCACAGCATGTTCCAAGAGAGCCATAGAAAAAAAAATATCGGCACACTTTCGGGGGGCACAGACAAATCTGGAAGAGCTAAAAAAAAAGTTTCGCGTCTTCTTTCATACAACTTACCAAAATGCTATTAATTAATCAAATACGCAATTTGGTTATATGTTTTAATATTTTACATGTTCACTGCGGGATCCTGGTTGTATGCCTAAGTCGGGATAAATTATATGAAAAGATACGAGTAAGGGACAGGCAAAAAGACAAAAAAGAAGGACAGGATTCAGCTTTGGTTGGAAAAAAATTGATTACTTCATGGTTTTATAGTACATTTTAATTATACTTAATTTGATATATTTTTAATACATAATTAATGCTTCTGACGATTGCACAATGCTGAAATAGATATCAACGATAATATTACCTCTATTCTTCGTATTAATAAGCCTCTCAAGTCAAAACAATAAATATTAGAAAATTATGAATGCAAGACCGATATATTAGAGATAGGGAGCCGGTAAATTGCTCGAATGCAAATTGCTCGAATGCAATTCCTCGAATGGAAATTGCTCGAATAACAAGTTCCTCGAATAACCAATACCTCGAACGTCAAATGCTCGAATTACAAATTGCTCGAATTTTTTTATAAAACCCTCACCCATTCTTACTAAAAATTGGGCGTAGCGATAGTGATAAGCTAACCGTTTGTTCTGTCCTAGCCCTAGTCTTTCTTTTTCGGAACCGCAATAATTGAGGAGCAAACATTCAAACAGTGTTTTGTCACACAAATACAAAGCTTGGAAAATGATGATTTAAGTGTTGCAAAAGTGACGGTTTGTATGAATGTGTCAACATTATGATTTCATTTTAATATGAAAAAAAACCTTTTTGAACACTAATTTTGATTTCCATTCATAGGTTTTATAATGGGCTATCAGAATTGATATAAAACCCCATTTTTCAAAATTTGTGACAAAACACTTTTTGAATGTTTGCTCCTCAATTGTCGATTTCGGGATTCACTATCTAGAGAAAGGGCGTGGAACCTTTTCTTTTCTAAAGGCCGCATTCATTTTTCTGGTTCGACATAAGGCCGCAGGAAATCTTTGGCCGGAATTTCATGTCAATTTATAAAGCCCAGAAATTTGCGGATTTCTCCAAAATTACCAGCGTGGGACCTTTTTATTTTTTAGGTCTTTCAAAAATGTTCAAATTCAAAATCTCAGGAATATACGAATTTACAAACAATTACAGAATTGGCCAGAAGGCCGTATCAGAGTAGCCAAAAGGCCGCAGGTTCGCAACGTCTGATCTAGATAAAAGAAGGCTTCACACTTTTGAATAACTGTGGAATCTGTCAAATCGTCACATTGAGTCGACAAATTTTCAGGAATCTACTAATCATCTTTTTTCGGCAATGATCTCAAGCAATTGTGGCATGATATTTCGGTGACTGAAAGATTATGAATCACAAAATCTCAGGATCACAAAAAGGCTCCGGGATTGGATGCCATTGTGGAAATAACGATTACACAGTACTTGATACTGAAAGCTATGAAAAGTAACCGTTTACATACCTTACCTGGTTATCGTCTATATATCTATTTTTCTTCAGTAACTAAATACATAAAAACTGAATAATATGTTTCTCAAACCGTTATCTTCCATTTTCGGTAGTCATACTTGATAAAATAACATCTTTAACATTTATATTATTCACATACGAAATATAAAATAATAACTCAATAGATGTATTCTGAGGGTAATAACTTTCAAATTATAATAACGATAAAACAACAGACACGAGAAGATGTTCTTCGGAAACAATAGAATCTATAAAATCATTATTGTATCGTATTAAATTGTACTTGTGTATTTAGCGATAAAACATGAGCTCTGCCTCCAACTTTAAATTTTAAATTTCAATAATAATTATAATGAATTTGTATTATCTCTTATTCGTCGTTTTGATTCTGGGTGAATATCATACCGTGGCTGAGAGTTCAACGTAGTTGCATTCGGTTGGGGTGTTCAAGGGTTCGAATTAGGGTATCCAATCCCGAAGCCTTTTTCCAATCCCGGGATTTCGGGATTGATTAATTTTGAATCCCGGGATTCCGGGAATCTCACGGAAACTCGTTTTTTTTTTTTAGCTCACCGAGGAATTTGAAATCTCCGATTTGGTATACTTTTTCCCGGAATCTCACAGAAACTCGTTTTTTTTTTTTTTTAGCTCACCGAAGAATTTGAAATCTCCGATTTGGTATACTTTTTCCCAGAATCTCACAGAAACTTGTTTTTTTTTTTTAGCTCACCGAGGAATTTGAAATCTTGAATTTGCCAATTTCGTGTAAATTTACGGAATTTCCTCAAAAATTCTCAATCCCGAAATCCCGGGATCGCGGCCATCTCAATCCCGGAATTTCGTAATCAGAAAATTGAACGGGATTGGATGCCCTAGTTCGAATCTCCCCACAGACAAATTAACAAATTTTATAATAAACAATTTTATTTTTATAGAATTTGAAATCAAAATACATATAAACACGCATTAAATATTTTCAATAACAAAATAACATTAAATATTATAAATAAACACATTTGTCTAAAATTTAAAATTTAAATAGAAACTGTGAAAAAAATGATTTTGACAATAATGAGACTTGAGCTCAGACAAACCTGATTGCTAAGGCAAAGGCCAAGTAGGCCACATGTGGCAGGGGTGTGCTGGAGTAGACTCAAAAGGGTTCATGTGATAGCATTGGCTTTTTTTTTCTAAAACCCATATAATTTTTGTTCAGATTTTAATTATTTTACATGGAATTTTCTATCGTTTTTATGCTATCCGAAAAAAAGGGCTTCCAAATTTTATTGCTCCTGGGGCCTATCATGCGCTTAATCCACTATTGATTCAAAATTATTTATTCTATAACAAGACCGGATGCGCTATTTGCGTGCTTTCAGCTGATAATGCTCGCGGTGAAGTAAACTGTAATATATACTTAGTTTAGGCGTTAAATAATAAAAGTTAAAACAATATATATTTAATATTGTTGAATATTTACCGGAACAATCTATATTTATTTATTTTTATCCATGTCCGCTCCCAATGTGAAGCATATGGCCTCCTAAAGGAGGAATCTCAACAGAAGTTTTCTTTTCTACGAGAACTTTTTTCAAAGTGATTAGTAGGTTAAGAAGGATAAGGCTAGAACAGGATTAGTGGTTGGCTAATCGCTATCGCTACACCCAGTTATTAAAGGATCAGAAGGATCGGAGGAGAGGAAATAATGTGGATTTACATCACAAACACCCAGTCTTCGATCGCAACTTTGAATTGAATAAATCCCAAATTCACTGTGATCTGACCAGGAATCGAATCCAGATCTGCGTGATTGGTAGAGCAAGCTCTAACCAACTGGGCTACAGCAGGCTACATCAGTGAATAAATACTAAAGTATTATAGTTCTACAAATACTATTTTATATTATAATTGATAACTATTTCGAGTTTTGCCCTCATCAGAACTTTTGAACTTAACAGCTTAACGACCGCTGGACGCGTATTTGAGTCTTTGAAAAACAAAAGTTGCTGGCCGGCGGACTCATGTATGCGTATAGGCGATGTATATGGAAGCTAAGAAAATTTGGTAAAGATATATCTCACATGGTTCACAAATTATAGTGACATTAGTAAAATTACAATTTTTGCGAATTTTTCGCAAAATTGCCCGGCCGCCTGGTGAAATTCTATGAAAAAATACGTGTGGTCGTTAAGCTGTAAAAAACAGATCAAATAATATTTGTAAAACTAAAATACTTTGAAGTTTTTTCATCTAATTAAAACAGAAATCTACCAAGTAAATGGCATCATCAATTTCTTGTGCGGAGAATTTTTGTGCGGAAAAAATCACCGAAACTAAAATATTATAATCATCACATCGTTCATGTTTCGCAGAGCAGTGTTTTATAGTATTTATAATACAAGGGTCATCATCATCATCATCATAAATTTCGGATAACATCGTTATCCTCTTCTTCTGTCATGACTGAGCCAAATTTTTTGAAATGGCGGTAACACTCCAAAGCGGTGAGTGTACATACTGCCTTATTACATATATAAAGAAATCTTTATTCCTAGATACGAATAGTAGATATCTGATTTTATTATTAATCGTAGAGCGTTTACGAGATCCAATATCTCTCTTTTAATGTACAGTCTGCCCAATGGTATGTGCAATATTTAATAACATTTATTTTTATTTAAATAATTCCAAAATTGGGTAATATTAAAATTTACAAATATCGACCGTGGAAAGGAAAAAGGACGTAACCCACAGTTTTTTTCGATAATCACAATGTATCCAACTTGATACACGTTCTATGTTCTGTAAGCCGAATTAGTATCTAAATAAGCTTTAAATATTCAAAAAAAAGATGGGATTGGAAAAATTGAAACCAAGAAAAAAGAATAATAAAAAGGAAAATTGAAACTAAAGGGTTTTCTTATACAATAAATTTAATTAATATTAGATTATGTCAATTTAACACCAGCTTAGAAGTCTCCGTGCACTTCAAAGTCGTGTTTATTTCATAATTTGCATATGGCCGAAAATTATCAAAACACGTTTTTTTGCCAAAAAAATATGCTATGTGTGGGTTACGTCCTTTTTCCTTTCAGCAGTCGAAATGTATTGCAATTGATTTGAAATAAGTAGACAAATTGAAAATTACATCTGCAAATTTAAATTATTTTTTGTTAAGTAAAAGCATTAAATTTGAATCGTTCATACATCAACTAATATTAGATTTGAATCGTTCAAACTATGTACATTTCCATTCATCCTTTTCGCCAGCAATGGCTTTGGACTCAGTGATGCATTTATTTCTTATATAAACACGAAACTTTCATTTACTTAGTCTCAGTTCAAGTTCATCCGTGCACTTGAATGCCTGAAGATGCCGAAAGGCGAAACCCGGGTCGTTAGTGCGAAAACTGTGAGAATGTATGTACATAGTTTGAACGATTCAAATTTAATATTGAAATTCCGCAAAGCACCTTCAGTCGAAATCTTAAATAAAACTAATATTAGTTGTTAATGAGCTGTTTTTTGTAGTCCGTCCTCATACGGGCCCATTATCCCACGCTGACCTGATCTCAACCAAGGCCGATTTTTTTTGGTATTCGATAAATTTGCAACATCATATGGGGAGCGGGATATTCTTGATTCCTCCTTAAATTCAAGCACGGAGTGGATTTAACTCTTCGTAGTAAATTTTCTTATTTTCTTGGTCGTATTGCGTTATGGAAGGCGGTCGTAAAGGGTAATGGGATAATCAACAGCAATTAATATTATTGTTCAATGTTGTAAGCGGCACATATGATTTAGAAATGACAACCACGGCACCACTGTTCACTATTAATGTGAGTTTTTGTGACACACCAGACAGACAGGCACGTGTTTTTTATAGTTCATAATATAGATAAGCATATGTTATTGTTTGTTTAAGACATAACGGTAGTTTGTGGAAATTCATTTTTTAATATAGAAATAAATTTATAGATTAAATATTCCCAAAGGCACAAAACACCTGCCACAATTTGCAACACGATGAGTGGAATAACAAAGTATAATTTATCTCAACCGCTTTAAACCGAGTTTAATTTGCTCAAAAATCAGTATAAATAACCTTAAAAAATAGTTTTAATTATTGTATTGCCATTTTGTTTTGTATTCTATATGTGACAGTTTCTTATGAACCATTTTGTAGACGGGAATCGCTTTTTATTTGAGTGCCGTACCTTGGGTCGTGACCTCAGTACTGTTGCCTCCCTCCCTCTTCTCATATTTCTATACCCTACCTCGTCACACCGTCTGATGCCTTCTTTTACAAACATATTTGAAATGCTATGATCACTAAGCGATGATTTTGAAACAGTAGTTCTCTAAACAATTCATTTTGATAGCTGAAGTAATCATTAATTATTTTCATGAAATGAAAATTGTTTGAAAATGTGAACCATTATCGTCACCTACTATTGATTGTGCATTTTTTCAAATCAACCTCAGGGCAATTTGCCACCGATTTCTAGATAATAATTAAGACCCAATAACTATATTACACAAAATAGTTTTCATAATAGTATTTTTAAATTTGTATTTTAATTAAGAAAAAATAATACTATCCATCGATACTTAATCATTACATGGATTTTTATGAGGGACTGGACATAAATCGCTCCATTGTTTTTTTTTATTAATCTCTTGTGTTGTTGTTACTCAGTTGCTCAACCTCTCTTTTTTTAAAGAGAGTAGGAATAGAAGGATAGGGCTAGGACAGAACTAGTGAATAGTTTATCGCTTTTATACGCCCTTTTCATAGGATAGGATGGGTGGGAGGGGGGAATTCAAGACATCACATACATCCATGCCTTCGAACAGAAATTCATAAATCGATTGAAAAATCAATTTATAAAACTGTCCGTACTGGGATTCGAACCCGTGACCTCCGTAACCGAAACCAACGACGTTGACCACTCGACCACACAGGCGGCATTCATAATATTACTAAATGATCAATAAATCAACATGACAAGTGATTGTCATTTCGCGGCCGCTTTACATAACGCAATAGCGAAGAAAAGAAACGAATTTTTTCTCAACATATTCCTGGCCCAATACAGATCTGCACGGGATTTGTCTTTTAACCATGCATTATACAAAAATAAAGATATACAGAAAATTTGACTTGCTTTGCTATTTATATTTAGTTTAAGTGATATTAGGTATCCTGTATCCGTAAACTGAGTCCGTTGTGGTGATAGAGTTTAATTTACTTCGCTTTGAATCTTAAAAGGAATCGAGAATATCTCATTCCTCATATCTATACATAGAAAGTAAACTACACTATGTAAATTTTGTAAAATTGAGTAAAAAAGTAAAAAAAAAGAAGCTGTTTTTTTAACATAAACTTCATGTAGAAGTCACAGCCACAGTGACATGTACAGACAAATATTATGAATTTGCAAACTTATAAAATTCCTCAAAAATTTCCTTGGTTGAGATTAGGCTAGCGCGACCTATCGGGCGCGTGTGAGAGCGGACCGCAATAAACTTGTTCCATATACAAAATGCAAATTTTATATTTAGTGGTTCGTAATGTTATTTTTCAATTATTCAATATCGCCTGCTGTGGCCCATTTGGTTAGAGCTTGCTCTACCGGTCACACTTCCTCTCATCCCATCCTTCTGATCATTTAATAACTGGGTGTAGCAATAGCGATTAGTTAACCACTAGTACTGTTTTAGCCTTATACTTCTTTCCCTACTACTCGCTTTGAAAAAAGTGAGTTCGTGCGACTGAGTAACAAATTGTTGAACCTCCATTAGGAGGCCATAAGCTTCACATTGGGAGTGGACATGGATAAAAAAATCTTAGTAATGTTAGCGACCGCTGGTTTAAAGAAATACTAGCTGTAAACCCGTTGCCCAGCAACGTGAGATTTTTGTTGCATTGTGTTTAATTTTATTTAGTTTTATTTTTTTTTATTTTTTTATTTTTTTTTATTTTTTTTATTTTTTTTTATTTTTTTTTATTTTATTTTATTTTATTTTATTTTATTTTATTTTATTTTATTTTATTTTATTTTATTTTATTTTATTTTATTTTATTTTATTTTAATTTATTTTATATCATTTTATTTTATTTTATTTAAAAAAGTGGAGACTGGTAGGTCGAGGACACCTTACACCCACTCACTCGGACAAACGGACATTATCGGCTATTAATATATAGAAGATTCTCGGCCAGACTTGGCATTAATTGAATCAATAATATGTTCATACAACTAACTCAAAAAATAAAACAATATAAATTCCACAACATTGGTTTTGTACGTTGCAGTTCTGAAAAATGTATGTTTTGACAGAACAATAATAAATCTTCATTGTTTTGCAATAAAATTACTATAATAAAATTTAGGTACACAAAAAACAAAGGTGATTGACCATTTTTCACATGGCAACCGTATTATTAATAGGAAAAAAGCACTATTCTAACGATGTTATTTGATAAATTACTCGAAATGAGCGATTCTGACATTTTTTCTGGTAATATATAAAAATATGTTTGTATTAAAACGTTTTAAACATGGAAGTAAGATTTATATAGGTTCCTTGTATAAAAAGGTACAACATAAATTTTATTTCTATTCAAAACGAAATTGATACATAAATCCAATGTTATATATCCAGCTTAATATTATATCAAATGATAATTTAATATGCTACGATTTATGCGTTTCATTGGATACTAATCCACACAGCCTATGGAAAAGCTCTCCTTTTTTCTATATTTAAATTCAGATAAGATCCTCCCTAATTTACATTTGACATATTATAATATATATCTGCCCCTCGTATTCTATTAATGATGTACAATTCGTGAAGCCCTGTATCGGGATAAATATTTTTTGGGATAATCCATATCGACTGTGGAAAGGAAAAAGGACGTAGCCCACACATAGCAAATTTTACAGGAGGCACAAAAAACGTGTTTTGATGATTTTCGACCATATGCAAATTATGAAATAAACACTATCTTGAAGTGCACGGAGACTTCTAAACTTGTGTTCAATTGACATAATCTAATATTTATCAAGCCACCTGTGTGGTCGAGTGGTCAACGGTGTTGGCTTCGGCTACAGAGGGCCCGGGTTCCAATCCCGGTACGGACAGTTTTATAAATTGATTTTTCAATCAATTTATGAATTTCTGTTCAAAGGCATGGATATATGTGATGTCTTGAATTCCCCCCTCTCACCCATCCTATCCTATGAACGGGGCGTATCGAGAGCGATTAGCTTACTACTAATCCTGTCCTAGCCCTATCCTTCTATCCCTACTCTCTTTGTAAAAAGAGAGGTTGAGCAACTGAGTAACAAACAGTTCTCGTAGAAAACACTTCTGTTGAGATAAACTCCATTAGGAGTCCATATGCTCTACATTGGGAGCGGACATGGCTTAAGTAGAATTTAAGAAATTGTCTAGGGAAAATCTTTTTTTCAGTATTTTTTCTTGGTTTCAATTTTCACAAGCTCATCTTTTTTCAAAGTTAAAAGCTAAATTTAGATACTAATTCGACATTTGCAGCTTACATCCTTTTGATACAACGTGTATCAAGTTGGATATATCGAAACGGATTATCGAAAAAAAACTGTTTTGAAAAAACTGTGGGTTACGTCCTTTTTCCTTAACACAGTCGATATATTTTTCTATTTCGTTATTGCGTTGTGTAAAAATACGTTTATATCGGTTGAATCATAAAATTATTATATTGTTGACAAAAATACGCCATAAAATTTAATAAACAAACACAGTATAAAATATAACAACAACAAAAAAACAATACATACTTGAAACTATGTATAAACAAATATTAAATCAATTATTTATTACGATAACTTATATGTTAGTACGTATAAAGGAAAGCATATGTTTATTTTTTTAATCTGGTTGAATTTTACCGTACCTTTTTTCTTGAATAAAAATAATAACAATCAATCTGAATTGTCATCATTTAATCATGCGATGAATTAACCGTGCTAGAAGTTGTTTGTATACTTTTTCATATACCTTTAACTTTAACAGGTTATCCCAATCATACAAATATAAGTCCGTGTTTACTGTCTTGGAAACAAAGTTTTTCTACGAGAACTGTTACTCAATTTTTTAGAGACATTAAATATATAAATATAGGGCTAGGACACGACTAGTGGTCACGTTTTACGGATATAATGGTTTTGACAGGGAGGAAGTTTCAGACATCACATATATCAATGCCTTCGAACAGAAGTCCATAAAAACATTGAAAAATCAATTAATGAGACTAGCTGTAAGCCCGTTGCCCAGCAACGTGAGATTTTTGTTGCATTGTGTTTAATTTTATTTAGTTTAATTTAATTTAATTTAATTTAATTTTAATTTTAATTTATTTTATTTTATTTTATTTCATTGTACGCAAACAAATACATTTCGTCAGTACGCACACATTTGTAAAAAGTGAAAAGCGAGTGATTATTTTATCGACTATTAATATATAGATTTAGTATGAATAAAAAAGTGGAGACTGGAAGGTGTGAAATCTGGTCGGACGGACGGACATACGGACATTATCGACTATTAATATTATATATAGATTGTCCGTACTGGTACTCGAACATGTGTGTACTAAAATCAAAGCCAACGACGTTATATATGGTGCTGTACATCCAAGACCAAGTTTCATTGATCTCTGTTTAAATCATTTAATATTCAAAATACAACGAATTTTGCGTGTCCTCACCTCTATTCAATCGGACCTTTTTATTTGAAGTTCATAATTTATGCATACCATTTTATACGGCGAGTGCTTTTATGTAATGACAATAGAAAACCATTCCAGTGTTTATTTCATTTTATTACACTATTTACAAATTAGCAATTCGTACCGTATACGTGTGTAACAACAACAAAATATGTTTAAAATAAACTCATGTTATAAATTAACAAAAATTAACAAAACAGTAAAAGCTACTCATAAAAACCGCGTTAAAAATAAACTCGAAACCAGAATAAGAAGTCAAGAGAATGATTTGTTGCCAGCGTAAAAGCGTATTAAAAACAAAGAAAAAAATACACGTGTTTGATTACAGCGGTTCATTAAACCTTTAAATTTGCCAAATTATTCAAATAAACCCATAAACCACTCACATAAACGCCTTTTTATGGCGATTTATCAAGATTTAGAATCTGTGGTGTAACTTTACACTACAGTGATAATGCAAAGTTCTATTACAAATCCAAAACTATACAGCCAACTTTACAGCCATCATTAGCAGTAATAACTCAATTAAACACCACAGTTTTATACTTTTGGTGTACATATTAACACTTATCTTTACAAGATTAGGTAAAGTGTAAAAAATATTATAATTATTTTGATATACAGTAACAGAAAAAGTATTTTTATGTTTGGATGCACTCGTTAGGAATTTAATATGTGTAAATAATATGTTTTAATTAGGAATTAATTAATTTTAATTTACAACCGATGTAACTTGAGTCGTATCTCGTATCTAATAAGCATAAATTATTATGTCAGAAATTTAAAACAAATACATTAATCTTAAAGTGTCCAATACTGTTTGGCTTTCGTCAAAAGGCAGCGGCATATCCAAAGACACGGCTGGCTGTGTGAAGATTTGTTTTAATTGAATTACGTCTTGTAGAAAGAGTGATAAGCTAACAACAAGTCATTTCCTATGCCCATCCTTCTTTAATTATTCTCATCGAAGACAGTAATTGAACGATTTGCTTACAACTAGTTCTTGTTTAAATCAACTTCTGTTAAGATGGCTGACCCGTGGTAACTTTCGCTGCCATGTTAATCACATCCAGGGGTGTTATGGTGGGGGCTCGGAGGGGCTCTCGTGAGCCCCTTATTCAATTTTACTAAGGCCGGCGAGCCCTTTGTTAATTTTAGAGAAAACAATATTCTCAGTTTAAATTAGTACATAACTGCAATTTCTGACATATATGTTATCTACAACAGCTTCAGTATACACAGTAGTACATTTTAAGATATTTACATTGAATAGTTTACGAGAAATTTCATATTGGTACATATTATAAGCGTATTAAGTAACAATCGATTGCTCATTAAAATATAGCATATAATTGCATAGGAGATTTTAAAAATTTACTCCTTCCCCGGAACACCGAGAATTGCTTAGAGATTAAGCGAGCCCTTTGTTGGCTTGATTGGCAGCCCATCGCTGATCACATCTTTACACTGCTATGAATTACAAATGACCGATACTACTTTTTTGTCCATATTTAGTTATTAAAAATCAGATGCATTCACAGCATTTCCATAAAGTATCAAAAAACATGTCCAAACATTGAAGCTCAATATCAATATTCTAAAAATTTACAGTTAGTTCTCTTTTAAATAACTCAGCCATATCATACAAAATTGAGCAAATGTAGTCTTGCTTACAACCAAAAAGTTTTAGTTTAGTTTGACTAAGTAGTATTTATCACAGTTGTAGAAAGCCCTTAAGAAAAAAATGTAATTATTCAAAAATATCCCGGGTTCACGGGATAGTCTCACGTGATTTCGGCCGGAACCGAAACAGTTAAGTAAATCGAATAAAAATGTAATTTTTTATAAATATATTTTACTAATACGTACATAAAAAAATCTAATAAATCATAAAAATGTCTTATTTAGGACGCATTATGAAACATTAAGGTTGGTTTTCATTTGATTTAAGACGGCATAAAACTTAATAGTGTATGTGCTTTTTTTTCTCAAAGAAATACTTTATTATTTCGTCCAAGCGCTTAATCGTGGATTTTCTTTTCTCTCTGAAGCATTTCAATAATATTTACATACATTAGGTATGAGAAATGTGTACTTGATTGGGATTTGTTAACATAATTTCGTAGCTTTTTCACCAGGAGCGGACCGAAAAGTTTGACAAGCGCAATGATTTATTGCACGATCCGTGAAGATTACTAAATGCCCTATTAGGTTTATTATTGTGGATTTCAATAAATCAGGGCTCAAAATGGAGTCGGTTAAAATTTTACCGTTTCCGAATTGAACAATTCGTGCTTTATATGTTTATTTTTTTCCTACACATCTCATTCTCATGAAAATACAGTTGTTATTGACAGAGCTGTAGAGATAGAGTTAGAGTCGTAAAAGAATGGGCTACTCTGTCTCCATTTTTTAATCCTCCAAAGACGAGCATGACCATATGGTCACGGTAAACACCGTTGTCTATTTATCCCACTATTCATCCTTTTTCTACCTGAATATCCTTGCCTTCACTCATATTTGGTTAAGAAGGGTACAGACTTCAGTTGTGGGGACAAAAACGGCCACAAAAAGCACATGCGATTTTTTGAATTTCCGTTTTTTTTAATGTACTTTTCGAAACTGTTAGCTATTTTTTTATCAAAACATCAAATTATTAACAGTTATTTTGCTAATATATTTGTATTGAAATTATGTTGATCTAAAGAGGTAAAATTGTAAATATTTTTAAAAAATTCACGTTTAGCTATATTTCAACCCCGAATGTTTGCCTTCCCATACGGTCACGCACGTCCTTACTATTGTCCGTACACAATATTACACGGTAATAAAAGGATGAGCATGACCATTTAGTCATACGGGGTTTCTATACAACTACTTTGCGTTTTTTTTGTTAGGAATAAAAGTTATCCGTGACTTCAATGTGGATTAAAAATATTTTTTTATTGAAAAAAAGCTCTCGTCTCTGGGGGGTCAATTAAATTATAATACAAAAAGTGATGAATTTTAGTATATTTTGAGTCTTAGTATTATTTCACGTCTCCGCTGGCTTGTATTTCTCCAACCACTGTGGCTTACAGGGTATTTTGAGCTACATTATAAGAATATTAAGATAATGAATCTAAAAATACTTATATATTACATGTGAAATTTAATTAAAAGTATTTGGTTCCACATGTTTATAATAAATAGTAAGTGAAGATTTATTTCGACCTACGCTATCATTGGAACTGTGTTTAAACATAGTTAAGCTTAGTTTTAAATTATACTGGCTTAAAAAGGGGCCAAATAAATTGATTGGATTCAAGACTTTCTGCATTGCTCAAGCCACGAATTGAACTCAGAATTTTAAGACTGTTTTGTTGCTCTCAAAAATGTAGGCTACTCATGGAGATTTAAAAATATACTACTAAAACTAATTCCAATCATATTGATAATCATGGAATGTGTGCAAAGTCATTCATAATCATCAATGAGGCCCACACAACCTTTACAAACGTCCATAACCTGAAACCTTAAAAAAGCCTTGACATTTGACATAAATTAACCTAAGACAAGCGGAGACGCAAAAGCGTGGTTACGTCAAAAGACAAATTGACAATAATAAAATTCATTATTTTATATAATATATAGCAAATGAAAAAAATACATAAATACAAAAGTTGAGTTTTTCCAAGCTTTCATGACTTAGCATTTGGTTGTACATTTGGTTTTTCTTTGGTAACTTATAATGATATTATATAAGTATATGCTCACTTTAAGGTGTTCGCTGTCAATACTTGATAAGACGACATTATATTATAAAAATAAATCACTACTCCACATTTATTTAATACGATTTGAACCGGTTTCGCTCAACACGAGTATTTTCAACTGATAATGATATTCATAAATACAGAAAACCTCTCCCGATTATATCAAATAAATGCGGTATTAGTACAAAACGAGTGTTTTATTTTTTGAATATATACATGATCCGAGATACATTATTCCGTTATCTTTGAAATGCAGTCCGCCCCTGTTTAAAGCATTTTCAAGTATTTCTTACAGTCAGTTAACCATTTTGAGCGAATAAACTCAGTGTTATCTCCGAAATGGGATCATTTTTACTAATTGATATAAATTTTTGTACAAACCAGCAATTATTTTGAGATATTTTCGACTAAGCCAAGATAAGATGTACATTTCTAAAGTTTATTATGCTAATTGCACTATATAGGCCATACTGCCCTACGATTTGGTTACATAAGATTTTTTAAAAGCCATTTACTGCGTCATATAATATTTAATTTACGAAAATATCTATATAATCATAGAGCTGCAAGTGCACTTAACAGGAATATTTAAATTAATCAAAAATGTATATATTTTTATACCATGTACAATCGGTAACAAAAGTCGGCATTCTTTCGTAAGATCCGAATCGGACTGCATGTGTATTGTTCTTGTTAAATATTTATTTAATAAAAAGTGGATGTTGGCATCATTACATCAGCACTGGGTTTAAATACGAAATGGGTCAAAAATGTTGTAGAACTAACGTACATTTTATTACACTCGATAAAAGGGTCAACCACTTTTACTACTCAGGGAACAAACACATCATGTGAGATAGTAATCTTTGTAAACAGCTCGCGATCCGATTAAAAATAGCTGGAGTAACCTTCAACTCAATATGTAGCTTGGAATATTTATATTCGGACTCAAGTAGAGCAATGTTTGCGGTGGCGTATCATGGCGCCTCACGAAAGCGCAAATGCAACAGATACTTGTGGCGAATACTTGGGGTAATTTGGTTAAACTTTGTCAAGAACTCGGTGGTAAATGCGTCGTTCCAACCAAATTTAAAAAATTGACGCTGTAACAGATTTGGACATAAATATGTTTGCACTAGGGAATCCTGAAGTTCGCCTGTCTTTTTTACCAACCTGGTCAGATTCGTAGTCCTGGAAGGTCACTGATAAACACGATGTACTCGGTGGAGATATAGGATCCTGAGATGACCTGGAGAAAAGCAAGTATACCAACGGAGTAGGGTATACAAAACCGGACCCTTTTTGTGGTCCCAGGATTGATAATTTTTCAATCACTGGATTGAACATTCAACATAAAATTGTGTATAAAATGGGATTCGGGATTGAGATAATTTTTGGTTGGTGATTTTGAAATCCTGGGAATATGTCAGAAATTTCCGGATTTCCCAAAAAAAATTTTTATCTCTTCTAGAATTTTCGAATACAAAATCACAGGAGTTCACGAATTTCCCCAAATGAACAGAGCGACACCCTGTTTTTTTAACTCTTTTCAGAATTTTCCAATCCAAAATCCCAGGAATTTATAGATTTCCCCAAATGAACAGCGCGACACGTTTTTTTCTTCCATGCTTCATTTTCCCAATCCCGGGATTAGTATTGTCTTAGTCCGGAGATTTCAGGATCACAGAATTGTATGAGATCCCGTGATTGGATACCCTACTACGGAGGACAGAGAATCTTGGAAGTTTTATGTAGTGAAAATATGCTCTTAGGGATACAAGGGTATCGTCAATAATAAAATCCTTAATCTTCCTTACTCTATTGTTCGTCTTATTATTTTGAGGTGTTTATTCAGTTTCTACAATGTTGACCAAATAACTTTTTCCATAAATATTTGCTAAATTTATATACCAAGTGTTACAAATATATTACACTAATTAAAAAAACTAAACTTAATTCTACATATTGCGTGTCCGATTCTTAATGTATGTTTATTTACTAAAAAGAGGTCATCTCGCCAAGATCAGAACCCCTCTGACAGTGATATAAAAAAATGCAGTTCTTTCTCCCTTCTTTTACTTCTGTCTGCTTGTAATAAAATTGTTCTCAAATTGTTATTTTTACTGTTATGACATGTGATTCGTAACGAAACAGCGGTAGGAAGTCGCAAAAAACATGTAATGACATTTCATTCCAATATTAAAGCCACACACCGGTAGGGTTGGTCTTGATTGTTAGATTCGTTTTCCACATATCTATCTACTTTAGTAATCTGTGTAACTATTTTAAATAATTTTAACTTATTTTTTATTTAAAACTTTGAATGGCAAGCGTTGCAACGCCACTCAAAGAAAGAAAATGTTTGTGTTTTAATTGTGTTTATTGAAGTGCATGTTTTATTTTTCTGTCTGTTTGACGTTTATAACCGATTGTCTATAGTACGACAGACGCGTCAACTACTGTAAGTTAATTGTACTATAACCTTCGCGCAAGTGCAAGCATACGTTGTCAAAATGAACTGTAAAGCAGACGTACAAACATTGATTTTTATATATAAGACCTACTGTAAGCTAATTTTACCTTACCGAAAGTGCAAGCAAAAAGTTTGTCGAAGTTTTATTGCAATTGGATGAGCGGTGTGGCAACGCATAAAACACGAACAAACAAACAATAATTTTTATATTTAGATTCAAGACCCAGTGGTTCAATAGTAAAGAATAAATATTTATTTATATGTTTTTTTTTACAACTGAAAATCAAGTAAATACCAATTTACGGTGTGCACTGTCAATGGCTTGGTGGCAAGGCTTTGTATTTTAAAAAAATACTTACTTGTATTCTAACACATTACACGTGAAAGCGATTTATGTCCAGTCCCTCATAACAGTCCCCGTAAAAACCAAGCAGCGATGAATAGTATTATTTTTTATTTATTAAAATACATATGATGAATAGTATTTAGAATTTTATTCAAAAAATAAAATACTCATTTGGGCTAATTCTCACTTTTATTTATTGAGATCAGAACCGGTTTCGATTGTAACGAGCTTTATCAACAGTGGATAATGATATTCATAAGAGAAACTAGGAATCGGTACAAATGAGTATTTTATTATTAGATGGTTGGGTTAGCCTAACTTCCCTAACGAAAAAAGTCAGCAATATAGTAGAAACTTTTTTAAAAGTTTCAATACTTACTTTATTCTAAAATTCTGAGACCACGCAAAGTATTTTCGTCAAAATACTTATCAAATGTCTACATCCAAATTAAAGAGTGTATTGCAAGGTTTCGTTACACGAAAAAATCCGCCGTGTGTGCCACAGAAAAAGAAATCTTCATAAAAAGACCTAGGTTTACGTCAAATCATTCTGATATTAAATTTATCTTAAGGACATGGCTTCAGTACCTCGTTTCACTGGCTTATAAAGTACATCGATTTGAATAGTAATACTATATCAATGGCTTATATGGAATGACAGTAAAACCAATCTGTAAAAAATTGACAGCCCAATAACAGATCAGAACTGATTCAAATTTAGTAACATATAGATTGTGACATTACTGGGTATTGCAAGATTGTATCAAGTCATTCAACATGGTAAACAAGAAAGAAATAATACAATATTATTTTTTTTTTGGCCAAAGGTGTCCCTGTACAATATTACAGTATGTCAAAGGTCTTAAAACTTCACTCGAAAAGATTAGTATATAAATACATCAATGTAATTTTAAAACTATTATTTAAATTGATTATTTATGAGCTGTAAATAAAATTATATATATCTCTGATGGGCCACATATAAATATTTTAAACATTACTTTATATAAATATTATATATAATAAACAAACACTTTTTCTATGGGAACTGTTTTTTACACAGTCGCTCAAACTTTCTTTTCCAATGGACCGATTTCACTCATCACGAGCATCTTAGTGTACGAGCGCACTAGTAAAAATCGCATTTTTTTAATACAATGTTTAATAATTATTATTTTTCTTATGTAATGAATGTGTGCAATGCTTACGGTTAATTTTTACTAAGGGATGATAATGGTACATGTAATGAAAAAATATCAATGAAGCCGCCGTCAGGAGTAAATTTATCATAGTAACTTCACAATACAGAGGGTAAAAATATCAAAGTATTTTATTTCTACAGTTTTTGATAATTTTTATGCGAAAGCCGAAATAGCTGATATTTTTACCCTCTGATAATGGAGTTCTACCAAGTAATTGCCAAATCAATTAATTCACAATACAGCTTTTAGGTCTTTTTTGTGATATTGAGACATTGGTACCTTTGTGAAATAGTGAAAAAACATTTGTACACAAAACAACATCAGGTATGAGCAATTAATTATAATATTTTATAATTTGCTTTTGCTACAGTTATATTACAATATATAAACACATAGTATTTGAAACTTCTACGAAATTATAAATCCCTTTTATACATGCATACTTAATTTGTTAAAAACTCGGGTAAGTGTCACGTCCATACATGTTATTAGCACATAATAAATCACAGCCACAATTCCCG
Source organism: Himalopsyche tibetana (assembly GCA_030503985.1). Lineage (NCBI taxonomy): Eukaryota > Metazoa > Arthropoda > Insecta > Trichoptera > Rhyacophilidae > Himalopsyche > Himalopsyche tibetana. The sequence continues at coordinate 21,112,867 of JAPJYX010000015.1, read as the reverse complement.
GGACATTTTCGAAAAAAGTCCCGAGACTTAAGACAGCAAAAAACCCGACAAGTCCCGGGACGTCTCGACACAGAATCCCTAGCCTATAGTATTTGTTTGTGCAGCTTTCGTTGACAGTTTCTTATATTTTTTTTTCATTATAGCTGTTTTTCGGGTAGTTGTTATGTATGTAGTTTTACTAGAAAAATATCAATAATGTAACAAAAAAAGGTATTAATGAATCTCTTTAGTGACTAGTGAAAGTTTCTTTTATTTCCAATATCGTTCAAATATATATGTACAGATATTGTATTTTCCAAAAGCAAACCACATTTTTTACGCTTTTATGCGCTGGGTAAACTTTTCAAGTCGCAATGCCACGGTAATAAACACAGTAAGGGCCGGTCTAATAGAAATATGGCAATAAAAAGAGCGGCATTACCCGGGGACCTGAAATTCGCGAAAACAAATAAACACCCCTCATAAAAGCAAATGGCCGCCTCACGTGTTGGACACATAACGCACGGAATGGCGGATCACGGCTTTATATTTGGCGGGAAAACTGAAATCAACGCATATGTACGTGTAGGTATTCAGGTGCGTAGTTCTTCGAATATCTTTAATACACATATATATCACCATCATCATCATCAAGTGCACACAAGAAAAAACTCAAATGGATAGCAATAAATTTCCATTAAGTTATCTCATTAAAGTATGTGCTTTTGGAATAAGTACAGGGGTGGGCTGGAGCGGGCTCAGAAGGGCTTGCGCGAGCCTCTTGTTGCATTTTACTAAGGCCGGCGAGTCCCTTGTTAATTTAAGAGAAAACAATATTCTCAGATCAAATACGTATATAACTGCAATTTCGAATTTATATATTATCTACAACAGGTTCAGTATACACAATAGTACATTTTTAGCGATTTATAATAATTTAATAATTTTACGGTTAATTGCATATTTTTCATATTTTAGGTGTATTAAGTAACAATAGATTGCTTATTGTATTGTATATAATTGCATAGTGGTGATAAAAAATTCACTCCTTCCCAGAACTCCGATAATTGCTTTGAGATTAAGCGAGCCCATTGTTAACGTATCGTCAGCCCACCGCTGAATACCACGAATATAAATAGAATAGTTTATACACTACACATACATGAATAGAAAGTTGTGATAACTCTTGATGATAGCTTGAGGAATATTATCAATGAAAGAGAAATGTTCTGTATTGTTAATCTTGGGTCAGTAACCTTTTTTGTGTCCTCCTGAAGCTCTCTTTGTCAAGTTTTCTTTTTGAACCATTTAGTTCTTAGATCTTCGATTATCTTATGACTCATCTTTCCATAAGCAAGTTATACGGACTAGTTACATGAACTTTCCAATTAAAAATGTATCTCGTTCATGTTTTGTTACCATTGTATCCATCCATACTGTGTGTCTTCGTTATAACTCAAAACACTTGACACTAAAAAATGCAACTCGAATGAACCTTCCTCTCAATAATTTGTTTGTTCGTAATTTTGTGTTGTACGAGATGCATTTACGAAATGAAATACAAAAGCTTTAAATTACATATATTGCCTTTTGTAATGTTCATTGAGTGCTTTGCTTTGTAGGAGTCCAGGAGGACGAAATCTCTCTTAAAGTGACTGTTTTAAACACTTAAACATTCGATGTCATCTTGGTCTTTAGGCTTTACCATTTATTTGTGTTCTTCTACATAAACATATTAATTTTATTTTATTTATATTTTCACTTAATCTTTTTTAGACGGCTTTATTACATATAACGTATTACCCGTGTAAAAGAGGATTGAGCGTACCTTAAATTATTGTTTTCGACGCGGCCCGAACCCACCATAATTTCTTTTTATGCGACCCGCTAGAAGATAATGGTTGTGCATGTCTGAGATAAAGCTACCCAGATTCTAAAAATAAGAAATAAGAAACAATTGGCAATGTCACCATTGGATCATAAATAGATAAGTGAGTAGGCTAGTAAGATACGATATACTAACGTTTTAGTGTGTTATTAAATATAAAAAGTCACAAACCACGCGAAACGGTATAAAATAACTAATCCCAGGGGTTAATAAAAAATATTTTATTTTCGGTTAACACCAAGTAAAACATTCATTTTTATTAAAAACGATAACAGTACGGGAACGACTTGTTCGTTTCAAACGGCTACAAAGCCCCATACCATAACTAAACGATTCCCAAACCCAGGACTCTCAGATGATAAAAAAAACTCGATTTGAAGTGAATATATCAAGTAATAATCGGTCAAGCGAAAATTGGTTTATTCATCAGTCTTTTCCAATATTTGAGCAAGTGAATGTCACTTTTACAAAGGTCTTGAAGAATCATTTGTATGTGATTATTTATCTATACGATACCGATTGGATATATTATAATTAATACATAATATTTCTGTATATAATCAAATTATATTTTCCCTAGGCAACTTCACGACATTTTCAAATTATACAGTGCAAAATGATGAGCTCTCAATTTACTAACTTTACACAAATACGATATATCAACTATAAAACAAGTCTAATTGTATGTTACCTATGATTGAAAAAAACAACCTGTCCTGCTCTGCATAGTAAATCAATGTATTTGCTAGATTCACTTTTCCTGTCGACAAGATGATAGAAAAAGGACGACAATGCTCATGAGTCATGAATCATGATGAGCGAACATAGTGCTGACTTTTAATAAATGTATGAAATAAGTACAAATTAGTGTTTTTTTGCTTTGTGTAATGATGCCTAATAAAACACCATTTTGTTCTTATTCCAAAAGTATTTAATAGAATCAGGATGGGCTTCGCTAATAAATAATTGTGGAATAAGTACAAAAGTGTTTTATAATTTTTTTTTAAATGATGTATTTTCACCAAGTATTGGCAGTGAACACCTTAAATTTTTTTAACAAAATACTCGTAATGAGTGAAACCAGTCATGATCAATGTTAGCTACGCGGAAAAGTCAACACTATTTTCGGACACGTACACTATTTTCGATAAATATTGTGGAATAAGTACAAAATAGTGTAATATTATATATTTTTTAATATAACGCAATTCCACCAAGTGTGAACAACTTAAAAGTGTTGTTATATTGTATGTTTGATATCAGGGTGTAAAACTACTGCAGTTGGGAGAAAAATTATAAAATTTGATGTTATATTTTCCTACTTCCATTACCGAAAAAGTGCTTGTGGATGGTGCCAGCTCCGTGGTCCAACGCTTCTTTCTGTGATAATAAGAACGTAATATGTAATATGCCGCCTTTGTGGCCGAGTGGTCAACTTTGTTGGCTTCGGTTACGGAGGGCAATGATTCAAATCCCGGTTCGGACAGTTTTATAAATTGATTTTTCAATCGATTTATAAATTTCTGTTCGAAGGCATGGATGTATGTGATGTCTTGAATTCCCCCCTCCCACCCATCCTATCCTCTGAACGGGGAGTATCGAGAGTGATTAGCTTACCACTAGTCCTGTCTTAGCTCTATCCTTCTAAATCCCTGCTCTCTTTGAAAAAAGAGAGGTTGAGCAACTGAGTAACAAACAGTTCTCGTAGAAACACTTCTGTTGAGATAAACTCCATTAGGAGTCCATATGCTCCACATTGGGAGCGGACATGGTTAAAAAAATATGTAAGGATAGGAATTGGAAATATTAAATTGTTGATTAACCCCACGTGTACTATTCACACGTACTGTTAATATTTCGTATACTATGCAGTTTCACAATCTTTCAAAATAGGCCACCCACGCACAATTTGAGAATCCTTGTCACTCGACAGTACTTCATATAAATTTATATAACATTAGAATAGTCAGAGTCGACGTTTAACGTCCTTTAACCTCCTAGTCACATTCTCGCGGCCGCTTTTTATTTGACGATTTTTGGTGGGTGGGGTGATATTTTCCCAAATTCTGCAATGGCTCTGAAGGAAATCGCCTACGCACGTGAAAAGGGATTTCGTAACGTTTTTCACGACTACTGGCTTTTGAATACGAGATCTGGTGAGTATTTTTCAACTGCGTACCCTTTGAATATGTGTTTTTTTAGTCTTTCTAATATTATCATACATATAATACACAGCCAGTGGCGGCCGGTCAATGTGGCATTGGATCAATGCGACCCTTGTATATGCAGTGGCGATTATATTTCAAGTCAGCAAGTTTGCCGCCTTTGTGGTCAAGGTCACGGATTCAAATCCCAGTGCGTACAGTTTTATAAATTGATTTTTCAATCGATTTATGAATTTCTGTTCGGGCATGGATGTATGTGATGTCTTGAATTAACCCCTCCCACCCATCCTATCCTATGAAAAAGGCGTATCGAGAGCGATAAGCTACCCACTAGTCCTGTCCTAGCCCTATCCTTCTATTCCTACTCTCTTTGGAAAAAGAGAGGTTGAGCAACTGAGAAACACTTATGTTGAAATAAACTCCATTACGAGTCCATATGCTCTACATTGGGAGCGGACATGGTAAAAATTATTCAAACATAACATTAACACTATTCACTCATTTTAAATTCTCCGTGTATTTATTGTTTACAATAAAGATTTCAGAACATTTTTTTTAATTTTATTTTAGACAATAAATACATGAAGAATTTAAAATGAGTGAATGGTATAAATGTTATGTTTGAATATTATTTCATGAAATATAGCCGCCCCTGCATATATAAGGGGTGCATTGATCCAATGCCACATTGACCGGCTGCCACTGTTATGTAGTACATACTATTAATATGCTGCGGCCCACGTAATGTAGGAAAATCCGGTATGCGGCCCAGATAAAAAAAAAGTTTAGTACCGCTTATTTAGAACTATCATTCTGTTACTTGTCAACTGCTCTCAAAACAGTGACGATACCACATAAAATATAATAGTAAATATTCTTTACGATTTTTAAATGTTCAATACTTTATTACACATACTGTACCGTAAAGCAGTCAGAAATTTTGTTAAGTGTATCACTGACATTCAAATATTACACAGGTTATATCGCTTTCGGATATGTGATTTCTAAATGTATTTAAATGTAATGATGAAAAATGCTAACTGTTAATACACGAAAGAATTTTCGTATGAAATTTTGTACCTGTCCTTCCATCCAAGAAGAATATTAAGTATTCTGATTTTTTTTGTCTTTACCATATGAAAAACGTAAAAAATATCATAAAAGCTTTAGAGGAATGTGTGTGGAATATATATACACGTATTTTTGTACAATAAAGCACAAAATTATTTAACCAATGTAGAATTTAATATAATATGATATTTAAAAAAATTGACTCTTTAATATTTATAAGTATAATAAAAAAAAATCTTTCATATTACGCAATATCTTACATTTTTACAGAATATAATTGAAGTATTTTTTGAAGTTTATTTTTTGCTGGTTTTATTTTTAAATTCTATTTTCAGACTGCTGATACAATGCCGTGACGTCATCTTTTTACCAAGCGTCTACCACCCCACCCCCTCCGTTTTTTTTCACCGTTAATCTTTCTTTTAGAATACGTGAAATTAAAAAAAGCCTTGTAAGTGTTTCATATTAAACACTATCGCTATAATTAACAGATTATATTTTTGACTCAGGCCGCATCTTCACATTTTGTCACAAATACTACACACGAAATTTATTTTATATTTTACACTAATCCCTCAATTTACGCGGTACCCATTTTACGCGGTTTCACTTTTACACGGTCAGGAAAAAATCACATTTGAAAACTATTCAATCAATTTACTACGAATTTTGTTTTCTTTATGTCGCAAATAATTATGTATTTTTACCCCCAGGAATGTCTACTCGTATTTTAAAGAAGAAAAGAAACACAATCTCTTTGGATATAAAGATTCAAAATCTGGATTCTCTCCAGAAAGGTGATAGTTTTGCATCTCTTGCAAAAACTTATGGAATTAATGAATCTACTGTCGGTACAATTAAAAAAAACGAAATAACTGTCAGAAGAAGTGTCGCCTCTGGATCCCTTATTAGTTCTAAATGTACCTCATACGTTAGAGATCCCATAATGGCAAAAGTGGAAAAAGCCTTAATGATATGGATAGAAGATCACACGCAGAAAAGAATATCAATTGATACTAACGCAATTAAAGAAAAATCTAAAAGAATTTATAAGTTTCTATCAGAAAATAATCAGTCTATATCATCTGACGAAAAAAAACAAGATTTTACAGCGAGCAAGGGACGGTTAGAAAATATTAATATAATCTATAAATATGCAATATAATTTAATTAAATAAATAAAAATGTATATTTGGTATTTCTGACGTACATTTTTCAGCTATTGATATTGATCAAATTACGATTTATTGTGTACGGTTACAACATATAAATGTATATAATAACAATCAATAGCTTTAATGATTATTGCGTATAATTTCATATGAGTAATAAAAAATTCACAGTTTTGCCAGAATATCAGAGAAGATTAAGCGAGCCCCTTGTTACTGTATTGACAGCCAACCGCTGAATGTGCTCCACATTAGAAGCGGACATGGATTTATAAAAATGTTTTAATGCAAGATACCGAAAGTTTAATAAAAATGATGTTTTATTTTATTGACCGAACCGAATTTCTTCGTTGAATTCGGCAGTAACTTTGTAAAAGTTCTTTTTTAATATCAAATTAAATTTGATAGCTTTGTTATGCCACTTGTTGTGTTACAAAATGTGAGAGGGGTTTCACTTCTTTGAAAAGCATCATCAGAGATATAATCGCAAGGTTTATCAAAGTAATAAATACGTATTATGTGTGATGATGCTTCTAAAAGAAGCAAAATAATGGTAATAGTAAAATTAATTTGATTAAAGAATATAAGTTTTTTTTAATGTTATTTCACTTCTTAATTATAATTTATTTTGAAATATTTCGATAGCTAATATACTCAGAATAATATGAAATAAAGAAATCATTATTTTAATAAAAAAAATGTATATATTCTTCGTTCGCAGTTGAATATATTCCGTACCCATTTTCAGCCTGCTAACAGATATTTGTTACTATATGGCTTCATAGCTCAATAATAGAGTCTCATCTTTTGGAGTCACATCCGCTGAACCCCCTTCGGCAAGAAATAAAGGCAACTGATTTAGCCATTACTCGATTTGGTTACTGCCGATTTGTGTGTGAATCCCGCATTTATTTTCATGCTCTCTTTCAACGACCCTATTGGCAGTGGGGTGGTATTGGAAACGCTCATTCTCTATAAAAGATTTTTCTTTTAAGTTTTCTTTCGAAATCATTTCAGTAATTGATAACTTGTGTTACAAAACACAAAAAATATTTGAATTGATTTAACACATACGCGAACTAATCGTGTAAAATAAAACAATGTATATTTTAAAATCGTAAATATATTTAACTAGATCTCACGGGTTGGAGTTTCAGTCAGAACAGAATTTTTCCGATCGATCGATCCGATCGACTTGTTAAACATTAGTCCTGTCCTAGCCTTATCCTTATATCCCTACTACTCTCTTTTTTTTTAAAAAAAGTAGTAAGGATAGAAGAAAAATCTTGACTTTTAATGACTAGATTGTTTTATGTGCAGTTAAAAATATTTTTTTAAATTTGTCAAGATAGCAAGTTATCTCAAATCCCCGGAAATGCTTTTTCGCACCCCATGTTAAGAACCACTGACTTAGACAATGCAACTTTGATGGAAAATTCTAAATTATTATTAACGACTGTGAACATGCTATTTATATATTTCAAAGATAACTGTGGGTTTGTATTGCAAAACGAACTATTTCCAAAAAAAAAAACTTTTCTGTAGAGTCAAATATTATAACGAATAACACAAAGAAAATAACATTTGCATAAAAATATGATTTTCAATTTGTAAACGACAATGTCTTAGACATTTTATATTCCCAGTCGATTCCTTAGACTTGAATTACCCTATCTGGATACCTAACTCAATATCGGTCATTTTGGAAATAGTACGTTTTGCCTTATAATCCCACAATCAACTGTCAAAATATCAAAAAAATAAACAAATAAAAAAATAAAAATGATCTCCTGATTCTATTACCGTTGTTTTACTTTATACCGGATTTTTTTGAACATTGCTAATTTATTATATATTATTAATAAAAACAATAATCTTTTGTACTTCATTCCACTTTATTTAATATGTCAGGACCGGTTTCGCTCATTGCGAGCATTGTCAACTGGTAAGAAATATAATTTAACAATGCTATTTATACAAAATTGAAAAGTTATACACAACAGTTGGCATTGAAAAGAAATTGCCAATTACATTAAAGTGATTCTAAAATAACACAAAATTAAAATGTTCAACACATCTAACATATAATTAAAAAGTCATCCCAGATTCATAAAATCAGAATGCGATTGAAAGTAATTACAAACATAATTTAATTATGTTTGTAATTACTTTAATGTAATTGGCAATTTCTTTTCAATGCCAACTGTTGTGTATAACTTTTCAATTTTGTATAAATAGCATTGTTAAATTATATTTCTTATCAGTTGACAATGCTCGCAATGAGCGAAACCGGTCCTGACATATTAAATAAAGTGGAATGAAGTACAAAGGATTATTGTTTTTATTAATATAATGCCTTTCCACCAAGTATTGACAGTGAACACCCTAAAAAAAAAAAAAATATTATATATTATACTATTCTTTAGTATTATAAACATGTCGTCCATCGCCAACTTTTCGAAAGCGCTACTGGTTATGGACCAAAGACGACTTTTCAGTAGCGTTTTATTGCAGATAAAAAAGGATATTTTTTCTGAGCGAAGCCAGATTTTGAATACAGTGTTTTTTACAGCCATAAAAGCAGTGCAAGGCGGTTCGTAATGACACATAAATCATAATACTCATTGCATAAAAGAATGATAAGCGGCAGTAATACGGTTGTAAAAGGATTTACAGAAGAATACACGGTGTGATAGAAGCTTTATTAAGTCAATTTCAATACTTTTCGTGCTGTACATATTTTATTTTCGGGGAATTTTACAAAAAATCGATATTTATTTCCGGTGTTGTAGCCGTGTTTGTGAGCTTGAATTATTGTCTGAACAATTATCTTAGCGTCCTAGTTGGACACTAATCATTTGTTTTCGTTTCGCTTAGATCAGCGGTGGGCTGCCAATACGTTAACAAGATGCTCGCTTTATATCAACGCAATTCTCTGTGTTTATATCACTCCTATGCAATATATGCAACACTTAAATAAGCAATCGATTGTTACTTATTACACTTATAGTAAGTAACAATATGCAATTTATCCTAAACTTAATTATCAATGTAAACGGCCAATTACTACTGTGTATACTGAAGTTGTACTAGATCATAGGTTCCCAACCTTTTTCGGGTGGCGACCCCTTTTCATAAAATCTATGCGACTCGCGACCCCCCATACAATCCAAAAGTCATTTATGACATGTCATTTTCAACATTTAATTGGTTTCTTACTTTTGTTTTTAAATAAAAAAGCGTTGAAAATCCACTTTCGCAGAGATATGTAGAAACAAATGGAACTTTGGATGGATTTTTTTAGTTGACTGTATAAGTTGGCGACCCCCAGGTTGGGAACCTATGTACTAGATAATATATACGTCAGAAATTGCAATTTTGTACTATAGTTTGATCTGAGAATATTGTTGTCTATTATATGAACAAGGGGATCGCGCACGCCCTTTCGAGCCCCCTCCAGCCCACCCTGGCTTAGATACGACTCAAATGAACGAATGGAAGTGGGCAATCGATTCGATGTGTTCGCTTAACGCGAGTGAATCGTGTTCTATGATTAACCTTTATTTATATTGTCATCATTAAGCCTGCTGTGGTATTTTTGAAAAAAGCCTTGATTTTACAGATTAGGCAACTCTGGGCTCAATTTCCGGTACGGTTAATGTTAAGGTTTATTTTTTTGAAATATCAATTTGAGATCTAAGATATGGCTGTTTGTGATTTAAATTATTCTCGAGTTGATCTCGAATGGTTGGAGTCGGAAAAACTCAAAAAAAAAAAATTCAAAGCTTTATAAGTCTATTAAGCGTATTGGTTGGTGAAATCTGTTCTAGTAGCTAGAGTGATGTAAGTTAAATATAAATATTTGAAAAAATTAATTCGGTTCAGGAGTCGTCTTTTTCTTACCCAATTCCACAGCCCTGCATAAAACACTATAATATGATTGAAAAATCTTGGTTTGTACTAATGGCTCAGAACCAGTACACATTGTATGCATGCTCCACTTTCAAAGCAGACATGATATAATAAAATCGATAATCATATTGCTACTCTTATATTCGAATTCAGTTTCAATAAACTACGCTAAAATTTTCCTAACAGAAATGCTGCGTCTGAGAAATCTGAAAGCAGGTATTTCTTTAGCGATGTGTGCCATTTGCGAAAAGAAAAAGAAGAAAAAGTAGGAAATAAACTCGGACACAAAAAACACATATTCTATAATATAACTTCACATTTGAATAAAAGAAGTTTGTCACTTTTTACTGCGTTTTCCAGCCCTTTGCGTTTATGGCCGAAACAACTGCCGCTGTGGAAGTAGGGACGTACTGGAAGTTTTGCCATTTAACAATCAATTACGTATCGATATTACCAAACTAAACATAAGAATAACATGTATGGCTTTTAATTTAAACTGTATCAGATTAAGAATACAATAATTGTTACAATTGAGGCTATCATTTGCAAGCCCAGTTTATTCCAAAATTGTTGAAACATGTATGTAATTTAGTAAATAAATATAATTTTTTTAAGTATTTTTAGAAATAATTCTCAAAGATGGCTTGATAACATACAAAATATCTTCCCAAAGTAATGTTAAACTAAAAATACTTTTTAAGTGTAGGTATATTATTTTACAAAATGAAATCCAAGATTCATTTTTTAACCATTTTGGAATTAGCCGTGTTTGCAAATAATACCTTCAATTATCAAATGAAGAGCTTGAGATCAAAAATTACCAGATCCACTTATAAAATTTTAATTATTATAAGGCCGTATTTGGCCCTTAAATGTATGAAAACTGCGAAGTTTTTAGTGATGCTCAAAATTAAATTCTGTTCTTTTGAATCACTCTAATATTATAAAAAATATTTTTTATAATATTGTTTTTTATATATGTTGAAAATTGAGAATGTATTGAATTGCCACAGTGGAAAATGGCAACGACCGAATTTGCAGCCCCGAACGAAAATCTTCGCCACTCGGAAAACTGGTTGGGTCCTTCGGAACAATACTTCTGGGACATGTATGACAAACAAAAAGGACTCGGCCAATTTTTTATATGAAACTTTTTGGCCCGCCCCTAGCATTGTTTGCAAGGTACGCAAACAAACTTATCTTTACAGATCTAGAAAGAAGAATATTTTTCCCTTACATATTTTTCCTTTTTACGCGAAATTTTTCCGAAAAAAAGTGTCGACCTTGATAAAGTTGCCAGCTATTTTTTTATTTTATAAGAAAGTTGTAACTAAAAAAGTTATTTTATTCTGTTAATACACAATCCAATGCAGAAAACTTTGCATTATTTAAAAATATATTTTGATTAATATATTGTTATTATCCCTCTATCCTTATTACTCTCTCTGAAAAAGAGAGGTTGAGCGACTGAGTAAAAAATAGTTCACGTACAAAAAACTTCTATTGAGATACCTCCATTGGTGGCCATATGCTCCACTTTGGAGCTTAAATGGATAAAAAAAACATTGTTCTTAAATTGACTGTCAATCTACATTCTACATGTATGTATACACTTATAGATTGCAATACCGTAAGAATATATCGTCGCCCGCTGTGGTATAGTTGGTTAGTGTTTGCTCTTCCGATCGGGTGGGTCTGGGTTCGATTCCCGGTAAGCTCAATGTCAAAATTGGATTTTTTTCAATTTTAATTTGAGATCTAAGACATGGGTGTTTGTGAAGTCAATTCTCCTTGAGTTAATCTCATGTGAACTCATGTTAACTCCAAAAATATTTGACGCATTGGCGTAAGCTGTAGTGTCAAATATTTTTTTTTAATTTAAAAAAAAAATCAATACCGTTAGTTTGGTATTCCATATTTAATACCAGTATCACAAAAAAAAGTTTAAGGACAGCAAAAAATACAACCAATTGGGGCCTCAATATCAGAGAAAATCTAAATCCATATTTTTATATTTAAATAAAATACCGCCATTAAAAAAATATCATAATCATAAACGCGTCGTTTTCATCTCATGTTTCTACTGCCTACTGACTAGGGCATCCAATCCCGGGATCCTGCTCAATTTTCTGATCACAAAATCCCGGGATTGACATGACCGCGATCCTGGGATTTCGGGATTGAGAAATTTTGAGCAAATCCCGAAAATTGACACGAAATTGGCAAATTGATGATTTCAAAATTCCTCGGTGAGCTATGAAAAAAAACGAGTTTCTGTGTCAATCTGAGGAAAAAGTATACCAAATCGAAGATTTCAAATTCCTCGATGAGCTAAAAAAAAACACGAGGTTTGGAGATAATCCGAGCAAAAAGTATAGCGAATTGAGGATTTCAAATTCCTCGGCGAGCTAAAAAAAAAAAAAAACGAGTTTCTGCGACAATCTGAGGAAAATTAATCAATCCCGAAAACCCAGGATTGGAAAAAGACTACGGGATTGGATACCCTAGTACTGACATATAATTTTGTCTTTACAGTATTTGTATATAACTCGAATTATAGTATACACATACGAGAAAGGGTATTCTCAATGCAATGGATTTTTTCCGTCATAGTCTTTTTCACCCTTATATCGTATTTAAAATTCAATACTTGTGTATATCTACATTATTAATGCATACACTGTCAGATGTGCATTTATGCATGATACCCCACAGTAAAAAGGGTATTTCAAATGACGTCTCATCAACGTAAACTAATTAATATGAATAATTAAAAGTAAATCTATTTTTACATGACATTAAAGTTATTCAACCTAAGGGAGTGAAATTTACAACGAAACTCACGAAAGTTGGAAGAGCATCTAAATATACATTTGTTTTCACTTTCACTTGTTATATTCAATTGTCATTACAGTGGTAGGAACGTAATTAGTTCTTTACATTCTAAAAACGAAACTAAACTTTACTAAAAAATAAAATTGGCTTTTACTATCCCATTCGTTGCCCATTCCGTATACATATATACGTCAGGGGTCGTCAACCTTTTTATACCTACCGCCCACTTTTGCATATTTTTCATGGTAAAATTTTCTTACCGCCCACCAACATAGCTATCAATCAATCCAGTATATGGATAAAAAAATTCTGAAAGAAATTTAGAAGATTTGAAAAAACATGTTTTTATAACCAAAATTTTATTGCAACAAAAAAAGAGTGCGTATATATATATGCCGCCTATGTCGGCGAGTGGTCAACGTCGTTCGCTTCGGCTACGGAAGCCACGGGTTCGAAAACCAGTACGGACATTATAAATTGATTTATGAATTTCTGTTCGAAGGCAAGGATGTATGTAGTCTTGAATTCCCCCCTCCTACCCATCCTATCATATGAACGGGGCGTATCGAGAGCGATTAGCTAACCACTAGTCCTGTCTTAGCCCTAACCATCTATTCCTACTTTCTTTGGAAAAATAGAGGTTGAGCAACTGAGGAACAAGCAGTTATCGTAGAAACACTTCTGTTGAGATAAACTTCATTAGGAGTCCATATGCTCCACATTGGGAGCGGACATGGTATTACATATCGACTGTGGAAAGGAAAAAGGACGTAACCCTCAATTTTTCAAAACAGCTTTTTTTCGATAATCACAATGTATATAACTTGACACACATTCTACCAAAAGGATGGAAGCTGAAAATGCCGAATTAGTATCTAAATTTAGCTTTTAAGTTTGAAAAAGATGACCTTGTATAAAATTAAAACCAAGAAAAAACACTGAAATAAAGGTTTTTCCGAGACAATTTCTTTAATCAATATTAGATTATGTCAATTAAACACCAGTTTAGAAGTATCCGTGCACTTCAAGGTTGTGTATAATTCATAATTTTCATATGTCACAAAATCATCAATACACGTTTTTAGCGCCTCCTGTAAAATTTGATATGTGTGGGTTACGTCCTTTTTCCTTTCCACAGTCGATATATATATGTATATTTTAAAAAAAAATTGAAATCAAATTCAATAATCAGTGAGAATCTTGAGCCTGATGCTGCGAGACTAAATATTTTAAGTCTGGTTCAATTGCCGTTAAAAACAAACTAAAGTCTCCTCTTAAGGTGATTTTAAGACGATTTCTTTTTTTGTCACGTGGCTATTCACCACACTGAAACCTAATTCAACAATATGAGATGTGCGAAAGGGATTTTGGGGTTAAGGCAAAAATCGCCCACCACCCACCACGGAAGCCTTTACCGCCCACTAGCGGGCGGTACGGACCAGGTTGACGACCCCCTGATATACGTGATCAAAACAGTAACCTCATACGCCGACTCTGTATATAAATGCACAATTAGTTATTCGCCATTCAAATGAATATTGTATTATATTTTCATATTATTTCTAGGGTTATTTTAAACGAGCAGCGTCGTATTAAAATACTTTTCGTTCCAGTAAATAATAAAGGAATACCAAAAAATATGAATAAAACAAATAAAAAAAAACCACGTTTGTATAGCTGGCTATTAAGTACAACCAATCCGGGGTGCGATACATTAGCGGGAGCATTTGCACGTAATCACCTACCGCCATTTATAACGCGGTGGCATAATGTGCAGATTTTTTTTATCCAGCCGGAGGTACGAGGGTGAGTCTCGCAAACCTCGATAGATTTTTTACGATTGCACGAAAATGTTTAATCCCTGAATGTGTTACTGGTAAATGCAGTTTTTACGTTTAAAAAATGTTTGAAATTATTTTTATAATTTTTGATCTGATTTGTATTAGAAATAGACAAAGTTTAAATGTTAATAAGTTTTTTGTAGTATCGTAATTAGGGCCGGGCTTTTAAAGTCTAAAAGCCTGGCGCCTGATAAAGCTGGTGATATTTTTTACAAAACAAGTAAATCTCTCTTAAATCAATGGTAAAAGCAATGTCATATTTAAATCATTTCTTCACATGAGATTTTTTTTCCATGTCCGCTCCCAATGTGTAGCATCTGGCTTTTTTCTACGAGAACTGTTTTTTACTCAGTCGCTCAACCTCTCTTGTTTTCAAAGATAGTATATAGATAGAAGGATAAGACAAGGACAGGACTAGTGGTAAACTAATCGCTCCCGCTAAATCCAATTATTAAAGGATTGGAAAGGGTGGGAGGGAATTTTCAGACATCATAAACACCAATGCCTTCGAACAGAAATCGATCGAAAAAATGCTGTTCGTCATGGGACTCGAACCCGTGAGGTCTGACAAAGAAGCCCACAACGCTAACCACTGCACAATATGCACCGGCACATGAAAATACTTATGATTAATTTTACAGTTACTATGATGTGATAAAGATTGTTTTTTTTAAGAAGTGAATGAAAATTTTGTGTAAAAATCATTCTTTATTTTGATATGATATTTTTTCAAATAGTAGGAAAGTAGCTTTGGAAAATATTTTTTTTGTATAATCATAGTTAAATAAATGCTATGGATTAAAAACTTTCCACATATTAAATTGACTCTTAATCTTTTGTAACAGCGTAGATATATTTATAAATGTATATTTCACTAATATCTAGGGATTCTGAAGTCTCGGGGTTTCAAAGTCTCGGGACTCGAGGCGTGATAAAGTCAAAGTCCCGGGACATCCCGGGACTCGAGACTTTTATTTCCCCTTCAATAAAATTATAATTTTATTAAAATTAAATATTTGCATGTATGTATGTATTTATGTATAACATACACTCGGCTCCTTTTGAAAGTACGCACTAGTAAAAATCGCGTTTTTCTAATACAATGTTTAATAATTAATATTTTTCTTATGTAATGGATATGTGAAATGCTTACGGGTAATTTTTACTAGGAAGGGATGATAACGGGACATGTAATGAAAAAATATTAATGAAGCCGCCGTCAGGAGTAAATTTATGACCGTATCTTCACAATACAGCTTTTAGACCATTTTTGTCCTATTGAGACATTGGTTCTTTTGTAAAATAGTGAAAAAACATTTGTACATAAAACTACATCAGGTATGAACATTTAGTTTCAATATTTTATAATTTGCTTTTGCTACAGTTATATTACAATAAACACATGGTATTTGAAACTACGAAATTATAAATCCCAAACATCTGTTTTTCTATCAGATCCCTTTTATATATGCATACATAATTTTGTTAAAACCCCGGTTAAGTGTCACGTCCCGACCATGTCGTGTCCGCTTTTCTTGGGGCTCCCCTCTTATATCTTCTTTCATTCAATTCACATCAGTCCTTTTAAGGATTTCTTAACCACAAGAATTTTTTTTTGAAATTTAAAATGTACATGTTATTAGCACATTATAAATCACAGTCACAATTTCCGGGACAATTTCCAAAAAAGTCCCGGGACTTAAGACAACAAAAAACCCGACAAGTCCCGGGACGTCTCGGCACAGAATCTCTACTAATACATCGTTATTCAATCACTTAACCGCCCCTAACATACAGGGAAATGATCAGGGTGGATATGGTAAATATTACTACCATTTTTAATGAGTCAGCAAAACCAAGGGTTATAATACTATTCTCAAAATTCACTCAAACGACATATATTACGATATATTATAAAAAAACTCGTATGATTTTTAATAACGATTTTCTTAATTCAAGCAAAAAATAATTATCCATTTTGCAAACAAAACATTAAAATCCTACATGAACTGCAATAAATTTACTAAATGAAAAAATATCGATTTCTTGCTATATTTTATTAATATCAGTAAAAAGATTCCCAAAGTGTGAGGCCATAAATACACTTTATCTATCCATTTATTGATAGGGCGATAGTTGGAAAAATGCGACAGTAGAAGATCGGGTGTGATCGGAAAAGATCGTACGTGAATAAGCCGTTCTATCAAGATGTTGCTGCCATAAAAGTAGAATGCTATCCGCAAAATTGGTCAAACTGCTGAAAAAGAGATGCAGAAGCATCGGTAAAAAGACAAATTTTTATTTATTACTTTTACAATTTTTTATCGAGTAAAAGCTTTTAATCCACCATTTAAAAGAGTTTGCGGATAGCTTTCTAAATTTAATAATTAATGTATACAAGCTCAGGTATCACATTAATTGATTTTTGAATGATCATATAAATTCCATTTTGTTAAGCAGCGAAGTCATTTTGGGGTGACATAAGGGGGAAAATGCCCCCCACCTAGATTTGCCATCCAAAGAGCACGTTCATGTACTAACACAAATATTTTTAATAAAACGCGTATAAATATAAAATTGTTTCTAGGGAAAAATTAACAAACTAAATTTATTTTCAATATTAAACATTTTTTATATAATTTAACTTAAAGAGAAAATATGTAAAAAAAATATATGTGATGAAAATATATGATTTTAATCTACATTTTATAGTTAAAATAACGATTTTTTTTAATTCAAGCAAAAAAACACTATCCATTTTGCAAACAAAACATTAAAATCCTACATGAACTATAATAAATTTACTTTTAGAATTTTTTATCGAGTAAAAGCTTCTAATCCACCATTTATAAGAGTTTGCGGATAACTTTCTAAATTTAATAATTAATGTATATAGACGTATTGTTACTCCAAGATTGTTTCGTGATATGCACACTAATTTACCATACAAATGATTGGTGTTTTGTCACAGAATATGATATTATCAAAAGTGTAATCAATAGGCACAACTAATTTTTATAACTGAAAATTCTATTACACAGAAAAACGGGAAAATTTGAAATAAATAAGAATAGTGGTACGAGCGATTAGCACAAGGCTTTTGCCTCGGTGCCTTTTTAGGGTCTCATATGCCTAAATAGACATTTGTATATTTATTTTGTTCGGGAATTTCAAATTACGGATTCAAAACCATGATGTCATTGATCGGTGATTGCTCCTCACTTCTAAGAATCATCAGTTTGAAAAAAACGGTGTTTTAACAAGGTTTGAGTCATTCGAAAGACGGTTTTTTCGATTTGGTAGCCCGGTGTTTAACATGAGAATAAATATATTATTAATTTATTCATTTTAAATGTTTCATATTTTGATTTGAAAGTGCCAAGATGCAAATTAAATTAATGAAATATTAGTAAATAGTAAGTGATCAATAACTATGTTAAGAATATTATATTCAAAACATTTTACAAAATTTTTGTTATTTTAATCAAAATACCTTTTTTTGTGAAACTTCTAAATCTTCTTTTGAAGTTGGTATTCTTTTAAGCCATACTCTCTTTCCTGTCAGAAAGAACATTATGAAGAGAAGTTATAAGAAGCATAGCGCGCTTGTCTTATCACATTATTTTTACAAAAAAAATAAAGTTCCTTGCATGATTTTTTTTTTAATATAATATCAGTTTTTCAAGCAATTCTTTCACTTAAAATGAATACAAAGATTCACTTAAAAAATCACTAAGTAACGTGATATTTTAGTGTATACGAGTTAAAGAAAATATATAACATTTTTATAAATTCGAAAAAAGGTTTGCAATCTCAATTATGATGTCAAGAAATACGAAATCGTAGGGATATTGTAGGGAAAAATACGTTCGGACTTGAAAGATTTGGGTAAGACCGAAAGGAAAATAGGCTCGTATGAAAACGACTCCATTAAGTGAAAATGGCCTGATTTTCAAAACATTTCAATGCTTAACTTCTGTTCTTTTCTGAGCATTTCAAAAATAAAGACGCCATGATTTTTCTATTAAAGTCAGTTATGAATAAATGATAATAAAATATTTTCTATTATCATTAGATGTTCTGTACTATAAGCCAATCATACACGGTCAATCTTTCCACACAGAAGACACAATCCTGAAGGAAAGAATTTCAGTTAAAATTTTGTCGGATTTTAAATGAAACCGTATTTTAATTATAGCACCCTAAACTCTTTTTTTCTGGATGGATAGATTACACAAAAGTCGTGAAAAATAGGTTATGGCATTCATAAAAAAATTGAATTAATAAAACCGTGTTATTTGAAAACAGACCAACACTGTGGTATAGAAAAGAGGTACTAATGAAGACCAAATAACTAGATTATAAAAAATGTGTAATTTGAATTGAGAAAAAATAATACATTATATGTCTTTTTATGATTATAAACGGGGACTTTTATGAGATACTGGACATAAATCGCTTTCATCGGTAGAAATGTCTGACACGTCAAATAAGAGCATCATCAGTTGATAATGCTCGTAATAATTGAATCCGTTCCTGATAATATTAAATAAATGTTGAATTATTAGGTACAAAAGAGTGTTTTATATTTGAAATCATCGTATTTATTCAAATACTTATTTATGCAAAATATTGTATGTTTTTTTTTTATAAATTTAGAAATAAAGAAAATATATTTTCCAATAACCAAATTTGTAATATTAAAAAAAAGGATATAGCAGATACGAGTTATTTCACTGTTGGCAGCGGTGCCTGGCTTCATTATACGGACGTGACGATGCATGCAAATCCGACACTTGCGTCCACTGAACCGAGAGATCATAATGGCTCAGCAAGGCGACGGGCGCAGTCTCATTGTTTATCCGTATGTGAAATTATCGGACCGAGCGATTGGAATGGGTAATAATTGTCGCGCGCTCCGCTGCATTTTGTTTTCTATGCAAAGTAGATTTTTCAAAAAAGCTTTGTTTTGTGTGGGGATTTTTATTGAAAATAAAAAAAGAAACACATAAAAGACTGCAAGGGACTATTTTCTTCCAGAAAAGGTTCCTTCGATATTTGAATTTAGAATATCGGATAACATTCTATTATTTATTTTTAAATTGTCTAGATTTGAAAAACAAATAACTTATATTTTCAAATTACACATTTGCGTTTTTATTTCAGACTGAAATCAAAAATATTTGAAATTTAGAACAGCTTTATTTAATAATTGTATTTGTAAGTCATGTTTGATACTTCTTACTTGAACAATTATTTAAGTTGCTGTCCTACCACCACCCGCTTTGTTATTCTTTCCTAAAAACCTTCAAGTACGAAAATTTTCTTTTCATTCTTGACCGAAAATCGGTGCAAAGTGTGTTGAACAATAAAATGAAAAAAAACCATAACTAAATGTAATCTACTGGAAAAAATGTCAAATAATCAATGATTTAACAATAAATTGTTATTTAAAATCCAAGGCAAATTTTTTACGTCATGATTTTCTTATATTGATTTTTTCACAATTTAATTAAATGAGAAGGAATAAAGCTTTTGGCCTGTCACTATGTTTTTTTTTTCAATTAACTAAATTTAAAAAATAAATGTCACTTGATACCTATAAGGTACATATCGATCAGTAATAGGCAAAAAATCGTGACAAACAATTTATAAAGTTTATAAGAGAAGGTTTTTTTTCAATTATGTCAGTAAATTCAATGCCTACCCTGATATTATAATAAACTTCTTTCAGTTCTCTAGAACAGGGTTTCCCAAACTATGTTCCGCGGAACACTGGTGTTCCGTGGGACCTAAATAGGTGTTCCACGAAAATTTGGAATGGTAATCTACGCTGCAAGACAAATTTAAACATCTACTTTATATTAAAAATCGAGTGATGATGAATCTCCATTGATGTTTAAAACATCAACAGGTGAAGATTTTGAATCACTAAGAGCTTTATTTGCTCATATGTTTTTCTAACAAATAATTAATTAATAAATAATAAGTGATTTAATTACATATATCTTTACAATTATGAATTACCTGACTGTGTTCCGGTAACATTTTCAGATTTGCGAAGTGTTCCATTGCACAATAAGTTTGGGAAACCATGCTCTAGAACAAACAATAACAAGTCAAAACACTAAAATGCGTAGTATGTACCCTTAAAATTATCGGGAGAGTGAGATAACAATCTATTTTTTTTCACTGACTTCAGATGATATTGAACAATTATTGGCTTAAATTGTGTCGCTTAAGTTCTTATGCCTTGCCTATCAAGTAGGGTATCCAATCCCGAAGCCTTTTTCCAATACCGGGATTGGATTTGCTCATCGAGGAATTTGAAATACTTAATTCGTTATACTTTTTCCACGGATTATCACAGAACCTTGTTTTTTTTTTTTTTAGCTCACTGGGGATTTTGAAATCCTAGATTTGGTATACTTTTTCCCAGATTATAACAGAACCTTGTTTTTATTTTTAGCTCACCGAGGAATCTGAAATTCTCGATTTGCCAATTTCGTGTCAATTTTCGGGAGTTGGTCAAAATTTCTCAATCCCGAAATCCCGGGATCGCAGCCGTATCGATCCCGGGATTTCGGGATCAGAAAATTGAACGGGATCCCGGGATTACGAGATCCCGAATCCTTTTGACTGTTAGTTTGATAGCTATGTACTTAATCTGATGTATAAAAAATAAGCACAATAAATCCGTTTATGTTTATCTATAAGGGGTTATTTCTTAAGTGAACTCATTCCACAACTTGATAAAAATTAGTTATGAAAATCAAATTTTAAAGGACACAAAATTAGGACAATTTTCAATATTTTATTTTATTCTTTTTTAATACAAAACATAAGTTTTATTGTGTTTTTTTTCCGTAAAATATTGCAAATTTTTGACTTTATCATACCCTATACTTAATTTAATTTCTATTATATATTTTTTGTAATTACTCCGTTTTTAATTGGCAAGGCAGAATAGCCAGTACGCTGGACAAAGTTTATGGATGATAACATACTACCAGATCTATCAGCCACTGGGTTAAAGCACTAAGAGCATATTCATAACTGTAAAGTTTTCGCTGGGTGTATTCTGACTTGATTGACAAGAGCTGCCATAAAGACTTGCATCTATATAATATTCAAATGAGCCTCTCTAACATCTGTCAACCGATTGTCAAAACCACTTTGCTCGATTGAATGCGTTTTTAATAATCATTCAATGCTCCCCGCTGGGACATGAGCAACAGACCCACAATCTCAATCACACGTGTGCAATCAAT
The DNA here is from genome assembly GCA_030503985.1 of Himalopsyche tibetana. Lineage (NCBI taxonomy): Eukaryota > Metazoa > Arthropoda > Insecta > Trichoptera > Rhyacophilidae > Himalopsyche > Himalopsyche tibetana. Next base: position 21,090,736 of record JAPJYX010000015.1, on the reverse strand, counting down.
GCGGTACAGAATGCTTATAAAATGCACGTGTGAAATGTAGATACCCGTATATCTAGGTACATACATACGTACCTGATTCAATTTAGGGCTAGTGTTTTCGATGGACTTGGCGGTAAGTTTGTCGAAATTTATTTATTAAATAATATTCAATACACTGCCATACCACTTGGTTGCTTTGCTACTGAGGAAAATCGATGTTTTTTGCCAGTCTAAGCTCCCGATACATTTAAATAAAACAACCCAAGACTTGATTTTTTAAATACTGTAGCTGTTATTCATTCAATAAGAATTTAGTCTCAGAATTTATATACCAACCTTGAAAACCTTTGTACATCTTGGAAGGCAATAAATAAAGGTAAGAAACTTTCAAAATCAACCATGAAATTACTGACCCAATGAACTATTTTTCGAAGGAAACGATTCCGGCAAGACTATCAATAAAACTAAGGTTTTTGCACAGCAAATACTTAGTTCGTTATCTAATAAATTTGTTTTAAATATATAACTTGTTTTATTAAATGCATTGAATTATATTACATCGGCCATTAGAGGTGAAGTGAGCCAAGTGGTATTTAAGAAAAAAAAATAGATGCGTTGTAATATTCTACACATCTTAAAGTATCGCAACAGTGAAGTAACCTGAGTTGAATTGAAACACATTGCAAAAGTGTTATCTCCGTAAAATAAAAATATGCAATCCACCAAAACACCACTGCTAGTTGGCTCACTTTACCTGTCGAGGGCCTATATTTTAATATGTAGTTGAGAAAAAGTTATTGTATAAATCTGTATAAAATTTTAGCAAATATTTTGACTAGCTTTTTGAATGCTGGGATTGTCACTGTCTAATCCAGAAACCTTTTCATTTCTAAAGGCCACATACATTTATCTGATTCAACATAAGTCCGCAGTAAATAAAACGTTCAAACCTATTCACATTTTTTTTTATCAAAGTTATTGCATTATAAAATTGTGTATTTAATATATTAAACAAATATCCAGATTTATTAAAAAAAATTACAAGTCCAAAGACAGCATTAGAGTAGCCAAGAGGCCGCAGATTCCCCTCCACTGGTCTAATCTAATGTATCTAAAATCTTGTCGGAAATTTGAGTGATCCGTTCAGAACAAAAGTGTGCGTTAGTGATTTATAATTATTTACAGAGATCGATTAAGAAGCATAGCTAGTGGCATTAAAACACATTTTTTAAAACTTATGTTTGTAAATGTAGTAAGTACCAGTAGAGGCACATTGGGTAAAATACCGTGAAAATAAATGCACGAGTAATCATTTTATCTCCATTTGTATGGATAAATAATAATATTTCAAAGAAAACAAACGCTGCGTAATTCTTTTGATATCCCACTTCTTTTGTGTGCGATATAATGAATACATATTGATGGGACGCGCTATTATCTTGGCTTTACAAATTGAATATCATAAAAGAAGTTCTTATAAGCCACTCAATAGGTTGCTGTAAAAAAAGAATTAAACCTAATGAAATACATTTCAGAAATAAACATACCTGATAATCAAATGTGCTTTGATTTATAGTACAAGCTTGAAAATTCACTCCTGCAAAAAAAATATAGATATGAATGATATATATAATGGAACGGTTTCGTCTTATATAAAAATATTAAATTAATTTTATAAATTAACTTCTAGATCAGGCGTGGGGAACCCGCGGCCTTTTGGCTACTGCGGTGCGGCCTTCTGGCCAATTCTCTAATTCTGTATTTTTTTTATAATTTCGTAAATTCTTGGGATTTTCAATGTAAAAATCCTTTAAAAACCTAAAAAAAGGTCCCACGTTGTTAATTTTGGGAAATCCGCAAATTTCTGGGCTTAAGAAATTAGTATGGAATTGTTTCTGGCCAAAAAATCCCTAGTCAATGCTTACTGCGGCCTTCGTGTCGAATCAGAAAAATGAATGCGGACTCTGGAGAAGAAAAGGTTCCCCACCCCTGTTAAAGACAATATATGTACACGTATTCATTCATTATGCAACAGTATAAAATTGTCTTTGAATTAGAGTGACCCCCCAATTACGCGAACTCGAATAACGCGATACAATAACGTAACCCTAATTTTTGTATGGGCTTTATTAACCCAATTGCGCTAATCCCGATAACGCCGTTTCGCGTAATTGGGGGATCACTTTATACCATGAAGCAAAATTAATGGTCGACTTTATTTTAAACATTAATTTGATTAATCAGTAATTTAAAATTGATAGAGTAAAATTCGTTCATAATTTTTCATTTGTTTTCAAACGTAGATAATTATTTTCCTTGTCAAGCTACAACATTTACAGTAGATTAAGGTTCTTATTGCCGTTTTTTTTTCTTCCAGATAACAATTATTGTTGCGAGCTTGTCTTTATATGATATTTTTACTGTTTTATCTAAACATTTTTTACCATTTTAGTCATATGGCATCTTAATTAAGTATTTTAACAGAAGTTGTTTTTTTATGATAAGCGGTATATACACAGTCGCTCGATTCCTCATTTTTAAAGGGTAAAAATTGGGCTAAGCAAGAACTCGTAATTAGTTTACTGTTGCCGCTAAGCTCTGTTTTAACAGTCAAGCATTCAATTTCATACACGAAGTTTAAATCACTTCCGTGGTAACTTTGTGGAAGTTCTTTTATAATGTGAAATTAATTGGTTTCATCACAAAAAATGTTTGGAGTTTTTGGAAATTAATAAAGTCATTACTAGAAATGAAACAAAAATTAGTAAATAACTTGTAAATTACTATTGTTGAATTTATTTCCATTGAAATTTACCACACATAATGAGAGTAATAAGTTTAAATTGGCAGTATAACATTTATTAGTAGTAAGTATTAGAATAAATGTTCAGTTTATTCGTAAACGTTGCGATGGTCTGATGACGTTTCTCAATGAAGCGAAACACGTGTTATGTAACACAAAAAGTGGATTAATAAAGTTACCAAATTACATTTTATATCACCGTATAGAATATTTATGAAATTTGACTTTTGCGTATTCACCACAAGGCTACATGAACGAACAGAACCAACAAAGTACAGTAAAACCCTCATTTACACTAAAGTCATGACAGTGTAATTCGGGGTAATGTAATTGGGGGAGTGAATCTTATACAAAATTAGGGATTTGGTTTTTTCCGCAAAAAATGCAAAACTAAGATTTCCCTTAGTTTTGCAAAAAAAAAATATGGACGAAATATTTAGTTACTAAGTGATAAAATGCAAAGTGCGCCAAAATCCAACTCATATACAGTCGCCCGGCTATACGTGTATAGCCTAGCACGTGTTGAATACACAGACGCTAGCCAACATTTGACTGTATGCGCCGCACAGACGACCGTCTCGTAACAACGAAAATGGAATGCGACAGTGCAATTGAGGGATTTGTGACGAATATTTCAAGCCAGCGCGTAATTCGGGATAGTGTAATTGGGGGTTTCACTGTATAGCAGTTATTTACGAAAAAAAAACGCCGTAATAATAAGCAGTGAAGTATTTTATTACAACCTGGACTGATTTTTTATAAAGTTGAATCAATATCTCATTACTCAAACTGTACATACATACGTGTGTATGTATTTTACACGGTATTCTGTGGGACGTATCCACCGTGTAAAACCCGAATTGAAAGCGTTTATCCTACACGGAAAAAAAATACAATTGGTCAATCGGTATAAGGTATAACATTATCAAAATTGAATACATATAGTCGGTTTGCGTTAATAACTATTTCATTATTAAAACACTGGCGTTGAAACACATTTAATGGCTGCTGGAAAACAAAAACAAATTTCGTGTTAATAAAAAAACATTTAATTCTCTTATTCGAGACCGGAAATTTAATACCCCCACCGGCCAGAATACAATCCACGACCAATTTATCCTCGCGGCTGTTAGCACGTTAAAAAAGATGGCTGCATGTATTTGCTTATTTTAAATAATAATACAATTCCGATTGGGTACTTCAGTTTTACGATTGCACTTCGGATAGCCGACAATTCGACGCACAACAACTCCTCTTGTAATAGCGTTTTAAATCAGATTCATTTATTCATATTATGGCCGATTAAGGGTTGCCAAACTGGTATTCAAGAAATCACGGTATTTCTGCTTTTTTGAATACCGGGCTTTAAAATGCAAAAGACTATATTTTCGGTATAAAAATATGACTGTTCGCCCAGCAACCGTTTAATCTAAAAGGGCTTTTATTGTAGCTCGAGTTATACTTATAAGCATCCGATAATTATTGACAGGTTGTATCATTGATGATGTGGCAGCGGTAGGCTGCCAATATGTTAACATATGGCTTACATAATTTAGGTTTCCGGGAACGGGCGATTTTTTTTTATCACTCTTACATATTTTCAAGCAATCGAATTTGCACTAGCTTATTTTTTTTATTAAATAAGCGCTTCGTCTCTTTTATTATGCACCCGAAGTAAATGTATTTTAATTAAGATAAATTTTCCAAGTATTTTGTTTCATAATACACTAAAACCATCTATCGAAATTGAAGTTGATATAAAAATACTTTTTTTATTAGTTTGAAAAGAAATTACCATTTACATTTAAATTGATTCTAAAATAACACAAAATTAAAATGTTTAACAATGTTAAAATTGGTAATTTATTTTCAATGCCAATTGTTGTTTATAACTTTTCATTTTTGTATAAATAGCATTATTAAATTATATTTATTATCAGTTGACAATGCTCGCAATGAGCGAAACCGGTCCTGACATATTAAATAAAGTAGAATGAAGTACAAAGGATTATTGTGTTTTTACTAATATGTATAATGCCTTTCCACCAAGTATTGACAGTCAGCACCCTAAACGTGATAAAGCCCCTTGTTTAATTTATCACATAAAATATCGGCAGTGTTTTTGTCACCTGGCAATGCGACCTGAATTGGTTGCAACTTTTGTAATACCGGTGTTTAATTTTAAATACCGAAATACCGGGATTGATATATTCGTTCTAAATTGCTATCCCTATGAACAATGCGACGAGAGATAATCATGTTTAAAAATTCTATTTTACACGCACACAGCTGACAAACGGGACAATTTTATCACATCATTACAATAAATGGCAAGTAGATTTGATAATCAATACAGCGTTTAATCAGGAACGAGAATTCAGTTTACATCATGGTAATGGTAATTATAATTCGTTTGTTAACCGCGGCCTCCAATAACGCTGTTATAAAATTTGAACGAAGGTCATAATATGTATTTTTTTTACAATCCTAATGGTGGCATCCAACGCTTTCATTCTGCGGTTATAGTTTATTTTTTTTATTTTATCAAAACTGTATGTCTGATCCCAATGTAAAACAATGTTTAAAAAATATTATTATTGAATCAAATTCAAGATCTGCTGCTTCTTTTTTATAAGTAAAGTTGATATACGTGGTTTTATCGTTGTTCCTGATAGTCTACGGTTTCCCCACATGGTAGTTAGTATATTACGCTACATTTTACCAGCATATATTTTTTGTAAGTAATTCATTCCTGCATGTCCGCCATTACTGATTGTTTCGGGTATACCAAGTACAGTGAAACCCCCAATTACACTACCCCAAATTACACGCTGGCTTTAAATATTCGCCGCAAATCCCCCAATTGCACGGTCGCATTCCATTGTAGTTGCTACAACACGGTCATCTGTGCGGTGTATATAGTCAAATGTTGGCTAGCGTCTGTGTATTTAACACGTGCCAGGCTATATTCATGCATAGCCGGGCGACTGTCTATGTGTTGGCGCGCTTTGCATTTTATCACTTGGTAACTAAATATTTCGTCAATATTTTTCAGGGAAATCTTAGTTTTGCATTATTTGCGGAAAAAACCAAATGTCTAATTTTGTATGAGACTCACACCCCCAATTACACTATCCCGAATTACACTGTCCCAACATTAGTGTAAATTTGGGTTTTACTGTAGTTAGACAAGTAACGTTTAATTAACATCTAATTGCCTTCTCTGTTATTTTTTTTATATTTATGCAATATATAACGTGTAGATCTGAGAATATTGTTTTTATTAATTTAACAAGAAGCTCGTCGGCCTATCCCAAATTTAATAAAGGTCTTGCGCGAGACCCTGCGTGTCGCTGGCATCCCACCCCTGTCAATATTCATTATTATTCAAAGCATGTTATAATGGTTTTGTTTGCATCTGCAAAAAGTTGCTTGCGTAAGAAAATCTTAACTTGAGTCTAATTCCCTTGACCGTAATCGTTCGGAAGCGAAGCTGATAAGCAAAGCTCGTCTGGGTAACAAACCGCAGACTTTTGTGAAATACGTGTAAATAATGAATGCTTGGACTCAAAATGTCGTTGTTGTGTATAACACGGCATGAATAACCGATCGGGCATATCAAATTGACAATGTGTCATTTAAAACAGACATATTTCGTGATACGTGTAGATATATTAATTCTACTTACGCGGTTCATTCGAAGGATTTAGTGTATGTCGAAAACACGGTATAGTCCATGAATACTTCAATTTTTTATACAAATATATTTTAAGTTTTAATTTTATTTACAGTTTCGCAACATTTGTATATATATCATCACGTTAAAGTAAATAAGAATAATATCGCCATTGAAGTATATTTTATTTCGTAGGTTTTCAGAATGCACATTGTATAACAAAATTATTTAAATTATTAGGATTTTGTGCTTATAAACCATACATTTCTCTATTGATGAAATTAAACCATTCTTCAAATTCCATAGTTACAAAATCCAAAGAAATCGATGTATGAAAAACAGAATAAATAAATTATTTTTTAAATTCTCATTCGCGTAACTACCAAACCGCATAAAAGAGGACCTACTGTACACATTTAATTTGACATCCTTATCTATCTATATATCTTATAATTGGATTTAATTTGAAACGTTCACACAAATTGTTGCTTAAGTATTATGCAAGATATAATTTTAGTAAAAATGACGATCGTTTAAATATCATATCGGCTGTGGAAAGGAAAAAGGGCGTAACCCACAGTTTTTTCAAAGCGGCTTTTTTCGATAATCACAATGTATCAAACTTGATACACGTTCTATAAAAAGTATGTAAGCTGTAAATGATGTATTAGTATCTAAATTTAGCTTTTAAGTTTGAAAAAAGATGAGCTTGTGAAAATTGAAACCATGAAAAAATACCGAAAAAAAGATTTCTCTTAGACAATTTCTTTAATGAATATTAGATTACGTCAATTAAACACCAGTTTAGAAGTATCCGTGCACTTCCAGGTTGTGTATATTTCATAATTCACATATGTCCCAAAATCATCAAAAAACGTTTTTTGTGCCTCCTGTAAAATGTGTGGGTTACGTCCTTTTTCCTTTCCACATTCGATATAAATACAAACGAAAAATAAATGTGAAATTAATTGCAGACATACAGACTTACATACGTGGTTCTGTTTGTGTATTTTGTTTTTTCTTGGAATTCCAAATTTGAAATGATTATTTAAAACTAAGAGGGTTTATTTCAAATCTATCCTAACGTGTTCCATACAAACAGATGTCACGTTAGTGAGTAAGTTCTTACGTGAATAAATACTACATACTAGATTTCCAAACATTTTCATTCAGTGGCACCGCCTCTTTCATGTTGAAACAGGATTAGTTCTTGCGACTCTCATTTGTTCCCCGTTCACATTATTCAGTTTTATTTGGTACAGCTGAATCTTTGGTGTTTTTTGTCGCATTTATAAACGTCTATTAAAGCTTCTTATTACAAAAGAGCAGTGAAATTGTAATTACGACACCAGTTCCAAATTTGGTGAAAATTTTCGGGGAGTTTCAATATATATTTTATGATTCTAATTTACAGAAAATAAAATTTCGTATTTTTTTACAAAATGACATTAATATGTATCATAATAATAAGCACACTATTTATTTCATTGGTTGTGAACCTTTTTATGAGCGCTTGCCAAAAAAAACAAATATTAATAACGAACTTTTTAAAACATGACAAAACATAAGTTTAATATATGTACATATTTAATACATCTTAATTAATTGTATACAAGAAATATTATGTCATAAATAGCTCTGAATTGTTTTTATCTTGAAGAAAGCCAGTTATTTTACACAAGAAGATTATGCTGCGGCCACCAAAAGCTTCATAGAAAATATTGATTTTTAAAAAAAAAGTGTTTTCAAAAATGAATTCGAAAAATTATTGTTATTTTCAAATTGATTGAACTTGCTATTTTTATCACATCTCAAAAGAAAAATTTGGTGCGGCCACGAGACATTTCCATATATATGCGACCACAGTAAAATTTCACTTGAGAACCACTGTTCAATCTTAACTGTCATTGAAAAAAAGAGTGGTTGAGCAACTGAGTAGCAAACAGTTCTCGTAAAAAAACCCCTGATGAAATACCTCTATTAGGAAGCCATATTCTTCATAATGGGAACGGACATGGATTAGAAAAACAGCTTTACATTAAGAGAGTTCAACTACCTTTTTTTTTAAAAAAAAACCACACTGTATGTATGATACATATGTATATATTGTTATACAATGTTGAATGGCCTTAATCGTTCATCTCTTTTTAAACATTGTACATTTTGAATTATTTCAAATTATCTAACAATTTCGGTGATGAGAACGCTATAACTGTTTAAAATTATTTATTTAGTCTAAAAATCTTCTTTTGCATCTTCTTGTATCACATTATCGGAATCACATTTATGTGCAGTATTACATGAATTATTCGTTTCATTAAATCAAGCAATTAATTGATATTTCGTAAGAATTAGTTGGTAGGTGGTCTTTGAATCAGCGCTCACGAATTTGGAAATGTCATTAAGCAGTGGCGTATTGTACACAAATTGGCATCACGATCGCCCATCGCAATCGATTGCACATAATTGCCTTTTGGTTCTTGCAAAGTGCCCTTTAAATGCGCTCTTAATACAATGTACAGACTCACGCCCTTGACTGATGTGCCTAGAAGGGCAAAGCAGTGCCGTGTATAAAAATTCTCACGATGGTTAAAAATAATTAAGTCAAATAACGAAACCAGTCCCAGGAATCACTATAGCCTTAATTTCAGACTGAAAATCATTTGCTTTTCAATGCAAATAATATACACTTATTTATTTTTAAATAAATATTTTTTTTTTGAAAATTTTGAAGCTAAATAATATTTATCGGCACTATTGTTGGGTACGTGGGATAGTGGTCTACGTCATGGGATCTCGGATCTCACAGGTTCAATTCCCAGTATGGACGGCTTTTTTTAAAATTGATTTATCGATTTTTGTAAGTATGCATGAATGTTGGTGATGTCTAAAAATTCCCTTCCTTTTTTCCAATCCTAAAATATCAGGGCTTAGCGAGATTGATTAGCCAACCACTAGTCCTTTTCTATCCCTATCCTATCTATCCCTACTCTTTTTGAGAACTATAGATGTTGAGCAACTGAGTAAAGAGCCGTTATCGTAGAAAAACTTATATTGAGAAACCTCTACTATGAAGACATATGCTCCACATTGGGACAGTTATTTTATAAATATTTTAGACCGCCAAGTAAAGAGTAAATATTATATAATAGTTAACATCTTACCAGTAAAAAAACTTCGATCTTAAGTGAGCAATTATTGACCAATGATATTCGTTGATTTTTTAAATTTCACTCCTTTATAATACATATAATGTATGCAACCGTGACTTGATAATTTAACTATAAACATTAATTATATCTAAAGTTTAAAACACAATTATTGTTTTTTTATTCTGCAGACTATACAAGAAAAATCTGTTACAAAATTATTGGCTTTAAAGATGTTTAACAATATTCGATATTGCATTTATGTTCTAGGTTTCACCTATTGAAAAACTTTTGTTCTAAGCTTTGAAACATTCGTACCTCACTGATCAGGGTGATTACCTTGTCTTATAAATTCACTGAAACAGACATGTATTCAGAGAACACGAGGTGAATAGGCTGCTCGTCTTAAAGAACTCAATCTTGAGAAGTCGATGGGAATCAACTCAAAGGTTCGCTCTGCAAAGTAGGGCTAAAAACATTTAGCGTATACTAACATTATTTTTCTTAAACTTGGATTGCTTAGTAACGTCTAAATAACATGATCATCATTCGATGTGTGATTTGTGAATAACAGTTTGACGCCGTTCCTGGTAAGGAATTCAATACTAGACGAATATATTATCATCGGTTCTATACACAAAATCTTTGTGCAAAGCAAAAAATATGGTCATGTTAATCAACAAATCGGTATTTCTATATTATGAAAATGGAAATTACTGTCGTGAAAAAATACATTAAAATCATAAACGATTGTTTTTGATATTAAGGTTCACAAAAATAATAAAACATTCAATATGTCAATAGTGATACAACCGTCTTCTTTGTCTTGGAATATTTTATTAAAATATGTGATTGTTTATGTGTATTAAGTTTGATTTCGTATAATTTTCAATACCGAAATGCCGGTATTTTTTCATTGTTAATACAAATATTTCAACATTGAAAAAAGAAACACAAATATCAGGATCCCAGTTACGGTAATACCAGAATTGAGATCCCTAGTTTCTGTTATAAATACTACATTATCATGCTAGTAAAAAAATGATCAAATTAATTACCAATAAAAATGCTAACTGTGACACGTGTTTCGTCTCTTTCAGAGGCATCTTCAGACTTACTATCGCAAAGTTTGCTTAAGTAATGAAGCAAGATTGATTCTAACATTTTAAAATTATAAAATTACAAAATGGAGGTTTGGGTTTTTTTTCTCTTTAAGAGGAGCAAGGAGGGGGGTGTAGAATCGAAATAAAGCAAACAAATAATGATACTAATGAGTTACAATCAATCAGATTGGGATTTTTCCTTTTTAATGGAAGCAAAGAGGGGATTATAAAATCGAAACAGAGCAAACAAATTTAATCATACTACTAATGACGTTAAACATTACAAACTATTAAACTAATGAGCTGCAATCAATCAGCTAGATTGGTGATTACTCTATTAATTGGAAACAGTTTATGAAACCCCTCCTTGCTCCTCTTAAAAGGAAAAAAATCCAAAAACTCCATTTTGTAATTTCATAATTTTAAAATGTTAGAATCAATCTTGCTTCATTACTTAAGCAAACTTTGCGATAGTAAGTCTGAAGATGCCTCTGAAAGAGGCGAAACACGTGTCACAGTTAGTAACACAATACGTGGAATAATCAAAGTTAATTTAAATTTTCTATTAAAATGAACTTCCACAAAGCTACCGCCGAAACCATCGAAAGTAATAAAAATGCTATTTTGCTGTGGCTTTTTTAAGTCGTGTAGGATTGGGAGTTTATCTCACCAGAAGTTTTTCTACAATAAATAATTGTTACTTAGTTGGACAATCATTCTTTTTCGAAGAGAGTCGGGATAGAAGGTTAGGGATATGGCAGGATTTATGTTGTGTTGGTTTTACGACGTCAAATTTTCTACCAACCTACCACCGCGTCACAAATCATCACACTTTTTTAAAAAATATTTAGCTAATTATTTGTTTATGATGTCAATAGCAACTAGAGCGATTAAATAAACTGCATACGGATTATGCAGTAAAAATTTAACCGCTAGATTTTTTTTTCTCTCTCTCTATCACAGCTTTTAATATAGGCATAGTTGAGAAAACGAATGACTTTTTAAAAAATAACGTCTCAATTAGGGTATCCAATCCCGGAGACTTTTTCCAATCCCGGGATTGATTTATTTTGAATCCCGGGATTGAGATTTTCTCACCGAGGAATTTGAAATCCTCAATTCGCAATACTTTTTCCCGGAATTTCACGGAAACTCGTTTTTTTTTTAGCTCACCGAGGAATTTGAAATCTTGAATTTGCCAATTTCGTGTAAATTTTAGGAATTTTCTCAAAATTTCTCAATCCCGGGATTTCGGGATCAGAAAATTGAACGGGATCCTGGGATTGGATGCCCTGGTATCAATTGACCAAATCGAAGAGTAATTAAAACTTACGACCACAAATGTTTTTTTTTTCAAAATAACTGTTACTTAATTGCTTAAATTCCCTTTTTTTAAATAGTGTAGGGATATAAAGAACAGTGGTTAGTTATTTGAAGGGCTGTGGAGTCGTGTAAAAAAAAGACGACTCCGACTCCGAGGATTTTTTTTCAAATTTTCATTTTAATTTATACACATGTATACCATCAGATCATCTGTAGTCACCCTAGCATGAAATGTCAACACGTTGTACTATTTTGTTTGAGTACTCTTCATTAAAAATATTTTTCAAAAAAAAATCGAGCCGCTCATTTTTCACGACTCCGACTTCGACTCCAACTCCGACTCCACAGCCCTGGTTATTTGCTCTCCCAACGCCCGTTTTAATGATAGTAAGGATAGGAGGAAAATCAATACATCCATACCATCAAAAATCTCCGTGTTGGGATTCGAGCCAGTGACCTACGTAACCGAATCCAAAGACGTCGACCACGCAGATACTGACAGCGTATACAAAATACGTTCAAGCACGATTCTTCGAATCCAATGTTGCTTGTTAGTTATATACTTTGTTTATTTATGTAATCTTGTTACCCCATTGTGAAGGTATTTGATTCGGAACTTATCTGATTCCACGACGCATTTCGTCATAAATACCTTCTGCGGTTCCAAAGATCAATCTGATATTGTATATTGTCCCCAAATGAATTCATAATAAGCTCGAGTGAACTTGAAAAGGCGTAAAAAATGTACACATTATCGGCATTGTGATCGAAACCGGTTTTGGACTTCGGGGTATCATATTCGTATAATAGTAAAAATAAAAATCCTAGATAAATTAACCGATGGTTTAAAATTTTTAAATTTTAAAGCAACGACCCTGTATTCCGTGTTAAGTTAATTATGTCGTTTGTTTCGTTTTATTGTATCTATCCTCGACTGTCTACTTTTATCTCAAACACCTTTTTTAATTAACAATTAAACGCGTTAAAAATAAAAAAGTTAATGAGTTTTACGGGAATTATATATTTTAGTTGATAGAAATATCAGTATCATGCAGCGATGGGCTGCCAATAAGTTAACAAGGGGCTCGCTTAATCTCCAATCACTAATATGCAAATTATATGCAATATTTGAATGAGCAATCGATTGTTACTTAATACACTTATAATATGTAACAATATGCAATTTACCGTAAACTAATCAATGTAAATGGCTAAAAATGTACTACTGTGTATACTGAAACTGTCGTAGATAATATATATGTCAGAAATTGCAGTTATGTATTAATTTGATCTGAGAATATTGTTTTCTCTTAAACTAACAAGGGGCTCGCCGGCCTCAGAAAAATTTAACAAGGGGCTCACGCGAGCCCCTCGGAGCCCCCTCCAGCCCACCCCTGGTATCATGCAATAGCCAAAACTATGTCGACCGTGGAAAGGAAAAAGGACGTAACGTTATAGGATTGGTTTAACCCAGCGGTCGGGGAACTTTTTTAACCATTACCCGAAAATATTTTTTTTGTAAGTCGATATTAAAGCCTCATTTTAAAAAGGAGACTAGCAATGTAATTTTAAATTAAATGTTTTTTTTTTAATTAATTTACACGGAACATAAAAAAAGTTGCATGAAAACCCTACAACTCTCTTTGAAAAAAAGAGAGATTGAGAGACTGAGTGGCAAACAATTCTTGTAGAAAAACTTTTGTTGAGATAACTTTATAAGGAGGCCATATGCTCCACATTAGGAGCGGACATGGATTTAAAAAAAAAACTGTATTTTCAACATTTTTAAATTATTATATATCATGCTACAACAAATTATGTTTAAGTGTAATGAAATTGAGAATTATTTGAAATAAGTATGTTACTAAAATATATGTATGCTAGAATTAATGATTTTAAATGCTATAATACAGCGGTCACCAAAGTGTGGTCCTTTGGTGATCTGCAGAGAAATCTGACATTATTTTATGAACTTGGTGCATTTATCACTTTTTATTTCAATATGTAATATTTACCACGAAAGTCCAGTGAGTAGTCCGCTGGATTAAAATTGTGAATTTAGTGGTGAGTGAGCCCAAAAAGTTTACCGACCGCTGCTTTAATATACTGATTTGTAAAATTCAAAAAAAAAAAAGACTTCAATTATTAGCAAAAATAAAATTAATTGTACTTCCATATAAAATATTAATATTTAATAGAAAGAATCACATTTAGGCGCCTGTGTGGTCGAGTGGTCAATGTCGTTGGCTACCGCTACGGAGGTCACGGGTTCGAATCCCAGTACGGGCAGTTTTATAAATTGATTTTTCAATCGATTTATGAATTTATGTTCAAAGGCATGGATGTATGTAATGTCTTGAATTCCCCCCTCCCACCCATTCTACCCTATGAACGGGGCGTATCGAGAGCGATTAGCTAACCACTAGTCCTGTCCTAGTCCTTTTCTTCTATTCCTATTCTCTTTGGAAAAAGAGAGATTGAGCAACTGAGTAACAAACAAGCAGTTCTCGTAGAAACACTTCTGTTGACACTCCATTAGGAGTCCATATGCTCCACATTGGGAGCGGACATGGTTAAAAAAAAATAAAGAATCATATGATACATGTATAATTAAATGTTATTTATTATAGAAGTTTAATAATGTATTTATCATTTGTAAATTATGTATATGTGTGTAAGTTGTTAGTGTACAAGTAAAATACGACTTTAAGCGAATCTATAAATATTGATTATAAGCTCACATATTATATTTATTTATCAGTAACGAGTATCAATATTAGTTATATCATATAACTTATATGAAAGATACTATACTTTTGACACTAATCCGAAAGATTTTGTTGATTTATTATTTTGTGTAATTTTTCTATGCTATCTTACCAACATCAAGAAACGTAATTTTTCTATCACACTTTCAAGTTGCTTAAACTTTTCAACACTTATGTTTCAAACGCGTAGCTTTTATTTAGATCCATAATAATACAAAAGTGACATGTTCCGCTTCTATATTTTAAAGGTGAACCAGTATTATCCCTATTAATACGCAAAACTGGTCATATAAATGTATATAATATAAATTCAGTAACAAAAAACACGAAACACCGCTTGAAGCACTGTAAATAAAATACTGATGTCTCTTTCTGATATATTGTTATTTTGACAATGTTGTATTTTTCAGTGCTTGAAATGGTACAATGTATTTCATTTTATACCGTGGCTTGACAATAATCTAATGCCACTGTATTTTTTTAATGTATATAATCCGGTATTACCTGTATGCTTTTTTTTTATTTTCACCAATCACGGTCAATTATTAACGCCCCGTCGACTTGGTTTAAATAAACAATGTGACAGGCTGGGTATTCATATTTTTTTTTATCGTAGTTTCTTAATACGGGATAGATTTAAACACCGCTTTCTTGTGCACGTAATGCATTATACGCGACAGATGTCGGAGGCACTTTTGGTAGATGACGGAATCACTGTTTGACTGTTTTAAATTACATAGTGTCTTTTGTCACAATCATTGATTGATGATTAGAAATTACACATTAAACATCGTTTATGATTAGTTGTATTTATTAACACTCCTCTTTTCGTCTTTTAACACGGTGGAAACGTTACACGTAAAACAGATGTGTAAAAAAAACGTGTAAAAAAGGTGAATTTAATAAAGATAGATTCCATTGCATTTCACCGTGTTATTTCGAAACCGTGTAAAAACAGGATAAGGTGTATTTATTTACAAACAAATATTTAAGTACATATACACCAAGGGCGGCCACGGCGCCGACCGCGTACCTTTTCCATGTCACCCGCCTAATGCTTTGAAACAATAATTGAGTCTTTTAATATCCACCCATTTTTTTTCCTTTCGTACACAATATATTGTGCTTTGAATTTATTCACTTTGTATTTCACTCTTTTTTTTTCGAGCATATAATGGGTTGATTACGCTCTTTTCCGAACGCTTGCGTATAATTTTTGATCAAGTCAAAAGGCTGCATCAGAGTAGCCAAGAGACGCAGGTTTCCCTCCACTGGTCTAATATGTACCTTATTTAATTATTTGCAATTATTACTATCAATGTTTTTATCTTACACCCTCCGTGCGTACGACAAACCCCTAACATTTATTTTGTAATTTATAACTTAAGAATTAGAATCAATACTTCGTTTATTTGTAAGCCTTGAGAAGTTCTGTCTGATGATGCTTCTTAAATAAGCGAAAAGTGTGTCACATTTTGTAACCAGCGAGTGGAATAACAAAGTTATCAATATTTAATAATATTAGAAAGGCAATATTCCCGATTTCCATTATTACGTTGTTCAGTTAATTTGTTAATTGATTTGTGCTTTTTTTATTTAAAATACAATATATTTGAACAGCTTTATTTTTTTTCCGTTTTTCATATTGTTTTTCAATTAATCTAGTATGTAATTATATTACTTACGTCATCGTGTTAACGGTTGTAAGCCCAGCATTTCAATTATTGTCGGGGCGATTTTAATCTCGTTGCCTTAGTAGAGATGAGTTAATTCCCTTCATTTGAGCCTGGACCTGGCCGTCGGCGATGAACAGGACCGGATTAGTGAGTGCACTAAGCACTTACATGCAAATGGATTCGGTTCGCAGCCCGCGAGGCTTCCAACTGTCTACTCTGTGTCGCCCAGTCCGTTTGACGACATTGATGCGAGTAGGGTTGGAAATACCGGTATTATCAAATCAAAATCCCGGTATTTTGGTATTGAAATGTATCTGATTGTTATTGATATAACCAGTGGTGTAGTCGTAAATAAATAGGTATCTTTCGAAAAAAAGAAAGTTTGAGCAACTGAGTAACAAACTGTGTTCGACTAGAGGCGTAAGTCTATTCACTGTGAATTGGCAAACCAAACTGAGCACAAATCAGCTGTCAGCTGTAGACTTACTAAATTATTCACTGATCCTTTCATTTCCGACCCACTGTCAACCATAACGTAGTTTTATAAAAACTTTGACGTACTTCAAAATGTTATAAGGCAGATTGTTTTGATAAATATGATTTTATACTATTTATCAATGTTGCGTGACATATAATTGTGTTAAAGAAATATGTATCTTACAAATATATCTGTACTCTACAAAGTAAACGATGATTTTTATATCGACTGTGGAAAGGAAAAGGGCGTAACCCACACATATCAAATTTTACAGGAGGCGCTAAAAACGTGTTTTGATGATTTTGTGACATATGCAAATTATGAATTATACATAACCTTGAAGTGCACGGACAGTGGCGGATTAAGCAGTTTGAAGGCCTCAGGCGCAGTAAATTTTGGAGGCGCTGTTTTTCGAATGACATAAAAGTGCTGCAAAACTCTTCGTAGAAAAATAATTAATATTGAAAACTGAAATTAAAATATAAGGTTTTATATAATTTTGGCTATTTTTGAGGCCCCTAAGATTTGTAGGCCCCAAGCGCGCGCCTCTTGCGCTTATGGGGTAATCCGCCACTGTGCACGGATACAACTAAACTAGTGTTAAATTGGCATAACCTAATATTAATTAAATAAATTGTCTCGGAAAAACCTTTATTTCATTGTTTTTTCTTGGTTTTATTTTTTTACAAGGTCATCTTTTTCAAACTTAAAAGCTAAATTTAGATACTTATTCGGCATTTTCAGCTTCCATCGTTTTGATAGAATGTGTATAAAGTTGTATAAATTATGATTATCGAAAAAAAACTGTTTTGAAAAATTGAGGGTTACGTCCTTTTTCCTTTCCACAGTCGATATGTTCTAAGCTTTAAAGCTAGATTGAAATAATAAATAAAAATTGACTTCCTACATCGGATAATGGATAATATACGGCATAGATCATTTTTGAAGTGTATCATTTTACATACAGATTTGTATCACAAGTGCATACATTATAGCTAGTTATGGTCTTAACAATTTCTCTTCCATTTTGATATTGATTCAAGTGACATATTTTATTCACACCAGCCTAAGTAGATGATAAAATATAAAATTAATTTGTAAGTTCTTTCTGTCAAATAAATCATGTTTAAAAGAAGATAATACTCTGTATAACAGTGTTATTCAACATTTTAAAGACTAAAGCCCGACGAAAGTTGGAAAAATATTTAGCGAACCGGCCGGCGTCGGCCAGAAATAAAAACCAATGTTAAATAAAATTGTATTTATTAAATAAAATACATGCAACTATATTATGCTACTGGTTTTTTATAAGTAACGTTGACATACGTGATTGCATCGCTGTTTCTGAAAGACAAAGCGCTGGATTAACATCCAATTGAATTATCTGCTTGATTTAGATCGACTGTGGAAAGGAAAAAGGACGTAACTCACAGTTTTCACAATGTATGAAACTTGATACACGTTCTATCAAAAGGATGTAAGCTGCAAATGAAGAATCAGTATCTTAATTTAGCTTTTATGTTTGAAAAAAGATGAGCTTGTGAAAATTGAAACCAAGAAAAAAGACTTAAAAAAAGGTTTTTCTTTGACAACTTCTTAAATTATTATTAGATTATGTCAATTAAACACAAGTTTAGAAATGTCCGTGCACTTCAAGGTAGTGTTTATTACATAATTCGCATATGGCCGAAAATCATCAAAACACGTTTTATGTGCCTCCTGTAAAATTTGCTATTTGTGGGCTACGTCCTTTTTCCTTTCCACAGTCGATATACTTCAAAAAAACATCACCATTTATTCACTCTGTATAAATAAAAACAGTCATTTATATTGTCTAAGTTTAAATTTACCAACCAAAATGACTTTAGAGTAGTATTTTTACACAAATCGGTTGAAAAAACGACCAAAAATTTAATAGCTGTACAACTCAGAGATGCATATTTTTTATCGAGAGATATCCGAAATTAAGGTAATGATAAGTATGTAATGCCTTGAGCTGACATACCATCATGTGGCCCATTTAGATTGTATATGGGACACAAAACAATCATAGTCACCAGATACCCGGAATTATTTGCAAAACTTTACGTAATGAATATTGTGGATACATTTGTATTTATGTTACGTCACTATATTATGTATAATATGTAATATATTAATATGCGTCGGCCCATTTAACGGAGCAAAAACTAGCGTGCGACCGAGACGAAAAAAAGGTTGAGTATCACTGCACCAGAGTGACGTCAGAAGGCGATTTGATAAGCTTTTCTTTTTCACACGGATCAAGATGGCACGTCGTTTATATTTACTGTCAGGAGCTATTTATGTACGGAAGTTTCTATGTGTGGAACAATCGGTGTACGGAATTTTCTTATACGGGTAATTCGTGTTCATAGTATTCTGTACGGATAATTCGTGCTCGGAAGACTCATTGGTAAGTCAAGGAATGAATATATTTTATAACATGGTCGACTCCCGTTTGACGAAGATTTCACGACGTTACGTTGAATTCACTTAACATTCAGTTATCAAATACCCAATAAAAAATAGAAGATACTGAATATCTTGTTTATCTTCTTTGCGGGTTGGAAATATGTATTGCCTCCCCGTTTTCAGTGCTTGAAATGTATACGGGCCCCTATTTTGCACAGCTCGCTGACAACTCATGCGAGTCCTATTTATTTTCTTTTGAAGCAGGAAAAAATGTTTAGAAATAGGTCAAAACGGTTGAATGACTGGAGCAGGGATTCGATCTAAACCGGCCGACTGTTTGTCAATATGATATTGAAACGTTTTTTCGAAACTAGTCACAATTCATTGTGATACTTTATACTATTTATTCATATTTTAAAACATTCTAGAACTTTTGTATCCCCTGTATTAATTACATGGTGAAATTTGTATACCATGGAAATTGATTCAGATAAATTGATACAAAAGTTTATCAGGTAACTATAAAAATGTTTGTAAATTCATAAAAATTTGGTCAACATTATTTAATTCAATTTCTATGTTATCCTTCAGAGAGTCTTTTTCATTTTTTTTTGTTGGGAAATACATACAACGCAAGTAAAACGATGTGCTATGTCAGGCAAAACAATATAACAGGACAGTTCGAAAGTAAGTAGTATTCATTGTTAAAAAGGTATAACAGGAATCTATTCCGTTTTTTTCAATGCCTAATTTTAAATTTTGTTTAATAATTTTTAAGTATATATATATATTCATATGTGTCTTAATTGAAGCAATACTTATTAAAATTTAAAATATATTTAGTATTTTTTATTATTAATAGATATGATGACAACATTGACAGAGTATAGTATGTATGTGTTTTTTTTTTGTAAATACAACTTGGCATACAACTGCTGATAGCCAAGGCGCCATATATATTTATGTATATATTTTTTATAAAAAAATATATAATCTTCGATATGTCACTCGAGAACAAGTATAAAATAATAGACCTCACATACACTTATGCACAAGACCTTAAATATTATATTGAAACATATATATCCGAATAAACCAATTGTTAGTTCGTGTACGTTGGCCAAACAGCTAACAGTTATTTTCTATAATTACCAATAATTACAAGAAAGGATAGGGCTAGGACGGGCATAGATAGTTAATCGCATAGTATGTGTGGAGGTATATATAATATGATTTGTAAATAAATGCATGTGGTGTCCCTGTGAACTGGTTTCACTAAAGATGGCTCACCTCTGTAGCGATCACGTCATTCCGTCGCCAACGATGGTGAAGGAATACAAACTATTAAAACATTAACGATGAAGAAGTCTCAAAGAACCTTGACGCTAACGCGCCTTATTACTCAAAGCTTCAAAAATAGCTAATCGCCTTCACTAAGCCCTGATATTAAATGATTAAAAGTGGGAGGGAATTTTTAGATATCACAAAATTCTATGTCTACGAACAGAAAAAAAAATGAAGAAATGCTGCTCGTACCGGAATCCAGCGACGTAGACCACTGCACGGTGGACAAAACTTGTGTGGACTTAATGACTTGGTTCAATAAAAAGTATTAAAAGCAATGTTCTGTTATGTACGTTTTGAAACTATCGACCCCATACGTGATTTAAGCCTGCAAACAAAAGCCCCATATGAATTCGCCCTACTTTTTTAAGAGTCATTTCTATTTTTGTTCCAGGTCTTTTACTATTTCGAATAATATAGTAAATGAATAGAAGGTCTGTGAACTCTTAATGGCAGTTTCTCTTCAATAGTTTTGATTTAAGCAAAGGGATATTGTATTCTTTGTGTTATTTGCACAATAGTACATTTCACATTGACCGCTTTTTTCTCATATCAAATACATTTCACAAATGATTTTAGTTACCCATTACATGCCCAAGCAGTTACTAATGTATGTTTTGGACATTGGCGCAAATATTTCTTAGTCAGACACGTATCTGATTTTTGAGGAAGTTTTTTAATTAAAATGTGTAAAATAAAATATAATATAGTCTTCAATTATTTGACTTTGATACGTTAAGCATGTTTTCTTGAATGCAATCTTAAACTATTTCTGCTCTTTAGTGTTTATTAAAATACAAAATATTTTACGAGAACTGTTCCAACTAAGTGGTAGGAGTAATAGGTGAACGGATTCTTCCTAACAAGAATCTTCCGCACACAGAAATCCAATTCCGTACAAAAAATACCCCGGTCACAGTATATTCCGTACATTTTAATACTTTTCGTATAATAAAATATTTATCTTTTATGTAATATCTTATTTCACGAATGCCAAATATTTTTTAGGTTAGAAATAAGTAAAAGTTTAAATAATATATCTGTGGAAAGGAAAAAGGACGTAAGCCACAGTTTTTTCAAAACAGCTTTTTTTCGATAATCACAATGTATCAACGATGATACACGTTCTATCAAAAGGATGTAAGCTGCAAATATCAAATTAGTATCTAAATTTAGCTTTTAAGTTTGAAAAAAGATGAGCTTGTGAAAATTGAAACCAAGAAAAAAGACTGAAGAAAAGGTTTTTCTTAGACAATTTCTTTAAATAATATTAGATTACTAGCTGACCCGGCATGCGTTGCAATGCCACTCAAAGAAAGAAAGTGTTTGTGTTTTAATTATGTTTATTGAAGTGCTTTTGGATATATTTTGTTTTTTTGTCTGGTACGTATATGAATAGATCTTAAGGTTTTTCAACGTGTGAACAGGCCAGATACAGCTGTCCATGTGTGAAGCATGGATTTTTAAAATTTAGTCCACACACAGCGATTGTCCAAATGCGAGTCGCACCGGAAACTGCAAACATTTTAATTCTAATGGCCTATCTGTCGGAATTATTGGAATGCTTGGCAACAGTACATCGTTTCCTTTAAATTTTCCATTTAAAATTGAAGCTTAGATGATACTGTTCATTAATTTTTCACTGAAAGCCTGGTACTGTTGCAAAGTCGTGGTGGATTTATATTTCGGAGAAGAATGATAGGTACGCCAATTTTCAGTGTAAAAACGTGCAGTAGCATGCCTGGCAAATCAAGTGAGTTTAAGAATTCAGTTGGATAATTGACAACTTCGTCTTGATCAATTTATAGTATCGATGGACTTATACGTTGTTTCTTTGCCTGGTATTTTGTTTGGAATCCTGAAGTTGATGGCATTACCATCGTTGTTTTTGACTGCTAATATAACACATTCACTAAGCCACTGATGATTTTTGTAATTCTGTGCGATATTTGGGAAAACTTTGTGCATCAATTCGCTTACGGTTCCTGTAATTTTATAGAAGCTTGGTGGTAATGTGTGGATTCATCAATTTCTATTTTTCATTACCAATATCTGACAATTGTTTTTTGAAATGTTCAGCGGATGCATCATATTGTAATTCTACACGCATATTAGCTTTCAAAGTCAATTTCTGCAAATGTCACCATAACACTGATAATTTGAGACATGCACTTGATTCATCAGCAGCTGTTGAACGTGGTATAACTGGTAGAGTTTGTCGAAAAACACCAGACCATAAAAAAGGTTCGCCACCAAAGACCTGTTCATTTCCTCTCAAATCTTTTAGTGTACATATAGTGAAGATTTTCCAATGCCTTTTTGTGCGCCATAGTAAATTGGTCCCATTTAATGAGTTGATATGATTAAAGTACTTCATCAATCATATATTTTTTTTGATATTGCATGTTGGTGTTCAAAGGCGATTTCTTTGCTGAATGCGCTGTTTGACCACCATCCAAAAGATTTGCTGGTGATCTATTCTACTATCTAACAAATAAACATTAAATATATCAACAGCCCTGCAGTATTTAAATTGTAAATTATTTAATTTTTGGAATAATGTTTAAGTTTGCTAACAACCATTTTTCGTAGTTGCATAAATTTCGTAAATTATTGAATTTTTGGAATATTGTTTAAGTTTGCTAACAACTATTTTTCGTAGTAGCAGAAATAGACCTCGTGGCATATATCGACAGCCCTGCAGTATTTAAATTGTAAATTATTGAATTTTTGGAATAATGTTTAAGTTTGCTAACAACCATTATTCGTAATTGCAGAAATTTCGTAAATTATTGAATTTTTGGAATAATTTTTAAGTTTGCTAACAACCATTTTTCATAGTAGCAGAAATTTCGTAAATTATTGAATTTTTGGAATAATTTTTAAGTTTGCTAACAACCATTCTTCGTAGTAGCAAAAATTTCGTAAATTATTATATTTTGGAATAATATTTGAGTTTGCTAACAACCATTTTTCGTAGTAGCAGAAATTTCGTAAATTATTGAATTTTTGGAATATTTTTTAAGTTTGCTAACAACTATTTTTCGTAGTAGCAGAAATAGACCTCGTGGCATATATCGACAGCCCTGCAGTATTTAAATTGTAAATTATTGAATTTTTGGAATAATGTTTAAGTTTGCTAACAACCATTATTCGTAGTTGCAGAAATTTCGTAAATTATTGAATTTTTGGAATAATTTTTAAGTTTGCTAACAACCATTTTTCGTATTAGCAAAAATTTCGTAAATTATTATATTTTGGAATAATATTTGAGTTTGCTAACAACCATTTTTCGTAGTAGCAGAAATTTCGTAAATTATTTAATATTTGGAATAATGTTTAAGTTTGCTAACAACCATTTTTCGTAGTAGCAGAAATTTCGTAAATTATTGAATTTTTGGAATAATTTTTAAGTTTGCTAACAACCATTCTTCGTAGTAGCAAAAATTTCGTAAATTATTATATTTTGGAATAATATTTGAGTTTGCTAACAACCATTTTTCGTAGTAGCAGAAATTTCGTAAATTATTTAATATTTGGAATAAAGTTTAAGTTTGCTAACAACCATTTTTCGTAGTAGCAGAAATTTCGTAAATTATTTAATTTTTGGAATATTGTTTAAGTTTGCTAACAACTATTTTTCGTAGTAGCAGAAATAGACCTCGTGGCATATATCGACAGCCCTGCAGTATTTAAATTGTAAATTATTTAATTTTTGGAATAATGTTTAAGTTTGCTAACAACCATTATTCGTAGTAGCAGAAATTTCGTAAATTATTGAATTTTTGGAATAATGTTTAAGTTTGCTAACAACCATTCTTCGTAGTAGCAAAAATTTCGTAAATTATTATATTTTGGAATAATATTTGAGTTTGCTAACAACCATTTTTCGTAGTAGCAGAAATTTCGTAAATTATTTAATATTTGGAATAATGTTTAAGTTTGCTAACAACCATTTTTCGTAGTAGCAGAAATTTCGTAAATTATTGAATTTTTGGAATAATTTTTAAGTTTGCTAACAACCATTCTTCGTAGTAGCAAAAATTTCGTAAATTATTATATTTTGGAATAATATTTGAGTTTGCTAACAACCATTTTTCGTAGTAGCAGAAATTTCGTAAATTATTGAATTTTTGGAATATTTTTTAAGTTTGCTAACAACTATTTTTCGTAGTAGCAGAAATAGACCTCGTGGCATATATCGACAGCCCTGCAGTATTTAAATTGTAAATTATTGAATTTTTGGAATAATTTTTAAGTTTGCTAACAACCATTCTTCGTAGTAGCAAAAATTTCGTAAATTATTATATTTTGGAATAATATTTGAGTTTGCTAACAACCATTTTTCGTAGTAGCAGAAATTTCGTAAATTATTGAATTTTTGGAATATTTTTTAAGTTTGCTAACAACTATTTTTCGTAGTAGCAGAAATAGACCTCGTGGCATATATCGACAGCCCTGCAGTATTTAAATTGTAAATTATTGAATTTTTGGAATAATGTTTAAGTTTGCTAACAACCATTATTCGTAGTTGCAGAAATTTCGTAAATTATTGAATTTTTGGAATAATTTTTAAGTTTGCTAACAACCATTTTTCGTATTAGCAAAAATTTCGTAAATTATTATATTTTGGAATAATATTTGAGTTTGCTAACAACCATTTTTCGTAGTAGCAGAAATTTCGTAAATTATTTAATATTTGGAATAATGTTTAAGTTTGCTAACAACCATTTTTCGTAGTAGCAGAAATTTCGTAAATTATTGAATTTTTGGAATAATTTTTAAGTTTGCTAACAACCATTCTTCGTAGTAGCAAAAATTTCGTAAATTATTATATTTTGGAATAATATTTGAGTTTGCTAACAACCATTTTTCGTAGTAGCAGAAATTTCGTAAATTATTTAATATTTGGAATAAAGTTTAAGTTTGCTAACAACCATTTTTCGTAGTAGCAGAAATTTCGTAAATTATTTAATTTTTGGAATATTGTTTAAGTTTGCTAACAACTATTTTTCGTAGTAGCAGAAATAGACCTCGTGGCATATATCGACAGCCCTGCAGTATTTAAATTGTAAATTATTTAATTTTTGGAATAATGTTTAAGTTTGCTAACAACCATTATTCGTAGTAGCAGAAATTTCGTAAATTATTGAATTTTTGGAATAATGTTTAAGTTTGCTAACAACCATTCTTCGTAGTAGCAAAAATTTCGTAAATTATTATATTTTGGAATAATATTTGAGTTTGCTAACAACCATTTTTCGTAGTAGCAGAAATTTCGTAAATTATTTAATATTTGGAATAATGTTTAAGTTTGCTAACAACCATTTTTCGTAGTAGCAGAAATTTCGTAAATTATTGAATTTTTGGAATAATTTTTAAGTTTGCTAACAACCATTCTTCGTAGTAGCAAAAATTTCGTAAATTATTATATTTTGGAATAATATTTGAGTTTGCTAACAACCATTTTTCGTAGTAGCAGAAATTTCGTAAATTATTGAATTTTTGGAATATTTTTTAAGTTTGCTAACAACTATTTTTCGTAGTAGCAGAAATAGACCTCGTGGCATATATCGACAGCCCTGCAGTATTTAAATTGTAAATTATTGAATTTTTGGAATAATTTTTAAGTTTGCTAACAACCATTCTTCGTAGTAGCAAAAATTTCGTAAATTATTATATTTTGGAATAATATTTGAGTTTGCTAACAACCATTTTTCGTAGTAGCAGAAATTTCGTAAATTATTGAATTTTTGGAATATTTTTTAAGTTTGCTAACAACTATTTTTCGTAGTAGCAGAAATAGACCTCGTGGCATATATCGACAGCCCTGCAGTATTTAAATTGTAAATTATTGAATTTTTGGAATAATGTTTAAGTTTGCTAACAACCATTATTCGTAGTTGCAGAAATTTCGTAAATTATTGAATTTTTGGAATAATGTTTAAGTTTGCTAACAACCATTCTTCGTAGTAGCAAAAATTTCGTAAATTATTATATTTTGGAATAATATTTGAGTTTGCTAACAACCATTTTTCGTAGTAGCAGAAATTTCGTAAATTATTTAATATTTGGAATAATGTTTAAGTTTGCTAACAACCATTTTTCGTAGTAGCAGAAATTTCGTAAATTATTGAATTTTTGGAATAATGTTTAAGTTTGCTAACAACCATTCTTCGTAGTAGCAAAAATTTCGTAAATTATTATATTTTGGAATAATATTTGAGTTTGCTAACAACCATTTTTCGTAGTAGCAGAAATTTCGTTAATTATTTAATATTTGGAATAATGTTTAAGTTTGCTAACAACCATTTTTCGTAGTAGCAGAAATTTCGTAAATTATTTAATTTTTGGAATAATGTTTAAGTTTGCTAACAACCATTCTTCGTAGTAGCAAAAATTTCGTAAATTATTATATTTTGGAATAATATTTGAGTTTGCTAACAACCATTTTTCGTAGTAGCAGAAATTTCGTAAATTATTTAATATTTGGAATAATGTTTAAGTTTGCTAACAACCATTTTTCGTAGTAGCAGAAATTTCGTAAATTATTGAATTTTTGGAATAATGTTTAAGTTTGCTAACAACCATTCTTCGTAGTAGCAAAAATTTCGTAAATTATTATATTTTGGAATAATATTTGAGTTTGCTAACAACTATTTTTCGTAGTTGCAGAAATTTCGTAAATTATTTAATATTTGGAATAATGTTTAAGTTTGCTAACAACCATTCTTCGTAGTAGCAGAAATTTCGTAAATTATTTAATTTTTGGAATAATGTTTAAGTTTGCTAACAACCATTCTTCGTAGTAGCAAAAATTTCGTAAATTATTATATTTTGGAATAATATTTCAGTTTGCTAACAACCATTTTTCGTAGTAGCAGAAATTTCGTAAATTATTGAATTTTTGGAATAATGTTTAAGTTTGCTAACAACCATTCTTCGTAGTAGCAAAAATTTCGTAAATTATTGTATTTTGGAATAATATTTGAGTTTGCTAACAACCATTTTTCGTAGTAGCAGAAATTTCGTTAATTATTTAATATTTGGAATAATGTTTAAGTTTGCTAACAACCATTTTTCGTAGTAGCAGAAATTTCGTAAATTATTTAATTTTTGGAATAATGTTTAAGTTTGCTAACAACCATTCTTCGTAGTAGCAAAAATTTCGTAAATTATTATATTTTGGAATAATATTTGAGTTTGCTAACAACCATTTTTCGTAGTAGCAGAAATTTCGTAAATTATTTAATATTTGGAATAATGTTTAAGTTTGCTAACAACCATTTTTCGTAGTAGCAGAAATTTCGTAAATTATTGAATTTTTGGAATAATGTTTAAGTTTGCTAACAACCATTCTTCGTAGTAGCAAAAATTTCGTAAATTATTATATTTTGGAATAATATTTGAGTTTGCTAACAACTATTTTTCGTAGTTGCAGAAATTTCGTAAATTATTTAATATTTGGAATAATGTTTAAGTTTGCTAACAACCATTCTTCGTAGTAGCAGAAATTTCGTAAATTATTTAATTTTTGGAATAATGTTTAAGTTTGCTAACAACCATTCTTCGTAGTAGCAAAAATTTCGTAAATTATTATATTTTGGAATAATATTTGAGTTTGCTAACAACCATTTTTCGTAGTAGCAGAAATTTCGTAAATTATTTAATATTTGGAATAATGTTTAAGTTTGCTAACAACCATTTTTCGTAGTAGCAGAAATTTCGTAAATTATTGAATTTTTGGAATAATGTTTAAGTTTGCTAACAACCATTCTTCGTAGTAGCAAAAATTTCGTAAATTATTATATTTTGGAATAATATTTGAGTTTGCTAACAACCATTTTTCGTAGTAGCAGAAATTTCGTAAATTATTTAATATTTGGAATAATGTTTAAGTTTGCTAACAACCATTTTTCGTAGTAGAAGATTTTAAAATAAAAGTCGAAATACAGTTCTATAAAATATCCATACTGTCATCAGAATATTCCTAATGCAAGTAAGAAATTAAAAATATTTTCAAGGCCAGATGCAAAATATAACCATACCTCCAATAATCGACTCAATGACGTCACTGATCAAAATCTGTCGTCCATTTCAATTGTTTGAAATTGGAACGACGAATTGTCAGGAATATTGAAAAAGAATTCTGGATCGGGACACCTTTCACCTAGCGCGATTAAATATAGTTTACATTTGATTCTCATATCTAGCAGATATACATAAAAAAAATCATAAAAATCGGTCAAGCCGTTTCGGAGGAGTTTGGAGACAAACACCGTGACACGAGATTTTTATATATATAGATGTCAATTAAACACCAGTTTATAAGTCTCCGTCCACTTCCACGTTGTGTATATTTCATAATTTGCATATTGGCCGAAAATAATTTAATTTAGGTGTTTTAGAATACAAAATTGTGAAAATTGTACTGTATTGTAATAGAGCTGTTTTTTTTTGGGTTCCATAAATAAATTTCAAAAACAGAAGTTTTTTGGAATAAACCAATAATTTTAATATGAAAAATATTTAAATTTAAGGAATATTTATTCTTTATACGAAGTACTTGAGTGCGGAAGATTCTTTTTCGGAAGAATCGATGTACGGAATATTCTTGTGCGGAAGATTCTTGATTGAAAGAAACACAGAATCAGAATAAAAATATTTAAAAAATATAAGGCTTAAGCGAGGATTAGTAATAATAAATCTAAGTACACCCCGTAACTTCTGATATAATTGAATAAGGTACATAGTTGTGAAGTATTAATAAGTGAAAATATAATTATCTTGCTTGCGGTAAACTGATGTTTTCAATGTTATCTGTAAAAAATAGTATGTTTTTATCTTTTTTCACATCACAAATGCAATAAATGAAACAGTTATATAAATAAATACAAGTGTGTTGACCACGCGGATAAAGGAACGTTAACTAAACAATAATATGGATACTACGTGAAAACTCGTTTTACAACCTCGACGAAGATGTTACTTAACACGCGAGACAATTATCCACCCAACGAAATTTTAAATTCTTTAAACTTTATCTACATATACATCTCACCTTTTTTCTTCTGTTTGAAGAAGGGTTGACCATCTAAGCCGAGTGTCCCATTATCACGTGCCAGCCAGCGACCACCGCTGACCGCCATAATAAAATAATATTTATGGGGACGTTCGGCGCCCAATATGGACAGGGGTGGAGTTGGGAAATTGGGCATGTGACGTGACCGAGTAAGAATTGAACTGAGTTAGATTAAATTGATGTAATTTCTACCAACACATAAAAATAAGCCGATTGCGCCAATTGACAACCGCCGAATGAGCTTGGTATTAAATTTACTGGATTCAAACGACGACATAATCATTTTTTTTGTACGAAATCAACTATTTTTTTATTTTCTCTTTAAATGTGGAGCATATGGCGAGAACTGTTTTACTTTTACTCAATAGGGATAGAAATAATACTCCCCACTATTTAGCCCAGTGGAAGTGTGAAGTCGGTTTTTTAATTAAAGCCGACGTCGGAGTAATATGTTTTTTTTAGTTGACTCCACAGCTCTGGTAAATATAGTCAGACACCACAACTCTGACTCCGACTCCACAGCCCTGTGATATTGCGTTAAGAGTGCGGTTTTATTTTTGAATAAGTAACGCGTAATAATTTTAATCGATGGGAATATGGTCGGGTTGCTTGACCGGATCCCGTGCGTCACCTTATGATGGTTTTTTTTTATTTTGTAGAAGGATAGGGACAGGAATAGTGGTTAACTGATCGCTCTCGCTGCGTCTTGTTATTTGAGGATTGTGAGGGTGGAAGGGAATATTTCTAAGCCACAAAAATCTATGAATTCGACTTAATCTTTAAAAAAAATTGTTTTCGTACCGGGACACAACCCTGTGCGATCCGTCACGGAAGACATTGACCACTGCGCCAAGGATCCGATTCTATAAGTACGATGCAAATTATTATTGATGCTTCCCAAAAAGGCGAAACACGCGTCACATTTTGTAACACAACATGTGGAATAACAAAGTTATATAATTCAATTGTATAATAGAAATAAACTTCTTCAAAGTTAACGTCGAATCTATTGAAGAGAATATATTTGAAATCAATTATGAAAGAAATACATCCATACGTTGACAACACGTAACCGACATATGTTCAATTTTACAGGAGAGCCAAAAAACAGTATAAATAAATAAGTATTGGGAAATCAATGAAAATGAAAGACTCTTTGGAGTAAAATAATTAATATTTACATTTGAAATAATCTGTTGACACAATATTAATTAAATAAACTTTTTATTAACAAGAATGTTTGATAAGAGTCAACAATATTAATCTTGTTTCATCTTTTATGATGATACGAGGAATCAATTCCAAGTATTTTGATCAATTTAATGCATCTGTTGAACTTCATCCATATAATAATAGAAAAATTATACATAATTGTAATAAATAAAAAAAAACAATTACGGACTGTCCACTCTCCAATACAAAGTGTTGCAGTGAACATGTTGGAATTTTTTCTCACCTATTTTCAAATAGTAGGAAAACGATGTAGCTCTTCTACTATCTTTTGGTACTGTGGTGGGCTTTTCTTCTGTTACGTGTTTTCAACTTTAGAACAATTTCAATGAGTGTCGATATTTTAATAGAGCTTGAAAAAACAAAGAAAATTATATGCATAACTCATTTTATGAAAAAAAATGTCGGTTACGTGTTGTCAACGTATGGATGTCGAAATAGTTTTTTTTACAATATAATAACAAATATCAGATATAATTTTTTTTTATAAGACTTTTTAAAATTATAGTGAATTTATAAATTCAGCAATTTTAAGTTTGTAAAAAAATCAGTAATGTCACTGTCTCGATCCATTTGTACATATCTATCTGGATTTTTAATAGTCTTAATATTTTTTAAATATACATGAGGTATGACGTCTTGAAATACTATTTTGTTCAAAAGGTTCATACAGTGTGGTTCTGAAAGTTTGTAGGAAACAGCTGATGTTGACACTGGCGGCATAGCAGGTAAAAAAAACCTCGTACGTCAGAAGTAGGTACTGCATGGTACACGAACCTGCTCTATAATATTTCAATGCATAATTTTCAAAACTATTCACATAATTTGTTTATATACGTATGTATGTTAGTTTTAAGTTATCGCTCTACTTAAAATTTTAATACAGTATCAAAAAGATAAACAAGATTTTTTTTTATTTAAAAAAATAAACTATGAACGCCACTGAGTTTCAATAAAATATACAGTGAAAGGATTAGTGTTATTGGATAATATAAAATATTTTATTCGACTGAGACTTTTTAAAATTGTAGTGAATTTATAAATTCAACAATTTTAAGTTTGTAAAAAAATCAGTAATGTCACTGTCTCGATCTATTTGTACATATCTATCTGGATTTTAATTGTCTTAATATTGTTAAATTGTAAAAAAAAGTTATTTACAGTTCGCCTATATTCCTTAATTTCGAAAGACCTTACGTAATTTGAATTAATATGAGGTAATTTCAAAATAATAGAATTAAAACTGATATTTTATTTCAATTTTTTTTCCAGCCATTATTGAAAGACTAGAAATTTGTACCCATACCCTAATTACTTAAAAAAAGAGTCGTATTGATGTATCGTCTAAAAATAGTTGATATACGTGAATATTCCATAAAATTACAACGCTGAATTTTAGCAACCCACTAGTTATCAATCCCTGCTTCTTTTTTGACATCTTCCATCTCGCAGTGATTATAATTCTTTCTCTATTCTCACATCCTTTGGAAGCCAACAGACTGCGGAATGAAAAAAATTGTCAGTAGATTGTGCAATCCAGGGCCCAAATTATATTGCTGCCAATTGGGGCAAAATCATCAAACATTCTTTTGCGTAACAATAAACGTGTATGATTTTTTTTTGTTCTTAATATAAGAAACATATACATATGTATGTAATTACATAACAAAGCACGTTTGTTCTCATTTCGTTTGTGATCACCCCCGGTTTCGTTCATTATGAGTATCATAAACTGATGCACAACTATCAGGTGATCGTACTCAACCTGAGCGAAACCGAATCTTAATCTACAATAAACAAAATTAATACAAAAGTAATTTATTTAAATATATATGTAAGTAAACACTAAGCTATAAGTAAAACTGTGGAATCATTGTATTATTATTGAGGTATGGAGTTATGGAATATGAATATCTAGCGCATAGGTTCCCAACGTTTTCGGGTGGCTACACCTTTTTATAAAAGCCATGGGACCCGCGGCCCCGATGAAATTGAAAACGGCATTTTTTTTTTCAATAAAAGTATTTTAGTTGACTTTAGTTTTAGTTTTGTTGTTGAAATCCAAAATCGAAAAAACCGTTGGCGGCCCCCAGAAAACCCGTCGCAATTTCGCAACCCATAGGTTGGGAGCCTGTGGTCTAGCACCATAAAAGCCTTCATAAAGGACCAACAATTTCTAGTACAGCTTAGTGCATAGCATATAATATAATATGTATTTTTATTTATACATATTGCTATATTTTATTTACGCTTGTCACGTTATAAACAATTTCATTATACCTAGGGTATCCAATCCCGAAGCCTTTTTCCAATCCCGGGATTTCGGGATTGAATTATTTTGAATCCCGGGATCCCGGGATTCCGGGATTGAGATTTTCTCACCGAGGAATTTGAAATCCTCAATTTGCTATACTTTTTCCCAGAATCTCACAGAAACTCGTTTTTTTTTTTTAGCCCACCGAGGAATTTGAAATCCCCGATTTGCCAATTTCGTATAAATTTCGAGAATTTGCTAGAAATTTCTCAATCTCGAAATCCCGGGATCGCGGCCATCTCAATCCCGGAATTTCGGGATCAGAAAATTGAACGGGATCCCGGATCCCGGGATTGGATGCCCTAATTATACCCTAGCAAATAAAAAATGTATGTTAACTTTACAATTATTTTAATAGAGTGACGAGATGTTTTCGGTTATAAATGATATATTTTATTTAATATCACAGTTTCTTTTTCTATTCGCTTGAAATCTCCATAAAATGATATGATGCCAGATTTTTTTCATGTATTTTGTATTATTGTTTTTACCAGTATAGAAATTTACAACCCTGTTTTTTTGCCGCAGAAAACATAAATGGGTGTGGAATCCTAAGCCTCTCTTTTACCTACTGACTGACATCGCCCAGTCAAGGACAAATAGTTTTTGAAAGGATTGTGGAGAATCTTAGTTAAAAAAACGGTTGCTTAAATAATTGTTCTCACAGCCTTTGTAAGGATACACAAAACAATATTTTAGCAACATGAAAGAAATTTAGTTTATGAATTGATCAGCAACTGTTTGAGCAGTAGTCGGACGTTTGATGAATATTCACTCGAACAACAAGAACGGGAAATGAGCCAAAAGCGTTGGATGAGTAGTGCAAACTATAGTCATTATTATAGACTGCATTAAATGCAAAAAATCTAACATTGAATTTCCATTGTAATCATATCATTTCACACACACTTCGAAAAGTGTATATAGTATAGGCCAGTATTAATTATGCTAGAATAAAATGTAAAAATCAGAATGAATTCGGTATAAAGGTAAGGTGCAAATTCACCATATACTTTTCATATCTGATATCATATAAACAAAATTAAAATTAATCATTCAAAATCAATTAAAGAAAAGAAAGAGCCATATTAATATTCAGATTCATACGTTACAGAAATCCACCCTTTGAGCGTAATTCTATTAATCGATTAAAATATGAATTTATGAATTCGCCTTACCGGGATTCAAACATGTGAGCTCTGAAACCAGCTCAGCTTGTGGCAACTGAACCAGCGTTGAGTAATCGACGACGTACCCACCCGATCATTTACTTATAACCAGTGCTTTTTTTTTTTAAAAAAAAGGTGTCTCTTTTATTGTCAAGCTTTATACTACAAGATTTTTTTCAAATCCATGTCTGTTCCCAATATGTAAAATATGAATTGTTTATGGTGGTAACTCAACAGAACTTTATGTTACGAAAAGTGCTTGTTAATCAGTAGCTCAACTTTTTCAGACAGTTAGGATATGAAGATAGGGCTAGGACAGGATTAGTGGTTAACCAATCGCTCTCACTTTGCCCTGTTAACTTTTGGATTGGAAGGATGGGAGATAATTTAGAGCTTTTGCGTTTGTGGAATCAAGAATATCATCTATTTCGTATCCTTCCATAAAATTCTTGGTCGAACACGACCCGGGTTTTGCCTATCGGCATCTTCCGGTACTACTCAGTGCGCGAATGCACACGAACTAAATTAACGTTGAATTTCCATCAAGCACCTTCAGTCAAAATTTTAAATTATTTCGTATCCATTTGGTTCTTGTGGATGTATTTCACTTATCAACACATTCAACGATTGATTTTATTTTGCTAATTTATATTATGCAGCTCAAAGTTTTTTTTGTTATTTTTTTTTCTTCATAAATAATCAAAAGTTTTCGAAGCAAAAATATTTGATTCATTAGATACATGAGTTACATGGGAAAAAAGCACTGCTTATACCGATAGTAATCAAGGATTCATGATCTACAAGCGACGTTTTTTACCAAGACGATATATAGGTTAAATGAAGGACAATAATTCTTTTTATTCACTTGTAATATACCACAGATCGGACGACATGCCTGATTGTTTATCTGCTGATAAAGTTTCCAGCT
Source organism: Himalopsyche tibetana (assembly GCA_030503985.1). Classification (NCBI taxonomy): domain Eukaryota; kingdom Metazoa; phylum Arthropoda; class Insecta; order Trichoptera; family Rhyacophilidae; genus Himalopsyche; species Himalopsyche tibetana. The sequence goes on along the minus strand of JAPJYX010000015.1, from coordinate 21,055,281 downwards.
AAATGCTTGAATTTACTAAGCCAAGCATATTGAAACTCTTGATTGAAACAACATATTATGGTGAATTATTACAACGTACCGGCGAAGTTAATGAAACAAAAATGTCAAATAAAACTAGCCTTTTTAATTTGAAAGTTCCATCAACCAAACGCAAGGTCCATCAAGTGGATTTATTTTAGAGTTAAGCAACTCGGAGAAGGTTCTGAATCAATCTTTCTGGTCGAGAGGCAATTCTGTCTAAGGTCAAGCGACCTTGATTCTTTGAAATAGCAATTATTTAACCAATATGTCCAATCAGTTGCTTACACTTCAATAAAAAAAGAACAGTGATAAAAAACAGTTTTGACAAAAAATTCGATCAATAAACTTTTTATTACTTAGAATCTTGAACACGTTCAATAAATTGATAAAAATCGATAATATCTAAAAAAAAATCATAACGGTGAGATGTCAGATTGTCATTCTAGATTTTTTTCAAGATTTCGTTTTAATTTTCAAATATGTACATAAATATCATTTGGCAAATCGGACTACTTATATTATATAATACGGTAAAATTGTAAAACAATATATTTTAATATCAATTTTAGAGTGAGTTTTTAATAACGTTTTTTTTTCCAAAAGCATATCGACTGTGGAAAGGAAAATGGACGTAACCCACACATTATTATTTTGGGCCATATGTAAATTCTGAATTATACACAACCTTGAAGTGCACGGAGACTTCTAAAATGGCGTTTAATTGACAAAATCTAATATTAATTAGAGAAATTGTCTAGGAAAAACCTTTATTTCAGTCTATTTTCTTGGTTTTAACTTTTTACAAGGTCATCTTTTTCAAACTTAAAAGCTAAATTTAGATACTAATTCGGCATTTGCAGCTTGTATCCTTTTGATATAACGTGTATCAAGTTTGATACATTGTGATTATCGAAAAAAGCTGTTTTGAAAAAACTGTGGGTTACGTCCTTTTTTCCTTTCAACAGTCGATATAATTGCTAAATTGCAGGTACCATGTACTTATATTAACGAATTAGTGAGAATTGCTTTATATTGATATCGAAAAATATACAATATTTCTAGTCTAGCGTAAACCTAATCTAAATCTACAAAAGTCTCACATTTGCTCCTTCTGACGTTGACGTAGGAAGACTGTGACTTCGCTGAATGGATGGGGTATCACTTAAGGCAGTGTTTCTCAACCGTTTTGGGCCCATGGACCGTTAGGAGTGTCTTATTTTTCTGTGGCCTCCATACCTCTTTTGTACCATTGAAGTATAAGTGTTATAAGAAATGTGGAGAGTGGAGACCCAAAAGTATCACTGGACTTGCGTAGAAAAGAGGAGGGCATAATGGAGTGGAGAAGATCAAATAAGGCCAGCAAAGTTTCAGCCCGGACTGTAGCGACAGAAAAAGAAAGCCTCTTAGTTTTTTTCAGAATGTATGCAGGGGGTAGGCTCGGACGGGCTCGCGCGAGCCCATTGTTAAATTTTACCAAGATCAGCGAACCCCGTGTTAATTTAAGAGAATACAATATTATCAGATAAAATTGGTACATAACTGCGATTTCATAACATATACGACAGTTTCAGTGTACACATTGATAAGTTTACGGTAAATTGCATATTATAAGTGTTTTAAGTAACAATCTTGCCGCCTGTGTGGTCGAGTGGTCAACGTTGTTGGCTTCGACTACGGAGGGCCCGGGCTCAAATCCCGGTACGGACAGTTTTATAAATTGATTTTTCAATCGATTTATGAATTTCTGTTCAAAGGCATGGATGTATGTGATGTCTTGAATTCCCCCCTCTCACCCATCCTATCCTATGAACGGGGCATATCGAGAGCGATTAGCTTACCACTAATCCTGTCCTAGCCCTATCCTTCTATCCTTACTCTCTTTGGAAAAAGAGAGGTTGAGCAACTGAGTAACAAGCAGTTCTCGTAGAAACACTTCTGTGGAGATAAAACTCCATTAGGAGCCCATATGCTCCACATTGGGAGCGGACATGGTTAAAAAAAAAAAAATAACAATCGATAGCGTATTTAAGTATTGCGTATAATTTGCATAGGAGTGATAAAAAAAATCACTCCTTCCCCAAAACATCGATAATTGTTTTGTGATTAAACGAGCCCCTTGTTAACGTATTGACAGCCCACCGGCGAGTGTAAGGTCTCTTTTTAAATTTTAGTTTCGTATGACTGGCTTGGAGCATTTTGTCTTTTTCTATGTCGAATTGTTTGCTATCGGATAAAACGGATAGGCCTTGCTATTGCTTTCGCTTGGTCAAATAAATAATTCGTTCGGTTTCCGCAATTTGGGGATGGTATCGACGGGTGATCTTGAGAGAGTCGAACTGAGAGACGTCGCAAAAGTGCCAAATCATCGATATTTACTAAAAAGAACGTACACTATCAAACTCAACGAAAAATTTATGTCTGATGCCGCCTTTTATTTCTTTTGAGATACCTCTATGAGGAAGCCATATGCTCCACATTGGAAACGGACATGGTTTTTTTGAAGCCGTCGTTAGTTCTACGAAAGTAAAAATTGATCTGAATACATGTTTAACCCTTTAGCCGCCAACATCGAAGTATTCAATACAAATGCGACTCACGGGTGAGACAATAGCGTTCAAAGGGTTAAAGAATGATCTACAACGAAAAAGTCAAGAAGTAGTCTATATTGTCTAGCTGTGGTCTAGTTCGATGCATCCCAACCTGGGGTCCGCAGGTTTTTTCGCAGGTCACCCGCTGTGGTCTAGTTGGTTAGAGCTTGCTCTACCGATCAGGTGGGTCTGGGTTCGATTCCCGGTAAGATCAGTGTCAAATTGGATTTTTTCAATTTTAATTTGAGATCTAAGACATGGGTGTTTGTTAAGTCAATTCTCATCGAGTTTTAAATATTTGTGAAAATGTTTCCTTGACGACTAAAATATGTTTTTTTCGGGGGTCCGCAGATTATTTTTACAGATTAAGGGAGTCGTGGCGTGAAAAGGTTGGGAAGCACTGGTCTAGTTGGTAAGAGGTAGGCAATGCCGACATAACGGGTCTGAGTTCAATTACGGTAGAATCAATGTAAAATTTAAATATGAGACCAAAGACATGGGTGTTTGTTATGTCAATTATTCTCGACTTACAAAACTTCTCATCTCGTATGATCTTTTTTTTTCAACTTCAAAATATTTTGCGCATTGGAATTATCTGCCATGCAAAATATTTTTAAAAATATATATCGACCTTTCCGGGAATTGAATCCAGATACACTTGATTACTAATGCTACAGTTTATTCCACTAGGCTTACATAGATGACACCTTGATTTCTTCTGAACGCCTTTCAATTTAACCCATTTGTCACTTTTAGGGTGTTCACTGTCAATACTTGGTGGAAAGGCATTATATTAATAAAAACACAATAATCCTTTGTACTTCATTCCACTTTATTTAATATATCAGGACCGAAGTTGAACTGAAGTTGACAATGCTCGCAACGAGCGAAACCGGTCCTGATATATTAAATAAAGTGGAATGAAGTACAAAGGATTATTGTGTTTTTATTAATTTAACCCATATGTGACTAAAAAAAGACAGACAAAGAAGACATAATAATTAAATCATCTACGAAATTGCTGGAAACTTTGTGCTCTCTTAAAATTTATGGTATTATTTACAACAGATACATTCTAGTGCCGCCCTGTTCTTCACGGCAGTTTTTATTTACCGGCGATATATATTACCATTTTATGTGTTTCCTTTGAGGCGAGCCATCTGAACGGACCTCATAAATGTTCAGAAGCTATTAAAAAACGAACAAGCGTACTTTTATATCGTCTTATTGTTTATTTGCAGTTACCGCGCCAATTTAAAATGAAAGATTGTGTTCAGATAACAATATTTCAGCAACAAAATCATCAAATACGTCTTTGTTAGTTCCTTATTACACCGCAAAAGAAATTATAACAAGAATGATTTTAATGAAAGACTTTTTTATTCTTCTGCTTTCTGAGTTAGAATTTGTTGTTATATCGACTGTGGAAAGGAAAAAGGAAGCAACCCACAGTTTTTTCACAACAGCTTTTTTTCGATAATTGCAATGTATCTACCATGATACACGTTCTATCAAAAGGATGTAAGCTGCAAATGCCGAATTAGTATCCAAATTTAGCTTTTAAGTTTGAAAAAAGATGGGCTTGTGAAAATGGAAACCAAGAAAAAAGACTGAAAAAAAGGTTTTTACTAGACAAATTCTAAAATTAATATTACGTGATGTCAACTCTAATCACAAGCTTAGAAGTTTCCGTGCACTTCAAGGATGTGTTTATTTCATAATTTGCATATAGCCGAAAATTATCAAAAAACGTTTTTTGTGCCACCTGTAAAATTTTACATGTGTGGGTTAAGTCCTTTTTCCATTCCACAGTCGATACGTAAAGTCTGTGAAAGAGTTAAGTTCTTAAAATGATATAGCAAATATAATATACGCATAGCTGTCTATTTTTCACATTTTATCTGTAAAGCGTGACTAATAGTGTTATAATTTTATCGTAAGCTTCTGTGACCAGAATAAGTGCAAGAACAATATCAAAAAGCTTTGATGGCGCTCTCTTAAGTAACTAGAAACAATTACCCTTTTATGGTAGCAGAAGTTCTATAAAGCTCTTTGTATAACACTGTAAGCCTTAAAATGGCAAGCTCATTAGACCATCATACAACATTTTAGCTATGACCAATTGGTCCCATTGACGGATGAGCCAATTCACGCATTTTTTCTTTTTCTAAAAAAATCAGGCATACTTCATATTTAATCAATTTTGAAACAAGACTAAATTAAAGCATTTTTTTAATCTATTTCCTCTCCCAATCTGGGAATATGACCTCCTAATGGAGGTATCTCAATATAAGTTTTTCTACGAGAACTGTTTGTTACTCAGTGGCTTAACCTCTCTTTTTCGAAGAGAGTAGTAGGAATATAAGGATAATGGTAGGACAGGACTAGTGGTTAACTAATCGCTCTCGCTACGCCCAGTTATCAAAGAATCGGAAGGGTGGGAAGGATTTTTTAGACAACACAAACACCCATGCCTTCGAACAGATATCGATACATCAATCGAAAAAATACTGTTCGTAATGGGATTCGAGCCCATGAGATCCCACACGGAAGCCCGCAACGCTAACCGATGCGCCATATGACCCGATAGAGTAATATAAAGTGTTTTCACCACTCTAAAACCATTCTGTTTCTCTGTTCAATATATAGCACAAAAACCTTACTACAATGTATTTTGTCAGTTTGAAAGACAATTTTAAAATACGGAATGATTCCACTAAAAAAAACATAAATCAAGACATCTACTTTATTTTAGGCCACTACTTAGACAGGCTGCCTACAAAATTCATAAGACTACATGATTCAGCGTAGAGATCTGGGAATGGGACCCATTCATCTCAGTACCCGCCTGGGATTCGAACACGCGCGTGTATTTATGACTCAGCTGCATTTATTCACTGTACAATTTACTTTCTGCTACATCTATCCACTGCGCGTCTACGCCGTAGATCTTCTTCTCTGCGATTATCGTAGATACCTATATATAAACATGGATTGAAATAAATTTTCGTCTGCATACTTTTTTACATATTTATATCTTCCCCAATTTTAGTATCTATCGACTTTTATTGTATTATTTTTAAAATTGTATTAATCGAAAAGGAGGTGCAAGGTCTCAAATTTGAAACTGTCCCTTAAGACTGTGTTCGATAAATTAAGTAAAAGTATGAGGCATTTAAAAAGTCTTCTTGTTTTATGGAGTTTCACTAGATTTATATTTTCTCTACGTTCATATAGTCAATTGGAACTTTTATGCTTTTCATATTTTTACATTATTTAAAAATAAAAAAGACACAATAAAATTCATTTTACGAAGATCATTCGGTGAATTTACACATCTCGTCGAAGTTTTTTACATTTCTGTCGTGTTGTAAATATCAAAAAAAAACACTTTTCAAATCAACATAAGTAACATTTTTACCTAGTTGATTTTTAACATGATAGCCATTTGCAAGAGGTCGTCATTCGTCATAGAAGATATCTTAATTTTATTTAATTATAATTTCTATCGTCATTTTTAAATTCCCTTCATATTTCTTCTACCAATTGCTCGTCTTTGCTTAATAAATTCGGAAAAACTCTAATTAAGACAGTAATGACGCTGACCAGTTGACCACACAGTTACGGGTTCGAATCCCAGTACGGACAGTTTTATAAATTGATTTTTCAATCGATTTATGAAATTTCTGTTCAAAGGCATGGATGTATGTGACGTCTTAAATTCCCCCCTCCCACCCATTCTATCCTATGAACGGGGCGTATCGAGTGCGATTAGCTAACCACTAGTCCTTTCCTAGCCATATTCTTCTATTCCTACTCTCTTCGGAAAAAGAGAGGTTAAGCAACTGAGTAACTAGCAGTTCTCGTAGAAACAATTCTGTTGAGATAAACTCCATTAGGAGTCCATATGCTCCACATTGAGAGAGAACATGGTAAAACAAATTTGATATCAAACAATTAATAAAATAACTTTCGATAGCAGATTTGATTACGGATTAAATGACGAGGGGCAGGGAAGATAAACGTTTTCTCCAAAAGGACTAGCAATTTTTTTGAAGTGACAGAAATTTTCTGGAGACGAAACTATATCTGGATATTCAATAGAACCGTCACGGTTAGAACTACATGATGAAAACAAAATAACTCTTTCTATGGACATTATCAGACAATCCCAGAGAATATGCTTTGAATCTTGATAACTGTCACCACAGGGGCAGTGGGAGTTGTGTTTGACTTTGATCCTTCTACCACTACTCTCTTTGAAAAAAGATAGGTTGAGTACCAAACACTTCCGATGAGATAAACCCTAGTAGGTGTCCATATACTCCGCATTGGTAACGGACATCGCTAAAAAAATATATTATAGTTTCACCAAAAAATAATACATTAATACGTCAGTCAAAATATATTTTTTATAAATTTGAATCGTTCAAATTATGTACATTCACACAGATTTTGTTACTAACGACCCAGGTTTCGCCTTTGGGCATCTTCAGGCGTGCACGGATGAACTTGAACTGACGCCTAGTAAATGAATGTTTCGTGTTTATATATAAAATAAATGTATCATTGAAATAAAAATAATAAAACATTTTTAGTACTTTTTTCACATCAAATTTATTAGATCAGGACCGGTTTCACTCATGATGAGCATTGTCAACTGATAAGAAATACAATGAAACAGTTAAGTGAGAAAAACAAGGTATGACAAACAATTGGTATTACAACCAAGCAAAAGAATTGAAGCAAAATACAAGGAAAATAAACTATAAATAAAAATGCCATTCCACCAAGTATTGACAGTGAACACCTTAAAAATGTATCATTGAGTTTAAAGCCATTGCTGGCAAAAAAGATTAGCCTATGGGAATGCCCACAGATTTGAGTGGTGAGTAGTTTTAAGAATTATATTTATTTTTGTTTGTCGGAGAAGGCTTTATGATTATATTTTTATAGGGTATAAGAGGGGCAACACAGGCATGTGCAGCTGATCGTTTAAAATCGGAAGACTGTTTAATTACGCTCTGTTTATTTGTAAAATTTCCTGGAAAAGGGAATATTGAAATTCCACCAAGCACCTTCAGTAGAAATCTTAAATATTTTTTATATATTTTTGTTTTTTTTTATATATTTTTTTTAAATAAGATATAAACATACGTGGTAAGTATTGTAAGTGTGTTTGTTATACTATATATTGAAAATATGTACATACATAAATCTTTACGAACTGTTTTAGAAAATACTTTATAACGAAAGTTCAACGACGAGGTCATGTAAACCAAAGGAAAAAATATTAAGATAAATTAATATGCGTTACTCATCGTAATGCTGGGTTCATACATTGATAAAAGCATACATAACAGTTATCTAAAGACAAAAAATGTTGAGCCATCATTAAATCGATGCGACATAAACCAATAAAAATGTTATTAAACACAAACACGACGTAGGTAACAAAATGTCAATAAATATAAAAAATATATTGCGTATACAAACTATGACATTGTTACTTGTTCACATGTATATTTTTATTATTTTATTTATCACCATAGTTACCAAGCGGTTCCAGTTAATATCAAATTACATTTGATAACATTGTGATGCTACTTGTTGTGTGAAGGATTATAACACGTGCGTTGCCTCTTTAATAAACATCATTAGACAGACCATCTTAAGGTTTACGAATAAACTGAAAAATATCCAAAATCATAAGTTATACATTAAACCAGGGATGCCCAACTGAATTTACTTGATGGACCAAATAAAATAATGCATGACATTATTTTAAGACTGAATAATAATATGATATTTTTTTTATATCCATGATAAACAAACATCTCATAATGAAAATTATTTTATTTTATTTTAAAATCCATTTATCATTTATTTTTATAATATGATGTGTTTTAATGTCAACCGGTAATTTGGACGTCGCACATCACAGTAGATTACTTAATATTTCATCCCGTTTCGACACTTCAACGATTTTTAACTTTACTACAAATGACTTGCAGCGATATGTGGTGTCAAATGAAGCTATAATACACCTATAATTCACATTGCTTATTGCCTTAATTTAAAAAATATATCTTGAAGAATATTCTTATATATATTTTTGATAAAATTCTTGTATTATGTATTTTACCAAAAACAAAATGAAAAATGTATAAAAATTGCCTGATGGGCCCCTATAGTGAAAGCCATGCTATGGAGCTGAAAACAGGTACTTTTTTCAGATAAGCGGGCCGGCGTCATAATTTTCAAAGTAATATCACATTATTATGAAGCCATTTGTTTCTGATATATTGTAGGAAATACATATTTATATTGTAATTATATATCTTTTCAATTAAATATTTTTCAAAATAAGAAAAAATCACATTTTTTCATTGGTTCGTTACTCAATCTTTCCATAGGATTACTCAAGTCATATCAGTAATCAAAAATCAGTAAGTCAAACTAGGGTAGCACATTTCACTTCATTATTTTTTAAACTTTATTATTGATTAAATCATCATTTACTTGGTATATTGCCATTATTATATGATAAGACGCAGCATTTATTTCATAATATCACAATAGGCGTCAAAATCGTATATAATATAATATGGATTCCGCTTGTTACTGTTGTTTTATGTTATCTATAATCAATATTTTATATAACTGTGATATTCAATAGTGGGAAGTTCAATTTTATTTGTTTTACCACACATCGCATTTCTTGCCATTCGCTATATTTCTTACAATCATTACTTAATTTGCATATATGACCCTTCCGATGTATCGTAAATTGTAAATTAATAACACCAAAGAATCACAGAATATCCATACAAGAAATCTTTCAAACATACATGTTATATTCAACGAAAAATAAGCTCATAAATTGGAATTTAGAGTTGATCTACGTATAACCGCCATACAATTTGTTAGGAGCGGCTGGGATTTAACGGCCCGGTCTTTTTTACTGTTTTTTCTACGACATTGCTTGGAACTTAAGACTGCTATGGCATTGGGCATGCCTGATAGTTTAGTTTAAAAGTTTGTATTATATATTTGTAGTTTATATTTATATATATATTTCTATATATATTTAATAGTTTGTATTATAGCCCGAAACGAGCGCGCAAGGGTTTTCAAACTGCTGCACGACCGAGCGCCCGTGTAGCTTAGTGGGAACATTGGTTCTATTCTATTCGTTTCTATTCATACTGTATTCGAAAAAGGAGAGATTGAACTACTGAGTATTAAGCAATTCTCGTAGAAAAACTTTGGTTGAGATATGTACATTCATTACGAAACCATACATATGTACCTATGCTCCTGAAAAAAATATAACCGGTCCTGATAGTAATAAATAACTGTGGACTTTTAATTTAGTGCCTTTCCACCAAGAAGTGACAGAGAACACATTAAAAGTGACATTAAAATATAATGACGTGATGGTAGACATAAAACAAAAATCACGAAACATAATGACCTAATTATGTAATTGGTAATAATTGCGTTACTGCATAATACTTATGTATACTCAAAGTGTTGACTTTAACTACAGCTGCATTGAAACGTAATGCATTTCAGTTGTAACTGCAACTGGTTTAAAGTAGGGTGACCGTTTAGATTTCTTATAAATACTTTCACAAATTCTATTGAAGTTTAGTTAAAAGATTTCTAATATCGTCACTGTTATGGCCGAATTTGGTAAGTAAGAGATTCATACTTCTGAGTTAACAGCAAATAAAAAAATGACAGCTTTTAGAATAACGCCTCTAGCATGGATAATCTATATTACACAGATAATTACAATTCAAAATATACATGAATTCATGCCGATCTAATATAGATGAAAGTTTAAAATTAATAGACTGGAAGAATTGTCTGCCTTTAATCAGCATTAATAATAATTGCCTAAAAATAACTAGTGTTCGTTGGGTCCTGTGGCGCGACGGATACCGTTGTTGGCTTCCGTGCCGGATCTCACGGGTTCGAGTCCCAGTACGAACAGCAATTTTTCGATCGATTTATCGATATCTGTTCGAAGGCATGGGTGTTTGTGATGTCTAAAAACTCCATCCCACCCTTCTGATCCTCTTTTAACTGGGCGTAGCGAGAACGATTTATTAATCACTTCTAACTCTCTTTGGAAAAGAGAGGTTGAGTGACTGAGTAACACACAGTTCTCGTAGAGAAAACTTATATTAAGATACTGCCATACCCATTCTTTTGAGGTCATATGCTCCACAGCGAGAACGGAAATGGATTTATAAAAATGCATTTTTTGGCAAACTGGTATAATGGATACACCAATTGAGTTATTCCAAACAAAGAATTGATATAAGAGAATTTCTTGGTATGCTTAACTCATTTTTAACATTTTTGTAAGTTAAAAACTTCTGCCAGAATGGTTACAATATACCTATGACGATATACAAACCAATCTATCCGATTACAAAACGATTTCAAAATGTCTGATTTCAAATAATACGCATACGATTAGGCCACAGAAGTATATAAGTAGTACTGTCTTTGTAGCTAATGTAAACATTGGCTAGTAAAAGTATTGTATTTGCTGGTAATCAGAAAAATTAAAAAAGCTATTAAGATGTTGACATCATCACACGTAGAGCGAATAGATTTCAACTAATAGCAGCTTTTCGTTTATCTTGAGGTATTGATTTTCTGCACGCTACCGGATCTTGGGCAGTTGCTCCTGAGACACTTCCAGTCAAAAAAAAACATTAAATACGCATCACGTTTGTTACGCCACTGGATACCGCAATATAAAATTAACGGATGGGAAAACAGTGGTGGGGTGAAAGAGGGCAAGTAAGATAAAGTGTTTCTTTTTTTCGCGCGTATACTGTATGTATACTTCAGTTGGCTTAAATGACTAATTGCATACTTTGACTGTAACGTATCGACGTTTTACTATGAAACATTTGGTCACCCTCGTTTCGAAATCTGTGTTGGTAATCGATCAAAAGTATTTCGCGAACAAATTAGCTATATCCAGTCACAAAGCCGGGCTTGGTTCTATTGTCTCACATTATGGCAAAGATATTTTACAGCAAGTCTTGTTTTGCAGCTTGCTTACTGTTAAGGTTTATGTGAAATATAGTTTTCTCAAAGATAGATGAACTATTTTTTGGTTTTTATTAATCCGCAATATGCTCTTAAAACGAACGTAGTATTTTTTTACTTTAATCTAAGAATTTTTTAAATATATCCGTGCCAAATGTAGACACTCGACACTTTTTACACGATTTAAAAATAACATAAATAATTTTGAATCTTAATAAAAACAATAATCCTTTGTAATAATCAGTTGACAATGCTCGCAATGAGCGAAACCGGTCCTGACATATTAAATAAAGTGGAATGAAGTACAAAGGATTATTGTTTTTATTAATATAATGCCTTTCCACCAAGTATTGACAGTGAACACCCTAAAAGTAATTTTGAATCGTTAAAATGATGAACATTCACACCAGTCTTTTCCTTTAACTACCCGGCTTTCGCCATCCGGCATCTTCAGGCGTTGAATTTGCACGTTCGCTTCAATAAAATCAAGTCATTAATAAGGCTAAGCCATTTCGCCATCAATAGCTTTAAGCTTCGTAATACATTTATTTCTTATATAAACTGAATATATGTATTTACTAAACGTCTGTTCAAGTAAATCCGTGCACTTGAACGCCTGAAGATATCGAAAGGCGAAACCCGAGTCGTTAGTGACAAAAAACATGTGAATGTACATAATTTGAACGATTCAAATTTAATATTTAAATTCCACCAAGCACATTAATTACACTCGAAATCTTAAATTAATATATAAATACTTTATTTTTACAAGAATTATTTGTTTTAACATGATCACCAGACACAAAAAAAAACGAAGACGTGGGTAAAGAATTTCTTAATAACACGAAATTCAACTATACAAGACTACAAGTAATAACAAACAAATAGTTTCATTAGATTCTTAAATATTAGACGTGTCAGACATATCTGCCGATGAAAGCGATTTATGCTATAATTATTTTATCATTAAATAATATATTTTTAGAAAAAAATATCTGTTAAAAGACATGGATGTATGTGATGTCTAAAACTTCCCTTCCACCATTCCAATCCTAAAGTGACAACTCAACGAGAGCCATTAGCCAACCATTAGCCCTGCCCCAGCCCAATCATTCTATCACTCCTCGCGTAGAAAAACTTCAGTTAATATAACTCTTCTAGAAAGCCATATGCTCCACATTGAGAGGCGACGCGGACTCCTAAAATAATAATAAAATAATATAGCATGTTTTATAGAGTAAACTTCATCGGCTACTGCATTATTAGCGTCATTACTTGCATCTTACTGCAACCCATTTGATAATAACAGAGTGACTCAGTCAACGAGTGTTAATTATTGTAATGCTTTTGAAGCAGATAGTGACTTATTCATAATAATAAAGCTGTACAGTGTGATCCAGAAATACGTATACGATTAAAATAGTACATTAAAAAAAAAAAAAAAACTTAGTATTAATATATCGTCACTGTTCTAGCAGAAAGAAATTGATAAGTAACAGATTGATAATTATGAATAGAAAAATTTCAGTTTCTAAGATAAACCTAGATATTTTATGCTACATAATATATAGATAATTAGAATACAAAACTATAAATGAACTAATACCGATCTGACACAAATAAGAATATAAAATTATTAGTCAGGACAGGGGGTGGGGAACCTTTTCATTTCTAAAGTTTTCAGTAAAGAAGAATTTGGCAAAACCTCCGCCTTTTTTTCGAATGTCGAAAATGTAATGGGATGAAGCTTGCTTATAATTTTTTGATCAAAGTGAATATTTTGATAAAGTCAATTGGCCGCATAAGAGTTGCCAAAAGAGCGCAGGTTCCCCTCCACTGGCCAGGGACAATGCCTGCCTTTATATTAGCATTAATATAAATTGCACTAACTGTGTTATTCCAGACAACGAATTTATATCAAAGAATCTCTTGGTATACTTAACTCATTTTTGTCAATTTTGTCAGTCATCAACTTCTGCCAGAAAAGTGATGGTTGTCGACCACCCGCTATGTGTATGTAGCCACTGTTTGACGGCCGCCTTCCATAACGCAACAATGATCAAGAAAATCAACGAATGTAATCCTCATATTCTTGATTCTATGAAGAGCATACACTTTTGTGCTAACTGCTTATAGAAAGAAAGGTAAGCAAATGTGACTTGCTCGGTCATTTAAATTAAATAATATCGATTATCAGTACTCTGATCCGTACCTGTAAAGGTATCTTATTCCGGGATCCCGAAATATCGGGATTGTGACAGTGCTAATCCCGGGATTTCGGGATTGAGAAAATAAAACACGGAAGAGCTGAAAAAAAAGTGTCACGCTCTCATTTTTGGTAAATCTGGGATTTTGGATTCGAAAATTCTAAAAAGAGCTAAAAAAAGCTCTCGCGCTGGTATCTTTGATATTGACATGAAATTGAAAAAAACCAGGACTTCAATATCGCCGACCAGAAATTTTCTCAATCACGAATCCCAATTTATACACGACTTTATATTGAGTGGTCCATCCCGGGCTCCAGGAATAAAAAAATGTCAATCCCAAAATGCCGTGGTCACAAAATGGGTTTGGGATTGGATACCCTAGTACAGGGATGGCGAACCTTTTTGGATATGCGTGCCAAAAATCCTCAAATATTATTTTTCGATTGCGTGGCGTGCCCAATCAGTAAAAAAAAGCAAAATAGAAAAAAAATGTTTTTCTAAACGATTTTCGTTTGTCTTGGGAAACATTTGAAAATTAATAAAACGGAATAAATTAATATTTCACGGATCGAAATTTGAAATTTTTAGACTTTTTTTTTTTTGAATTTCGCGTGCCATCCAAATTCTCAAACGTGCCACCTCGAGCACGCGTGCCGTAGCTTCGCCATCCCTGCCCGAGTATCTGTATATGTGAATAAAATTTTAATGTGAATATTCTCTTTGGTATTCCTGTACTCTTAAGACAATATTGAAACGGGATATTTTTTCTTCGTTCATTATAACACGTGTTCCAAGTGACTAATATAAAATCGAAAACACAAAACCAATATGACATCATGATAGATAACAGTACCACTTAGAAGTCCTTTAATATTGTTTTCCTCTGTAGGGTTATTCTCAAATTTGTTAAGACTTGACACTTTTTATAATGGGTCTCTTATACTCGACATGATTTTTGTATTTGGTTTTTACGATTGGTATAAATTAAATGAAATAATTGCGAAAAATTGGAGACAAAAAAAATACACGCAACTCTTTTCTTACATGGGGATTTTAAAAACAGTTTTGAAATAACACGGTCCACAAAAAAGAACAAATGATATATGTTTATACAATTTTTTTTTTTTGATAGATTCCCACAAAAAAAACACAGAAGCGGATAACGGATTTTTTATCAATAAGAACTTTAACAGCACATGAAAGTAATTACATACAAAAAGTTTCATTAGTTTCCAATAATTTAGGCGTCAAACATATCTACTAATGAAATCGATGTATGTTCAGTCTCCCATAAAAGTCCCTGTATTGAAACAAATCACGATAAACAGTATTATTTTGTATTAATTGAAATATGTGCATATTATGAGGAATTTATTCACGGAACCGTCACATCAAACTTTATATTTCAATTAAGAAATTCTAAGCTATCCCTACGTATCATCAGCCCATATTATCTTTTAAAAATGGAATACTGTTTATCTTAGTATGTCTCTTATACCTCGTCTTTAAAAATGGCGTGCACCATGGAATGTAAATCGAAGAAGGTACTTGTGGGTAATCCATAATTGTACGTCAAAACTCGCAGAAAAAACAACCTATCTATTATATCGACTGTGAAAAGGAAAAAGGACGTAACCCACAGTTCTCTCAAAACAGGTTTTTTTTTCGATTATCACAATTAATCAAACTTGATACACGTTCTATCAAAAGGATGCCACCTGCAAATGCCGAATTATTATCTAAATTTAGCTTTTAAGTTTGAAAAAGATGACGTTGTAAAAAATTAAATCCAAGAAAAAGACTGAAATAAAGGTTTTTTCTAGACAATTTCTTTAATTAATATTATATTATGACAATGTAACACCAGTTTAGAAGTCTCCGTGCACTTCAAGGTTGTGCATAATTCATAATTTGCATATGGCCCAAAATCATCAAAACACTTTTTTGCGTCTCCTGTGTGTGAGTTACGTTCTTTTTTTCTTTCCATAGTCGATATTTACTAGGTTATCCAATCCCGAAGCCTTTTTCCAATCCCGGGATTTCGGGATTGATTTATTTTGAATCCTGGGATCCCGGGATTGAGATTTTTTCACCGAGGAATTTGAAATCTCCGATTTGCCAATTTCGTGTAAATTTCGAGAATTTCCTCAAAAATTCTCAATCCCGAAATCCCGGGATCGCGGCCATCTCAATCCTGGAATTTCGGGATCAGAAAATTGAACGGGATCCCGGGATTGGATGCCCTAATATGTACGTAAGCAAACACCATACAATTAGGTTATAAAATATAATGTTCAATGAGCACCTGTTGATAACAGTGAAAGATTTCATTATGTGACATGAGATTATAATTATTTTATCTTTCTATACATAACAAAACATTAATGTTTTGATAGATAACAACCGATACAAAGAATTGACAATGTTTATTAATTTTATCTCGTGGCGTAACATTATTTATTTTATGAATTTAAAACATAAAACTTCCGAGAATTTTACAATGAAAAATCGCACACTGTTATTAATATATTCTTGACAAGATAATGATATTTATAATGGAATAATTATATAATTACTAAGTTAATCTTTGTTGTTCCACTTTTTGAAAACAATCAATTTAAGACAAATATCCACAAAGTTTATTAGCTTAGCTAAAATAAAATTAACCTAAGTCAACTTATTATCAAAAGAAAAAATGGCGATGCACCCAAAGTCAAAACGTAGGAATACCCTAATCAAGTTAATAACAATGTACTTACCTATTTACTTTAAGTTTTAAAAATAATGACTCTCAAAAGAAATTTTAGAAATAGTTGTATAATTAATATTTGGCTCAGTTTGTCGATCACTGGCTTAGGCAATTTTATAACCTTTTTCTTTACCTATGTCCGCTTCCAATGTGGGTCATATGAACTTCTATTGGAGTTTATCTCAACGTGAGTGTTTCTACGGAACTTGCTAAAACTCTTTTTTTCCAAAAAAAATATGTATAAAAAGACACACCAAGGGCAGGACTAGTGGTTGGCTCATAGCTCTTGCTACAACTATTTTTTAAGGGTAGGATAAGTGTAATAGAATTTAAGACATCACATAAATCAAAATTTATTTATAAAAACTGTCCTATTGAGATTTGAACCTGTGACTTCCGTAACCGAAACGAATGACGTTAACCACTCGACTAGTGCGAAAAAATACAATCTTACCTCGGATGACCAAATGTCAGGTGGCGGATCTGTCTAGAACAGTGGTTCTCGTGTGCGGCCACCGGAGGATTTTGCTGCGGCCACCAACAGCTTCATATTGATATTTAAAATACTGATTTCACAAATAAATTTGTTAATTTTATTCATTTTTTTAGTAAATACAACCGTTATTTTTATCACATCTCAAAACAAAAATTTGGTGAGGCCACGAGACATTTCCATACGACCTAACGTTTATAATGCGGCCACATTGAAATTTCACGTGAAAACCATTAGTCAAAAACAGGGATGGCGAAAGTTCAAAAAAAATTTTTTTTGTATCAATCATTGAATTATTAATTTATTCCGTTTTATTATTTGCTTATAAATAAACAAAAATCTATTTTTTACTGCTAGGGCAGCCACACAATCGAGAAATAATATTTGAGGATTTTTGGCACGCGGACCCAAAAAGGTTCACCATCCCTGGTCTAGAAGCTAAAAATCGATCACAATCGGTTTTCGTAAAATGTTTTCCTGGTTATCCACTAAGCTAACAACAACATTATTAGTTTGACAGTAACTAGTTAAAATATATGCTGGAATGGGATATAACGATTCGGTCTCTAAGTCTCTACTCTACCCACCGGGCTATAAATAAGCCATTAAACGTAGACCCTGCTATGCAGGCCTCATATAGTTTCGATTGGAGAATATATGCTTAAAAATAGTCGACCTAACACCCGGTCTAGGCGTGTATTTTAATTTGGGCTGATGATTTTTTTTATTAAAAAGCAAAATACTGTCAGCTCAATAAAAATAATTTGTTATCCTCAATACATCATAAATTATTTCGGTAAAGACCTAAAAGCATTGCTGCGTCGATTTAAATAGTAAAAAAAAGATACGTTGCCCTTTGATATGCTGTATATCACGGGTGGCCAACCTTTTCAGCAGCCGGGCCAGATTTTAGAAATGAGATTTCCTACCGGGCCATTTTTTTTTTTTTTAAATTTCTTTTATTATTCAAAACAAACAAGAAATATATTGTTTGTTTAACCCTCCAGAGACGAGAGCTTTTTACCGACAAAAAAATATTTTCTAAGCCATATTGAAGTCACGGATAACTTTTATTCCTATCCAAAAAAAAAAAAAAACGCAAAGTCGTTGTATAGAAACCCCGCATGACTATATGGCCATTGCTCATCCTTTTATTACCGTGTAATATTGAGTACGGACAGTAGTAAGGACAAAAGTGACCGTATGGGCTCGCAAACATTCGGGGTTGAAATATAGCTAAACGTGATTTTTTTTTTAAATATTTGAAATTTGACCTCTTTAGGTCAACATAATTTCAATACAAATGTATTAGCAAAATAACTGTAAATAATTTGATGTTTTTATAAAAAAATAACTAACAGTTTCAAAAAGTAAAACGGAAATTCAAAAAATCACATGTGCTTTTGGAGGCCGTTTCTGTCCCCACGGCTGATAGCTATCCGTAGTCTGTACCCTTCTTAACCAAATATGAGTGAAAGCAACGACATTCAGATATAAAGAGGATGAATAGTGGGATCAATATACAACGGTGTTTACTGTGACCATATGGTGACGCTCGTCCTTAGTAATATAAGTAGATCACTAAGTTAAAGGCTATTTATCTGGTCATTAATATTTTCAAAAAATCCCCATATTATAACAAACCCACTTAATTCATTGAAAATTGTATACATTCAACTTTCACTAATTTACATTTTAATAGCCTTATAACTTAGTGATCTACTTATATATTTGTATATAAACGATACAAACTGTTTACTACGTGTCAGTTCAAGTACATCCGTGCATTTGGAATGCCTGAAGACGCCGAAAGGCGAAACCCGGGACGTTAGCGAAAAAACCAATGGAAAAGTACAAAATTCAAATTTGATATTGAAATTCCGTCAAGCACCCTCAGTCGAAATACTTGATTGCATTTCACAATGTTCCATTAGTAAAATTCCTGGCAAATAATTCACGTCTACAGAGAATGGCGATGCAAATGCAGAAAAAAGTTGTCAATATAGTTGAATCAATGTACTATGATACTTCCATATATTAGATATAATACAAACTACCCACGTTGGAATATTCTTTTGGTGGTTTTATGTACACTGAAAGAAAAAAATGTGTGCATGTCATCCGCGGGCCACAAGTAGACACCCAGCGGGCCGCGGTTTGGCCACCCTTGCTGTGTATTATGTGTTCGTAGAAGTTGAGCGCTACATTTATAAATAACGTTTAAAAACCAATAATTGAACCTAGCATTAATTCCAATGGATGTATAAATTATTAAGAAAAATATCATTAATGTTACCTAATTTTTATGATAGATTTTCAAGCTATCTCGCTCGCTCTGATTATCAAAATATCGGTTGAGTAAGCCATCACGTACGGTTAATTGTCATACAAGGGCTGTTATTTTTGTGAAATTGTGGAATATGTGAATAATAACAATAATAACAACGAGTCAGGTATATTTTACCGGGTAAGGTATACACCTTTCGTAAGAAAGAGAAATTGTGGGCCACCCTCAGGGTGACCATAGTATAAACGCATGCAAACCATTGTTATCTAATGATAATAAGGTTTTATTTCAACATATTTCGAAGATTTCTGTTTAAAAGCATAGATGTTAAGGTTGTCTAAAAAGTCAACCCCTCCCCCCTCCTCCAACCTTTCAACCCTAAATAACGTGGCGCAACGAGAGATATTTATTAACGTAGTCTTTAGGGCATCCAATCCCGGGATCCCGTTCAATTTTCTGATCCCGAAATTCCGGGATTGAGACGGCGGCGATCCCGGGATATCGGGATTGAGAAATTTTGAGCAAATTCTCGAAATTTATACGAAATTGGCAAATTGAAGATTTCAAATTCCTCGGTGAGCTAAAGAAAAATAAACGAGTTTATGTGAGATTCTGGGAAAAAGTATAGCAAATTGAGGATTTCAAATTCCTCGGTGAGAAAATCTCGATCCCGGGATTCAAAATAAATCAATCCCGGGATTGGAAAAAGGCTTCGGGATTGGATACTCTAGTAGTCTTATCCTAGTCTTATTTTTCTTATCTCCACTCTCTACAAAAAAAGAGAATTTGAGCAACTGAGTAACAAGCAGTTATCGTAAAAAAACCATTTCTTGAGCTACTTTCGTTAGGAGGGAATATGCAACCCATTAGGAGTGGACAAGGATTAAAAAAACAATGACTAAATGCCTACTTTAGCTTAAATTATGACATATTATATATCATATTTCTTGCAATTTCTTCTTCTATTTAATGTATGCTTACATACATCTTTGTAGTAAAGACCCGAAGCTAAATGCACTAGAACAGGGGTGGGATGGAGGGGGCTCGGAGGGGCTCGCGTGATCCCCTTGTTAAATTTTACTACGGCAGGCGAGCCCCTTGTTAATTTTAGAGAAAACAATATTATCAGATCAAATTAGTATATATCTGCAGTTTCTGATTTATATATTATTTACGACGGCTTCAGTATACACAGTTTTTAGCCATTTAGATTGATAAGTTTACAGTAAATTGCATATTATTACATATTATAAGTGTATTAAGTAACAATCGATTGCTTATTTAAGCATGTATTGCATATAATTGCCTAGGAGTGATAAAAAAATTTACTCTTTATCAGATCATCGAGAATGTCTTTGAGGGCGAGCCCCTTGTTAACGTATTGGCAGCCCACCGCTGCACCAGAATAAACAGAAATGACATTGTAACGACCAAACAAAATCAATCTATCACCGTTGCTAAGACCGTTACATGATGCTTATAAAAAGAATTATAAATAATCACTTATATTTAAAATAATTTGTTTTTAATAATGGCATATTTGTTATCGTTTCGAGAAACACTAAAGTCAGTTACTTAATTAAATGTAATATGTACAATATTTTACAATATAAATTAGGATTTTAGAGTGGAAAAGAGGATGTATTGTGTATGTATGCTCTTCCATGACTAGGTAATAAGAGTTCAAAAATAGTTTAGCCGAAATAGCTAACAGATAAACTTACAATTTTATTCGTATAGCTAAAATACCTACTTATTTTTTCATTTTATTCCAATGGAGATCTACCAAGTAAACGCGAATTTAATCAATATATTTGTTGTTCACTTTTAGGGTGTTCACTGTCAATACTTGGTGGAAAGGCATTATATTAATAAAAACACAATAATCCTTTGTACTTCATTCCACTTTATTTAATATGTCAGGACCGGTTTCGCTCATTGCGAGCATTGTCAACTGATGTTGTCATCTCATTGTCAACTGATGATGTCAACTCAGTTGACAATGCTCGCAATGAGCGAAACCGGTCCTGACATATTAAATAAAGTGGAATGAAGTACAAAGGATTATTGTGTTTTTATTAATATTTATTGTTGCTGAAATTCCACCTGTTCCTCTTGTGGTCACCCTAAGGCTACCCTCCAGATACCCATAAATGATTTATTACCGACATATTTCTCATTTCACCTCATGCGGGGCTCTTAATACGTGTCATTTCTCGAGATGCGAGTCATCAGTCAATTTCGTTGAGTACCACAATAAAAAAAAACAGTACTCCCCCTGCCGGGACTCCGAACACTGTTTTCGGTCAACAAAGCGTATGCATATTAATAACACTTACATACTTCTAATCTAAATACAGTGGAACCTCTGATAACGAGTTTAATTCGTTCCAGAATCTTACTCGTTATGTGAAACACTCGTTATGCGAAAAAAAATTCCCATATAAAACAATGTAGAATACAATAATGCGTTCCATGCCAAAAAAAAAATATTTTTTAAATATTTTTAACGTGTATTCAAGTAAATTACATATTTATAAATTGTTAAGGAGTGTAACAACCTGGAATAAAAAATCAACCAGTTGATGCTTCTTAATGTACGATGCAACAGTTTCACATGCTTTCAGCTTTTCTCAGAAGATTGTTTGTTTGCTACTTTCTCCTCCTTCACTAATAAACTCTCCTCCATAACTTCTTGCTGTGAAAAACAATCCAACTCCATAAGCTTTTCGGTTGTCAGCTCTTGACTGAACTCTTTCACAAGCTCATCAATTTTGTTGTTATCCACCTCCAGTCCCATGGTATTGGCCAAAGAAACAATCTCGTTGACTGCAGACTTCACAGGTACTGTTTTAAGCTCTTCAAAACCACATTCTCCAACGCTTCTTGGCAAAGCTTCTTCCAAGCTGAAGTGAGGGTTCTCTTGGTAACCCCTTCTCACGCCTTGTCAATCATCTTGAGGCAAGCAACGATGTGAAAGTGATCTTTGCAAAACTCTGCGTCACTCGTTAAGGGAGCATTTTTTTACAATCTGTTGTGTTCGTTATGCGAACTACTCGTTATAAGAGGTGCTCGTTATGAAAGGTTCCACTGTATGTTATAACTAATAGTAAATAATAGTGCTCATGGCTAATGACACATGCGATTTTTTTTGGATTCTTAAACATGGAAGCTGGCGGACTTTACTCGTGCCAATTGGCCACGGCGATTAGAGAAGGTAGTTTGCTAGACAAAAAATAAATTCGTTAAACTAAAAATGTTATGAGACGTAAGAAAATTCTGATTAAGAAACTGAAGGATCAACTGCATTCAAAATAATTTATAGTACATTCAACAAAATCGAGAACAGATGCCAATAAAACTTTTTACTCAGAGATATAATATTTCCCATCTGTTTTATACCAGCAGTAAATTTAGGGGAGCCTTGGATTCATTAGCCCACTTAGAAGTAAACTGTTTATTTGTTGTTAAGTGTATTTAAAATAAATTAACGTATACATGAAGAACTTATTAGTTTTGAGATATTCGACGTTAAAAAAGATAACGAAACTACTTAAATTTCAAAAGTTTTTTTTTTATTACTGCAGTCTGCTCTCAGTGGGGAGCATATGGCCTCGTAATAGAGGTATCTCAACATATTTTTTGTACGAGAACTGCTTGTTACTCAGACGCTCAACCTCTCTTATTCAACTAGAGTATTAGGAATAGAAGGATGAGGCTAAAGCAGGACTAGTAGTTACCCAATCGCTTCCGCTTCATCCAATTATTATAGGATCGGAAAGGGTGGGAGAGATTTTTTAAACATCACAAACACGATCGAAAAAATGCTGTTCGTACGGGGACTCGAACCCGTGAAGTACGGCAAGGAAGCTCACAACGCTAACCGCTGCGCCATAAGACCCAACAAAATATTTCCATAAATCTTTATCCTACTGTTGGTGT
This sequence comes from Himalopsyche tibetana, assembly GCA_030503985.1. Taxonomy (NCBI): domain Eukaryota; kingdom Metazoa; phylum Arthropoda; class Insecta; order Trichoptera; family Rhyacophilidae; genus Himalopsyche; species Himalopsyche tibetana. The sequence continues at coordinate 21,031,916 of JAPJYX010000015.1, read as the reverse complement.
ATAGTTTATTTGATGTTAACGTTTCATTATTGCGTTATACAGTAATTTATGGGGTTGGATCTGTATTGCTTTAATGATATTTTAAAATGTTAAAATAGTGTGTGTGAATTGGATCTTTTATAAATATTAAATATAATTGGAAATATAATATATGCGTGAAAGGTCGAATCGTATAATAATACGTTTGCTTGCCCGTCTCCTGGCCGAGTGTTAATTGTTTTCGATTGCCGTCGCGATTCTTGAGTGGCTAACGGTTTGAATCTCTGAACAGATACTTTCTTAAAAAAAATGTTTTATTGATATCCAAAAAAGGTTATAATAAAGACCCAATTAACAAGATACACAAAATATCATTTATATTTATTTTAATAAAGAAAAATACATATTTACCACGACTTGATTATATACGGGGAATTTTATAAAGGACTGAACGTTAATCGTTTTAATAACTAGAAAATTCTGACACTTTAATATCGTCTTTTTTATTACTGTCTTGTGTATTAATTTCTTGTTATTCGTAAATCTGTTTTTTGTTTTTTGTATGTCTGTAAACCGAGCTTAACGACCGCACTTTTTTTTTAAAAATTCACCTGGCGAAAAAAAAATTGCAAAAAATTGTAATTTTACTAAATTCAATATAAATTGTAAACAAATTGAGATATTTTTACCAAATTTAATTTTCTTAGCATCCAGATACTTCGCCTATACGCATATATGAGTCCGCCGGCCAGCAACCTTTGTTTTTCATAGACTCAAATACGCGTCCGCGGTCGTTAAGCTGTTAACATAACTAATTTGTGCAAACATATGTTATGTGTTATATTTAGTAAACCGTGTCATTTCAAAATCGTGTAAAAAGATAGTTATGTTTATAAAAATATTTATATTTTTGTTCGGTCTTACGTGATACAGCCGCCTCTTTGAAAAAAAAATGTTTGACCGCAAGTGCGGACTTTATTTTCATATTCCTCCACATGACGGTACAAAACTTCAAGCAATGCAATTTCCATCTCTCAGCACATTCTGACAGCCTGATCCATTTCACGTATTGTGTGGTTGAACAATTTATTCACATCTGAATCTTTTCTGAAAGTATTTCATTATAAAAATAAAACTTATGTACGCAAAGTAAAAAAAGTTTGTATAGTTTATGAAAGTATGTATTTTAAAAAATGTGTTATTATCATATGCGTAGTGAATTGGCCTCTAAGGAGAACAGACAAATGTTTTAAAATCGAAAACAATCTTTGTAAAACCATATTTGATTGAATTGCACATATTTTCAGTAGATACAACATTTATTTAAATGTTTAAATTAATAGGTATTTTAATCCTGTTCGTATGTATGGTGTGACAAACTTTGTTATGTTTCTCCAAGGTATCCGAAAATCGAAGATACCAGCAAGGGTTGGGAACCTTTTCATTTATAAAGGCCACATTCATTTATTTGATTCAACATAACTCCGCAGTAAAGAAAAAGACACTATTGTAATTTTTGTTCCGCGATTTTGAAATCATGGTATTTTTGAAACTTGAGCTTCTTTTATTATTATTAAAAATCAGTAAAACAAATAAGAGACTCGAAGAATAATCGGGTCAACCCGCATTTTTTAATTTTCCAATAATAACTATTCCATAAGTGGAAAAATAGTTTTCTATTTACATCACGTGTTATACAAACCCATTCGTAATTGCCCCCCTTTTATTTTGTTTAATAAATTGATTCTCAAAACCTTCGCCTCCGGAAGAGTGAAAACTAAATATTTGTGGACACATTCGAGGACCCAATTGAGAACCATTTGTGCGAATAAATTTATACGTGGACACTAATTAGCACACTGCTCAAAAAAAAAAATCTTGCCATGTGACAAATAATATTAAAATGGCTTTTTGTAAAAACTCTTTCACCATCCCATCGCTCATGTTCCCTTAATAATTATGAAACTAAAGGCACACACCTTCAAGATAATAATATGAGTGTGTATGTATACATATTTGTTAAATAAACATTTTTTTTGATAAAGACGCGCTTGATTTGTTTTCTCAACAAAAATGGGCATATGAAATGTTTGCTTTCCCTCATGTTGATAATTTCAAGTCTCGAGTGTCCACAGTCTACGACTGTGTTTCTCAAACTACCGTCACCTTTGCGTTTTTGCGTCACTCAAAATTTTACCTTTGTCCCCTTCGATCTGTCAAGCAAATCAAAATGATTAATTTATAATGCTAAATAATAGATCGTTTATTTTTTTTTTAAAAGTGTGAAACTTAGACAGAGGGTCCACACGATTTAAAAAATAGAAGATTAACGAAGATAATCGGTTCAAAAATGATGTTCGCTAACCTAATTATTCGATAAGCGATGGCGATTTATTAACACATACTGGGTTAGAAAAGAAGGAAACTATTTTCTTATAACAAGTTCTAATTAGATTAAACATAGTTCTAATGATCAACTATCAACCAGTTACCATAATCATTGTAGAAGAAAATAATTTTATCTTTTTTAATCCATGTCCGCTCCCAATGTGGAGCATATGGCCTCCTAATGGAGGTATCTTAACAGATTTTTTCTACGAGAACTGTTTCTTACTCATTCGTGAGAGTAGTAGGGATAGAAGGATAAAGCTAGGACGACAGGACTTGTGGTTAGCTAATCGCTCTCGCTAACCTCAACCCAATTAGTAATGGATCGAAAAGGGATCAGAGAATTTTTTAAAATTACAAACACCCGTGCCTTTGAACAGAAATCGATAAATCGACCAAAAAAATGCTGTCCGTACTGGTAACCCAACCCGTGAAGTCCGGCACGGAAGCCCACAACGCTAACCGCTGCGCCATTGTATCCGACAAGTTTTATCTTACTATTATTAAAGTTAAGCTTTATCAATCGTGACCCTAGAATAAAAAGGTTCTAAGTGTAGCTTTTTGGCGACACAGAAGTAACAATGAATACCATTAATGGTACTTGGAAGACTGCCTCATTGTTACTTTCGTTTCAGCAAAAATCTACACTTTGAACCTTGTAGTTCTCGGGTGGTGTAATGTTCACATTAAATACGGAAGAATATTATCGCATAGATAAATGTTGAAAATATCATCGACAGTGAATCATAATTAATTTTAACATACGTTTTGAGTCCATTGAATAGGTGATCTAACATCGTTACGTACGGTCAGTCCAAGATGGTCTCATCTGTGGTCGATGATGCATGCATTCCTTCGCAACGTCAAATGAAGGATTGAAAAATTTAAATCATCCATTTTATTTTGAAGACACCATTAATGGGGCAATCTTTTTTTATGAACCGTAAATAAATTCCATTCATTGTATTGGTATTTTTGACCCTCAATACTTCTTCATACTATTGAATCGGGCACGCCTATGTAGGACCGAGAGTGATCGGCAAACAATTCGCACCCAATTATTATTTTATTCATTTTTTTAATGTCGTCAAATTCCAATACGAACAGCATTTTTTCAATTAATTTATCGATTTCTGTTCGAATGTATGGGTGTTTCCTATGTTTAAAAATAACCCCCACCAACGATCCCTCTAAGCCGAAGGGTTAGCTGCGCGGAAATTTCAAAGGCTGCGCGGAACGATCAAATATTAATTGAGCAACTGCATTGTAGTGCGCGCCAACTCGGAATGAGTGCGCGGGGGCTTCCCAACTGCTGCGCGGTCGCGCATGCGCGCAGCTTAGAGGGAACGTTGACCCCCACCCGCCCTCCGCTCTTCCTATCCTTAAATAACGAGAGCAGTTAGCTAACCATTAATTTTACCCTATTATATCATTAAGTTACTACTCTCTTCAAAAAAGATAAATTGAACGAGTACAAAACAGTTTTTGTAAAAAAAACATCTGTTGAGATTAGGGTTAACCAGGTGTCCCGGATTGGCCGGGATTTTCCCGGAATTGAAATCGCTGTCCCGTATCCCGAATGAGTACTAAATTGTCCCGGAAATTTAGTGACAACTATTTAAGTAACTAATTCCTGGGTTTTTGTATTCGAAAGTCAGCAAATCGGAAAAATTTCCCGGATTGAACTGCAAGAAATCTGGCAACCCTAGTTGAGATACCTCCATTAAGAGGCCATTTGCTCTGTATTAGAAGAGGGCATAGTTTTTATTTAAAATGCCACTTAAAAAGAATTTTAAGAACATTAAAATAAACAATAATTTTAAAATGGGCATGTATGTATTGATAAAATTACATGACAAAACCTTCCTACTTTAAGGTATCGACTGTGTGTACTTTGATATCAAATTCAAATTGATTACATTTTGAGCACCTTTATAAAGACTTAAGCCTTTAACGCAGTGGTTTCCAACCTTTATGTTACTGCGACTCCCTTTGAAGAAAAAAATATCTCCGCGCCTCCCCATCCTTTATTTCATATAGTAATAGAAACATTTTTAAGGTTTAATACAGGGATGGGGAACCTTTTCTTCTCTAAAGGCCGCATTAATTTTTCTGATTCGACATAAGGCCGCAGTAAACATTGACTAGGGAATCTTTGGCCGGAAACAGGAATTAACGGTCAGAATATGTCAGGAATTTACGAATTTACATAAATTTACAGAATTACAGAATTGGCCAGAAGGCCGCAGGTTCCCCACGCCTGGTTTAATACATATTTTGGACTGTTCGCACCTCCCAGGTTGGAAATCGCTGCTTTAAGGACATTTTCAGGCATTTTCGTGTACTAGTGTATAGTATGCCAGTTAGTAAACAGTTTATATATAAAAAAATACTTTTACTGCAAAGTCTAGAAACTGATGGAAAATTGTTTGAATGCTGCTTAAGTATTCTTCTGACAACAATATAGTACCTTTTATATTGAAAGAATCCTTCATTTAACAAAACGTAGTGAAAAGAATCTTTACTCACATAATATAGGCTCTACTCTAGAATAGCAATCGCCAACCATACATCCATAATTACCTTTTGACGAAAAATACAATACTTGAAAGTTGCACGTGATTATTAATTAAGTAAATGTTATGTAGCAACTTGTGGTGAAGGTAGGAAGTGCCACAGATCATTCAATACACTCTCGATTCTATCGTCTTTCCTTGAGAGCCTCATGTCTTCATTAAATGGTGCTGGGTATTACGTGAATATATAAAAAGAGATTGCTAGAATAATATCAACTTTTATATTATCGAAATACATACAGGCTTCTCGTGACAAAGTGGTACAAAACGGATTTAAACTTAACAGATTAAAAATAACAAAGTATTTTAGTTCTACAGTTTTTAATAATTTTATGTGTTGATAGCTATTTCGGCTTTTGCCATCGTCAGAACTTGCGTCATAGTTATTAAAAACTGTAGAACTAAATACGTACCTATTTTTACTTTATTATAGTGGAGTTCTACCAAGTAAATGCCAAATCAATTAATAATGGATTTAAACTTATTTATTGATTTGGCATTTACTTGGTAGAACTCCACTATAATAAAGTAAAAATAGGTACGTATTTAGTTCTACAGTTTTTATATATATTAGTCGATAGCTATTTCCTTCCGATTTCCTCGATCTATCGTCTAAATATTATGGTCCCGTCATAAATATAATCCCGATTGACTGTTTTTGTTGAAAAAAACACGTTCTCTCATACATTGTCTTATTTCACATCTCGTTTCGCGAATTTTTCTAACCCACCACTAAAATACCTAAAACTAGAACTGTAGCTGAGAAACTGAAAACATTTATGACTGAAACAACTGAATATATTTAAAAATATATTTAAAACAACTGAATATATTTAAAAAATCCATTACAAAAACGAGACGACATAAAAAAAAGAGTTAATTTAGAAAAGTACGCGAGTTTGAAGAGTCTCTGATATAATACAAATATATTCTTAACATAGGTTTTTTTTAATTAAACATTTATTTTTGTATTATTTAAAGGATTCCCGCATTATCGGTTTCCCGCATTTTTCGTTTGTTTTTTGCGATCCCTTGAAAAATGTAGAATCAAGGCTTAGCTGTATATGACAGATACGCTCACGGTGGTCACAAAATCCGGCCAGTAAGGAAACGAATTGTACATAGTAATGGATACAGATTAGTTTAATTTCATAGGTATTGCACGTGGGTTCCAAACCTCTGGCGTCATTGGTCGTGTATCCCTTAACCCAAAATACCTTCCCAGAGGCTCAAGGTCGCGGCGAGTCTATCTACCGTTTCCCTTGTAATTAATTTATTGCTCATCATACAAGGTATGTTCAGAATTACGAAACGAAGACTATGTTTCTTACATGAAATCCACGCAAGGTAGTAAATAATATAATCATTGCTAAAATTCACTTTGGTTCATGTGGGGCCTTGCTTTACTGATATTACAATATCAGGTAATTTTGACATTTGGGTGAGATTATTTTTTTTTTTTTTAAATTCGAATCCTTCGCTTACCGCATGTCTTGCCCTTTGAAATATCGCCTTCCCTTTCCCACTCATCGCCTTACTGACATTTTTATTTTGCTCCTTGTCGCTCACGCTCTCCATAAAGATGGTAGGTAGGAAGTTCTTCAATTATTTTTAAAGATTTTTGGATATGGCTTCAAATTAAAAATAAATTTTACAAGTGAAGCAATTATTTTTCAATAAATACTTTATGGCAACTAAGGCCCTTCAAAAATTTCAATACACCACCTGATGTTGCATTCATAAATATTTAGTACTTCGTTGTTTTACACCAGGCGGTGAAACCTTCCTATATGACTCGTCACATATGAAATGTTACCATGTTTCCCGTTTATAAGTGGTCTATCCTGTTGTCCCTAATCATAGCTTGCAATTAACTCAAATGAACGACAAACTTATTAACAATTCAAAAGCGTGATAAATAAAATAAATCGGCCATGCACGTTATGCTATAACCAAGATTCGGGAGTTTTTAATGAGTGTTCACTTAATTTTATCTATTGTACATTACACCGGAAACAGTGACTTAATGGAACTCAGAGAATGTTTCGTGAGTGTTTCCGCTTTTATCATAAATAAGAGATTTAGAAAAAAAAAATATTTGACATTACAGCTTTCGCCAATGCGTCAAATATTTTGAATTTGAAAGATCATACGAGATACACTCGATAAGATTTTTTTTTGAGTCAAATGAGATTAACTCAAGGAAAATTGATTTCACAAACACCCATGTCTTAGATATCAAATAAAATTTTTAAAAAATCCAATTTGATATGACCTTACCGGGAATCGAACCCAGACCCACCTGATCGGTAGAGCAAGCTCTATCAAAGACACCACAGCGGGCGATATAAATAAAAACTATGAAGAAATATTCGTTTTCTTGAATTAAAATATTATTTTTCTCATTTTTTATCCATGTCCCTCCCAATGTGGAACATATGGCCTTCTAATGGAGTTATCTCACCTTTTTTTTTCTACGAGAACTGTTTGTTACTCAGTCGCTCAACCTCTCTTCTTTTCAAAGTGAGTAGTAGGGAAAGAATGATAAGGCTAGACTAGTGACTAAGGAATTGTGGTTGACTAATCGCTATTGCTACACCCCGTTATTAAGGATCAGAACGATAGGAGGAGAAAAAATAATGTGAATTGAGATCACAAGCACCCAGTCTTCGATCACAACTTTTAATTGAATAATTCTTCAATTCACTGTGATCTGACCGGGAATCGAACCCAGGCCTGCGTGATTGGTAGAGCAGGCTCTAACCAACTGGGCCACAGCAGACGACATACCTAATATTAAATAAAAATAAGAGGATATCCCGTTTTCGCTTGAAAAAATTGAAGATTAGTTTCTTGAATTTAAATAATCTTTTTATTTGAAAAAACACAAAATTTTGGTATAGAAAATCGGTTTAAATAAAGCCCCAATAAGTAAATTAAGCAAAATATGCTATTTAATTACGAAAAAATAATACTCCTCTTCGCTACTTGATTATATTCGGGGACTTTGATGAGGGACTGGACATAAATTGCTTAAATCGCCTAAAATCTCTGACACTTTAATGTGTTGGGATCTAATGAAGCATTTTGTTTGTTATAATTGTCTCGTCCTTGTGTTGTTGAATTTCTTGTTATTAGAAAATCCATTATCCGTTTTTGTCTTTTTTCTGTCTGGAAATCGTGCTAGAACAAATAATTCGTGTACATATATAGTATTTGTTATTTTTAGTGGACCGTGTTTTTTCAAAACCGTATAAAAAAGAGAAAAAATTCAGCGGTCGGCTAAAATTAAATAATATCCTATTATATACTGTTTATATACAACATTTGTAGATCACCATTACTTAGCTTAGAATACCAACCGTCAATTTTTAAAATTATGCACGAATTTATTTGCAACAGCAAACATGTATGAACATATTGGTTATCAAGCTGTCCTTGAAAACTCATGACTTTGAATGAAAACATAATTTTAAAATTTATAACACAAAACAATTCAAAAGCGCGCTTCCATAACATATCTCTGCAATATATGTATTAACAAAAATTTAAGACCTTTGAAAGGATTTTTTAAATGTCGTTTCATTCATATTACGTTACACGACATCGGCAAATATTAACCTGCTGTAAGCTTGTAAGATAAAGATTTTCAACTGCAGTGTGTAGGTGCAGGCAATATTAATATTTGTATACATATGCACTGTGCAGTACCTATATGTGTTACAGTGAAACTTACGATTTCTTAAAATAATAATAATACATATCGACTTTGGAAAGGAAAAAGGACGTAACCCACACATATCAAATTTTACAGGAGGCGCTAAAAACGTGTTTTGATGATTTTGTGACATATGCAAATTATGAATCATACACAACCTTGAAGTGCACGGATACTTCTAAACTGGTGTTTAATTGACATAACCTAATATTAATTAAAGAAATTGTCTCAGAAAAACCTTTATTTCAGTGTTTTTTGTTGGTTTTAATTTTTTACAAGGTCATCTTTTTCAAACATAAAAGCTAAATTTAGATACTTATTCGGCATTTTCAGCTTCCATCCTTTTGATAGAATGTGTGTCAAGTTATATACATTGTGATTATCGAAAAAGAGCTGTTTTGAAAATTGAGGGCTACGTCCTTTTTCCTTTCCACAGTCGATATATATATAATTGAAAAGCTCATCAATTCAACCTGTCAATAATGATAAAATTCTTAGCAGATTTCAAATCTTTCAATTAAGCGCGAATGTTCGTTTTTTTTAAATATGTGATGACTTATATTTTACCTATTATATTTATATCATAAAATTTACCATCTATACAGGAATCCCAGTTTCAATATATTTCATATTTCTTTTGAAAAAATATCGGAATTGGTATTCGACCCATTGAATTCCACAATTTTGACTTTTCAAATAATTTATTAAAATTTAATACTTTAGGAAAAATCCCAATCTGATTGATTACAACTCATTAATATAATTAGTATCATTATCTGTTTGTTTTATTTCGATTATACACCCCCCTCCTTGCTCCTATTAAAAGGAAAAAAACCCAAACCTCCATTTTGTAATTTTATAATTTTAAAATGTTAGAATCAATCTTGCTTCATTACTTAAGCAAACTGCGATAGTAAGTCTGAAGATGCCTCTGAAAGAGGCGAAACACGTGTCACAGTTAGTAACACAATACGTGGAATAATCAAAGTTAATTTAAATTTTCAATTAAAATTTATGTTACTATTTAAAAAGTATTGTTTTGTATTTGCTCACATTATCATTTTATTCTCTTTGTATTATCGTTTATAATGTTTTATAAACAATTTATTATATTTTACTTAAGATAATTTGAAGAATGATATCAAAAATTCTAGATAATATATCAAAAAGCTGTTAGGTTTTAAAATTTACTTTAAGCACAGTTAAAATCACTGCCGAGTGCCAAAGATTACCATCGGTTTCTAAGCTCATATTTTTAAATTAATAAAATTACATAAAGAACCACTAGCAGTTTTTATGGTGTAACAGTATATTTCGTAACTTAATTTAGAAAGAGCTATTTTTTAATTGAGAAATATATTCATGGTAATTTATAATAAAAAATGTAATTATGTAAAATTGTGCTGTTGTTTTTTGTTATTTTCTCAATATTTGATTTTTAGATAATGTGGGTTATAACTAACTCCTAAAAAACATGTTTTTACTAATTATAATACAATATTTACTACTGATAAGGGCCAGCTTAGCTCTCTGCGAGCATTGTCAACGGATGTTCAAAGAAATAGCCTGTAATTATTGTAGTACAAAAAATATTTATTTTTTAGTATTGTTATATTGAGAACTTAAGAACGAAATTTCTTTGAATAACAAAATAAACACGCTCTTACCTTTCCCCCTAACATCTTATTATATTATGACTATTTTAGATTTATGACATCGCAGTTAGAGCATACAATCCCGGGATCCCGTCTAATTTTATGATCCCGAAATCCCGGAATTGACATGGTCGCAATGTCGGGATTAATAAATCTCGAGCAAATCCCGAAAGTTGATAGAATTTTGGAAAAAAAAAATATTTTCGCGGATAAGCTGGGGAAAAAGTATAATAGCAAATCGAGGATTTCAAATTCCTCGGTGAGCTAATCCCAAAACCGGGATTGGAAAAAGGCTCCGGGATTGGATACGCTAATCGCAGTTAGTGATTTTGTCAGGTTCACATTATACTTAACTACAGAGATTTTCAAACCAATTTGCAGAGAATTTAAACAGTTGATTTATAGTCATTATGTACGGTAACAGCTGATTTTTGGAAACAGTGTAAAATCAATCCACTATGAAAGGAAATACGTTTGTATGATAAATACGGTTAGGTCTGCTCAGAATCCTTACCGGGCCTCTTACCTGAATTCAAGGAGGAGAATAGTGGAATGAATTCTTTTGCGATTCGCGCGATGAGTGATGAACTATTTCGCAAACTTTTATATTTTATTATATTTATGTACATCGATGTTTAATTACTTCGTAATTGGAAATATGCAAGACGTTCCCGTTCTCTATATATCTCAGTTCCCTGAAAAAACACATTTAAAATATCAACCTAGCAAATCAGCATTTATTCCTTCTATCCAGAATACTTAATAATCATTTTTATAAAATGTGTAGGAATTAAGTTAATTCATATTTAAGATTTCGACTGAAGGTGCTTGGTGGAATTTCAATATTAAATTTGAATCGTTCAGGTTATGTACATTCACACAGATTTTGTGACTAACGACCCGGTTTTCGCATTTTGGCATCTTCAGGTGGGTCGATAGTGAAAAAATCTGTGTGATTGTACATAATCTGAACGATTCAAATTTAATACTTTCGATGGCTTCGGCGGTAACTTTGTGGAAGTTCATTTTAATAGAAAATTTAAATTAACTTTGATTATTCCACGTATTGTCAAAAAGGAAAAATCCCAATCTGATTGATTGCAACTCATTAGTATCATTATTTTTTTGCTTTATTTCGATTCTACACCCCCCTCCTTGCTCCTCTTAAAAGGAAAAAAACCCAAAACTCCATTTTGTAATTTCATAATTTTAAAATGTTAGAATCAATCTTGCTTCATTACTTAAGCAAACTTTGCGATAGTAAGTCTGAAGATGTCTCTGAAAGAGGCGAAACACGTGTCACAGTTAGTAACACAATACGTGGAATAATCAAAGTTATATTCAAATTTAATTAATATTTGATATTTTTTGATTTTTTTAATCCATGCCCGCTCCCAATGTGAAGCATATGGCCTCCTAAAGGGGGGAATCTCAACAGAACTTTTTCTACGAGAACTGCTTGTTACTCAGTTGCTCAGCTCAATATCTTTTTTTCAAATATAATAGTAGGGATAAAAGGATAATACTTTCGATGGATTCGGCGGTAAATTAATGGAAGTTAGAAAATAACTTACACGTATTGTGCCACAAAGTGTGACGCGTGTTTCGCCTCTTTCAGAGGCATCCTTAGACAATCTTACTTTCACAATTCTTGTTTAAGTACGTTTAAGAATGAAAGTACGAATTCAAACTTAAACAAGCATTGTGAAGGTAAGATTGTCTGAGGCGCTTCTGACCAATGTTATAAATGTATCAAGCCACTATGTCCCATTGTTGAAAAATGGCAAATGATGTTGCAGCGTGCGTGATGTACATCTTCAGATTTTAATATTTCTCGTCTGTTCTAAGAGTTCTGTGGGCAAAATATTAATAAAATCTCAATAAAACTACGAAAAAAAATCAGAATAGATATTATATCAATACTAGTCATCAATCATCTTTCGTTCAACAGCTATACATGTGCATCTTTTTGGATGTGTGAGTATTGTTTATGTCTTACAGCTGTACTATCAACACATGCTCACACGTGCATTAGTAGGCTCAGCCGCACGCATACTTTGACACCTTGCACAGCTGGGAGTTCACGCATTCTAAATTACACGAGTGTTTGTGGTGTTCCTTGCAGAGTTGTGGGTGACCATTCACATGAAAATTATAAATACATTATTTGTATTTACTAAGAAGTAATAAAAAGATTTATTTAATTTAAGTTTTAAAGTAATTTAAATTTAAGACTAAAAAGTAACAATTTCTCAGAGTTTGCCAATCATCTAATCGAAAACGAACATAATTTTAATCATAACAATAACGTAGAAATACTCCAACGAGTAATCAAAAAAGGCTTAAAAATGAATAGCTTAGAATTTTTAGAAATAAATAAAAGCATTAACAATAAAGAAATATTAATAAATAATATCTTGAATAAAACAGGTGGTTCGACACTATTAAATATATTTCCTGACGGTTTAACCCGTCTTAATTGATGCAACTCATTAGTTAATCATTTCTTAATGTAAATGTCATTTATATTACCATTATCGTTTGTTTGTTTTTCTATCATCCCCTCCTTGCCTCCTATTTGTATTTAAATTTTATTATAGTATATCAGAATAGTAAAATTGAAATCATTCGTACTTAAGTATTTGCGAAAGTAGTTGTCTGAGGATGCCTCTGAAAGAGGCGAAATACGTGTCACATTTTGTTACACAATACGTGGAATAATCAAAGTTATTTTATTTTTTATTAAAATGAACTTCCACAAAGTTACCGCCGAATCCATCGAGTCTGTTATTTGTTTTGAACAATTCCCTTCCCAAGTATTGACAGTGAACATCTTAAAATTAGGTATGTTTGAATTTACATCTTATTAGTTGAAAATGTTCAAGATGATTGAAACTGGTCCTGATGTTATATTGTGTTAACTGCAATTAAAAAAGGTTACATTTTTATAAATATGGTGCCTCTCCGTCACGATTAGGGCTTGTCGGTTTTCTCAATTTAGTAACCAGGCTTAAAATATTTGAATTTGATTTTTTTTAATTATGTTAATTAAGAACCTAGAGGTTTTGACTTAAAACCGCCATACTCATAAATAAAACCAAATTAAATATGCAGTTTAGTAAATATTCAAGTTAATTTTGTTTTTATATTTAAAAATATTTTCGCTGTAAATTTTGTTTCTAAGTAATTATTTTCTGACGAGGAATAACAAATTCTAGTAAGCTGAAGTAATTTTTGTAATGGCAAAATACAATAAAACCTTTTTTTGATATTTTATTTTAATTATCCCTTTTTCTTTAAACTTTGAAAACTGGCTTAAGCTGAATTTTATGAAATATGAGAATTCGAAATACGAGGATTTAAAAGACATTCATTAATATAACTGTCCCATAATTGCTTTTATCTCAGCCTTATCCAAAAATCTTAGAAATTTAATTATTAGTCTTATTTTACCAATAGTAATATATTTATTTGCTACCTGTACAACTGTCGGCAGAATCATTCACTGACGTGTGGTCACATGCTGGGCAGAAAGGATGTGAAGGGCATGTCTCAGGACACAGCTGTGAGCAGCAGAAATTGTAGGTAAGGTACATGCAGCCGCCCAACTTGCGAGACGAGGTTCGAGGAACAGGTAGGAGTTATCAGCTGAGCCGACCGTAAGGTCTGTTACCGCACTTGCGCCGAAAATATAAAATTGATATACAATATTTATTAAAACTCTTTCTATGACAAGAAAGTTTCTTTTATAACTTTGTACACTCCTTATGTGAATCATATTTATAAATTTCAATAACGGTATTACCGAAAACCGGATCTCGGTATATATTGTTTTGTCAACAGCTAAATATCGTTATTTCGGTAGTAAAAATGAACCAAAAGCGATTTTTAATATAAAGAAACCATCATATATCGACACATATAATTAAAATAATTACAAACCTCTTAGAGATCAGTATTGACAGGCTTTTAAATTAACTAACTTTTGATAAATTATTATTATGCACTCGAACTGACATTCGCGCACTGATTAGCACCGGAAGATGCCGAGAGGCGAAACCCGGGTCGTGTTCGACCAAGAATTTAATGAAGGTGTACAAAATCAAAATAATTCTAAATTAATATTAAATTTCCATCAAACACCTTCAGTCGAAATTTTAAATTATAATTATTATATATATTTTTAATGGCATTTTTATAAGAAAATCATATTTAATATACCGATTTTTATTTGCACAATATTTATTTGGTTTGTTTAAACAATTTTATAATACCGGTATTGATATTTCTGGTCGGGTACCTATGACGCAATGGTTAGCGTTGTTGGCTTCTGTGCCGGATCTCACGGGTTCGAGTTCCAGTACGATCAGCATTTTTTCGATAAATTTATCGATTTCTGTGAGAAGTTATGGGTGTTTGTGACATCTCAAAATTCTCCATGAACCCGACATTTTTTTCCATATCCGTTTTGAATGTGGAGCATATGGTCTTCTAATGGAGGTATCTCAACAGATTTCTTCTAAGAGATCTGTTTGTAGGGGAGTGTTTGAGTAGGGATAAATGGATATAACTAGGACAGGACTGGTGGTTAGCTTATCGTTCTCGCTACGCCTGTATTTAGATAGGATGAGTGGGAAGATTTCAAGAAATCATATACATCCATGTCTTGGACAGAAAAAAATAAATCGATTGAAAAATCAATCTATAAAAACTGTCGCACAGGGATTCGAACCCACTACCTGCGTGTTCTAAGTCAATATCGTTGAAACTCAATCTTGCATCTGACAATTGAGGGTATTATTTGCAAACACGCTCATTCCGAAATGGCTAAAAAGTAAAATATGAAATTTAATGTACATTTTAAAAGTATTTTTAGTTTTTCATTACTTTGGAATGATATTTTGTATGTTATCAAGCCATTTTTGAGACTGATTTCTAAAAATACTTTCAAAATTTATTTTTATCGATTAAATTACATTCATGGTTCATGTTTCAACAATTTTCGAATGAGCCGGGTTTGCAAATAATAGCATCAATTAAAAGTTATTAATATACCATAGTTAAGTAATCGAAACAAAAAAAAATCATCGGCGCAGGTTCCCGTTGCGTGTACACATATTTCGAGCTTTTTTACATCAGCTGATATCCCATGTGGTGGTTTGTTTTTTTTTTTCCTGTTTTTTTTTTGCTTTATTTTATTCTGTTGCCAGCGCTGTTGTGTGATGCTGATGTTTTCGTGGAATGGGCGGAACTTGGCAGGCAAAAGAAGAGGTTTATAAGAAATAATGTCGGACTTTGACGGTAATGATACAAACCCGCAGAACGCAAATTTTGTTACATACAAAATAATTTCAGACATTTTTTTAAGACCTACACGTGAAATTTTTCTTTTGCCTTGCAAAGTTATTTTGGTTGGTAAATTACTGTTTTTATTTATGCAGAGTGAATGGTGATGTTTGTTTGAAGTCTATCGACTGTGAAAAGGAAAAAGGACGTAACCCACACATATAAAATTTTACAGGAGGCGTAAAAAAACGTGTTTTGATAATTTTTGGCAGTATGCAAATTATGAAATATACACAACTTTGAAGTGCACAGTGACTGATAAACTGTCGTATTTTGTAACAAAATGTGACACGTGTTTCGCCTCTTTCAGAGGCTACTACTACTTTCGCAAATGTTTTCTTAAGTACGAATGATTTTAATTTTACTATTCTGATATACTATAATAAAAATCAAATAAAAATGGGAGGCAAAGAGGGGATGATAGAAAATGGTTTTATATCGATGTAGCCTAATATTAATTTAATAAATTGTTCACGAAAAACCTTTTTTTAAGTCTATTTTAATGTTTGCAAGTTTGACAGGTCCAACTTTTTTCAAACTTAAAAGTTAAATTTAGATACTTATTCGGCATTTGCAGCTTACATTCTTTTGATAGAACGTGTATCAAGTTGTATAAATTGTGATTATCTAAAAATAGCTGTTTTGAAAAAACTGTGGGCTACGTCCTTTTTACTTTTCACAGTCGATATGGTAAGTTGATAATGCTCGTCACTTGCGAACCCGGTTCCGATCTTAATAAATAAAAGTGGAATTAGTACATATTTTTATTTCTATATCGACACCTCCTACGTAAAGTATTACGACTTCAAAATCGAAACATTACAGGAGAAAACGGGGAAGAGGCAGCAGCTTGGTGTAAGTCGAGCTTTTGAGCGTTTTGCACAAAATTTGAGGTGTTCATTGCCAATTAATTATTAATAGAATTTCATGCAAAACCATCAAAAGCTCGAATTACATCAAGGTTCTTTCAACCACTCTCATTTTCAGAGTTACAACACTATTAAACTGAGAGTCTGATATGGTATTGACTCAATTCAATACAAAATCTCGTTCAATAATATAATATACTCTTTTCTTGAACAATAATCCCTTCTTCCATTTACGAATTCACGTGCATTACACGTAAATTACCCGATAAGCAACCATATAAATATTTTAAAAATAAATAAATAGCACATGTGATTTATATATTCACTTAACTCTTTTGACGTGAATACGTCTTTAAAATTGCTTCCATAGGGAGGCAATCCAAAAAAACGAATGATAACAAAATCGAAGGATACAGTTTGGTGTTGCAGCTTTATTTTATCATCGCTATCCTTAATTCAATTGCACCACTGGATAGCTAAAGAATCAAAGAATTTATTGCGCTATGTAAGGACTGCGATACATAGCGCGGAGTGGAGGGGGAAGCGCCGCCATTTTGAGATCACTTTGCTGCGTATCGAGATTTCTATTTACTATAACTTTTGACTCGATGAAGTTACGATGTTCGTTCAAGTTTCAATCGTTAGATCTTGACAAAATCTATCGATTATAGATAAAACAATAGTGTAATATTGCGACTGTGACTATAATTAGGTGTTAAAATATAGAACAATATATCAAAAATATGTAATGTTGGGCTATACGCGTCAAAAAGCCAAATCGAAATACAGAAATCGTATACGGTTGAAAAGGGCTTCTCAAGAGAAATCGAATGGTACCATTTAAACACCATATGACCGAGTCAAGCAGTGCCGGGAACGTAAAAATGGGGTGTAATATCACCTTTTACGAGACGTATTCACGTACAACACACGGCCGTGTACATGACACAGCCACACCCCATTTTTTCCCACGATTTTGAAATCCACATAAAGTAAAAATACACGATTTGTAGACACAGAAAAATGTAGAAGCGGAAAACGGGTTTTGTATGTGTGGGTTACGTCCTTTTCGCTTTCCACGGTCGATAAGGAATTGTAAAAAATGGTCTTCAAATGTGTGGTTCTAGAATAACTGGTGGCTACTGAATATCCTGCACATTGGGAGCGGACATGGATAAAAAAATAATATTGGTCTATGAGAGAATCCGGTCACAATACTATGTCTTAAAATTGCAAACAAATCACATCTTTAATGGCATAACATTTTTGTTCGAGTTATATTATTATTATATGTTAAGAAAAACATGTTTTTAAAATTAATCATAATATTCAACAAGAAAATTCCATTTCGCAGGTAAAACGCGTTAAGTGTACGTGGAAGTATATACAGGCTATACACAATCAAATAAGAAAATAATGTGTTACAAAATAAAAAAAAAAAACAATTTAAATCACAATAGCAGCAAAGTGGGTGTTTTTTTATTGTTTTTCAATGAACAAATAGCCCGAGGAAGAATTGTATCAAAGGAACAAAAACGATTTTATTCAAATTCCATGAAAGGGCGCCCTGAAAAAACGGATAAGATAAATTCTTTTTTACTGTTGATATTTTGATTTGAATGTTACCTTTTGACCCGACGTGTTTTATAGAAGAAAAGTATTCTTTCAGGAATATCAAAGAAAGATGAGTGTTTTACACTGATATAAGAAAACAGTGATTTTTTTAAAGAAAAAAATACCGGAACTCACTTCTTGTCAAGCTTTTTTTTTCTAATCTATATCAGTTCCCAATGTGGTACACATGGCTTCTTAATTAATAGAGGTATATTAACAGTAGTTTTTTCTACGAAAACTGCTAGCTACACAACCTCTCTTTTTTTTTTAAAGAGTAATGATATGACTAGGGCTAGGACAGGACTAATAATTAACTAATCGCTCTCGCTTCATTTTTTTTTTTAAAGCAATTTTTTTTTCTACTTTTGATCTCAGACATTCAAAATGCCAAGAAAAAAAGGAAAATAAATTGTGATACGTGTTTCGGATCTTTTTGTTAAGAGAACTAGAGGATTAAGAGGAGATGTCCCATACCATACTCCACTATGTATTGTATTCACCACAAGCATCATTGCAAGAAGCACGGTTTTTGGTCAGTCTGTGTTTTAGTAATGTGCCATGACTCGCAACCGCAAAACAGCGCTGTAATTAACGAGTATAACTGCTTAACTTGTTCAAACGAATGTTAAGCGTGTAAATTAAATGACTGCATTGACCTCTAATGGTCGATTTAGACGTGCAGGGGGTCTATGTCATTTGTCAAAAGCACACATGAAGTAAAGAAGTTTAGGAAAATTCAATGTAAGGCAAGCAGGAGGTATACGGGAAAAAAAATTAATAGTAGTCTAGGTGGGGAATAAGGTTTGAAATCAGGTTTGTTAAAAGACACATGTCAAGTTGATGTATAATAAATATGTATCAACAAGAATTAAGATAATACAATGATTACTTCTATGTTATAGGTGTTAAGCATTTTAATTTTGTGTAATTATAATGTAATTTGTAAATCCTTTTCATTGTTAGTAGTTGCTTACACCTTTTATTTAAATTTAACTTGCATAAATAGCACTTTTTATATATTATCAGTTGAAAATGCTCGCGATGAGAGAAACCGGTCCTGATCAAATAAATTTTATGTGGAAAAAGTACTAAAAATCTTTTATTAGTTTTATTATAATGATTTTATTGCTTAGAATATTTAAATGTACGGAGTTTTCTGTGTACGGAGTATTCTATGTGCGGAAGCTTCTGTGTTCGGAAGAATAGGTGTACGGAGTATTCTTGTTCGGAATAATCCGTTCACCGTGTACTTCTAAATACATATTGAATATGTCGCATGAGAAAAACATCGAACATTTTTCAACGAGCAACAGTTGAATATTTTTTGAAAGAATCATTAAATTTCTTCACAAATCGTTTCTTAATTGAGTTAATTGTTTTGACGATTAGTAAATATACTTGGATTCTTCATGTGGGCTTTTAATAGGCTAAACACTTCTCCAATTATAATTTAAATGGAAATAAATTGTAATTGTTTCAGCGGTTTGAGCAGCTAAAGGTGGATTGTTTACTTTAATTAATTATCAATTGATTTTTAAACGGACCGGTTGTTATTTTGGAATTGGGTGATTATGGAACGATTAATTGATCGAAAACATAATCAATATTAATAGAAATTCGTATGGAATGTTGATCTGCAATATTAGAATACATTATATTTACGAAGAATGCTTCTTTTTTGTACTGGTTGAAGTGGAATTTGCTTGTAATTAATTAGCTCTATCGTAAAGTAAAACTCAACAATGTATTTAACTCAATATGGATAGTCAAAAAAGGTTGATTTAATAACTTTCTTACACCAATAATTATGAAAAGTGTTTCACCTCTTTAAGAAGCATTGTCATACAGAATAATGAAAGGCTTACAAATAAACCTTGAGATATTCTGTCTCATGATGATTTTATGAACAGATTTTATCAGATCAGGGATGGAGAACGTTTTTGGGTCCGCGTGCCAAAAATTCACAAATATTTTTTTTTTTTGAAAATTATTGAAACGGAATAAATTATAATTCACAAATTATTTAATCATTTTTTTTTTAACAATTTTTTTTTTTAGTTAACTTGGAAATCGTACGCGTGCCATCCAAATTCTCAAACGTGCCAACTCGGGCACGCGTGCCGTAGGTTCGCCATCCCTGGCTTATATTATATCAACTTAGTAAATTACTTGTTTGTGTTCACTGTAAAAAAAATTGTCGGAAATGTTTTTTATTAAAAACGCTGATTTTGAAAAATTCCACATTTTCATTTAAGATCAGGATCGGTTGGTTCATCTCAAGCATTTCATATCTTTATGAAAAACATAGAATCATAATATAACATATTTTTTTATCTATGTCCGCTCCCAGTGTGGATAATATGGTGTCTCAACAGAAGTTTTTCTACGAGAACTATTTGTTACTCTGTCACTCATCGTCTCTTTTCCAAATAGATAAGTCTGGATAGAAAGATTAGGCTAGTAAAAGACTAGTGGTTAACTAATCGATCTCGCTAGGCCCAGTTATTAAAGAATCGGAAAGGGTGAGAGGGAATTTTAAAACATCACTTGCCTTCGAACTCAAATCGATCGAAAAATGCTGTTCGCACTGGGAATCGAACCCGTGAGATCCGGCGTGGAAGCCCACAACGCTAACCGCTGCATACAATTATAATATTATTTCCTAAAAAAAAACCACGATGAACCTGCCTCGGACATGTGCTTGGGAATTGGGATACCCTAGGGAAGCCTGAATCTTGCATCTCTGGATGGATGAAAGTTGGTGATAAAAAAGGCGCTGGAAAGCAAAGAGTCTTCTGGAGGACAGTGAATCTTAAAGGCACTGTGTGGTAGCCTTATGCTTCGAGTGGGGAGCAGATATGGATTTTTAAAAAGTGTTATTGAATGACAATAAAATATAATATTATAAGAAACATAATACATCAAATTTACTGCAAAATCTGGTATCTATGTGGGATTGATAATCCGTGATCAAAATCCATGTAAATTCTCCGCCCATGTACTATTGATGTATTCAACCTTACCTTGCTTCTTCTTCTAAGGTCAGTTTAATGTCATTTAATTAAGTTCACATAAATATGCACTTAAAAATCATTAACACAATGCTCACTTAGTTATCTCTTAAAGTCAATTGTTCTTCTGTAAAGACAATTATAATTGATACTGAAGCATTAACAATTCTCCCCCACATAACGCATTATTATGAACAACTTATTAGGCATTCATGTTGTTACCCTTCAATGATTTATAATAATTGAACTTGAAAAACTAGAGCAAGTAGTGCTTGTTAAAGTATATAGTGTACGCAATTGTTATTTCTTAGACCTCGGTTTCCCAAACTATGTTCCGCGGAACACTGGTGTTCCACAGAACTTGAATTGGTGTTCCGCCAACACCCATATAACTTGAAAACCACTAATTTTCAATATTTTCTGGAAACTAGCAATTATGTTTTTCAAAGAATCCCCCAATGTGTCAAAACAAATTATTATTATTGTTTATACAACTTATTTATCCAAAACAGGACTTCATTTTTATGCTGCAACGAAATCAAAGTGCAGGAACAGACTTAATGTCAAGCTATTCAAAAATAATAAGTATTTTATTTTCATTTTTTGGATTTATACTATTACGAAATCCGTCCTAAAAAATAAGCCGTGTTCCGTTAAAATTTCCGGCTTTGCAAAGTGTTCCACTGTAGTAAAAGTTTGGGAAACCCTGTCTTACACTGTCAAGGCTTAGCAACCTTTTAATGGGTGCTTCTTTTAATCGTTTGGCTCGAAGGTTCCCAAACTTATCTGGTATAACGTCCCCTTTTTTTTGTTGACGTACTGCCATTAAGAGACCATATACTCCAAATTGGGAGCGGACATGGATAAAAAAATACTTAACATTTACAGTTGTACAGTTTTAGCCATTTACATTAATAAGTGAACGATAATTTACATACTTTTACATATTATAAGTGTATTCAGTATCAATCGATTGTTTATTTAAGTATTGCATATAATTGCATAGAAGTGATAGAAAAATCATTCCTTCCCCAAAACACCGAGAATTGCTTTGAGATTAAGTGAACCACTGCTTGCAACCAACCATGATTTTTTTTCGAATCCTCTTGGTGACAGCTTTGTAAACTTGTGGAAATGTGTGGTTCTGGCTGATTGTTCGAAAATCACTTACATACTTGGATTCACAAAACTTTTCTGTAGGGTTAATTACGTTAATATGGTGAGAACGTTGTAGTAACAAAATGGCTAAATAAGATTTTAGGTACAACATAAAAAAAATCAATGCAAGCGGGATTAATAAAGCACACATTGTTGTGAAAGCAGTCATTAAAATCTGAAACACATCTAAAGTTGACCATCCGACACTCGGAATATAAAACTTCTTTTATTTCGGGTCTTGCTTGCTTTGGGACTACAGAATGTAGACTACTCCACGTAAAGTGAGCTTTGAATTAGAAATGTATTTACATGATAGCTTTTCACTCATCACATTTTTATTCGATTGACGAGCTTTCTTTGTTTTATATCATATATGAATTCCAAACATTCGAATATTTACTCGATGAATGCAATATATGTATTTCATTACGCAAATATATTTTACTTTGTTCTGCATTTATGGTACTGTATTAATGAATTTTGTTATCAGCTGACAATATCTGAATGAAGTCGATCCCGATCATATAGAATAAAAGTGGAACTAGTAAAAAAAGGTGTTTAATTTTATGAATATAATTCGACGATGAATGAAAACTTTCAATTTACGAGTGGTTTGATATATATATCAATACTCTAACATTAAAACAAAATTATCTGAATATAACCAAATATTTGATAAGAATCCTTGATAAACAATAAATATTGACGTCAACCGTGTGTTTTTTTACCATCGTATAATAACTTTTTTATCGAAGAATTTAAAATGAGAGAATGGTATGAATGTTTGAATATTATTTTATGAAATATAACCGCCCTTGCATATACAACGAGTGCATTGATCCAATTCCATATTGATCTTCCGCCACTGCTCCCACCCATCGTATCCTTAAAACGGGCATAGCGAGAGCGATTAGCAAACCACTCGACCTGTCCTATCCTAGTCTTATTCTTGTATCCCTACTCTTTTTGGTAAAAGTGAGAAACTGAGTAACAAGCAGTAACCATGACAATTATGTTGAGATAAACTCTAATATTAAACAATTCAGTTGAGATAACCTCAATTAGAAGTCAACACTGGGAGTAGACATCGTTAAAAAAATACGGTATTTGTTAGTTGTTTTTACTGTAAAAACTTGTATAACGCGTCTCAACATATTAAATATCCGATGAAAATTATTTTTCGTACTTTAAAATAAAACTAGTTGATACCAAGTTTATTTCAATCACATTCTAAAACAACTTCACAAACAGATTTTATTACGCATTCAATCTGGCAATATTTTTATTTTTTCCCCACCGTAAGTATAAGTCAAAAAATCACCTCGTAATGCAGTAACATCACTCAATGTTGGCGATCAGACCTATACTGGGGAATAACACGGCACACAAGCGCACATAAACGCTGTTTATTGAGGGGTGGGGTCCCGAAAAACACCAAAAGACAACTTTATGTTTCCCAAAAGTTTGTTTATTACCCGAAAAGGTGCGGAAGTGTACGCGGGTTCGGTACATTGGACGCGCAACGAGCCATCCTGCCAAGTGCTCAAAGGTGGTTTATATTCAGCTAAAAATCTAACACGCAAATAAGAATTATATATTGCTTACATCCGATAAAAATCTATAATGCTTGTCTGGATGTAAAGCTATTTTGTATAACTATCACGATTGTTGAACATGATCGTAGACCATAATCATAACAATACCAAATATTAATGAACTTGTTTATACTGTTGCAAGTATAAAACCGCGTAAAAATGACTTCTATAATTTAAATCAGTTTATTGTTGATAAAAAAAAATCATAAGTCCCTTAAGGTTGAAACAACGTTGGTACCTATCTCATATTTTATATATCGACTGTGGAAAGGGAAAAGGACGTATTCCACAGTTTTTTTCAAAATAGTTTTTTTTCGATAATTACAATGTAAACAACTTGATACACGTTCTATCAAAGGATGTCGGATAAAAATGGCAAATTGGAATCTAAATTTAGCTTAAAAGTTTGAAAAAAGAAGTGCCCGTAAAAATTGTGATCATAAAATAAGAGTTAAAAAAAGATTTTATTAAATTAAGTAAATTCGACACCAGTTTATCAGTCTCCGTGCACTTCAAGGTTGTGTATATTTAATAATTTGCATTTGGTCCAAAATTATCGCAAAGCGTTTGTTGATTTTTTTTATGTGTGGATTACGTCGTTTTTCCTTTTCACAGTCGTTATGTACTTAAATCGAGATGCCAAAAAGGAATATTAAGTACTCAATCGTTAAAAAACAAATAATTAACACTAGAAAGTATATGCCGCCTGTGTGGTCAAGAGGTCAACGTTGTTGGCTTCGGCTACGGAGGGCCCGGGCTCAAATCCCGGTACGGACAGTTTTATAAATTGATTTTTCAATCGGTTTATGAATTTCTGTTCAAAGGCATAGATGTATGTGATGTCTTGAATTCCCCCCTCTCACCCATCCTATCCCATAAACGGGGCATATCGAGAGCGATTAGCATACCACTAATCCTGTCCTAGCCCTATCCTTCTATCCCTACTCTCTTTGGAAAAAGAGAGGTTGAGCAACTGAGTAACAAGCAGTTCTCGTAGAAACACTTCTGTTGAGATAAACTCCATTAGGAGTTCATATGCTTCACATTGGGAGCGGACATGGTTAAAAAAGAAAGTATATTTTAATACCTCTCAATGTCATTGTCAATACCAAATATGTATTGTATTTTATATCTAGAGTTATATTAAAAAAGTGGTTTCATGGTGCAGTGGTCAACGATGTTGGCTTCTGTGATGGTTGTTGATTGCGATAAAAAAAATATTTACAAATATTTTATTCACTATCTTTTGTAAAATTCTAAATAATTTATAAATATGAGAGATTTCTTAGCAAAATTGACGTCTCCACAATCTTAATTAATACGAGCTTAATTATGGTGGTAATATAACGGCCTGTCGGACAACACTATACAAACATCTCAAGACAACTAAACAGTCAAATGAAAACAGTCATCATCAAATAAATAGCCCATTGTCTCAGTGCTGCGTGGAAATCATACATTTTATTATTTTAATATTTATACATTTTTTTTACAACGTAAATTTGAAATTTATATTTTTATTAATCTCCAGATATTCTTCATCTGATTATTGAATTAAATTAATAATTACGATACTAAAAGTGTTTTAAAATCAATTTGAAACAATTGCATGTAATAACTTTCTTCTTGCTAGGTGTGTTAGCTGTTAGAAATAAAACTCCTAAATTGTTTATTACATGGGCAAGGCAGAGTCTGGATACGCCTCTGTGCAAAAAATAACAAGAGTTTTTAATTAAGAGCGGGGCGTACTCAGTGACGATAGCTTTTACAATGAAATTTATATATTGTAGTCATGACAAACAAATAATTTTAGATTTTATTTCACCCGTTTTTGTAATACTGTTACTGATTGAAAAACTCATACATTATGTAGAAAATATTATCTGATACTTTTCATGCATCCAATTCTGCTTTCTATATAATATGATCTCTCGTGACACCGGGATTCCTTTTCATCAGCCAACTCCCGTGATTACTCCAGATAATGAGAGTATCCAATCGAGTATATTATATTAATTTATTTAAAAAACGATTCTTCTAGTAATAATTTTGATTATAAAATATTTAATAGGAATTATTTTTTAGATTATCATTTTCTTCTTCTTCTTTTTCTTTGGCCATGTTCGCTCCCTATGTGGAGCATATGGCCGCCACGCAGCACCTCCATGTTTCCCTGTCTCCCGCCAATAGTTTTGCTTCCTCCCATGACATGCCAGCATCCCTCAGTTCCGCCGAGTACATCCTATGGATAGTACCCGACGGACGTCCAGGTTATATGTTATGTTACATCTTTACACAAGAATTATTAAATTTAAAACATAAGGGAATCAATGTTAATATTTGGTGGATAGGTATTATAGTCAACGAAGTTTTATTTTTTTTGAATTTTATATAACAGTTAAGTGACGGTGGTATCGCATAATATTTGGAAAATCTGAGTGTATTTAAAAAGTTGTATTAAAAATAATAGATAAGTAAAGTTTATATTGAATTTCACTAACCATTGGGAAATTCGTTCACTATTCGCCCCTGTATTTCTTTCTACCATATATATATCGAAAAAACTAGGGGCGTTATCTAAGCCCACTTCATCGCTGGTTTGATCAAAATTATATCCTAATTTTTTTTTTAACTTTATGAAAATCCTACTAGTTATTTGCATATTTTATATTTCAATTAAGAAATTCTAAGCTATCCCTACGTATCATCAGCCCATATTATCTTTTAAAAATGGAATACTGTTTATCTTAGTATGTCTCTTATACCTCGTCTTTAAAAAGGGCGTGCACCATGGAATATAAATCTAAGAAGGTTCTTGTGGGTAATCCATAACTGTACGTCAAAACTCGCAGAAAAAACAACCTATCTATTATATCGACTGTGAAAAGGAAAAAGGACGTAGCCCACAGTTTTTTCAAAACAGGTTTTTTTTTGAATTATCACAATGTATCAAACTTGATACATGCTCTATAAAAAGGATACAAGCTGCAAATGCCGAATCAGTATCTAAATTTAGCTTTTATGATTGAAAAAGATGACCTTGTAAAAATTAAGACCAATAAAAAAGACTGAAATATAAGTTATTCTTAGACAATTTCATTAATTAATATTAGATTATGTCAATTAAACACCAGTTTAGAAGTCTCCGTGCACTTCAAGGTTGTGTATAATTCATGATTTGCATATGGCCTAAAATCATCAAAACACGTTTTTTGCGCCCTCTGTAAAATTTTGGGTTTCCTTTTTCCTTTCCACAGCGATATATTTACCGAGCAGCGTGACGAGAATCTGACCAGGATAGTTTTTTGTTTTTTTTCCTTTTACTTTATATATTATTTTAATATATATATATATGATATTTTTTAAATACATCACGATGAACAAAATTTTCCTTGATGCTTCTTGTTTATCGCACATCAAAAGTTCTACGACCCTTAATAATACGGAACAGGGCATCATTTAAGATTAATTTACAGGGTGAGTGATGGGGAATTTCGTTCGAATTATTTTGTAAAATTTGACGGGGCAATTTGCATTTTGTTAAAAAATATAAGGCGCTCGTGACGTTTGGTCACAACAGAGCTTTATAATTCGGCCAAAAAATATATTCCCGAAAAACGAGTGAGCAAGAATTTTAAAAAAATAATAAAATTCTCTCATTAAAGATGATCTACAGATAATATTCTTTCTATGGCCCACACTTTCAAAGACCTTGCCCATTCTTCGTTTATATATTTGAATCGTTCAATGGTTTTGTCACTATCGAACCAGATTTCGCCTTTTGACGTCTTCAGGCATTTGACTGCAAGGATGAACTTGAACGGATAGTTCAAATTTGTCAGGATAGGGTCGTTAGTGACAAAATGTGTGTAAGGGTAAAAAAATTGAACGATACAAATTTGATATTGAATTTTGACAAAGCACCTCCAGTCGAAATCTTGCATTTTTTACTTTTACGTTTCGTTAATGAAGGCATTTCAATCCTTAGTTGTACCTTTAGCTCGGTTCTCCACTTCGTTGTCTTTGGCTACGATGTTCACGGATTTGTATCCTAGTATGAAAACTTTCATCATTTGAAGTTTGAAGGAGTCCAAACCTAAAAACGTTGGATAACGAGACCGACCAGCTAATGATTAGTCCAGACTAGGAACTCCGATTTCGGGATCCCGACCAATTTTTCAATCCTGTAATCTCGGGATATTTAATCCGTTAAAAAAATATTTTGCGTCTGAGTCACTGGCATTCGTAACTTTTTTAATGGATGGAATTTTAAGCATAGTTCTTTCTGTCGGTGGCGAAAGCCAAAATAGCTAGCAATAAAAAAAGCTAACACGCTTCTGAATAATTATACAATCTCTCAGTTCGCAACTTTTCCGAGAAAGAACCTAAAAAAAACTCTTATCGATTTTTTTCTTAGTGAGCAATCCAGAGATCCCGAATGCCCACATCCAGAAATAATTGTGAATCCCGAAATTCTTCTAGAATCTCAAGCAATTGTGGCTGGATAGTAATGATTCTGAAGACTCAAGGCGTGTTAAAGTCTAAGTCCCGGGACATCCCGGGACTCGAGACTTTTATTTCCCCTTCAATAAAATTATAATTTTACTAAAATTAAATATTTGCATGTATGTTTATATGTATAACATACACTCGGCGCTTTTTGAAAGTACGGACTAGTAAAAATCGCGTTTTTTTAATACAATGTTTAATAATTATTATTTTTGTTGTGTTATGGATGTGTGCAATGCTTAAGGTTATTTTTTACTAAGAAGGGATGATAACGGTAAATTCAATGAAAAAATATCAATGACGCCGCCGTCAGGAGTAAATTTATGACCGTTACTTCACAATACAGCTTTTAGACCATTTTTTGTCCTATCCAGACATTGGTATCTTTGAGGAATAGTGAAAAAACATTTGTAGATAAAACAACATCAGGTATGAACATTTTATTTTAATATTTTGTAATTTGCTTTTGCTACAGTTATATTACAATATACAAACTCATGGTATTTGAAACTTCTACGAAATTATAAATCCCAAGCATCTGTTTTTCTATCTTGTTAAAACCCCGGGTAAGTGTCACGTCCCGACCATGTCGTGTCCGTTTTTTTCGGGGCTCTCCTCTTATACCGGCTTTCATTCAATACACATCAGACCTTTTGAGGGTTTCTTAACCGCAAGAATTGTTTTTTTTCAAAATTAAAATGTACGTGTTATTAGCACATTATAAATCACAGTCAAAATTCCCGGGACATTTTCCAAAAATGTCCGCAAAAAACCCGACAAGTCCCGGGACGTCTCGACACAGAATCCCTACTGGATATTATGGTGAATAATCAATCCCAGGATTTCGGGATCGAAAAATTGTGAATCACGAAATCCCGGGATCACAAAAAAGGTTCGGGATTGGATGCTCTAGTCCAGGCGTAGCTTACTCCTTCTCTAATTACTCTCTCCGAAACCGAACATTTGTTGAGATAAACTGCAGTAAGATTCCATATAATGCCATTGCTTGAAAAAATGTGATGCATTATTATAAGGTCATTTCGTGTAACCTTAACGCTAGGTCAGATCGTTTGCGTAATTTACTTTACGATATTTTTGGCCCAGTCGGAATATGTATCCAGTGTTGCAAAAGCATTATTATTAATAATCGCCTGCGCTGCCACCTTGCTATATCATTTCACATTACGGAGCAGTAATTCGCTTGTATAAAGAAAGGTGTTAGTTAAAAAAAATATGATATACTGAACCACTAAACACGAGCAAGGGCGGTTTTCATTCCACGTACATTATTCACTATGTCTTTATTATCAAAATTCTTTTGTGGAAAATCTTCCCTTGGCAAGCAAGAAATGAATAAATTTTCAGTTTTTTCCTACCTCAAAGGCTTGAATAATTTTATGTTTTCCATGTGCGAGAAGGCTTCGAAGGAAAATGTGCGTTTTAAAAGCTCACGTTTTAACAGTAACATCGTAATAAGATCTTTTTTATACAAAAACAGGGTCAAATTGAGTACGCAATTACAGCAGTGAAGACTTGATACAAAACGATCATGAACACTTTGAATATCAGTTGACTGTGTTTTTTTTAAAGGGTAGAGCAATAATGACATTGATATCAGATAAATAATAATTGAAATTTACACACATATCAATCCAATTACTTTTAAGGTGTTCGTTCACAGTCAATTCTTGGTGGAAATACATAGATTACATTCATCAGTTGATAATGCTCATCATAAGCGAAACTGATATTAATGTTTGTTAAAACGTGCGGAATTATAGTACAGAAAAGTGTTTTTTATTAATCAATAAACTTGAAAAAATTCAGCTTGCTAAAATTTAAATATGTATCAGGATTTATTTACCACGATGTGCTGTTTTCGAAAAACTTACGCTTCTTTATTTCGTATACGTATTTAAAGTTACCATAGTTTCTCAAAAGTTTTGGGTCCATGGCCCTTTTTGAGTGTGATATTTTTTCGTGCCTTTTTTTTAACCGCTTCAGTACCGTAAGGCCACTGGTGGCCGCTACATACGAACGGCGTGAATACTTTAATGCCACTGAAGACCACTAATGTAACTTAAAAATAATTAACTGTATATATCATTTTATAAGTAAACTTTTAATATTCATAAATTCAGTCCTATTTTTTGAAACTATTCAAAAATTATTAAAAATATGCGGTAGGTATGTGAGTGAATGTTTTTTAGCTTAAAACATCGCGGTACTGAAAAGGTATTGAAGTAAGTTTTATAAGGAATTTCCCAAAACGAAAAGACTCGAGACGCTTTTTTTAGACATTCCAAGAATTTCGAATCCAAAAACTTAGGAATTTACAGTCTTCTTAAAATGAACGCCGTGAAAGCTTTTTTCAGATAATTTCTAAAACAAACCAATTTAAGGATTTCGCAAATTTGCCCGTGGCCCCTAAAAACTGTAATGTGGCAACCCATTTTTTTTTCTCTATGGTCCCCTTAGAACATGCTGTGAGATACACTGTGGTATACTACAAAAAAATTCACTATAAATATATGCAACGATTCTAAGGTTGTACCCGTCCAATTTGAGACGTGTAATAAATATTCTCTTTCGATCTTTGACAGATTAAAGAATAACTAAATATTTTGTTCGCTCTTGCTAATGACAAGGAAAACAGTTTGCTAATATATTATGAGAATCTATCATTGTTCACGTTTTTGTATTAAATCAAGATTCCCTAAAATTAATAATAAAAATAAACTAATATCTTACGTTGTAGAGCTTGAGAACCATATGATAAAACTTTAAAAACAATCAGGTAAGCTTGCCAAAATTGCTATACTGATAAAAGCAATAATATTAAGTTGAACTTGACCCTCCAAAACCCTCATAACTTGAAAACACAAATTTAAATGTGTAGCTAAATAGAACTAGTGTTTATGCAAATTTATTAAAGTTTAATATTACAATGAATAATAATTACAATAGACTTGTTTTGGGCGTGGATTTTAATTTAATGTTGCAGAGGCATAATAAATTTAAAAAGGTTTTTAGAGAATATATAATATTTCATTACGCCGCGAGTTTGCAACTAACAGGTAATTATTTAAAACCACTGGTAGGCTATTTATATAAATAACTAGATCATGCTTTTGCATAAATGTATAATAATTGGTTTGGGAACACATCTATCTTGTAAAAAGTATACGCATATATTTTAAATATTAGTTTTTGTATTTAATTTCGGATCCTATAGCCGAGTGGCCGGGTGATCTTTATAAAAGATTTTTCTAAATAATTATAATATATGATCAATTCTGAAACCTGTTCATATTGATGATATTGGCACATTCAAATATTTCAATTCATCGCGAGCAATTTTATTATGTGGTATTTTGGTATTGAAAAAACTCCCTGAATATCGGGATTCCGATATCAGTAATACCGGTATTGCAAGTTGCAACTGATAGGCCCAATATAACAGAATCGTCGTTTTCGATAATAAACCTGGAACAAATATGTCCATACAATTCCATGTTATGACTGTATATTTTTAAACCATAATATGTGTGTCAGAAATATAATGGCATTATAATTATTCGGTTCTGTGGCGCAGCGGTCAACATCGTTGGCTTCTGTGACGGATCTCACGGGTTCGAGCCCTAGTACGAACATCATTTTTTCAATTCTGTTCGAAGGCATTGGTGTTTTCTTATAGTCTAAAAATTCCCTCATACCCTTACCTCTTACCTTACCGAACATAAATATCGGGGTGTTGTAAGAGCGATTAGTTAACCACTAGTCCTGTCCTAGCCATATCCTTATATTCCTTCTTCTTCCTGTAAGCGGTGGGCTCGATATATGGTAACAATAGGCTCTCTAAATCTTATAACTATTCGTGATGTTCTGTGGAAGGTGTGATTTTTTTATCACTCACGTAATTTTTTTTTTTTAAACCATGTCCGCTCCCAATGTGGAGCATATGGACTCCTAATGGAGTTTATCTCAACAGAAGTGTTTCTACGAGAGCTGCTTGTTACTCAGTTGCTCAACCTCTCTTTTTTCAAAGAGAGTAGGGATAGAAGAATAGGGCTAGGACAGGATTAGTGGTAAGTTAATCGCTCTCGGTACGCCCCGTTCATAGGATAGGATGAGTGAAAGAGGGAATTCAAAACATCACATACATCCATGCCTTTGAACAGAAATTCATAAATTGATCGAAAAATCAATTTATAAAAACTGTTCGTACCGGGATTTGAACCCGGGCCCTCCGTAGCCGAAGCCAACAACGTTAACCACTCGACCACACAGAGGACGATAATAATATTGAAGCTATCGAATGTTTCTATATACACTTATATTTTGTAACAAAAAGTACGTTGTACATTGTAATTTAATCAATATCAATAGCTGAAAAAATTATGTCAGAAATCCAAAATGTACATTACAACTTTTTTAATTCAAATTTAATATATTGCATGTTTATAGATTATACAACGCAAAGAACTGAGCATAATGTTTTTCTTAATTTAACAAGGGGCTCGCCGGCCTGAGCTCGAGCCCCTGCGAGTCCTCTCTAGCCCACCCCTACTTCCTGTGAAAAAGAGAAATTGAGAAATAATGTAAGAAACTGTTCTTGTAGAAAAAAGTGAGATACCATCATTAGGACTTTGGAGGCCATATGCTCCACATTGCGAACATGATGTTTATAAAATTCATGTCCGCTTTCAATGTGGAGCAAATGGTCTCCTAATGGAGATATCTCAAAAATTTGATGAGCATGTTTAACTATATGTTTTTTGATACACCTTAAGTGGAAGTCCTATGTAGAATTCAATTAAATTCTTAACACGATAAGATTCTTTTGCTTCCAGATTCTCTTGCATATCTATTGATTCAAACTGCACATTTACGGGAACAGTGTCCGGATCACACGAAAAGAAATCTTAAAATTAAAATTGTTCGATGTTTCTTAAAATCGTAAAAGCTCTTAAATTCGTAATATTCCATATCGACTGTGGAAAGGAAAAAGGACGTAACCCACACATATCAAATTTTACAAGAGGCGCTAAAAACGTGTTTTGATGATTTTGTGACATATGCAAATTATGAATTATACACAACCTTGAAGTGCACGGATACTTCTAAACTGGTGTTTAATTGAGATAATCGAATATTTATTAAAGAAATTGTCTAGTAAAAACCTTTTTTTTCTTGATTTCAATTTTCACAAGCTCATATTTTTTCAAAGTTAAAAGCTAATTTTAAATAATTATATTATTAATTAAAGAAATTGTCTCGGAAAAACCTTTATTTCAGTGTCCAGTTCCCCACCCTGTCCTAGACAATTTCTTTAATTTATATTAGATTATGTCAATTGAACACCAGCTTAGAAGTTTCCTTGCACTTGAAGGTTGTGTATATTTCATAATTTGCATATTTACGTTTTTTGTGCCTCCTGTAAAATTTGCTATGTGTGGGTTACTTTCTTTTTCCTTTCCACAGTCGATATGAAGAAAAAATAATACAGATTTAACATGACATTCGCGGGGCAGATCAAAAAGTCACGCGGGGCACAATTTGTGAACAAGCCAACTCTGCCTCGGTTTGAAATGTTACCTTATATTATATTTTCATAACGATTTGCATTAAATAAGAAGTATTTTTAACTGCATCGTTACAAACTTGCACGTCCATTATTTTGTAGTGAAACAATCAAATGAGCGTACAACATCGTGACTTCTGTCAACTGTTGCGTGTAAGCAAAGCCATATTTAACCTTTCGCATTCAAATGAAGGCAGCCTGCTAAGTTACTAAACTACAGGGTAGTCACTAGATGAATGATCTTCACTAATGATTAATAATCACTGATGATTAAACTTAATTTTCACAAACATCCTTACACTTATTTTATTCTCATGGTCGTCTTCTTTTGTCGAATGTTAGCGACCTACTTTCGTCTCTCAAACCAGCACACGTTGTATTAGATCACCTATCTCAGCGGTTCCCAACCTTATTCGCTCCATTCCCCCTTCACCATTGTTCAGAATATAATTCCTTTTTTCCCTACCAAAGATAGTCTTAAGTCTTTTTTTAATAACTAATTATATATATTGACTGTGGAAAGGAAAAATGAGGTAGCCCACACATTACAGGAGACATAAAAAACGTGTTTTGAAAATTTTGGGCAAAAGATAAATTTCGAAAAATACACAACCTTGAAGTGCATGGAGACTTAACTGATTTTAATTGAATTTTTCTGATATTAATTTAACATAAAAAAAAAACTTTTTATATCAATTTTCCTGATCACAACTTCTACAAGCCCATCTTTTTTCAAACATAAAAGCTAAATGAAGATACTAATTCGACATTTTCAGCTTACATCCTTTTGATAGAACGTGTATCAAATTTTATACATTGCTATTATCGAAATAAAGTTTTTTTTAAAAAACTGTGGGCTACGTCCTTTTTTCTTTTCATACTCGATATATTGATGATAAGCTTACATAAGATTACGTTTTCTAAGTACGATCTGCAGTTTGCATCAATATCGTGAGTTCGAGCAAGACACATCAAGGATTTGGGATTTAGGGATACATTAAGTCACGACAATGGATTCCAATTGAATATTCGCTACTCGGATGTATCTGTCCCTTTTTGATTTTCGGATATTCGAATATTTTTGAATATTGAACTTTCAACGATTCAAATTTAATATATTCCGTGACGGTCATTTTACGATCACCGTGTTATTTTTTATAAAATTTACTCTTTTGCGTGAATGAGGCTATAATCCCTAACGACCCTAACTATCAACTATTGCAAATAATTACCGGTACAGTTTTATATTTTATGCGTACAGTCGTAAACCATAAACCATTACAATGGCGTACAAAATTTTATAAAGTGTTCTTTATTTATTTTTTATTTTCCGGTAAAACACCATTTTGTCACTCTCCGTTGACTCTTTTGTTCGATTCTTAACAGTCTGATTCTTGAATAAATGTATATTTTTTTAAATTTTCATATTAAGATTTAAGGCCAGTTATCTTTTATGTCAAATCATCTTTTCATAGTGTGAAGGAAACAATAAAATTAGAAACAGTAAAATTAGAACGGTATCGAATGTATTGCGCATGATTGATTAAAATTTTGAACAATATTAAGTAGTTATGGATTTTATTGACTAAGGAAGTGATGAGCAACCGTATTTTTCATCGGGCCGAAACAAAATGATTAATAATCATGCGGGCCGCACCATCAAAAACACAAATATTAATGTGCAAAAAGGAATAAGAAGGTTTGAATGAATTAAATTAAAGAACTGAATAAAGTTTCAAAAAATTGTTATTAAATTATTTTGCATTCTTAAGGTAAATCATTTAACAATAATGTGGTGTTATAAATCCTGAAAATATGTCGATTTTTCATAATTTCAATTCTTCCTTCCTCCTAGTGGCGTAGCAAGGGAAGGGGGGATTGGCAGGGGTGGACCACCCCGAGCGGCACATTTTTGGGGCGGCATCTTCAAAAATAAATTCAAAAATTTTCGAGAAATTATATTTACATATATTGTACAGTGTATGCATTAACAAAATTAAGCCACCTGTGGTAAAAACTCCTAGTTCATTGTTAAAAATTAGAAGAAGGGATTTAAAAAGAAAAAAAGAGGAATTATGGGGGGCGGCAGGACCCCTTCCTACGCCACTACACTACCAGTTCCTACACTGAGCGTGTTTGTGACCTTGAAAATGAAGTATATACAACAGTGTTTCTCAATCTTTGATAAGGTTGTTAAGAGGCTTTGTAGTATTGAAGTATAATTGTAATAAAGAATTTTGGGACCCAAAACGAAAAGACGCGAGACTTTTTTTTTGTGGGTCTTCCCATAATTTTCCCAAATAAAAACCGCGAGACAGTTTTTTAACTCTTCTCAGACATTCCAATTTCTAAAACACAGCAAATAACAGATTTCGAAAAAAATTCCCGAGCGCCCCCTAAGCTGTACTGTGGCTCCTTTAAAAAATATTCTCGGTGGCCCCATTGGAGCGGGCAGTGGCCCCCCGTTGAAAAACCCGGCCATACAAGATGACTTGAGGTGAATCACATGAAGGTGAAATACCCTTTGTTTAGTAAGGTGTTTTTAATTAAACTCAAAATATCTTATATTACAATACTTCCCTACCAAAGGAAAATTGTGACATTAAAATTACCACATAAATAATCGCTTAGTTCCAATAAATTTAAGTGATAAGCTTGCGTGCTGCACTGAGAGAGTCTGTGGGCCGCACGCGAACTGTGAGCTGCGTGTTGCTCATCGCTGGACTAAAATATTACTAATATGTGCTTCACATTCAGGAACAAGAAAAAAATTATATACCTGGACATATTATTAATGTCCATTCGAAAATAAAGCAGTTCTAATTTAAGATTTCGACTGAAGGTGATTGGTGGAATTTCAATATTAAATTTGAATCGTTCAAATAATTTACATTCACACAAATTTTGTCACTAACGACTTGGGTTTCGCCTTTCGGCATCTTCAGGCGTTCAAAACGGACGCTAATAAACTCTTTTTCTAGGAAATTTTACAAAATAAAAAAACGCAATTGAACAGTCTTCCGATTTTAAATGAACAGCTACATATGCCGGATTCTCCACTGTTATACCATATATAAATATAATCATAAAACCATTTCCAACAAACAAAAATAAATATAATTCTTAAAACTACTCACCATTCAAATCTGTGGGCATTCCCATGGGCTCATCCTTTTCGCCAGCAATGGCTTTAAGCTCAATGATAATTTCTTATATATAAACACGAAACGTTCATTTACTTAGAGTCAGTTCAAGTTCATCCGTGCACCTGAACGCCTGAATATGCCGAAAGGCAAAACCCGGGTCGTTAGTGACAAAATTTGTGTGAATGTACATAATTTGAACGATTTAAATTCAATCAGTTGAGAATCTCCACTAGGAAGCCATACGCTTCATTTTAGGAGCGGACATAAATAGATTTAAAAAAACGTAATTTTTGAATCTATGGAAATTCGGCTAAGAGATCAATAACCCACATTTATAATTTTGTTTTTTTAATAGCCCATGTCATAAATTTGTTTCATTTTATAGAATACAAAATTTAATAATTATAATTCAATTTCATCTGTCTCATAAATATACAAGTACCATATTAAACGTTAAAATAAATATTTAGCTCAAGCAAGTGAAGTGGTAAGATTTTAATATAAATATTTATATTCGGACTTCAGAGTCTTATCAATTTTATACGCGATGTCATTACATAACCCACTGATTGTAAAACGTTATGACACGGGAACCTTTAGGGTTTTTTATAAATTTTATTATCTAGTCAGTTATCTATATGCAGCAACAAAACAGTATGCAGAGGCATTTAATGCGCGATGGATAAAAAATATTTATTACATTTACAATGGTTAAAAATTGAAATACAACTCAATTCTTCAATTACAAGCTAAAACCATGTTGGCTTATGGCTAATCGATAAATTTAAGTTAAGAAATCATAATTTTTAAGCCAATTGCAAAAAAAAATATTAAATTAAATTTTAATAATTATGTAATCGCTCCCAATGTGGAGCATATGGCCTCCTAATAAAGGTATCTCAACAGTTTGAGATAAATAATTCTTTTATTTGAAGAGTTTATGGATATATAGGATATGGCTAGGACAGGACTGTCTTACCACTAAGTTAACCGCTCTCACTATTCCTCGATATTTAAGAATTATTAAACTAAAAGTTTAGTTATAGTCTGGTCCATGACACAGTGGTCAGTGTCGATGGCTGCCATGAATTCGAATCCTAATATAGCATTTTTTAAATCGATTTATCGATTTCTGTTCGAAGGCACGGGTGTTTGTGATGACTAAAAATTCCCTCCCACCCTTCCGATCCTTCACTAACTGGGCGTAGCGAGAGCGATTAATTAACCCCTAGTCCTGACCAAGCCTTATCCTTTTATCCCTTCTACTACTATATTTGGAAAACGAGAGATTGAGCGACTGAGTAACAAAAGGTTCTACTGAGATACGTCCATTAGGAACGGACACGAAAAGGTTGCAAGATGTATAAAAAATATTACTCAACCAAAATGTAATAAATTAGCGCAGGTTTTGGACAAACATGTTGATGATCTGTGACGCTATTCATTAGCGGCTTGCATCACAAATCCGCTAAGTAACCCAGTTAATACGACGACAGATATCTGATAAATGAAACCAGAAATCCGCGCCCGACCTATTTATTTCACATCTTGCACAATATCCTATCACAAAATTCAATATGAATATTATTGCAGTGGAGTACTGATACAAAACAGGTCTTGTCTAGGACGAAGTGGAACAGTTCAAAGATAGTTTATGAATGTTATTATATACGACTATCAATGCAAGGGAAGTGGTCACATTTTAAGTACATATGACTCATATTTAGGGATAGTTAAAACGGCCTTAGCCGTTACCGGTATACCGGAGTTGTTCGTAATCACAACCAGAGCTTTTCTGAGAAAATTCAAAGCCCAACGTAGGGATTGTAAAACAGGGTGAGTAGATCAAAATCGGTATTTTCATATTTTATACAAAATACCGTCATTAAAAAATATAACATAATTGTGGGGTTATAATGCAAAACGTACTATTTCCAAAACTCGAACTTTTCAGTAGAGTCAAATACCATAACGAATAACACAAACAAAATAACATTTGCGTAAAAATATGGCTTCCAATTTGAAAACGACAGTTTTTTAGACATTTTATCTTAAAACTAATATGACCAGTCGATTCCTCAGGCTTGAATTACTCTATCTTCATACCTAACTCAATATCGCTCATTTTGGAAATAGTACGTTTTGCATTGCACCACAATTATTAACTTGTGACCAATTTTAGGATGTTCACTGGTAATACTTGGTGGAATGGCACTATATTCAAAACAATAAATATGCATTTCTACTAATTCCACTTTTATTCAAAAATATCATCAGGACCGACTTTGTTCGACTTACAGTGATATTCATACAAAATATAATTTGGTGGAATGGCACTATATTCAAAACAATAAATATGCATTTCTACTAATTCCACTTTTATTCAAAAATATCAGGACCGGCTTTGTTCGACTTACAGTGATATTCATAAATAATATAATATAATGAAATAATACACCTTTTTTAATTTTAATTTGATTTGTATAAATAACACAGTAAAATTGTATTCTCTTATCAGTTGGTAATGCTCGTCATAAGCGAAACCAGTCCTGACCTTTTAAAATAAAAGTGGAACGAGTAAAAATTAAAATTTTATTTTTTAACGATAACTAGTGATTTTTGCAAATAACATGGTTCTTTAACCAACAATATACCAAACCAGAAAATCCCGGTATTTGACGTTATCGTGCCCGGGAGTTTCGCAACTAATAGCCAGGATTGGTAACCCTGATCGTATTGCAAAATCGCATATAAATACAGTATAATAATATGCTGAAACACGTTCGCGCATTCAAATCAATAAAACTTCTATTTATTATGTTAATTTTAAGAGCAATTATCATCATTGATATAATTACAAGGCCACCTACTTTTGAGTATAGAATAACTAGGTATATACAAATATTATATTATATTATTTGGGGCAAACGATTATTAAAGATACCTACCGTGCTACTTAATAAAGAGAGATATTTTCATATAAAGACAATCCCTAGATCACAAAAAGGGTCAGGGACACAAACAATAATATTATAATTTGTTGTAACTGCAAAACTCTTTATTTAAAATACTTTGCATTTTTGTCTTTCCGAAAAATTATATCAGCAGTATTTGTTTGTATAAAAGTGTCTGATTTTTATTACAATTTTTGAAATAATAAAGATCATTCTGTACCACCCTTATTATTTTATTTTTTTAAATTTTATTTTACTCCTCCATTTATATGCGCACTATGCAGTTGCTTATTTCACCGATATGGTAGCGCCGGCCCTGACTGTGTGTACTATTACATCTTTTTTATCCATATCCGCTCCCAATGTGGAGCATATGGCCTCCTAATGGAGGTATCACAACAGAAGTTTTTTTTCTACGAGAACTATTTGTTACTTAGTCGCTCAACCTCACTTTTTTTTTCAAAGTGAGTAGTAGTAATAGAAGGGTAAGGCTAAAACAGGACTAGTGGTTGACTAATCGCTATTGCTACACCAAGTTATTAAAGGATCAGAAGGACGGGAGAATAGGAAATAATGTGAATTGACATCATAAACACCCAGTCTTCGATCACAACTTTGATTTGAATAATTCTCAAATTCACTGTGATCTGACCGGGAATCGAACCCAGACCTGCGTGATCAGTAGAGCAAGCTCTAACCAACTGAGCCACACCAGACAACAAATCATTCTGTACCATTATTATTTTTATTTTTTCAAATTTTATTTTACTCCTTATGCGCCCTATGCGGTTGTTTATTTCGCCGATATGGTAGCGCCGCCTCTGACTGTGTGTACTAGTACATCTTACAAGAAAATTATTTAATTCGTATTTATTTTAATACTTAAACTATAAAATACGATAGATGTCAAAGGTAATCAAAATAAATAATGTGATTTAAATTAATAATTGCTTGTTTTATGTTTAGTGTCGATAGCAATAAACGTAAGGATGACATTTAGTTATAATTGGACAATCAACCCGTTTATTTAATTGGATAGGTATTTGCCATATTTCATCTTTTATTGTTTTTCAACTTTATTGACATTTATATTAAATATTATTAATACCAAGGTTTACTTACTGACTTAGTCAACGATAATTATTTTTTGTAATATAAGTACTCAATTAATGTTGATACAAGTTTAATATTATATTTCACATTTTTAGCTAGCAACTACACACTGCAATGAATTATTGAATATAATATACTCAACCCTTTTTTTTGTATTTGTAATGTATTTTAATAATGA
This sequence comes from Himalopsyche tibetana, assembly GCA_030503985.1. Taxonomy (NCBI): domain Eukaryota; kingdom Metazoa; phylum Arthropoda; class Insecta; order Trichoptera; family Rhyacophilidae; genus Himalopsyche; species Himalopsyche tibetana. The sequence continues at coordinate 20,990,523 of JAPJYX010000015.1, read as the reverse complement.
AAAAAATATTACAATTTATCACTACTTGATTATATACGAGTTCTTAGGTATCTATCATCGTTAAAAATTTCTGATACGTTTTGTTAGTTGGGATCTAACGAAGTCTTTTGTTTGTTATTAGTGTCACGTAGACAGCTTCAGTATACACAGTAGTACATTTCCATTGATAAGTTTACGGTAAATTTTTACATATTTTTAAGTATCTATATATTAATAGTCGATAATGTCCGTCCGACCGTCCGTCCGTCTGTTAATTTCTGCTACTACGAAAAATAGTTGTTAGCAAACTTAAACATTATTCCAAAAATTAAGTTATTTACGAGGTCTATTTCTGCTACTACGAAAAATGATTGTTAGCAAACTTAAACATTATTCCAAAAATTAATTAATTTACGAGGTCTATTTTTGCTACTACGACAAATGGTTGTTAGCAAACTTAAAAATTATTCCAAAAATTAAATAATTTACGAGGTCTATTTCTGCTTTTACGAAAAATGATTGTTAGCAAACTTAAACATTATTCCAAAAATTAAGTAATTTACGAGGTCTATTTCTGCTACTACGAAAAATGGTTGTTAGTAAACTTAAAAATTATTCCAAATATTAAATAATTTACGAAATTTCTGCTACTTCGAAAAATAGTTGTTAGCAAACTTAAAAATAATTCCAAAAATGAAATAATTTACAATTTAAATACTGCAGGGCAGGGCTGTCGATATATGCCCCGAGATATATTTGTTTTACTATCAGAATTTCTGGATTATTCCATAAATAGTTTGTAATTTATTTTTCACGCCAGTAAATTTTCTGACTACTTAAAAATGCATCAAAAATCAGTTGAGGTCAACGGGCTTACACCTAGTTGCATATAATTGCATAACAGTGATAAAAACAACACTCCTCCCCCAAAAATGTTTTGAGATTAGGCGAGCCCTTTGTTAACGCATTGGCGGCCCAACGCAGGCTCGAAACATTCAAATAATATATATTTAATTATGTATTTTCAAACCGTGTTCAATAGTCCATAGTGTTGACATTGCATGCTTGGCTGACTAAAGATGATCTGATAGAATACATGCATGTTTGTATATATAAGTAAAAATGAAATTAGTGAAAAAAAATCGGAGTCGTATTTTTTTACACGACTCCACAGCCCTAGTCATATTACGTACGTGAGATATGGTAAAGGATATTTTACCGCAAACTGAGCATTGCAATTAATTGTTAGCAATCCGTATAATCAAAAATCGATAATCAGAGTTTTACTGTAAATCACGTAAGAAGTAAACAGTACGTTAATGTAAGAAACGTATATAATCGAAAAAAAACAGTATGTCACTTTTAAGGTGTTCACTGTCAATACTTGGTGGAATGGCAATATAATAAAAATAATAAAACATTTTTGGTACTTTTTCCACATAAAATTTATTAGATCAGGACCGGTTTCGCTCATGATGAGCATTGTCAACTGATAAGAAAAACAATAAAACAGTGATATTTATACAAATATTGGTTTTTACTTTGGTAATGATAATTCATACCTAATTGGTTTTTGTCATAATAGTTTCATTGCTAAGTGGTCTTCAACTTTTTATTTATAGTTTATTTTCCTTGTATTTTACTTCAATTCTTTTGCTAGGTTGTAATACCAATTGTTTGTCATACCTTGTTTTTATCACTTAACTTTTGTATAAATATCACTGTTTTATTGTTTTTCTTATCAGTTGACAATGCTCATCATGAGCGAAACCGGTCCTGATCTAATAAATTTTATGTGGAAAAAGTACTAAAAATGTTTTATTATTTTTATTAAAACAGTATGTATTTGTCCTAATCCATTCATATAAATTAATTCGGAATATGTTGGTATCAGAATCAATAGTCGAACATGAATACTCAGGGAAAAGCCCAATTAATATTATAATAGTATGGTGATTCTACTCTTTGGAAGGAAAAAACAGCTCACGTACATAATTCTCCAGATACCGCTGGTACCCAGATGACCTTCATCCAGCATTAAATTGAAGCAGCTGATATTGAAGACGTCCTTTGGACACCTCTCAAATTCGTCTTGCAGCTCTTTACGTTGGGTTTATGGCAGAATGCGGGTCACACCTGTAGCTTCTTACAAATTTAACGGTCATTCTGACAATGTGAACAAAATGTGGGTATGTTTTTTTTCATTTAAACTACGTACGTACTTTGTTTCTTTCACCTGTTCTGGCCGATGGGATTAAAGTTTACTCTGACAAGGTTGATTGAGTTGAGATGCTTATATGTAATTCGACTGCGGAAAAGACAAAGGACGTAACCCACACACAGCAAATTTTACAGGAGGAACGAAAAACGTGTTTTAATGATTATGGGCCATATGCAAATTATGAAATATACACAACCTTAAAGTGCACGTAGACTTTTTAACTGGTGTTTAATTGAAATAATCTAATATTAATTAAATAAATTATCTAGGAAAAACCTATTGGTATCAATTTTCACAAGCTGATATTTTTTTAAACTTAAAAGCTAAATTTAGATACTAATTTTTCATTTGCCGCTTACATTCTTTTGATAGTACATGTATCAAGTTTGATACATCGTGGTTATGGAAAAAAAAACTGTTATGAAAAAACTGTAGGTTACGTCCTTTTTCTTTTTCACAGTCGAATATGTATATATTTTAATTTCAAATACTTAAAAATTCACATTTTGCAGGTGGTGTCAATGTTGATTATTTTGATATCATTAGTAACTCTCTTGGCTTTAATATTGTAATTTACTGATATATCAAGACTTAGAGCAGGGATGTCCAACTGAAATCACTTGTTGTGCCAAATAAAATAATGCATGTGTCTGATGGGCCACACATAAATGCTTTAAGACTTAATATTAATATGAATATTAAACAAATCTTGTCGGGTCCTATGACGCAGCGGTTGGCGTTGTTGGCTTCCGTGCTCCCGGATCTCACAGTCCCAGTACGAACAGCGCTTTTTCGATCGGCTACGGAAGGCCCGGGTTCAAATCCCGGTACGGACAGTTTTTTAAATTGATTTTTCAATCGATTTATTGATTTATGTTCAAAGGTATGGGTGTTTGTGATGTCTTAATTTCCCTCCCACTCTTCCCATCCTTCAATGACCGGGCGTAGCAGGAGCGATTAGTTAATCACTAGTCCTGTTCTAGTCTTATCTTTCTATCCCTACTACTCTCTTTCGAAAAAGATGAATGACTAAGTGACAAATAGTTCTCGTAGAAAAACTTGTGTTGAGATACCTCGGAGCGGACATAGAATTTAAAAAAATAGTATACGGATAAAATACTATACAGATAAAAAATTATATATAGATATATTATTACATATAATTTGTGTGGAACGTAATATTATAGTTCATTAAAATACAAGCTAAGTCTGAACTCATTTGTAAACTATATTATTGTATGATAATTCGACTGTGGAAAGGAAAAAGGACGTAACCCACAGTTTTTCTAAAACAGCTTTTTTCGATTATCACAATGTATACAACTTGAAACACGTTCTATCAAAAGGATGGAAGCTGAAAATGCCGAATTGGTATCTAAATTTAGCTCTTAAGTTTGAAAAAGATGACCTTGTAAAATGTTAAAACCAAGAAAAAAGGCTGAAATAAAGGTTTAACTTAGACAATGTCTTTAATTAATATTCGGTTATGTCAATTAAACACCAATTTAGAAGTCTCCGTGCACTTCAAGGTTGTGTAAAATTCATAATTTGCATATGGCCCAAAATCATCAAAACTTGTTTTTTGCGCCTCCTGTAAAATTTTATATCCGTGGGTTACGTCCTTTTTCCTTTCCACTGTCGATATGCATCTGTTTTGTATGCACAAAATCGGTCCACGATCCATTTCACTGAATTCAACTATTATTATATCTTTACTAGTCGCGAGTGAGTATTTCATTCGATTTCTAATCGTATAATATGTAAATAAAAGATTACAAATTTGACTATTTGTACATACGAAAACATTTTATATTATATTAATACATATATTTGACAGAATAAATAAGTTTTCGTAATAGGTAAGTATAGATAAGCAACATCTGTCACTTTATTTATATTTATACAATTATACAAGTATTATATATGTGGAGTTCAGGTTTTACGCCAGCTGGTAATTAATCATTTACTATAATCAGAAACAAACATTTAATGTTTTCTTTCAATAAACATTAAAATATCATTATCAATAAGCCGCTTTAATGATTAGCATAATTAATTATATGTTGATCACACAGCTTGGAAGTATAAGAAGATATACGTAACAGAAAGAGAGACGATTTACTTGAATCTGTCTTATGTAGGAATGGGTATCATACGGTTTCCTATTTTCCCAAGAGTGGTCCTTTGACTCGTCAGAATTATTTGGTTTCATTTGTTGTCCATTTACTATATACTGGTTGTACTCGGTCAGAATCAAGCTCCTTTTGTTAAACGCATGCATCTTGACCAGTCGTGGAGAACCTTTTGGCTACTCTGGTGCGGCCTTTTGACGTGATCGGCCAATTCTGCTCATTTTTGTAAATTCTTGGGATGTTGGATTTCAAAATTCCCGGAAGACCTAAAAAAGGTCTCTCGCTGGTAATTTGGGAAATCTGCAAATTTCTGGGCCTTAGAAATTGGCATGAAATTGTTTTCGACCAGATTCCCTAGTCAATAGTCAATTTACAGCGGACTTATGTTGAATAAAATCAGAAAAATTAATGTGGCCTTTAGACAAGAAAAGGTTCCCCACCCCTTATATTGCCAGTGCAACTTTATGGATGCGAGTCATGGCTCCGAACAAAAACACATACTAACCAAATATGTACCGTGCTTTGAAAACATATTATGCCTGCAGCAAATACTAGGGGTACAGTGTTTTGACGTAATCAGGAATACGGATATAAGAGAACGTACCAATTAGGCACTTTTTACGTCCAAAATAAAAAAAAAAGCTCCGATGGACCTCTCGTAGACATATTATGTATACTGCAGATGCCCTAGCCTGAATCATGCATGTCTCTTCTAAAAACTGAATGGATTCTGTCGTCGTAGAAACCTCAATAATATGAATTGAAAGTATGTATATAAATTGTGTAAAATAATTGTTCAGCGTCACACAGAAAGCGTTTATTTAATTTAAAAATTCTTTTCAATTTCTTTTTTATCGCACCAAAGTAACACGACAGACAAATTAAGACACTTTTTGATAAAGCCTTTATCAAGTCACAAACGTTATATCGTTGGTCCACGGCTCACGCCAGATTTTTTAAAATGCTATATAAAAGTTGTTAATTATTCAATTGATCAGACTCGATTGTTCTTTGATTTTGTAATATTGATTGTTTTGTTTCTAGTAAACTTATGGCCTATAAGGAATACATAGTTACATAAATCGACACATGATGCCATGCTTACTAAGATTAATTCAGAATATAATTAAGTAGGTGTACAAACTTTAAGAACGTTTGCATCTACAGAGGAGATAGAGGTGCCACCGTCGTTGAAGTTTACGTGCATGGTTTTACGTCATTATATTATGACAGTATTGAGTGTGCCAATCTAACGATTAATTATCTATTTTTTAATTAATAACAACAAAATATACCCAATTTAGTGTAGTGTAAAACATTTGAGTACTGTACTGAACCAATGCATGTAAAAATAATAATAAAAAATACATTTAAAGAAATCTAATCCGTGGCGCGGTGTACAATGTTGTTGATTTCCGTGACAGATCTTATGGGTTGAAGTCCCAGTACGAATGGATTATTTTTTACAAGATTTGTCGATATCTGTTCGAAGGTATAGGTGTTTTTTAATACCTAAAAATTTCCTCCAATCTTTTCAATCGTAAAACAAAAGGGCTTAGCGAGAGCCATTAATCAACCATTAGTACTGTCCATGCCCCATACTTTTATTTCGTATCTATTAAAAAACAACTTAGTTAAAAAACCTTCTGTTGATATATCTCCATTATGATGCCATTTGATCCACATTAGAAGCGAGCATGGATTAAAAAACACAAAGTTACACATGCTTAAAAAATAGCACTATCCTTTTAAATGTAGAGCATATGGGTTTGTATACAAATAGCATCTACACTTTCAACAGATTTCATTTAACGGGACTCGCTTTGAAGTATTAACTCAATCCCTAATAAAACGATAACACATCGAAAAATAATTATAGTGTTATGAGGAGGCTGGTGCCATACTAAAAGAAATAGTTCATCTTCTTATAGAATTTTAAATCAACAAAGACTTTTTAAATAATTTGTAATATTATGTGTGATCTTATTATAAATATAATTCGAAGATCGTTTTCAAGCTTAAAGCATTTTTCTCTTCTTCTTCGGGGCCGAGTTAATAATCCTGAAATTCTCATGACTATTAATTTACATGCTCCCAATTTATTCTTACGTGGGCGAAACAATGAGCAAAAACTTTTATTTCTAAAAACTTATACCTCGCTTAGGAGGTATGAGTCACCAGTTCCAAGGGCCGTTCGACTAATCAACGCATTGCCTAGAGAAGTGGACATTTTTGGTGATGGTATTTGTGAACTGTTTCATAAATTTTTCTTTTGTATTTCTTGATTTTTTATGTTGAATTTGATGTACTGTATATTTTTATTTTATATTTTGTCTTATTATATTTTTCAAGTGCAAGGCGAATTGGCGTCAGCTGTTATGTCATGTACTGTAATTTTAATTTTTAACAATAAATAAATAAATAAATAACTCCATATTTTTACTAAATTGTCAACCTGCTGTGGCAGTCTCAAGCCAGCCCAGCTAGTATTATCCAACCAACATAAGATGGCCAACTCCATTGGTTGATTAACTCGGTCGAACTCGTATGTGAGGAAATTGGAGAGGGCTCAAGTTCGCAGGCAAATCGCTTACCTGATTATTCGGACAATTTAGTTTATCTCCAGTAGTTGGAACTATTGGAGTTAGTACATTACTTACATCATAGTATGTATATACCACGTGGTGGTATATCATTTACTTTTGGCTTATCCAACTTGTGGTCCGCGTACCACATGAAGCCCAATTGAAAATGTTGTATGGCTCATTCAATGTTTTCAACTTTCTATGCATTTTAAATGTTGTTATTGATATAAGATATTACATTTTACATTTGTGAGGGACGAATTATTATATGGGTTGTCATGCCGTCGCAAGACATTCGTTTGTAGTAATGTAAGTGTTATGCAGGACAGCGTTAGCCGACTGAGCAAGACAGAACAAATGTAGTGCAGTTCTATTGCATGGCTGTGGCACATGCCTGTTGATATATCGCTCTAATAAGCAGAGTAAAAGTGAGACGACTGTAATTCTATCAAATGACACTGATTCTAAAATATGGAGAAATTCGTTCAATATGCACATGCGCATCAATGATGATCACGTGATTATAAAAAAAATGCTTAGGTGAATTAGTACAGCCGGTGACTTGGGGATTAAAAGTGTGGCATATTCGAGGCATGCAATATTTTATTTGGCCCACCAAATGATTTCACTTGGACACCCTTCTGATTTATTTAGTAGCTGATTTTGTAGGTTGAGACAATAAATTACACACAAATACATATTGTTTTAAATAAATTTTAATACTTTTTAATAAAATTAAAAAAGTGCTATAAAGAAGATGACGAAGTGTATTGAAGTTGATAGCTATTTCGACATTGTATTATCATTATCACTATGTCAAACTCGTATAGAATCGTTCACTGTCTAGAGCAGTGAAGGGGAACCTGCGGTCTTTTGGTTACTCTGATGCGGACTTTTGACTTCAAAAAATTATATGCAAGCGTTTGGAAAAAGATCGTAATCAACCCATTATATATTCGACAGTCGAAAAAAAGGGGGGGTGTCAACGTTTTCTTTACTTTGGCCTTATGTTAATTCAGATAATTGAATGTGGCCTTCAGAAAGAAAAGTTTCCCCACTCTTGGTATAGAGCTTAGGTCAGGAATACACATTAAGGAAATTATTAAATAAAATAACCAATAACGATTCACAAATGCTTTTTTATTTCGGATTCAAATTCATTCGTCATTGGACGGGACGCATTAAATAAAATATAAACATAATTAGGAAACAAATTAAATGGTCAGAATTTAAATCAATTTTTGGTCAGAATAAAAGTATGAACGGTCAGAATATTTAATAACAATTTTCGTTAGTGTGTTAGGTTAAGTTACGTTAGGTCTTTTTTTTAATGTCATTTAAATTAAGACTATTTATTCTGACCGATGTATTATGACCATTTAATATAAATTCTGACCAATGTTATTTAAATTCTGACCAGAAAAATACGAGCCAAATAATTATGAATGCGAAATGCACATTTGTATAAAACATCGTATCGCCCTTACCGGGGTGGTAATAAAAATGATGAATTCAGGTACTCAATAAACCTACTGCACATCAGAATTTTTACGACACACTGTATCTTAAAATGCCTAAGATATTATAGCATTGTGTATTGTGAGTTATATTTACGATCGCATCGAGTTTTTTGGGTCACAGTTTATTTTGGATACAACCAAACCAAAAGTCACGAACGATATTTTTTCGTTTGTTGAATTGGCATTGCTTTAAAACTCAATTATAATATTTGAGAAAATATTAAAAGTATTTAGTTTTACAAAAATATTATGAATTGGTAGGTGTTTCAGATTCATGTAATCGTCAAAACTGTTTTTGTATTTGATATAAAGCTTTGGATGGAAGCAGTTCTGACGTAAGGTTATTTGGCGCCATATGCAACGGTTATTAGAGCGTCCCCCTTTTTTAAAATAATGCAGTTAAAACAATTCGGGATAATTTATTAGATATATTTTTTACATATCCATGTCCGCTTCCAATGTGGAGCACATGACAACATAATTGAAGTATCTCAACGGAAGTTTTTTCTACGTGAACTGTACTGTCAGTCCCTCTACCTCTCTTTTTAGAATTAGATAGAATACAATACATAACTACAACGAAAAAATACAAACATCGAAATAGAATAAAATGTACTATTAGAGTATATAAAAATAATTTTAATATTCCATTTATGCGCCCCCTAATGGTTTGCACTTTAGGCGGTTGCCTATTTCGCCTATGTGGTGGCGCCGGCTCTGGATGAAAGTTAGTTATATGATATATTATGTTTAACTAACAATATTATTTTCGGCTCCGTGGTTAAGTTGTCTACGTCAGTGCTTCCCAACCTTTTTCATGCTACGGACCCCTAAATCTCAAAACAATAATATGCGGACCCCTGTTTTTTTTTATTTCACATGTTCATATAGTATCACAAAGAACGAAAATTTTCACGGACCCCCGCGACAAACCTGTGAACCCTAGGTTGGGAAGCATTGGTCTACGTCACTGGTTTCAGTGGCAGTGCTCATGGTCATGGTAGAACTATATTAATGGATAGTATTAAAATCTGAAAAATATTTTTTTATCAATTATATGCCGCCTGTGTGGTCGAGTGGTCAACGTTGTTGGCTTCGGCTACGGAGGGCCAGGCTCAAATCCCGATACGGACAGTTTTATAAATTGATTTTTCAATCGATTTATGAATTTTTTTTCAAAGCCATGGATGTATGTGATGTCTTGAATTCTCCCCTCTCACCCATCCTATCCTATGAATGGAACGTATCGAGAGCGAATAGCTTACCACTAATCCTGTCCTAGCCCTATCCTTCTATCCCTTCTCTCTTTGGAAAAAGAGAGGTTGAGCAACTGAGTAACAAGCAGTTCTCGTAGAAACACTTCCGTTGGGATAAACTCCATTAGTAGTCCATATGCTCCACATTGGGAGCGGACATGGTTTAAAAAATAAAAAAAAATCTTATTGGCGTGCATGTGAGCCTCGCACACTTTATACACGCCACGAGCCGGACCTGATAATATGTATCTAAATTATGAAAGAATAATACTATTCATCGGTACTTGATTATATACAGAGGACTGGCTACAAGGACCTGGACATAAAATGGTTTCATCCCTAGAAATTTTTAGCAAGTCTAATATGTTAGAATCTAATGAAGCATTTTGTTTATTATTACTGTTAATGTTTAGTAGAGTTCTGCACGGGCCAAGATTTTACAAAATTACCCGGTCCGAGCCTGAAAGACTCGACCCGGGCCCGAGTCTAATACCACAATTGTTACCCGAACCCGACCCGAAGTCCGGATTTATAAACTCAACAGACCGAAAAAAACCGGTTTTTACAAATTTACAACAATTTACGATTCTCTATAGAACTAGTAATAATTAAAATCATCATCGCTGACTTACGACACGAACATAGTCTGAAATATTTTTCTGAAGAATAAATTCCTTACCCGGGCCCTGCCCGAGCCCGGATCTCAATTGCCCTTACCCGCCCGAACCTGGCCCACGGGCCGGGCCGGGTAAGAACCCGCGGGTCTGGCCCGGGCCCGTGCAGACCTCTACTGTATAGGTATCCGCTTCTGTACTTTTATTCTGGGAATCGTGTTAGAACAAAAATAATTCGTATTAATTAATTTATTTATATCATCTGTGGAAAGGAAAAAGGACGTGTCCCACAGTTTTTTCAGAATAGCCTTTTTTCGATAATCACAATGTATCTAACTTGATACACGTTCTATCAAAAGGATGTAAGCTGAAAATGCTGAATTAGTATCTAAATTTAGCTTTTAAGTTTGAAAAAAGATGGGCTTGTGAAAATTGAAACCAAGAAAAAAGACTGAAAAAAAGGTTTTTTCTAGACAATTTCTTGAATTATGTCATGATTATGTCAATTAAACAATAGCTTAGAAGTCTCCGTGCACTACAAGGTTTTGTTTATTTCATAATTTGCATATGGCCGAAAATCATCAAAACACGTTTTTTGTGCCTCTTGTAAAAATTGCTCTGTACGGGTTACCTCATTTTTCTTTCCCACAGTCGATATATTATATACTATATTGAAATATTAATTTACATAATTAATTTAGTATTCGTTTTTCCTAGTGGAACTAGTTATTTCAAAATTAGGTTTTAAAAAAATCGTGTAAAAAAGTTTATTATTACATAATGACTTTTGTTCCATCTATATACTGAAAGAAAACTGCTGGCAATTCTTTCTCATTACGAGTGCAGTGCGAAATAAAATTAACTTACGTTTTAAATAAACACTTTCAGTACAAAGTAATAAGACTTGCCGGACTGACATATGTGGAATGTGTTTATTTTATTTTATTATCAATGTGGTTAAATTTTAAAAAAAACCAAACATGGAGACTGAAGCTCAAAAACCTATTGTTAAAAAAGCCACCATGTTTTAACACTCAACCGCATTCCATGGCGATGGATCACACTTATTTTTTGCATCCATTTTTATAAATATTTTTCTCCATATCCGCTCCCTAGTCGGAGCATATATCCACCACATGATTCCTCCAAGATTATCTGTCCCCCGCTAGTCTTCTTGCTTCCTCCTATGTCATTCCAGCGTCCGTAGCTCTAATGAATATTAGAATTCTTGAATCCATTTCCTTTACCAATATAGGGACAGTGGCTTCTTCATGTACGGAGTGTACATGTTGTACATGTTTGTTACGGGTGATTGAGCTAGGACAAGACTAGGGATAAAAAAAGCACAAACACCCATGCCTTTGATCGAACAGAAATCGATTGAAAAAAACCTGCTGTTCGTTCTGGGAGTTGAATCCGTTAGATTCGACTCGGAAGCCATTTTACCGTGGACTAAAAAAATCATGAATGGAAAGATGTTTTTTTTTCCATTTTTAATAAAAACATAACCTTCCATGGTCACAATTTGATGTTATATGTTCAATACATCATAACCTTCACTCTGCTCAAATGAAGCGACGGTGAAATGGTCGATCTATAACAAGTTCACTCAATATCATGTAATTTTTATTATCTAACGTTTTTGAGCTGAAAACATTGCTTAAAAAAACGATAAAATACAATCTTTTAAAAGGTGGCAAAGTCCTCAGGTTCTACTACAAAGAAGCTTTCATGTAAAATGGCAGGCATCTGGTATCATTCATTAATTAATAAATGACGAACTTTTATTTTGTATAGAATAATAAGTATCATGAGAAAAATAAGATTTTTAACTCGTTTAACTGACTCTTGGCACCTGCGACAGGTGTGATGGCACGAGCACACCCTGTTATCACTTATAAATATTAACAAATATATATTATTTTATCTCGGAGTGTAAAAAAACTCACTTATGAAATAAGCCGTCATAAAACTTCGCAAGTTACTTTGAAAATTGAAATTTCTTTCTGAAACGAATACAAACATGATTTTGATGATGTATTTTCAAGCCCGGCTTATTCCAGAAGAGTTGAAACATGTACCATGAATGTAATTTAGTAGATAAAAAATATTTTTGAAAGCATTTTTAGAAATCAATCTCAAACATGGCTTCGAAGACAACATACAAAATATCATGCCAAATTCATGTACAACTAAAAACACGTTTAAAATGTATTTACATTATTTTTAAAATGATATTTAAGTTTAATTTTTAACCATTTTGGAATGAGCCGTGTTTGGAAATAATACCGTCACATATATATGTAGGAATTTCGTTTGTACAATCAACTCTTTTTTTGCATGATAGATACGTTCCACAAAAAAGCGTGTACAACTGTTATATAAAACCATAAGATTAGTTGCCTAAAAAATAAAATAATAAAATGCTATTTTGATACATTGTGGTATAAAAATCGTGTGAAAAGGGAATAATGAATATCCAAAAAATAAATTACACAAAATTTGTTCGTAATAGGTATTTTAATTTAGAAAAAAAAATACTATTCCTCTATTATATACGAAAACTTTTATAAGGGACCGGACATTAAACGCTTTCATCGCTAGAAAATTCTGGCGCATCCAATGTATAAGGAACTAATGAAGCCTTTTGTTTGTTATTACTGTATTGTGTTGAATTCTTTTTTTATTACGAAATCCGTTATCCGCTATATATTTCCTAGATTATAGTTGTGTTCGAATTTACCATTAGTCTCCAATTTAGCTTTACATATTACGCTTTTTTTTAAATTACATTTTAGAGATATTAAACACCTTATTTTTTGTCAATTTATCACCACTTAAAAATGGTCGTATGGTGCGTTTAACTAACAATCAATCGTACCTCTCTATCCAAAAAGCATGCTGAATAATTGATATTTGATTTACAACAGATCTTTGTAAATAATTAATATAATAATAAAAATAGCTTTTAAAAGAATATATTTTCATATAATTGTGTTAACATATCAACGTATTTAGTTCTATAGTTTTACAGTTCACCGTTTTACAGATAATAGAGTAAAGAGCAATATATATTGTGAATGTTTTCTTAGCCAATATAGCTGAACAAATGCAGGCTTAAACTGTAGTTCTGACGAAGGTACACTACAGGGCCGGCGCCACCATACAGGCGAAATAAGCAACCGCCTAGGGCGCAAACCATTAGGGGGCGCATAAATAGAGTATTTAAAAAAAATATTTACTCAAATATTAATAATAAATACAAGTACATCCTATCTTATTGTGATGTTTGTAATTGTTCGTTGTAATTATGTATCGTATTCTATATGATTCTAAAAAATGAGTTTGAGCGATTATATAAAAAAACAGTTCACATAGAAAAACTTCTGTTGAGATTATTAGGATGCCATATGCTCCACATTGAGAGAGGTCATGGATTCATAAAACATATATACATATATATGTCATGATTCCGAATGGATTTATTTTCATTATTTCGAAAAACAGTGGACAATTTGTTAAAAAGGGTGGGGACCAGTAACCGTTGCCTAGGGCGTCAAATAACTTCGCGCCGACACTGGGTGCACACCGAAATAGCTATAAACAAATATTATAAAAAGCTGCGCTGCATCAGTTGAAAATGCTCGCCTGATCGTTATAAATAAAATTGGATACAAGTGCAAAGGAAGATTGTATTTTTGTTAATATAATGCCTTTCCACCAAGTATTAACAGTGAACACCCTTAAAAAAGGTTATAAAAAACTGTATAACTAAATACCTTGCTACTGTTTGCCTATTACAATGGAGTTATGCCAAGCAAATGCGAATCAAATCAATCAAGAATTAATTTTCCTTGTAAGAAAATAGATATAACGTTATAATATACTCATTGATTATTGGCGATGTGAAACGTAAACCGGAATTGTTTGTCCTTTCTGAGCAATTTTCCGATCAAATTTTTATAACCTAAAGCTACAGTAAATGGGAAAAAATGTGTACGATAAAAACTATAGGCCTAGAGGTCAGATGACAGCTGATGCCAAATAAAAAACATGTCGTCAAATAAACAGCTGATGTCTTGCGGCGTAACGGATAACGAAAAGAATGCCAAAAACAGGCAATGAGTAATGACATTCTATAGAAAAGCGTACGCTCAGGGCATTATGTTAATATAATACATCATTTTTTTTATCGCCATTTTTAAGTGATTAATATTTCACCTGCTTAATAAATTGAGCTTTCGAATTTGTCGTAATTTTACATTTGAGTGAACGTTCTCCTGGCGCATCTTTGTTCGTACTACGTCAATATTGTAAGCCATATTACACGGTTGCGTACCATATTCACTAAACAGTAAAACCCCAATTTACACTAAAGTCGGGACAGTGTAATTCGGGGTATTTTAATTGGGGGAGTGAATCTCATACAGCATAAGGGGTTCGGTTTTTTCCGCAAAAAATGCAAAACTAAGATTTCCCTTAGTTTAGGAAGTATTTAGTTACTAAGTGATAAAATGCAAAGCGCGCCAAAATCCAACACATAGATAGTTGCCCGGCTATACGTGTATAGCCTGGCACGTGTTGAATACACAGACGCTAACCAACATTTGACTGTATGCGCCGCACAGACGACCGTCTCGTAGGAACGACAATGGAATGCGACACTGCAATTCGGGGATCTGCGGCGAATATTTCAAGCCGACGCGCAATTGGGGGTTTCACTGTATTTACCTCACCGTGCTATGATTCTGATTGGAGACACAGCGATTAATTTATTTATTGACTTGGCATTTACTTGGTAGAACTCCATTATAATAGGGTAAAAATAGAAACGTATTTAGTTCTACAGTTTTTATATTTATTGGTTGATAGCTATTTCGGCTTTCGCCATCGTCAGCACTAGCTAGACCAGGGTGTCCCAAACTTATAGTGCAATGGAACACTTTGCAAATCTGGAAATGTTAACGGAACACAGCTTTTTTTTAGGTCGGTAATTCATAAAAGTAATTTTTAGTGAAATTTTGAAAAAATATATGTTAATAAATCACAAATTATTTATTTATTAACTATTTTTATAGCATGTTACACACAAATATGATAAAATAAAGCTCTTAGTGATTCAAAATCTCTGCCTGTACCAATGTAGATGTTTGAAATCATCACTCGATTTTTAATATGAAGATTTTTAAATGTGCCGCACCGTAGATTACAATTCCAAATTTTCGCGGAACACCTATTAAGGTCTCACGGAACACCAGTGTTCCGCGGAACATAGTTTGGGAAACCCTGAGCTAGACGATGGCGAAAGCCGAAATAGCTATCAACCAATAAATATAAAAAAAACTGTTGAACTAAATACGTTGCTATTTTTACCCTATTACTAACGATTAATTCTCAACTAGGTCTCTTTGAATGATCTCTCTTATAATATTTGAAACAATTCATCATCGACGTAAAATGTGCTTCGCATTGAAAGTTTTAAAAATATGTTAGGAAGGACTTGAGCTTTCAATATGTTTTTATTATAGTAAACGACTTGAAATTACTTTATAGCTCTATTGTTTCCGATCTGTAGCGGTTTGCAGCCACTGGACCAGGTGAAATATTTCATTGAGTGAATACGGGATTCGTGATTGTAGATATGTTAAGCCAACAGAATATTTTGCTCATTCTACAGAGTAAATACCAATTCAATCAATCAAGAAAAAATATCCACTGAATATCCCGAAATGGTTTTATTGTAATAAAATAGGTATATTTTAAGTATGACTAACAAATTAGCACGACTTTTTGACAACGTTTTTTGTTAGTCAAAAGACGGTATTCGTTCACCTCTTCCATTACATGCGCTGAATTCACATATGGGTGGGAAACCTTTTCTTCTCTAAAGGCTGCATTTATTTTCTGATTCGACATAAGGCCGCAGTAAACATTTAACAGCTTAACGACTGCACGTTTTTTTAAATAAAATTTCACCTGGCGAAATAAAATTTTAATTTCAATAAATTCACTATAATTTGTAAGCAAATTGAGATATCTTTACAAAATTTAATTTTCTTAGCTTCCAGATACTTCGCCTATACGCATATATGTGTCCACCGGCCAGCAACCTTTGTTTTTCAAAGACTCAAATACGCGTCCACGGTCGTTAAGCTTTAATAGGGAATCTTCGGCCGGAAACAATTTCATGCCAAATTCTAAAGCCCAGAAATTTGCGAATTTCCCAAAATTACCAGCGTGGATCCTTTTTTTTAGGTCTTCCAAGGATTTTGACATCGAAAATCTCAAGAATTTACGAATTTACTTACAGAATTACAAAATTGGCCAGATGGCCGCAGGTTCCCAATGCCGGACATAGCCCTTTAATTCTTATAGATAATAATATTTTTCTTCGAATTTAAGATACGTAAAGTAAACTATGTAATAGGAAGTATGTATTAACTATTTATAATAGTTAAATAAAAGCAAAGAATTAACGTCTTATAGTCAAAACATCGTATATCATAATTTGCACGGTTAGCCAATAGTCTAGTGGAAAAGAATTACGACTGGTGGTCGCTTTCATCTTTCGTTATAAATCACTATTTATTTATTTGTTTATAAAACTCGCCATTTTAAGCTCGAAGCTTTTGATAGAGTTTATGCCGTTTTGTTATTGCTTGACTTACTGAATGCGCGAGAGAAGTGCATTCGGTCGCAATTATAGTCGTTGTCAACCATTGTGATATTACACAAATTTAAAGGAAAATCTATAATGATATTAGATTGACAATATATATGCCGTATTCATCGAAGACGATTACAAAAAGTGACGAAGAACTTTGAACGTGTCTGATCGCTTGTGAAACGAAATTACATCAAAATAATGAAATTTAATATTATCCAATAGTCAGCCAAGCATAAATTTCGTAATAAGCATTGATTCTTCTTCTGTGTCTTGCTAATATTACAAATCCTCGGAATTTATAATTGATTAAATCAGTTAAATTTGCTAATACTTTTGTTCTATCAATTACCAATAAGGTTAAAAAAATATCAACGTACTTTAGTTCTATATTTGTAGTACTAAAATACTTGGATATTTTTTCATCATATTACAATAGAGTTGTACCAAGTAAATGTCACTTCAATCCACTCACCAATTACGTTACAACCAGTAAGCGATCCTCTGCAACAGGCTGTAACACACGGTGGTATCAACATTTTAGTATCATCACTTTTATTGAGCTTTGTAAATTTTATCTGTTATTTCAAGGTTCAATCGACATATAACTTTTTTTTTCTTTGCATAACCGCTCTTAATGTAGAGAGTCTGAACTTATAATTAAAGAGTTTTTTACAAGAACTGTTTGGTAGCCAGTCGCTCAACCTCTCTTTATTGAATCGAGCAGTAGGGGTAGAAATGATAAGGCAAGACAAGACTAATTGTTGGCTAATCATTTTCGCTATACCCCGTTATTTTAGGATTAAAATGGTGCCGGAAATTTTTAGTAATCACAAACATCTAAGCCTTTGAACAGAAATCGAAAAATCTATTGAAAAAAATCATTATTCGAATCCTTGGGATTCGGCATAGAAGCTTACGATATTGACCACTGTGCCTTGGATCCTACGAAATGCATTTTTTTAAATATTAATTTATTGTCTTCTGATTAAAATGTTGAGCACTCCCTCTTATAAAACGATACATTTTGACAGGAAAGGGCCATAACGGCGAAATGCACATTAAATGCACCGGCTGCAATTAAAATAAAAAGCGCATTTTGTGACTTTCGAGGTATTTCATCTCTTGAGAAAGCATTAAACGGCATCTTTTATTGGCTTACGTTTTGACCAATGAACTGTGGGATATTTCGCGTCTCGTATCTAGTATCCGATTATTTTTATTAGGAAACTTTACTTTAATGTTGAACTACTTTATTTAAGAATCTTAAAAACACTCAATGCTGTAAAATACTCGCTTAATATAAGTAAAAACGTAGTCTCTTATTTTTAACTTCTCTGCTACACAATAAAGTGTATTTAAAGTATTTCAATATGTTGTATGTTAATTAATTATCAAAAAAATATATAACATACAAATTGGTAATGTTCTGAAAAAAACATTAATCCAACTCAATCACGTTTACGTGGAATATGTCGACACCATTCAATATCGTTGAATAATGTTTAAATTTTCCCCGGTAGCATCCTCAGATGGAAATTTACCTTAGAAGATTAAGCAATGATTTCTTCGGTTATCGTTAGGATTTTAAAAATATGTTTCTCCAAGTACAAATAATATCATGTTGCCTTCCTACAATCCAAAAGAAACATTTTAAAAAAAAACAAAAAAATGCTGAATGTCAAAATTATTAAATGTGAAAAATGTTTTTTTTTATTCGTAGTTATGTATATACATATTTGAATTATGCATACAATCATACAATACATATACAGCTTGAATATCATATACAATACATAATACAATAATTGTATTGCCTAGTGAAAGTTTTATCCATTCAAAAAATAAAATACTCATTTGTTAGTAGAATTAGTATTCCATTTTTATAAAATAAGATCAGGACCGGTTTCGCTCATGACGAGCATTATCAAGTGAGAATATAATACAAAGTTACAGTGTTATTAAATTTATTCAAACGAACATGAAATTTATAAGGTGTAATAAACAATTATTATTGAAAGGAATTTACAAATAAAGGTACAAAATATGAATAAGTGACACTAAATTGACAAAAATGAATATGTTTAATACCTCTAAAATGTAATGACGAATCTCATCTGATAAGAGAGTACAATATTACAGTTTATTTATACAAAACAATATAAAATCAATAGGATGTAGCAAATCTGTTGGTATTGAAAGGAATTTACAAATAAATGTTTACGATATGAATAAGTGACACTAGATTGACGACGTTTTTTTTATTTCCTCTGAAACATAATTACAAAATTACCGGTAAATTCGAACGTCATTATAATGTGGTATTTTTAAAACAATAATAACTACTAATCGACGGTTTAACTACATCCGCGTAACGCAGTGAAATAGTCAATCAGTTGGCAATGCTCGTCATTAGCAAAACCAGTCCTGATCATCTTAAATAAAAGTGGGATTAGTATATTGACAGTTAAAACCCTAAAAGTGAAATATTCAATCTCCTTTCAAATATACATACCATTTTAGAGATTCTGGGTTTAGTTTGAACTAAAATACATCGGGCCATATTATTATGTGTTTACATTGCTTAATGACATAATTAATTTAAACTTCTATTAACATGTATGTTTTGAAAGACACCGGAAGTTTATCTAATTACCCCGATAAATAA
Source organism: Himalopsyche tibetana (assembly GCA_030503985.1). Taxonomy (NCBI): domain Eukaryota; kingdom Metazoa; phylum Arthropoda; class Insecta; order Trichoptera; family Rhyacophilidae; genus Himalopsyche; species Himalopsyche tibetana. The sequence goes on along the minus strand of JAPJYX010000015.1, from coordinate 20,970,884 downwards.
ACATTCTTTGAAAAGCAGGTGCTGAGATTTTTTTCTGAATTATATAATTTAATTACAGAATTTTTTATGTATATAGAGTTGCTTCATTTTTTTTCCACTGATTCTCTGATAATTTAACACAATTACTTCAAGACAAGATCAAATCGACAGGTGGAAAACCATATGTGTTTTACGAATATTTATTATTCATCAAAATCTCTCCTTGTCTAGAAATCATGCTACGTAATAATCAATTTTTATTTTGTATTGCATTGCAAAGCCCTTTTCTAGCACTACTTCATTTCGTCAATACAAAACATCTGATTAAGTATATGATTAACTAATCACTGAAACTGGTGTCATAATTCTCGAGTAACTATTTTGAATTTGACAGAATTTTTATTCAACATTGATAGTTTTCGATGTAACGATGTAATGTAAAATTATTTTAAGAAACAAAAATGAAACATTGAAATAGGTAACGATTTAAATTCATTCACCCGGTATTGTGATCCCGGTTGGATATTGGTATGTGCAAAACCGGGTTTTAATATGAAATATCGGTATTGATATATTTGTTTGGTATTGAAATCACTACTTAAAATGGGTCTTCTTAAATTCTTAAATATGAGAATTTTAATATGCGCGATTATATGTGTCCGGCTTTTTGTGTGCCTATTTTTTTGCTTTAATATACCGTAAAACACTTGATAATTATAAACCTATCATTTTCTCGCAGAAGATTCTAAATACAAGTAATTAATTTGTAATTTTTAATTTTAAATAATGTCTCTAACAAACCCAAGCTTTATCTTGTAATTTATTCACAAACATGAAGTGCATGGAGACTGATAAACTGGGTTTCAATTAACTTTATCTGATATTGATTAAGTCTTCTTTTTTCAAAATCAAAAGCTTAATTTAGATACTAATTCGACATTTTCAGCATACATCCTTTTGATATATCGTGTATCAAATTGTATACACTGTGATTAGCGAAAAACGCTGTTTTGAAAAAAATGTGGGCTACGTTCTTTCTACTTTTCTCAGTCGATATAATTTCATATCAGTGATAAAAAAATTCACTACTTCCCTAAAACATAGAAAATTGCTTTGAGATTAAGCCAGTACACTTGTTAACGTATTAGCAGCCCACCGCTGGAGTTATGTGAAAGAATCCTGATTTAATGCAATATAATAAAAGCATCCATAGATAGTTTGGCCGAGTAAAACTAACCCAAGTTAATTTAAAAATATTTTTATGGCAACATCTAAAACATCTTAAAACCATTTTTATATGACACGTCAGGGAATAACGTAAATGTTATATACTGGTGACATCGTCATCACCAGAGTACTTAAGTGAAAATGTGAAACATGGGTCAAATGATATTTACTTTCACGCAACCATAAGATTGTTTGGATTAAAACAGAGATTTTTCTATTGGGCCGCATAAAAACAGATTATCATGTGTTAGAGCCGCAAGGAAAAATTAAAATTAAAGTACACTGAATCCTCTTTTATACAGGGGATACGTTCCATGTAAAATACCCGTGCAAAAACATCAAGATAGGTTCCATTACATTTGACCGTATTTTTTCGAAATCGTTTATTGAAATAACCATTCTGGGATTAGAATTTTGGCAGAGTCACTTATGAGGTTTTTTCATCAAATTGTTTAATACCTGCTTGTAATTTCGGTATAATATTTAATGGAAGCTTTTCAATTATTTATTTTTTAATTTAAAACATTAAATTTTTTGTTGTTCAACGGAATTTGTAGTATTGAATGCATCACTTTACTGCATTCTACAAATTGCATTGGCTGAAAATAGTTATTCCTGTATTAGATTCGCAATAATCTGCTTTATATCAGCAGAGATAATATTACTAAATAATTTTGAAATCAATTTAGCTTTCCTGTCGTGTTTACGAAAAACGTCAAATCTTGATTTACTACGATTTAAAAATAGAACATGTTTAACTTTGACGTTTTCCATTACAGTCCGGTCGAAATTACACATACAGTTAAATACGAATGTATTTGAATCTAAATATCAAAATGCATTTGCATATTAATATTCCTTGCAAGTGATTTATAAACCGATATAAGATATTTATTTTCTACTAAACACTTAAACAAATGCGCCCAGAATTGCACTCATAGTCACGGCATATTCACTCATATATCATACCACTGCGCACAAAATAATATAAAAATATTTTTTTTACTGATTTATTTATGGATGTAGATGAATTAATAATGCTAATAAATCTTGGGTGTAGGTGAATAATACTTATTTTTTTGACGAATATTTGAATGATGCTTTTCGCATAATCTGAAAACGGATTATTTGGAGCTGTCTGAATAATGAAGAGTCATATGGATTGGTCATGTAGCGAATTGGTTGTATTTAAAGGTAAAAACTAATGTCTTGCTTATATATCGACTGTGGAAAGGAAAAAGGACGTAACCCACACATATCAATTTTTACAGGAGGCGCTAAAAACGTGTTCTGATGATTTTGTGACATATGCAAATTATGAATTATACACAACCTTGAGGTGCACGAATACTTCTAAGCTGGTGTTAAATTGACATAAGCTAATATTAATTAAAGAAATTGTAGCGAAAAAACTTTTATTTCAGTGTTTTTTCTTGGTTTTAATTTTTTAAAAGGTCATCTTTTTCAAACATAAAAGTTAAATTTAGATACTTATTCGGCATTTTCAGCTTCCATCCTTTTGATAGAATGTGTGTCAAGTTGTATACATTGTGATTATCGAAAAAAAACTGTTTTGGAAAATTGAGGGTTACGTCCTTTTTCCTTTCCACAGTCGATATGTTTCCACCTCTCCATACTGAAAACGAGGGGAAGAGGAAACGACTAGCTAACCAGAAGCTCTCCTGCCTTCTCCGTTCTTCCTTTGTACTCTGAATAGTAAGAATTTAAAACACTGACATATAAAAGTTCTAGCTTAACTTATATCATACCTCCTTCCTGCCTTCAGGAGAAAAGGATAAAACCCTATCTTTTATTTTGTAATTTATAACTTTAGAATTAGAATCAATTTTTAGTTTATTCGTAAACCTTGCGATGTTCTGTCTGATGATGCTTCTTAAAGAGGCCTTTTTGTAACACAAGTGGAATAGCAAAATTATCAGATTTTATTTTATTCTAAATAGTAAAACTATGTACGGTTTTTTTTAAACTTACGGTGCTTTGTGAATTACACCATAAAAGCAAACGAGTTACGTATATAACATATATGTCCATATAAATCAATGATGAATATTATTTCTACTGTGCATAATCAGTATTTGAGGCGATTTTAGCTGACGGATAAAAGCTATCATAGTGATATCGCCTGATTTGCATGTTGGCAATGGACTACTGCAAATAAACGGTGAGCCGTATGCATTTTTGGACAGACCTTTTCAATCACGGTTAGCAATCCACATTTTTATTATTGCAAACCAAAAATATTAGATTATTCCAAAATATTGAAATTTATATGTCATAATTATCGCTATATTATCATTTTTCTCTACTGAAATTGTATTGAGTTTGTGATGCGTGCTCTCAGTTTCATATCTTTCTTCTCATATTAATAATCTGAAAGCTGTTATCGAGGAAAAGTCTTATATAAAAACATCTTACAAATACATATTGTGGAAGTTCACTTAAAACACTAAAATACAAGATGGCGCACCCTCACGTAAGTGGCCCACGAAGAGACATTAGAACGGGCTAAGTCACGCGCTGAAGATGCCTTCGGAGAGCTTTATTTTTTCCCGCATCATCTTCCGACCGGTGGGATTCCGGCTACATGGAAAGGAACAAAGCAACTAACGGTAGACAGTGATACATGGAAGTGTCGTGTGGCGGTTATATGTTCCACATAGGGAGCAAATATATAGTCTAAGATGAAGAGTTCAAAAAACAAACGAGTAAAATTCTACACATGTTTTTTTTCTGCTAGAAGGCTGCGTACACAATCTTCTTTTCATTAAATGCTTTAACAATGAAGAAAAATGTTAAAAATGCTAATTATAACTAATATGCTGTCATTAAGCCTCAAGTTAATAATCAAAACAGTAAAAAAGTTTTGTTATTTTTGTTTTGATAAATCAATAAGTTAATCCATACTTTCATACATTCGCTCAATTTACGCACATATGTCAGAAATAATGTGCGAAAGTCGAGGACACCGTGTACAGACGGACCTCCACTTTCGCCCATAATTGGTTCCTGAAAACGTGTGCTAATGTTAAATGTTTGAAATTAGAGGGATGTAAAAAACACCAAAAATTGGCATATTAATTTAAAAAACGTATTTAAAATGAACGAATTTCATACTTTTGCTCAATTTACGCACATATGTCAGAATAATGTGCGAAAGTCGAGGACACCGTGTACAGACCGACCTCCACTTTCGCCCATAATTGGTTCCTGAAAACGTGTGCTAATGTTAAATGTTTGAAATTAGAGGGATGTAAAAAACACCAAAAATTGACATATTAATTTAAAAAAAAATCTAAAAAGAACGAATTTTTAAAAAAGTATGAAATAGCGAATTGTGCGAAAGTCGAGAACACCGTGTGTTATGAATGCTTGGAAAGCTCTTTCGGATTGTTTTGCCAGAACACTGTGCATTGCTGCCATTGCATTTTAACGACACCGTGCACCCGAAGCTTTCATAATACGAGTCCGCCAAATGCTGACTGAGAATAATATTTATTTTAAATTTTATCTACGGAAAAAAATAAACACTACACAACCATGTACGTAAGTAATAACCATCCAGAGTTGGGCTGGAGAGAGCCCGGAAGGACTCGCGCGAGCCCCTTGTTAAATTAAGAACAAACAATATTCTCCGACCGATGTTTTATATAATTTATAAATATGCATTATAATTTAATTTAAGTATGCAGTTATATTCATTTGTTATTTCTAACAATTGTCAGAAAAATAAAATAATCATTTGTACTAATTCCACTTTTATTCAGGACTATGTTCAGGACTGGTTTCGCTTATGGCAAGCATTATCAATTGAAATATTGTATAATAGAAATAATAACAATTGCACCTTTCGCAGAAAGCCGTGAATAGCTCTTAAAATAAGCGAGCTCCTTGTTAACGTATTGGCAACCCCCACTGTATAAGATTCACACTGAAAGTGCAAATGAATATTAAAAAATCCATTTTTGATTTGGAAAATGAAATACAAAAAAAGTTTTTTTTTATTAATTTGTTGCTTGTGTTATTTTTTTTAAATTTTTGAATAATAGTTTTTTTAATAAAACGAACAATTGTTAAAATATAGGCTTTTTACAATTCACATTATAATTTCACTATTGAAGAAAATAACGATTTACTTCCAATTATCGATAGCCGTTTATTAATATTTAAAAATATTAATTTTCCGAAAAATGTTTCAATACAGAAGTGATCCTTCTTTTGTGGAAAAAATAACGTATCAAGAAAACGTCGGTTTGTTTGTTTTCTTAGAATGTATAATAAAATGTACCTATAAATATTAATTAAAATAAATTTAAAATATTTTCTTTGTAAAAAGGGTTAACTCTAATTGAATTATTATATCTGAATTTTATTATAATAACGGCCGAGTAAAAACAGTATATTAATATTTCATATGAATTATATGTTTCTTTATTCAGAGTTACAATGTTTAATGGGATAAAAAAATCGGTAGGGTAAAGCTATTTTTTATACATATCGACTGTGGAAAGGAAAAAGGACGTAACCCACAGTTTTTCCAATACAGGCTTTTTCGATTATCACAATGTATCAAACTTGATACACGTTCTATCAAAAGGATGCTGCCGCAAAGCCAAAAAGAGAAAGCTGTAAATGTCGTAAATTTAGCTTTTAAATTAAAAATAATAAAAGATTTTTATTACAATGCCTTTCCACCAAGTATTGACAGTGAACACCTTAAAAGTGATTTAGCTTTTAAGTTTGAAAAAGATGACCTTGTAAAAAATTAAAACCAAGAACAAAGACTGACACAAAGGTTTTCCCTGGATAATTTCTTTAATTAATATTAGGTTATGTCAACTAAACACCAGTTTAGAAGTCTCCGTACACTTCAAGGTTGAGTATATTTCATAATTTGCATATGGCCCAAAATCATCAAAACACGTTTTTTGCGTCTCCTGTAAAATTTGATATGTGTGAGTTACGTCCTTTTTCCTTTCCAAAGTCGATATATATTTATTTATAAATGAATGCCTTCTAATCAATATAAGTTTAGTTTACGGAATAGCAGATACAAATTTAATTGTCAGTCCCAAAATTTCCAGCAATAAACATGCAGCAGGATTACGATGTGTAGAGTGACAAGAAGAAGCTGTGCAAATTGTTTGCGAAATTCTCAACCTGTCATTTAAATTTCGATGAATGTATTATGGAATTGAAGTAAATTTTATGTTGCAATCAATCTTCGGCTAGTAAATAAATAGATAAATCATACCATTTTAGCAAGCCATAGCAACTTAGCAAGCCAAAAAAATAATATTTTTAGTCAATAATACAAAATGCTCATAAACGTATGTGTGTTAATATTTACTTTTTAAAAGACATTCATAAGTTTAAATGAATAGTTAGAGGCTGCTATAGTTCTATTTGAAATTGGTCATCGGCTTCTGTGAACCAGTGGTAAAAGGTTTACCACACAAATCATAAGATTCTGGGTTCCCAAATGGCCAAAATAATATTATTTCACAATTTAAAGTTTGTGGTCTTTTCTACTCGAATCGTTTCCTGTTCGTAGGCATGGGTGTTTGTGATGTCTAAAAAAATACCTCTCACCTTTTAAGATCACTTAATAAAGGGGCGTAGAGAGAGCGATTAGTTATCTACTAGTCCTGTCCTAGCCTTATCCTTCTATCCCTATTACTCTCTTTAAAGAAGAGAGGTAGAGCGACTGAGTAAAAAACAGTTCTTGTAGAAAATCTTCGGTTGAGATAGCTCCATATGAAGACCATATGCTTCACATTTGGAGCGGACATGGAATAATAAAATAAAAAAACATATTCGATGGCGGTTACGTTGTGAAAGTTAATTTATAATATAAAATCAAGTTTGATAACTTTGTTACTCTACGTGTTATAAAACAAATAACGACCCGCAATTCCCTTCCTTAAGAAGCATCATCAGACGATGTTATCAGTGGCGGATTAAGCACTTTGGAGGCCCTAGGCGCAATGAATTTTGGAGGCTCTGTTTTTCGAATAACATAAGAGTGTTGCAAAACTCTTCGTAGAATAATAATGAATATTGAAAACTGAAATTAAAATATAAGGATTTATATAATTTATGCTATATTTGGAGACCCTAAGCGCGCGCCTCTTGCGCTTATGGGGTAATCCGTCATGTTTACCATATGTAGAGACGAAACACGTGCCATATTTTTTTAATATGACAAGTAGAGTAGAAAAGTAACCAAATTTATTTTTATATTAAAAATGAACTTATACAAAGTAACCGCAATCGATTCCAACGAATACAACAACCTCTGCTTGAAGCCAATATAACAACAAAATTAATGTAACTCATTGAAAAGCGTACAATAAAAGAAAGTATAGTCCAAATGTAGAGTTATTTTCATGCAATATTACATCCTTCAAAACCTAGACAAGTTCATAATAAATTCAAAATAACGGAATACGAAAATTGTATTATTAAAACCCGTGATATACCCAATTACGGTAAAATAAACACTGAGCAAAATTAAATAATTAAATTTACCATTTCAAAATAATAAAGAGGGTTACTTTACTGTAAAATAAATAAATGAATGTAAAGTCTTTTAATGTTATTCGCGTTATGTACTTCAAGAAATTAATATTCTTGGCTTTAAAATAATAATGATGCTTTTGGTAGACAATTAGAATAGAAAGGATTCGCCATTCTAAGGAGTGATCCTTTTTTATATACAGTGAAAATAGAGAATACATCACGAGAATACAGAATTGATTTTCATGAGTTTATACTTAACCACAAAAGGGAATGTAGGAAAGATGTTTTATAAACATTATGATTATTTCAAAAGAATGCCAGGTCGAAAGACACGGACACGGAGAATAATTTAACTGGATGACTGCCACAGACGAGATATCACGTCGAATTTTTCGTGGTTAACACGCCAGAGATGAGTTACCTCGTCAATAACTTATTCGATTATTAATTTAAAATTATAGCCGGCGTGCTAGCTAAAAACTTGTTTTTTCTACGGCAGCCAAAAGACTAACACCAACAGAGAAACTTTCATAGAAGGCAAAAACCCACCCAATATTTTGTTTTATAAAAAAAATAAACAATGCCTAATTATGATTGTTGTTTGCTCCCAATGTGGATTATATGGCTACCTAATGGAGTTGTCGCAACATAAGTTTTTATACGAGAACTGTTTGTTACTCAGTTGCTTATCCTCTCTTTTCAAAGAGAGTGGTAGGGATAGAAGGTTTAGGGCTAAGACAAAGTTAGTGGTTAACTAATTGCTCTCGCTACGCCCAGCTGTTGAAGGATTGGAGTAGTGTAAGGAAATTTATTGACAACAAAAACACCTATACCTTCGAATATAAATCGATAAACCAATCGAAAAAATGCTGTTCGTGCTGGGACTTGAACCCGTGAAGTTCGGCACGGAAGTCAACAACGCCAACTGCGGTGCCATATTACATAATTACTTGTAACTTGTAACAAACCACCCCCAATCGCCACAATTCGTCAAAAACCATTTAAAAATCTTTCTGTATTACTTAACATTTTTAATACCATGTTTAGAGAAAGAATATGACCAACAAATATTATTGATACAAGAAAAACATACTAGTTTTTAATATTAACCAATCTTCAGAAGTGTTCTGGTTAGAATTTTATATCTTAAAATCCTTACAGTAAAACACCCATATACGCGAAAGTCGGGACCGCGTGATTGGGAGTCGCGTAATTGGGGGAGTGAATCTCATGCAAAAAATATGGGTTATTTTTTTGTGTACAGCACCAACGACAATGGAATGCGACCGCGCAATTGGGGGGTTTCCGGTGAATACAGTAATACCCCGCTTAGCGCGACCCCGTTAAGCGCGGTTTCACTATAACGCGAATTTAAAATTTCGCGCTCAAATGCCTCGCATTACGCGAAAGAGTGCGTATAAACATATTTAGTCATTAACTTCTCTATGGTCGCGGGATCCCCGCTTTCTCTGTGTTGGGTGTTATGAACGTATTTTACAAGAACGTAAACAAAACGCTACCCAAAAGACAATAGATGTATTTTTCCGTAAAAAATAAGAGTATGTATTGCATAAAGTGTTCTTAGAATTAAAGTGATTGATTAAAATGATTTGTATTTTTTTGTATTAAATTTTGACCATGTTTAATCATAAACCTCGAAATACGCGAATTTCAGTTAACGCGATTTTTTTCGGAACGTATCCCTCGCGTAAAGCGGGGTATTACTGTATTTATATTCGGCGCGTAATTCGAGGGAGCGTAATTGGGGGTTCCACTGTATTTAACAAAATAACTTTTTTGAAAACAATTAGACAACGTGAATACGATCGTAAGCTTACGGTATAATAAATTATGTAATATAATAGAAATCGTAATTAAAAAATATAAGTCAATAAAAATTACGTAAAATAAACATAAAAAGCTTTCTATAAGATCATGCCAGTAAAACCGACAACAGTATGTTTACAAAATAAGAGTCATATTATCGTAGTGGCATTTCTAATTGTGTAACGAGGATACGAAATCAGTGAAGGAGTCGACGTCACTCTTCGAAGCGCCGCGACGCGTCGACAAAGCGACGCCGTTAATTTAAGACAGGCGCGGGAAACTCTTTTTAAAAATAAAAATAAAAAAATTGAATGTAAATTTTGTTACAAGCTAAGTGATATTCGAAACTCACAATCAATTTCATCATTAAATTTTGTTTTATTCCAATAACAATTAAATAAATCAACGACGGGACTACTTTTTAATCATTACTGCATCATTACTGCAACAATGCTCGCAATGAGCGAAACCGGTAATGACCTATTAAATAAAGTGGAATAAAGTACAAAGGAATATTGTGTTTTTTAATATAAAGCCTTTCCATCAAATATTGACAGTGAACACCCTAAAAGTGAGTATGAAATTATTGTTAGCTTCTTTTGTTAGATATATTTACAATTATAGAAAATTCAACTGTAACTAGCTGCAATCGAGCACTAAATAGGGTAAGGAAGGATAAACAAGCAAGAATTCATAGATCCATTTCAAAGATTGACCGTTAAGTCGTGTAATTTAGAAGTACTATAGCTTTATTAGTCGATGGAGGAGATTATCTGTAAAAAAGATATTTCATTTTCATTTCGATAATTGTGTAACTTTTAGGGTGTTTACTGTCAATACTTGGTGGAAAGGCATTATATTAATAAATACACAATATTCTTTTGTACTGTATTCCCCTTTTTTAAAAAAGGTCAGGACCGGTTTCGCTCATTGCGAGCATTGTCAACTGATGTTGTTAACACCATTGTCAACAGTTGACAATGCTCGCAATGAGTGAAACCGGTCCTGAACTTTTTTTTTTTAAAATTAACCGCTTCAGTACCGTAAGGCCACTGAAGACCACAAATGTAATTTGAAAATATTAAACTATATATATCATTTTATAAGTAAACGTTAAATATTCATAAATTCAGTCCTATTTTTTAAAACTATTCAAAAAATATTAAAAACATGCGGTATGTGAGTGAATGTTTCTTATCTTAAACATCGCGGTACTGAAAAGGTTAAGTGGAATAAAGTACAAACAAAAATTGTGTTCTTATTAATTGTGTAACTAATAATCAATATATTAAATAATGAGTTGGCAACTACTGGCATAATTCATCCTCGGTCTCAATAATTCATTCGGTTGAATTCGGAAAGTCACCGATGTCATTGATTGTCAACCAGTCGATGATGTCAGCCGCAGTATTTCTGTCAGCCTCGCACCCTCGATAGCTCGATACCGTATAAGCAGATAGACATTTGAGATTTTTACAACAGATCTCATATAATAATATGTACTTATGTGTCTCCAGCAAGTCCATAAATACGCAGGCGTAGCATGACGATGAGGTAACGCTCCTACTTGAATGGATACTCCAGAAATTAATCAATATTGCAGAAACGGTGTATGAAAAATCAAATCATTATATTAAAAATTGTATTTCCTAATATTATACTAAACTTAATTGAAGCAATCTTCACATTTACCAGAATATAATTGAAAAGCAAACATTCTAAAAGTGATTTGTCACACAAATACGGAGCTTGGTAAATGATGATTTGAGTGTTGGAGAAATCACGGCTTGCTTGAATGTGTCATCTTTATGATTAAATTTGTATAGGAAAAAACCTTTTTTGAACACTAATTATGATTTCCGTTCATAGATTTTATTATGGACTATCAGAACTAGGGTATCCAATCCCGGAACTTTTTTCCAATCCCGGGATTTCGGGATTGATTAATTTTGAATCCCGGGATTGAGATTTTCTCATCGAAGAATTTGAAATCCTCGATTCGCTATACTTATTCGAAACCAGTTTTTGTTTTTTAGCTCACCGAGGAATTTGAAATTCCCAATTTGGTATACTTTTTCCCAGATTCTCACAGAAACTCGTTTTTTTTTTTAGCTCACCGAAGAATTTGAAATCTTGAATTTGCCAATTTCGTGTACATTTTCGAGTTTTGCTCAAAATTTCTCAATCCCGGGATCGTGGCCATCTCAAACCCGGAATTTCGGGATCAGAAAATTGAACGGGATCCCGGGATTGGATGCCCTCATCAGAACCGATTTAAACGGCATTTTTCATAATTTGTGACAAATCATTTTTCGAAATTTTTGCTTCTCAATTTCTTTGAAGCCTCCATTCCACACTAAACACTACTAGCTATTTACATATATTATCTATTTTATGCAATGGCTTACTTGAAATATGGCCCAATTTGTATAAATCTGAGCTCTTGGACACATTTAGGGCTTGTAGGTTTTCAAAAACCGGTTTATGTATTGGTAAAATTTCTGACATTCGAAAACCGGTTTTTCATCTTCGTAACCGGTTGTGCCAAATTTTCCACAATCGAGTCTATTAACATATAATACATAAAAAATGAACTTTTTCTTGCTATTTTAATTGAATTATTCATTTATTGTAAAACTTATAGAACAATATTGACAATTAAAAACCGGTTTTTTCAAAAGTCGGTTTTCTTATAAGCCCTAGATACACTGCCTATCCGTCTCACAAGGCTTGAAAAATAAAACTGATTGCATCATTCTAATATGCAATAATGAATATTAGCAACAGCACAAATGCTAAAAATATTAAAACGACCAGCAATTAGGCATTAATACCACAGCTAAGAATTACTGTTTTTTGTCACAAAAGATTTGTTATAACCTTAGTAAAATAAGTATTGATCATGCCAGAACCAATTGAATTAATGACTCTTTTCAAACATTTTTGTTTATCAGTCAATTGTTAAGATCGTCCTGAAATGAAGTCAAACTGACATTACTTACTTGCCTTGCAACTTCTTGTCATAGATCTTTTTTATAAATAGCGGTCTAATTTTCTTCTTACTTGCAACTCTTGTCAGCTGAATATTAAACTATTAAAGATCCTTACTAATACTGTCAGTGAGTAATTACATTTTAAAGTTTTGGTTTTCTACAGAATGAAAAAACATTATCCCAGACTAGTGTGAAAGTTTCTGCATCATTCGTATTGAATTATTTGTAAAATTGATAGTTTCTATTTTCAATAATACAAAAATATTTGATCATAATTTAAATTGATCGAACATGGACTCTTTTTGAAACAGTGATCCATTAATATTAGGTACACTACGCATGACGTGTCCTCTGTTAACGAACATCGAAGCATTCTCATGTCGTTGTATACAAATATCACAAATTCCCCAATATAATTTGGGACACAACGCAATACTTACGTAAATAAGTGGCACTGGAAGAACAGGAACATAGATAAGAAGTTAACAACTAAAGCAGTATAATTTTTATAGTTAAACTCAAAAAGATTAAAAACAAAAATTGCATAACCACTTCATTTTAAAAGTAATGACTTATTTGTGTTTTCCTTCTTTGGGTATATACAAATTAACTGATCAAAAAAAAATAGTATTTTTTTTTCTATTTTTTTTATACCATGACCGCTCCCAATGTGGAGCATATGGACTTCTGATGGAGTTTATCTCAACAGAAGTGTTTCTGCGAGAACTGCTTGTTACTCCGAACAACAAACAACCTAAAAGGGTTGTATTTGATTTGACTTTGTGGTTTCACAGTTATAGCCTTTTTATTAAGTCATTAAGAAAAAATACAATTCATCAAAAATACGCCGGGCACCCGACACAATTTTACTTGATTTCGGCCGGGGCCGAAAGTACCTTGCAAATAAATCATTAATATGTCCCAGAGATATATAGATATTTATCTAATATATTTATATATTAGATAAACCAGTTAAATGTTAAATGTTATCTTTGGATTAACCGTTTGAATACCGCGCAAATAAATCATTAATATGTCCCAGAGATACTGCGTGTTTTTGATTAATTTTTTTTTTCCTAATATACACTCGAATTCGATATTTTACAAACCTATATTGAATCCGTATAGATACTACACATATTCATCAAAATATTGCTTATATTCTATTAGAATATCATGTATTTGTTTTTTACATGTCTTGAACATCCGTGTTCGCTTGCATATGTTCCGGACACCTGTGTCCGCTTGGTATTCAAGTGGTGAATTACTGTTTAGTGATATTTGATTCTCATGACCACCTGTAATTGAGGAGCAAACATTCAAAAAGTGTTTTGTCACAAATTTTGAAAAATGGCGTTTGATATCAATTCTGATAGCCCATAATAAAACCTATGAATGGAAATCAAAATAAGTGTTCAAAAAGGTTTTTTTTCATATTAAAATGAAATCATAAAGTTGACTCATTCATACAAACCGTCACTTTTGCAACACTTAACTCATCATTTTCCAAGCTTTGTATTTGTGTGACAAAACACTTTTTGAATGTTTGCTCCTCAATTGCAGAAACCTTCAAAGTTTGTAATTATTTTCGATAATTTACGTATTTAAGATTGCATGTTATTAACTAATATTTAATCAGCTTAAAATAGATCAATATCATTTAACTATTAAAATACTGTCAATTCGAGTTCAAAATTGAGTGCACTTGAATTATACGAGAGACGAAACTCGTGTTTTTAAGTGACAATTTACGAGAGTGAACAAAATTGAAACGATTCAAATTTCAGAAAAAGACACGAAGCAATACCAGTACAACATTTACGACATCGTTGAGCTTTTTTATATTAGAACATCTTTCAACGTAATAAATATTTCTTTTCCCACGGTGTCATGTTGAGCAATCAATACGGAAATTATATATATACTAAACATTAAATATCAGAAAGGAAATACAACAAAAAATATATCAAGAAAATAGTATTAAACGATAACCGGTCTATGTGGCATATTAGTAAACGTTGTATCCTTTTGATCAGCCGAGTCTAGAATGAAGTCCCGGCAAAGTATATAAGATCATAAGTTGATATTTTTTTAATATCCATATCCGCTCTCTAATCGGAGCATACTGTGCCCACCACACGATTCATCCAAGGTTGAAAAAAAACAAAAACCGTGAGTAGTTGTGATGAGGGTTAGTGATGTTTTTTCTTCTCAAGTTGATTTTGAGTGACTAAATATATAATATCACAAAACATCAAAACAATCCCAGTACGGACAGTTTTATAAATTGATTTTTCAATCGATTTATGAATTTCTTTTCGAAGGTATGGATGTATGTGATGTCTTGAGTTCCCCCCTCCCACCCATCCCATCCTATTAACGGGGTGTATCGATAGCGATTAGCTTACCACTAGTCCTGTCCTAGCCCTATCCTTTTATTCCTACTCTCTTTGGAAAACGAGAGGCTTAGCAACTGAGTAACAAACAGTTCTTGTAGAAAAAAGTTGTCTTGAGATAAACTCCATTAGGAGTCCATATGCTCCACATTGGGAGCGGAAATGGTAAAAAAAACTTATTCTATAAAACATAGTAAACTAAACATTTAATGAGCCCATTCCACAACAAAGTTTTAATACAATAGAAAAATGGAACATAAACTCTCCTCAGGGGGTTGGGTATGGCCCCCATGCCCCCCCCTGGATCCGCCAATGGGTCTCGTAGCAAATCTTCTGTTAAGATACCTTCAGACAAGGATAAAAAAACAAAAACCGTGAGTAGTTGCGATTAGTGTTAGTGATGTTTTTTCTTCTCATGTTGATTTTGAGTGACTAAATATATATTATCACCAAACATCATACATACTTATATTATCTGGAATGAAAAATATTTTCTTAATTAAAAATAATTATCGATCGTAATTTTATTTTGGATACAATTATCGTGCGCGCTTTGCCGCTCTATCGTTTTTATAATTACCATATAACGCAGGTGGATAGATAGATATCTTTCTTCCAGTCAAATGAGAGAGACAATAAGCGACGTAAATAGTGGTGATGCTTCCAAACCATCCTCATAACAAGAATCTAATTCCGTAGTCAATAACGTTGAAAAAAACGTTTTGTATGTGTCGCATATACACTTTGTAACATTAATCTAATACCTACTGCCCACAAAGGAATTCCTACGTGCCGATAGATATGTAGATATTTCACCCGAAGAAAAATCTCTGGATGCATTTCTAGTAGTCATTTCATCGTCAGAAATACCCGTTCCCAATTAACTGTTTACACTCCATGATGTATAATAAATACAACATCTATATCATGTATAGATTATATTATCTGTAACCAGTGTCATTTTAAAATAAATGAACTCAATTCTGTTAACCCTTTTCTTCTAATTCATGTTCGTTCTCAATGTGTAGGATATGGCTTCCTATTAGAAGTATCTCAACAGAGTTTTTTTTAACGAGAACTGCTTGTTAGTCAGTTGCTCAACTTGCCTTTTTTAAGAAAGATAGAGCTGGTACAGTACTGGTGTTTAACTAATCGCTCTCGCTTTGGTGTGTTAATTTTAGGATTTAAAAGTGGGAGAGATAGATATCACAAACTCTTTTTTTACTGTTATTACTTTCCCAGGTGATCATGATTTAAAAAAACATTTTCAAACGTCTTTCTGTATAAAAAATAAAAAGCTTTCAATGGAAAATAAACATAAAATGTTTCGAATATTGATTTGAAACATTAAAAATGACGATAAAAAAGATGCAGGAACGCCGTTCCACCGCGTTATATGGGAAAAAGGACTGCCTATATCAGGGATGGCGAACCTTTTTCGCAAGTGGGTCAAATTTAATTTAAAAAAATGTAAAAAATCATGCCACGGGTCACATATCCCGGGATTGATATTAGCTCACCGAGGTATTTGAAATCCGCGATTTGGTATACTTTTTCCCAGATTGTCACAGAAACTAGTTTTTCATCATTTTCAGAGTTTATTTCTACTCAATAACCAGGTTATGCATTCGGGGGGGGGGGGGGGTATTTGGATGGCCTAGCGGCGCAACTAGAAATATTGGGCTTTTCCCTGAATAAATAGCAACTCTACCCACAGTCATTGGTTTATATAATAATATAAATAGTACAGTCAACATCATTGGTTGTTCACTAAAATTCAAAATGGAAAAAGCATTTTCGACACCTTATAGAATTACGTGACGGCGGTGAATTTTTAAATAATAATTAATATGTATCCACACAACGAATGGCTGCCGATTCATCTAGTTGCCAGGTGTAACAGAAAATATACATTTTCATTTTCGTAAATGAGATCATAGTTCTGCTGTTGTTGTGAAAATCTAAATGATAGTATTTTTATTATACACCTAGCGACATTTTTTATTACAGCTTGAATAAGTGCATTGTCATTAACTGTACAATAAAACAAATAAGTAACCAAAATATACATACATTCAATATACCGTAAATAAACAATTTTGAAATATTCCGATACATATGTAAATATATGGCCAATTAAGATTTTTCTTTCATAGTTTTAAACATGTATGTTTTTTATTAAATGTAAAATTGCGCGTAAAATACACACATACATATGAACTTTTTCTTGATTTTTACAAAATTATTATACATACATTTATCGCTATTTGTAACTGGACGGCTCATACATATCAACTGTGAAAAGGAAAAAGGACGTAGCCCACAGTTTTTTCAAAACAGGTTTTTTTCGATAATCACAATTTATAAAACTTGATACACGTTCGATCAAAAGGATGCAAGCTAAAAACGCCGAATTAGTATTTAAATTTAGCTTTTAAGTTTAAAAAAGATGAGCTTGTAAAAAATTGAAACCAAGAAAAATTATTGAAATAAAGGTTTTTCGTGGACAATTTCTTTAATTAATATTAGATTATGTCAATTAAACACCAGCTTAGAAGTCTCCGTGCACTTCAAGGTTGTCTATAATTCATAATTTGCATATGGCTTGAAATCATCAAAACACGTTGTTTGTGCCTCCCGTCAAATATGATATGTGTGGGTTATGTCCTTTTTCCTTTCCACAGTCGATATATAATTCATTATAGTTTTTTATTATCAAATTTAAATGTCATTGTTTGTAAAATCATTACTCTTAGATGATTTCTTTTAAAACAATAAAAAAAAATTACCGAAAATTCACTCAAAAAATTCGGTTACTGCGACAGACACTTCTTTGAAAAACCACACATTTTTAAATTGAATTAATGTGTATACAATTAAAATATTCTACTAACTGAGCGCCCGTAGATTGTTTTTTTTCAATTAAAGTTTTGTTATTTTATCACAGCATTAAAATGTTACTACATTACGTAGAGTATTCGTACGATTTTTAGTTAGATATGTGATAATTTGTTTACCGCATATTTGCTTATCAAAATGACAAATTGACTTTCTGCGGGCTAAAACGATTGTTAGCTGAAACGTCTACTTTTGCTTATCACTTAATTTCGGAAGGACACGTGTTCAATCAGGAACAAGGGATAAAAATGTTACACCCAAATACCGACAGTCATAAGCTCTTTTTCCAGGAAATTTTGGAAATAAATAGAGTACAGCTGCATAGTCTTCCGATTTAAAATGAAGTGTTAAACCTTCCGGCATCTCCACTGCTATACCATATATAATCATAAAATCATATAATCATAAAACCTTTGCCGACAAACAAATAATATAATTCTTGAAACTACTTACTACTCAAATCTGTTGGCATTCCCATGAGCTTATCCTTTTTGCCAGCAATGACTTTGGACTCAGTGATGCATTTATTTCTTACATTAACACGAAACTTTCATTTACTAAGCGTCAGTTCAAGTTCATCCGTGCACTTGAATGCCTGAAGATGCCGAAAGGCGAAACCCGGGTCGTTAGTGACAAAATCTGTGAGAATGTACATAGTTTGAACGATTCAAATTTAAAATATATAGTTATCAAAAAGTTTCACCTAAAGCTCTTAATTTAAAAAGCTCTGTATTAGTGCGATACGAGATGATCGTTAGCGGTTTATAAGTTTAACGTTCCCAATAACCAATACAAATCAATTCCACTAAAGATTTATAGACTGAGGAGTGACTTATGTAATGCTGTAGTTATCTCATTTATGCCTGGAAGGGTTTTTGAGTTACGCAGTTGTTCCGCAGAGCTGTCGACAGCTTGAAAAATATGATACAATTTTATGTATTTTTAGACAAATTTATTACGTCGTATAATTCGACATAATGGTGCCATTGAAATTAAGATGCAAGAAGATATGAATGTACCCATATTGCTTTAAGTGTCTTTATGTCAGCGGATACCGCGATAGATATTTTTTGATATATCAAAACCACCGTAACATCTTGATTGATGAAATTCGTTTTTTAAAAACATACAGTTGATATTATCCACTGAATCAAAAACTTACTAACAAAAATAATTATCTATGGTAGTTTTACCGCGTGCTTGCTAATTACTTGACGTGCGATCATAAATAAATTAGAAGCTTCCAATTACTTTCCAAAGGACATTAAGAATAGACTGAACTCCCCATTTACATGGTCAATACGTTCCACGCGATATCGTGTAAAAAATATTGCTATTTTGAAATTGTGTAAAGAATCGAGTAAAAAGGGAGTTCATTGTACTCACTTTTTAGGCGTTCACTGTCTATACTTGGTGAAAAGGCATTATATTAAAAAAAAACAGTGTAAAAACTATTCCCACATTTATTTAATATTATCAGGACTGGTTTCATTCATGGCGAGAATTTCTGCTAATTGTTAAGTCATCATAGAGTATAACTATTATATGAGCTCTCTAAAGGTGTAGTGAGCCAATTAGTAAAATGGTTTATCTTTTTTCTTGGACTGTTAAATACAATCATATCTTTATTTAGTGTTTTGGTAGATTGCAGATTTTTATTTTACGGAAATAACACTATTGCAATGTGTTTTAACTAAGGTTACTTCACTTTAACGATACTATAAAACGTGTAGAATATTAAAACGCATCTAAATATTTTTTTTTTAAAATACGACTTGGCTCACTTCGCCTCTAATGTGTTCAAATAAACAATATTCATCATTGCACTCGGATGCATGAAGACTCCAAAGTTAAAGCAGCGCTATTCGATTAGTAAAATATCTTAATCAAACTAACTTTTCACCAAGTATCTTCATTTAATATTATCTTAAATTTAGCTGTATAAATACGATTGGTTTTGAATACAAATTATGTATTTTGAATTTCAGCCTTGTCGAACTATATTCATAATTAATAAATGTATTCAAAACCAGCATTTTTTACATTATTTGACCATGTCTAAATATCGGCATAACAACCATTCTTGATAAAATTCTTAAAACTAGTAAAATATAAAATAAGTAATTAAGTAAAAGTCAAAACTTATTTCATGGTCCAAAAAACACAGTCCTATAATAAATGCCGTAGTAAATAAATATTGGTAAAGTAACATTTATTATAATATTAATTTTACGAGCATTTCTGGTTTGTAAAAAAGGGTCACGTTATTTATGACGAAATTTTAGAGTTAGCTTATTCAGGACTGCGATGCATTAACATTTTGGAATAAATTATGAATTTATGGTTATTGGTTTAACTAAAAAAATACTTGCGACATAAAAATATGAATAATGGTGATTTGGTTGTAGCATTACATGAAATAGGAAATATGAGTAATTAGAATTATATTGATGATTTTTGGAAGCGATTCAAGATTTCAACGCTGAATATAAATTGGTCTATTAATCATGATGTTAATGTTTTATTTATTCAGGTGGCATTTCCGCTCCTGATGTGTGACATATCGTCGTTTATTATCGATAAGCACGTATCTCAACTTTGGACAGTTTTAAGTTTTTCGATGTACGGAATTCACAATTTTGATACACACACTTCTTCTTTTAACTCGTATCGCAAAAAATATGCTTATCATAAAAGAGACAATGGCATGGATGAAAACGTTCTTGCTTATTTACTTATTAACTTCTTCAAAGATATTGATGACAAAATTATTTCAGTAGTGTCTTAACCCTTTGCCCGCGTCACTAAATGTAGGGAGCATGCCCTGTACGCGGCTGCTTTTTTGCGGATTTTGTTATCGCGTTTTCGACTATAAATATAGTTTGTAATATTTTTTCAATTAATTAAATATGTTAATTGCCACCCAAAGTAACTTTTTCAATAATAAAATACAGTATATTTCTTGTATTTTCGGTTTAATTCAACAATAATCATTCTTCATACAATTGCGGTGTGACGTCGCCATATTGAAAAATACCGCCACGCGCGACCGACAACACTGTGCCATCACCATACCATGCTTATAATATGAAATTCTCGGAACAATTTCAGTTTCACCCGCACTCGATCGCTTATTTACTTTATCCAAAATCTTGCATTGGTGACGTATGTTCACGGCGTGTTCCAGAATTTAATTATTTTAGTGTATATTGAATCTTTTTTGACTAATGCCATCTATTGATATTGGTAAAATATACATTTAGTAATATTTTCAACCAAGTTATACAATTTTAACACAATAGATAGCTCTTATATAATGTTTGAAATTTCCATGACATCTATACGTGTCGCGCGCGCTGAGGGCATGTTAGCTAGGACATGCATAGATTTCATACGCGGTGAGAAGGTTAAGGCGAAAGAAAGCGATAACAGCAGAATAAAGTACATTTATATGTCTCCTGTAAATTAGTACATTTTGAGATACGAAGTTGTAGAAAATTGCCGACGGTATGTTTAATGGTCAACAAAAGTTTGTTACGAGATCTGCTTGTTACTCAGTTGCTCAACCTCTCTCTTTTCGTAGAGCGTAGGGCTGGTTGTAAGATAGGAATAGAAAAGGCTAACAGTTATATAATCGCTCCTCTCGCTACACCCCGCTTTTTAAGATGGGAAGGAATTAAGGGCGATATACATGCATGCCTTTGATCAAAAAAATATTATCAATTTGTCCGTACCGGCATTTGAATAAGCGAGCTCCGTAAATGTAATAAACAAACTTGACCACTCGACCACGGACTGAAATTTTAAGTAATTAATATCTTAGGTGCAGTAAAATAGATAGAGTACATTACTTATTTCTTATAATAGTGTCACAATTTTATTAAACATTATCCATCATTCGCTTATCCTCGCTTAATACTATTTTCAGCGCAAAAAATAGTCGCTCGAATTTCTCTTTAGTAATAGACATACTTGATGACAGTAATGTCCTATGTTAAATGATAAATAACTAGCTGTAAGCCCGTTGCCCAGCAACGTGAGATTTTTGTTGCATTGTGTTTAATTTTATTTAGTTTAATTTAATTTAATTTGATTTTATTTTATTTAATTTAATTTAATTTAATTTAATTTAATTTAATTTAATTTAATTTAATTTAATTTAATTTAATTTAATTTAATTTTATTTTATTTTATTTTATTGTATTTTATTTCATTAACTATTAATTTTCAAGTACGCAAACAAATACATTTGGTAGAAGAAGAAAAAGACTCGAGGACATCAGTACGCACACATTTGTGAAAAGTGAAAAGCGAGTGATTATTTTATCGACTATTAATATATAGATTTAGTATGAATAAAAAAAATTGGAGACTGGAAGGTGTGAAATCGGGGACACCGGACGGACGGATGGACGGACGTACGGACCTTATCGACTATTAATATATAGATTCTAATATTGCGAAGCATAAATTATAATACATTTTTTAATTATCGTACTATAAAAACAGTAGGTATTAGTGTAAAAAAATCGATGTAATTATAAATAAATATTTGCAGTGGAGCACTAAAATATTCTCTGCTATGTGTAAAACGTTATTGCTCCAGTGCTGTGCGCTCTACTTGCGACGCTCTGTAAAAAATGATATTTTCTAACACATATTTCTGTAAACGGAATGTAAATTAGACTATGTATTTAAAATGTCAGCTTTTCCCTAAGGCTGTTCGAAGCTTCTTTATACAGATGATGTTAGAAAACCATTAGCTTTATTCTACTTTGTGTGTTGATCATTTATTTGAGGGCTACAGAAACAAAAGCGACAGTTTTCAATATCGTAAAATGTTGGCGAACTAATGACAACGTTTTTTTTTCAGATAATATGTTTGAAAATGTAATTTTAAATATAATTTAAGTTTCCGACTTAAGGTGCTTGGTGGAATTTCAATATTAAATTTGAATCGTTCAAATTATGTACATTCACACAGAGATTGAATTGCCTTGTCACTTCATCCGTGCACTTGAACGCAAGAAGATGCCGAATGGCGAAACCCGGGTCGTTAGTGTCAAAACTTGTGTAAATATAAATAATTTGAACGATTAATATTTAATGTGAAATATTCATCATATTAGTAAGTAATATCTTGCTATTTTAATAAAATTTACGTTGTTTTGTGACGTCCGTTTAATAACTGCCGTTTTTGCTATGCAGGATGATAATGTAAACTGCCGCTTTTGTTACAAACTCAATTTTAATTCTTACTTGTTGGGACCTTTTTAAAAATTAAACTTTAGAACTATGTATATGCGACATTGCCAGCTTTACACGGTGATATATTTAACTAATTTTCAACAAAGCATGAAAACTGACGTCTTTGTTTCAGAGCCCTCATTTCGTCATACTTGATGTGTTTTTTTTAATATGACTGCAAAGAGCGTCCTATAACTACGCTATGTCGATATCTTAATTTGGCCAAAATTGACATAGTGCAGTTTACCTCTCATATACTGTTGTATACATTTGTAAAATGCAGATTTTATTCGGTATGTCTTCTCATTTATTATCAATCAAAAAAAAATAAGTAAGATATTTATTTCCGTCAAAAAAAATGGTCTTCCTACCTTAACCGAATGCAGTAAATTTATACAACGTTGATTGTTATCTGATCAATCTTTTACAATGTAACTTAAAAAAACAAGTTCTCAAATAAATAATAATAAATACGTTAATTTTGATTCCGCCCCTTGGGCAATCTGAAAAAAAATCAAACCGCGGAAGTGGAACCCCCACCCCCTTACCATTTCATGTTTAGCTAATTAAGAATGTACCCTCGCTTAATTTGTATTGAAATGCGTTTAGCGTTGATCGCGCGGTTGTGAGAGAAAGGGCGCCGTGTAGCATTTCCTGTTTATTGATTACCTATGTTTACTTCACCTTAT
Source organism: Himalopsyche tibetana (assembly GCA_030503985.1). Lineage (NCBI taxonomy): Eukaryota > Metazoa > Arthropoda > Insecta > Trichoptera > Rhyacophilidae > Himalopsyche > Himalopsyche tibetana. Next base: position 20,947,088 of record JAPJYX010000015.1, on the reverse strand, counting down.
ACAACAGCGATGGCCAACCATCGAACAGAATTATTAAATAAATATTTTTTATTTGGCATAACATCACTTAAGCAATTTGATCTTCTAAAATTAATGAAATTATTCATTAAATCATGATTAGTGAGCCAAATTCAGGTAAGGTACAATTTTGAATTTTTTATAGTATTTTGTAAAAATGCTCGACATGACCAAACCCGGTCCTGATTGAATAATTGTAAAATTTGTAAAGAATAGTTTCCATCAGGTATTGAAAGTAAACGCCTTAAACATTGTACATATAATATGTTTATTTTAGGTATATATTTAACAGCCAAAGTGTCAATTCTAATCAATTGATACTTTCACAAGTCAATGAATAAATGAAATGACAGTTTTTTTGAAGATTACATCATTTCAATTTATATTCACTTTGACTTGTCAATGTTGAATTCATTAGGAAATTTATAAACTCGCTGGCTAGCGATAGACAGTGTAGAAATGACACTGTCAAATTTGGATACATACATAACGTATACCTTGCGACGCTCTTTCCAGTAATATCCTAAAAAACCAAGACTGTGGAGTCGGAGTCGAAAAAATCTTAAGACTCAGACCAATTAAAAAAAAAATCATATTATATGATGTGTATTCAAACCACAATAGTCTATAGCATAGGTTCCCAACCTGGGGGTCGCGAAGGGGTTTTTGGGGGGTCGCCAACTTATACAGTCAACTAAAAAAATCCATCCAAAGTTCCATTTGTTTCTACATATCTCTGCGAAAGTGGATTTTCAACGCTTTTATATTTAAAAACAAAAGTAAGAAACCAATTAAATGTTGAAAATGACATGAGGTTGGCGTTAACCAATACTCATCCGCGAATTTTGAGACTGGTTAACAACATGCAATTTCAACCATCGCATTAAATTAATTATTCAACATACAAAATTTAAAATAAAATTATACTTAAAAAATATTTTCGTTGTTTTTTTTAATTACATTAATTATAAATGACTTTTGGATTGTATGGGGGGTCGCGAGTCACATAGATTTTATTAAAAGGGGTCGCCACCCGAAAAAGGTTGGGAACCTATGGTCTATAGTGTTGCCACTGCATGCTAGAATGTATAAGATAATCTGATGGTATACATATATATAAGTTAAAATGAAATGATTGAAAAAAATATTTGAAGTCGGAGTCGTCTTGTTTTACACGACTTTACAGCCTTCAAACACCGCAAGTACGATCAAATCAAAGATACTAACAAATAGTTTAAGAAACCAGTATTTTTTAAAAACAAATTTCACGAAGAAGCTTTGAACAGTCACACAAACAAATTGCCATTTTTGACATCGTGCATATACCTCCATGTAGAGATTAATACATTTAAAAGAAGGATACCGAAAAGGTTGACGATAAACGCTGTAGGGGATGTTTAAAAAACTACACATGTTTCATTGGGCTCGATTCAAACTTCCGTTTACACGCAGGAAGAAGCTGCTACACGTATATTGCATCGCTGTACATATTGTATATATCGGACCACATATATGGGCATAATGTAGTATGTACTTGAATGGCGTGCAGAATAAATACCCTGTGCTCAAATCCTACCCAAATCATAAATTGAGGATCCGTGTTTCGCGATATACATATATGGTTTGTCTATCCGTTTACAAATAGTCATCGTAAGCAGCGGCAGCCAGTCAATGTGGCATTGGATCAATGCATCCTTTGTATATGCAGGGGTGGCTATATTTCATGAAATAATATTCAAACATAACAATTCTTCATGTATTTACTGTCTATAATAAATATTTTAGAACATTTTATTTCATTTTATTATGAAAAAGGTATCGATGGTGTAGACCAAGGGTTGGGAAACTTTTCATTTATAAAGGCCACATTCATTTATCTCATTCAACATAAGGCTGCAGTAAAAAAAACGTTGATACTCCTCTCTTGAACTAAATATTCTTAAATCACAATGTAAATTAATCAAAACGCAATTTTAAAAATCTTTATCTATCTAATCATAAAAAATGGCACAGGTCAAAAGCCAGCATCAGAGTAGCCAAGGGGCCGCAGGTTTCCCACCACTGGACCATTTCCAAGAGAAATAATGAAGAGTTGAATCATTGGTAAGCAACCAGTTCAACTTATGAGAGCCGCACTTTAAAAACAGTATTAGCCAAATAAAACAGGAAAACTCACATTATACTCTCGACAATTTCAGATAACTTATTTTTAAATTTAAATTTGAATAAATTACGTGTGTACGAATCAATTCATATTATCTTTCATTAAAAAGAGTTTATAGCGATTTTGAAACAAATGTGATCAAAGCGTCTTATGTTACTTTTTACCAGGGTTATGGAGTCGGAGTCGGAGTAGTAAAAAATGAGCGTCTCGAAACATTTAAAAAATATATATTTAATGATGTGTATGTGTTGACATTGCATACTTGGCTGATTAAAGATGATCTGATAGAATACATATACAGTGGAACCTCTCATAACGAGCACCTCTTATAACGAGTAATTCGCATAACGAGCAAAACAGATTGTAAAAATGCTACCTTAACGAGCGTTATTTCGCATAACGAGTGACGCAGAGTTTTAGAAAGATCACTTTCACATCGTTGCTTGCCTCAAGATGATTGAAAAGGCGTGGAAAGGGGTAACCAAGAGAACAAGAACAGCTTGGAAGAAGCTTTGCCAAGGAGCGTTGTCGAATGTGCTTTTAAGAGGTTTGAAACAGTACATGTGGAGTCTATTAGTGGAGGAGGAGGAAGTAGCAAAGAAACAATATTCTGGCGCAATAAGAGAAAAGCTGAAAGCATGCGAAACTGTTGCATCGTACATTAAGAAGCATCAACTAGTCGATTTTTTATCGTTTTTTGCAAATTGAAATCGCATTCCAGGTTGTTACACTCCTTAACAATTTATAAATATGTAATTTTACTTGAATACACGTTAAAAATATTAAAAAAATGTTTTTTTTTTCGCATGGAACGCATTATTGTATTTTACATTGTTTTATATGGGAAAAATTGTTTCGCATAACGAGTGTTTCACATAACGAGTAAGATTCTGGAACGAATTAAACTCGTTATGCGAGATGCCACTGTATATTAGTCAAAATTAAATTTTGTTAAAAGTGTTCACTGTCAATACTTGGTGGAAAGGCATTATAATAAAAATAATAAAAGATTTTTAGTACTTTTTCCACATAAAATTTATTAGATCAGGACCGGTTTCGCTCATCGCGAGCATTATCAACTGATAAGAGAAAAATATATAAACAGTAATATTTATACAAATTTAAATTGAAATAAAAAGGTGTAAGCAACTATTAACAATTTAAAGGATTAACAAATAACATTATAATTACACAAAATTAAAATGCTTAACACCCATAACAATTAAAAAATCATCATCAAAGAATAATAAATCTAAGTGGCAAACGATGTAAGTTATAAACACAATTAAAATTTGGGATTTTTTTTTTGGGAAATTTTGGGATCCTGATCTAATAAATTTTATGTGGAAAAAGTACTAAAAATCTTTTATTATTTTTATCAAAATTAAATTATTGAAAAATTTCTTCAGAGTCGGAGTCGTTTTTTTATTTTTAAGCAAGAGTCTTCTTTTTACACGACTCCACAGCCCTGCTTTTTACTGATAAAGTGAGCAACCATTTCAATTTATCGTAACAAAGAATATTGCCAAGAGATTTGAACACGAATCGACATAAATCATTATTTTTATTTTATGACTCTAATGATAACATTTTTGCCCACAGTTTATTTAGAACAGCGAACTGGTGCTCGGAGAATCGCAGGTGGTGTTGTGTTGTGCGTTACAGATAAAACAGGAAAACTTATTTGACAAAACAATAATTCAATCAATTCTTATGTTCACCCAATAATAGTTTATAATTATATATTATTAACGTATCCAAAATTCAACATCTTGAAACCAAAGTTCCATATTATTATTTCATATAAACATGAACCATAAGCTACCATTAAAAATTGTCGTAAAATAAAGGTGCTAAAACTTTTATGGGATCATTCACCAACATTATCGAATGTATGAGATATTTTTATAAATATTTTTTGTTTTAAGAATTTCTACCGCGAGTTGTAATTAAAGTGTTGATAAAAGCCAAACCAATCTACCAACCATATTTAATTTTTGTTCAATATAATCAAGCTTTTTTCACTTTTTTCTTGCTATTTTTGCTGATAATATAACCTTTCGATTTGTTGAATAAATCACATCAACATTTGTAATAATCTAAAAATATGCAGTCGGTTTTTGAAATGCAAAATATATCAAAATTGGTAATATTAAAAAAATGCCCCTCTTCCAATAATTCATAGTAAACACATACAAAGTTTTTTTAAACAATATCTATATATTATTTTCAAAATAAAAAAATATGAATGAGGGTTAAGTTTACAAAGAAATTGAAAAATTAGATGAATATGCCTGCTTAACTAAAATGTATAATATTATAATATCGATTATGGAAAGGAAAATGGACGTAACCCTCAATTTTCCAATACAGTTTTTTTTCGATAATCACAATGTATACAACTTGACACACATTCTATCAAAAGGATGGAAGCTGAAAATGCGGAATTAGTATCTAAATTTAGCTTTTAAGTTTGAAAAAGATGACCTTGTAAAAAATTAAAACCAAGAAAAAACACTGAAATAAAGATTTTTCCGATACAATTTCTTTAATTAATATTAGGTTAAGTCAATTAAACACCAGCTTAGAAGTATCCGTGCACTTCAAGGTTGTGTACAAAACACGTTTTAGCGCATTCTGTAAAATTTTATATGTGTGGGTTACGTCCTTTTTCCTTTCCACAGTCGATATGTATGCTAACAGGTAGGGTTGCCAACTTTTTCTGTTACGATTCCGGGACAAATAGCACAAAACTGAACAGTATCGGTTTGCAACCCTACTAACAAGAAATAAGAGACCAGGGCCGCTGAAATAGTCAACTTAACATTAAAACATAACCTGATATAAGACATAAATTTCATAGTATTTATACAAGTTAAATGATAGCTATTTCGGATTCACGCTATTGTCAGAACTATGCTTAAACTTCATTTTGCTTAGATATATAATATATACAGTCGAACTTGATTATTACGAGGAAGATGGGACCGACTGAATGTGCTCGTTATATCAGAGAATAGGTATTTTTTAATGCTTACAAACATACATATCACATGAAGACATGAAGTATCTTGAAAGTACACAATTAGAATTTATTTACACACCCGTTACACAAATATTATTAATAAAAACACAATAAACCTTTGTACTTCATTCCACTTTATTTAATATGTCAGGACCGGTTTCGCTCATTGCGAGCATTGTCAACTGATAAGAAAATCAGTTGACAATGCTCGCAATGAGCGAAACCGGTCCTGACATATTAAATAAAGTGGAATGAAGTACAAAGGATTATTGTGTTTTTATTAATATAATGCCTTTCCACCAAGTATTGACAGTGAACACCCTAAAAGTGACACACATATTACATTTTTCTCATATACAATTTTAAATTGATGCTTGTTTTATTTTTTTCACTCTCATTGTTCTTAAATTTCTCCTTAAAGCAAAAAAATCGATTAGCTCGTCCAATATATCATGAGCTCTGGAGATTGTCGTAACTGATTTGGATTTTTGACGATATTTTTGTTCGGTATGCCAATTAGTAGCTCGTTATTAAAGTGAATAAATGTATAGAAAAAACCATAAACTGAAATATAAGCGAATGTTTCCTCTGAGATCCTCCGAGAATTAAATCCAAGATCTCGCTATTCCCGTGATCGTTATAACCGAGTTCGACTGTATATGTATGTGTAACAGGGTAGTGGAGTCGTCGAAGTCGAGGAGTTATATTGTTTTTACCTGAGTCGGAGTCAGAAATAAAAATAACGACTCAGACTCGGATATACAAATCCCTGGAGTCAAAAGTTGACGAACAAATTGTGCGTGACCACATCTCGACATTTAATCTTGCAGATAAATAAAATAATCGCCAATATTGAAGGGTGACCACAATTTCACTTGACAAGCTTAAATTTTACGATCATAGAAATACTTTAAAAAGGAGCATGATTGTGATAAAACGCATTGAGAAACTTATTTGACTTACAAATAATTTAAATTAAATGTTGATATTCTTTATGCACAAAAATAGCTCACGCGTTTTTTTTTAAATAGTAAAACCATATGTTTATTAATGTTTTTATGTGATATCGTTAATACATATGTCAATTTAATCAAATAAAAATTATTGTTACATGCTAATTTTGATAATTTAATCTTATTTGAATCACAAAAATTAAGATTTGTATCGATTGACATTTATAGAAAATATAGGAATATAAATTTCATTCATACGAATCGAAATGTCTTTATATTAACTGATAAAGGCCTGTACGTTTCTTATTAAAAAAAAACAGTAGAGATAAAGGAGGAGAAAATTATCACCAACGTCCGTGCTCAAGATCTCAATTTTTTAATTAAAAAATAAAATGATGTCTTCATCAAGAATCAGGTCCAGATCCATCATATCGACAGAGTCTTACCGCTGTACCACTGTGTACAAATGCTAAATGCCCGTACGCAGGGATGGGCTATAAGGGGTTCAGAGGGGCTCGCGCGAGCCCTTTGTTAAATTTTACTGAGGCCGGCGAGCCCCTTGTTAATTTAAGAGAAAGCAATATTCTCAGATCAAATTAGAATATTACTGAAATTCCAGACTTATATTATCTACGACAGCATTTACATTGATAATTAAGCCGAACAACGACAATAATAAAGTTGAAAAAATATGATTTTTTATAAAGTTACCGTCGAATCTGTCGAAAACACTTTCACTAACATTAAAAATTAAAATTTTACAGTAAATTGCAAATTGTTTCATATTATAAGTGTATTAAGTAACAATCGTTTTCTTATTTAAGTATTGCATACAATTGCATAGGAGTGATAAAAACAATCACTCTTTACCCGGAACACCGAAAATTGCTTTGAGATTAAGCGAGATTTCCAGATATTACGAATGTAAAACAAAAACGAAACTTAGTAATCTGTTGACGGCTCAATAAATAATCCATACTGTCCTATATACTGTAAGGTTTTTGGTCGCCTTGAAAGCACAAGTTATCGTTCGAGAGCAATATGGCGTCCTGCAAACAGCTGTTGCGTCATTTTTTTCTGTAGAAAGCAATAAAACTTTGTCAAAAGGGCGACGGTTGACGAATGCATAAAAACTGCACAATGCACGATGCATAAAATGTCGTAAAACATATTTATGAAAAGAAATGCATTGCATTAATGTTAGTTATAAATGTGTTTGAAACATCCAAATGCTCAAACACGCAAAGCAATAAAATTATAATATGCACGTTATTCTTTGCTTACTCTTTTGTATATCAAACAATATTGGATTTTATAATACCTTTAAAGTATATCAGTGTATTTTGATATTATTTGAATTTTTAAAATATTCAATTTAACTGCTTATTAAATACACATACCTACGAAGCTAAATATTTATTTATTCTTGAAATAGGTAACCTCTCTATTGAATGATGCAATGCCAAGACGTAATAACTTCAAGGAACATAGCTTTGATCATTTCAATGTGAAATTTTTGATGAATTTTATGAACACACTATGACGTAAAAATAAATGAGCTCCATGAGCCACTAAGTATTGGGAGACTGAGAGCAAAAAAAACTATGTCTTTTATTTATTTTTCATACTCCTGTGGTCCTCAAAGTTGTACCCACCACCACTCTGTACGGCTTCACACTCTTCTTAAATGGTGTATTACGAACCGTTTAAATGTTATGTGCTCAAATTGATTCTGGGATGTCCCGAGGAGAAATTCCTCAAGACCTGGTTGCATGCACTGTAGTTGGCAAAATGTAAAATAATATAATAACTTAAAATATAATTATTTTATGAATTGTCTTCCATTCTGTTTGCATCCACGATAAATCCGACTGAGATTCGTATTATTTTGAGCATTTTGTCTTCGTTCGGTTGACTATGAACAGCATCTTAAATCTTATTTATGTATTTACATTTACCGGTCAAGCTGGAAGAGCTTGGCAACGAAATAATCATGGCCAGTTATGAATTGGTTGGTCCAAAAATTTGTCTTGTGTGGAAATAAGGATTTGGTATACATTGTAGGCAAATAACTGACAGGGATTTGACTTCTTTTCTGATATCGATACTTCAAATTGTTGTCAACTACTTAAGTACCCCTTTCGGCAAGTTTTTTCCCAAAACATTGAAATCACTCCACTAGAAACAAAAGGAATTGGCTTGTTTTACATCATAAAAGACATTTTATTTTTATATTATCTACTTTACGTAATTTCTTGGCATAATTGCTTTTAACGTTTTATTCATCGTTGTTGTGACAAAAGTCTTTTATTTGGCAATATTATCACTCGAGTACCGAAACGTCGAAAATAGTATGAAGGATGATCGGTGGGGTACTAAGTGACAACAGACAAATTTGCGTAATATTTGCATTGTATTGATTGAGGCATTATTGTAGATTACAATACATATCAACTAAATAATATTGGTATTATTAGCGAATGGTTGAAATCAGAAGAACTTTGCAATCCGAATGCACCCAATATATTGTAAAAGTCAAAATGAAATAAATCATTGAAAAAATATTGATAATCTTAATCATTTCTGCATTTTTTGTTCATTAGTTATTTTGATTTCAATTCGTCTTAATGCATTGCCAGATGTTTATAATAAAAAATAAAATTATTGGTGCGTTTGCAAAAAGGTCAATTTGGTAGATATAACTCAAAATACTAACTACTTCGTTTGCTTTTCTACCAGAACGAAAAAGTATAATATTACACGGGACAGTTAAGTTTTATACATCAATTCACTTGAATTGAGCAATACATACGATAGAAAATTAAATACTGTTAGTTTCACCATAGTTGACACCGCCCATCCCACGAAAGATATATCGCCGGCTTATAAAGGGATCAAAAGAGTAACTTATGTTTCTAAAATTTATAAAGGCTTTCGTAAAATATACTTTATTTATTAGGGTCGAAGTTTATCTGTTTACGTACTTAATGTGTGGGAATATGTTGTGCAACTGCTCCAGTATCGTATAAAAATTTTAATTTATCGATAATAATGTTAAAAAATCAATTTAAAACAAGCATTCATGCATATCTTTTTTTTACTTTAACTGTTGTTTGTTGAATTTATGTTATGTAATTATTTTAACGTTTTACAGTATGAGAAGTGCCGATAATTACACAAAATCATTAAGTAAGGAAAGATGTAGGGTAGCATAGTTGCAAGTGAAAAGAAATTATCTTGTCTACTAAACTTCTGTAAAGGTCTCAATGTTCAGGCATTCTTCTTCAACCTTCATTGTAAATCATAGGTGCCAAATCAGTAGCCCGTGCCAGCGATATCAAACTTTTGTTATAATTCACTGACCACCTTTCCAAAATCCATCTGAACGACTTATGACATCCAGTGATATAACACGCGAAATACCTTATGAAACAATCAAATTGTACACATGTTATATACCAGGGATGGCGAACCTCTTTGGGTTGGCGTGCCAAAAATCCTCAAATATTATTTCGCAATTATGTGGCGTGCCCAAGCAGTAATTGTTTTTAACAAAATTGAAAAAATAATTGATTGTCGTTTGTCTTGCGAAACATTTGAAAATTAATAAAACGGAATAAAATAATAATTTACGGATTATTTGATCAAAATTTTAATTTTTAAAACTTGGAAATCGTTTGCGTGCCACCTCGGGCACCCGTGCCATAGGTTCGCCATCTCTGTTATATACAGTGAGTAAAAGAATACTATCCTTTTTTCGTTAGGTCAGCGGTGGGTTGCCAATACGCTGACAAAGGGCTCGTTTAATCTCAATGCAATTCTCGGTGTTCAGGGGAAGAAGTGACATTTTTATCACTCCTAAACAATTATATGCAATACTTAAATAAACAATCGATTGTTACTTAAAGTGTACACCTATAATATGTAACAATATGCAATTTAACGTAAACACATCAATGTTTATGACTAAAAATGTACTACTGTATATGTATACTGAAGTTGTCGTAGATAATATATGTCAGAAATTGTAGTGATGTACTAATTTGATCTGAGAATATTGTTTTCTCTTAAATTAACAAGGGGTCGCCGGCCTTAGTACAATTCAATAACGTGCTCGCGCGAGCCCATCCCTGCGTTGGGCCATCCAACCCCGGACCTTTTTTGGTGATCCCGGGATTTTGGGTCTGACAATCTTTCAACACTGAGATCCCGGAATTGATGATGTACCATAATTTCATATTTTATTTTTTTTACATATCACTAATATTAAAATCCTTTTAGTATGTATTTACCGCACGTAATTTAATTTTGCAAATATGTTTACGTTCATTTGATGTTATATTTGACCTATCTGTTTGAATTCAGTGCCGGAGCGAAGTTATATGACGCCCTAGACCAGGCATGGCAAACCTTTTTCGCAAGTGGGTCAAATTTGATTTAAAAAAAATAAAAAATCATGTCGCGGGTCACATAGATATATATTCCTCGCTGTATGGCTTGAAAGCTTTAAATAAAAACTATCATTTGCAAAAGTTCAAGCGGGTTAGATAATTTCTCTGCGTGACCCGCGGGTCCTTGTTCACCATCCCTGCCCTAGGCAATGGTTGTCCTATTTTATTCGAAATAATAATAAAAAAGCAATTCGGGATCATTAGAAATATTTTTTATATATACATATATCCATGTCCACCCACTCCCGATGTGTACTATATGTCCTCCTAATGCAGGTATCTGAATAGAATTTTTTCTGCGTGAACTGTTTGTTACTCAGTCGCTCAACCTCTCTTTTTCGGATCATGTCTATATAATACGATACATAATTACAACGAACAAATACAAACATCAAAATAGAATTAAATGTTTTATTATTTATTATTATTAGAGTTTATAAAAATAATTTTAATGCTCCATTTATGCGCCCCCTAATGGTTTGCGCTCTAGGCGGTTGCCTATTTGGCCTGTATGGTGGCGCCGGTCCTAGTTTGATATTTCTACGCCGTGTATGGTTCTATGGAGCTATGCCACTTATCCAGTTCATCTCTGGGAGTGTTGGTGTTACTGGGTAATTCCGATGGTATATTAATTAAAAGTAGTACGCAATTCACACTCTCAACGCCCTTTTAGGGTTATGGAGGGAAGCAATATTGAATCACAGATAGCCACATTATTGAACACCGTTAACATTTCTTTGATTGGCATTTATTTGGTAGAACTCCATGATAATAAGGTTAAATAGAGTAACTTCATTGTTTTACGCTAGGTACTGAACAATGCAACGGCCTACGGTGCACCTCCATATCCAGATGGGGTGCTACTGATTTCAAACATTAAAAACTGCCCTTTTTATGAGTTCTTGAAGGTCCACTCCAAGGCGTTAGTTACTATATAATTACCGCAAGTTAACCATTCATTCATTTCTTAAAACGGGGCATCTACTTATTTATAGTTAATAGTGTGTGAATTCAATAAAACGGATATCTGAAAAAATATCAGTGTACAGGTGGACCTCCACTTTCGCACACAATTGGTTCCTGAAATTTTTTATTTATCAAAATTTACTTAAACATTTGATACAAATTATGTTTTTTTAAGAGTATTTATCTTTCCCTTTCAATGTTCTAGAATTTTATGCTTGATAAACTAGCATCAATTTTAAATCACCAGCTAAATTTCCACCAAGAACCAATGTCAATCGGTTTTTAGAAGGTTTGTGCCCAGAGGCAACTGATTTTTCCTTTGATAAAAATGTAAGGTTAAGCATTTTCTTCCAAAATAAACTAGTCTCATCTACATATATATATTCTCCTTCTTCAATAATTTTGGACAATGAGGAAATACATTCTTTTCCAGCATCTATATCCGCATCAGCCAATTCTCCAATGAATTAAATATTACGTAAATAATAATAATACCTCGTTATAAATTTGGCAAAACAGCCGTTACTTGCCGAAACAAAACATTTTTGCATTTTCGCCAAAAAATCTTAAAAGAACGATTTTATAAAAATGTGATAAAATGTGATAAAATGTTTGAAATTAGAGGTCAGCCTGTATTTTAGTTCTACAATAATTATTTTATACATAGTTGATAGCTATTTTGGCCTACACACTCGTCAAAATTATTCTTATACTGACATTAATTAAACTATTTATACAGGCTTAGAAGAAATACACAAAACATTTTCTCATATATTTTAACATCTTAACTTGTATTGACTTTTTTTCTGCAATGATCTCAAGCAACTGTGGTTAAAAGAAATATGCCGCCATGGCCATGAACTTTGACGGCAACTATTTTTTGTATTGAGAAGGTTTACTTGTCCGATACATCACACAATTTCATGCAGTGGATTTAGAATATGAACATTTCATTTTGGAAGATATGTTGTTATTCGATCAAGCCGGTAGTAGAACCCGAAAACTGATCGCTTATAAACGTTTTTACTACTTTGCTGCAAAGCCGACAAACATGTTTATCGCATAGAAATAATTTCTGTACATAAATCAGATATATTTTTGAACTTTTGTTATTATTTACTACGTTGAATGCAAATTTATTATTACGCGGGAGAATCAATACTACTTGCCAGTAAGCGTTAATGGAGAAAACTCGATTTCGATATTTATGAAATTTTAGATATTTATGAATTTTTAAAAACTCTGTCTATGTCACGGGTTCCCAACCTGGGGGTCGCCATCTTTCCCCGGTGAGCTAAAAAAAAAAGGTGTTTCGGGGACAATCCGGGGAAAATGTATAGTAAATCGAGGATTTCAAATTCCTCGGGGGGTCGCCTAGTCACGGCTTTTATAAAAAAGGGGTCGCCACCCGAAAAAGGTTGGGAAACTATGGTTTATGCACTATAGCCAGGGCTGTGGAGTCAGAGTCGTGAAAAATGAGTGGCTTGATTTTTTTTGAAAAATATATTGATGTGTATTTAAACAAAATAGTCAAAAGTGTTAACATTTTATGCTTGACTGACTAAAGATGGACGGTATACATAAATATAAGTTAAAATGAAATTATTGAAAAAAAATCTCGGAGTCGGAGTCGTATTTTTTAAGCGCGACTCCACAGCCCTGACTTTAACTATAACTTATCGTTCCAACAACGGCATCCAATCTCGAATCATTATTTTTATTCCGGGATTTCGGTATTTACATCAATTTCGGGATCGCGGGATTCGTCACCGGTCAAAGTCAAAGACCTTTTTTTCTAAATGATTGAATGATTCCTCAGAAATCATGAATCAGAATGATTCCTCAGAGATCTAAATGATTCCTCAGAAAAAATTGAAGTGAGAACTTTTTCTTTTTTTTAGCTGCATCTTCTCGCTGCATTTTGAGCTGTATCCAAAATTCACTATCAAATGGTTTGTTTGTATAGAAACACTTTTACAAAATCAAACTTAGTGGTTGATTTTTTATGACATATGTAATATTTATAACGAACTTTGATCATTTGTTACACCGTTTTGATTGAATTAAATTAAAAATATGATACGGACTTGGTACACGGACGGATCCGCCAGCGTGTGCATCTATTTATTAGTGACAGATTGTCGAAATAGATGACAGGAATCAGGCAACAAACAAGATTTAACATTTCGGCCGACTTTAACGAGTGAACATTAAAATCTGAGAATTCTTTGAATCTGTAAGACATAAAAATGTCGACAAAGATATTTATTACCAGGCGTAGCCCGCTTTTTTTGTTCGTTTTGTTTGGACGCAGCTTTACAATTTTGAAATCTTAATTGATTCCAAAACGATGTAAGTGACTCATTAATAGTTACGTCGTTACAACAAAGGTCTAACATAAGAGGTTTTCTTAGCTAAATAGATATTACTAGTGACACAATACATGAAATACCTACCGAAATCCTGCTTAGAATAAATTAATTTTAAATCATTTAGATGCATATTTCCGTCAGTTCATATAAAAAAAAACAAAATGTGAATAAACTACTTACTCCAGCGATTTCCAACCTGGGAGACGAGGACTATTGCAAAGGGAGGCGCGAATAGTCCAACATATGTATTTACCACAGATTTAAAATATCAAAGTATTTTAGTTCTACAGTTTTTTTTAATTTATGCTTTGATAGCTTTTTCGGCTTGCGCCATCGTCAGAGCTATCTGACGTTCTGACGATGGCGCAAGCCGAAATAGCTATCAACGCATAAATTATTAAAAACTGTAGAACTAAAATACTTTGATATTTTAAATTTGTTATAATAGAGTTCTACCAAGTAAATGCCAAATCAATTATTAATATGTATTTACCCATTAAAACGTGTCTTTATTACGATATGAAATAAAGGATGGGTAGGCGCGAAGATATTTTTTTCTTCAAAGGGAGGCGCAGTATCATAAAGTTTGGAAACCACTGACTAACTCCAATTTTTCCTAACATTTTTGCAGTTTTGTCCGATCAAATATTTTCGATGACACATTATGATTACATTAATATCATATTTTATGTGCTACTATTTATTTAATTAAAATGATGAGACAATTCACTATGGGCAGCGGAAAATGACAAATTTTACTTTCAAAAAATCAACTGTTAAGAATAAGTATTAATAATAATTTATTAACTATTTATAAACACAGCACGTTTTTAAAAATAAAAAAGAAAGTAAATTTGTGAAATATGTACTTTAATGAGATGCTTCAATAGATATCCATATGTTGCGAATTCGGGGCCGTACCTGGTTAAATACAATAGTGTTCAGTTAACCCTCATACAGCGCTCCCCGCTTAAGAGGGGCTCTAGAGAGCCACTGCGACAGTCCCTCGTAAAGTGCCGTTTTCAACAAATCGCAAAATTTTCAATTATATATAATAATACATAGTATGCATCAACTCATCTTCAAAGTCGCCATTAAAGTCAAATTTCATATTTCGTAAATATTCAATATAATTTTTACATATTAACATGTTATGGTTTGCAAAAAACTGTACAAAAACTACCTGCAGAGTACAATTTAAAAAAAACATAGAAGACAGTGAATCATTTAAAATATGAATGGAGGAAAAAATATTAAATAAAAAAAAAATGAATTATTTTGATTCTGTACTCTTCCATAAGTTTTGTCGATAACGACCCGAACATTTCGGCATCTTCAGGTTTTATCAAGTGCACGAATGCACTTGCTGACGTGCAGCAACCGGTTTCTATCGTTTATATACAAACATAAAAATAAATCGCACAGTATAATTATTGGTAACCTAATTATTTAATATTAATGATATGACATCAATTCGTTTTAATGAATTAATGTCATATCATTACATGAAGATGCCTAAAGGCGAAACCCGGGTCGTTAATTCGAAGTTCTAAATTATATTAAATAAAGTTATGTGATTTGGAACAATTTACAAAAATACTAAAAACACATTTTTTTATGGGTATACTACCTAGTCTCCTATAGGGCTAATTTCTATAGCGTGGTTCAGAGATTGGTGCAGTAGAAAGGTTGACTGTTTATGGTAATTTTTAGTTGTATATAATATGAAAATTACAAACATTTTGTGATAACGAAGTAACTATGTAATGCATTTTTAATTTTGCATCGTTCAAGTTTCGTAGAAATTTACTAATCTCGAAACATAACCCTTGATCTCGAGTGAATTAATAATTATGATATAATGTTTATTTAACACATAATATTGCAAACTTTGGGTTGTACGTACCTAATCCAAAACTTTTAATCCACCTTAATTATCGGGAAAGCTTTACAAAAGCAGCCGGTTTACATTACAACTCGTACCCGCTTATCCTTTAAAAACTTAAACAAAACAAAATAATGCTTTTCATCGGCGAAAAATAAATAAAAAAAAGTGAAGCCAGACCAACGAGATGCGAAACTCAATACTCTGCAATAAAATCCTTCTACACCCCTGCTTCGTTTCAGCATTATAGATGATAAATTCGCAAACAGTTCGTCCAAAATATTAAAATATAAAATTACACCATTTTCAGTCACATATCAACGATCAGAACACAATTACACATATGAAAAGTTTCTGGCTTGTTTTGGTGAACGCGAAAATTTTCAACTGAAATGGATAACAAAACGAAACTATGCATGTAGTCATATTCGCTCCCAATGGAGAAATCTCACCAGAAGCCTTTCTATAAGGACTGCTTGTTACTCAGTTTATCAACCTCTCTCCTTTTCTAATAGTGTAGGAATATTAAAAATAGGCTTAGAGTAAGGATCAGTGGTTAGCTAATCTCTCTTGCTACGGCCCATATTATCAGGGGGGAATTTTTAGACACCACTAACTACAATTAAAATAATACAAAATATATTGCTAAAGGTAAAAGTAAATTACTGTACGTAACAAAGTAATTAGGTAATAAAAAGCAATAATTAA
Source organism: Himalopsyche tibetana (assembly GCA_030503985.1). Lineage (NCBI taxonomy): Eukaryota > Metazoa > Arthropoda > Insecta > Trichoptera > Rhyacophilidae > Himalopsyche > Himalopsyche tibetana. The sequence continues at coordinate 20,930,546 of JAPJYX010000015.1, read as the reverse complement.
TGGCAGGAATAAAACAACTTTTAAGTAGGAAATTGTTTGAAGTGACAGAAAATGTTTGAAATTGTTTGAAAATGTTTGAAATTGTTTGAAATTGTCAGAAATTTTGAAAATGTTTGAAATTTGAAAATGTTTGAATGTCAGAAATTTGAAAAATGTTTGAATTTGAAATTTGAAAAATGTTTGAAATTGAATGTTTGAATTTGAAATTTGAAAATGTTTGAATGTCGGAAATTGTCAGAAATTTTGAAAATGTTTGAAATTGTCAGAAAATGTTTGAAATTGTTTGAAGTGACAGAAAATGTATGGAGACGAAACTAGATATGGATGTCCGATGTGGCCATCATGGTTAGTTCGACATAGTGAAAAAAAGTCGCCTGTGTGGTCGAGTGGTCAACGGTGTTGGCTTCGGCTACAGAGGGCCCGGGTTAAAATCCCGGTACGGACAGTTTTATAATTTGATTTTTCAATCGATTTATGAATTTCTGTTAAAAGGCATGGATGTATGTGATGTCTTGAATTCCCCCCTCTCACCTTTCCTATCCTATGAACGGGGCGTATCGACAGCGATTAGCTTACCACTAATCCTGTCCTAGCCCAATGCTTCTATCCCTACTCTCTTTGGAAAAAGAGAGGTTGAGCAACTGAGTAACAAGCAGTTCTCGTAGAAACACTTCTGTTGAGATAAACTCCATTAGGAGTCCATATGCTCCACATTGGGAGCGGACATGGTTTAAAAAAAAAATGAACAAAATACCTCTTTCTATGGACATAATCTGACAATCCCAGAGAATATGCTCTGAATCTTGATTAATGTCACCACAAGGGCAGTGTGAGTTTGGTTTGATTTTAAATTGATGTAACTTGGCTATAAGCGCATCTTGATAGTACTTGTTATAAAATTTTCCCTAGGATATAGATATTGGGGTGTTTTTCAAGATTTACTCGTCTACTACGCAGGCAGCGCCGACGCTGATAAAACAATAATTTTCGATACATAATCATAATAACTCATCAATTAAACAGTAAGTGAAATAAAAAAACGTGTAAGTATAACACAGAATGATTTTTAAAAAAGCTCGTGGACGAATTGAATGCAAATTATTATTTCACATCATACCAGTCGTCTATTCATCCCCCTTCAAAGCCATCTTTTACCCCCGAATGTCCGACGTACCTTCATTAGCGAAAAAAGCGGAAAATTTTCGCCAGAGCCGATACTGAAAAGCCCAAATGTTAAATTTGACTCTGTAGTCCGCAAAACTTTAAAATACAAAATACATTTAAAATACTAAGATTAATGAAAAAAAAATAGCTTTACAGTATAGAATAATTATACTTAAGTAATTAACTGCCGTAATATGATTTGTTATTAGATTAATGATATGCATAGATATGCATGTACTCTCAACACTTTTTTACACGATTTAATAAATAACACGGACGATTTTTTTGTCAAAATTCCTGAACACAAAAAACATAGAAGCGTGTAACATATTTACTAATAAAAAGAAATTCGGCAACACAAGACAGATATAACAAGCATTTGCCTTCATTTGATCATAACACATTAGACCAGGGTATCCTAAACATATAACACAATGGAACACTTCGTAAATCTGGAAATGTTACCAGAATACAACTTTTTTTAGCTTAGGTTTTTACAATTTGTAATTGTAAATATATTATGTTATTAAATCACATATTATTTAATTATTTATTAATTAAAGCATGTTACATAAAAATATGAGTAAACAAAGCTTTAAGACACGGGTTCCCAACCTGGGGGTCGCCAACTTTTTTCGATTTCGAAATCGAGGATTTACAATTCCCCGATGAGCTGTAAAAAAAAACGAGTTTGGGGGATAATCCGGGAAAAAGTATAGCAAATCGAGGATTTCAAATTTCTCGGGGGGGGGTCGCCTAATCACAAGGCTTTTATAAAAAGGGATCGCCACCCGGAAAAGGTTGGGAACCTATGCTCTAAGTGATTTAAAATCTTTACCTGTACCAAGATATTTGACGTTTTAAACATCAGTAGAGATTTACTATCACTCAATTTTTAATATGAATAAGAAGATGGTTAAATGTGTTACTGAGTATATTACCATTCCAAATTTTGGCGGAACACCTATTTAAGTCCTAGTTGAGCGGAACACAGTTTGTGAAACCCTGCATTAGACAGACGTTCGTGTCAGATATTTCAACCGATGAAAGCGATTTATGTCCAGTGCCTCATAAAAGTCCCCGTAGTGACAAATAGTATTATTTTTTCTTGATGAATAATATTTTGTTTGATTACATATTATAACATTTTTACACGATTTTCCACACCAAAGTGTTATTCTTTTTCAGGGAACCAATCTACGCGATACGCAGACACAGTATTACTTTTACGAATTATCCAAATCCATATGGAGCAGCGGTTGACGTTGTGGGCTTCCGTGTCGGAACGGGTTGGAGTCCCAGTACGAACAGTGTTTTTCGATTTCTAATAATATAATATTTTCGATTTGAAAATTTAAACCAACCTTTGCATTTAAAGAATTTTAAGAATCACGTTCTTGGCTAGCGGTTTGACTTTATCCTGTAGCTTATTAGCTGGAAAAAATCTTGTTATGTTTTCATGATAAAACACATTTATTTCGATCACGAATCGATTATAGTGTTATATGAACTATTTTTATATTCACGCCTATCATCGACAGTGGCGTGCACACTTTATAGCAGGCGGATTTAATTTCAAAATATATAAAATAATTTAATATCTTGGGTAAATTTTAGGCTTATACGAGACCAATATGAGAATTCCTCCATTCTTGGGAATGTGAAACTAAATAATCCTGATTATTTTTTGAGAAATCGTGGACATGAATTGTCTGTTCTCCTAAGGCAGGGATGGCGAACCTTTTTGGGTCCACGTGCCAAAAATCCTCAAATATTATTTCTCGATTGTATGGGGTGCTCAAGCATTAAAAAAAAAATTAAACGATTATCGTTTATCTTAGAAAACATTTGAAAACTAATAAAACGGAATAAATTAATAATTCACCGATTGTTTAATCAAAATTTTAATTCTGTAAACTAAAAAAAAATTTTTTTTGAACTTGGAAATCGTTCACGTGCCAGCTAAATTCTCGGACATGCCACCGCGGGCACGCGTGCCATAGGTTCGCCATCCCTGTCCTAATGTGTATAACCAGCCTGCTAATGGGGATGCCACTGGAGAGAGCTTTAACAGTTTCAAACAATATTACTTTTTTTTTTTTTTTTAACCATGTCCGCTCCCAATGTGGAGCATATGGACTCCTAATGGAGTTTATCTCAACAGAAGTGTTTCTACGAGAACTGCTTGTTACTCAATTGCTCAACCTCTCTTTTTCCAAAGAGAGTAGGGATAGAAGGATAGGGGCTAGGACAGGATTAGTGGTAAGCTAATCACTCTCGATACGCCCCGTTCGTAGGATAGGATGGGTGAGAGGGGGGATTTCAAGACATCACACACACCCATGCCTTTGAACAGAAATTCATAAATCGATTGAAAAATCAATTTATAAAAACTGTCCGTACCGGGATTTGAACCCGGGCCCTCCGTAGCCGAAGCCAACAACGTTGACCACTCGACCACACAGGCGGCAATATTACTTAGGATGTCGATATATTCCACGTGGACGTGAGTGAGTTCCGACGAATGCTATTTTTTGTGTATTAAAGTAGACTTTGTCGGAGCTTACTCAGTCGACTTTCTTGTCAAATTAAAATATATTTTTTTCTACTACTTTTAAATTAAATGGTATTCTTTTTATTCTTCATTGTAAAAGTTTTAAATTTATAATTTGTCAATGTCAATGAATTTGAGAATTATTCAATTCAATATTGTGATCGAAGACTGGGTGTTTGTGATGTCAATTCACATTATTTCCTCTCCTCCCATCTTTCTGATCCTTTAATAACCGGGTGTAGCAATAGCGATTTGTTAACCACTAGTCCTGCTCTAGCCTTATCCTTCTTTCCCTACTACTCACTCTGAAAAAGAATGAACTTGAGCGACTGAGTAACAAGCAGTTCTCGTAGAAAAAACTTCTGCTGAGATACATCAATAAGGAAGCCATATGCTTCACATTGGGAACGGACATGTATTTAAAAAAAATGTCAGTCTTTTGCAATGTTCATGAAAAAAAAAGTGGAATGATCACATCGCTTATATCATTTATTACTGTATCCAGTGATGGGCTGGAGGGGGTCCGGAGGGGCTCGCGCGAGCTCCTTGTTAAATTTTACTATTCTGACTTATATATTATCTACGACAGCTTCAGCATACAGAGTAGTAATTTTTTAGGCAATTACATTGACAAGTCTACGGTAAATTTCATATTGTTACATATCAAAAGTGTATTGAATAAAAATCGATTGTTTATTAATGTATTGTATATCATTGCAAAGGAGGGATTAAAAAATTCACTACTTCCACATAACACCGAAAATTGCTTTGAGATTAAGCGAGCCCCTTGTTAGCGTATTGCCTGCCCACCGCTGACTGTATCGTTATCAAATGCACGCCACTGTTGATAATGAATTAATGAAACTTATAATAATAACAACTATTGTTACATTATTACAAGGTCACGAATTTTTTCCATTTTTGAGAACGTTTTTTTTCTAATTTCTTCAAATAATAAATTCGTGTAAGTCACGCATCCACAAGATGGACGACGTGAGAATCGTTAAGAGGTTATTAATAGCAGTCAGTAATTAAAATCATTATCACTGTGAAGGTGTTAGCTGTTAATGCAGTTTACTTCTCTCGACTGCTAAATATTTTATGTTATGACTAATGACTAAACATAAAAAATTTCGGCGAAAAAAGTATAATATAAATCTTGAATCTAAGACAAAAAACACAGAAGAACTTTTGTTAAATTAATAACTTTAAAAAAAAACACAGTCGCGTATTAAAAAATCAAATCCATAAATATATATATTTTTTGAATACGTATACTATATCGATGTCCATACGTTGACAACATGTAACCGACATTTTTCAGAAAAAGTTCCAACATGTTTACTGCAACATTTTGTATTGGAGAGTGGACAGTGCATAACTGGATTAAAAAATAAATTATAGCAATTATGTATATTTTTTTCTATTATTATACGATGAAGTCAAAACAGGTGCATTGAATTGATCAAAATACTTGGAATTGTTTCCTCGTATCATCTTAAAAGAAGAAACAAAATTAAAATTATTAACTCTTATCAAACATTCTTGTTAATACAAAGTTTATTTAATTAATATTGTATCAACTTTTATTTGCCAACTGTCGTATTTTAAATATACATAATAATTATTTTACTCCAAAGTGTCTTACATTTTCATTGATTTCCCAATACTAATTTATTTTTACAGTTTTTTGGCTTTCCTGTAAAATTAAACAAATGTCGATTACGTGCTGTCAATTTATGGACATCGATATGCATTTTAGCTAGGCATCTACAAAAAAGTTGTAAACATATTTTTTTCATATCTAAATAGGCATTTTTGTTTTCAAATTCTACATTAAAAAAAGAACGGGGCCGATTTTGGTAAACACAAAAAATTTAAACTGATTTTTTAGGTGTCCCAGTTAAGAAGAAAAAATAAACGGTCACGTTATGTTTAACCCTCCAAGGACGAGCGTGACCAATATGGTTACAGTAAACACCGTTGTCTATTGATCCCACTATTCATCCTTTTTCTACCTAAATATCGTTACTTTTACTCATATTTGGTTAAGAGGGGAACAGACTTTAGTTAGTCATCAGCCGCGAGGACCGAAACGGCCACCAAAATCACATGCGATTTTTTTAACTTCCGTTTTTTAATGGACTTTTTGAAACTGCTAGTTATTTTTTTTTATCAAAACATCAAATTATTTACAGTTAATTTGCTAATATATTTGTATTGAAATTATGTTGATCTAAAGAGGTTAAATTGTAAATATTTTTAAAAAATTCACATTTAGCTATATTTCAACCCCGAATGTTTGCGAGCCCATACGGTCACTTTTGTCCTTACAACTGTCCGTACACAATATTAAACGGTAATAAAAGAATGAGCATGATCATATAGTCATGCGGGGTTTCTATACAACGACTCGGCGTTTTTTTTTTTTTTTAATTATTAGGAATAAAAGTTATCCGTGACTTCAATATGACTAAACAAATATTTTTTTTATCGATAAAAAGCTCTCGTCTCTGGAGGGTTAACGCATATATTTGAGAATATTGTTTATATTAATTTAACAAGGAGCTCGCGCTGGTCTCTGCGAGCTTCCTCCAGCTCACCCTTGCTGTTAGGTACTTAAACCCGAAGCGTGCCATTTTTGCAAGGTAAATTATACAAATACACCTATCCCTCGATTTACACGGTACTTCTTTTACACGTTTTCGCTTTTACACGGTTTAAAAAAGTTAACTTGAAAATTTTAATTCTTCATATTCGTAAGTAAAAAACGAGTACATAATTTTTAATTATGTGTTTTATATCTTGAATAATATTTGTAGCCTTATTATGTCGAAAGAAGTAAAAAGAAAAGTTATTTCGTTAGCAAAAAAATAAAAATATTGGATCTTTTACAAAACGGAGAAAGAGGAATAGATGTTGCTAGATTATATAGCATGAATGAAGCTACAATAAGAACCATTAGAAAAAATGAAAACTCAATTAGAAAGAGTGTAGCAGCTGGAACTACGAGTACGAGCACAACGTCATATATCAGAGATATTGCAATGGAAAACATGGAGAAGGCATTAATGATTTGGATAGAGGACCAAACTCAAAAACGGATGCCAATTGATACCAATGCTATAACAAATAAAGCATTGCGGATTTATGAAAAAAATAAATAGAAGATACCATCCTCCTCTTCATCTGAAAAGAAGCATACTTTCACAGCAAGTCATCAAGTCAAGTCACAGTGATTTGTGATAGTGATGAATGATAAAAACTCCACCAACCGTTGCAATATTTATTTAATGAATCTTTTGGATTTCATTTTTTTGTTACTCTATAAGCTTTACCTGTATTTAATTAATAAAAGAATACGTATGTTTATACTTTTAAATAATTTTGTTTTTTTTATGTATTTTAGAAAACACCCAAATTATGCGTTTTTTGTGTACTTTTCGATTTACACGGTTTTACATTAAGAAATATACAATTTCGATTTACACGTTTTTCTCAGGAACCTATCTACCGTGTAAATCGAGGGATAGGTGTAGTTTTAAAAAGCTATACTATAATATAGTCGCCATCGATGTTTCCCCTAATTATAGTAATCTTTCGACTCGATTGAATATTTTTATCACGGTCTAGTCAAGAGTAGAAAAATCTTCTAAATAAAATATAAAAAAATCACAACGAATTAAAAAAAATATATAATGTTTATCAGTATGTTATATTCTTTTCGGTGGTAGTGATAATTTCAGAATCGTGACAGTTGAAATTACCAAGGTGTTTGCAAAACAGCTGATTTATCTGATGGGCGTGGCCACGTAGTGTAAAAGCGCTCCAGTGATGGATAGTTAGTTCACTTCTTTGCCTAGTGGAGATGCTATTATTTACTTGGAGTCAAAGGTTAAGAATTCGATATCGAGCAAAATACGTAACCAGCGAAAAATATTTTTATATGAAATAGCGTGGTTTGATTTATGGAAATACTTTTTTTAAATTATTACTCAAATATAATATAACATACAATCGAACTTGGTAATTACGAGGAAGATGGGACCGTCTGAATTTGCTCGTTATATCAGATAATAGGTATTTTTAATTGCTTATAAACATATCTATAACATGAAGACATTAAGTCACATAGCACAAAAAGTCGCAATTGAAACAAAATACTTTTTTTTTAAATCCATGTCCGCCCCCAATGTAGAGCACATGGCCTCCTAATGGAGGTATCACAACATAAGTTTTTTTTCTACGAGAACTATTTGTTACTCAGTCGCTCAATCTCACTTTTTTTCAAAGTGAGTAGTAGGGAAAAAAGGATAAGGATAAAACAGGACTAGTGGTTCACTAATCGCTATTGCTACATACAGTTATTAAAGGATCAGAAGGATGGGAGGAGAGGAAATAATGTGAATTGACATCACAAACACCCAGTCTTTGATCACAACTTTGAATTGAATAATTCTCAAATCGAGAAAACCATAACTTAAATGTCAAAGAATGTTTCTTCATTACATCCGAGATCTCGCTATTTCCGTGATCATAATAACCGAGTTAGACTGTAGTTACATAAATACATCGAATAAACAACACATTTTATTTTTGTGGTGCCGTATTTTATCGAATGCTGACGATCAAAATCATAATAAATTTCTTAATCATTTCTATGAAAATAGGATTTTCACGTGAACGGTCGCCCGTAATAAAACAGATAATTGACTGGACGGATATTTATTGTATGGACTAAGGATTGCGGAGAACGGATTAAGCCGGACGGAAAAAACCATACATGTTTAAACCGGACACGGAAAAAACCGCACATTTAAAATATTTATATTTTTAACTTGAGAAATTGTTGATAATTAAATTTTTAATAAGGTCAAGTAATATTCATCAGAACGACGAAAAATTTATTTGCTACGTTCTGACCGCTGACAGTGGACTAATTCTGCAAAAGTTAAAAATTCAAAATTTCTAGTTGATGATTTGTGAATTAATTATTTTGAGACATTTATAAACCGTTATTATTAATTAGATGACAAATAAACAATATAATTTAAAAACTATTAAAACTTTTTGTAAAAACGGTGCACATAAGTAAAATTTGATTTTATTGTTAATTTCATCACATCTTTAGTGTTTCATTTTGTTGTCGTAGGATGAAGGTGTTGTTGTAGCTGTGTTTTATTGAAAAGGTTAAATACAATATTATACATTTTACTTTTAAGCTTTGGTACAAAATATACTCAAAAAAATTGGTTAACAACATTTTTTTTGTCCATTTCGGGAGTTTTTTACTATGATTCTGTCTATAATATATTGTATAAATTTACATGCAACATAGAGTATTCACATCATACGACATACAGCACATAGCAGTAATTTACTTTTTATTTTTTTTACATCATATTTTCCTAGATTCACGAAAACCTTGTTTTCTATGAGATCAAATACCTATCGTCAAAATGCATCGTAAAGGGGTGTATTTAGGATGACCATAACGATGCTCAATTTTTGTAATAAATAATATTATATTAAGAAGTTACATAAGTGCCTCACCAAATTTATTTTAGTAATGTTATCATTTCACTCTCTCAAAGCTCGAAGATAGTTTTCAAGTGTAAAGCATTTTTCTCTTCTTCGGGGCCGAGCCTAATTCTTGAATTTCTCATGACTATTAACTTACATGCTCCCAATTTATTCTTACGTGAGCGAAACTATAACCATTTTTTTTTCTTTCTATAAACTTGTTCCTTACGTAGTAAATATGAGTCGCCAGTTCCAAGAGCTGTTCGACTGATCAACTCATTGCCTAGAGCAGGGTTTCCCAAACTATTTTCCGCGGAGCCAGAGTAGGTGTTCCGAAAAAAATTGGAATGGATTTATACGCTGCAACACAGTTTAAAAAAATCTTAAAATTCAGCTCAAAAGTGTTCCGTTATATTTTCCGGACTTGCAAAGTGTCGTTGCAAAAAAAAATAAAAAAATTGGGAAACCCTGGCCTAGAGAAGTGGACATTTTTAGTGGCAGTATTCGTGAACTGTTTGCTAATTATTATTTTTTTTGATCTTGTATATTAATTTTTATGTATAATGTACTGTTTTTCATTTTAATTATATCTGTCAAGTGCATGGCGAATAAGCGTCAACTAAAATGTCATAAACTGTATTTTTGATTTTTAAGCAATAAGAGATTGAGAATTTTATATAAATATCTTTTAAAGTCCCTTGATGAATAAAATGGGCTGAAACGCAGAAATAGTCACCAGAAGCAACAGGATTTCCGCGGCCAGGCAGATTGGCTAGTTCCTCATTTGTGAAATCTGTTATTTGCGTTGATGTATGAAGTATCATTATTTCAGGAAACTTTAATGCATAGTCCACCACTTGAGTTATTTACCTCTTGATATTTCCGAAAGCTATTTTATTAGTTTTTAAAATATTCAAACTATTTTGGCCATTAAAATTGAATTATCCTTTTTTTTTGTAAATCTTCATAAACCAGTTCAAACCGAGTTTACGAAAATATTTGAATTAAAAAACCTGTTTTTTCAAATGTTGGTTTTTGTAAAAGCCTTAATCTAGAGGTGCACAGCTTTATCAATACATATTATTATTACAGTCTTTTAATCTCTAAATTTATTTTTGTCTGATCGTGATAATTATGTAATATAATAAGTTTATGACTTTTTTAACCTTCGGGTTCTTATGGAGTTAAAATTCTTTTTATTTCAACCACTCGCTAAACAACAATTATATCTAGCTGATATTTATTGTAATCTACAGTGATATGTACCTCAATAAATGCAACGCAAATATTCCGGAAATTTATCTGGAGTAATTTTGATTTATTTACCAATGACGATATATTATATAAATTTGTGTCCATAGTTTATAAAAAATATATATAAAAACCTGACCTAAGGGTGTAAATTATGGTCACTCTACAACATTCGCTGACTTTAGTGGTATTTCATTAAAGCGGAATTTGTTTGTAGTTGCTTTCAACGTTGAATTTTAAAAAAGTTCTTTTTTTGTAAAGCTTCATGACTTTCTGTTTGACGCAAATAAAAATAAAATAAAAAACAGTCACTTGATAGGTACTCATTCTGCTCTGTGCGGCATCAAAAAAATACAAGCAATTAAAGGAATTCTAGCAATTTAAGCTGTTAACTCTTAGCTAGAAATTTTTGTAGTCAGGTGAATTTGATCAGTTTTTGCTAAAATACGCAAACATTTTAAATCGTGATGTATTTTTTATATCAAATTCGAAACTAAACTGAATATTTCGAACATTCAATTAGCTTCCATGTTTTATAACTTTTTTATGATAACTGTTGAGAGATCAAAGATTTTTTCAGCACACTATAATTGAACAGAAATTATTCCTAATGGGATATGGAGTTGTATTAAATTACGTAAAATATTCCAAATGTGTGACTAATGACAACTACCTATTTTGCCTCCCATCCATTCATCTATTTTTGAAAAAAAAAACAATATTATGAATACGGGCTAATAAATAAGTATATTAAACTTATTTTTGACATTGTTTATAGGGTAAACATAATAGCGTATTTAGTTCTACAGTTCTTATGTTATCTGTTAATAGCTATTTCGGCATGCGCCATTGTCAGAACTATGCTAAAACTTACAATTGCTCAGCTATATAAACTGGCTCACAAATTAATAAAATAAATTTTAGTTTTTTTTTTTTTTTTTTTAAACCATGTCCGCTCCCAATGTGGAGCATATGGACTCCTAATAGAGTTTATCTCAACAGAAGTGTTTCTACGATAACTGCTTGTTACTCAGTTGCTCAACCTCTCTTTTTCCAAAGAGAGTAGGGATAGAAGGATTGGGCTAGGACAGGATTAGTGGTAAGCTAATCGCTGTCGATACGCCCCGTTCATAGGATAGGAAAGGTGAGAGGGGGGAATTCAAGACATCACATACATCCATGCCTTTGAACAGAAATTCATAAATCGATTGAAAAATCAATTTATAAAACTGTTCGTACCGGGATTTGAACCCGGGTCCTCTGTAGCCGAAGTCAACACCGTTGACCACTCGACTACACTGGCGACTTTTTTTTTTTTTTTTTACTAGAACTAAACTTTTTCATTTAGAACTAAATGGAAGGAGAGTAGGATATCGGTTTTGGGCGTTGAAAGGTTATTGTTACAATTATAGTATGGCATAGAGTATTAACATAGTACTCTATGACAAGATGTCGAGTATACATAACAAATGTAAATGTAAATGTAATTTTTCCTACTCTCTTTGGAAAAAGAGAAGCTGAGCAACTGAGTAACAAGCAGTTCTCGTAGAAACACTTCTGTTGAGATAAACTCCATTAGGATTCCATATGATATGATCCACATTGGGAGTGGTAAAAAAATGTTAGTTTAAACATAGTTCTGACGATAGCCCACGCCGAAATAGCTATTAACTAATATAATAAAAACTTTATAACTAAAAACGTTGCTATTTTTACCATATTGCAATGGAGTTCTATCAAGTAAATGCCAATTCAATCAAGAAATTGTTTGTGTATTTTTTTTATCTGTTATCAACTATATAAAAAGGAAATGACACATTTTTGAATAGCAGAAAAGAATGTTAGAAAAAATACCTACGTGGAAAATACACCTACATTTTCCGCCTGTTGATGTCTCTCAGTTCACAGCGCTGCTTTTTATTTGAGAGAAAATATTCATGAGTACATAATGTTACTAGCTCAGCAGATGGTGAGTTGATCCTTTGAGAAATGTTGAGGCAGACTTCAAAGTATTCTTTCTACTCCCCTTTCTGTGACGTAACGGAAGTGCTCTGGTCTCCGAGCCTCTTCTGTTGGCCGCACTGGCACGGCGAGTCCTCGAGATTTCGAAGATTTGTCAGATATGTTTCGCTGTATATCATTACAGGATACAAAATTAAAAATAAACGTTAAATACAGTATTAGGGTTTTCAATGTCAATGCTTGATGGAAAGGCATAATATAAAGAAAAACCACAATATTCCTTTGCACTTAATTTCCATTTTTTTTTATCAAGATCAGGACTGAGGAGGTAATTTGTAAATCAAATATAAATTCAAATTGTTATTAAAAATAGTATTGTTAAATTTTATTTCTTTCAGTTGACAATGCTCGCTATGCGCGAAACCGAAATTGAGTAAAAAGGAATATTGTGTGTGTTTTTTTTTTTAATAAATCACAGTTTTAATTATATTTTTTCATTTTGAATTACTTCTTTATATTTGAAACTATACCTAAACGACTCTAATGACATCGAAAAGGTGCTTCATTTAAACTGAAAAAACCTAACTTTGATATTGCCCAGGCAACGTTCCAATCCAAACTGTATCTGATCGCTAGAGTAAAGTGTTCACCACTAGACTACAAGAAGAGCCATTTGATGTTGCTGAGAGCCCCTTGTTAAATTTTAGAGAAAACAATATTCTCAGATCAAATAAGTACATTTTTACCCATTTACATTGATTAGTTTTCAATAAATGGCATATTGTTACATAATATAAGTGTATCAAGTAACAATCGCTTGCTTATTTAAATGTTGTATATAATTGCATAGGAGTGTTAAAAAATTCACTCCTTCCCCGGATAACCGAGAATTGCTTGGATATTAAGCGACCCCTTGTTAAAGTATTGGCAGCCCACCGCTGCTTAAGATATTTGCATTCACAAACTATTGTCTTGATTATTGTACAAAGACATTTTTTTCGTTTTTAATAGAATCGAAAGTCAAATTATGAAGGCTTACTACCTTTGACCATTGACATGTTGTTATCTTGGCTTTAAAATTAAAACCGTATTGCATACATTTTTTTTCTGTAGCGTAATGAAACTTTAGCTTTTACATACGTAATTAATTTTGTATCTTTGAACTGATTTTATAAAAAAATATCTAAGATATTTTGAAGGATAATATACAACCCCAACGATGATAAAAAATAAACCCTTGTGCAAGCTGCATATAATATTAAACCACGTAGGTAGCCGTAAGGCACGAATCTAAAACGTAGCCTCCTTTACATGGGAAACCAGCCACATAAACGCTTTCGACAGTACTTCAAGTCTTACCCTTGAAAAATACTCGAGCTTTCCTCTCTAGTGGGCCTGGCGTAGAGTCTTAGGGGTGCATAACCCTGGCAACATAAGAAACAAACTCATGTAACACAAAATAAGAATGGAAACGATATTGGATGGTTTCGATATAGTGAATATATTTTGGCTCATATTTTTCTGGTCAGAATTTATATTCAATGGTCAGAATAAATAGTCATAATTTAAATAATTAAAAACAAAACCTAACCTAACCTACTAGCCAAAATTGTTATTAAATATTCTGACCGTATAATATTTTTATTCTGACCGTTCGTATTTTTATTATGACCAAAAATTGATTTAAAGTCTGACCATTTAATTTGTTTCCATATATTTTCATAAAAAGTATATTTTATTTTATAATTCGGCGTCATGCATATATAATATGAAGGTCAAAAAGCGTGAAAAAAATATCATCTTTAATTATACCTTATAGGTATATGGCTACCAATGATTTTTTCCCATTTTACGCGGTGGAACGGCGTTCCGGCACCTTTTCTCGGCATTTTTAATGTTTCAAATCAATAAATATAAGCATTTTAAAAAATATAATTAGGTAAAAATAGCAACGTATTTAGTTCTACAGTTTTTTATATTTATTAGTTGATAGCTATTTCGGCTTTTGCCATCGTCAAAACTATCATAGTTCATCATAGTTCATCGATGATCGACTCATCATAGTTCTGACGATGGCGAAAGCCGAAATAGCTATCAACTAATAAATATAAAAAAAAACTGTATAACTAAATACGTTGCTATTTTTACCCTAATATAATGGAGTTCTACCAAGTAAATGCCAAGTCAAAAAATATATTTTTCAAAACTATTTTTTTTTAAACCATCGCCATTGGCTATTTTTTGCCTTTTATGATTCCTTTTGAATGTTAAGTGATGGGTACCGTAACACTCATAGGTAAATATCATAATACAAAACGATACCAGTTCCATCAACATCAACCTTCTCTGTGACTAGAACTAAGAGTCAAATGCTTAATATTTTGTTTTTAACCAGGAGAGGTTTAGTAACAAGCAGTTCTTGTAAAAAAACTTACGCTGAGAAACTTCCATGAGAAAGCCGTATGCTCCGCATTGGGAACGGACATATTGTAGATTGTTTTTTTTTGTTAAAACCTTGGCCATAAGCTAGTTTACACTGCTTATAACTATACTAAAATCCGCTTTCTTGAAGTCCATAACAAAACATTTATTTTTCGATGAGATTGATGGAGAGAGCTTTCAACCGAAGCCAAAACCAACATAAGATCTAAGCGATCGTATACTAACAAAATATTTTGAATGAAAGTGTTAGAAAAATATTTATTAAAAATATTTAGGTAAAAGTATTGATTTCTGAAAAGCTTTTATTGATATATATATATATATATATATACAACGCCATATCTATACTGTTCTTAAGAATATATTTTTTTAAACAGCAATTATAGACTTCTTAAAATCCAGCGACAGACTTTTTTTAATCATTTTAACGCTACAAGTCAGCATAGAATTTTCTACAGTTAAAAAAAGATTTTGTTTTACTTAAATAAAGAATTTTAAATATTTTGCGCTACCTTTGAAAAAGGTTAAAAAGTAAAAGTCACTTGTTAAACTTCAGTCTTCAAAATTCATATTTTGAATTCTTTAAAAAAAATCAATGAAAGAGAAAAAAATTGCCATACCTTTGCTGATATTTTCGTCACTTGAGTACGGCGCGGAATTCTTGAGAGAGTCTAGACATCACAAGTAGATTTTTTAAAAGGACTTGATTAACGGTACCATCCACATGACAATCAAGCAGTATCAAACACCACTACACTTTTGTAGGTAGATGTCGGCAGTAGGGTGAGAGGTTGGAACGGGGAGAAATGTAATCAACGCCGCTCGGATTTAAAGGGTTTAAAGTAAATCAAATTTAACGTGACTTTGTTGTGATTTTTGTGTACAATCTTTTTTGAAGTACATTAAAATCTTTCACCCCCTCTGCTGTATTTTTTTTAAAAACAATATTTTCAACATTATAATAATTTAAAATAATTATACTTCGAAGACATTTTTTTATAGTAGCGACAAAAAATATATTAATTAATATAAATATTGATTTTATCGTCTTTAATGTCTTCATTTTTAAAAACAATCTGTAAATAATTTATTAACTACCTAGGAAGAATTAGCGAAAAAATCCACAATGAAATTAAACATTCGGTTAACGTAGCATTTAAGGTTAATAATAATTTAGGAATCCAGCTTAAAAACAGTAAAGATAAAATCAACAACCTTGACAGAAGCGGAATATATAAAATGTCCTGTGGATCGTGTAATGCGATTTACATAGGCCAGACCGGTAGAAGCATATCAACACGTGCTAAAGAGCATATAAGATCTTTTTACAATACAAAATCAGACTCACAATTTGCAAACCATTTTTTGACCGAGTCTCGTGACATTAACTTAAGTTTAGAGCCAACCGTTAACATCTTTGTCATAAGGGTCAAAAATTAAATTTATTAGAACAACTTGAGATTAATAGGCATAAACAAAACATCTTAAACGAACAAACGATTATTAATCCATCACCGTTGTTAAAACCCTTATTGTAATTAATAATAAATAATAGTATAATTTATCCTAATTTACTTTGAAAAATCCCATATTGCTTATTGTTGTTCGAAACAATAAAGCCATAGTTAATAAATTGTATGTAATGTCATTAATAATAAATATCATTTTAATTTTATCCTAATTAATGTTTTAAGAAATAAACCCAGATTGTTAATCGTTCTTTGAAAAACTAGAATCACATTTGATAAGTGTAATATTGTAATTATAATTAGGATGTTAGAGTGAATAACTTGATGCATTGTGTATCTCTTCAGAGCCAGTATATATAGCTGAGCAAAAGATTAGTTTAAACATAGTTCTGACGATGGCGCAAGCCGAAATAGCTATCAACGAATAAAATTATTAAAAACTGTAGAGCTAAAATACTTTGTTATTTTAATCTGTTGTAAAAATATTTATTAGAGATTCGAAACCTTGACAACTAGACTGCTAATATTGACGCAAGAATGGGTTGGCCTCAGTGTTCCAGTGGTAAGAGCTTTCACCCAGCGATCAAATTGGTCTTGAGCTCAAACATCATCAACATGGTCAGAATGAAATTTAATATTTAAAATCTTGGTCATTGGTAATAGTGACTCTCTTATTTTATTTGAAACATTAAAAATAATGTATAATATAATATAATTTGTTAATTGATTTGGCATTTACTTGGTAGAACTCCATTATAACTGATTAAAAATATCAAAGTATTTTAGTTCTACAGTTCTTAAGTTATAAGTTATTAGTTTATGTTATAGTTCTGACGATGGCGAAAGCATACAATTATTAAAAACTGTAAAACTAAAATACTTTGATATTTTTAATCTGTAATATAATTTGTATTATTAAATAAAGAAGGCCAATAATTATTCCATTATTTATATAATGAAAGTAAATGTTTATGACAAGTTTCTAAGTCTCAAAAATCATGTGGCGAGAAAATTAATTGAGTTTGGTGCAATGCAAATGATAGAATTCTGTTCGCAAATAAGTATTATATAAATCAAACGAATTTTGAAACATATCATCTACGATGAAGGCCTAAAAGATCTCTGGTTTGGGCGCTCAAATAATTGCAGGGGCGTGCAGTAAAATATTTTTCTTTAAATAATAATAAATGTTCGTAAGTACATGCAGTTTGTATATTGTGATGAACTTATTCGGCTTTTAAAGCTGATTTTAAAAAAAATATTTCTGATTTATTTACAAGAACATTAGACACTAATTTGTGTACTAATGAAAATCAATCCATCCAGCACCTTCGTTATCTATAATTGTTTTTAAGGAGATGGCCAGATAATTACAGGAAAAATAAAGCTTAGTAAAGGGAATATCTTGTCATTTTTTAACTATTTCTAGTTAATAAAAAAATAATTTTATGAAGACACTCACAATTCTTAGGAATTTATTTTTTGATTCTGTTGATGAAATGTTTCCAAAGTATTATTTGTATTAATTTTTATTAATCTTTGTCCGCTCCCAATGTCATATGACCTCCCAATGGAAGTATCTCAACATAAGTTTTTCTACGAGAACGGGTTGTTTCTCAGTTGCTTAACCTATATTTTTTTCGTAAAAAGAGTGAGGATAGTAACGATAAGGCTAAAACAGAACAAGTGGCTGACTAATCACCCTCGTTATTATAGGATTTGAATGACGAGAGGGAATTTTTAGATATCACAAAAATCCAAATATTTTCAAAATAAACCAAAATATGTTTTTTAACGCATTCCTTGTCTAGTAAACTCAATATTTTTTTTCATTTCAATTATAACCAAGGCACTTTCATATCAGTCACGTTTTTGATTAAATAATAGTATTTTTAATTCTAATACATATTTAAAAACGAGATTCGATTATTGCGAATTTCAATTGAAAACCGACAAGCCCTTTTTGATATCTATGATATAGGAAATTTTCTACTTTGAAAATATTTTTACAAAAACCAGATATGCGTCAGTAGGGTTCCCAATCCTGGAGCCTTTTTCCAATCCCGGATTTCGGGATTGGGACTAGCTCACCGGGGAATTTGAAATCCTCAATTCGCTATACTTTTTCCCCAGATTATCTCCAAACGTTTTTTTTTTAGCTCACCGAGGAATTTGAAATCTTCAATTTGCCAATTTCGTGTCAATTTTTGGGATTTGCTCAAAATTTCTCAATCTTCCCGAATTTTGATCCCGATTTTGACTCGGCCGTGATCCCGGGATTTCGGGATCAGAAAATTGAACAGGATCCCGGGATTGGATGCCCTATGCGTCAGTTACATTAAAGCTATCAGTTTTTATTTTTCATTGCAATTTAATATCATTTAGTTGCAAAAATCAAGTATTGAGTTAAAAATTACAGTCCACTGCTTTATTTCTCGTTGAGAAACATAAGTTAATTTTTTGCAAATTTCAAAGAAACCCTTTATGGTCAAACCTCCAGTCATACCAATGCATATTTGTGTGCCATTGTATCGACAGGCAATTCGGAGTCATTGCCTTACGTAGCCTTACAAATATTAATCAGAAAACAGCCCCCTTTCCCAATACAACCAAATTAAGCGCGAGTTTGAAGGACTTCTTGAGGTGAACAGAAAACTCAGCGGCAGGGGTTGGCATTGCCAGATTTAGTACGCGATTCGCCATTGTCATTTTAATGGGTTACTGATTACGGGAATTAATTTGGGGGATGGGGGATGGTTATGCGTTTTAATCGGTATTATTTACGTAAATTCTTAATTTACACCGTAAAGTAAAAATCATATTATTGGAAAGGTTGCCGTGAAGAAGGAAAACACGTCTATATTTGGCGCTACGTCTAAAAATAACCAAAGCACCAGATATTTTTTATTTTTTTTACTTACACGAAATAAGCTCTAAGAGAATTGTTAGTAAAATAATCAACTCAAGAAGCAAAAAAACACAAACATTTTGATTTTATATACGTATATAAGTTGGCGGAAATTATGTATATACATGCTTAAACCAGGGCTGTGTAATCTAGTTTAAGAAAAACAATTCTTGCTTCAATGATATTTTTCAATCATTTCATTTTAACTTGTATATATTATATGTATACCGTCAAATCATCTTTAGTCAGCCTAGCATGCAGTGGCAACACTATGGACTATTGTGGTTTGAATACACACCATTAACTTTTCCGGTTTTAAGCTTAAGAAATGCGACCCCAATACCCACATTTTCTTTAATATCTATTTTTATATGGGTGATACAATGTTTATAATTAAGGTTTTCTTATATCATAGTTTGTTGGACCTTTTGTAGTTACATAAATACGCGATAACGCGATAAGCGATCGTTCGTAAGATAGCTGGGTAAACTCGTCAGTTGCAATTTCATATGTGTGCTGGGATGACGTATTTTTTACGCGCAACTTAAAATATGATTATTTATTAAAAAAACACGGATTCTTATAAAAATATGTATGAGGAATGATGCAGAGATATATTTTAAAGCTCTTAGACTGTTTTTTTTTTTGAAATTCATAAGAATAAGGCCAACAATGAGGAAACCACTGGGGTCCCTAAACGATCCCCATCGGATGAGAAGTATTTTTCTAGTCTCCGAGCCGCGAGAGTTAAATAAATACTTTTTGAATGCATTCGAGTCAAAAGTTTTTTCCGACTCTGACTCCACTGTCCTGATTTTAACACATTCCCGTCAAATTGGTATAATTTATTTTTTACCACTAGAACATAAATAGCTGACATTGACTTAAGGGTTGGTTACATTAGGATAGAAAGATTTTTCAAACTATAGTTTAGTGTAATTTAATGTTACTTTATTTCTCAAATATGTACGTAAACTCAACTCTTTTTTTTACACGGTTGATACGTTCCACTAAACACCGTGTAAAAATGATAGAATGTTTAGAAAAAATGAAGATTTGTTCTCTTAATTTCAAACCCCGTTTTATTTGGAAAAAAGCCACACTGTAGTATAAAAAATCGTGTAAAAAATATGATAATGAAAACATAACAAAAAATCTTTAAAATATTATTTGTAGATATGAATTTTATAATTACTGGACTGGAAATGTCGTGATATGAAAATATAACAGTCGATATCGAAAAAAAATGTGTATCATTAGCAACACAACTGTTTCATACCCCTGCGAAAGCCCAGACGGTATTCATAATACTGTTCTAATCTACCGCTAAATAGATAGTTTCTTTGCCGATTCCCAGGGGCGTTGAACCTGTGAAGAGCGTCCGCGAGACAACCCGAACCGTTTCGGATATATATATCGTGCAAAATCCACGTGCCCTGATGTTTCAGATTAAAACACCGCATCAATTAAGCTAAGCTAGACTAATTTGGCATATTCAGTGACACTGCGGATTCAATTATTTTTAAACCGATATATCCATATTTCAAAAATCTGATACATTAATTAAGTCAAGTATATATTAACCTTGTTAAAGAATGACAGGTATGCATTCACTTGCAACATACGTAATTATAAAAACAAACATAACATATTCTACACTCCCCAGAGTCTTACAACAAATCGTGTGACACATTATTCGTATTTTTCGAGTGTCTCAGGAGCAGTGCGGCCGGTCAATGTGGCATTGGATCAATGCACCTCTTATATATGCAGGGGCGGTTATATTTGATAAAATAATAATCAAACATAGCATTTATACCATTCACTAACTTTAAATTCTTCGTGTATTTTATTATCTGTAATAAATATTATAGAACATTTTATTTTATTTTATTTAAATAAACACATGAAGAATTTAAAATGAGTGAATGGTATAAATTTTATGTTTGAATATTATTTCATGAAATATAACCGCCACTGCATATACAAGGGCTTCATTGATCCAATGCCACATTGACCGGCCGCCACTGTTCAGGAGATACCTTTTTGTACATACCTGTTCTCATTTTTGCTCGATGTACTCTTTTCAAGTAATATGACAGCGATGATTGATATATTTGAATACACACACTTATGTATATTCTACTAAAAAATACCGAAAACTTTAAATGTAATGATACAAACAATTGTATATTATTTATTCTCTTTTCCTGCTCGTTCAAAATCTTAAGGAATTGTTTTTTTTATTATTTATTTTAATTGTAAGTGAAATTCCAATTTTTCCTAAGATATTCCTGGAAAAAAATTGAAACACGTCTAACGTTGTTACGCTGCGAAATGCACAATGTGTGAAGCCGTAGCGGTAGATGATAGTTGGTAAAACATAAATTACCCTAATGATTCAAGAAACATATTAAAAAAAATTATAGACATAGTATATATATATATTTTTAAAATATGTTTCTTGTATCCTAAGGGTAATTTATGTTGTACCAACTATCATCTATAAGCATAATATTGCCGCCTGTGTGGTCGAGTGGTCAACATCGTTGTCTACCGCTACAGAGGCCACGGGTTCGAATCCCAGTACGGGCAGTTTTATAATTTGATTTTTCAATCGATTTATGAATTTCTGTTCAAAGGTACGGATGTATGTGATGTTTTGAATTCCCCCTCCCATCCATCCTATCCCATGATCGAGGCGTATAGAGAGCGATAAGCTAACCACTAGTCCTGTCTTAGCCTTTTCCTTCTATTCCTACTCTCTTTGGAAAAAGAGAGGTTGAACACCTGAGTAACAAGCAGTTCTCGTAGAAACACTTCTGTTGAGATAAACTCCACCAGGAGTCCATATGCCCCGCATTGGGAGTCCGCTCCCATCAAAAATAGATAAAATTAATAATACATTTTTTTGATCAGTTAATCTGTATACACCCTAAGAAGCAAAACACAAATACGTCATTACTTTTAAAATGAAGTGGTTATGCAATTTTTTTTTTTAATCTTTTTGAGTTAAACTATACAAATTATACTGCTTTAGTTGTTAACTTTTTATCTATATTCCTGTTCTTCCAGTGCCACTTACCGTTCCAGTGAACAAGCAGTTCTCGTAGAAACACTTCTGTTGAGATAAACTCCATTAGAAGTCCATATGCTCCATATTGGGAGCGGACATGTAAAAAAAAAAGTATATATTACTAAGCGCCACTATCTCATCTTGTATTTAAATCAAATAATGTTCAAAAAATGTAATATCAACAATTTTATTCGTTATTCCTTGTCTGCAAAAATTGATTTTTAAAAACACATAACAAAATGAAAAGCACAAATAATTTCAAACAAACCTAAATACAAGATTCACTATTAAACTACATATTATTTCGTAAAAGTAACGTAAAAGTATTAATAATAGTTGTGCTTATTTCACTTTAATATACCATAAATATTTGGAAATGCTACGAGCTTTTTAAGCGTAAGTTATATTAATAAGTGAACGCAGCAAAGTGGCGAAGCTTTTAACTTTTTTCGTTGTGGTTGAAATCACGATCGAAAAGCTATTGATTTCTTAGCCTCTCTCTAACTTCTACAAATCCTCCAAATATAAGCATTTTCCAAGCCCACACGCAAAACCTTTAAACTCTTTACGTATCAATTGTAACATAGTTTCTATTTTTTAATGTGATCATAAAATACAAGTCGAAAAGATGTATTTTATAACAAGAGAATTGTATCGCCTGCATTCTTTGATTAAAAAACATTATTATGTTATTTGAACTTTTTTGTGATTAAGCAAACGAATATTTATTAAATATATATAGCAGCAATCAGTAAACATTTAAAAAATGTGAGCAAGCTTGTTTGTTGATGAATCATTTTAATTAACAATTTAGAAACGATTTTGCAGGTTAATACTTCAAAGCCATGTGGTCGAGTGGTCAACGTCGTTGGCTTCGGTTAGGTAGGTCATGGGTTCCAATCCCACTACGGACAGTTTTATAAATTGATTTATGAATTTCTGTTCGAATGTATGGATGCATGTGATGTTTTGTTGTGATAAAGATGTCTTGAATTCCCCCCTCCCACCCACCCTTTCCTATGAATGGGGCGTATCAAGAGCGATTAGCTAACCACTAGACCTGTCCCAGCCCTATCTTTCTATTCCTACTCTCTTTGGAAAAAGAGAGGTTCAGCAACTGAGTAACAAGCAGTTCTCGTAGAAAGACTTCTGTTAAGATAAACTCGATCAGGAGTCCATATGCTCCACATTAAGAGCGGACGTGGTTTTTAAAAAAAACATAACATTCAATTAAAACTATATCGGTAATTGGAGATAGTAAATTTAGAATAAATAGATTTTTCTCAACAGTAAAGATGTGTACTAGGGTATCCAATCCCGGAGCCTTTTTCCAATCCCGGGATTGATTTATTTTGAATCCCGGGATTAAGATTTTCTCACCAAAGAATTTGAAATCCTCAATTCGCTATACTTTTTCCCAGAATCTCACAGAAACTCGTATTTTTTTTTTAGCTCACCGAGGAATTTGAAATCTCCGATTTGGTATACTTTTTCCCAGAATCTCACAGAAACTCGTTTTTTTTTTTAGCTTGCCGGGGAATTTGAAATCTTTTTAAAAAATTTTGCCAATTTCGTGTGAATTTTAGGAATTTCCTCAAAATTTCTCAATCCCGGAATCACGGGATCGCGGCCATCTCAATCCCGGGATTCCGGGATCAGAAAGTTGAACGGGATCCCGGGATTATGGGATCCCGGATCCCGGGATTGGATGCCCTAATGTGGATTATCCATAAGAATGATGTCCTTGAAATGAGTTGTACATATATTTATTTTATTGAATCAATAATACTTCGGCATACTTACTTACAAAATACGTGTCTACGATTTGGTAAGATATTCAGTGAGGACATGTTAGCCGACGATATTGCATCTTACTTCCTAAAACTGTCACATGAATGTTAATTTAATATATTTTTTAATCCATGTCTGCTCCCAATATGGGGCATATGGCCTGCTAATAAACTGTTTGTTACTCAGTCGCTCAATCTCATTTTTTTTTTCCAAAGTGAGTAGTAGGGAAAAAGGATAAGGCTAGAACAGGACTAGTGGTTGACTAATCGCCATTACTACACCCAGTTATTAAAGCACCAGAAGGATGGGAGGAGAGGAAATGATGTGAATTGACATCACAAACTCCCAGTCTTCGACCACAACTTTGAATTGAATAATTCTCAAATTCACTGTGATCTTACCAGGAATCGAACCCAGACCTGCGTGATCGGTAGAGCAAGCTCTAACCAACTGAGCCACAGTAAAGTATTTTTTTAAATGTTGTTTGTTAAAACAATTTGTTTCATACAAATATTTAAATAAAACGCAAAAAAACAAATTGAAATTTACTGAATTTTATTTCCCTCTTAAATATTTTCCATATTTGTCGATACATATTTTCCGACCTAAGCCGCCGATATGGAGATCTAGGCTTTAAATTTTAAACAGTGATTAAATATTTTTAAATTAACAGCCTTTTCCTGTGAACCTCAGATTTGTTCGATTGTCACGTGCCGGCGTAATGGTACCGCAGAGAAAAATATGCTCCGCTTTGGAGTGTATTCGCCTGACGGCCCTGGCCCAAGAACAAAAAACACTATTATAAAACGTGGACTGTAATCAATTTGTACGTGTCTGCCACGTACGAAATTTCAATGTTTAATGCATGATTTTTTTTAAAAGTGTTGGTTTTTAAAAAGTCGTAAAGCTTCATTGTGTGAGTGGGGGTTTCAATTTATGACGTGTAAATGTGTTAATTTGCTTAATCTAGTTTATACATTACATAGCACGAAAAGAAAATAAAAATATTGCCTTTTGTAGAATGCGAAATTCATCAGATAATAGTGACCATTAAGGAATATCGGACTTAACGGAATATTGCGAATATCAATACTGTCATTAGATTTTTTTGAATAAAGTAAAAAATACGACTAATTTGGTTCTCAATTATGCGCAACTCAATTTCACGACATTCATGTCAAAATAATTTAATAAATAAATAAAATAATAACATAATCATAAACAAGTAGTTTTCATAAACAACATACGGTTTCTTAAAATAATAATATTTCATTAAAAAGTGTCGTCAATTCAAAAGCCTGTCAATATTAATACAACCCTTGGCAGATTTGCACACCCCCGTGAAATAAAATCGTCAAGAAACAAATAATTCTCTACATCAGTGATGAGCAACCTTTTTATACGGTGGAGCCAATACAGAAAATTTTATAAACTATCAAACTGAAAATAAAAATGAAAAACGGGGTGGATTGGTATGTAGATATAAATTTAAAAACCAGAAAGTTTTAAAATATTTTTTATTTTATTTAGATTTTTTGTAAATCTTTAAAAAAAATTGGTGCTGAAAATATGTATTTTATATTATTTATAATTTAAATTCCCCCACTCCAAACACACTGCTCGTGTTTGTTACATTGACAAATTAATCTTACACACATTGCTGTGACATACTAATGTATAGTATTTTGTATTTAACCAAAGTCAAAAATACCTAATATTTATTAAAATACTTAAATACCTAAATAATATTGTGATTTTTGAAATAACCGTTTTTTTCTGATCAATTTCATTGACAAGATTTCGTGCCATAATTAGTAAGCCTTCATGCCGCGTGTTACTCATCGCTGCTCTACATAGCTTAATTAATTAAATTATTGATTAAAAATATATAAATATTTCTTTCCATTTAAACAGACACCCATGTGCACCAATCAAAAAATAATAACTGAACAAGTTAAATTTCCAAAATATGCTTGTCAGATTATAAAATATATTTAATAAATCAGATTTTTACCACTAAAGCCTAACTCATTGTAAATTTGAATTTTCCATTAGTTGTAAGTCTCTAATGAATTCCTTTTGACAGCGTATTGGAAAATAAGCCAGCTTTATCTTCATGTCAAAGAAAATCTAAAATTTTCATTTATTTACGATGGAATAAATTTAATTTGTATAAATATCAAAAGGCCTCAGAGCTACCGATTTATCCAGCAAAATAAAACATAACATATACATGAGGGATGTTTTTCCATTATTAAAATACTTATCAATACTTACTTTAGAAGTTTCTTACACTTGATGGCATCTTATAGTCGATGATATGAAAAGCATTCAAATTCGTTAAACTGCATATAAATTCTATGCTAATAAATTCTTTAATATATATAGTACCGAATCAATTTTCATTAGAAGAAAAAGAAATTTATATACATACACCACACTTGATCGAAAGTAGATGTATTTTATACTGTGATTAGGAATGATTAGATTTGTACCTAAGGTCATGTATTGATACTCTCTCCTATCAGTGGCCCCATCCCTATTATATATCTGTTCGGTTTTATAGAGTCCTCCCTGAGGGCGAAAAAAACTTAAGGCGGGATTTAAAATACAATAAAACATTTTTTATTGTCCCGATAAAACTTTACTTCTTCATATAAAAAGGATTTGACAAAAAACTGAATTCTTAGTAAACGCTTTAGTAGAAAAAAGACTCACTTTGTCTTTTTGTGATTTCGTTTTGAAAGTAACTTAACGTTATCTGTAAATCTGTGCACATAAAAACGTAAAAAAAACGACGTATGTACTTATTCGGTTTTACTTATCATTTATTGATAACATAACTGTAGTTTTTTTAATAATACTATAATTGTAAATCTCCATTTTGAATTCAATAAGTCGTTTGTTATTTAAAAAAGAAACGGACGTAGAATTAGTTATTTGGGCCATCTAGAGGTGAAGTGAGTCAACTAGTAAAATGGTAAATCTTTTTCTTGGACAGTCACGTCTTTATTTGGTGTTTTGGTATATTTTTATTTTTATTTTACAGATATAACACTATTGCAAATTGTTTTAACTGAGGTTACTTCACTTTTACGATACTTTAAAATGTGTATAATATTACAATGCATTTAAATGTACATTGTTTTAATGTTTTATACTAATAAAAAAAAATATGTTGAAAACCTCGCAAGGGCCACAAAAAAACCTTCAATAGGGCCACATGTAGTCCGTAGGCCAAGGCTTGGGCATGCCTGATTTATATATTTGAGAGTATATATATCGACTGTGAAAAGGAAAAAGGACGTAACCCACAGTTTTCCAAAACATCTTTTATTACATAATCACAATGTATCAAACTTGATACACGTACTATAAAAAGGATGTAAGCTACAAATGCCAAATTAGTATTTTAATTTAGCTTTAAAGCTTGAAAAAAGATGAGCTTGTGAAAATTTAAGGCAATAAAAATAACTGAAAAAAAGGTTTTTCCCAAACAATTTCTTTCATTAATATTAGATTATGTCAATTAAACACAAGTTTAGAAGTCTTCGCGTACTTAAAAGTTGTGTATATTTCATAATTTGCATATGGCCCAAAATCATCAAAAGACGTTTTTTGTGCCTCCTGTAAAATTTTCTATGTGTGGGTTACGTCCTTTTCCTTTCCACAGTCGACATGGAAAATAAAAAAAAACAACATTAGAAACTAAAGTAGCCAAGAGACTGGGGACTGTTTCGTTCTGCTCTGATTTCAGTAGGATAGAATAGGTAGGAAAAATGGAATATAAATAATAATGTTTGTCTCTGAAAAGAATGCACACGTTTTCCTAATGTAATTAAGCAAACATTAGATTTTGCGTCAATTAAATCGATGTTTGATATATTTTTCTTTTGTGATGTAATTTTAATTATGAAAAAATTAACCGAAAGAAAAAGAAAGCTTCTATGATTTATATAAAATAATGATCCTCATTTTTTGAACGATTACACTCAGGGTTTTTCCGAAATTACAGGAAAATATTACCCTTGCTGTTATAAAAAAAATGACTGCCCAAGCTTAATCCACTTTTGCGAAAGTTTCTTTGAAAATTTTCTTTTACAGGTTGTAACGCTGTGAACGAAAAGGATGGTAAAGACTAGCTATCTCTCATAACTAGAAGGTTCTCTTCGACTAACCACTCCTGAATTTAAAATATAAAATGTAAGTTATCCAAATCGCGCAAGGTAACCATTTCTATGCAGGTAATGTTTAAATATCAATTAACATTGTTAACTGACGAATTAGAAAATATTTTATATATTCTTTTGATTGAAGCGATCAAACGATTTCTCGAATTAATTTTAATTTTAATAAAAAGATAAAATTGATAACTTGGTTATTTCAGACTTGTTTATAATTCTGAGCAAATTAGAGTAAGTCACTTTGTATTAATAATGAACTTTCACAAAATTGCCGCTGAACGCATCGAAAATATCTACATATTATGTTTATTGGTCAATCAGTATTCGTGACTAGTGTGGAGTTTGACCCATACAAAGGATTCAGTTGTCAGAGTCATTTAGTAATACTTCACGTAAGAAAGGGAAATAAAGATTACATATATATATATATATATATATAAAAAAACAAAACTTCCGTATCAATCTTTATTGGATTCTCTGACAGTCTTTTGATTTCTTACTCTGTTTGTTATATACAATATAGGCATCGTAGGCATCTTTCAAAGCACAGTACATATACGGTTAATCTGTGCTTTCGTAAGGTGCCATGACTCGCAACCGTGAATCAGCAATGTGAAGATGCATTGATTGGATACGAAGCACTTAGTTCTGACGGAGTGAAATAGTGTGTCCAAGACTTTCCACATTGACTTTGAAGGTTGCTCCAGCTATCCCTAATAAGATCGCGAGCAATCTCCCGTGATGTGTACCTTCAAGTACTTGAAGTCTGGTTGTTTTGCGCAGCGTTCATCAAAGATTAGTCTGGATCCGGACAAACATTGTTGCAGAACATATTGGTTTTACTCGCATTGACTTCAAGACTTCAAGTTGCTCTGCATTGTCTGTGCTGATTTAATTTTACAGAGTCTTACTGAAATAATGTCAACGTATGGTAAGAAAACATTAATAAATAAAAACTGAGCAGGTCCTTAAGAGGGTTAAGTAAAACAAACTGCTTATACAGAATACAAATTCATAATGCGAGCGAAAGGGTCAAAATAAGAGTATTACAACTTATGTAGTTAATGAGTAAGGATGGCAGTAAGAATATTTTAATCCTCTGCTTTGTTATTGTAAACATTGAGCATTTTTACCATTTGAAGTAGCATGTTTATCTGTGATATAACATTTTGCATACAATTATAATATGTACCTATATGCAGTGCTTTTTTTTCATGTTACACGGCGGAACGACGTTCCGGCGCCTTTTTTCACGGCATTTGTTTATGTGTCAAATCAGTATTCGCAAAAAAATAAATACGATCGTGATTAACTGATAGTGAGTAGAACCAGTTTTGATCTTAATACATAAGTTTGGAGTTTGTTTGTACAATTCCTTTTATATATAATAACACGTTAAAACAGGGTTAAAATAATTTATGAATTTTGTGCTGTGTTATATTTAAGTCATTTATGTATAATTGTTATGGTATTTTAAATATTTTTTTTATCAAAAATGTAAGTCTTTGTTATCCATGTTTAAACATAAAAATCCATTTCGACTAATGTGTGTGTGCAGTTCCAGCTTGAAAAGAAACATCATTTTATTCAGCTCAAATATTGTTTCGTAAGAATATATTTGTGTGGTCTATGGCAGAGTGGTCAACGTCGTTGGCTTCCAAAACGGACATCACTGGTTCGAATCCCAGCCCGAATAGCATTTTTTCAATCGATTTCCGTTCGTGGGCATGGATGTGTGGGATGTATAAAAATTCATTCCCACCCTTCCAATCTTAAAATAGTAGGGCGTATCGAGAGCGCTTAACTAACCACTAGTGCTGTCTTTACCGTAGGCTTTCTATATAAAAAAAAAGGTTAAGCAACTGGGCAACAAGGAGGTTTTGGAGAAAAATTCTGTTCAGATACCTCCATTAGGAGGCAATAAGCTCTAGAATAAAGTTCGCAATAATCTCTAGATTATTATTTTTCTGTTAATATCCGCTCCCTAGTCGGAGCATATGTCCACCACATGATTCCTCCGAGATTCTCTGTTCCCTGTCAGTCTTCTTGCTTCCTCCCATGTCATTCCAGCGTCCCGTAGCTCCTCCGAGTACATCCTATAGATGGTCATCAGTGGCCTTCCACGATGGCGGAATCCATCCGGTTGGTAGAAGAGTCAAGCAAAATGCAGGCTTTCTTGTGGAATTCTCAGCACATGTCCAAGCCAGGTCCATCGTCGCCTTTTTATTTTGGACGTAATTGACGGCTGTTAAATTTAAATTAAATTAGAGACAGATATTTGCTATTTATCTGCGCTTCGTGTTTTACAAGAGGGTGCTGTATCTGGGTAAATTTACTAGTCAATTTAAAATGTGTTATGTCTGTCTCGAAGCGGTATAAGGTGTAAATATCGAATAATATGAAAGCTAAGGCATTTTGCCTAGACTGTAATAAAGCATATGCAGTGAACTTCTTGAATAATTGCTGCAGCATCTTAAATAATTGCACCATCTTAAGGTATGAGCAGAAATGCACTTTAACTCTATGATGCTATAAAATATTATGGATAATATTATATTTACACAGACTAGACGTAAATACTTAACCGTAGTCATGAATAATACAAGAAAACGTCTAGTTATGTCTTGTATTAAAATTGAGATATAATTATGTAAGCATTTGATTACAGAACAAATCAAAATCAATTCATTAAACAAGTGAATGTTAAATTATTCACAAAACAAATTGATAAATTATTTTTTTTTTAATTTAAGATTTCGACTGAAGATGCTTGGTGGAGTTTCAACATTAATATAAATATAATCATATCCTATATCCTATATAAATATAATCATAAAACTTTTCCGACAAACAAATAAATATAATTCTTAAAACCACTCACTACTCAAATCTGTGGGCATTCCCATGGGCTTATCTTTTTCGCCAGCAATAGCTTTAATAAACTCGATGATACATTTATTTATTATATAAACACGAAACATTCATTTACTAAGCCTCAGTTCAAGTTCATCCGTGCACTTGAACGCCTGAAGATCCCGAAAGGCAAAACCCGGGTCGTTAGTGACAAAATCTGTGTGAATGTACATAATTTGAACGATTCAAATTTTGAAATAAGAGATGATAATTTTAATTAAAATAACTGCTATTTTTAATGAAAATTGCTCTGAGCTTTTTCGCTTATACCACTGGAAAATGGCTGAGGCTAAAAGGGTTAATAAGCTTTGCACTTTAGACTGAAATATATACATCGTAATTGGTTTCCACAACATATTCCAAATGTCAATAACACCGAGCAAGTAAACAAGAATTTTTAAAAATGTCCACACCTACCCTGACACCACCTTAACACCCCCCCGCAATAGCATGTTTCCCTCAATTACAGTAATTCCCAACCACCCACAAGCATAATGCTACGCTATGCCTCCCGACAGTCCACGTATATCGACGCTTCTGATTCAATTAATCTTATTAAGCCCCGGTACCCAATGCGTCGACTTTAATGCGATTTTACAGAACCGGTAGTTAACTCTATTACGATGGCTGTACAAACAAAAATATTATTTTTCATTCATTCGATATATTTTTCTCGCAGATTTTATTGCCAATTTAAAGACAACCTAAACAAGTTTAACTTGCTTATATTTATACCGTTTTACGTAAACAATTAACGTTCGATTTTTGTTTTTGTTTAAAAAACATCTCTTATTCTTAATTAATAAAATTAAATAACATGTTTTTTTTATCAATATCTCAATTTAAAGGTGTTCGCTATGAATAAATGTCTGATGGAAAGGCATTTTATAAAAGATGTACTTATTACAAATCGATAGACTAGTTCCACAGAACGATAAATTAAAAAGAAAATGTTTTATTACTAATTTTATCCGAATACATTTCTTATGTAGCTCCACAAATGTACATATAGAAAACTCTCTATTTTTTTTCTAAGTAGGCAGATGTTTTAATATGAAAATATATATTTTTTTCTCTCGGTTGCATATAATTACAAATCGAAATATTGTTTTACAGTTTTTTTTAACGATGCAATAAATTTTATTTTAATTGAGATAAATGACAAAAAGAGACTCAAATATTGGTCGATGAGGAGAAAACGGTTTGGATGCGTCAAAACTTTGATCAGCCATATACCAAAACTACCAATTTCTAGTTGTAGCATTGTAGAATGAAGCCATCGACATTATATATTATATTATAGCTCAGGACCGGTTACATCAGTCGATAATGCTCGGTCCTGATCTTTCATAGATATTGTGAAATTGGTATAAAAAAGTTTACCTTACCTATAGGTAAACCTTAACTTTCCACCAAGAATTGACATTAAACACGTTTAATGGTGCTAAAATGTTGTCAAAGATTTTTTATGACACAAATAATATTTTTGGTAATTTTATAAAACTGAGGGAAAGTACAGAAAAATTGTGCATTTTTTTTCACTAAGCCATTATAAGTAGAATTAACTACAAGCAAATCTATGAATCGTTCAAAATGACAAGCTCTCGTAACTTCTTATACATACAAAATAACACAAATAAATCAATGTATACATTTATCCTCACTGGGATTAATATACAATACGTGAACACCACAACCAATAACCACTGGGCTATAATAATAAATGAACTAATGGCAATTATTGACAAAACTGGTCAATGTTATAGTTATAAATAAAATAGCAGAAAAAATTACCCCATTCTCCTCTATCATTGAGGAATCGTTGACACAACAAAACATTGCACCTCGGGTGACTTTGAATGTATTACCCCCCCCCCCCCACTCCTCTTCACTCACAAGAGCATAGAATCCCAATGAGTGCTGATAATTATAATCATTTCCTCTATAAGATCGTTAGCTTTTACTTTACTTTTTGACGAAATAAAATAAAATAGGGTCAAAATAGCAACGTATTAAGTTTTTATATTTATTAGTTATTTCGGCTTTCGCCATCGTCAGAATTATGATTAACCTTTTTTACTATGATTTTTCTTAGCTATAATATACTGGCTTCGAAGAGATTCACAATTCATAAATATAGCTGAAAAAAAAAAAGTTTAATCATAGCTCTGACGATGGCGAAAGCCGAAATAGCTCTCAACTAATAAATATAAAAACTGTATAACTAAATACGTTGCTATGTTTACCCTATTATAATGGATTTCTACCAAGTCAATAAATAAAATTAAATAAATGTACACATGTAACGTGAAGACCACCCCTCGTTCTAGGATATTTCTTTTTAATTTTAATTTCGTGTTTTTTTTATTGATTAAATTGCTAAAACTTGTGGTTTTTTTAACTTCGGACGGATATAAAAAAAAGGGAAAAAATCAATGACCGACCTGGTGCCTATTTATTTACCACTACACCACTGCTTATATTGGATTTTGTTGCTGTTTGCTGCTCGTCAGTTCAAGTACATTCGTGCACTTGAGAAAACTTGAAGATGCCGAAAGGCGAAACCCGGGTCGTTAACGAAAAGATTAATGGAAGAGTCCAACATTCAGACAATTCATTTTTTTTGTATTGGATGTTTTAAGTTACTGTCCAATAACTGTAGCTGTCTAGTTTACTATAGCAATCGCCCTATATCAAACCTCATTTTTTAAAAATAAATCTCGTAAAACAAAAACAATAAATTCTGTGAAATATAAAGGTATTAATTTATATTAAAAACTGTATTTATTTTTGAGGTATAGTTTTAAAAAGCAAGACGTGTTAAGTATTAACAGTACTTTGAAGTTAAAAAAAATATTATAAATGAAACATAACGTAATAAAGTAAAAATTATTGTTCAAAAGCATGCAGCTCACGACGTTTTAACTGGAAAATTCTTTATCGCAGTATTTACTATTAGACGCATAAACCTATTTGTGTGGAAACACATTTCTTTCACGATTAATTAAACTCTAGGCGCATTAAGCTGCCACCCGCCTTCGTAAGCTTATTAATTGCTTTTAAATACGAGTTTTTTTATGCATGTGATTCTACCTAAAGATGTGCATACATGTCGGGAATATTTTAAAATATTTTTTTTTTTTCATTGAACCTTTCACCGTTTTGTTTATGTATGTTTTTTTACACGGTATTTTTTTATCCATGTTCGCTTTCAATGTGGAGCATAAAGTCTCCTAATAGAGATATCTTGATAAAAAATATCTACGAGAACTGTTTGTTACTCAGTTGCTCAACCTTTCGTTTTTAAAGAGAGTAGTAGGGATAGAAAGATAAGGGCTTGACAGCACTAATGGTTAAATAATCGCTCTCTTTACGTCCAGTTATTAAGGGATCGGAAGAGGGTGGGAGGGAACATTTAGATATCACAAACACCAGTTACACAACAAAACGTGTAAAAAAGTGATAAAATTCATAAAAAAACTGATGGTTGATTGGTGCCCTGAATTTAAAAAACCGCGTTATTTGAATAAATGACAACATTGTGATATAGAAAATCATGTAAAAAACCTTTTTTAATTAGAAAAATACACAAAATGTTTTTCATAATAGGTATGTATTTTAATTAAGAAAAAATGAGGAGCAAACATTCAAAAAGTGTTTTGTCACACAAATACAAAGCTTGGAAAATGATGATTTAAGTGTTGCAAAAGTGACGGTTTGTATGAATGTGTCAACTTTATGATTTCATTTTAATATGAAAAAAAACCTTTTTGAACACTAATTTTGATTTCCATTCATAGGTTTTATTATGGGCTATCAGAATTGATATAAAACGCCATTTTTCAAAATTTGTGACAAAACACTTTTTGAATGTTTGCTCCTCATAATAATAGTATTCATTGCTATTTGATATACGGGAAAATTTATGAGAGACTGGATGTACATTGATTTCACCGTTAGACATGTCTTGACACGCAATTTGTATCTTGTGAAGCCTTTTGTATGTTGTAACTGTATTTTTTATGTAGCATTTCTTGTTATCATAAAAACCGTTATTCATTTCTATGTTTTTTTTGTTCCTGGTAATCGTTCTAGAACAAATAATTCGTGTAAAAATATAGTATTCGTAATTTTTAGTAAAATTCTTTTATTTCTTATAAATATGATTAAGCAAGTACACATGGACTACAATTAGTAATGTCATGGTTATGTGTAAATATGCTCACTGTATAAACTTAAATATTTTATCTCGTATTTACTCATGCAAAGCTTTACAAATTTGATGAAAATCTCTCATTTTCTTTATACAAGTAAAACTATTTTATGTACAGTATTTTAGTTGAATGTTTCATAAATTTGAACAAAATACACAGAAAATTCACTAATTACACAGCTCTTGGTTAAAATCTCATTGTATTTGTGGGCTTTCTATAAATCAGTGGATTGCCAACATTTTTAGGGGAATGATTACCTATTCTGTGACAAGTTGTTTTTGCTTAAATTTTTTGCGTACATAGTATAAATGACATTCAAGATAGCTAAGAATATAATATATTATCTCGCTAGAACAGTTCTTATTAAAATTGATTCAGTTTGCTTAGTCCACGCTGTCTTGGCAAGATTTTTTTACAAGGCAAAGAAATCAAAGATGCACCCGCCACCACTAGCCAAGCTCTTTAAAATGGTGGCTAGGAGTAGATCAAGAACAAATTAACAATTAAAATCAATATGCACTTAGGTATTAAAATTCATTTAAATAAAAACCTAAACATTTCAAATAAACTAGACATTTACGATCTCCAATTACTGATTTAGTTTTAGTTGAATATTTTGCATTTATAATATATATATTATATTCATACATGTTGTATTATTTTTTATGTTGATTTTTCAAAACAGTTTTATTTTTGAATAATAATATAATTTTCACATAACGTAGAAAACAGTTATATATGAAAATCTTTATTTTTAAATATCAGAACTATATTTAGTCATAATATTTTTAATAAAAAGCAGTTAGTACCTATACGGTGTTCATATATAAATTGTTTTATCTATTGAAAAATCAAATTTATAATTTGATTGATGTTATCTAAAAAAAAATTACAGCCAATCCTAGTCCAACATTTTTGACACTGCCATCAGGTAATTTCTTATATACAATATATTTGAGGGTTATAAATTCAAAGACAGCAGTCTCCACGTTTTATCAAAAATTATGTCATCGTGTTGATCTGGCGATTCCGCATATATGCATGTATATAAATAGTTATAATAAAAAAAATCAAGAATTAAAATCTATTTTCTTAACAAAACCGGCAGTTTAAATAGTCACGTAAAGCAAAAATGAGGAGCAAACATTCAAAAAGTGTTTTGTCACAAATTTGAAAAATGGCGTTTTACATCAATTCTGATAGCACATAATAAAACCTATGAATGGAAATCAAAATTAGTGTTCAAAAAAGTTTTTTTTCATATTAAAATGAAATCATAAAGTTGACACATTCATACAAACTGTCACTTTTGCAACACTTAAATCATCATTTACCAAGCTTTGTATTTGTGTGACAAAACACTTTTTGAATGTTTGCTCCTCAAATAGCGGGATTTTAACGGATTTCATAAGGCAATGTAAATTATATTAAAATATGATGATATTACTTATAAGAATAACTTTTTCAGTCGTTTATAAAATATAAAAATACCTTTGCCAATATTTAAAGATTATAAAATCTGCTGCCTTTTTTCCCAAGTCCTCATTTTAAAGCATGAATTTACGATGTAATAACAAATCGAAAAACCAAGGTTTTAAAAGAATAAAATGAAATATAATCTGCGAATTACTTATGCGAACGGGATGACCATTTTCATAACCGTATAAAAAAATCCTTGTTGTTCGCACTGATCCCAAATGTTTTCTTCCCAGTCAAAAGCAAAGCAGTTTTCCGCCGCTATAATATAGTTTTTAACCTGTCAAATTTTCCCTCTAAAATTCACGAGCCCCAACGCAGTACAAAAGCAAATCTTGTTAGGCCCTAGACCTAGACAGTTTAATCAGCATGTCTCCTCTGTGTATTTTATAATAATACAACTCATATCTGAGTAAATATAAAGAGAATTTCAAGCAAGGTATTTTAGACTTAAATATGTGTACAATAGTTTCAGTAAATACTCTATTAAGCGAGGTATTGAATTGAAAAAAATACCATCGAATAGTAATTAATATTTTTTATTGTTTGTATTACTATGGGGGGAGAATGGCGATTATATAAAAAATACTCAATTAACAGCCTATACATACAATAATAAATGCTACAGAAATTACTGTCGGCGCTTTATTGCATAAATTCAAAAAACGTAGCCCCGGTTTCAGCTTTATCAACGATAATCGAATGCTGGTTTTTTCAATTTAGTCACCCGATTTTAAGGGTTAAAGTCACGGTCTACAGAGACACCAACAATTAAGACAAATCGTTTAATTGCTAGTATACAAAAAAAACATTTAATTGATATGCAGGGCCGGCGCCACCATACAGGCGATATAGGCAACCGCCTAGGGCGCAAACCATTAGGGGGCGCATAAGTCGAGTATCAAAACAATTTTTAAACACTTATAATAATAAATAATAGTACATTTTAATTTATTTTAATGTTTGTATTTGTTTGTTGTAATTATGTATATTTTTCCATATGATTCGAAAAAGAGAGGTTAGACGACTAAGTAACAAACAGTTCACATAGAAAAACTTCCGTTGAGGTACTTTCATTAAGAGGCCATATGCTCCACATTGGGAGCGGACATGGATGTATAAAAAAAAAATCTAGCGATTCCAAATTTTTTTTTCATTATTTTGATAAAAAATGGAACTATTTGTTAATAGGAGGGCGCGACAATAATCTTTGCCTAGGGCGCCAAATAACCTCGCGCCGGCACTGTAATGATATGATTCTTACGTAATTTTTAAATGTTTCACAAAGAATCAAATAAAACTACATGTAGGCAATGTACATACTAAACTAAATATTTATGTTATGTATTTTAATTTGGATCAAGTTTTCGAATTCATATAACTCAAAAAGACTGAATTTTCTATATATGAGTCTACAAACAAAATAACAAAACAATTTGATATTCTATTTGATGTCCTAAGTACTGTATCCAGCGTATGAAAATTTTCAATTTCAGGAGTTAGTAGTGTTTTTTATAAAAACATATTTTATGAAAAGAAACACAGAATAAAACATTTTTTGTTTTAGTTTTTATACAATTGCAAAAGTATTTTTTTTATGTTTTAATCATTTCTTGTAAAACTTCAAAAGCTGGCTTAAGCCGAGTTTTATAAAATATTGGAATACAGTTTTTGTATATACCTCAATCACACACTCTACATTTTGCATGCCAAAAAAACATTAAATAAGTTTTATGAATAGTATGACACGTTATTTAAAAAAATCTTTGTTTGCAACTTGTTCAAATAGACAAGCAAATTGTCATTTTTGTCATTGTCAAGTTTTAATCACACCGAATTAACCAGAGAACTATGTGTGAATTTATTAAAAAATAAAAAAAATATATTTAACTTACATAATACAATGTGTATTAGAACAAACGAATTCAAATTATAGTTAATTTATAATGTGTGATAATTAAATTGAAAATGAAAGCCCCAAGTACATACCAAAACACAGTGAAATGTTTTATTTTTTTTAGTCAAAACGTACGCTGAAATATTAAATATCAGTCTATGAGATCGTTTTGATGAATAATTCACATAAGACAATGTAAAAATATTTAATTTTGAGTGAAGAAAATTAACCTTTACACCAAATTTGCGCTAAGTGTTTCTAAATTAATAATCTTACAAGCTTTGTACACACAAGCCGTGTAATAATTTAAGAATTGTTTTTGCGTCTACCTTCTACTATGTTAACAGAGTTGTAAATGATATTCTGGGTTCCATAATTAAGGTGAAGCGTAAAGCTAAAGATGTTTTTGAATCATTATTCAAAAATCATACATTAAAATTAATTTCAGTACAAAAAAACAAGCAGAGGCGTGAAAATTTTCATGACAACATCGTCCAACTTTTCACGTCAATACTTCTTAAAATAAATTATTGTCAACAACAAAAGAATTGCTTTTATATTTATGAAACATAGCATCGAGGCTTAGATTATTAAACATCAACATTACGTCTTATATTAATATATTTTTACTTAATATCTTACTACATTTTTATTAAATATATGGTGGGCGATAACTTATTAATCGCATAACAAAGGCCATTGTCAAAATTAATTGTACCTACTAATACTAGTGAAAATTAATATGTTGTTAATTGTACGCTATCGTAATAAAGTTCAATGTATATCCAATTGAATAATGTAATAAAATGTATATGTGATTGTATGAAGGTAACTTGTATTTTTCATGACTATGTATAGCTAAAAATTTAGTCTTTTAATTATAAGCTTTGTTTACTCTCAATATTAGACCCATATTTGCACAATTTACACAGTCTTTTAGTGCGACAGACATGTAACGAACGTCCCGTTATACGTACCGAACTCAATGCTTCATAAAGACATTTAACAAACGCGAGTTTTCTTGTGAAATCTCCCAAAAGTTTTACAGCGAGGTAGGCAAAAATTGTAGTCCAACAATTTTTAACCGTCATAACTATGACACGACGATAACTCGAAGTTCTACTCGAAATTTTTTTATAGATTTTATTTTTCTTTTAAAAATTAATATAACTGATAAACGCGACTTTAATACCATGACAATTACTCAATTCAGTTAACTTATTTATGTTTTGTATGTATTTGTATTACTATTTTTATATTAATACATATGGTGTCCACGTGAACTGAGTTCACTGTGGATTGCTCACGTCTGAAACGATAACGTTCTTCCATCGGTAACTATGGAAAATTATTTCAAATAGCCAAAATATCAGCGGTGAGGGCGACTCAAAAGAACTTTTTTACTTGCTCAATTAATTTGATAGATGTACATATATAAAGAAAATGTTTCTGTATATCTTTTGTTTTGAGGAAATATAATTGAATATATAGACGTCTAAATTTATCTTTGATAAATACATTAAATAATTAATTAAATTATTATTGAGACTTTAATATACGTAGTTACACATTTCACCTTGAGCAACTTTCTAGATTTGTAATTCACGCTCGTGTAAGTAAGCGTTATTATATTTGAGCGAGTGATTCAAAAATTATTTGTGATACAGGAAATATTTGAATTATTTAAGATCGAAGAGTTTTCCTTAAAATGAATCATATTCTGGAAATTTTATTTTGATTTTCTTCAAGGTGAAAAGCAACACGTTTTGAAAAAAACGTTAACGTAATATTTATTTTCGATAAACTGGAAAATGAGCAAATGAGTTATAATGACATATTTATTATACACTGTAAAATCGTTATCAATATAATATGAAGCTATTTCGACAAATCTTTATGCTGGAAATGCTCTTTATAAAGTATATATATATTGGTATAGTTTTCTGAAGTAATACATATTTTATTAGGGCATCAATTCCACGTAAATCTAACATTAATATAAATCTTATGCTATTTTGTTTTAAATGTAATATATGGATTTGTAAATATTTCCATAATTCTCACCAGCCCTGAGAATCTAATAATAGGCCATTCTTTTCCCGGTAAATTGCTCGAATGGAAATTGCTCGAATAACAAGATAATCAATTTGTTTCCGTTTGTTCTGTCTTAGCCTTAGTATTGTATGTTTTCTGGAAATATATAGAAACAGTTTGAGTAACTAATTAATACGCAGTTCTCGTAGAAACACTTCTGTTGAGATATACTCTATTAAAAGATCATTTATTCCGCATTAGGAGCGAACAGTGTTAAAATAAATATTTAGGAAAATTATTTTTATATTTCACTCTCTAAACAAGTGTCGCACAAGATAAAAATGAAATTCGTAGAAAAAGTCATGAAAAATCGTTTAAATAACCAAGCAATTCGAATAATTTGTAATTCGAGCAATTTACCGGCTCCCATGAACGGAGTAGGGCGTCGCGAAGGCGATTAGATAACAACTAATCCTATCCTAGCCCTAATCTTGTTTTTGTCACAACAAATGAATATAAATTGTAAGTCTCTTTGAATAGTCACAAACATATACACCTAATTATCATTTTTAATGTGTTCACTGTGAATGCTTGGTGGAAATGCATTGTTTTAATAATAATTAAACTAGAATAGATAAACTGGTTTTCAATTGACTTTATCTGATATTAATTGAATGTATTTTTTTTAAAAAATACCTCCATTCAAGTCTTCTTTCCTGATCGCGATTTCCACAGGCTATTCTTTTTTCAAACCTAAAAACTAAATATAAATAATTTAAGATTTCGACTGAAGGTGCTCGGTGAAATTTCAATATTGAATTTGAATCGTTCAAAATATGTACATTCTCACAGATTTTGTCACTAACGACCCGGGTTTCGCCTTTCGGCATCTTCAGGCATTCAAGTGCACGGATGAACTTGAACTAACGCTTAGTAAATGAGAGTTTCGTGTTTATATAAGAAATAAATGCATCACTGAGTCCAAATTCCGATTTTAAATGAAATATTAAACTTTCCGGCATCTCCACTTCTATACCCTATATAATCGTAAAATCATATAATCATAAAACCTTTGCCGACAAACAAATAATATAATTCTTGAAACTACTTACTACTCAAATCTGTTGGCATTCCCATGGGCTTATCCTTTTCGCCAGCAATGGCTTTGTACTCAGTGATGCATTTATTTATTATATAAACACGAAACTTTTATTTACTAAGCGCCAGTTCAAGTTCATCCGTGCACTTGAATGCCTGAAGATGCCGAAAGGCGAAACCCGGGTCGTTAGTGACAAAATCTGTGAGAATGTACATAGTTTGAACGATTTAAATTTAAATATGAATACTTAATTGGCATTTTCACCTTACATACTTTTAATAGAGTGTGTATCAAGTTACGTCCTTTTTCTTTTCCACAGTCGATATGCTGACTTAAAAAATATTCTGTCAGCTATGACTAGCTTTCCAGTGGGAAGACAATTAAGAAAACCATAAGTTTTTTGAAAGATAAAAATAAAGATGACCAATTATACTATAGGACCACATTTTTTTTTATCAAATGTACATATTACTTCCTCGGATACATATCTTCATTATCTAATAATGTTATATTAGAGTGATATCTTTTATGCGCGGATATATATCCGAACAGCAATGCAACGAAAATTGAAATAAAAGAAATCGTCCGAGATAAAAAAAAAAAGAATAAAATAAAAACAGCCGGCTACATTCGGCGGAAAACTGCTTGTGTTTTCCTTTTTTTCATCGGACCGTGCCGTACCGTGCTATGAGTTTTTCCGAAAAAACACGGCTCTCTTCTTGCCTCGTTTTCCCTTATCCGTTTTTCCTCATTCCAACTAAAACACAGTCGGTTCAACTGTTTAATCAGATGATAACAAAACAAAAGGCTCGATAAAAAAAATGCATTGTATTTATATTCTATCAAAAAACGGGGGTTATTTATTGTATTGTATTTACTCTCCTAGCTGATTGGAAATCTTCCATTTAATTTTTATAAAAAATCTTAAATATGACTTACTTGTGGCATAACAATGTTATCAAATTTAATTATATATTAAAAATTAACTTCTATTACAAAGTTGCCGTTATTTTACATTTATTAGCTACAGAATAAAGTAATTATTTTTCAGTCTTCTTTTGAATGGGATATCTGTATGTATCATTCTAACACTTCTAACGATTAGTTATTAATTTATTTTTAATGCGAATATTATTAAAATGAATATTAAAGAGGGTATCGATGATTCAATTAACATACGTGCTATAAAAACAACCAGTTTTCATTAAAAACATTCTATCAGACATATGAAATCTGTTACTAATGTTAAATATATGAACTCTAATGGAGTTTATTTGAACATATCTAATCCCAATCTGAAGCATATGGACTCCCAATGGAGGTGGTGTCAACATAAGTTTCTTACTAGAACTGTTTGTTACTCAGTTGCACAACCTCACTTTTCTGAAAAGAGTACGGGATAGACACGGTAGAAGGGCACGATTAGTGGTTAGCTAATCTGTGACATCTATGCCTTTGAACTGAAATTCATAAAACGATTAAAATATCGTTTTTTTAACTGTCCGTACTGGGATTCGAGCCCGTCAGCACCGTCACCGTAGAAAATGACGTAGACTATTCGACATAAATAGGTTTCATTAGAAACGGTCAACAGTTTAAAGGCCAGTGGCGTGCTAGCCCTCCATCGTCATCCAGCGCGGGGGGAAGTTGTGTGAATAATCTGTATGAGAGTGGAAGTAGATTTTCCGGAATAATTCGTGCAATGGAATAATTTTTTCTCCAAATGGTGAAAAGATTTCACGATATCTTCAGTTTATCCAAATGTCAATCTTTGTCTGCTTGTCTCTTTGTATACACGTTTTCCATTAATTCTAAAAATGAAAAAGAAAAAAACCATCCCTGGGCCTCTTTTGCACGCGAAGATTTTATTTACTGCGTATAATGAGGGAGAATGTATAATCGAGTAGGGATTTTCTTTGAATATTACAAGTATATATATTTTTTTGTTTTTTTTTATACTTTACTAAAGAAATATTATGAGATAGAAAAGCTTTTCAAGAAAAAGAATTATATTAAAAAGGTTAAAACACCATAAATTATTAATACAAAATCTTCTCTGCAATAGGCATATTAGAATTTATTATAGCAATAATTTAAACATATTTTAAAAAATAAATAACTTTGTATTTATTTCTTCAGATATAGATACTAGACACATCCATCAATGATTTTTGGCCGCCACATTAATTATATTATATTAATTAAATTATAAAAGATTTATTAAAAAAGGTTAACATTTAGTAATCATATAATGATGAGCGTAAAACACTATTTGGGATCAATTCTCTTCCTGAAAAAGACGTATTTTGAATGTCACATGTAAACAGACAAGAGCGGAAAAAAAGGAACACAAAATCGAAGATTCTAGAAAAATATTTAAAGTAATTAAGAATTAGTTTACTTTACATTTTTAAATATTGTTTTATAATTTTAAAATAAATGAATACCTGAAATTAGAAAATATTTTTTTTAGATTGATCTGT
This sequence comes from Himalopsyche tibetana, assembly GCA_030503985.1. NCBI lineage: Eukaryota > Metazoa > Arthropoda > Insecta > Trichoptera > Rhyacophilidae > Himalopsyche > Himalopsyche tibetana. The sequence continues at coordinate 20,886,106 of JAPJYX010000015.1, read as the reverse complement.
ATCTAAAAAAATATATTTTTTAAAAATATTTGTTTGTGTTGCAATACTACAAATAATTAAAATATAAGAAAAAACATAATTCAGTAAAAATTAAATCACCCTTAAAAGGGTTAAGTATGAAATACGTTTAAAAAATATTGGTACATAGCAATGCAAAGTTCACATTTAGAAGCTTTCTCTGTTGGGACAGTAACAGCTGATGATGGGTATAGTGTACTGTACACAACGCGTTGCGGAACTATGAGCCGCGGGGTGGCTAGCCAATAAACGCTGCCACAAATCATACGGCGGAATTCCTAACTTCGCACTTCCTGCCCTTATATTTTGCCTCTACTTGGCGGCCCAGCCCTACCCTATACTCTGCCCGAGCAGTAGTTCTTCCCTAGCGAGTTTTCAAAGCAATGGCCTTTCACAGGGACGTATCAATCATCCACCTAAGGGGGTAGTTGGTTTCGGGAACGCAGCTGAACATTGAATATTGAGCTTGTTATATACAATCAGTGCCGGGGATGGACATCTCACGGAAAATGTATGGATCATTTTTTCAAAGCATTTTAATATGATGCTTCCTGCCCCTGAAATACTTTTGGCAACATTTGATATTCATTCATACGTATGATATTCATTAAACTGGACGTGCAGTTGTATTGAGGGATTCAGGGTATCTTACAATAATCATAATGCAGGAAGAACTTTTAAGGTGCTCACTGTCAAAAGTCAAAAGATACTCTTTTAAACTATTGCCACATTTGTTTTATACGATCAGGATCGGATTCGCTAAGCTTTCGTGAGCGAAATATTCTTTATGTAATATGTATTTTGATAATATCTGATTTTAGCCCCGTATTCAGGTACCAGTAATAGGAGCATAGAGTTGCAGCGCGTTGTATGATGATAAAAGCTGCCATGACAGTTTTGGCAGTCTCGATTGGGAAATTCCTCCAAGGGCAGGCAAACATATAAATTCTTTCCGAATGTTAAATGGTGAATGGAGATAACAACAGCTTTGACTCCTAATTTCTGGACCAGTCAATTCATATCTGGCTATGTTTACTTCACTGCTAAGCTTTCCCAACTTTCCCGGTTAGTAAAAAGTCCTGATTGTAAATGCGGGAATTTGATTCAGGATGCTGATCACATCTTTTGACAATGTCCAGATTTGAACAACGAACAGGAAAATTGCTCAAGACGATCTGTCGATCCCGTTGATCATGCCGACTTGGTTCCATCTAAGGCAAATTATTAAAGGCCTTCGAGAAATTCACAGCGTCTTATGGAAAGAGAATGGAATCCAATACATAAAAGTTTTTATTTTTCACTTATTTATTTTATTTAACATTCTGCACAAAGTAGTGCATGCAATAGGATCGACAAATCTTGAAGAACTTCTTCTCGGGACATCCCTGGAAAATTTTTGAACACGAATAACGTTGTTACGCTACAGATCCCTGTAAGATGAGTGTGAAACGGTAGCGGTTGGTGGAGGGAACAACGTTGAGTACCATAAGAAATTAAAATAAAAAATAGATAACACTAATGACCTGATATAATAATTGTTGATTCTGAATTTCATTCAGTCAATTTTCCGTAGTTTAAATTGTATGCGCTGAGTTCATTCCAGTATAACTTTTGATTATGTCTGGTCAATATCACAATAACTTGGCGTGGTGGTAATCTTTCATACTCTTATTTCCGATAATTCGATTTTGAAGACTGCCCGCCATTCTAATCTTGCAGGCCACTGTCATTAATAGTTGCAAAAGGGAGGCCTTACCCGAATACCTCTCGTATTTATGACTGCCGCGTATGAATGTTTGCACATTGGCGGCGGTGATGTGCACTGTGCTAGCTCGGATGGGGTTCTCCGACATCTTCCGGTGTGTTAAAAAACTATCGAGAATAAAATATACGAAACAAATACCTCCACTACCCAGCCATGTGAGGATTCAGTCAATAGCAGCGTGAACGTGTTACTTCAGAATATCTCTCAGGGAAACTAATTTTAATTATTTTTCTTTGACCATATTCGCTCCATATGTGGAGCATATGGTCGCCACGGAGAACCTCCATGTTTCCCTGTCTCCAGCTAATTGCTTTGCTTCCTCCCTGTCTCCCTCAGTTCCGCTGAGTACATCCTATGGATAGCACTTGAATGACATCCGAGGCGCCGAAATCCAACCGGTCGAAAAAAGAGGCTGCAGGATTGAGGTTTTCTGGAGGCATCCGCAGGACGTGACCCAGCCAGTTCCAACGTCTCTTCATAACCACTGACGTGACGGAGCCCTGTCTTGTACGTTCCCCTATCTTTTTTTTTATTTTATTCGATAAACTTTTTCTTTTCTTTTCTGCATCACACCGAAGATGATATCTCCTCAATGATACAGTTAAGATACATTTTATTTAGGTACAATTTGAAAGGCAACAATAAATAATAATTACAAATATATAGATATTAATACAGGTTAATTAAATGCAAAGAATTGGTATGATTACAAGTAAAAACAATTAAATAATAATAAGCAAGAATGATAGTTAATGGGACTAATAAACAACTTTTAATTTTGAGACAGATGTGATTAAGGATTGAATGGTGAGGGACAGGGAGGATAACTTTTTCTCCAAAAGAAGTAGCAAATTTCTTGAAGTGACAGAAATTTTCTCAAGACGAAACTAGATCTGGTTCTTAGACGTTCCCCTATCTCCGAATTTCTCCCAAAATCATACCATCTCACCCCCATTATCCGAAGCAAGCATCTGTTGAGTGAATAATTGAGTGAAATTAAGTGACAAAAGGGCTACTAAGAACGATTGAAAATAAATAATTTGACTTGTTTATTTTATTATTTTCCTTTGCTGTAAGTAAATTGTAATTTCTGTACATCTGTACCGTAATTCTCTATGATCCGATATAATACACGGGATAATATTCCGTGTGACCGTTCTATCTTCGAAGATCTTAAAGTACTATAACTATTAAAGTACTAAGTCAAATCAAATGAAACTTTGTGAGATTGTTTAAAAGACTTTAATTAATATAATGAATTAATTAGTCATAACATTTTATGGCATTATTGCCATTATTTCTGTTATGAAGAATCGTATGACAGAATTTGCACAAGTCTTACCTTTGCTTAGGCTTCACAACTACCACTTTTTGCTAAGGAAAATACAGCAATACGAGTTGTGAGGAAGTTTTTTTTTACATTATGACTATATCTCTCGATTTTAAATTATAGAAGTACATTCTAAATTGATCCCAATAAATATAAAAACATGACGAGATAACCATAAACTAAAAAGATGAATTATGAATAAAAATATAAGTCTTAGTTCAGATTGGTTGCTTGTATTTCCAAACTGTTACGAAAGAATGGTCCGCCGCTCATAAAAGCCACCTTGGTGCACATTTATTTTCCGTCACCCGCCGCCCCTGGCACTTCTCTCTAGTTTTTCGTTCTCTGCGTACTTTCGGAAAATATTTGTGATTTTAAATCTTTCATAATGTTATTTCGTATCTCATAGTGGCTGGAGTTTATTTTTTCATTGCTTCATCCTGGATATAGTAGGAGTTCTAAAGGTACACAATTCATCTTATTCTATGTTTAATTTTATTTTTAGTAGAATCTTTAATACCTGAGATTTTAATCATGCTTAATTTCAACACATCGCTGGACATGTCCATGCGTCAAGTATACATAAATGTAAATATAAAAATATTCCTTTACACTGGTGTCAGGGTATATATAGAGTTTTTAATACCAGACGAATATATAAATATTGGTTCTACAGTATGTCATTAATACATACAAAAGGCCAATTGGGATCGCAATACCGGGTGAGTCATTCAAAATTGGTATTTCGACAGTTAGATTTTTTTTTAAATCTATGTCCGCTCCTAATGTGGAGCATATGACCCCCTAATGGAGGTATCTCAACACTGGGGAGAGCTTTAACGGTGTTCAACAATATTGCTTCGGATGTCGACATATTCCACGTAGACGTGGGTGAGTTCCGACGAAAACGTAGAGTTCGTCGGAGCTTAATCAGTTGACTTCCTTGCCACTTTTTTTTACTGCTTTTAATATTAAATTATACTATTTTTTTTTCTCCGTTGTAAAAGTTTTAACTTTATAATTTGTCAACCTTGTACAATTTTAATTAAATAAATAAATAAATTTAATAAGTTTTTGTACGAGAACTGTTTGTTACTCAGTGGCTCAACTTCTCTTTTTTAAAAAGAGTCTAGGTATAGAATGATAAGGCTAGTAAAGAACTTTTGGTTAACTAATCGCTCTCGGTACGCACGGCTTGTTAAAGGATCGGAAATGGTGGGTGGGACATCACAACCACCCATGCCTTCGAACAGAAATAACGTCATTAAAAATATATCATAATCATCAACGGGCGTTTTTCATAATTGAATCCTTGTTTTTTAAAAATAATAATACACGATTGAAATGCTCATGCATCCTGGAACCTGTCAATATTGAAACAACTCTTCCCAACCGATTTTGATAATTTTAAGTCATCTCAAACAGTTTTATACAAATATTTTATTGTAATATGTGCAGTCAAAATTAAATTTTGGTTCATTTTCAATACAGAAATATTAATATAATTTTAGATTTCGTCTGAAGGTGCTTGGTGAAACTACAATATTAAATTTGAATCGTTCAAATTATGTCGATTCACACAATTTTCGTCACTAACGATCTGGGTTTCGCCTTTCGTCATCTTCAGACTTTGTGTGAATGTACATAATTTGAACAATTCAAATTTATCATAAATACATACTAGTATTTTTGCATATTCAAAAACGATATTTTGGTATTGGAAAAATACAACGAGAACTATAATCCGGTGTTGGTTATACATTGAAATCCCCAGTCGGATGGTCAATGCTGTAAAGAATTTTAAAGTGTACTAGAATTAAAACATTGATTATTTTATAAACTGGATTTTTTTTATTCAGAAGAATAATTTGATATTTTTATCGTTCTTTACTTTACCTCTTTACCTCTACGTTCTTCTCAAAAGGGGGTTTCTCACAAGCTCATTTCCAGCCCCATATTTATATCCTTACCCTATGCGAACAAATAGATTTTTCAGAATATTTACATAATTTAGTTCCCGTTAAACAACTTCTTCTTTATTGTAAGCATATCGACTGTGGAAATAAAAAAGGACGTAACCCACACATAGAAAATTTTACAGGAGGCACAAAAACGTATTTTGATGATTTTGGGACATATGCAAATTATGAAATATATACAATCTTAAAATGCACGGAGACTTCTAAACTGGTGTTTAATTGTCATAATCTAATATTAATTAAATACATTGTCTAAGGGAAACCTTTTTTCAGTCTTTTTACTTGCTTTCAATTTTCACAGGCTCATCTTTTTTAAAACTTAAAACCTAAATTTAGATACTAATTCGGCATTTGCAGCTTACATCCTTTTGATATAACGTGTATCAAGATTGATACAGTTTGATTATCGAAAAAATTTTTTTTTTGTAAAACCGTGGGTTACGTCCTTTTTCACTTCCACAGTCGATATACATTTCACATTAGTAAGGTTTTTGAAAAATACAGAAATATTCTCCGTTGGCTGAGAAAGAGTCCTTTTGAGAGAAATATGCTGGTATAAGGTGCAGGATAGGGAATGTGAAGTTTTTTGAAGCCTGATATGTGGAAAGTACATATATTTTAGCAAGTTGAGTATCAATTTTTTTTATACAAGTTGGTTGTTGATTACCACCGCTCGTTATGCAGCCGCTGTTTCACGGCCGCTTTCCATAACGCAATAAGATTAAGAAAAATATTTCCTCGTCATAATCTTAGCCCGATACACAGCTGCACGGGACCTATCTTTTAACCATGCACTGTTGTTATGTTTAAATTTATTTTTCATTAATATGATTTTTTTTATTTTAAAATAGCGGGCTTGCGGCCCACCATTTATTTCGATTTTTTAAAGTGAACCTAAGCCAAATAATTATCCTAGTTGGAGAAGTAACAGTTGAATTAGTAAACACCCATCTTTCTAGCGTTACTGATAATCAAGGAATTTCCAAAACTAAAATGTTAAAGGCCTCACAAATTTTCTATGTTCAATTCCCTTAATTTCCATACAAAAATAGAGATCTTACACATGAGTGTCTGTGACGTATTTTCTCCCTGAGTTAATATCGAGTGCATTGCATAACCTATTTCTCGTGATTTTTTAAAATTCATTTGACGCTTTGGCAATTGTTAGATATTTTTCCAATTATAAAATAATAGCAAATTTGAATCGTTCAAATTATGTACATTCACACAAGTTTTGTCACTAACGTTCCGGGTTTCGCCTTTCAGCATCTTCAGGCGTATAAGTGCACGGACGAACTTGAACTGACGCTTAGTGAATGAATATATCGTGTTTAAATGAGAAATTAATGTATCATTAAGTTAAAGCCATTGCTGGCGAAAAGGATTAACCCTTGGGAATGCCTACAGATGTTTGTCGGAAAAATTATTATATTTACCCTACATATATTATATTTACTAACATATATGTAGGGTATAAGAGTGGGGAATTTGGCAGATTTACCTGCTCATTCAAAATCGTTGCACTTTTCAATTGTGGTCTGTTTATCTCTAAAATTTACTGGAAAAAAAGTTTATGGGTGTACGTATTTTGGAGTAAAATTTTAGCCTCATGTGAATGTACATAATTTGAACGATTCAAATGTAATATTTAAGTTCCACCAAGCACCTTCAGTCGAAATCTTAAATTATAAAATAAAAGCGACTAATTTTTAAAAAAAATCTGTAGAGTATATATTTTTAAAATATTCTACGCAAACTTTCTATAGCTTCATTAATTACTGGCGACATTTATTTGTATTGCGCCACAGAAAACAGGAGCCAAATTTTTTCTCTATTCGTCAGCTGACGTGGAGTTTCAGTTTTCCCTTTATGCAGTTAACCAGCGTAGAAGTTGTGTTGGTAATATTTTTTCTTTTAACTTACGGCGACTGGATGGATACAGGCACTGTTTCAATAGGTTTCCCGTCGAACAAGTCGGCGGATTTACTACGTGACGGGAATCTGGAAGACTCCGCTACGCCAGGGATGAGATTCCGCGTGCGAGGCGGGCCGCCCTTTTCAGGATTTTCGGCTATAATCAATGCGCGCCCAGCGAGTGTAACATTATAAAAAAATTACTAAGTGGTCAATGCGATACTGTTGAAATTTATTTCAAAATGTTTGCACTGCCAAGTGTAAAAATAGATATTGATTGATGGATTAAAATAAAAACAGAATTCAATTTATTTATCCATTTTCAATGTAGACCTGAATATATTATACTATATCGACTCTGGAAAGGAAATAGGACGTAACCCACAAAAAACAAATTTTACAGGAGACACAAAAAAAGTTTTTTGGTGATTTAACCTTAAAGTGCACGGAGACTGATAAATTGATTTTTAATTAACTTTAATCTAATATTAATTAAATAAATTTAAAAAGTCTTTTTTTCTGATCTCAATTTTCTCGGGCCTTTCTTTTTTCAAAAATTAAACCTAATTTAAGATACTTATTCGGCATTTGTAGCTTATATCATTTTGATAGAACGTGTATCAAGTTGGATACATTGCGATTATCGAAAAAAAAGCTGTAGGTTACGTCCTTTTTCTTTTCCACAGTCGATATATCCAACATAATTTATAAGCTTAAATCAATAATTTTCGCCATGACTTATTCATATCACCCGCTGTCGTCTAGTATGTAAGTGCTTGCTCTACCAATCAGTTGGGTCTGGGTTCGATTCCCGGTAAGGTAAATGTCAAATTTTAATACAAGACCTAACACGTGAGTCTTTTTGATTCTCCTCGAGTAAATCTCGTGTTTACAAAAAATACTCGCATCTGATTTTTCAACACTAAAATATTTGGCGCATTGGCATTAGCTGTAATGACAAATATTTTTTTTATGAAAAATATAAAATTAAATTGAAATAAATATGCATTGAATGGCTAAAAATCAGTTCTCCGTGCCTCATATTCTAGCCTATATTTTCCATATTTGTATTCACAAACGAAATACCCTATATTGTTAGACTAGTTCATTTCAGAAGTAAAACTGATATAATATAAGCAATATCCGTAGTGTTTTAAATATGTAAGAAAATGACTGCTTGTTAGCCAATTGAATTACGCATCGAGAAAGTTTGACAGTGAGTTTGATAGCTTTGAATCGATCTGTATAATATAGTGTTCAAACTTTTCTATTGATTGCAAAACACATTTAATTTTTAAATAAATAATGAAATATTTCTTCAAGCAAATAAAATCGCATATTATTTCACTATCCTACAGTGTCGTAAAACAAAACCATTGAAAATTCCATAAAATATGTCGGCTTCTTCAAAGTGAGCTGGTAATTATTATTATTATCATTATGTGTGATTAATCAGGGGTAATGAACCATACGCACAATGCAACATTCTTCTTACCAGCCTCAGGTTTTATACAATGTACTCACAGATCTACATTAGTATCTTGCCATACAGATTAACCTAACGGCCTTAAAATTCACTAAATATTTTCGCATTACGGTCGTTATACGAACCAGGGATAGTCAAGTAAGAATCCATCCACCTACAAAATAAAGCGTTTATCTAGTGAAGTTCTTTATCAAAAGTTGTTTCTCCTGATTCTGTGTTTTTCTTCATTATATGTACATTTATTCTATCAATCTAGCGTGCTATAGAATTTGATCAGAAACAGTTGATTGAAAGTTGAAAGAGGGACAGCAATATGTAGCGTAATAAATTCAAATTATTCAAAGTCCGTACATGATTATTTTTTTTGACTTTTTCCTTGGGATGATCTTCAATGACTCATTTTAGCAAGCTTATCGCATGTTTTGTAATATTTTTAAAAATATAAATTTTGTATATAATTTTATAGTTACATTGTTGGATATTTTCTTAAGTCTAGGCGGAATCTTTATTATTAGCTATACATTCGTCAATTCTTGAATAAATTCAATTAAATTGTGTTAAAAATAAACACAGGAAAACGTATGCATAAATTTAAACAAAACACGACCGGTGGAAAGCTATACAACTTTTTTACTCTACTTAAACTTGTCAATTTTTAATTATACTATGTACATAAAATATATTTAGAATGAAGTGTGGGCTTTAACGATGTTTTCCATTTTTTAACATGAGACATTGTTATAAATGGACAGGAAAACTATTTAAGGAAACCCACACTGTAACTCTTTGATCTTAAAATATTCCCTGACACCTTTATAATGTTTATTTTTAAAGTTACAACTTTTTATTTTACCGACATTTTACAACAGCACATACATGACTTATTTTTAATCTTGTTCCACAATATTTTTTGACAATCGCAAAGATCAATATTACCAATTATCTTATGTATATTTTAAAATTATTAATATTGCTATCTAAAGAATAATAGGTACAAATTAATTTGTAAAATTTGATGATCGTATAAAGTTACGATGAGATTGTACGAAATCTTTTTTAATCGATGTCTGCTCTACTACTAGTTACTTAGTTAGCCAACCTTTCTTTTTTTTTCAAAGACAGAAGAGATAGAAAATATAGGGCTAGGGATGGACTAGTGGTTAATTAATCGATCTAGCTAGCCCCGTTATTATTATTAAATTATATTTTATTTATTTATTTGGGGGTAGATTATTACTATTTTATTATAATTCTGTATTTTTTCTTTTGTAAAAAAATCTTAGCACTGCTTTTTCTTATTCGCATATCGTACTTTATATACATAAAAAGGCCTTCCTGTCGCGTTTGGGTAAAATGACCAACTACGGTTGGTTTCTTATTTTCATTTGATTTTTGCATTTTTCTTTACCGCTCTTTCGAATAAGTTTTATCTTTTTTTTAAATAATTTAGAACTTCGACTGAAGGTGCTTGATGGAAATCCAATGTCACATTTGAATAATTTTTATTCTATACACTTCCATAATTTATTTTGTTGATAACGATCCGGGTTTCGGCATCTTCCGGTTTTATCCAGTACACGAGTGCAACTCGAACTTTATCTTTGATTACATTTACCGTCGTGATGTCGCCTGCTGTGGCCCAGTTGGTTAAATCTTCGTATTTTATAAACATAAGACGTTCATGTCGCGTTTGGGTAAAATGACCAACATCGGTTGGTTTCTAATTTTCATTTGATTTTCGCATTTTTCTTTTTTTTTGAATTACGTTTATCTTTGATTAAATTTACCAAATAATTACGATTAACGGGTATTTAATAAGAATATGTTTGGCTAAGCAAAATTGTTTTTTTACGTACGTGTAAAAAAATGCTGTTAAATTAATTCAATAAAATGGTTTGGAACACCTTCCTCAGCCCGTTTTTGTTGTATTGTACGTTGAGTAAACACTCACTATGAATTTTATTTTAAACACCTTTTCAACTATTTTACAATGAGAATAAACTAATTATTATGATTCCGCGAGAATTTCAATTTAAAGTAAAGAACTTAAGCGAAATGTAAATTAATCAGTGTCATCGCATCGCCGTGTTCCAACACAATACAAACTCTCATCTGAATAGAGGAACATGGAATCGTTTTGACAGTTACTTAAATTGCTATACTGTTATTGTAGTGTACATGTTAATTTTATTTAAAGTATTTTGTTGCATAACGGTAACAGCAACCTTGCAAAATTTCACACCGAGTTGTCACATTCGTTTGTTGGAAGAGCGAATTATAAAATTTAAAAAATGAACAATCAATTTGTACAACAAATTACAACAACGTCCATATTAGTGGACACACGATGTTAACGAGATATTTAAAAAAGATACAAGTACGCGATGGATCGTTTTGAGACAATAGCTCTGTTCTTCTGCGTACTTCTGGCAGTTTGCTGACGGTTTGTAAACCGTCAGAAGTACGCAGAAGAACAAAGCTAATAATATGCATTATGTACAGTTTTTGTGATTGATTTCTGGTCCATTCATTCACTGGGCTGATTATAGTAAATTTTCTTCCGGCTTCCGTGAGGAAATGAGTGTTTATGATAACTAATAATTCTCTGACACGTCACAGCTGTGCTGTACAAGTTTTAAACAAAATGTCATTTTTTATCGATTGCATTCTACCAGTACTGTGTTAATGGTAGCGAATCATGTCACGTGACGAAGACTCAGAAAAACCGAATAATGAGCTTCGAGAATTGATTCTCAAGTCGGATAATGGGGGGTGGAGTGGTTTGATTTTGCAAAGAATTCGGAGATTAGTTAACGTACAAGCCAGCGCTCCATCATGGAGAGACGTTGGAACTGGCTGGGTCACGTGCTGCGGATCCCTCCGTTAAGCCTTAATTCTGCCTGCCTCTTCTTTCGACCGGTGAGATTCCGGCGTCCCGGACGACTGTTGGGTACTAGCATAGCAGTCTTAAGTTCCAAGCAGTGTTGTAAAAAAAAACAGTAAAAAAGACCGGGCCATTGAATCCCAGCCTTTCCTTACAAATTGTATGGCGGTTATACGTAGATCAACTCTAAATTCCAATTTATGAGCTTATTTTTCGTTAAATATAACATGTATGTTTGAAAAATTTCTTGTATGGATATTCTGTGAGTCTTTGGTGTTATTAATTTACAATTTACGATACATCGGAAGGGTCATATATGCAAATTAAGTAATGATTGTAAGAAATATAGCGAATGGCAAAAAATGCGATGTGTGGTAAAACAAATAAAATTTAACTTCCCACTATTAAATATCACAGTTATATAAAACATTAATTATAAATTACATAAAACAACAGTAACAAGCGGAATCCATATTATATTATATACGATTTTGACGCCTATTGTGATATTATCAAATAAATGCTGCGTCTTATCATATAATAATGGCAATATACCAAGTAAATGATGATTTAATCAATAATAATATTTAAAAAATAATGAAGTGAAATGTGAAAAATAGGGGGCTTTGGTACTAGCCATAGGATGTACTCGGCGGAACTGAGGGATGCTGGCATGTCATGGGAGGAAGCAAAGCAATTGGCGGGAGACAGGGAAACATGAAGGTGCCGCGTGTCAGCCATATGATCCACATTCCACATAAGAAGCGAATATGATCAATTCCCTTATACTACTCCAATCCCCTAATAACGCATTGTAGAGAGAGCGAATAGTTAACCACTATTTCTATTCCAGCTCTTATTATTTTATCCCTTCTATCTTCGAAAAAGAGTGTTTGAGCAACCCAGTAACAAGAAGTTGTCGTCGAAAAACGTTCGTTGAGGTATACTCCAGATATATGCTCCACATGGAATAAAAAATGTGTCTACTATTATATATAAATAAAGATAAATGAAATGCAGTTTAGATATTATATATATTTTATTTTGAAAATTTCCTTTTTTTATATCCACTTTCGATCCCAATATGGAGCATATAGCTTTTTAGTGGAGGTATCTCAACAGGAGTTTTTCTACGACAACTGTTTGTTACTCAGTCGCTCAACTTCTCTTTTTTGAAGAGTAGTAGGGAGAGAAAAAATTGGACAGGATTAGTGGTTGGCTAATCACTATTGCTACACCCCTTTATTTTAGAATTGTAATTGCCGGGGGGGGAGGGGAATTTTAGACGAACATCCATGCCTTCGAACAGAAATTGAAAAAATGCTGTTCGTACTGGGATCGAACCCGTGAGATACGACATGGAAGCCAACGACGTTGACCACTGTGCCATGAATCATAGTCGCCCGCTGTGGTCTAGTTGGTTAGAGCTTGCTTTACCGACCAGGTGGGTTTGGGTTCGATTCCCGGTGAGGTCAATGTCGAAATTAGATTTTTTTCAATTTTAATTTGAGATCTAAGACATGGGTGTTTGTGAAGTCAATTCTTCTTGAGTTTATCTCATGTGACTTTCAAAAATTCTCATCGAGTATATCTCGTATGATCTTTCAACTTAAAAATATTTGACGCATTGGCGTAAGCTGTAATGTCAAATATTTTTTTAATTTTAATTTAAAAAAATATTTTAAATTAAATTTAAAAAAAATGAATCTAACAATTTATTATCTCATTCATTATTATAGGCGCATAATTATCTAATTCACTTCATATTGATTTAGCATAAAATTAACAGATGGAATCTGAAAATAGTGTTATGCTGAAATTGGTTTTCATAATATAATTAATTTAAACATATTTAAATAATGTACAATAGCAATGCGTGCATACGTGATTTTCAAAGGCCAAAATAGGCCGGCCTAATGGCCTGCCAACGTTCAATAACACATGTAGAGTTTTAGCTGCTGACTAATTATTGATAATAAAACCACAAATTCAATTATGATGCTATTGTCTGAGTAAAGTCATAACAGATCCAAGGAGAATGGAAAAAAATTGCAATAGTGATAATTAATATTTTTGTATGACGATTAAAAACAATAAATTAATTTATAATAATAATGTTGCATTTCATATTTTGGGTGAAATAGTTACATAATAAAAATCATTGATAATATAAAATATTATACAATCTCGGTTCAATTCCCAGCAAATTCATTATCAAAATTAAATTAAAATGAAATTTGAAACCTTGGACAACGGCGTTTGTATTTTTTTTGAGTCGATTGTTTTTCAAATACCCATTTACCGGTTTTTGTATTGAAAATTAGCCAAAATCGAATATATATTTAAGGAACCCATTACACATTTAAATCAAATTGTTCGCAATGAATAAGAACTATTTAAATTTGCAAATATTTGTGTCAATATTGACTGGTTTCAGTATTTATGAACCTTTCAATGTATTATATTATTATTTATTAAACCGTAAGCTGTTACGTCCACAATAAAGAAGCGGCGGTGGACCTGGCTTGGACACGTTCTAAGGATGCCTCAAGAGAGCCTGAACCCTGCCTGTCTCTTCTTGCAACCGGATGGATCCCGGCGTCGTGGAAGGCCACTGATGACCATCAACAAGAAGTACTCAGCGGAGTTACGGGACGCTGGGATGAGCTAGGAGGAAGCAAGGAGACTGGCTGGGGATAGAGAATCATGGAGGAACTTCGTGGTGACCATATGTTCCGTATAAGGAGCGGATATGGACTAAAAAAAAGGAGCTTTTTATGATAATCAGCCATTTATGATAATGATGTATTGTAACTTTTCTTCAAGATGTTGGGAAGTAACAGATTAATAGTTCTAGACCAAATGAAACATTTCAGGGCTTAGGATAAAGCCTCTAGCATCGATATTTTATTTCTAAAATCAAAATACAGATTCTTTTATGTTAAACTGACTGACACAAATAATCTTTTTGTATACTTACTTAACTTATTTTTGTTAGTTTTTTCATTTACCAAACCTTCTGCCAGAAAGGTGACGATATTAGTGACTCAGTATTGCGAATTGCGATCTCAGTCGTTCGTTTTGTTGTTCTTTATTGAAACTTTTTTTGTTACCGGTATTGATATATCTCTCAATCTTTACTCGTAACTTTCCAACCATTAACAGGCAGTTTTCGTGACTGGTAGCTATTCACATTTACTTGAGACTAGGGCCGCCAATCCCGGATCCTTAAATCCCGGGATTGTGATAGTACCGGATTCCGGGATCGAGAAAATTTTGGTAATTCCGCAAATTTCTATGTTTTTGAAATTGGAAATCTTGGAAGAGCAAAAAAAAAACATGAAAGGTCTCGCGTCTTTTCATTTTGGGAATTCGATAAATTCTTAGGTTTTTGAAATGGACTATTTTTTTTTTGATTAAGTGCTAAAAATTCCGAATCCCACATTTATATCACATTATAATCACGATTTTATGGTGAATTTTCACTCCCGGGATTGGAAAATTTTTCAATATCGAAATCCCGGGATCATAAAAAGGTTCCGGGATTGGTTGCCCTACATGAGACAGTTTACAGTGTGTACACTACTTAACGTGTTATATTAAAACTGTATTATTGAGTAATAAAAGTTGGTCTGCATTCGTTGTTTGCGAGCTATAACTACACGGTGAGAAATTAAGATGGCCTTAAAAAGGCGTAAGCAAACAATAAATTAGACTAGTTTACGCAGCTTACCGATATCTCTTACATCAAAGAGGAATTCGCGTTATCTTTCGCGTTACGTAGTTACTCCGAATACCGTTGCTACGATAAATATAACACTGTTTTGTGTAATCCCATGTTTATTATTGTCTACTTTAAGTAAGTGAGCAGAGCGTGTAGGGTGACTATAATATTTTACAATAGGGACCAAATGTTGATAACGTTTTATCATTACAAAGGTAAGATTTTTTATTTTTTAAGCACAATGGCCTTCAATTGAAGGTATCTCAAAACAAGATTTTCAAAGAGAACCGCTTAATTATATTTAAAAGAAAAATGCCAATTCGACAAATATTCCAATGTTAAAAGATCATACGAGAAAAAGTCGATGAGAATTTAATTGTTAGTCCCTCAAGATAAGCTTGAAGCAAATTGAAATCACAAACACCTAAGGTCTTAAATATCTTAATTTGACATTGAATTTATCGGGAATCGAACCCAGACCCTTTTGGTCGGTAGAACAAGCTCTAACCAACTAGGCCACAGCGGGCTTTTTCACAACTTCTCTTTTTGATTGAAAGGAAAGGCCAAGGACTGGACCGAGAACCAGTGGGGTACAAAGTGACCCTAAATTAGTATACGTAATATTTCCATTGTATTGATTGAGGTATAATTGTAGATTACAATAAATGTCAACTAGATACTATTGGTGTGTATATTTAGTGAATGGTTGAAATATTAAGAACTTTACAATGCGAATGCACCCTACAAGTACCTGAAAGTAAACTAATAGTAGGATTGGAAGGGTGGAAGGGGTTTTTTTCGATATCACAAACATCCATTGAAAATATGCTGTTCGTACTGGATCTTTTCATGCAAGCCAACGACGTTGACCATTACGCCACGTACCCTTCCTTCTGTAAAAATACATATAAAATAATATGTATTACTGTTTCACCTGACCAAGTCAATTAAGAGTTTTGCTTGTTGGTCAAAACAATCTTTCAATCTATCTTTTTTCAAAGAGTAAAGATAGAAAGATAGGTCTGGTACAGGACTAGTGGTGAACTAATCGCTCTCCCATTTACCTGTTAATTTTATGATTGGATGATTGGGAGAGATAGATATCACAAATACCAACGCCTTCGAACAGAAGTCAATTTTTGTTGTGATATATTTTTTTACTGTTATTAATCTTTTGGGAGAAATATTTTCAAACGTTTTTTGGCAAAAGAAAATCAAAAGAAAAAAAAAAATTGCGAATATTGGTTTGAAACAATTTCGCTTTAGTCCACATATTATATATAAGTAAGAATAAATGAAAAAAAAAGTCCCGTATTTTGCTATGGAAATTTTGGTCGCCGTACAAAAAATATTTTTCGTTACGAGCTGTGTTCCCATTATTATCGTAAAATATTTATTATTTTTGACGCTGGCATTAACGTTAAAATACAAACAGAATTTACTAATGTTACTTAACTTAAGTAGTACTATAACTGTTACAGACATAAGCTATTTTGAGTTTAAATAAACTGTACTAATCTCTACTAGGGAACAAACATTCGGAAATTTTAAAACAAATTAGTTTTTTTTGTTGTTGTATCTAATACTTTAATTATAAACTTATATTGATTTCGCGTGATTTTCGATTTTAAGCGTGCCAAAAAAAAATATGTATTTATTATGATTTATTTTTTTACCACCATTCGGTTGTAGTGTGGTTCATATTAGGGTTTCCAATCCCGTAGCCTTTTTGTGATCCCGGGATTTCGGGATCAACTAATTTTAAATCCCGGGAATTTGGGATCCCGGGATTGGGCACTCAATATGAAATCATGCAAAAAAGTTCTCAATCCCGGGATTGGTGCGGTACCGATCCCGGGATATCGGGATTGAAAAGTGTGGGTGACGTACAATGTTCCCTAAGACGAGATGTTAGCTGCGCGGAAAATTCAAAGGATCAATCCAACAAAAGCGCGTCATAGTTTGTCATATTTAATATTAAAAAATAGTCTTTTTTTTTCGTTTTGACATCTATAATAAAAATTATTATCATTTGATAATTTATCAATAAGTTTTGACTAATGAGTGTATTATTAAACATATATGCAATTTGAATAATTTTATTGGAGTGTGCGTTAACTCGGAATGTGTAGGTGGGCATATTCAAACTCCTGCGCGGCCACGCGCGCGCAAGTTAGAAAGAACATTGGTTACGTCCTTTTTCCTTTCCAAAACCGAAATCCAATCAAACATATGTATTTATCTTACTATGTGTTACGAACGAGCAGAGCTGTTTGTTGTGGTCCGTCCTCAAACGGGCCCAATAGGCCACGCTGATCTGATCTCAACCAAGGCCAATCTTTAGACATTCGATAAATTTGCAACATCATATGAGTAGCGGGATATTCTTGATTCCTCTTAAAATTCAATGCGGAGCAGATTAAGCTCTTCCGCCACGGCGGATTCTCAGTATACGCATACACAGGATACTTAATATCACTTGACTAAATGCAATTCATATTTTCGATATTCAATATTTTCACCGCGCGCTTTTACTTTTAGTCATATGAGACAATTATTCCGAAATTAATAACTCTAATCTACCGTCGACTACTAGCGATAGTAGGATATGAGAGATGGTTTGTTTCCCAATTCTCTGGAGAGTCAACGATCCGACTTACTGTGCTGAAGAGTGTCATGTGGTCAGGATGTTGCTCAGACGAGGGAATAATTTTGAGGAAATAGATATTCTTACCTTTTTAGTACACTTAAATAAAAGCTTATTTTTTAAAATATTTTTATTATAATTAATTTCTTTATATCTTTTAAGTACAACAGTGCATGGTTAAAAGATAGGTCCCGTGCAGCTCTGTATCGAGCCAAAAAATATGAGGAATATATTATTTTTTTTCTTGATCGCATTGCGTTATGGAAGGCGGCCGTGAACATGCGGCTGCATACACATAACGGGTGGTGGTGGGATACTCAACAACCAACTTGTGCTATGTATTACCCTAGTTTCTGTTAATATGGATTTATTAACATAATACTAAATACATATTAATATCAGTGCCCCAAATAATAGCACGATGGAGATTTTTTTCTTATCTGCGAGAATACGAAGCGTTGACGCTCATTATGAATATAACGGTAAAATATTGATCGACATATTTTAGGCGTATGATTCACTAAAGATTGCATTTTAATATGCCGCACGTGTTACGGCCTAATAGCTAACACTTAGAGACGAATCGTATGTTGTGCATCAACACTGACTACGTGTCGATTTATCAATATTTTGATGAGCTATTGTACTGGTTTCTTTGTTGATTGATGAACAACATTTATACATACTTTGAGGACGGTTCGCGTGAGGACCGCCGTGTGTCTTTACGCAACCAACAACCTATAGCCAGCGTCAGATTACCACATAAGAGCAAGAGGCGCGTGCTTGGGGCCTCTGAATTTTAGGGGCCTCAAAAGAATACATATCGACTGTGGAAAGGAAACAGGACGTTACCCACAGTTTTTTCAAAACAGCTTTTTTCGATAATCACAATGTGTCAAACTTGATACACGTTCTATCAAAAGGACGAAAGCTGAAAATGTCAAATTAGTACATAAATTTAGCTTTTAAGTTTGAAAAAAGATGAGCTTGTGAAAATTGAAACCAAGAAAAAAAGTTTTTCCTAAACAATTTATTTAATAAATATTAGATTATGTCAATTAAACACCAGTTTAAAATTCTATGTGCACTTCAAGGTTGTGTATATTTAATAATTTTCATATGGCTCAAAATCATCAAAACACGTCTTTTGTGCCTCCTGTACAATTTGCTATGTGTGGGCTAGGGTATCCAATCCCGGAGCCTTTTTCCAATCCCAGGATTTCGGGATTGATTAATTTTGAATTCCGGGATTGAGATTTTCTCACCGAGGAATTTAAAATCCTCAATTCGCTATACTTTTTCCTTGGATTCTCACAGAACCTGTTTTTTTTTAGCTCACCGAAGAATTTGAAATCTTGAATTTGCCAATTTCGTGTAAATTTTCGGGATTTGCTCAAAATTTCTCAATCCCGAAATCCCGGGATCGCGGCCATCTCAATCCCGGAATTTCGAGATCAGAAAATTGAACGGGATCCCGGGATTGGATGCCCTAGTGTAGGCTACGTCCTTTTTCCTCTCCACCGTCGATATGATAAATAATGTATATATTTTAAATACAAAACAAATCATTTCCTGAATCGCTAAGTAGATATTTACTCCAATACCCAAAATAGATGATTTCTGATGAATTTTGAACAATCATCATTTCTCTCAAAAATAGATAAACAAACACGCGTAAGTAAGGTATTTATTAATGTACCAATAATTCTGTTATCGCATGCACGAGTTGCACTATAGTACCACTGACCCCTTCGAACAAAATATGAACGTGCGCCTTATCTTTGGGTCGTTTGTTTTCAATTAAGATTTATATTTTCACTGTTAGAGTATGTCTTAAAGTGATAATTTACCTGTAACTACATCAAATTTGAATTGTTTGAATTTTGTACTTTTCCATGAGTTTTGTCGCTAACGACCCGGGTTTCGCCTTTCGGCATCTTCAGGCATTCCAAGTGCACGGATGTACTTGAACTGACGCGTAGTAAACAGTTTGTATCGTTTATAAACAGATATATTCAGATGCATGTATTCATAAAAACTCAGTACATCCAATATCGTACAAATTAGCTGCATTTCATTCCGAAATTCACAGACTTGTCAGTATTCCCTTGAACAAATTAAATTTTGATCTTGAATTAAAAATCATCAAACAAATCGCCATTAACAATGGTTATGATATGTCTCTTATAGACAATCTTTTATATAAAAAACGTATTAAGCTAGCACAACAAATCTTACACAAGGGATTAATAACGAAAGACTCAGGTGATATTAGGTTTTGGCGTAGTATTAATTACATAGGACACACCAGTTTAAAGATAAAGAAGCAGCTCTCGGAAAGTGTTAGACCGGCTTTCTATTGCAAGAACTCTTTAGGTAAATTATTGATAAATAATAAAGATGTTATAGATTATAAAAACAAATCTGGGATTTATAGATTGCAGTGTAGTGATTGTCCCAAATTTTATATTGGTAAAACTGCTAGAACCTTAAATATAAGAGTGGCTGAGCATTTAGCCGCTTTTCGCTTAAAAAAAGATACTTCCACATTTGCCAATCATTTAATTCTTGAAAACCATACGTTTAATTTTGACTCAGGTATTGATTTGTTACATACTAACAGGGGCGAGTTTAAATTATTTTACCAAGAAATCTTAGAGATTAATCGAGCTCAGATTAACAGTTTGCCAATTTTAAACGAACAATATTATCTACCGAATTCCCCATTGTTGTACCCCTTTTAAATAATTGTCATTTTATAATAATTCAAGCACTTGCTATCATTAAATATTAATTCAAAGACTTAAAAACAAATCAACTCATTAATAATAGGTCGGATAAAACCCTAGATTTATTTTTAAACATTCCTATGTTATTATCTGGTCATTAATATTTTCGAAAAATCCCCATAATTATAACAAACCCACTTAATCCATTGAAAATTGTATACATTCAATTTTCGCTAATTTACATTTTAATAGCCCTATAACTTAGTGATCTACTTATATTTTTGTTTATAAACGATACAAACTGTTTACTACGCGTCAGTTCAAGTACATCCGTGCACTTGGAATGCCTGAAGATGCCGAAAGGCGAAACCCGGGTCGTTAGCGACAAAACTCATGGAAAAGTACAAAATTCAAACAATTCAAATTTGATATTGAAATTCCATCAAGCACCCTCAGTCGAAATACTTAATTACTGTAACTACATATTATAAGAAAACCGAATGCGGTAGTGATTGTAAGCCGTGGCGATAGTTTAAAAAAAATATGTTTTACTATGGAAAACATTGGCGGATCCAGGGGGGAAAATTTAATTTCATTTCTCTGATTTATTAAAACTTTTATTGTGAAATGGACTCATTAATTGTTTATTTTACTATGTTTTTTTATGTATTGACTATTTTTATATAGATATATTATTTTAAAATTTCTATTTTCTAATGTATTATTAATGTATTATGTTTATTTTTAAATTGAATGGCCCCCTCCTGGGACAATTTTTGGATCCGCCACTGATGGAGAATTACTTTATAATTCTTATTATTAAATATTATCTTTCAAACAGTAAGTGTGTATGAGTTTATCCACAGTTTTTATTATTATAAAATATATATTTATCGATGCCCGCTCCCAATGTAGAGCATATGGCCTCGTAATGAAGGTATCTCAAAAGAAGTTTTAATACAAGTTTGTTTGTTACTCAGTCGCTCATCGTCTCTTTCGCCGAGAGTAGTAGAGACAAAGTTAAAGCTAGTAGTTAACTAAACGCTATCACTACTAAATTTGAATCGTTCAAACTATGTACATTCTCACAGATTTTGTCACTAACGACCCGGGTTTCGCCTTTCGGCATCTTCAGGTATTCAAGTGCACGGATGAACTTGAACTGACGCTATCTATCACCACGCCCAGTTTTTAAAGGATCGGAAGGGTGGGAAGGAATTTTTAGACATCACAAACACCCATGCCATTACAGAAATCGATAAATCGATTGAAAAAATGCTGTTCGTTCTCGAACTCATGAGATCCGGTACGGAATCCCACAACGCTAACCCGATTTATATATACGTATATCTTAAGAATGATTATTTTTTTGAATAAACTTTACTACAGTATTATGGTCTCAACTCGATACGCGATAATTTCCCGGGACATGTCTATTTAATGTCTCGTTGATTTGAAAAATACCGACTTAAAAATCTCAATAATATGTAAGCAATAGAGGTCTGCACGGGCCCGGGCCCTTCGGCCGGGTAAGCGCAATTGAGATTCGGGCTCGGGCCGGGCCCGGGTAAAGAATTTATTCTTCAGAAAAATATTTCAGACTATGTTCGTGTCATAAGTCAGCCATGATGATTTTAATTATTACCAGTTCTATAGAGAATCGTAAAATGTTGTAAATTTGTAAAAAACGGTTTTTTTTCGGTTTGTTGAGTATAAATCCGGGCTTCGGGTCGGGTTTGGGTAACAATTGTGGTATTAGACTCAGGCCCGGGTTGGGTCGGGCCTAATTCTTTCGGGCTCGGGTCGGATAATTTTTAAAAATTTCGGCCCATGCAGACCTCTAGTAATCAAGCACATATTATATCGACTGTGGAAAGGAAAAAGGACGCAACCCTCAATTTTCCAAAACAGCTTTTTTTCGATAATCACAATGTATACAACTTGACACACATTCTATCAAAAGGATGGAAGCTGAATATGCCGAATAAGTATCTAAATTTAGCTTTTAAGTTTGAAAAAAATTACCTTGTAAAAAATTAAAACCAAGAAAAAACACTGAAATAAAGGTTTTTCCGAGACAATTTCTTTAATTAATACTAGGTTATGTCAATTAAACACCAGTTTAAAAGTATCCGTGTACTTCAAGATTGTGTATAATTCATAATTTGCATATGTCCCAAAATCATCAAAATACGTTTTTAGCGCCTCCTGTATAATTTGATATGTGTGGGTTACGTCCTTTTTCCTTTCCACACTCGATATGTTAAGGACATTTAAAATAATCTAATCAATGTTATTATAATTGGTAATGGTTGGGTATTATTTAATATTACCAATAATGCGCGCATGAAATTAAATTGGAAATGAGAAATAAACAGCAATTATATAAATGATTCAGTTTGGATAGCCCTAAACAAATTTTTAAATGATTTAAGAGCTTACTAAAATAGATATGCGCTAAAAACATTAATATTTAATTATTGACAAAAATAAACTTTGTGTTTCTATTTAATCGAATATTTTTACACGTGTTTCCTGATAAGTCAGTGATAACGAAGTAACATTCGTCCTAAAGCCCGTGTAAACGAGTCATATATGAGTTATCGTATAGTACCCGGAAAATTGCATTTAAATTAAAAATCAGTTAGTTTGTCATCTGTAGAAATCATTTATACTTATTTTCTGACCTAATTTATATTATATGATGTATCATTGACATAAAAAAATATTCTAGCACGCAAACGGAACTAAATCATATTTTAGGTGGATTTGGCAGTAGCTTCTTTCATCTCCACTTGTGCTACAAATTCTGACACGTGTTTCGCTTTTTAAGAAGCATTGTTTGTATACCTCCCTGCGTCCAGTAAAAAAGCAAAATCCCGACTCTTATTTTGTAATTTATAACTTACAAATTAGAATCAATTTTTTATTCATTCGTAAACCTTGAGATATTCTGTTTGATGATGCTAATTAAAGTTGCGAAACATATGTCAATGTTAGTAACACAACAAGTGACGTTATCAAAGTTATCAAATTGAATCGAAACTAAATCAATTCTGGTCCTATGGCGCAGTGGTAAGCGTGTTGGTTTCCGTGCCTGAACTCCGGACGGATTAGTCACAGTAAGAACAGCATTTTTTAGATCGATTTCTGTTTGTAGGCATGGTTGTTTGTGATGTCTAAAAATTCCTTCCCACCCTTCTGATCCTTTAATAGCTGAGCGTAGCGAGAGCGATAAGTTAATCACTAGTCCTGTCCTAGCCTTGTCCTTCTATCCCTACTACTCTCTTATAAAAGAAATATTGAGTGACTGAGACGATTTATCGATTTCTGTTCGTAGGCATGGGTGTTTGTGATGTCTAAAAAATTCCCTCCCACCCTTCCGATCGTTCAATAACTGGCCGTAACGAGAGCGATTAGTTAATCACTAGTCCTGTCTTAGCCTTATCCTTCTATTTCCCTACAACTCTCTTTGAAAAAGAGAGGTTGAGCGACTGAGTAACAAACAGTTCTCGTAGACTTTTTTGTCAATATACCTCCATAAGAAGGCCATATGCGGACATGATTAAAAATAAAATCAATTCGAATTTAAATTTTGGGGATATGGAGGGGAGGTATAGCGTGTTCAGTCTTGGTGGTTTTGATAAGGTTAAGTGACACTGTCATAAAATAGCAGTACTTCTTTATTTTATTTTCGTCACTGAGTTCTATCACATTATGTAAAAATATTCAGCCATTCCATCCCACGGCCATTGAAAGAAACGGTTTCAAGTAAACATTTACTTGATATCAGTTTAAATTCTTGTACAATAATGGAAAAACATATCACGTGTAACGGACTCTATTCAAGCTAAGCTGTAACATTGCAGTAACGTTCGTACAAAATTTGCATTTTGTGCTAGGTCTACACGTACAAAAATATTGCAAGTGCTACAAAAGTTGAACGAAAGACATTTTCTGTCACATGAAAAGTCAACTTAAAATGCATCAAGATTTAGATTAACACTTTCCCTACGGTGCTAAAAATTACTTCCGATATGTTGCCGGCCCTTAAAGAACCCAATTAAAAACATATTTGGAAACTTACTGTCCTTTGATGGACGGTCAAAACCTAGGACGTATATTAAAAAAAACATGTTTTTCATTTGGTTCCTAAAGAGCAAGCAACGTATCGGAAGTATTTTTTTAGCGCCGTAAAGAAAGTGTTATACTGGTATCACTGGAAAAGATGCATTCCTTAAACATGTATTCAAAAAAAGTGTACGGAAATTAGAATGTAAAACCCTTTTTTAAGCCATGTCTGTTCATATTGTGGAGCATACGAATTCTGAATAGAGCATCTTAACACAATTGATTTGAACAAGGAAAAGAGTTTTGAATTTGGTTTAAGTTGGATATTCCATAGTTAAATTATAAAAAAAACGATATTCTCAGATCAAATCAGTACCTAAAAATGTCTAACAAATATTTATATAATTTAAGATTTCAACTGAAGGTGCCTGGTTAAGATTAAATTTGAACCGTTCAAATTATGCACATTCACACAAGTTTTATCACAAACGACCCAGGTTTGTGTGCCTTTCTTGACAAATGCTGTTTTTCCTAGATTCTTGATCTGGGTCTACTATTATTACAATCGATTTGTTTTGATGATCTGACGGTTAATTATTTATTTTTACGTATGGACTTCAAATATGCATTTATTTAGTAGATTTAATGCATATTCAGCTCTCTGTGTTTGGATAACATTTATGGACGAAGTGTGCAATTTTAAGAATTCAATAAATGTATTTTACAAGATTCAGAACTAATTCATCAATCCAAGATTTTACAAAAGTTTACCGCTGCTTCTGTAAAAAAATCCGCGTAACAACGAGTAAATCGCTTTAAAAAAAGAAACATTACCGTCCAAAAAACTCGCGTAAAAGAAAACTAGGTGTACCCTACTATACAAACCTTTGTTTAAAAACCTACAATATTGTTTCATTTTAAACGCGTGAGAAAGCAATATTGTTTCGTATATGTACAGCATAAAATAAAAATGATTCTTTTATCGAAGATACTTGACCATAACGAGCCATAAGCTACAAACAGAGATAAAAAGTATTAGTAGCTCGAGTTCATAAGAAGATAATGGTAGTTGGTCCAAGTAGTAAGTATGCACTCACAAGACACAAGAAGTCAAAAACTACCGTACAAATTGATAACGCAACTTGCTCCGTCATACAAAACAGTCAGTTGGAATAGTTTTGCTTTGAATCGTCTGTACAATGGTGCTAAGTACCTTCTTTAAGTACCTACAGATGCATCCAAAACTTTTGACTCCTTATTCTTACAGAGAAACATTATTTAAATCTATCTTTAGTAAACCAACCCAAAAAAATAATACACACTTAACTCTTTTTTTGCACTGTTTTGAAATAACGCGGTTCATTGTAAGGAACAAATACTATATTTTTGCACGAAATATTTTTTCTAACACAATTCCCAGAAACTAAAAACAATGAAGCGAATAGCAGATTTTCTAATAATGTATCAGACATTGCTAGCGATGAAAGCGATGTATGTCCAATCCGGCGGATTAAGCATATGGGAGGTCCCAGGCGCAATACAAATTTGGAAGCCTTGTTTTTAAAATAATATAAAAATGTAAGAAAATTCCATGTAAAATAATCAATACATTAAAAATGGAATAAAATGTATAAGGCCTTTATAATAAAAGCTAGATTTAAGGCTTCTAAGATTCGGAGACCCCAAACGCGCGCTTCATTCGATTATAGATTAATCCGCCACTGCCAATCTCTCATGAGATTGCCTGTATATAATTGAGTAGTGATGAATTATATTTTTTTACACGTTAGTATGTTAGCACAATGTTAGTATTTAACACGGTCTTTTTATACACGGTTTTTTGTGAAACGTTTCTACTGTATAAAAAAAGAGCTGAGTATATATATATATTTAATTAAAGTAAGCCAAACGAAAAGTAGATTTACTAATAATATTGTCAAAATAACCCTGTGTTTAGTTCTATATTTTTTTAATTTATTTGTTAGTAATTTGGTTTTACACCTCAGTTGACAATGCTCGCAATGAGCGAAACCGGTCCTGACATATTAAATAAAGTGGAATGAAGTACAAAGGATTATTGTGTTTTTATTAATATAATGCCTTTCCACCAAGTATTGACAGTGAACACCCTAAAAGTGATCGTCAAAAATATTTTTTATCTTAATTTTGACTAGGACTTAATATCGAAAATAGCTATCAACTAATGTAAAACTAAATTCCATGCTTTTTTAGCCTTTTTTTAATGGATTTCTATCAATATATGCAAATATATACATAATTTTTACATCGACTTGAAAGGAAAAATAGCGTAACCCTCAGTTCTTTCAAAATATTTTTCTTATGATAATCACAACGCTTAAAATGATTATTGTAAATAATCCTTATTGTCTACAAATTTAAATTTTCAAAATTTGCGATCAGGAAAATTGGCGTATTCCACATTCATGATAATATCAGCCGTTCAATTAAAAAAATGTTAATGCCATCAATGGATAGTTCAGAATTCATAGAAAAAAAAACAGTTTTTTTCAATGCGATTTAGACCTTTACTTAAGTTACCTACCTTTTCCTGTGGACCTTCATAACATGTAATTTCAGTAATTTTATGTTATAATGATATATGTAGAAATAAATTTTAGTTAGTATTATATGTAAAACCAAACTCTTGGAGAGAAGGTGGACAAGATTGTTTTTGATTAATGAAAAATGAAAACTATCTTCTTTGCAACTCTCTATACCTCTGCCACAAGGATAAATAGTTAAAGGTTTTTACAAGAGCAGGCCAGCGGCGTCCGTTTCTAATCTGTGATGGGTAAAGTCGTTAAGGCGCGGGTCATCGCTCGCACTGCACTGCTCTATCAAATGGAATAATGTGTACTTTTGGCACTCGTTCACCTCCGTTTTTCTCTTTGCAAAAATCTATGATGTCTGTAAGATGATTTCACCTGCACCACTAGTTTTAAGCTTTTGGCTGTCGAAATTTAAAGAACATGATGAAGACCAAAACGACTAAGAATGTGAAATAAATCATTAATAAAAAATACACTTTTGTTCGATCATTAAAAGTCAGCTATTAATAATATGTATATATTTGTTTTAAACTAACTTAAAAATACCTAATAATAATATGTTAATTTTTAAATTATCTATGATCAAATCAATACTAAGTATCTACAATCTCCATGACGCTTTTCCTATGTTGTCATAATATAAGCCCTCAAGAGGTGAAGAGAGCCAGGTAGTAAAATGGTAAAACTTTGTAATTTCTAGGTGCAATCACGACTTTAATTGGTGTTTTGGTTGACTGTAAATTTTTATTTTAGAGAGATTTACACACTTGCGGTGTCTATTTTTCAAGGCCAATCGACTTTTATGATACTTTAAGACACATATGGGCAACCACCGGCCCGCCGAGCTATTTCGTCCGGCCCTGATTCATCTAGGCGAAGTAATAGAGAGAGAAATTAATAGTAGCCAATCTCCAGACAAAACTTTGTAATCAGTATATAATACTAATATTATGTCGTTCATTATATAAATACAAAAATATATAAGAAGTAGCTACGTGTTTCATTGAATTCAATATTACTTTTTTATGTTTAATAATTTGGTCCGGCCCTTGACTCGGAGACAGAATGATAGTTTGGCCCCAGACCTAGGAAAGGTTGCCCATGCCTGCTTTAAGACATGTTGAATATTAAAACACATCCAATTCATTTTTTTCCTAAAATAACACTTGGCTCACTCAACTACTCAGGGCCCAATATTCCTTTTAAATTTGTCATTCACTGTAATATAAAGTCCCTCGAAGGTATAAAATTAATTTAATAATTCAATGAATGTGAAAATATTAAGGAATATATCCTTACAATAAATATATGTACATAAAAATAGGAATGATTCTTTTTTGTACTTAAAGGCTGTTCGGAACTAAAAGTGTGGTTTACTAAATAATTGGTTGCTTGCTGGCTCAACTAGTTACCCATAGGGATTATAACACTTTAACGCAATTTCCCAGGATCTGGATTTGTCAAGAGTTGATTGACCACGTAGCCTCATTGCTGTCATATAAATTTCAAATGTATAAACATGATGATGTAAATAGGATGATGACATGATTTTTACATGCTTAAAAAGATCATTAATTTTGTCGCGTATAAAATAAATGTTTAGACATTAATTTTTCCCAAATGGCGAAAAACCACAAACTTTTTTAACTCATTCAATGAGCGTCACACTGCATTTTTTTTATTAATCTTCATTTTCATAAGATCCAATAAATGGACTTTCGATATGATAAGAAATCTCTGACTAATTATTTTAACCTTTCTTATATTTATTTATCTTTAAAAATAAAAAAAAGTGGTAGGAACCAATGAAAATGTTTCAATAAATACAAAATATTATTCAACACATGTATTTCAATCATGACAAAATAGTACTACTCATCCCCAATTGATTACACACGGAGACGTTTATGAGGGACTGGACATAAATCACATTCATCGCTAGAAATTTCTGACACGTTTAACGTGTTTGAATCTAATGAAGCCTTTTGTTTGCTACTACTGTATTGTGTTGTTAATTTTTTTAGGAAATCCGTTATCGCTTTTGTTTTTTTTTGTTTCTGGGGGTCGCGTTCGAACAAATAGTTCGTGTAAAATATATTATTTTTTTTCGTAGTGGACGGTGTTATTTCAAAAGTTTATATAATACAACTGATCCTTTTTTACACGATACATTGGTTGCAGAAAGTGGCGCGTAAAAAAATCTCATTTTCATCATCTGTTTCAAATCCGCGTAAAATGTATGAAAAACGTAAAAGTGCCGTCTGAAAAAAATGCGCAAAAAATAAATCGCGTCAAAAGGGATTGGGTGTAATTGTGTAAAATCGTTTAAGATTTAAGATAAGGATGAGAGTGATATCAAACATTGGATTTTTAATGTCTTGAGTGGACACTATTGAAAATCATACGATAAAAGAGAATGACGTTTAAAACATTACTATATTATATTAAAAATTAATATTTTACTTTGTGATAGATCTAGTTTCGTTTGATTTGTAGTGTTAGGTAATTTTGTAACTGTTTAGGACAGATATTCTACATTTCAACACACAAAACAAAAAAAAATCAGCGTGCGTTCTGAATTTGAATTTGAATAAACTTTTGTTATTTGACTATTCCATATTACTACTTTAATTAAAACAATAGTTCATGGAATAAAAAATGCTTTGTATCGTGACGTTCTAGGTCACTTGCTCTGCTCTCGTGAAAGCGTGCTTGTCAAATGTTTTTTTTTAAATTTATTTGGTAAGTAAATTAAATACTTGTTCAGTTACTTTTTTTTTAAATGGTGAACGGATTCTTCCGAAGACGAATTCTCCGTTAATTTTAACGTTTTGAATATAAATATAATATATCGTTTTATTATAATGTGTAATGTCGTATAAAATACCTAAACATGTATTAACACTTCCCCTACGGTGCTAAAAAAATCTTTCGATACGATACTGGCCCTTAAAGAACTAAGTATTTTTTTATCCTCGCAGGGGAAGTGTTAAATCATATAGTGTCCATATATGTACTACATTAATTACAATTAAAATTTGGCTTGTTTCCATTCTGAAAAAATACTTGGTACCCCAAAAAACATTACACATTATAAAAAAACAATGATTTTTATTTATAAGATAATGAACGGAATATTCTGTGTTCAGAGTTTTCTGTGAAAGAATCGTTATGATGACACTGTTTATTATTTTATAATAGTTTATTGTAGTCTCAGTGAGTTTTATTTAAAAAAAAAAACTTATTTAAACTAATAACACTAGACCAGGACCGGTTTCGTTCATGATGAGAATTATCAACTGATTAACTTATTTTTTGTATACAATGCCTTTGCCAATGCCACTAAGTATTGACAGTGAACACCCTAAAAGTAGTCTTTGAATTTTATCCTTTCCAAATCCCAGGATCAACGAAAAATGTGGAATAAGTCATGAAAATGGGTTTTACTAATTTAAAAATTCCACCGAAGGTGCTTGATGGAAATTTAATAATAATTTAGAAATATTTTCATTTTGATTTTGCATTCGAGTGCATTCGCGCACTGAGCTGGGCTATACAATATTATAAAAATCATATTTTAATTACAAATAAATAATTATTTTGTACTAATTATATACTTGAAAGCTTTTGAGCTGCGTTCTATTTTTTTATACTATGAACGTTTGATAATTGTAATTATTCGTATTTGTAATGTAAAACAGTTTGAGAAGCTATGGGGAGACGTGTGTATGACCGTCACGGCGGGCACTGGTTCTCTGTTTTCGGGTTTTTCGTGTGTACCTACCGAAAATGCGTGTCGATCCGAGATAAGACACCACTGTTGTGTTTTACCATGGCGTTTGACGTGACACTAATTGCGGGCTCGCTGGCTCACGTCACACCTAACCCGGCCATTGCTATCGGATAACTTTAATTATGTATTATTTCTATAGTTTTATTATTTCATACGAAAATGTGCGAGTTTAATTATAGCTTATTCGTGTCACAGAGACTTTTCCGGAATCGAAAACGATATTCAGAATGTCAGCGTGGATTGGTTGTTTTCCGCCGGTGTGCCTTTTGTGATTGTGGCAATTATTATTTTTTTTACATTTTTCATGCTGAGCTATTTAAATTAATTGAATCAAATTTTTTCAAGAATTTTTATTGTAACAACGACTTACGCACGCATTCGTGCAAAAATATTATTCATCATCAGATTCTAAAAAATTATATTTAAACAATAAAACCCATAATAATTTAGAATTATTTTCATTTTGATTTTGTACACTTCCATAAAATTCTTGGTCGAACATGACCTGAGTTTCGTCTCTCGGCATCTTCCGGTGCTAATCAGTGCGCGAATGCATTCGAATGCAAAATGAAAATGAAAATATTTCTAAATTATTATTAAATTTCCATCAAGCACCTTCAGTGGAATTTTTAAATTAATAAAACCCATTTTCATGACTTATTCCACATATTTCGTTAATCCTGGGATTGAGCACTCAGCATAAAATTGTGTATAAACTGGGACAATCATGGGTTTTTTCAAACAATTTCATGTCAATTTCAAAAACACAGAAATTTGCGGATTTCCTTAAAATAACCAGCGTGGGATCTTTTTTATTTAGCTCTTCCAATTATTTTCGAATCCAAACTACCAAAAAATATCAAAAAATAAAGAGCGTGGGACCTTTTTTTTTAACTCTTCCGTGTTTCATTTTCTCAATTCCGAAATCTCTCCCTATCTCGGGATCCCGAGATAGGATACTCTATCCGGTACCAAACACTCCCAAGTCATGTTTTTGCTGATATTTACATTTTTTTAAAATATATTTTCGGTCAAGAATTTTAATATCTACAATTCAATAACATAATATCGACCCATATTCTCACCTGATGTGGCCCAGTTGGTTAGAGCTTGCTCTACCGATCACGCAGGTCTGGGTTCGATTCCCGGTAAGATCACAGTGAATTTGAGAATTATTCAATTCAAAGTTGTGATTTGTGCCATTTTTTATAAAACATCGGAAACCGGATTTAGAACAATATTGACATTCGAAAGCCGGGTTTTCACAAGTCAGTTTGTGTATAAGCCTTAGTGGCAACCAACCATCCAGCTAAAATTAAATGAACTCAAAACTCTGCTTTTAGTAATAGTCCACTGCCCTTGTGGTGACAGTAATCAAGATTCAGAACATATTCTCTGGAATTGCCCGATTATGTCAGTAGAAAGAAGCATATTGTTTTTGTCATGTAAAAATAATCGTGATGGTCCTATCGGGCATCCAGATCTAGTTTCGTCTTCAGAAAATTTCTGTCACTTCAAGAAATTTGCTACTTCTTTTGGAGAAATAGTTTACCTTCCCTGTCCCTCACCATTCAATCCTTAATCACATCTGTCTCAAAATTAAAAGTTGTTTATTAGTCCCATTAACTATCATTCTTGCTTATTATTATTTAATTGTTTTTACTTGTAATCATACCAATTCTTTGCATTTAATTAACCTGTATTAATATCTATATATTTGTAATTATTATTTATTGTTGCTTTTCAAATTGTACCTGAATAAAATGTATCTTAACTGTATCATTGAGGAGATATCATCTTCGGTGTGATGCAGAAAAGAATAGAAAAAGTTTATCGAATAAAAAAAAAAAAAGTCCATTTGTCTTTTGAGCCCCTCAAATACTGTGCATGTTTTCATAACATTCTACTAACGACGTGCAGTCAAAACGTAGTAAATTACAAGTTCATATTTGTCAATACATACACGTTCACACACATTTATCAAATGAATATGAATAATTTATTCTTTTATCAAACCAGACCAAGGATTTTCCATCGATAGATATTATTTTACCTACAAGCCAGGCCCTTTACCCAAAATGTACGACCTCTACTGCGGTTTTGTAATTGGAACTATTTTGTAACAATAATTGTTATTATTATCATTATTCCTAAAATTTAAATGGCCTCCGATTTTCCCGCTCTCTGTTACAACAATGGATGCGATTTTGAAATTTAAATTTCGAATTTGAATAAAAGGCAAACATGGCACGCAAGCTCAATTAGATAATATTATATTATTGTTAATTTAGTTTAAAATTATGTAATTGGTACATATTAAATGTTTAGATATTATGCAAATGTATGTATAAAAAAATATCACAGGGTTTTTCAAATTGAAGTTACCAGTTAATGTTTCCAGATCAATTTTGTGTACGCTTGACTCCTAATGAAAATAATTTTCGTTAACGACTATTTTGTTATATCCTAATATTTGAGGGCTGGCTAAAATCGTCCATTATGATTTAGAAGTAAAAAACCGCTACCAAGGTAAAAGTAAAGTTTTCTTTCACTTAAAATATGCCTCTTTTAGAGTGACGGTTTTTCTCTTTAAGATAATCAAGTGGTGATTTAAATATTTGTAAATATCTGGCTCATTGGAGTTACGCTGTTTTTTAAAATATCACATATAATATCTATGTATATAATAATATAAGTTTCCTTATGTGACTTTCTGCCGCCAATGGTTTGTAGATTTTAAATTATTGGCTTGGTAAAACAATCAAATAAAATAAATACTTTCGTTGAATTTATGATTCATTTTTTTTGATTGGTTCAAGACAAAATGGAGAGAACGATCCGAACAAACGTAATATTGTGAGGTAAGAATTATGTGACATGTACAAACAATTGTTATATACGACAGTGCTTCCCAACCTTTTTCGTTCCACGGTCAGCATTTTTAACTCACCGACGAATTCGAAATCCTCGATTTGCTATACTTTTCCCCCAGAATCCAATTTCTATCCAATCCGATCCGGCGGCCCCCAATATGGGAAACACCCATTTGATAGACTTAAATATATAGATTTTTGTACTTTCTACTGAATTTCGCGGCCCCCGCAAGAAATCCTACGGCCCCCTGAGAGGCCGCGGCCCACAGGCTGGGAAGCACTGATATACGATATGTACAATTAATTTAATATTTTAAAACTAAAAAATTTGTTCTTGCCGCCTGTGTGGTCGAGTGGTCAACGTCGTTAGCTTCGGTCACGGAGGTCACGGGTTCGATTCCCAGTACGGACAGTTTTATAAATTGATTTTTCAATCGATTTATGAATTTCTGCTCGACGGCATGAATGTATGTGATGTCTTGAATTCCCCCCTCTCACCCATCATATCCTATGAACGGGGCGTATCGAGAGCGATTAGCTAACCACTAGTCCTATCCTAGCCCTATTCTTCTATTCCTACTCTCTTTGGAAAAAGAGAGGTTGAATAACTGAGTACCAAGCGGTTCTAGTAGAAACACGTTTGTTGAGATACACTCCATTAGGAGTCCATATGCTCCACATTGGGAGCGGACATGGTAAAAGAAAATATATGTACACTCTTTAATATGTAAAGCATTTTATTTTGGGGAATCGTAAAAGATTTAAAATACCTTTTTTATCAACTTTATACACTTAGCGTGTATATGTAGCATAATCATCAATTAAAATTAATGTATTTAAATGAATAAAGATGGCATGCTTAAAACTTTTTAAAATACTAAATTAAACTAAAATGTCGTTGAAATTTATAATGAAGTAGTGTTCCTATTATTTATTTTTTCTTGCATTTTAAACAATGAAAATGGTTGACATTAATGACAGATTTATTATTTTTTCATCTAATAATAATGTTTTATAAAAATGATATAATCAAAGATATGTGAGTTATTTATGTGAAATAAAACAAGACATTTTATTATGTATCTTACAAAATTGCTATGATATTGTAAAAGTATAAAAAATAAAAGTTAATTTTATAACCAACCAAAGCAATCGGTATCAATTATGTATAACTAGATGTAAGCCCGTTGCCCAGCAACGTGAGATTTTTGTTGCATTGTGTTTAATTTTATTTAGTTTAATTTTATTTAATTTAATTTTATTTTATTTTATTTTATTTCATTAACTATTAATTTTCAAGTACGCAAACAAATACATTTAGTAGAAGAAGAAAAAGACTCGAGGACATCAGTACGCACACATTTGTGAAAAGTGAAAAGCGAGTGATTATTTTATCGACTATTAATATATAGATTTAGTATGAATAAAAAAGTGGAGACTGGAAGGTGTGAAATCGGGGACACCGGACGGACGGATGGACGTACGGACCTTATCGACTATTAATATATAGATTGTCAAAATATCAATTCGATAGCTATTTCGACATGACCCCATGGTAAAAACGAGTAGGTATAGTAGCGAACAGTTCACCTAATTAGGTTAAAAATATTTTATAATTCTATTTTTACTATTTTAAAACGAAGTTATTAAAAGTAAATACCCATTCTTATCAAGTTTTTCTACTGTTTTAAATTAAAGCGTGTTTTTATTTGAATCATTTGATTTTGATATTTATAATTTTGCTAATCACTATTGAAGATGTTTTTTTTTAGAATCGTTCGGCTCGCGAAGATGATTCTACAATTTATGATAAATATGCAATACAAATATTAATAAAAAGCACAATCGTCGATTTGCTTGACGCAAACCATGTGTGGACAGAGACTGCATGTGTGTGTTGCGTTACTAACAGAAAGATAAATCAACACTTGTATTGTATCACTTTTAGGGTCTTCACTGTCAATACTTGGTGGAAAGGCATTATATTAATAAAAACATAATATACCTTTGTACTTTATTCCACTTTATTTAAGAGGTCAGGACCGGTTTCGCTCATTGCGAGCATTGTCAACTAATATATAAACAGTGCTATTTATACAAAATTAAATTGAAATAAAAGGTGTAAACAATAATTGACAATGAAAAGAATTTACAAATTACAGTATAAGTGACTCTATAATTACATAATTATTTTTTTAAACCGGAAACCGGTCTTGACCTATTAAATAAAGTGGAATAATGTACAAAGGAATATTTTGTTTTTATTAATATAATGCCTTTTCACCAAGTATTGACAGTGAACACCCTAAAAGTGATACAATACAAGTGTTGATTTATCTTTCTGTTAGTAACGCAACACAAACATGCAGTCTCTGTCCACACATCGTTTGCGTCAAGCAAATCGACGGAATGCTAATAGGAGGCACTGCCATCTTGTATTAATTATTTATTATAGTATATCTATAAAATAATTGTTTGTAAAAAGTCTTTATTCTTCTTCAATTTAAGAGTTCTATTTATATGAAATTTCAATATCAAATTTGAATCGTTGAAATTGGTTCATTTGGTTTTTTCACTTTACGGATGAATTTAACCTAACGCTTAGTAAATAATTTGTATCTTATAGGTATATAAAATAATAAAATACTTTCACAAGTTTTAAAGTTATTGATGCCGATCTTAATTAAATTTACTAATATGTAGTTTAATATTATTGACATTCAATCAATTGAGAAAGTAATCACATCTAATATATAAAATTTTGTTTGTTCGTACTTTATACGCTGCCACACCGCTCATCCGATTGTAATAAAACTTTGACAAAAAAAAATCTTGCACTTCCGGTAAGGTTATAGGTAAAGTAAAATTAACTTACAGTATGTCTTATATATAAAAATCAATGTTTGTATGTCTGCCATACAGTTCATATTGACAGCGTATGCTTGCACTTGCGCGAAGGTTATAGTACAATTAAATTACAGTAGGTGGCGCGTGTGTTGTACCATAAACAATCGGCAGCAAACGTCAAACAGACAGAAAAAGAAAACATGCACTTCACAATTAAAACACAAACACTTTATTTTTTTGAGTGGCATTGCAGCATTTGCCGGTGACCGGCTAGTATACAGTAAAAAAATCTGTAGGTCTTTGAAATTACATGTGATAACCGTTCAAAGATAATTTAAATGTACTAGCTTATTTTTAAATTTTTAAACTTTTATTTTAAACTAAAAACTTTATATTTCACTTTTAAGGTGTTCACACTTTGTGTAAAAAAAATTCCCAAATTTTAATTGTGTTTATAATTGATATCGTTTGCCACTTAGATTTATTATTCTTTGATGATGATTTTTTAATTGTTATGGGTGTTAAGCATTTTAATTTTGTGTAATTATAATGTAATTTGCTAATCCTTTAAATTGTTAATAGTTGCTTACACCTTTTTATTTCAATTTAAATTTGTATAAATATCACTGTTTATATATTTTTCTTATCAGTTGATAATGCTCGCGATGAGCGAAACCGGTCCTGATCTAATAAATTTTATGTGGAAAAAGTACTAAAAATGTTTTATTATTTTTATTATAACTTTATATTTTATCATTTTTATTTTTAAGTGAACTAGCACGACTTGTTTAAAAAATCCGCTTGTAAATAGTCAATTCTCCATCAGCAATCCAATAAAACGACTAAAAAATATTTGAAAATTTATTTATACGTTAAATAATCCTATAGCTTCATAGGGCGACAAAACAAAATATATCGGTCACTCTTTGAAAGCTAATCTACATAATACGCTTATACCACCTTAACCCTAATCAGATTAGGAGAGGCTTTATTAGCCCATATTTTGGAGGATTTTCTGGTTAATAAGTACAAAACGTATTAAATAAATTTAGCAAACAACATTAATTATGTTATATTACTGGCTTAACATTAATATTTGACCATTATAATCGAAGATTAGGATTATGTGCGTTTTTTATTTTGCTAACAAATTTTTACGTTCATTCAGAGGTGTAAAACCATTTATACACGAGCGTAACATTTTTTTTATGTGAAGACTGTGCAATCAAAAGGGTTGTATAACTTTGCGATTTAATTGATGCTTTAAATAAAATCTGTCTTTTTTGTTATATTTACATTAAAAGAACAATTGATAGCTTTAACATCGTAAATTTAAATGGAATCGATTATTTTTGAATATTTTCTACTTGAATGTAAAACACATTATATTACAGATAAAAAGTATAGAAAAATTTTTTTTTTTCAGGCATAGCCGGTTACTAAGGCTAGCATGTACATAACAACTATGTAAAATCTTTTTTTTGTCCATATTCGCTCCCTAGTCGGAGCATATGGCCACCACATGATTCCTCCAAGATTCTCTGTCCCCTGCCAGTCTTCTTGCTTCCTCCCATGTCATTCCAGCGTCTCGTAGCTCCGCCGAGTACATCCTATATATGGTTATTAGTGGTGTTCCACGACGGCGGAATCCATCCGGTTGGTAGGAGAGTCAAGCAGAATTCAGAAACTTTCTTGTGGCATCCACAGCACATGTCCAAGCCAGGTCCATCGTCGCTTTTTTTATTTGGGACGTAATTGACGGCTGCTTAGTCCGTTCCCCAATCTCCGTGTTTCTGGTAAAATCGAACCATCGCATTCCCAGGCATCTGTTTTTGAAGCACAGCATACGGTTACTCTGTGCTTTTGTAAGGTGCCATGACTCGCAACCGTAAAGCAGCACTGTCAGAATACATGCGTTAAGCAGGAGGCACTTGGTTTTGACTGAGTACAGCCGTGAGTCCCAGACTTTTCGCAGTGAATTAAAAGTTGCTACAGTTTTCCAAAATCAGATTGCGAGCTCTTTACGCGTAAAGAACATCCGCGTAAAGGACATCTTACAATGTAATATTTATATTATAAATCTATATTTTTAAATTCTGGGTTTATAACATTACTACTCTGAAATCGTGTTTTTTTTCATTGTACGTTTAATACATAACGCTTACTCAAGTGAGCTAAAGACATTCAGCTAAAGTTATTTTAAATACATATCATTAAATATATATTTTTTTAAATGGGTCGCCGATTCCACAGCCCTACTTCTTTCAGTGATTTTTTTTTATTAACCGAATAAATGACAAATATTAATTATATTTAACCTAAAACTAAAAGATATTATATACATATCGACTGTGGAAAGGAAAAAAGGACGTAACCCACACATATCAAATTTTACAGGAGGCGCTAAAAACGTGTTTTGATGATTTTGTGACATATGCAAATTATGAATTATATACAACTTTGAAGTGCACGGATACTTCTAAACTGGTGTTTAATTGACAGAACCTAATATTAATTACAGTAATTGTCTCGGAAAATCCTTTATTTCAGTGTTTTTTCTTGGTTTTAATTTTTTACAAGGTCATTTTTTTTTTCAAACTTAAAAGCTAAATTTAGTTACTTATTCGGCATTTTCAGCTTCCACCCTTTTGATAGAATGTATGTCATGTTTTATACATTGTGATTATCGAAAAAAAGCTGTTTTGGAAAATTGAGGGTTAAGTCCTTTTTCCTTTCCACAGTCGATATATATCTGCTCAATACTCTGATTGTATTTATGTTTTTTCAATGCCAGCAATTTTGTCAAACTATTTTTTAGACAAATACAAAATCAATGTTTCAATCGCAATGAAAGAAAAATGTTTACATTTGTTTTATATTTATACACCCACTGTCTAAAATTGAGATTAAAAAACCAATTTGTGTATAATTTGTTTTTTAATCTGTTATTTTTTATCGCACACTCAACCAAGCGAGTCTAGTCAACAAATTTAAAGATTTATTGCGATTGTAAC
Organism: Himalopsyche tibetana; assembly: GCA_030503985.1. Lineage (NCBI taxonomy): Eukaryota > Metazoa > Arthropoda > Insecta > Trichoptera > Rhyacophilidae > Himalopsyche > Himalopsyche tibetana. The sequence goes on along the minus strand of JAPJYX010000015.1, from coordinate 20,846,462 downwards.
GTACAACAATAAAAAAATGTTAAAAATAGAAAAAAAATCAGTGGCAAAATGCGTTTAATTTAACGCCTTCATAAAATCAAAAAAAAAAAACTAAATGTCGGAACAAAGATTTACGACTTTATTTGAAATCAAGATAAAAAAAAAATATGCTAAGAGGGTATTAAATATTCGTTTGTTACTAAAAGCCATGTAATTTTTTACACTCAGAGCGACCATTAATTAAAAATTTAGACAACGCTGCACCATGATCAATGGTTTTATTTCATATGTTGACATTGCCCTAATTAGACATTGCTGGTTAGTAAATTATTTTCTTATTATTGCATTATAGAAAAATCAAAAGCGTGTCGTCGGAGTTAGGGTTTGCAAAACTGTAAGAATATGTCAATACCGGTATATAAAAATCAGCATTATAAAATTAAATAAAAATTAGCAAAGTATAATATAAGCAACGGCCAATTGAAATTTCAGTAGCATTGATTAAAAATGTCATATGCGTAAATAGATGATTTTCAAAAAAAATATTAGTGTATTGATTTTTTTAAAATTAAAATATACCATTAAAACAAAACATTTTTTTTACTGATCAACAGTAATTTACTGATGTTAGAGATGATCGACTGTCCTGATCTTATATAATGTGGAATCAGTACAACAAGTGTTTTATTTTTTAATATGCTGCGTTATCAACAAGAATTGACAGCCAACACTTTAACTTTAAAGTCTTTTAGTAAACGCTGAAATAAATAAGTATAAAAGAAGCTTTTAAAAATGATACCATATTGTAAAGCTGAAACAGCCAAAATGCTGAGATTCTGGTGTCGGCTATAGCAGTATAAAAAATTTCTAGTCAGAGCATATCTGGACAAAAAATAAATAATTATATTTTACTACACTAACGACAAACCAGTATTAAAATACTTAGAATTAAATGAACTGTCGGTTAGATAATTTGTACTTATAGTGTAGCTCCCAATAGATCTCTGTTTGGCTACAATATTTTATTTTTAAATTAAAATAAAATATTATATGCACGGATGGTTGTGTTAAAATACAAAAAATAAACATTAAATATGTATTTTATTATATTTTCAACAAAATCAAAAATCAAGTTCACTTGTACCAGTGAAAACCATCCAATCCCCAAGTGCAATTATTTTAAGCCCGTATTTTTAATGGATCATTTTTTTACCATGTCTGCTCCCAATGTGGACTTATAGTGTAGCTCCCAATAGATCTCTGTTTGGCTACAATATTTTATTTTTGAATTAAAATAAAATATTATATGCACGGATGGTTGTGTTAAAATACAAAAAATAAACATTAAATATGTATTTTATTATATTTTCAACAAAATCAAAAATCAAGTTCACTTGTACCAGTGAAAACCATCCAATCCCCAAGTGCAATTATTTTAAGCCCGTATTTTTAATGGATCATTTTTTTACCATGTCTGCTCCCAATGTGGAGAATATGGACTCCTAATGAAGTTTATTTCAACAGAAGTATTTATACGACAACTGCTTGTTACTCAGTTGCTCAACCTCTCTTTTTCCAAAGAAAGTTGGAATAGAAGGATAGGGCTAGGCCAGAACTAGTGGTTATCTAATCGCTCTCGATACGCCCCGTTTATAGGATAGGATGGGCGGGAGGGGGGAATTCAAGACATCACATACACCCATGCTTTCGGACAGAAAATCATAAATCGATTGAAAAATCAATTTATAAAACCTCCGTATCCGAAGCCAACGACGTTGACCACTGGACCACACAGGCGACTATAGTCAAACAATACCCCACTGCACATATTATTTCTAGAAGTGCCTCAATATTGAGTGCATTGACATTTACATTGAAAACAATGCTGAAGATGACGCACTAGTGACATCTATTGCTAGCCAAATTAACAATTAAAATGCATGTTATTGAATTAAATAAAATTCTATAATGTGTTGCCAACTTTATCTGACATGATGCTTCTTCCAATGTGTGGCCAACATCGGTCTCTCTGGGCACTTTTTGATAGTATGTATGTATTTTTTTGACTTTAACATAGCTCCATTAGACTGCTAACAATTCTCATTATTCTTCTTTTGCAATGATTGCTTAATTAATAACAAAGGCAATCTGAAATATATCTTTTTTTATCGATTACACGTCATATTATATAAAATATTTTTATTATATGTAATGGTGGTGGGCATAAATGTTTATTTCTATCGATCATTTCTTGTTTTTTTATGTTAACTTAAAATGAAAAACTAAATCAGAGATAAGTTCAGAGAAACCTCGAACTCACGTTTTTAGCTATTTATCAGTTCATTTATTTACATTAATTTTAATACCAAATTTAACGTATTAAATGTTCGCAATTTTCGTCTGAAATATTCAAATTTAATTTCAATTTATGTACATTTTAAAATACATCGAAGCTATATTATTTACTTTACACAATCGAACCTTAAAAAATAAAAAGAAAATATGACCTGTTTGAATTTGTGTTTTTTTTTAAATGTAAAACAATCTACGTTTTCCCTTTTTTTGCAGTGTTATTTGTCGGTCTCTTATAAACCATAGAATTGTGGTTTCGCTTTAATATAATATATCTAGTGACTTTCATACAAGAGGTTCTCTTATGTTAAAAACACAAACTCGTGTTATACATCGCAAAATTCACCAGGTGGACTGTTTAAAGAAAGTCAATTGTATGTCAGTCTCTTAACTTATAGAAGAGGCTAAAAATATGGATAAATAAATGTACTATTCTTCTTCTTTGACCATATTTGCTCTCTATGTGGAGCATATGGCCGCCACGCGGCACCTCCATGTTTCCCTGTCTCCCGTCAATTGCTTTGCTTCCTCACATGACATGCCAGCATCCATCAGTTCCGCCGAGTACAGCCTATGGATAGAGTAAGTACTATAAGTTAGGCAATATGTTTTTATTTAATAAACCATATTTTAAAATACAAAATTATGTCGAATATAGTGAATATAATATATACGTAAGAATTAAATTTAACAGAAATTCATTTCGTGTTCTACGTTGTGTTTTAGAATATTTTGTTAAATACCCTTTGAAATTGCAAAAGCAATACATTTAATATTTGTTATGTTAGTTTTTTGTTATGTACATGTAAATAAATAAAGCAATATTAAACAGATCTTGAGATACAATCCTATTGACAAGATTACATTTGATTCTTAATGTGAAATATTTACTGTAAATGAATACAATGAACTAGGTGAATAAAAAAACATGTTTAGTAGGTAAAAGTAACGATTGTAACATTCACGTAACATGCACCTGTTAAATTTCGGTGACAAAAGAATTCTGGTAAAAAATGGTATTTTTAACAATAATCGCCAACACAGCAAGCACCAAGAGTTAGTTATAACACAATTACTGAAGTATTAACAAAGGTTAAGAAAAAAAGGCCATTACTGTGTCGATAGAAAAAGGCCCTATGATGATTCATCACCTTTCTGGTCATAGAACCGTACCTAAAATTTCTTTACTGCGTAACAAATTCAAAAACACATTTAGTAATAAAAATAAAACAATTACTTACTGAAGTGTACGTGATTTTGGGCCCTTTTCATAATTACTGACCGGTCAGTCGCGCACGTTGTTACTATAATGCAGTAACAAGTTAACGCATTTTACTGATTGAAGCAAGCAAATTTTAACAACTTTCTTTGATGGACAACTCAATAATACCTGTTTATCCTTCATCTTGGTAAAACTCTCTGGGTATAAGCAATGTTCCCGCTAAGGTGTGCGCGTGTGCACGCGCACACTTCCCGAAATGTGCCCGCACACATTTTTCCATCCTCGCACAAAGGCCACACACAGAAATATTGTAAAAATAAGGTTGTTTCACCAAATTTTTATTTTGCGCACATTTTTTATTTTGCTGAAAATGTACTGCTCACAGAAGTTGATGGTCCGCACACACAATAGAAAAATTAGAGGGAACGTTGGGTATAAGTAAATTTTATTACGTGTGTGTTGACAATTGATGAGATCTTATAAGCCCAAGCTCCCACAACTAGGGTATCACAAATAGGGTAGGGATTAATTTTCAATCCCGGGATTAGCTTACCGAGGAATTTGAAATCCTCAATTTGGTATACTTTTTCCCAGATTGTCTCAGAAACAGATTGACACTGCCGCGATCCCGGCATTTCGAAATCAGAAAATTGAACGGGATCCCGGGATTAGATGCCCTACCCACAGGCCACAACTAGAGCATCCAATCCCGGGATCCCGTTCAATTTTCTGATCCCGAAATCCCGGGATTGAGTTGGCCACGATCCCGGGATACCGGGATTGAGAAATTTTGAGGAAATTCCTAAAATTTACACGAAATTGGCAAATTCAAGATTTCAAATTTCTCGGCGAGCTAAAAAAAAAACAAGTTTCCGTGATATTCCGGGAAAAAGTATAGCGAATTGAGGATTTCAAATTCCTCGGTGAGAAAATCTCAATCCCGGGATTCAAAATAAATCAATCCCGGGATTGGAAAAAGGCTCCGGGATTGGATACCCTAGCCACAACCCTTTTTGTGATGACAACTGGCAGACATTTAAATGTTTAAGTTCAATTAATTGTGCTTAAAAAAATTATCATGTAACCAGTATAATCGATTGTTTTTATTGTTTATGACCGTAAATGGCAACACTGTTTTTGTAAACCCGCAATAAATGAAACTTGCTTGAAAATAAATTACAAGTCATGTCATGCAGTAGCTCTACTTACGCGGTTTCGTAGTTACGCGGATGAGAATTCAAAAATGTCAATTATTTTCTTTCTCAATCTCAATTCTCAATCTTTTTGTTATATATATATCGATTTCTATGATTTTTTTTAAAACTGAATTGCTAACTAAAGAATTGATAAAACACTACAATAGCACAAGATCTACTATATTTGTCTTTATTATATTTGGCTTACTAATACTACATACCATGTTATTTTTATCCATGTCCGCTCCCAATGTGGAGCATATGGCTTCCTAATGGAGGTGTCTCAACAGAAGTTTTTCTGTTGTATTGTGTCCAGACTAGTGGTTAACTAAATCACTATTGCTGCATCCAGTTATTAAAGGAGAAGGATTGGAGGAGAGGAAAATAATGTGAATTGACATCACAAACACCCAGTCTTCGATCACAACTTTGAAATGAATAATTCTGAAACTCACTGTGATTTGACCGGGAATCAAACCCAGACCTGCCTGGTTGGTAGAGCAAGCTCTAACCAACTGGGTCACAGCAGGTGACATATACTTACGAATTAAAACTTTACTCCCTTTCTTTTATCTCTTACGAAGAATTAAAAAATTCTTCTCCTATTTTTTTGTTATTATTTTTAATGTGTTTGTATCTCTATTATTTTTCAGGCTTTGTAGCATGCATTGGCGTCGCTTATGATTTATATGTATTATATATACATAAAATAAATAAAAAAGTTGAAAGCGTTAAGTTTTTTTCTGACTGCAGTAAAACAGTCCGACTGACTGCAACTCTACAGCAGTGGCTTCCAACTTTTATGTTAATACGCCTCCCTTTGAAGAAAAAAATATCTTCGCGCCTCCCCATCATTTATTTCATATAGTAATAAACACACGTTTTAAAGGGGAAAAAAATATTATGGAATCTTCGCGCCTCCCAGGTTGGAAATCGCTGCTCTACAGCCCTGCTTGTCAACAAGACAGACAAGACAACAGTCTAGTCACCGTCATCTTTAAATGGTATTTCTATCGTCGCTGGCGAATGAGCACAACACTAGAGACTCGGTATTACAAGTTATATTTTTCATAGTGAGCCCTTTTTAAGTGTTCAAGATTTAAGTGCCGCTAGTTTTTTTTTATTGTTGAATTTATTTCAAGTCACAGACGGCCCATGTAGGTCATCAAAGGTCACATGTAATGCATTCGAAATAATCATTTCAACAGTCATAAATAATTATTTTTATATGATCCGAATCGAAAAGAACGGTAAATATTGCATGTAGGGCTTCACAACAACATGCCAATGTTATCGTACCTGAATATAAAGTGGATTGTCATGATATGATGTGACATTGAGAAATTGAATTAATAAATATTTTTTTCTGATTGGTACCACGTGTCAAGCCATGTTCCGCTTTAAAAGTTGACATGGTTCTTATCAATGTAACCATTGTAACGCTGTAAACATATCAAATGATTTCTTTCAACAGTAATTATTATATAAATTGATTGGAAGCAGTGACGGATTAAACACGTGAGAGGCCCCAGGCGCAATAAAATTTGGAGGCACTGTTTTACGGATATCATAAAATACTAAAAATTTAAACAAACGTATATGGGTTATATTATATAAGCTATTTTCGAGGCACCTAATATTCGGAAGCCCCAAGCGGGCGCCTCATTTTCGTATGGGGTAATCCGCTACTGATTGGAAACTATTTCAGTATCACACCTTTGCCATCAGAAGTAGGGTATCCAATCCCGGAGCCTTTTTCCAACCCCGGGATTGAGATTTTCTCACCGAGGAATTTGAAATCTCCAATTTGCCAATTTCGTGTAAATTTCGATAATTTCCTCAAAATTTCTCAATCCCGAAATCCCGGGATCGCGGCCATCTCAATCCCGGCATTTCGGGAACAGAAAATTGAACGGGATCCCGGGATTGGATGCCCTAATCAGAACTAAATTTAAACTGTTTTAGCTTATCTGTGTACACTGATCTAGAAGAAAGAGATTTGAAATATATAAAATTTATAGGTAGGTATAATAAAACATATATTAATTTGAAATTCTAATTTATCGAAGGTATTCTGGCATCACACCATGGTCATCAATCATAACTAAATTTAAACTGTTTTTAAACTGAATAGACTGATCTAGAAGAGATATCAAATATATAAAATGTATAGGTAGGTATAATGTAACTTAATATGTAAATTTGAAATTCCAATTTATCGAAGTTATTTTGGCATCACACCATCGTCATCAAAACTACATTATTTTTGGTTTTTTCTGTACACTGACATAGAATATTTATAAAATATATACAAATCAAAGGTAAGTACATATAATAGATGTTAATTTAAAATTCTTTTTATCGAAGGTATTTCGATATCACACCATCGCCATCAGAACTACATTTAAACGGATATTCGGAACATTCTGTATACACTGACATAGAATATTTATGAAATGTATAAAATTCAAAGGTAACAGTTTATCGAATATAAAAGTAATGTCATTGATATATACTATTATTTAGCAATAAAGCTCCAAATGAAGAGTTCCTAGTTTAAAAATGAGACTATAGTAAAATCAACAAACGGCAATATTTTAAATTATTATGGAATAATTATCGGCTCGTAATGCATTTTAATTAGCTCAAATAATTTAAGGTTTTATTTCAGTTGGAAACGAGTAATATTTACCAGAAGTCGGGTACGTGATCGTCGTTGGCTTCCGCGACCGATAACACGAGTTCGAGCATTTTTTAAATGAATTTATCGATGGCATGGGTGTTTGGAATGTCAAAAAAAATTATCCCTCACTCTTATAATCCAAACATAATGGGGCGTTGTGAAAGCGATTAGCTAAACACTAATCTTGTCCCAGCCTTCATATCCCCGCTCTATTTAAAAATAAGAGAGGTTGAAGCAATGACTAACAAAAAGTTCTCGTAAAACACTTGTGTTGAGATACCACCATTACGAGTCCATATGCCATACATTGGGAGCGGATATAGATTAAAAAAATAATATCGAACCAAGTCGAAACATGTAACTGTCGATATATCGCGCTTCTCTACCATTAATATATTTCACATGGTAAAATACTGTGCATCATTCATTTCATGAAACCACTAAAAATGTACCCGATTTTTTTAATCGTTAAAACCGTGGCTAGGAAATATTGTAAACGTTTCTTAACACGCTCTTTTTGGATAGAGTGCTTCCCCTCATGAAAATTTTCAATTTGTACCGATATTCTGGCGTATTTTATTATGTTATGAAAGAATTTACTTATTTTCATATAAAAACATCGTTAAAATACCGCATGGTGGAGGCAGATACCTTTGCGCCTATGCTAATCCCATACTGCCAGTAAAGTGACGTATCAAAAAAGATAGCTCAACAAACAGTTCGTATAAAAAATATGCTCAAAAGGTATAAAGTTGCGCCGAAAATACCTTTTTTATATTTTGTAAATAGATATTATGGACACGTATTATAGCAAGAGAACACTTAAATATGCCTTTATAGCTCCATACTAAAGTCGCAGTTAATCACAAAGACTATACAGAGAGGCTAAAAAATACAGTAATGAAAAAGTTTTGTTTCATTTTGAATGTTACTCTTTTTTATTCTCCCTAGACTATAGCTTGGCGTAAAATTTGTTTCCTTTACGATGGGCATAAACTAAAGAGCTATTCTGTTCTTGAGAAAGTTTTGTATCCTTTTGAATTACTTCGAAACGAACCGGTCTGCTGTATTGTAATGTATCGTATTATGACAAATGTGTATAACAGCATGATATTAAATTTTATTATCAAACTTTTTAAAAATTAGTTTAACTTTCTATCATACCATTCGTCATATCGTAAAATTTCCAAAACTCTTTCGAATTTGGAAAAAAAAATATTGCAATTACAATATATGTACATATCTAGTTTGGAAAAGAAAAAGGACGTAGTCCACATTTTTTTTAAAGCAGCTTTGTTCAGTTATCACAATGTATCAAACTTGATACAAGTTCTATCAAAAGGATGTAAGCTGAAAATGTTGAATTAATATCTAAATTTGGCTTTTAAGTTTTCAAAAAGATTAGCTTGTGAAAACAAGAAAAAAGATTTAAAAAAAAAGATTTTTCTTAGACAATTTCATTAATTAATATTAGAATATGTTAATTAAACACTAGTTTAGAATACTCCGTGCACTTCAAGGTTGTGTATATTTCATAATTTGCATATGGTCCAAAATCATCAAAACACGCTTTTTGTGCCTCCTGTAAAATGTGTGGGTTACTTATTAAGTCCTTTTTCCTTTCCACAGTCGATATAAATACCAAAAAATCCTGGAATAAAAAAATAGTGAATGAATTAATTTAAGATTTCGACTGAAGGTGCTTGGTGGAATAACAATATTAAATTTGAACTGTTCAAATTATGTACATTCACACAAGTTTTTTAACTATTGACCCAGCTTTCGCCTTTCGGCATATTCAGGCATCCAAGTGCACGGATGTACTTTAACTGACGTTTAGTAAAAAAAGTGTATCGTGTTTATATAAGAAATAAATGTATCACTGAGTTAAAAACTATTGTTGGCGACATGGATTAACTTGACTAATGATTTGATTTAAATGACGTTCAATTAGCTGGGAAAATATTTACTTGCAACAAAATTGTGTGAATGTTCATAAATGTCGCCCTTCCAATCTTAAAATAACAGAGTGTAACGAGAGCGATTAGTTGATCACTAGTCCTGTCCTAGTCCTATTCTTCCATCGCATCTAATCTTTTCTAAAAATAGTGTTTGTGTAACTGAGTAGTAGAAAGTTTTTGTAGAATGAAATTCTGTTGATATACTTCCATTAGAAGGTCATATGCTCTTTTTGGGAGCGGGAATATATTTTTTTTGAATATTTTTGTCTGTTTTTAGAGAGCAATGTGTAATACTAATTATTATTAGGGAACAAATTAAATGATCACAATTTAAATCAATTTTTGTTCAGAATAAAAATAAACCATCAGATTTTTTTATAATAATTTTGGTTAGGTTAGGCTTTTTTTAAATTTCATTTAAATAATGACTATTTATTCTGACCGATATATTATGAAAATTTAATATAAATTCTGACCAATTTTAAATAAGTTCTGACCGGAAAAATAAGAGCCTTATTATTATAGCGTTCATTTTATTTGGAGCACGCTGTACAAAATGGGTAAGCTGTGGGCAAAATAGGCCACGATGCGTGCTGCCAGGTGATTCTTCAAAACGACTTTTATTTGCCATCGTTTGGTTTCTTATGGTTTCACATTTTACTGACGCATGATGTTTAAACGGCCTTATGAAATGTTTTCATCACGCACTGTACACGGCGGTCAAAACTATCCACACAATTTCAATATTGAAATGATTTTGGAACATCCGCCAACACGAAAATGGTGATACGGATGCATTTTTTGTCGACTGGAAAAAATGGCGACTCACTTTTTTTCGGACAAGACATTTGACCTCTATCATTTTAAAGCGATAACGATTATCTATGTAAATGACATGCTCAATTTTAGTTATTATTTATAATGTAAGTCGAATCTAGAAAGGCACAAACAAAAAACAATTTTGGTAATAATTTTACATCAATTTATTGGTATCAGAACATTCAGAACTAGTGTCGCTCGTGGCCAGGGTTGCCAGATTTCCAAGACATTCAATATTTCGAAGATTTTTATACATGTACATATTTTATGAAGTAAGGATTTTTAAAGAGACTTGCAGTGCGAGACACGGGATTTGTCTATTACAACTCTGGATTACTATCTATATTTATCGTTTTGGCTGCCGTAGAAAAGTACGTTTGTACCTAGCACGCCAGCTATAGTTTGCAATTATTATTGTAATTAGTTATTGACGACGTAACTCGTAACTGGCGTGTTGAGCACGAAAAATTTGACAAGGTATCTCGTCTGTGGCAGCCATCCAGTTAAAAAAATGTGACACGTGCACTCCTCTTTGAAAAGCATCATCAGACTATCGTGAGACTTATTTATTTGTAAACTTTGCGATGGTCTGATGATGCTTCTCGAAGAGGCGAAACATGAGTTATTGAGAAAATTATCAAATTTAATTTTATATTAAAAATTAACTTCCACAAAGTTACCGCTGAATATTAGATGTTACACACATTGGTAGTATGAATATGAAAACAAAATATGAATAATGATACAAAATATGGGCGAAACCGGAATAAATAATTTTGGAAAATGTAACTACAAAAGAGTGTATTTTAATTTTTTTTAAAATATTGCCTTTTCACCAAAAGTTAACAGTGAACAGTTTTTTAAGTAATATAAATAAGCTTATAAGTTTTCTAAATTCTTTTTACCACGAGCTTTTAACCTTTCCCGAGAAAACGCTTAGACAGTGCTATTTAAAAAAAAATAAACAGCCACTCTTGATAAGAAGATTAATTCTTCCAATGAACCACCACTTCCAATGTGCTGGTTTTAGAAATAACTTACTATCAACTTGACTAAAAAAATTATATATCATCAGAAATAGATATAAGTAATATAAGAGAGAAAAAATAATAAATGAAGATTTCCGTGGTAACATTCGATCCCATTGGGCACAAAAAAATAGTAGAACTAATAATTAATACGTGGCCAGTTAAATTTTTAATTTATTATATCGCAAAACAAAATTACTTTAATATATTTAAATGAGTAAGATAGATAGATTAAATTTCACTTTCAATTATATTATTGTCTAATATCTTTCTTAAAAAATGGGTGTGAGAGGATAAATTATGTTTGGCGGCTAGGCAGGAAATGGGTTAAGAATGATGACAACCGAGCTCAACTTTGATGATTGAATTTGAATATTTCATCTAAAACTTCTTCTAAAATTTATCATTTGTAATGATTTTATACACATAATATCATGATTAATACAAAAATGAGACTTTCCTTTCGGAGAATTAACTCTAATGATTTGGCCCGCGTGTGATGAAATTAGCAGCAGTCTCTTCAAACGTACAATAATGATCTGATGTCATTCTCCAACATCAACAAAAAAACTGAAAGAAAAAATCAACACACGACCGCTTGCCGGATACAAAGCATACGTATTATAATTTTTCGTCTCCGGGCTCAAGGGGTAAAATCAATTTAAGCCAAATGCATAAATTTTGCAAATTCATTCACCTGGTAAAAGCTCATCTACATATAATGCCAAATACAATCTTAATAACTTTTGTATTTCTAGATGTATTCGTGACGAAAAATCCCGGAATCAGGTGAAATCTTGTCTTGAGATGATCTTTATCAGCAGTACTAAACCTTTTCTTCGTATAAGCCACATGCTAGGTTTTCGCTACGATACTTGGGCCGCAAAATGTTAAAAGTAAGAAATTTATAATATACTACATATTCTACATAATACATCTAGAGACATAACATAAATGTAAGTCACTTTTAGGGTGTTCACTGTCAATACTTGGTGGAAAGGCATTATATTTATAAAAACAATAATCCAAAATAATCCAAATTTGACAAAAAATTTCCCAAATTTTAATTATGTTTGTAATTACTTTCAATCGCATTCTGAATTTATGAATCTGGGATGACTTTTTAATTATATGTTAGTTGTGTTGAACATTTTAATTTTGTGTTATTTTAGAATCACTTTAATGTAATTGGCAATCTCTTTTCAATGCCAACTGTTGTGTATAACTTTTCAATTTTGTATAAATAGCATTTTTAAATTATATTTCTTATCAGTTGACAATGCTCGCAATGAGCGAAACCGGTCCTGACATATTAAATAAAGTGGAATGAAGTACAAAGGATTATTGTTTTTATTAATAAATGTAAGTACACAAAAATACAAATGTATCCAAAATATTCATTCGCTTATGTTAAGTTTTGCAAAGATATTTTGTAAATATATAATAATATAAAATCAAACCGAGCCACAGGTTAAGTATAGAATACAATGTTAAAAAAAAATTGAAAAATAAATGCCAATGCGCCAAATATTTTTTAAAGTAAAATATTAATTTAAATGACTCGAGATTAGCTCGAGGTAAATTGACATCACAAACACCCATGTCTAAGGTCTAAAATTTAAATTGAAAAATCTAAATTTGATATCGACCTTACCGGTAATCGAAAACGGTCCTAATATAAATAAATTGAGTTAGTGAGAATTAGTACATATGTGTATATCTATATATTAATAGCCGATAAGGTCCGTATGTTTGTCTGAGTGAGTGGGTGTAAGGTGTCCTCGACCTACCAGTCTCCACTTTTTTAAATAAAATAAAATAAAATAAAAAAAAAAAAAAAAAAATCAAACACAATGCAACAAAAATCTCACGTTGCTGGGCAACGGGCTTACAGCTATTCTATATATTAATAGCCGATAATGTCTGTCCGACCACATTTCACACCTTCCTGCTCCACTTTTTTGAATAAAATAAAATAAAATAAAATTAAATAAAATTAAATTAAATAAAATACAATAAAATTAAATAAAATAAAATAAAATTAAATAAAATTAAATTAAATTAAATAAAATTAAATAAAATTAAATAAAATTAAATTAAATTAAATTAAATAAAATAAAATTAAATAAAATAAAATAAAATAAAATAAAATAAAATACAATAAAATTAAATAAAATAAAATTAAATTAAATAAAATTAAATAAAATTAAATAAAATTAAATAAAATTAAATAAAATTAAATAAAATTAAATAAAATAAAATAAAATAAAATAAAATTAAATTAAATTAAATTAAATTAAATTAAATTAAACTAAATAAAATTAAACACAATGCAACAAAAATCTCCCGTTGCTGGGCAACGGGCTTACAGCTAGTATGTTTTTAATATAACACACATATGTTTTTAATATAACACCTTTCCACCAAGTATTGACAGTGGACACCCTAAAAGTGATGATAATAAATATACAACAAACAATGTTTTTTGAAATGTAATTTGAAATATTGTTATATTGTCGCCTGCTGTGGCCCAGTTGGTTAGAGCTTGGTCTACCAATCACGCAGGTCAATTCAAAAATTATTCAATTCAAAGTCGTGATCGAAGACTGGGTGTTTGTGATGTCAATTCACATTATTGCCTCTCCTCTCATCCTCCTGATTCTTTAATAACTGAGTGTAGCAATAGCGTTTAGTTAACCACTAGTCCTGTTCTAGTCTTATCTTTCCTTCCCTACTACTCACTTTGAAAAAAAGTAAGGTTGAGCGACTGAGTAACAAACAGTTCTCGTAGAAAATGTTGAGATACTTTCATTAGGCGGCCATATGCTTCACATTGGGAGCGGACATGGATAAAAAAAAAAAAAAAAAAATGGTCGTTCCTCGTTTTACCCGTGCACCCGAAAATTAATTGTCAAATATTTTTTTTCCTCGTACATTTTAACTCCACACGTAGTCGTTTCGTGTTTATTTAAAAATATGTTATCGCTCAATTTGAGAGATTGGATCATTATATTCTGTTTTGTAGGAAAATTACTATAAATCCAGTTATAATGAATACGAATCATTTTAATAATACGCGAATTTAAATTACAGATCAGTTGATAAATGGATTAACACATTTTGTTGGTAATGTCTTATATTCGTTCCGAATATTAAACGAAAACAAATACTGAATGAAATCAAATTAATCATAAAGAGAATTTTCATTCAATAAAACACACACTGAGATGAGTAATTATGAAGGATTTTTTTTTCTATAAAAATGGTTAAGCCACAAACACTTATTATATAATGTCATTAATCCCATACAATTAGGGCATCCAATCCCGGATTTTTTTGTGATCCCGAGATTCAGAAAGCCGGTACAATAAATGCACCAACTGAATTATTGCACACAAAGAATTGATAACAGAGATTTTCATTCAGTATTAAATAACTTCAGCTAGTACGGCGATAACGTAGTACCCCAAATTTTGTGAACTTACTTTAAAGTGTGATTAATATATTTTGTAAATGAATAAAAATGATCTATTGAACTTTTCATTCAGTCAAAAAACTACATTTGAGAACCTACAAAAACGTAGGTTCCCCAACTCTAGCTTAGACCTTTTAGACTTTTAGAGGGTTATGAAGGTATCACCATTGGCGGATTACCTTATACGTAGAGTATCCAATCCCGGGATTGAGATTTGCTCGCCTAGGAATTTGAAATCCTCAATTCGCTATACCTTTTCCCCGGATTATCTCCAACCCTCGTTTTTTTTAGTTCATCGAGGAATTTGAAATTCTCAATTCGGTATAATTTTTCCCAGATTGTCACAGAACCTCGTTTTTTTTTAGCTCACCGAGAAATTCTCGATTTGCCAATTTTGTGTCAATTTTCGGGATTTGCTCAAAATTTCTCAACCCCGAAATCCCGGGATCGCAGCCGTATCAATCCCGGGATTTCGGAATCTGAAAATTGAACGGGACCCCGGGATTGGATGCCCTACTTATAAGAGAAGAGGCGCGCGCTTGAGGCCTCCAAATCTTAAGGCCCCTTAAAATAGCTTATTTTATATAACCCATATATTTTCGTTCAGATTTTCATTTATTTTTATTATATTTAATGGAAATTTCTGACATTTTTGTATCACACCTGTAAACGTACCCTGCCCATCTAAGTCTATCTGAGTTATATGTAATTAAAGACGTACACCAATATATGTATGTAGCAGTATAAAAAGATTTATATCATTAATGTAAATTTGCACAATATTTTTCGTAATAAATTATTATCACAATAATTCAAAAAAAAAAAAGTTCACGCAGTTTATAATTCAATTTGCATAGTAGGTACTGTTTTTCTACGGGGTTGGTTTGCATATATTTTTTTAAAAAAGGAACTTGCTTAAGCCTATGAGGCGACCCCCTCCCTCCGAAAGCTTGCGTAAATTACTGCCGGAAAAACAATAAAATTCACTTAGCAGGGGCCGTTCGTATACGATTTTGCCTAAGGACGATCTAAGCTCATTTCTCTCCGCCGCTGCTCATCGCACGGTGCTTCTGTCAATTCTGTGATATATTTTTTAAACAAAACATCTATCTAACCATTTTTTAAAGTGTAACACGGGTCAAATTGTTACAGATATTGTAGTTATTATATGCTACTTCACGAAAGGATAATGTTTATACATATATTAATAAAATCAATAATCCTTTGTACTTCATTCCACTTTATTTAATATGTCAGGACCGGTTTCGCTCATTGCGAGCATTGTCAACTGATAAGAAATATAATTTAACAATGCTATTTATACAAAATTGAAAAGTTATACACAACAGTTGGCATTGAAAAGAAATTGCCAATTACATTAAAGTGATTCTAAAATAACACAAAATTAAAATGTTCAACACATCTAACATATAATTAAAAAGTCATCCCAGATTCATAAATTCAGAATGCGATTGAAAGTAATTACAAACATAATTAAAATTTGGGAAATTTTTGACAAAGTGATAAAATGCTACATTAATAAAGTGAATATGCAATTTTGTATAAATAGCATTGTTAAATTATATTTCTTATCAGTTGACAATGCTCGCAATGAGCGAAACCGGTCCTGACATATTAAATAAAGTGGAATGAAGTACAAAGGATTATTGTTTTTATTAATATAATGCCTTTCCACCAAGTATTGACAGTGAACACCCTAAAAGGGTTTATACATATGTTTAATAATTATAATTAGTAAGTACTGGACGAGAAATGCGTCTGTTTTCTTCTTCTTTTTATAAAAGTGAGAGAGCTTGAAATCCATTCTATCATATGTAATTATGTATAGTCCATGTCAGCTGCCAATCTCTGAAGCTAATATCCTGCTTGAGGAATCTCAATAGTTTTTTTTACCACGTCAACTGTTTGTTGCTTAGTTACTCAACTTTTAACAAGAAGGCTTGAAACCTACTACTCTCTCTTCTTATCAAGAAAATACAGTTACCCAAGCAAATATTATGTATATTTTTTCCAACATAATTATTATGTAATTCGTCTATCATGTCAACCATTCCTTTGATCCCATATGGATTCTGTCTTGTCCAATGTATATATGTATATGTTCATGTGCTAATTTAATCTGAGAATATTGTATTCATTTAAATTAACAAGAGGCTCGCCAGCAGTGGTCAAATTTATCAAAGGGCTCGTCCAAGTTTTTCCGAACCCGTTCTAAAAAATTGGAGTCATGTAGATTTGATCTGAGAATATTTTTTTATTAAAATTAACAAAGGGCTCGCCACCTTGAAATTTAATTTAACAAGGGGTGCTCCCAAATTCTTCCGAGCCCGTTCTAAGTCATGTCAGTTTGATCTGAGAATATTTTTTTCATTAAAATTAACAAAGAGCTCGCCAGCAGTGGTCAAATTCATCAAAGGGCTCGCCAAATGAAGTTTGATTTAACAAGGGGCTCGCCCATGTTTTTACGAGACCGCTCCAGAAATTAAAGTCATGTCAATTTGATCTGAGAATATTTTTTTCATTCAAATTTACAAGGGGCTCGCCAGCAGTGGTCAAATTTATCAAAGGGCTCGCCAAATGAAGTTTGATTTACCAAGGGGCTCGCCCATGTTTTTACGAAACCGCTCCAGAAATTGAAGTCATGTCAATTTGATCAGATAATGTTTTTTTTCATTTTTATTTACATGCAATCGCCGGAATAGGTGAAATTTATCAAGGGGCTCGCCACCTGGAATTTTATCAAACACGGAGGTCGTCCTTAGTTTTTCTGAGCCCGTTCTTGAAATTGAACTCATTGCAATTTGATCTGAGAATGTTTTTTCATTAATATTAACAAGCCCATTTTCGAGCCAATTCCAGAAAATAGTCATGTGCTAATTTTATCTGAAAATATTTTTCTTCATTTTTATTAACTAAGGGCTAACCAGCAGTGGTCAAATTTATCAAAGGGCTTGCCACCTGGCATTCAATTTAACAAGGGGCTCGGCCAAGTTTTTCTGAGCCCGTTATAAAAATTGAAGTCATGTCAATTTAATATGAGAATATTTTTAACAAGAATTGTTTTTGTCAAAATCTAAATGTACATGTTATTAGCACGTTATAAATCACAGTCTCAATTCCCGGGACACTTTACAACAAAGTCCCGGAACTTAAGACATCGAAAAATCCGACACAGAATCCCTACACAGTACATTTTTTTCCATGTAAATTAATTAGATTACTGTAAATTGCATATTGTTAAAATTATAAATGTATTAAGTAACATTCGATTGTTTATTTAGGTATTGCATATATCTGCATATGAGTGATAAAAAAACTTCACTCCTTCCCCAGAACACCGAAAATTGCTTTGAGTTAACGTTAACGTATTGGCAGCCGACGCTTGGTATATCAAAAAGAAAACTGTTATAAAAAATATATTGAAGCTAAAATGTACCAAAACCATAATGTTTTTTCTATGCACGTTAAAACCTCTTAACTGTGGTTCAAAATCACAGATAAATAATGAGTTTTAACTACTTACATTTTTAAGCAACAATAAAAAAAGATTTTATATGCTCGAGCACTTTTGTAGTTATTAAAGAACAAATGATAGTAACGTCTACTTAATTTTACTACTTTACTGTTAAAAGTCGTAATAATTTTAGACTATTTTAAGAAGTTTCCTACATAATTTGTAATATAACTAAGTATTGTTAGTAAGGTTTTTATAGCGCTTCTCCAATCTGATAAATTTGATAGTTTTTTTATGAACACACGCAAGCACTTGTCAAAGTTTTAAATGTCAAATTAATTTTTGTTCTCAGAAGACTAATTTTAGATGATAATTTTTTAAGACATGACGAAACTTTCAATTTCTTTCAAGTTTTACTAGGTTGTTAATTGGTAAGTTATTATAGTTTAATGTTTTATATACAAAAAATACTTATAAATGTCTTATATTATTCAAAAGAGACAAAGTCTTATAATTCTTAAATAGTTTCAAGTTTGACTCTTAACAACTACATATTTGTATCTTTTATCAGATATATTTTTGTGCGACCGATGTGTATTGAAAAATCGTAAATTTTTGTTAGTTTTAAACGGGTCCGTAGTGCAGTTGTCAACGTCGATGACTTCCATAACGGATTTTACGAGTTTGATTCCTTGGACGAGCAGGATTTTTCAATCAATTTATTTACGACTTGGATGTTTGTTTTTTGTTATGCCTTCCAATGCTTTAATAACGGGTCATAGCGAAAGCGATTAGCTAACTAATAGTCCTATCTTTTGTATATACTCTCTGCAAAAAAAGATAGTACGAGAATCTGAATTATAAGCAGTTCTCGTAGATGAAACCTTGAGACGTTGGACATGGATGGAAATCCGGAGATTCAATGATACTAAAATAATGTAACAAAAAAAGGTTGCAATTTTTTTCAATTTAGGAAATCCGTAAATACCTAAGATTACATAATGAGCGAGCAAAAAATTTTTAAATCCAGAATTTTTCCACGATGTTATGTTAAATGATCCATTCACGGGATTACAAAAAGGGTCCAGGATTAAATGCCCTAATTAGAAAGATTAGAAATAGTTTTAGTGCCACAAATAGATATGTTAAAATTTAACGATTATCGGAAATAACCAATATCTTAAAACAAGATTATTTGACTTATCGCCTTCTGCTATTATAGTGACGAATTTTCATAATTATATAAAAACACGGTAGAAATAAATATTTTATTTATTGTTAAATATTAAAATTATAGTACATGTCATAACAGCTGACGCCAATTCGCCATGTACTTGACAAATATAAAGAGACAAAATATAAAATAAAACTAAATAATACATCAAAATCAAAACACACAAAATCAAGAAATTAAATAGTAAAATTTAACAAACAGTTCACAAATACTATCACTAAAAATGTCTACTTCTCTAGGCAATGAGTTGATCAATCGAACGGCCCTAGGAATTGTTGACTCATACTCCTAAGCGAGGTATAAGTTTTTAGAAATAAAAGTTTTTGCTCATAGTTTCGCCCACGTAAGAATAAATTGGGAGATTGTAAATTAATAGTCATGAGAATTGCAGGATTATTAATTCAGCCTCGAAGGAGAAAAGAAAAATGCTTTAAGCTTGAAAACGATCTTCGAGCTTCAAGAGAGTGAAATGATAACATTCCTAAAAGAAATATGTTATGTTTTTATCAAATGTTATGGTAATTCTGTTACATGTCGTGATAAACGGAATAAATTCAATACAAACACGTCAAAGAATTGTATTCACTTTGATCATATATTCTCTTTGCTTGATGGTAGAAGGGCTTATCTTTCTTTAAGCTTGATTGATAACATAAAGAGGTGTCTTCCAAAATCAACCATCTACTTGGGCTGTTTTTGTTTTCGTGTTGAATAAAAAAAAAACACCTACTCAACTGTTCCGCTTAGGGTGTTAGGCAGATTAAAAACAAAACTTTTTAAGCCTAATTAAACCCGCTTTTATTAGATCAACTGTTTTTTGTACACGGTTGAAATGCAGTGGAATGATAATGATCTGGTATGGCACTTATTTTGTCAGAACTAATTACATAATAATATATTTATGAGTACGCTATTTAATTATTTATTAAAAGAAAAAAACATTACACAAGAATACTAATTATTTATTTATAAATACTTCTAGAAATATCATTGTAATTAAATATCGTGACTGTTTTAAATATAGCATATCATACGGGAATATCGTTGAAATATGTAATATTTTTTTTCTCATTTAGTAATTAAAAAACGAGCTCTTATTAAATGAATACGTGATATCTTTAGCTGCACATGTACTTTAAAATAGTATACATACTAATTAATTAAAAAATATTTTTGGTATTTTACTAGCGGTGTAACTGAATCTAAAATTGCTTATAAGTGTATGTATCGACTGTGATTTCACTTATTGTAACTAGGGTATCCAATCCCGGAGCCTTTTTTGTGATCCCGGAATTTCGGGATTGATTAATTTTCAATCGTCTCGAGATCGTGTATAATTTGAGAAAAGTTTTGGTGAGTCGTTTTTTTTTTTTAGCTCACCGAGGAATTTAAAATCCTTGATTTCCTATACTTTATCCCCAGAATATCTCCGAAACTCGTTTTTTAAGCTCTTCCAATTCGAGGATCCTATAAATTTTCGGAATTTGCTACAAATTTCTCAATCCCGAAATCCCGGGATCGCAGAATTGGAGTCCCTAATTGTGGCGTGTAGTAAATAGACCATCACAGCTTTTCATGTCATAGTTCATTTTTAAAAAGCAATGTCCGCTCCCAATGTGAAGCATATGGCCTTTTTTATGGAGGTATCTTAACAGAAGTTTTTCTACGAGAACTGCTTGTTACTCAGTCGCTCAACCTCTCGTTTTCAAAGAGAGTAGTAATAGAATAAAAAGATAATGCTAGGACAGGAATATTGTTTAACTCAGGGGTGGGGAACCTTTTCATCTCTAAAGGCCGCATTTATTTTTCTGATTCGACATAAGGCCGCAGTAAACATTGACTAGGGAAACTTTGGCCGGAAACAGAAATTTACGGTCAGAATATTTCAGGAATTTACGAATTTGCATAAATTTACAGAATTACAGAATTGGCCAGAAGGCCGCACCAGAGTACCCAAAAGGCCGCAGGTTCCCCACGCCTGGTTTAACTAATCACTTTCGCTACGCATACTTATTAAGAATCGGAAAAGGTGGGAGGGAAATTTAGGACATCACAAACCTTCGAACAGATATCGATAAATCGATCGGAAAAAAATACTTTTCGTACGAGACTCGAACCCGTGGGATCCGGCATGGATGCCCACAACGTTAACCACTGCGCCGTAGAACCCAACATACCCAATAGTTGAGCATACGGACCCCTAATGAAACATCCCAACTGAATATATGTATTTTACGAGAACTTGCCGTTTGTTTCAGTTCACGGGCTCGAATCCTACTTACTATGAGCAGCGTCATAAATTGATGTATTTTTTCAGAAGGATGTCTGTGAAGGTAAAAACTTTTTGGCATCATTCCGACCGATAAAAACAGGGCTTAGACGGAGCAATAAACTTAACACTTAACTAGTCCAGTTCTATTCCTACTTTTATCGAAAAAGACAGGTTATGGAATTGAGTGGAAAAATGTTTTGTCACTTACACAACTTTTAATTGATAGTAAGCTGGGCTTAATAATGGATTGTAATAATTTAGAAGGTAGGTTGGTAGGTTTATTACTGTATTTCAAAAGTTGGTTGTCTCACCACCACGAAGCCGCTGTTTCACGGCCGCCTCCTGTAACGCAATACGATCAAGAAAATAAACTTATTTACTCCTAATATTGTTGTCCCAATACAGAACTGCACGGAACCCATTTTTTAGCATTGCTGTGCTTAACCCTCCAGAGACGAGAGCTTTTTTCCGATAAAAAAAATAATTTCTAAGCCATATTCAAGTCACGGATAACTTTTATTCCTATCCAAAATTAAAAAAAAAAAAAAAACGCAAAGTAGTTGTATGGAAACCCCACATGACTATATGGTCATGCTCATCCTTTTATTACAGTGTAATATTGAGTACGGACAGTAGTAAGGACAAGAGTGACAGTATGGGCTTGCAAACATTCGGGGTTGAAATATAGCTAAACGTGATTTTTTTAAAAATATTTACAATTTGACCTCTTTAGATCAACATAATTTCAATACAAATATATACGAAAAATAACTGTAAATAATTTTGTGTTTTCAAAAAAAAATAACTAACAGTTTCAAAAAGTAAATTAAAAAAAAAAAAATTAAAAAAATCACATGTGCTTTTGGAGGTTGTTTCTGTCCCCACGGCTGATGACTAACTGTAGTCTGTACCCTTCTTAACCAAATATGAGCAAAAGCAACGATATTCAGGTAGAAAAAGGATGAATAGTGGGATCAATAGACAACGGTGTTTACTGTGACCATATGGTGACGCTCGTTCTTGGAGGGATTTAAATATACATGACGATTGTATACGCGATAAATGGGTTAGTATGAAAATTTCGCAGATATCAAAATTAGGTTTCTTCTTCGTTGCCGTTATTGTGTTATGGAAGACTGCCGTGGTGGTGAGACAACCAACTTTTTTAATACAGTAATAATTATATTATATCCTAATTAAGATTTTTGTACCAGTAAGTTGATATTGCACAATACGTATGTCGATTACGAAATAATATGATATATTTTATTTGCAACACTGGATTACAATAAAATAGGATTGCACATTTTAATTTTATAAAGTGCAGTTTTTATGCGTGGCAATAAAAACACCAATCCGGCACTGGAGTCACTCGAAATATCAGGGGCGTAGCGGTGCTTTATTGCCGACATAAATCATCATCGCTATGGAGATGCTATTATTAAAAACAATAAATTTAAAAGATGCTGGATGAAAATAAATTAACGAAATTTGTTAGACACCCCCGCTATGTTTCGTTTGCAATTTTTCCGGAGCATTATTGTCAGTGGCGGAAGATGCCAAGCATACAACCCGGCTACATGACTTATTGGCACACAGACAGTTGCGCACATAATATTTTTTTGTACAGACATGTGTCATATTTCGTCACCGTACTGGCAAAAGTTAGTAAGTAACAAATTAATAATATGTTCAGAATAAACAACATATTAAAAATTGGATAGCTTCTATCTTCAATCGTTTATATTAATTTATATTAGTTTCATCAAGAAGAACGTTAATCCAAGAGCCTAAGCTAATTGAAAGATTATGCTTAGAAGAATGATCCAAAAACCGTATAAAGATCGACTGTCTTAGTTATTCATCACACATATGAGTCCATTAGAAGTGAAGTGAGCCAACTAATAAAAAAGTAAAACTTTTTCCTTGACCGTGAAGTACAATCTCGTCTTTACTTAGTGTTTGGGTGGATTGCACATTTTTATTTCACGGAGATAACACTATTTCCATTGTGTATTAACTGACGTTACTCCACTTTTAAAATACTTTAAGACGTGTTGAATATTACAACGCATCTAATTGTTTTCTAACATACCACTTGGCTCACTTTACCTCTAATGGGACCGTATTATGCACTCGTCTAAAAACAAGACTTGTCCCAAAAATGGTTACTTTCAAAACACATTATACATATTTAAAATCAGGAAATACTTCGATAGACATAACTAGGGCATCCAATCCCGGATCCTTTATATCATATATGGGCAACCACCGGTCCGCCGAGGTATTTTGTCCGGCCCTGATTCATCTCGGCGAAGTAATACAGTAAGAAATTAATAGTTCCAGGGAGCCAATATTGCTAGTTTCATAATTCAAATTCAAGGCCAATCTTCACAGATTTGCCGCCTGTGTGGTCGAGTGGTCAACGTCGTTGGCTACTGCTACGGAGGTCACGGGTTCGAGTCCCAGTACGGACAGTTTTATAAATTGATTTTTCAATCGATTTATGAATTTCTGTTCAAAGGCATGGATGTTTGCGATGTCTTGAATTCCTCCCTTCCACCCATCCTCTCATATGAACGGGTCGTATCGAGAGCGATTAGCTAACCACTAGTCCTCTCCTAGCCCTTTCCTTCTATTCCTACTCTCTTTGGAGAAAGAGAGGTTGAGAAACTGAGTAAAAAACAGTTCTCGTTGAAACACTTCTGTTGAGATAAACTCCATTTGGAATCCATATGCTCCACACTGGGAAAGGACATGAGAAGTAGCAACGTGTTTTATTTAATTTCATACTACTTTATTATGTTTAATAATTTGGTTTGGCCTTTGACTCGGAGACAGAATGATAATTTGGCCCCAGACCTAGGAAAGGTTGCCCATGCCTGCTTTATAAGATCCCGAGATTTTGTGATTGACAATTTTACCAATTCCGGGATCCCGAGATTGAACATTCAACATAAAATCGTGTATAAATTCGGGATTGAGAAACATTCGCTCGGCGATTTAGAAATCCTGGGATTTGTTAAGCAATTTTTTATTGATTTCAAAAACAGAGGAATTTACGCAATTCCCAAAATGAAAAAAAGTCGGACTTTTTTCAGCTGTCGCGAAAATTTGTCAATCCCATGGATTAGTACTATAACAATCCCTGCGCATAACCCTTCATCAACTCGTCATTCAGTTGATAACGCTCGAGATGAGCGAAAAATTATCATTGAAAAAATGTACATATCCTGTTAGTACAGAACGTCTATCAGTCCCAAGTAATATATATTACTCACGCCATGGTAAAATCAATTATTTTTATTTGTAAGAATCACCAAACAGTGGTTTATTTATAAATTATGTCCCCCGCCACTGGAGTGACGAAGGCTTAAGAGAAAATAATTAGCGCGGGAAAATTAGATCCCCATCGTTTCGCGACTTTATTGAATAATTGATATAAACGACACATTGATAAGGAAATTAACTCGAGACTAATGCTTTTATGGCCATCTTATATAACTTTGCACCTAGTTTATGCAGATACTGGCTAATATCATTACAGATTTCGAGACACTGGAGATTCTCACACAAACCTATAAAACTTAACTCAGTTACTTCAGAAGTAGCTTATAGTGTAAATGATCATTGATCACTACATTTTAGATCAGGCATGCACAACTTTTTTCTTTGAGCGGGCCGCATGACAAAAATTTATAATGGTTTCGGGCCGTAAATAAAAATTAAATCACTACAATCAATCCTCTTTTTACACGGGTGGATACGTTTCACGTAATCAAAATAACCGTGTAAAAATGAATGAATGAGGAAAAGTTTGGTTCCAATACATTGTCACGGTCTACTTAAAAGAACACATTTTATTTTTTTAATAACAATAAAAAATAGCAACAACAAAAGGCTTCATTAGATCCTAAAAAAATAACGTGCCATACATTTCTAGCGACGGAAGTGAATTATGTCCAGTTCCTCATAAAAGTCCCAGTATATAATCATGTAGCGATGAATAGTATTATTGTTTCTTAATTAAAATACAATCATATATAGAGTAATTTACTAACCTTTTTTTACACGATTTTCTTTACTTTGGTGATGTTCTTTTTTCTAATAACACAGTTTTTAAAATTCAGGGAACCAATCTAAAAAAAATCTATGAATTCTTTTACTTGTTTTACACGATTTATTGTAAAACGTATTTACCGTGTAAAAGAGAGTTGAGCTTCATTTAGTTAAGAGTAAACATAACATAATATTAATTCAATGCTCCATTTTTTAATGGGAACAAATTAAATGGTCAGAATTTAAATCAATTTTTGGTCAGAATAAAAATATTATACGGTCAGAATATTTAATAACAATTTTGGTTGGTAGGTTAGGTTAGGTTTTTTTTAATTTCATTTAAATTATGACTATTTATTCAGACTGATATATTATGACCATTTAATTCTTAATTCTGACCAATCTTATTGAAATTCTGACCAGAAAAATACTAGGTTTTTTAATTATTCGAAATAAAATGTTAAATGTGCGATTATGTAATTCGTTTTATTTTTTAATGAATTCTGAATCTAAGATGAAACAAAAAAAAACCGACGGAAAATCAATTTTACTATAATTTAAAAATTACACGAACGAGAATGTAGAAAGTAAGTAAAAAAAAAAACTTTTTTTTCTTCCTTTTGAAAGTATTCGCCAAGCCTACGTTTATCTTGTAAAATAGCCTATCTCCCGCTATATTAAAATTAAAATCACGCTTCCCTATTCACAGCGATTTTTTAACTGAATTTCAAACGTGTGCTTTTCACATTCCAAGCACGTGCGCCGAGAGAAACGCCCCGAGTCTGAGTTTGGAATATTCATGTGGCAGTGCGAGACCATGTAAGTTTTATTGTACAAGAATACCGGTGAATTCGGGAATCCACTTTTAAGTTAAACGCTAAGTCAATGTTTTACGTATGCTAAATTGAACAATAAGGTGTTTACAAAAATACGTTTATTTGTTTCGTTCGGAAATTTTATTTTGTATTTTTTTACTCAGATTATTTATCTATTACCTACACCAGGGTTTCTCAACTGAGGGTCACAGAATTTTTTGTTTGTTTATGGGAGCCACTGTACAGTTTAGAGGGGCCACGAGCAAATTTTCCGAAATCCCTAAATTTAAATTTAGATTTTTCTAAGTCCCCAAATAGAGAAGTATCCTCAGACAATACGCCAAATAAAAATATTCAATCCACCAAAACACCAACTGAAGACGTGATTGTTCTTAAAAGTCCAAGAAAAAACGCTTTACTATTTTATATCTCCTCATCTTTATATCTCCTATCTCAAGGGAATCTGGTGTTCTGGGGAAGGAGTGAATTTTTATCACTCATATGCAATTATATGCAATACTTTAATAAGCAATCGATTGTTTCTTAATTCACTTATAATATGTAACAATATGCAATTTACCGTAAACTATACAATGTAAATGGCTAAAAATTTAATACCGTCTATACTGAAATTGTCATAGATAATATAATTTGATTTGAGAATATTGTTTTCTCTAATCTTAAAAAGGGGCTCGCCAGCCTTATTAAAATTTAACAAAAGGCTCGCGCGAGCTCCTCCGAGCCCCCTCCAGCCCATCCTTGATTTCAATGGAGTTCTACTAAGTAAATGCCCTTCTTTCGATGGATTCTGCGGTAACTTTGTGGAAGTTAATTTTAATATAAAATTATTTCACGTACTGTGACACGTGTTTCGCCTCTTTCAGAGGCATCCTCAGACAGACTTACTTTCACAAATGCTTGCTTAAGTACGAATTTCGTACTTACGTGGAATAATCTAAGTTTATATTAAGAAAATGTCAATTTACTCGATATAAAATTGTACATATATTTTAATATGTTGTAAAATCAAGTATGCCGCCTGTGTGGTCGAGTGGTCAACGTTGTTGGCTTCGGCTACGGAGGGCCCGGGTTCAAATCCCGGTACGGACAGTTTTTATAAATTGATTTTTCAATCAATTTATGAATTTCTGTTCAAAGGCATGGGTGTATGTGATGTCTTAAATTCCCCCCTTTCACTCATCCTATCCTATGAACAGGGCGTATCGAGAGCGACTAGCTTACCACTAATCCTGTCCTAGCCCTATCCTTCTATCCCTACTCTCTTTGGAAAAAGAGAGGTTGAGCAACTGAGTAACAAACATTTCTCGTAGAAACACTTCTGTTGAGATAAACTCCATTAGGAGTCCATATGCTCCACATTGGGAGCGGACATGGTTTAAAAAAAAAAAAAAATCAAGTATGTTTGTTAATTACAATACTTAAATTATCCAGTATGGTTATAGATAAAAAAAGTTGTATATTTTTGTTACCTATGTTAATAACTTTGCTAAAACAAAACAATATAATCTATTTCTTAATGCCGTGCAAAATGAGAGTCGAGTGAATCTGGAGAATTTCGACAGTTGGTAAGGCCATTAAAATATGTTAATTAAAAACATCCCAATGCATACAACAATATGTCAGAAAAACTTCATAATAATTAATCCCTGTCACGAAGAATAAGTTAACACATTAATTTAATTTATTGTAACGTATCAATTTAATTTAAATTCATTCAAAAACTCCAAAGGGGAATGTCGGCGATCAGAATACAAATCAGGTGTTGTAAAACAAAGTTTTTAACTAATAATGAGACATTCGGTAAAATAATTTTAACTTAATAACAGTCGGAGCCGAGTGGTAAGTTCTTTTGTGCTTTGATCTATACGGCTGTGAGGTTTGGGTTTCAAACAACTGGAAGAAACAGTAATATATTTTTTTTACCATGTCCGTTCCAAATGTGGAGCACATGGACTCCTAATGGAGTTGATCTTAACAGAAGTGTTTCTACGAGAACTGATTATTATTCAGTTGCTAAACCTCTCTTTTTTTCAAAGAAAGTAGGAATAAAAGGATAGGGCTATAACAAGACTAGTGGTTAACTCGATACGCCCCGTTCATAAGATAGGATGGGTGGGAGGGGGGAATTCAAGACATCACATACATCCATGCCTTCGAACAGAAATTCATAAATCGATTGAAAAATCAATTTGTAAAACTTTGCCGCCTGTGTGATCGAGTGGTCAACGTTGTTGGCTTCGGTTGCGGAGTAAGTTCCGTTCGAATCCCAGTAAGTAATATTTAATTGTGCTGATATTAAAAATATGAATGCATACATGAGGAGCAAACATTCAAAAAGTGTTTTGTCACACAAATACAAAGCTTGGAAAATGATGATTTAAGTGTTGCAAAAGTGACGGTTTGTATGAATGTGTCAACTTTATGATTTAATTTTAATATAAAAAAAAATCTTTTTGAACACTTATTTTGATTCCCATTCATAGGTTTTATTATGGGCTATCAGAATTGATATAAAACGCCATTTTTCAAAATTTGTGACAAAACACTTTTTGAATGTTTGCTCCTCACTTTTTAATCTATGTTCACTCAACTCATGAGGTATTTCATCATAAGTTTTTCTATAAGGACTGCTTGTTACTGAGTTTTTCAACCTCTCTTTTTCGAAGAGTGTATGTAAATAAAAATATGATTAAGACAGGACTAGTGATTAACTAATCGCGTCATTGGAAGAATAGAAAGGTATTTTTAAACATCGTAAACATCGATGCCTTCGAACAGAACAGTCGATAAGTCGATCCCAAAAAATGAAATAAAAGAAAGTATTTTAACATATTTTTTTTGAGTGACTTGTCTACTTTGGTTATTTTATTTTGACTAATATTAGTTTAAGGAATAACGGTAACATGGTTGTATTCGTTAAATTAATTAATTAATGAATGAGACTGGCCTTAATTATTCATTTTTTCAATCCTTGTATTTTATTTTTAAAAATTCTTTATGATTCACCCAAGAATTGATTGTTGATATTGATTATACACGTAAATCAATGCTTGATTAATTGCGTGTTTGTGTCAGAATAGCAATAATACGAAGGATAAGTGATTTATCCGCTTTAAAAAAATATTTAAAAGTAGTAAGTTGACAGAGATTTATGTTGATAATTATTTACGCACAAAACCTTCTTTAAGGTTTTCAGTTTTTCATTCCCATTCAAACAAACGCTCAATGTACCAAAATCGAATTCGATTTTTCATTTCCTTCGCTGGAAGATATCATTCATTTTTTTGCGAGGAAAATTTTTCAGTTTCTCAAACCGCCCGAGCATAAAAATGTAACGTGATCATCATTCTCGAGACCGGATCGCCGACATAAAACCGTCCGTCACGACTCATTTGACGATTGTGAAAGTTAAAAGGAGGAATAGACGGAGAGAGAAATGGAGATTGGGTAAAAAGAGAGAATGGAATAATGCATCGTCCGTTTTTGAAAAAGTGCATCACATAAGGGTACATCCACACTAAATGCGCCCGCCTAATGGCAGACATTAGATACATCTCGTACTGCAATCTTACATCTCTGTTTTTTATTATACTGTCTCGTCTAAAGCAAGGAGTGCGATACCGGGTGAATATATCGATTCCGGTATTAAAAATGTCAATTCCTGCATTACAAAAAATATTTAATAAAGCAAACAACTACAATCAATATACATACAACTAAATACCAGACGATTAATTGAAAATAAATATTTCATATATTTTTTATTTGTTGTTTCATTCCGCTTCAAATGTGTAGCAAATGACCTATCCTAACTAAAGCATCCAATCCCGGGATCCCGTTCAATTTTCTGATCCCGAAATTACGGGATTGAGATGGCCGCGATCCCGGGATTTCGGGATTGAGAAACTTTGAGGAAATTCCGTAAATTTACACGAAATTGGCAAATTCGAGATTTCAAATTCCTCGTTGAGAAAATCTCAATCCCGGGATTCAAAATAAATCAATCCCGAAATCCCGGGATTGGAAAAAGGCTCCGGGATTGGATACCCTAATCCTAATGAAGGTATCTCAACATTTTTTTTACGACAACCGTTCGTTACTCTGTCGCTCAATCTTTCATTTTTACAACAAGATTTGTAAGGATATACGGATAGGACAAATGTTTTATCCAATAGATTTGTTTAAAAATTCGAAATTTAAAAAAAACTTTTAAATTTGAATTTAGAAGAACTTGGATACACTTACGTTAATTTCACATTGATTGACAGGTGTGTCTCGAATTTCTACAACGCCTCAATTTTTGACATAAAAAACGACGTTAATGGTGTTGTTACGTTGTCAGACCGCGATACGTTCATTCGTAAAGAATTTTCCGACTAGAATATACCCGTTTATGTGGTAATCGAAAACATCCAACTATTGCAAAGCACCCACAGCGACAATTCAATTTCTCATGTCCATTGCCGGGGTAGCGTTTTGACATTCCAGTAGAGGAATTCCTGCGACGTTTGTAATTCTCGCGACATTTTTATTTGCGGAGATCTCTCGCTGTTCCACATAATATTTTATTTCCTCGTCTTCAGCGCCACCCATTCATTGTCCACGACTCCGTGCATCGTAGGCGAGATATTGCATGGATGATTAACGAGTGATGCTCAGGGAGAATTTGTTTTCTTTCCAGCTATTTATACAGAGAACTCCAAAATATTCGTTAGCTAATATATACTTTACAAATCCGTTGACGTAGTGTTCTAACC
Source organism: Himalopsyche tibetana (assembly GCA_030503985.1). Taxonomy (NCBI): domain Eukaryota; kingdom Metazoa; phylum Arthropoda; class Insecta; order Trichoptera; family Rhyacophilidae; genus Himalopsyche; species Himalopsyche tibetana. The sequence continues at coordinate 20,815,114 of JAPJYX010000015.1, read as the reverse complement.
GAATGTTCGAATATCGAAGTCTCGTGTCTGATATTTAGATATTCGAACAATCGATAATATGTTCGAATGTTATTCGTTCATGTATGAAGCTACTGGGTTGGCAAATAATTTCATTTGACGTTGCATAGTATCTTAGTTTGTTGATGGCATCAAAATGGACACTGAAGACAAGTGCATGAAAGATATATGTATAAAATATGCAGTTGAACTGAATATTAATGATGAAAGTAATACATCACACTATTCAACTATGTTCGAATATTTGAATACTTAAAGTTCGAATATTCGAAGTAAAAAAAAACAATTAAAGGTAATAGCATTAGGTATTATTTAAAAAATGTATACATATTTTTTGTACTAATTTCACATTAAAAGAAAAAGATTAGAATATTTTGTTCACACTATTTGAGTCGATTAGAAATTTATAGCGCGAGATAAGCAAGTAGTATTCCTTCCCCTGCATTATAATTTGGTTGCACGATTCAAATGCTGATTTTTTATTATTTTTTAATTAATATATGTAGGCTTAGTCGTGATTACTACCCGACTGTATCAAATTCTACACGGGTTGCTTTTTTGCTATATATCATCTTTCAAATAGCTGCTTAATTAAGAAGTTTAAAAACTTTCTCAGATGTCAACAAACTTCATATTTGATAAAAATTTCTTGAATTTCAGAGAAGAGTCTATCAAGTATAAGTATTATGTGAGAATCTTCCAATTTAAAGATTTTTTTTAGGTGAAGGCGTCTAACATGGAAAAGACTTAAGAAAAACCCCTTACGACTATTACGACTACCGATCAAAAAATTCCAGTCGCTAACTTGAACAAACAATTTTATAAATTTTCATGTTATCACTTTTACTATCGTAGTCGAAACAGTTATACATAAAAAATTGAGGGGTTATTTTTATCGAGAAATTTCGATAATTTGTTCACAATTTGATTTTTTAAGACTAATAATATCTAGAAAGCAAAACAAAATTTCCTTTATAGATACAGTATTTGACAGAATAATAGTGAAATAATCTTTAAAAAATGAAACTGACCAACGCTCAAGTCAAAGACATTGCGTTAAACATTCAGTAAGGCAATATTGCTTGACGAGTCAAAATATTAATAAGCACTAATTTCTATATTAAATAATTTGTTCCACTATTGTATATGGATAGGTCCTTGTCAGTAAGACACAAGCGCTAAACGATGTTGTCATAATCCTGGAATTTTTAAAAACGACAGCAATCAGAACGTAAGAAAAAGATACTGCCAGCCATGAATATTTCTAGACTATTTCGAAAAACTGAACAATGTTTTATAGTACGGATAATACACATGGATAAGAACATATATATGTAGGCATGTGAAAAAAAAACATTTTAAACGACTTAATCAAATATTGTTTTTCCAAAAAAAAACGCACTTTATTAGGAACATTCCTACCTATTATAAACTTCTCTCTGTAGAGAATCTCAGCTTTTAAAAGCAGGGCTGTGTAGTCGTTCATAAATAAGAGGACTCCAACTCCAACCATAGCTTAAAACAAAACTATAATTATTTGTTTAGGCTTAGTAGCATGCAGTAGCGCCATTTTTGACACTAGCGATTTGAATACACATTTTTTAAAAAAAGGACTAGTTTTTAGTTTTTTGTTCGAATAGGTCAATATCAATAAATGTTACAGTGTGCTTTCACTACATTTTTAAAATACATATTTCAATTTTTAATTTTGTTGATTTAACTTGAAGCAATCAATAGACATACTTATATCAGGATTGACTTTTTTCATTTTACTTCCAGTTAGCGGTATATCCAGGAGTGAGCTGTAGGGGGCTTGGAGGGGCTCGCGTGATCCCCTTGTTAATTAAAGATAAAACAATATTCTCAGATCAAATTTGTATATAAATAGAATTTCTGACTTATATATTATCTAATACAGCTTCAGTATACTGTATATATACAGTAGTACATTTTTAGTCATTTAGATCGATAAGTTTACGGTAAATTGCATTTTGTTACATATTATAAATGTATTAAGTAACAATCGATTGCTTATTTAATTAATGTATATAATTGCATTAGAGTGATAAAAAAATCACTCCTTCCTTAGAAACACTAAGAATTGCCTTGAAATTAAGCGAGCCCCTTATTAATGTATTGGCAGCCAACCGCTGGGCATACTTACATGCAATGGTCCCTCTAAGACAAGAGGTTAGCTGCGCGGACCGATCAAATATTAATAGAAAATTTAAATTAACTTTGATTATTCCACGTATTGTGTTACTAACTGTGACACGTGTTTCGCCTCTTTCAGAGGCATCTTCAGACTTACTATCGCAAAGTTTGCTTAAGTAATGAAGCAAGATTGATTCTAACATTTTAAAATTATAAAATTACAAAATAGAGGTTTGGGTTTTTTTCCTTTTAAGAGGAGCAAGGAGGGGGGTGTAGAATCGAAATAAAACAAACAGATAATGATACTAATGATACTAATGAGTTGTAGTCAATCAGATTGGGATTTTTTCTTTTTAAGTGAAGCAAAGAGGGGATTATAAAATCGAAACAGTGCAAACAAATTTAATCATACTACTAATGACGTTAAACATTACAAACTATTAAACTAATGAGCTGTAATCAATCAGCTAGGTTTGTGATTACTCTATTAATTAGAAACAATTTGAGTAACGGGGAACCACCTGTGCCAAGAGGCGAAACACGTGTCACAGTTAGTAACACAATACGTGGAATAATCAAAGTTAATTTAAATTTTCTATTAAAATGAACTTCCACAAAGTTACCGCCGAAACCATCGAAAGGATCAAATATTAATTGAATAACTGTCTTGTAGTGCGCACCAACCCGTAATGAGTGCGCGGGGGCCTCCCAACTGCTGCGCGGCCACGCGCGCGCGCAGCTTAGAGGGAACGTTGCTTATATGAAGCGTTAAAGAGAATAGTAAAAATGACCGACATATCTCATTCTCTCCACTTCTACGCGAGCTGTACAACAAACACTTCACGCAGACGGGCCTGCAAGAATGGCTAATTACGTCTCTAGGTTCCACGTAATTAAAGCCCAAATCAAAATGATATTCCTCTTTAATCAGATAACGTCTTAATGAAAAATTATCACGTACCTCTGCGTACATACATACAATACCCGAGTGGCAGAATCCCCGCGTATCTCTCTGACAAATGTGACAATTATAATGGGCAAAACGACGTGAAATTAAAATCTCTTGTAATTATCCTTTAGTACTGCTCTGCGATTTCCATAAAGTGTTTATGGTTAATTGAAATCGTTTTATTAAGATTTTTTTAGTATGCACATCACGGTTGGATTTGCTCTAATTCTTTTGAACTAAATAAAGTATTTTTTCATATATCAGTTGCTGTTTATAAAACATTTAATATTTTTTGTTCCTCTATTATTAATATTGAACTAGCTGTAAGCCCGTTGCCCAGCAACGTGAGATTTTTGTTGCATAGTATATAATTTTATTTTATTTTATTTTATTTTATTTTATTTTATTTTATTTTATTTTATTTTATTTTATTTTATTTTATTTTATTTTATTTTATTTTATTTTATTTTATTTTATTTTATTTTATTTTATTTTATTTTATTTTATTTTATTTTATTTTATTTTATTTTATTTTATTTTATTTTATTTTATTTTATTTTATTTTATTTTATTTTATTTTATTTTATTTTGTTTTGTTTTATTTTATTTTATTTTAATCGGGGACATCTTACACTCACAAACTCAGACAAACATACGGACATTATCGGCTATTAATATATAGATTATTATTTGGTGCTTGCAGGTGAACGTGGCCGAGTCGTAACGCACTAATAATAATTATCACGTATATACTTTTATGTGCTTATTTAACATTTTTCAATGGAAAGATAAATGAACGGTTTTGCCAAATGAAAAAAATATCATGTGATAAATAATAATTACAAACTGCGCTAAAACTATAAGCGCAACCTGAACTAATCTTCAGATTATATAATACAATTGAAAAGCATGAGATCAAAAATGACCAGATCCAATTTTTACTGAACAGAAAACAACACAATTTTATTATAGGAGCATTACACAATTTTTACACAACAAATATGTTTATATTTGTACATTCATACAGATTTTGTCATTAACGACCCGGATTTTGCCTTTCGGCATCTTCAGGCGTTCAAGTGCACGGATGAACTTGAACTGACGCTTAGTAAATGAATTTTTCGTTTTTATATAATAAATAAATGTATCATTGAGTTTAAGGCCATTGCTGGCGAAAAGGATTAGCCCATGGGAATGCCCACAGATTTGAATGGTGAGTAGTTTTAAGAATTATATTTATTTTTGTTTGTCGGAAAAGGTTTTATGATTATATTTATATAGGGTTATTAAAATATGTTTAGACTGTTTTGATTATTAAGCGTCGTTAAATAATAAATTATCTATATATTAATAGCCGATAATGTCCGTTTGTTTGTAAGGTGTCCCCGATTTCACACTTTCCAGTCTCCACTTTTTTAAATAAAATAAAATAAAATAAATTAAAATTAAATAAATTAAAATAAAATTAAACTAAATAAAATTAAACACAATGCAACAAAAATCTCACTTTGCCGGGCAACGGGCTTACAGCTAGTAGTCTTTTAAACCAGTACTCTCATTTTTTCTCAATACTGGATTTGGGCGTGTTTGATACCAAAAGAGTCAGTTGTGGAACAGATTCAATTTTTTTTCTTCCGTATAATGTCTTTTCACCATCAATTAAAAAACAGTTAACAGTTTGGAAGTGATTTTTAGGATGTTTTTAAAGCTGTTATAAAATACAAATCATCACATTTGAAACATTTTAATTTTTGACAAATTGACTAAACATTTTTTGGTGACAAAATGATACAAGTATACGAGATATTTTAATAAAATTCAACATTCTGTACTATTCTGTTAACAAAATTTTGTCTTGTACAATTTCGACTAAACATCAATTTGTCCGTACCATTATTATACCTGCTCATTTTTCTCTTTTGCCAATTTTTCTGTATCATTTTTTTCAGCTACCGAAAACACTTAAAATTATTTATTTTGAAGTTTATCAATACGATGAACGAAAATTCGACAGTCCGTTGCGTATAATGTTTATAAAAAAAATATTAATTTCGTGCTGGTACCTTGACACACGTGGTGTGACTTTGGTAAAAAAATATCAAATAAAAGTCCAATATGATAAAACGGTGCACAGTTGTAGCATATTTAAATACAAACAATAATACAAGCAAAGCAATGGAAAATTAGATAATTCATTTGAATGGGTAATTTAATTTTACGCACAGAAGAGGTTGTGCATCGCTGCCCAAATGGAATAATATTTCAAAGACTTACTATTTAATGTTTACCTGCCAGCATGCACAGGTGATAATTTTCATTACTATTCCACTTCAAGTAGACAAGTATTACTAATTTATAACGTTAAGTTATTTTAAGTTACGTAGAATTTGTGGCTTATTTATAACTTATAGCACAATATTATGTTTTTTATGTGAGTGTTCTCGCAAAGACTGCTTGCTTACTGATACGATTTGTTTAGTTGTTTAATATAACTGTTGGGCAATTTGTAGTTTTTTTTATTTAACATATAAATATGAAATTATTTCTTGGACAACTTGCGTGTAGGTAATATTGATTTATCAATTGTGTGTATTTTAGGAAAACATTAGTTAAATGCGTTATAATTTTCTACATGTCGCAAAGTATTGTAAAAGTGAAGTGAGCCTAGGGATCATCCAATTCCGGACCCTTTTTGTGATCCCGGGATTTGGGATTCAAAAATTTTCCAATCCCGGGATTTATCATAAAATAGTGGAGAAGTTAGAGATTCAGGATTGAGAGAAATAATCTACAAAAAAATGTGAAAAAATATATTTTTTATATTTTTGGACAAATTTAGTAATCTTAAATATATTTCTTAGTGTGTGTAGAACAATCGTATACAATTCATTAAAATCTATTACAACGTGCAACCAAGCAAATAATACCCGCAGCGTGTAAAATAAAAAAAAATCAAGATCAAAAGACTTTAAATTCCGTAATCCCAGGATAACAAAAAGGATCTACGATTGTATGCATGCCCTAATACTTCCAAATGCTCGGATTTCCTTTAGAATTTTTTTTTATCCATGTACGCTCCCAATGTGGAGCATATGGCCTTATAATGGAGGCATCTCAACAGAAGTTTTTTTACGAGAACTGTTAGTTACTTAGTTGCTCAATCTCACTTTTTTTCAAATTGAGTGGTATGGAAAGAGGGATAAAACTAGATAGAACAGGACTATTGGTTGACTAATCGCTATTGCTACACCCAAGTTATTAAAGAATCAGAAGGATGGGAAGAGAGGAAATAATGTAAATTGACATCACAAACACCGAGTCTTCGATCACAGCTTTGAATTTAATAATTCTGAAATTCACTGTGGTCTGACCGGGAATCGAGCCCAGACCTGCGTGATCGGTAACCAACTGGGCCACACCAGGCGACAGCCTTTATGATTTTAGACTTTTTATATTAGAATTTTGAAGAATAAATGCATTACATCGACTCTAAGCAGATAAACGGGAATATTATTTAGAACCAGTAATATATTGATGCTGGTCAAACGTATCTTCAAATATATTGCAAACTTATTTCATTATGGTCATAGTGGCTATATTTATTACTCATCCAAAATTATACGTCGCGTTCTTTACGGCTTATGCGATATTACAGTGATGCTTTTCAATGTTAAACTGTCTTGATTTGAATCAAGATGATTGTTAAGATTTACCTATTTCTATTTGATAAAAAAAACTATTAATCATTATTTCACACTATTTAATCCGAAACGTTTCTGTTTGACAATCTTAAAATATCTATGATTGATATCTTCCCTGCCTACTTAAAGCATTTTACGCGTCCATAAACGCTGTTTTCTAATCCCATGATCAATTTGAAAAACTAACGTGTCAGGTCAGGTGGAAAGTTGCTTTACATTTTCATAAGCCTGATAGATAGTTTTATATATCATTTGATCTAAATACCGGAATGGTAAACAAAATTGTTTTGAAATTTAAATCGACTTGCGGTTAGTTGAGAATTTTTATTTATACTTAGAAGACTACTCTGGCAATTTTAAAGTTAACATATTCTATAAAAACCGTCAGAAGTATGTCGTCTATATTTATAAAATTATTAAAAGCGCTACGTATGTTTTATCGGTATCTATTTAAGGTAATGGCAGTTTTTAAAATATAAAATGATAATTTTACGCTCTATCGTTTGTGCAACAGGAAAACAATTCACACTTACATTTTATATCCAAAATTTAGATATTTGTTACATATCATCTATTATACAGGTTGCCTTGGATTTAACAAAGTTTGGGTTGTTATGGCAACCAACTACGATTATTTGTTAAACTGACAGTTAAAAAAAAGTGTCTGACTTCGTTGGTTTTAAGTAAGTATTCATATACATTGGACTCTTGCTTATCCAGGATAATGCTGGGGTAGACGAACAAGGATCTGAACAATCTTATATTATATTTTGTTATAAAACTTCGACAATTTCATCAGAACCCGTGACTCAGTGAAAAACAATTATGAAGAATGAATTAAACTTAACTTAAACAACAACACTAAACAACTAAACTTAAACAACACTCATCAGATCGTCGAATTATTCTTCAAATATAAACCAAACTGATTATGGCAATTTGTTTGATTATCAAGCTCTTGAAGAATATGAAGCTGGCTCAAGGGAAATTTGATAACTTTGTTATTCCACTTGTTGTGGTACAAAATATTCCACAAGTTTCGTCTATTGGAGAAGCATCATCAGACTATCATAAGATTTACGGATACACTGGCTAAAAGTGGAATAATAAAGTGATCGAATTCAATTTTATATCAGTGTTGTTTTGTTTTTTTATCAACTGCTGTGTTTAGAGATGAACAGCTGAATGAAGTTACGTCCCGTGCCCTCGTTGGGAGTAGAACTAGGAAACTAGCAATACATCATAATATAGTCAAAACAAATGTTGTTGAAACTGTTTGCATAAAAGTAAAGCAAATTCTTTTTATGTACAAAAAACCAATCAAATAACAAAAAGTCAATCAAAAATACAAATAATATATAATGTAGAAATGTGTAATTAAAATGCACGAATATTTAGATTAGTACTTTAAGCGATCACGCTATAAAACACAATTTTCCTCAAAGAAAACAACTGTTGTTAGTGTCAATATAGTTTCCTTCATTTTCCGTGGTTGGTAGACGTTTTTATTCTAGTTATAATGATGATAAATTCAACAAACCTGTCAGTGACATTTTTAATTAATTACTTTTTTACGATGCCTAGATATTTTTTTTGTCGTTTCTCATCAAACAAGTGGAAGCTAATTAAGACACGTAACTACCAACTATATATTAACTAGTCAAAAATGACAGGAAAAATAATATCAGTAATCTACTTTTGTGCATACACTGAATAGTCACTCTATAGAATAGATAATACGTAATTATTCAGTTGGAAAGCTAACATGCTATATAGTTCACAAAATTTCATGAAAGTAAAATAAAAAGAAAAATATCGATATTATTGATACATTCTTAATTGGTGGTTGATTTTTCTCACATCAAAGATTACATAAAAGTTTTATTATATTTTAAGAATCAAGTATTGAATGTCGTCTTGGTAAATAAACAGCAAATGAAATATTACAACTTTTTGGGTAAAGCCTCTAATATTGATATATTGTTACGTTTAACAATATTGCTTCGAATGTTAACATTACATGTCGTTGTTTTAATTTAAGATTTCGACTGAAGGTGCTTGGTGAAATTTCAATATTAAATTTGAATCGTTCAAATTTTCGAATTCGAATTTTCGTTCGAATTTGTTACACCCAAATACGGACAGTCATAAGCTCTTTTTCCAAGAAATTTTAGAAATCAACAGAGCACAGCTGCAAAGTCTTCCGATTTTAAATGAAATATTAAACATTCCCGCATCTCCACTTCTATACCCTATATAATCATAAAATCATATAATCATAAAACCTTTGCCGACAAACAAATACTATAATTCTTGAAACTACTTACTACTCAAATCTGTTGAGCTTACCACTAATCCTGTCCTAGCCCTGTCCTTCTATCCCTAATCTCTTTGGAAAAAGAGAGGTTGAGCAACTGAGTAACAAGCAGTTCTCGTAGAAACACTTCTGTTGAGATAAACTCCATTAGGAGTCCATATGCTCCACATTGGGAGCGGACATGGTTAAAAAAAAAAAAAAAACGTTGTGGCGCAAAAAAAAAATTTCCTTTCAAAGTTGCACAGCCAATGTATTTTGCGCACATTACCTTCGGAAAATTAGAGGGAACATTGCCTCAGATATAAAATAATATTTTTAGAACTAAATAATTTGTTATTTTTAAGTTACTTTAATTACTAAGCCTATAAATACATACGTGCGTTTCTGTATAGAAATTTAGTAGGTTTATTTTAATCAAGGCAATAGAAATTCTGCATGACGAGAAATGTGGTTTCCGCCGTAATGAGTTAGTATGTTGTGTTACACAACACATCGGATTTCAATACATTAAAAGGAAATCCAAAGCAAAACAACATCTTAGCGGGGACTGTTTGCGCCTTACATCATATTCCGTAATCTGATAATAGTGATAATCCACGGCTTGCGCGATCGACAAAGCAACGAACTGTGGCATTGAATAATTAAAGTAATTCACATGCTGTGCTCCTCGATCCAGTGGCGTAACTAATATCACTATGAATTCGCCGATGGGCAATTGTGGGGTTATAATGCAAAACGTACTATTTCCAAAACTCAAACTTTTCAGTAGAGTCAAATATTATAACGAACAACACAAACAAATAACATTTGCATAAAAATATGATTTCCAATTTGAAAACGACAGTCTTATAGACATTTTATATTAAAACTAATACGATCAGTCAATTTCTTAGGCCTGAATTACCCTATCTGCATACCTAACTCAATATCGCTCATTTTGGAAATAGTACGTTTTTCATTATAACTACACAATTGTAAATTTGACGGTAATTAAGAGTTTTAATAAATTATTCCCATAAATAATGTAAAACAATATTTTAGTTTTTGTTATCCATGTGCGCTCCTAATGTGGAGCATATGGCTTTCTAATGGAGGTGTCTCAATAGAAGTTTTTCTACGAGAACTGTTGTTACTCAGTCGCTCAACCTCTCTTTTTTTAAAAGAGAGTAGTAGTGAAAGTAGGATAAGGTTTGTGATAGGATTCGTGGTTGACTAATCGCTTCCGCTACACCCAACTATCAAAGGATAGGAAAAGGTGCGAGGGAATTTATAGACATCACAAACATCCATGCCGTAGAACAGAAATTGATAAATCGATCTAAAAATTGCTGTTCATACTGAGACTCGAACCGGTGAGATCTGGCACGGAAGCCAACAACGTTTACCGCTGCGCCATAGGACACGACAATTTAGTCCCGATATTATAGTTACGTATTTATTAAGAGTAACTTTTAGAACTAAAATACTTTGATACTTTTTCACCATATTGTAATGGAGTTCTACTAAGTAAATTCCAATTGAAACAAACAAATATTCTCTCTTTGAAGATTTCCACTGACAATACTTGATGGAAAGGCATTATGAGTATTATATAGCATTTTCAAATGATGCTTTTAGAAGGTGTATGGTATTATTTATTGATTTGGCATTTACTTGGTAGAACTCGAAATTTACAGTTCTACTGTGAATGGTATCATTTTTTCTTAATTAAAATACGTATTAGGAATAATATTGTTTGTAATTTACTTATCGGGTCTTCATTACCTTTTTTACACGATTTTCCATATCAGTTTTTTTTTTAAAATAACACGTTTTTTAAATGAAAAAACCAAATCTTCAAATTTAAAAATTACATTACTTTTTTACACGATTTGTTGTGGAACGTATCTACCGTGTAAAAAAGAGTTATTTTTGTATTATACTTACAAAAAAAATGTGTCAGCCACTGGCTGGAGGCAGTTCACCCCTAAATGGAGTGCAAGGTAAATTAAGCCCCCTCCCCCTCACAAAGGCGCGAACGTGAATCGCTAAGCATCCGGTGCTGGTATTTGCCTCTAGGCTGTTTTACAACTCCATGACGTAAGAAAGGAAAACACCACCAACCCCAGCATAGGAAGAGTTTCGTTTCAAATCTGCCTAATTAAAATAAACGCTCTCAACTTTACAGTTCCTCGGTTTTATCTTAATTAAATTATTATTTCATTCATCTACTGCCTTTTTTTTCTTTCTACATATATGTCTACGGTGTGAAGCTTACAAGAATGTCTACTTCCAAAAGTTTTTTGGATTAGTTAGAACTTTGACAACTCGGACAAGGTCCTACATTTAGCTTAACGTCTTTGGTGATACTTCTAGCCAGGGCATTCAACCCATGGATCCCAGTAGGGCTTCCAAACCGGTTTAAACCGATTTATCGCATGTTTTGAAAAAACCGAAAACCGGTTTATTTCACTCGGTTAACCGCATTTTATCAAAAATACTCTTTTCTTATTTTTCATTTTTTTTTTCAAAAAGAAATATCTTTTACAATGAATTTACTGCGTAAAAGCGGAAACAATTTACATTACATGCATATGAATTTTATAAAAAAATCTACTTGTATCTAAGTTGTCCATGTTGTGAACAGAAATGACTTTTCCAAATAATTAAATATGTTTTATAGTATATAAATATAATTATTGTAGTGCTTGTTATTCTCAATTATGAGTTTTATTATCAAGCTCTATTTTTTTTTATTTGACATGTTACCATAAAATATTTTTCCACATTTGATTGTCATTGCTGTATATATATTTATATATATGTATATAATGCCTTCTGTATTCCATCTATAAGATAAATATCGATTTTCCATTAAAATTGGAGCATTTTTGACAAATATTTTTAAAAATCTACAAAAATTTTTTTTTTTGCATACCTTCCTAATCTAAATACGTTATATTTCGGTTTAAACCGGTTAACCAGTTTTATTTCTAGAAAAAAACCGAAAACCGGTTAGTCGAAAAGTCCGGTTAATTGGAAGCCCTAGATCCCAGTACTGACCATTTAACATAATCTCGTGTATAAATTGGTATTCGGGATTTAGAAACTTTCGCTCAGCAATTTTGAAATCCTGGAAATTTTATGTAGATTTCAAAATCCCAGGAATTTACGGATTTCCCAAAATTATCACCGTGGGAGCTTTTGTTCTTTGATTTCTTCCAAGAATTTCATATTCAAAATCCAAAGAATTTACAGGTTTTCCCAAAATTATCTTGGGAAAATTATCTTTCAGCTCTTCTAGTATGCCACTCTCTAATTTTCTCAATCCCGAAAACACAGGGTAAGTACTGTCACAGTCCGGGATTTTGGCATCACACAATTAGACGAGATTCCGGATTTGGAGGCCTTACTTCCAGCGAATGACATTACGAGTACCAACTGAGCTCTCTGTTGCTTTTTAAAAATATATTTCAGACATACCTTTGATTTATTTTGAAACTTATTACGTCAATCATCTACCAGCCTTTTTTTCAGTATATGGCTATGATACGACACCTGAAAGAAGCCTATATTCCGCCAGTTTTTTTGATTACTTCAAACTTCAGCGGTACAGTAACTCAAGTTAGAAAATATGTATTTTTAATTTAATAACAGTATTTTTTACCGCGTTGCAAATTTTACCAATCAGTAGAACAATTGAATCTTTGCAATGTTATGTTGAACTAATTTTCGTAAAATTGATCATATTCGAGGTATTTTCGCGTTGACGACGATATATTTTTACAGTTTGCGTTATGTTTCATCGCTTTGCATAACAAATTCAACTAAGTACAAGAACGAAAGAATCAGAATCATTAACATCTTGACAAAGCAACTAGCAATAATACTATTCTTAAAATTGTCTTTTACATTTTGATTATTCTGTCAGCAAAAAGGTGTCAGTTTACACGAATAAATAATCCTAAATAATTCCTCTACAAAGGTGTAGAATTACAGAATCAAACAAGCTCATTCAATTCTGCACTATTTTAGTTTATGATGAAGCAATAGTTGTGATTCGGTGAAATGTTGAATGGGTTACTTGAAACGTTTTGATTAATATTCAAAGACTTCCTTTAACATATAAAACAATGAATATTGTAGGTATAGTTATTGCAAAGACATGTTTGAAGCGGTACAAGCATTCTAAATAATATATTGACATTTCGATCAAGACAAAGTGTGTAGTTTACAGTGTTTATAATGAACGTGAAATTGGAGTACAGTCGTTATTACTTTGTTTGTTCATATTAATATTAATTGTAACGTAATTAATTGCAGTAAGTGACTTAATGAAAATTTTAATAATAATTGATAAAAATACACCATTCAAATATATTTGTTTGCGATCAGCATCATTTATTTGTACGAGTTATTCAAAATTTTAATTATAGTCAATTAAGTGTCATTTTTTCATATTTGGTATCTTTATCTGTAAATTTATATTACCAATTGTTTGTTACATCATTAAAAGCGAACATATGCTCCAAATGGTGAGCGAATATGGTCAAAGAAGAAGAATTATACGTCACAATATATTGATTCTAGAAATTAGTAAAAATATTTCTCATTTTTAGAAAATAGACAGTAAAAAAATATAAATGTTAAAAAATAGGTAAAAATAATGTTTTAGTTGGATTGGCAATTGTTAGAACTCGGAGAACGTATAACGTTTTCACACAAATTATATAAAATTCAGCGGATAAGTATTGAAAACACTACTTTTGAAGATGGCGTGATATCAAAATAGCTTTTAGCAATATTTTACAGGATTAAATAGTAACATATTTTTTAATTTAAGACAACTAACTGTATAATTATAAGAATTGATAAATGGTTTTTTGAAACAGCTGAAAACATTGATTTAATTTATGTTTATGCTTTGCATATTATTTTCCTCGTGAATCACCCTTGAAGCGAAATACACATTATAACCGTGAAATAACCTTATTCCTGGAAAACGAAAATACCCTTATTCCAGGAGCAAATAGAATACATCCACCGCTGCGCGCTTATTTCTTGGAATTTCGATTTCGCAATGAAAGGTTTCCCGGAAATTTTCTCTGATGTTGAAAATGTATCCTTTTTAACGCGAAAATGCCTTCCACGCAGCTGAGGCATGAATTAGTCTGATTATAAATAAATGTTTTTCTTATACTAGGATAAGAATATGTTTGAAAGCTTTATGGATGCATACTTTAAAAGCTTTATGGATAGTTCCAATTTTGTAAAATATCGTTTCGTTATAGGTCAAAATCGCAAATAAAGTATAATAATATTTTTTCATTTAATAGACAATTTTATTCATATTTTATCCTCGAGAGAAAATCCAAAATAACTGTGCTTACAATAAAAATAAACTAAAATACATATAGATAACATATATTTTTTAACGATATACATAAATTTTAAAAAAAATGTAATTATTTATGAAATCATTGATTGAAATTGAAATTGAAATTACTCCATACTGTAGAAATTCATTATACTAAGACTCTAGAATAGCAATAGTTCACTATTGATGTGTTCACTGTCAATACTTAATGAAAAGGCGTTGTATTTAAAAAAAAATACAGTCATTTAATAAATCCACATTTATTTTATATGTTCAGGACATGTTTCGCTCATCACGAGCATAATCAAATGATGATTCACTGTCAATAATACACTTTTAATACAATTTCAAATACACTTTTTTAATCATTCCACATTTATTTTGTATGATTGGGACCGGTTTCGCTCATGACGAGCATTATCAACCAGGGCTGTGGAGTCGTTTAAAACTAAAACGACTTCGACTCCGACTCCGACTGCGAAGAAATTTTTCAAAAATTTCATTTTAGCTTATATATATCTGTATTTCATCAGATCATTTTTAGTCAGCCAAGCATGAAATGTCAACACTAATTTGCACAAGCCTATTTTGTTTGAATACACATCATTAAAAATATTTTTCAAAAAAAAATTCGAGCCGTTAATTTTTCACGACTACGACTCCGACTCCGGCCAAAATACCGCGACTCCGACTCCACAGCCCTGTTATCAACCGATGAAAATGTTCTTGATGAACGAAACTCGGTCCGATAAAAATATTTTTAATCCTCTTTTTTTTCTTTTAAACCATGTCCGCTCCCAATATGGAGCATATGGACTCCTAATGGAGTTTATCTCAACAGAAGTGTTTTCTACGAGAACTGTTTGTTACTCAGTTGCTCAACCTCTCTTTTTACATAGAGAGTAGGGATAGAAGGATAGGGCTAGGACAGGATTAGTGGTAAGCTAATTGCTCTCGATACGCCCCGTTCATATGATAGGATGGGTGAGAGGGGGGAATTCAAGACATCACATATATCCATGCCTTCGAACAGAAATTCATAAATTGATTGAAAAATCAATTTATAAAACTGTCCGTACCGGGATTTGAACCCGGGCCCTCTGTCGCCGAAGCCAACACCGTTGACCACTCGACCACACAGTAAAATATTTTTTTGCAAATATTGATAAGAAACATTAAAATGCCGGGGGAAAAGGGTGCCGGAACGCCGTTCCACCGCGTTACATGGGAAAACAAAACACTTAATAAAGATAATTGAATCGTGAGCTATGGAATATAATGACGTCATAATACCGCGTTCATGCCGTGTTGGCGGTCTTTCAAGTACATATATTATTTCCAGTCTCATTTGATTAAAATGAGGGCATTTCGCAACCTTATATTTTAGATTTGTGAGGGCGGGCGTTAGAATTGTACCTTCAACGTCCCAATCGCAATTGATTAATTTGATTTGACTCAATACTAAATGCACATAACCCTTCATATACGCCATGGTTAATAAAAAATAAATAAATCAATTAAATTTGTATTTGATAATTATTTTATTGCACAAGTGATAGCTTTTTTTTAACAAAACATCTTCAGGACATTTTTATTTTTATTCATGTCCGCTCACAATGTGGAGCATATGGCCTCCTAATGGAGGTATCTCAACATAAGTTTTTTTACGAAAACTGTTTGTTACTCAGTAACTCAACATCTCTTTTTTTTCAAATAGAGTAGTAGGAATATAATAATAAGGCTAGGACAGGACTAGTAATGAGCTAATTGCTCTTGCTACGCCCAGTTATTAAAGGATAGGAAAGGGTGGGAAGGAATTTTTAGACATCACAAACAGAACAGAAATCGATAAATCGATTGTAAAAATTCTGTTCATACTGGGACTCGAATCCGTGAGATCCGGTACGGAAGCCCACAACGCTAACCGCTGACCCAATAGAGTTTCTATTGTCAAAACATTGATCTAAATTGAGTGTATACTGTGAGTATTATTTGTAAGGAATGACGTGAAAGAATGGAAAATTTTCAATGAATTCATAAAATATGTGACTGATTATTTTCAGATCCGGCTCGTGTCGTGTGCAAAGCGTGCGGTGCACACATGCGCACAGAGGCCACACTAATAGTTTTGTACTAACCACTTATTTAGCTCTAGTTTTGCGAGGCGCCAAAGTCGCCTCTCACACAGGAAAAGAAATCCTCGATTCGGCCCTGTTTATTTGTTTCATTATGCTTATTTATTTAATTTGTGCGTGATTTTATTTGTTGAAAACACATGTTTTATTTAATACAGTCATTGTAAAAACTTGTTTATAAATAATCAAATGACAATATTTTTTATTATGCAAATCAAAACAAAAAAAACACAGCTTTTTATATCAAGCATAAAAAATTATGCCGCGCTTTTGTTGGATTGGCCCGCGCAGCTAACCTCGCGTCTTAGAGGTAAAATTAATGTTGATATAATAAAAAGTAAGCTTGTATTGTTGCCATGTTCGCAAGAAGAGGGTTAACAAATTATGTAATCAAATCGCAGTCGTGAAACGTCGGGGATAACCTTGTAACATTAAATTCCTAGAAAACAAATCGCTTACAACTAGATGAAAACAATAAGCAACTATACAAGGGGGTCACCAGTAACAGGCTACTTATTGCATTTTACGATACGGCTTAATCGATAGTTATAATGTGGCGAGAAGTGTACATACTTTGGATATCTTATAACAGTGATGCACAAACCGCGGCCCTTTTTGAATTTTGTGGCGGCCCTTAAATCTCTTTTTCAAACATTTATTTAATAAATGTAAGCATGCTTTTTCTTCCATGATGGAGACTAAATCGGTCTATAGAAACAGGCTTACAAAAATTATGTCAAATTAAAAAAAAAGTTAAAAATTAACTAAGACCAAGAACGCATTGACTTATGAATTGCATAGAAATGAAACATAAATATTTCACAACGAAACGATTTTTATTAAGCAAGTACATACTCATAATCCTTTTTTTTGTATGGCTTATTTATTTTCGAAATAACACGGTCAAAATAATATAATATTCAACTCATTTATCTAAATTCACTTAATCTTTTTTACACGGTTTTAAAGGTGTTTTACATAACACGTACATATGTTCTGTATAAAAAAGGATTGAGCGTACTTTAGATCATTTTTTTCTTTGCGGCCCATACCCACGATAATTTGTTTTATGCGGCCCGCTAGAAGGTAAAGGTTGTGCATCACTGTCTTATAACAAAGGTGATATTAACAATGCAACATGTTTAGTGTCAGACAGTTACGAGCGGCACAAAGAAAAGTTAACATTGTCATCTGTTTTGAATTAAGACAATACAAGTCAATCAAAAAAAAAGTATTTTTTTGTTGTTGTTTTCAACCGTGCTTTTTAGAGCAGATGTGCATGATCTTCTTCTTCTTTGGCCATGTTCGCTCCCTATGTGGAGCATATGGCCGCCAAGCGGCACCTCCATGTTTCCCTGTCTCCCGCCAATAGCTTTGCTTCCTCCCATGACATGCCAGCATCCCTCAGTTCCGCCGAGTACATCCTATAGATAGTGCCCGACGGACGTCCAGGACGCCAGAATCTCACCGGTCGAAAGAAGAGGCAGGCAGGATTGAGGCTTTCCGGAGGCATCCGCAGCACGTGACCCAGCCAGTTCCAACGTCTCTCCATAACCACTGACGTGACGGGACGCTGTCTTGTACGCTCCCTTATCTCTGAGTTCCTCACAAAATCAAACCATCTCACCCCCATTATCCCGAGAACAGATGCTTGCGTCGGATAATGGGGGTGTGCATAATCTACGGCCCTCCAAAGAATTTTTCTCATTTTTTTTTAACCATGTCTGTTCTCAATGTGGAGCATATGATCTAATTATGAAGTTTATCTTAACCGAAGAGTTTCTACGAAAACTACTCGTTACCCCCTTTTTTTTAGATAACGTTGTTAGACTTTAAGCCCTCGAATTTTTTAACCCTAGAATTTATTTAAAAGTATAGTCCCGTAACTTACTTCCAAGTCTTGATATACCAACATAGTATTTTGTTTTAAATTACATGACATCACACCAGATACTTAAGTAGTAATGTAGTCTTTAATACGCTCTCATAATAATGAAATGTATTTTTTCTGATATGACTTGCACAAAGCGCAACCTTTTGAAAAAAAATGTCGTGGAAAACTAACGCTTGCATAATTGAATGATATGAAAACAATGATTTAAAAATTGAATACAATTGCACTGCAAACGGCACGAGTGGTACAGCACGTATTTTTATTCTTGAAAATACTAATTGAAGTTGATATCGAAGTAAACATTAATACAATTCTCACTGATAAACATTATACATTAGCCTTGAGAAACTTTGTATAAGTCTGTGGGTCGCAATAAGTGTCATTTTGGACAGCACGACGTCTTGGTCTTATCAGTTGCTTAATATTTTTTTGTTCAGAGAGATTAAAGATGTACTCAAATCGCAACCCATGAACTGTAAGATTATATATAAGTGTAGATTTTTAACGAAACAAAAATAGCAATAAATACCATAAATGGAACTTGGAAGACTATTTAATTGTAACTATGGTGTCGTAAAAAATCTACACATAGAACTTTGTGGTTCTCAAATCGCGGAATACACCTATCCCTCGATTTACACAGTAGATAGAACGTGTTAATCGAAATTGTATATTTTTTAATGTAAAACCGTGTAAATCGAAAAGTACACGAAAAACGCACAATTTGGGTGTTTTCTAAAATACATAAAAAACAAAATTATTAAAAAGTATAAACATATGTATTCTTTTATTAATTAAATACAGGTAAAGCTTATAGAGTAATAAAAAAATGAAATCCAAAAGATTCATTAAAAAAAATATTGCAACGGTTGGTGGAGTTTTTATCATTCATCACTATCACAAATCATTGTGACTTGACTTGATGACTTGCTGTGAAAGTATGCTTCTTTTCAGATGAAGAAGAGGAAGAGGATCTTCTATTTAATTTTTTCATAAATCCGCAATGCTTTATTTGTAATAGCATTGGTATCAATTGGCATCCGTTTTTGAGTTTGGTCCTCTATCCAAATCATTAATGCCTTCTCCATGTTTTCCATTGCAATATCTCTGATATATGAAGTTGTGCTCGTACTCGTAGTGCCAGCTGCTACACTATTTCTAATTGAGTTTTCATTTTTTCTAATGATTCTTATTGTAGCTTCATTCATGCTATATAATCTAGCAACATGTATAACTCTTTCTCCGTTTTGTAAAAGATCCAATATTTTTATTTTTTTGCTAACGAAATAACTTTTCTTTTTACTTCTTCCGACATAATAAGGCTACAAATATTATTCAAGATATAAAACACGTAATTAAAAATTATGTACTCGTTTTTTACTTGCGAATATGAAGATTTTTTTTTTTAAACCGTGTAAAAGCGAAAACGTGTAAAAAAAAGTACCGTGTAAATCAAGGGATAGGTGTACTTATTTTTCGAGATAACACTTTATTTCCGTATACTGTGCAGGGCGGTGGAGTCGGAGTTGGAGTCGTGGAGAAAAATAAGTTACTTTACAGATATTGAAGAACTATTATTCTATTCATCATATTGATAGGTGAAATTTACTGCAATTATTCTACCGACTAGAATGTTAGTGAAATGGAAATGTTTGAAAAAATCAATCCGTAGATGGAGTCGTCTTTTTTTACCCGACTCCACAGCTCTGATAGTGTAAGTATATTGATCAAACAATAGGTCTATATACAAAGACATGGATTTCAGTGTAATATATGTACATCCCCTCCTACCTATCTGACCCTAAGAATAGGGAGTAGCGAGAACGATTAACTTAATTTAAAAGTATTTTCCAAATTACATATTTCTTTCCTTCTCTTCAAGCTGACTTACAATCAGTCCTCGTGCAAAAAGTTGGGAGCGCAAAAAATATCAAAGATTTTTTTTTTTGATGACTTCAATAAGTATTATTCGTAAACCGACTATCTGAATTGTATATATTTTGGATCATTTAAGATTTCGACTGAAGGTGCTTGGTGGTACTTCAATATTAAATTTGAACCGTTCAAATTATGTACATTCACACAAATTTTGTCACTAACGAACCGGGTTTCGCCTTTCGGCATCTTCAGGTGTTTGAGTGCACGGATGAACTGACGCTTAGTAAATGAATGTTTCGTGTTTATATAAGAAATAAATGTACCATTGAGTTTAAAGTCATTTCCGCCAGCAATGTGAAACCAAATTTGTGTGAATGTACATAGTTTGAACGATTCAATTATTTTATTTTGGATCAATTACGATTTCAAAAGTAAACTTTTACTAATGTTGAAAATGTTTATTTCTATTATTAATCATACTCTTTTTATTGTATACTATTCAACGACATGGTATTCAGTAGGAATGCACAGGTAAAACAGTATCTTTATCACGTGATCATTAAATGACGTTGTCCAGTAAAAAATAAACATACTAAACTACTTTTTACCAACGTATAAAAATGATAAATTCCTGTCATAAAAAAGTGGCGGCCATCTTTTTTTTTTGAAACGCATTCTTCAAATATTTGAAAATAAATAAAAGCAATAAAAGAAGCCAAGCTGAATTATATTCAGTAGACAAATTCATCCTTAGCTAATTATGATAATTAACCCAGTTACAGTAACGGGTCAGTTTTATATAATGTAAAAATCTAAAATAAGTTTTTCATCGGAAATATATTATATTGTTTTGTTTTATCGTGTATCCTGCGGAGAAGTTCTCAAATTTATTTGGACCTAATTTATCAACATTAATACTCGATACGATTTTTGTATTTAGTTTTAACGGTTGTTATAACGTACTCTTAATATCTGTAGATATTTTCACTGTCATTATAATCGATCTTTTATGATTTATTCGACCAATAAAAAGGCATAGTCTGGGTGGGGAACCTTTTCATTTCTTAAGGCCACATTCATTTATCTGAGTCAACATAAGGCTGCAGTAAAAAAAACATTGAAACTCTTGCGAATATTTTTTTGATAAAAGTGAATATTTTGATCGATTTAAAAGGGCGTATCAGAGTAGCCAAGTGGCCAAATGCGGCCGCAGGTTCCCCTTCACTGGGCTAAGCTAGAAAAATCTTTTTTTTTAAATAAAAAAAATGGAAGAAATAACCAAAATGCTGCAAATCGTTGGAATTTGGTAGATTTGGTAGCAACATTAAACATCGCCGCAATTATTAAATTTAAGTTAACCAACCGTTAAAACAAAATACAAAAATTATGTCAAGTATTAGATACTTCTCTTAATAAGTGTTTTGTTCCTAATTAATTTAAGAATAGCCCCTGCTGGAACCATTATCAACATAACCAACTAATCAACAATACACCAATAAGAAATCTATTATTGTACATTATTAAACCTATCAAATAAAATATTTAATTGTCATTTTTTAATTAATCTTTTACTATCAACATTTAAAATCCTGGTATTCCGTGACTTGTGTATTTACTTCCCGCTATGCCGGGAACCACAAAATACTGGAAAATGTAAAAACGCCAGTTGCAAGGAATTTGACTAACTTTAATTTGTGTGAATGTAAAGAAAAAAAATCGTTTAAAAGAGCAATTTAATTTTATTATTTTAGAACAATAATTTTAGTATGTTCAAGATGGATTTTTTTTTATCAAAAAAGCATCTTCAACCGGCAAACTTATTGCATAGCATGTTTTGTAAATGTCTTTTTAAGCGAAGTTTTTTACGCGATTACTAGGGTAAGAAAAATTCTCGTGTCTGGATTTTTTTTTAGCTCACCGACGAATTTTAAAATCTCTAAAACCTATAGTTATTTGTCGATTTCTCCAAAATTTCCCCGTTTTTCTTTTAGCTCTTCCAAATCCAAAATCCTATAAATTGTCGAGATTTGATAAAAATTTCTCAATTCCGAAATTCCGGGATCTCGACCGTACCAATCCCGGGATTGGAGACCCTAGAGATAACCATTGGTGGATTAATTACTCTATGAACGAATGAGGCGCGCACTTGAGGCCTCCGAACGTTAGAGTCTCAAAAATGGCGTATATTATATAACACATTTACTTTTTGTTCAGATTTTTATATATTTTATTATTTTTCATGGAATTTTCTGACGTTTTAATGCTATCCGAAAAACAGGGCCTAAAAAAATGTGGTCATGTTTGATCTCTGCCAACTCAATAGTTTGATGAATTATGTATTTGACAGAGTTTTCCAATTTAAAAGCCAATTTAAGTTATTGCTTACCGCCGAGAATCCAGTTTTAAAAGGTTAAGTCTCCAAGATGTAGGCACTAGAGTAAACTTTTTCTACTTGTTTAAAATCAACTCTGAAAGTCTTGTAAATCAATTGTGATTTATAGTTTGGTCTCTGAAGTATATGATACGTTTTCTAAAGCCTTCGAAAACGTGGAAAACCTTTTTCTGGTCTCAGGCGACCAAGTTACTTTGAATAAGGAGAACGGTCGACTAAGGATAAACCAAGGTTGCTTGAGGAGGCAGTTCTATTGTAAGAAACACAGGTATGTACTTAAAAGAACACTTTTTGCCATAGACATACAACTTGGACAGTATATCGAGGGTGGAGAGCTAAAAGGGGGCAAGGTATGTTACACGTTTTGAGATAGCAACATCTAAAAAATATCGAGTTCAAAGTTATCTAATATATAAAAATGAATGTTTGTTTGTTCGTATTTTATGCGTTGCCACACCGCTCATCCGATTGCAATAAAACTTTGACACACTTTTTGCTTGCACTTTCTGGAAGGTTATAGGCATATTAAAATTAACTTACAGTAGGTCTTATATAAAAATCAATGTTTGTATGTCTACTATACAGTTCACGTTGACAACGTATGCTTGCACTTGCACGAAGGTTATAGTACAATTAACTTACAGTAGGTGGCGCGTGTGTCTTACCATAGACAATCATGAAACACAATTAAAACACAAACAATTTCCTTCTTTGAGTGGCATTGCAACGCTTGCCGAGTACCGGTTAGTTATATATAAAAATCAATGTTTGTTCGACTGCCATACAGCTCATTTTGACAAAGTATGCTTGCACTTGCATGAAGTTATAGTACAATTAAATTACAGTATGTGGCGCGCGTCTCATACCATAGAAAATCGGCAGCAAACGTCAAACAGACAGAAAAAAAACATGTACTTCAATAAACACAATTACAGCACAAAAACTTTTTTTCTTTGAGTGGAATTGCAACGCTTGCCAGGAACCGGCTAGTATTTTATAAAATGAAATTGATTGTGACATTACCAACCTTATTTGTTGTTAATATGCTAAGAATAATGTTAGAATTTGTGTTTAGTGTAAATATTCAAATAACAGTTGAACATTGCGTAAGCTGTACGTTTGATATGCTAAATCTGAAAAGCTCGATCTCGTATTGATAAAGTTCATTCTTCCTTGTTTAATAGAAATTTGCAGGGACTTTAGTGGAGCGCTCAAATCGCTTGGAAATAATAGTTCTTCGATATTTTGAGAAACTTTTCGCTACCATTAAAACTGAATACCAAATGAGGAAGACGGGTTCGTTTTACTAGCAATTGTAGCTTGTATACTCCACAAGTGACTTGATCAGACAAGACAATTATTATATTTAATATTAATTGAGGAGAAAACATTCAAAAAGTGATTTCTCAAACAAATACTGAGCTTGGGCAATGATGATTTGAGTGTTGGAGAAATCAAGGTTGGCTAGAATGTGTTATAATAGATTATATAAAAGCATTGATCATTGAACAATTGATATTATGCTGGTTCTGAAACTAAGAAATTAACGTTTTTGAGCTCTCGTCCTGTCAATAGTATGGTAATTATAAAGCAATATATTGATTTCGTATACACGGATTATATTTTCATTTCAATAGTAGAAGCTTCAGGTTTTTATAGCCTTTTTGTCCATTTTAGCAATTTCTTACATTGTTTTAACCTGCAACCCATACACGACAAAATATTTAGCTCTAACCATGTCTGCTCCCAATGTGGAGCATATGGCCTCAATCTTAACAGATGTTTTTTCAACGAGAACTATTCCTGCTAATACCTACACCCGGTTATCAAAGAATCAGAAAGATGAGAGGAGAGGAAATAATGTGAATTGATATCACAATCACCCAGTCTTAGATCACAACATTGAATTGAATATTTTTCGAATTCACTGTGATCTTACCGCGAATCGAACCCAGACCTGCGTGATCGGTGGAGCAAACTCCAACCAACTGGGCCACAGCAGGCGACTGACCGTATAATATTTTTACTCTGACTATTCATATTTTTATTCTGACCAAAAAATGATTTTAATTCTGACCATTTAATTTGTTGCCATAATTATATATATATATGAACTATTGTTTTTCATTTCATCATTGGGTATTTAAATCCTAATCCTAAAGAAACTATAAATGAAATTTAAAACTAAGGACTATTCTTTACTTGATTTCCTAAAAAGAACAAATTACTCTTATTTTAATGCAGAAGAACTCGCACATATCGGTGAAAAGAAATAAAAGAGTTGGGACAGAGATGTTATTGATAAAAGCTCTCAATTGTCGGACACGGTGTATAGAATAATTAAACTTGATCCAGCAGAAATCACAGTGTAAAATCGGCTTTCTTAGAAGCTAAGTCGAACGCATTATATACTTCAGAGTGAATAATAAAAGAAAAAGAAGAAAAAAAAGCATTATTGAACGATTGTTATAACGCTGTTTTTCAAGATTTTACAAAATGGCTAAAACCCATAACTTGAATATCTTTTGATCCGTAAACTGTTGTAGCGCTATACAGCACTTGAACTAGGGATTGTTATCCCGAGCAAATATATAGATACCGGAACAACGGCATTTGTTATATGTAAAATACCGGTTTTACAAATACTCAAACCGGTATTAAAAAAAAAATTAGGAACGCGAAAACGGTAAATTACCTTAGTCATAACATAAGTATAAAATACTTATTTTCAGTTGAGTATATTTAGGTTAAATTCAGTTAAGAAAAACATAAAATTTCTCTGTACTTACTTCTATTTTTATTCATCAATATCAGAACCAATTTCGCTCATGGCGAGCATTATCAACTGATAAAAAATATAATTTAACAGGAACCACGTATTATTGAACTAAAAACCGTGACACGTGTCTCGCCTTTTTCAGAGGCATCCTCAGACAATCTTAATTTCACAAATGCTTGTGGCGATACACGTGTCATAGTTTGTAGCACAATGCGTGGAATAATCCAAGTTATTTTTAAATTTCATATTATAATGAACTTCCACAAAGTTACTGCTGAATCCATTGAAAGTGTTGTAATTTATCAGTGAAGAAATTGAAATATTTAGTAAGAAACAATTGGCATTCATTGAATACATAACAATTTTTACAGGAGACACAATAAACGTTTTTTGATGATTTTGAACCAAAGGCAAATTATGCAATATATGTACACATCTTTGGGGTTCTTGGAGACTGATAAACTGGTTTTTAATTGACATTATCTGATATTAATTTAATATTTTTATTATAAAAAAGCTTTTTTCCTGATCGCAATTTTCACATGCCCTTCTTTTTTCAAACCTAAAAAGCTAAATTTAAATACTAATTTGGCATTTTCCACATAAGCACTTTTGAGATAATGTGTATCAAATTGTATACATAGTGATTATCGAAACTGAAGGTTACGTCATTTTTCCTTTCCACACTTGAATTATTATAACAATTCCATTTATATTTAGTATCAAAATACCATGTATATATTATAGAAGCTATGTAATTATATGATCAATTTCACGTAACTCAACCACGACGAAAGATTATTTCACGATATATTGTATCCATAATAATTTGCGCTGTTTATTATGTCGGGTACGAGAAGATAATCTTATTTTATGTTTATACCGCAGAAGTCATGAAATAAATTCTGGAAATTATTCAAATATGTATTGCGAAATTTGTATTCGTCGTGCAATATTATTTGTCATCTCGACACAGTAGCAAGTCGAGAACTAAGCTACCCAAGTCAAAACTTAATAGGTTACATGAAACTTAATTAGAGGCTCCAAGGAATCGTCTGATGTTATTAGGTGACGTCATGCATGGACGAAATTATCGTCAAAAATAATAGACCGAGCTTCAGAGCTTTCGATGTCTTTTAATAGTATACATAATAATTACAATAATATTTTTTATGGCAAGTATTTTGAAATAAATACAGGTGGACCTCCATTTTAGCACACAATTGGTTCCTGAAAATGTGTACGAATGTTAAATGTTTGAAAGTAGAAGGATGTAAAAAAAAACATCAAAAATTGTCCTTTAAAATTTATATTTATCAAAATTTACTTATTTGTTTGATAAAAAATATATTTTTTTAATAAACTTACCAAGAGTTAGTTTTATTTTACTCTATTTTTTTTCTTCATAAAGAGTTTCTGTAACATGCGGTGCGTTAAGGTCTTGATTTTTTTTCTGGTTCTTCTTCCTCACTTTCGTTTGTGCGAAATAGCGAATTGTTCGAAAGTAGAATGTGCGAAAGTAGAGGTCCGCCTGTATTTCAATTAGCATTTTCACTGTGCTTAAGTTTTATTTTTATTTGAAACGAGATAATTGATATGAATATTCAATATCAATGTTATTTTATAAATATGTTAGGCAAACTATATAGGTAGATACATTGTTATTAACTTGATAATGGTACTGAGTGAGGTACGTTCGCTGAGATCGCCCCTTCCAAACCGACAAGGACAAGAAGTTTCAATCGCACTGTATATGGTATTTTTGGAAGAGACACACAAAAGGGAACAAAGAGCCGCAGTTTTCCGACCACCGGCTTAGCATATTCATATATCTATAACTTTTGTATTTGACTGGGAGTGTCTTAGGAACAACTTGGTGGCGTGCGCTTAAGTGTGCAGAAAATCAATCCCGCAAGATAAACGAAAAGCTTATATGCGTTAAGATCTATCGTATCACAACACTTCCATAATTGAAAGAAAATGAATCCTTCTAGCAAAACAAAAACACGTTTTTTTAGATGATACAGTTGGGCATAACGTGTTCAACAAATTACATTTAAAACAGTCAGCATACTTTATGAGTTGACTTGTTAAAATATTAAAATACAGAATACTTTAAGCGTATTCCCGTTAATTATAACGTAAATTTACGATTCATTAATCATTTGCATTTTATTCTACGCCGAAAGATCTAACAACTAGATATAATAATTTAAGAAAAACGACACCGAAATTCATTTCAAAATGTAAATAAATGAACAATATTACTAAACGAGAAAATAATACTCGCTCGTTTATTTCTAGCTTGTCCAAACATAGGAACGTCTTATAATGGCGATATGTATTTTCTCTCATATCAGTGCTTGTTCAACTTTTACGTGACTCAAATTAAGTCATCTAACACTTTCAATTTTAAAAAAATAACAAGAGATCAATGTTGGCTTTATACGAAAATAAGTGGTCATAAAATAAACGAATAGTTCAATATATAATACAAACGATTTTTTTTGTTCAATTAAAGTCTCCACTTATGATAACGACTGTGGAAAGGGAAAATGACGTAACCCACAGTTTTTTCAAAACAGCTTTTTTTTAGATAATCACAATATATCCAACTTGATTCACGTTCTATCAAAAGTATGTAAGCTGCAAATGCTGAAATAGTATCTAAATTTATGTTTTAAGTTTGAAAAAAGATGGGCTTGTGAAAATTGAAACCAAAAAAAAAGGTTTTTCTAGACAATTTCTTTAATTAATATTAGATTACGTCAATTAAACAGCGGCTTAGAAGTCTCCGTCCACTCTAAGGATGTGTTTTTTTCATAATTTGCATATGGCCGAAAATCATCAAAACACGTTTTTTGTGCCTCCTATTAGATTTGCCGTGGGTTACATCCTTTTTTCTTTCCACTTATGATATGATTTGTAGCTTATTTCTTAACAAAATTTCCTATAATAGAAAATACTGTTTTGCTGGATAATGTTGTTGGTCGTATAGTTTTAAAGGTTTCAAATATATTTTTATTTTGTTTTTAGACTAGTTTATGTAAAATTCGACTTTCATTGTTTATAAGATTGGTGTACAAGTGAACTGTCAAAATTCATAACAAAAATATCTTCAAACCATTCAATGAATCAAAACAAATACATATTTAATGTAATTTTATTTTTTACTGTGGCAGTTTTTAGTTAAAGTAAACTTCTAACATCAAACTTAAAAACAGTGACAAAGGTTGGTTTTGTGCTGTTCCCTTTTATAGTTGAATAACCATTTGGCGATAGGAATTAAAACACTGCTGATTTTAAATCTAAGACTGTTACCACTCGTTCAGCGTGACTGGAAAAATAAACAGTAAAAAGGGCGTGAAACATTTGTTTAAGAAGCGCTGTTTGTATTTTGAACTTCGCGCCGTCAACTTGTGATATATATATTTATATTATTTTTGTAATTTCGTAATTTTCTCCTATTAAACAAACACTTGTGTACTATATTTTGGTGTGATAGCATGCCATGAAAACGTCAGCGAAATGAAAACATTTCGACCAGAACTAAAACACAAAAATAATTGTCATATTTTTAGAATAATTTGTGACAACGGATCGATGAGTTTATGGAGTAAAATGATTTCTAAACAACATACTGGTTTAATTTAAGAAACCTTTAAAATACTTAGTAAGGTTTTTTTGATATCACACCCAGCTCTTTTGTACGCGATTCTGAAATAACACGGTCCACCATCTCGTCCATAGTTTACCGTTTCACAAATTGCGTTCATTAGTACAGTAAAAAGAAAACTAGTAATCAAGCTCCATTCTTATTATTTCTGCACAAGTTAATTTATTCGACCGATTTTTCATCATCCAATTTAAAAGCTTTTTTTTTAATACAACTTTACATTGAAATGATACTCGTGGTTAGCGAAACCGGTCCTGATCATCTTAAGTAAATGTGGTTATTCTTTAAATATTTTGACTTTCTACAAGTTTTGAAATTGAACACGTTAAAGGTGATATAATATTAAAAATATAAAATTGCCATTCACCTGGAATTCACAGTCAACACATTAAAGTGAGTAAATTCAGATGTCCATAAACAATCAAATATAATGATTTATTAATAAAAACAATAATCCTTTGTACTTCATTCCACTTTATTTAATATGTCAGGACCGGTTTCGCTCATTGCGAGCATTGTCAACTGATAAGAAATATAATTTAACAATGCTATTTATACAAAATTGAAAAGTTATACACAACAGTTGGCATTGAAAAGAAATTGCCAATTACATTAAAGTGATTCTAAAATAACACAAAATTAAAATGTTCAACACAACTAACATATAATTAAAAAGTCATCCCAGATTCATAAATTCAGAATGCGATTGAAAGTAATTACAAACATAATTAAAATTTGGGAAATTTTTGACAAAGTGATAAAATGTTACAATAATAAAGTGAATATGCTTAATGATATGAATATGCTTAATGATAGTTTTATGTTTTCCCCGCTTCCAAGTAGTTGGTGTGTTCATTCAGATTATAGATTTCTTTTGTTAGAATTGATATGGTCTTTGAAAAATTTGTTTTTCAGAATCTTCCTGGCTGTCGATTTTGTTTAAGTGATGAATGAACACACCAACTACTTGGAAGCGGGGAAAACATAAAACTATCATTAAGCATATTCATATCATTAAGCATATTCACTTTATTATTGTAACATTTTATCACTTTGTCAAAAATTTCCCAAATTTTAATTATGTTTGTAATTACTTTCAATCGCATTCTGAATTTATGAATCTGGGATGACTTTTTAATTATATGTTAGTTGTGTTGAACATTTTAATTTTGTGTTATTTTAGAATCACTTTAATGTAATTGGCAATTTCTTTTCAATGCCAACTGTTGTGTATAACTTTTCAATTTTGTATAAATAGCATTGTTAAATTATATTTCTTATCAGTTGACAATGCTCGCAATGAGCGAAACCGGTCCTGACATATTAAATAAAGTGGAATGAAGTACAAAGGATTATTGTTTTTATTAATATAATGCCTTTCCACCAAGTATTGACAGTGAACACCCTAAAAGTGATATAATGATTTAATTAATACTATGTTTTAAGTAGTACCGTTTTTTTTATTGACGCTTTTATAACTTCAATTAAAAGCAGAGAGTATGTCCAACAATATAACCTCGCATACAAAAACTGTTTTCTGACACGAAATGATCTTGAAGGGGCATTACGAGATGCGCTGGAGCTGCACCCAAAACCAATATAAGCAACGCTGAAATACTATATATTTATTTAATAGATATAGCTCATCTCTCGTGACTTATAATACAACACTTCCGAGTGCCTACTAGTTTAAAATTAAAACAACATTTGTTCCCGAAAAAAACACAGAAAATAGTCCGCTAAAAAAACAAAATGTCCATCGTCACGTTGCAGGTGTTTTTGTTCTTCAACGAAGTGTTGGGTGGGAATCTAATTAGAAAAGCACGTGAGCCTCCTGTCCGCTTCCTTCACCGCGCCGCCACTGGACACGTGTTTGTTTTTCCATTCAGCTTTACATTATGGTAAAATTAAAAACATTTCACACTCAAAAGTTATATAAGTTGAAGAGACCAATAATTATTATTTAAACATATTACGGAATCTAAATAGTCCATACTATTCGATTTGATAATATTAATTTAAATCTAAAATACATAATGGCAAAACAGCCTATAGAATAATCTTTTCATTCGGTTGCCGGGTCCGTAGCTTAGTGGTCGACGTCGATGGCTCACGTGCTGGATCTTACGAGAATCCCAATATAAATTTATCGATTTCTGTTCGAAGGCGTTAGTGTGTGTGATTAGGGTATCCAATCCCGGAGCCTTTTTCCAATCCCGGGATTTTGGGATTGGGATTTTCTTACCGAGGAATTTGAAATCCTCAATTTGGTATGCTTTTCCCAGATTCTCACAGAAGCTTGTTTTTTTTTTTTTAGCTCACCGAGGAATTTTAAATTCTATATTTGGTTCCTTTTCCCATATTCTCACAGAAGCTTGATTTTTTTTTAAGCTCGCCGAAAAAATTTACATCTTGAATTTGCCAATTTCGTGTAAATTTTTGGGTTTTGCTGAAAATTTCTCAATCCCGAAATCCCGGGATCGCAGCCATCTCAATCCCGGAATTTCGGGATCAGAAAATTGAACGGAATCCCGGGATTGGATGCCCTATGTGTGATGTATTAAAATTCCCTTTCTTCCTTTCCAATCCTTAAATAACCTGGCGTAGCGAAAGCGATAAGTTGGTCTCTAATCCGGTCTACTCTACTCGAAAAGACGATCAATTATTTTAGAAAAAAAATCTGTTGATATACATCCATTACTTTGCCATATGTACCACATTGACATGTATTGAGAATATCATCTATTATAACAATACAAAATAAAGTATAATTTTTAGGAAAAAAATAAATTACAAAAATGAAGAGTTAATAAAAAAAAATTAAATTCATATCCTTTACCGTTTATGATTGTGATAAATATATTTTTTTGAACAGATTATATAATTATAAAGAATCGGCATATATTTATTTGTACACAGTTAGATGTCGGTTTTCAAAACGTAGGTTAAAAACCCGGTTTTTTAAATAGATTTGCGACATTTGATAGCCGATTTGGTAACATGGTAACCAGCGGTGTAGTGGGGCCAGGTCGGCGACCTTGTTACTTAATTTTCAAACACATAATACATTCAAAATACTGTTCTTAAAATTTAAAGGCATTATTTCAATATTATTGTTATATTTGAAAGTTTTTATATTTTTACCATCAAATGCATTGTACAAGAAGTGAGTAGAGTTTTTTTTTTAAATAATTGCGCGTTTTTTTTATTGATTTAATTGTCAAGACTTGTGGTTTTTTACCTTCAGACAGATATTAAAAAAAATGAAGAAATCAATGACCGACCTGTTTATTAACTACTACATCACTGATGGTAACCCGGTGTAAATTTTTTTATTTGTTTGATTTTAGAACTATTTACTAACGGTGTTTATACTTATAGGTCAACAAATTTGAAGCAAATTAAGCCTTTTTTGTTTATTTAATTAAATTATCGTTTTCTGTGAATCTTCGAATCCGAGTAAAAAAGAGTTTAATATTAATTTGCAAATCAAAGAAAGATTTTTTTTTAATTTAGGTTTTCATGCAAGTCCTGAAGTCAGTCGATTTGTGAAAAAAATGTCAGAGCCGGAGATGGAATCACTAATCACAATTTTTAACGATTCCACAGCCCTGGCATAGAAATCCCTAGGCATATACTGTATAAATTGCCATGCTTTTTAAGCAGGCATATTTACATATACAATATCTTTCAACGGTCTGCCCGCCATTTCGGAAATGTTGTTTACGTTCCTTAATAAGTATATAAATCATTGAGTGTTTACCAATATGTAACAATCAATTCCGTCCCATTTACATAACTGACAGCTCAATCAAGACGTCAAAGTCGCCCCGGTGAAATCAATCACATTAGCAACTGGCTGCTTCACATATTTCCAATTCATATCCCGCCACGGCCCTATGACGTCACTACTCACTACGCCATTTGTTTATATAGGACAACTCGGCAAAGATGAGCAATTTTAGCAAAAGTCCTATTTTTTCTTTTGATACGTGTCTGATTTTAATGTAGAGTCTTACAACCCCTAGAATCTATCGATTTGTCAAGTAAAATAAAAATAAATATTTAAAGAATAATACAAGTGATACAAACTAAATAACCTAACCTAACCTAAACTTACTTTCGATGGTTTCGGCGGTAACTTTGTGGAAATTCATTTTAATATAAAATTTAAAATAAATTTGATTATTCCACGCATTGTGTTACTAACTGTTAAACGTGTTTCGCTTCTTTCAGAGGCATTTTCAGACTTACTATCGCAAAGTTTGCTTAAGTAATGAAGCAAGATTGACTCTAACATTTTTAAATTATGAAATTACAAAATGGAGTTTGGGTTTTTTTAAGGGAAGCAAGGAGGGGGTGATAGAATCGAAATATTTCGATTAAAAAATGTTAGAATCAATCTTGCTTTATTACTTAAGCAAACTTTGCGATACTAAGTCTGAAAATGCCTCTGAAAGAGGCGAAACACGTTTTACAGTTAGTAACACAATACGTGGAATAATCAAAACTATTTTTAATTTTATATTAACCTAACCTTACCGAACCTAAGAACTATGTTATTCCACAGGTTATGGCACGTTTTTTTTTCTTCTATGAGAAGCCCGATGAATATACTATAACTAGTATTGCCATTAAACAATAGTTCAATCACAATCAGATGATTTTCATAAACAACTAACGGTCGGTTAAAATAATAATACATCGTTAAAAAGATCATCGATTCTGAAACCACTCAATATTGAATATACAACTCTATGCTAATTTCAAATATTCAAATTTACTGTGATATTTTTATTCAAATTATGCAAAACCGAACCACAGGTATTTTTCATTTTCAAAATTGATGCGCCGCCTGTGTGGTCGAGTAGTCAACGTCGTTGGGTTCGGTTACGGAGGTCACGGGCTCGAATCCTAGTACGCACAGTTTTATAAATTGATCTTTCAATTGATTTATGAGTGTCTGTTCGAAGGCATGAATGTGTGTGATGTCTTGAATTCCCCCCTCCCACACATCCTATCCGATGTGAACGGGGCATATCGAGAGCGATTAGCTAACCACTAGTGTTTTCCTAGCTCTATCCTTCTATTCCTGCTCTCTCTGGAAAAAAAAGAGGTTGAGCAACTGAGTAACAAAAATTTCTCGTAGAAACACTTCTGTTGAGGTAAACTTCATAAGAAGTCCATGGAAACATGGAAAAAAATGTCGGTATCGGAAAAACAACCAAACCAGAAACACCAGTACAATATCATATCAGTTTTTCAATCTCTATTCAGAATAAGTACCGTTCTACGTTTGTATATTTTTTAAATTATCGATATCACGAGTTGACAAAATAGCTCAACCTTCACGAAGCAATCTAGGTGCAAACTACACGTTCATATCACGCATGCCAGGGGTTGTTTTAGATAACGAAAACGCGATTGAATAATGGCAGGTATTCACTATAATGAACGCAACTTTTCATCTAAGGGTAGTTTCTTGTACTTAAGCTATGTCGTAAGTATAAAACTTATTGTTTTTTCCGGCATTGCATTTACTACCCTTCTGTTTGGGCTGGCTTTAAGAGATTGATGTATTTTTCTAATAATCTTAACTAAAAGGCTTTGAGTGAAAGATACTAACTCGATGAATACACAAACCGGAAAACATGATGGCGGGTAGTATGATACAAAATCAGTAACAATACAACCGCACCAGCGGGTACAGTAATTCAATACTTAAGACTCTCGTTGAATAATTTGTTACATTATAAAGAGCAGTAATTTTTATGATGATTTTTTTGTGTTTTAATATTTTTCTCCTCCATTTATGCGCTCTAGGTGCTTGCCTATTTCGCCTGTATGGTGGCGCCGGCCCTGGTTAGAACATAAATAGATTTAAGCCAATCTGACACAAATAATGTTTCGAATTATCAATAAGCCGAAACTGTTGTTTTTGTCAAACTGGTACAATAAATATGCCATCTGAATTATTACAAATAACTGTACTTATTTTTGTCAGTTCTGTTAGTTACCAACTTTTGCCAATACCACATTACCTTGACAATACCTTCTTTCAAACATTAATTTAGGTTACCGAATGCAATTATTTATGATTGTCCCTTATTATATGCTTTCCAGAAGTACTCTCGGCCCCTCCTATAGCTAAGAGATTGGAACTACGCTATAGGAATACTATGTTATAGTGGACTAGGCACCTATATAAAATTTAACGTAAGGTTCTTTCAATTATATTTGAATATATTTTTTTCTAATTTTTTATATATTAAATGACATTGTGGGCTCATCCTTTTCGCCAGCAATGGCTTTGGACTCAGTGATGCATTTATACCTTATATAAACACGAAACTTTTATTTGCTAAGCGTCAGTTCAAGTTCATCCGTGCACTTGAATGCCTGAAGATGCCGAAAGGCGAAACCCGGGTCGTTAGTGACAAAATTTGTGAGAATGTACATAGTTTGAACGATTCAATTTTAAATGACCTTGTATTTATTTTCTTAACAAAGAACAAACAGCGACTGATTTTTTCCCTAAACAACGTTTATAAAATATCTATTTGTACTATAATAAAGGATTATATTTTTTTGACCTGTTGTAAAAAAAGCTGCGCTATACGGGGGATTGGCGTATACACAGTGGTGTAGTGGGGCCAGGTCGGCGACCTGACACCTGAAAATGAGCCAGAGCGCCACCCTGCCACCTTTTTGACTTCTAACTTAATTTTCAAGTACATACACTTATTAAAAATACTGTCCATTAAATTAAAGAGCATTATATCAATATGATAAGTTTATTTGAAAGTTTTTGTATTTTTATCATCAAATGTATCGTACGAGAACTGAATACAGTTTTTTTTTAATGATTGTGCGTTTTTTTTATTGATTTAATTGTTAAAACTTGTGGGTTTTTACCTTCGTACGGATTTAAAAAAAAAACAAAAAAAAATGGGAAAAAATCAATGAACGACCTGGTACCTATTTATTTACCACTAAATCACTGATTTATACACTATAAGAAATTTCACTATAAGGGGGAACGCTATAGAGAGGTTTACTGAATTATCTTTGATGTAACGATTTCTAAACTCATCATTCTAAGACCTTAATAAACTGTTTTTATTAATGCAGAGGTTGAGAAAGGATTCTCAAGCACGTATCCGAAAATTATAATAATTGGCAATTCAAAAAATACAACCATTTTAACGTTACAATAACTTTGAAAAAGGGTGATAGATATCTTCTTCAGCCTGAAAACTCGCTTTATATAATATATGTATATATTTGTTATTACTGTATCGAGGCGCATTTTATGTAAAAATTTCCTATCCCATGGGGGGATGAATCGAGAGGAAGGTATCGCCCCAAGCATAATTTTCGTATTTTAAGGTAATATAATTATAAATTACAACCTATTTAAATTTTTGAAATATTATTTCACTGAAATAAGGCCCTTTCGCCTTGCTGATAAATAATGTGTAACGAAGCATATTTATATCTGACTGACCCGAAAATTCACTTCAAAATAATATATATATATATATCGACTGTGGAAAGGAAAAAGGACGTAACCCACACATATCAAATTTTACAGGAGGCGCTAAAAACGTGTTTTGATGATTTTGTGACATATGCAAATTATGAATTATACACAACCTTAAAGTGCATGGACACTTCTAAGCTGGTGTTTAATTGACATAACCAAATATTAATTAAAGAAATTGTCTCCGAAAAACCTTTATTTCGATGTTTTTTCTTGGTTTTAATTTGTTACAATGTCATCTTTTTCAAACTTAAAAGCTAAATTTAGATACTTATTCGACATTTTCAGTTTCCATCCTTTTAATAGAATATGTGTCAAGTTGTAAACATTGTGATTATCGAAAAAAAGCTGTTTTGGAAAATTGATGGTTACGTCCTTTTTCCTTTCCACAGTCGATATATATTATATTACTACTATATATTAGGAGTATTTTGTTATATTTGCAGTGATTGTCAGCTCTCGATTCCTTTCTGAGATAGTAGTGTTGAGTACGAAATGTAAGAAAATTATTTACACGTACTGACAGCTTCTACTTTCTTGACACTAAAGTCAGCGATAGGCTGCCAATACGTTAACAAGGGGCTTTTTAATCTTAAAGCAATTCTCAAACGAGCTATCGATTTTTACTTAATACACTTATAATACGTAGCAATATGTGACTTACCGTAAACTTATCAATTATAAATGGCTAAAAATTTACTATTATGTATACTGAAGCTGTCGTAGATAATATATAAGTCAGAAATTACAGTTATATACTAATTGGATCTAAGAATATTTTGTTCTCTTAAATTAACAAGGGACTCGCCGGCCTTAGTCAAATTTTTCAAGGGCCTCGCGCGAGCCCCTCCGAGCCCATTCCAGCTCACCCCTGTCTAAAGTTTAATTTTTAAGTTTAAGGCTGATGGCAAGAGCGTAATAGCCAAGGAAACTCTGTGATTTGATAAAGCTTTTCAAATAAGCAATACGTGTGTTCAAATTAATTGTACGATTAGTAAAATAACAATATCTTCACATTAATAGTCGATAAAATAATCACAAATATGTTCGTCACACTTACCTCTTCGCCCAATGATAACGGTTTATTTTGAACAGCACATTTTTCGACCAATGCTAACGGTTTATTTTGAATCGCATATTTTTGAATTTGTCGTCTTATATTCAAAATTCAAATTTCCTGGCTTAGAACTGAAGCATCGTAATAATATTGAGAGATCTTTATTTGAAAGTTTGCATTGCTACGAAGTTTTTTAAATAATCAAATATACTGATTCGATTTTTTTAAGCTATAATTATAGGGCTGGGCGAAGATTTTTTGGAGCTGATTTGACAGATTTTGATCAGTATCATTGATTTGATTATTGGAAGGTATGGTTATATTTTGCATCCGGCCTTGAAAATCAGCTAGTATATTTTAATTCATGAAATGAAATTTAATTATTAGTTCAATCAGAATAATTTAGCAAGTATATAATCGATACCTTCATGCTTTCAAATGGTGGCAGCCGATGATTAAAAATGTTATTTACTTAAAAATCAAATATGTTTCGTGTACACATTTGCTCTTGGCGAATAAACGAAATCACTTGGCAAGTATTTGCAAATGAATATTTTTCATAGGAAAATCGATATAGTATTAATTATTCATTGCTAATAAAAAAAAAAATGTATTTGAAAGTGATATTTACATATTTTATTGAATGCTATAAATATATACATGAAAGTTTTACTATTCAATCATTTTTGAAGAGGAATAAACTATCGTAAATAGTTGGTTGTTTTTTTTATTTAATTAATCCAACTCTTACGCCTAATGGTTAAGGTTGGAGTCTTGGAGTCGAGGATTTTGTTTACTACTCAGAGTTATATTTAATGATGTCAATATGCAATTAATGAAGTGTATTCAAACCACAATAGTCCATAGTGTTGCCACTGCATGGTAGGCTGGATACAGATGATCAAATGGTATTCATATTTATAAGCTAAAAATAAATTATTAAAAATTGGAGTCGGAGTCATCTTTTTTAAACGATTCCAAATCCCTTATTAAGAGTCTATATCGACTGTGGAAAAGAAATAGGACGTAACCCACACATATCAAATTTTACAGGAGGCACAAAAAACGTGTTTTGATGATTTTGAGCCATATGCAAATTATGAAATATGCGCAAGTGCACAGAGACCTCTTAACTGGTGTTCTATTGACATTGTATAAGAAAAACCTTTATTTCAGTCTTTTTTCTTGGTTTTAACTTTTTGCAAGGTCATCTTTTTCAATTTAGATACTAATTCGGCAGTTGCAGCTGGCATCCTTTTGATAGAACGTGTATCAAGCTTGATACATTGTGATTATCGAAAAAAAACTGTGGGTTACGTCCTTTTTCCTTTCCACAGTCGATATGATCCACGTTGGAAACGGACATTATTTAAATAACACAAACAATTTTTCAATTGTAATGCATTAAAAAAAAAGCTTTTGAAACACAATATATTAACTTGATATTTTTTTTTATTTGTTAATACTATAAAAAGCTAAAATACAGGTAGGAGAAAGATATAATAACTTATTCTGTGTCAAACCTAGAAATACAAATATACTAGAAACAGAAGATTAATGATAGCTGTGAAAAAAAATGTCAATTACTTTTCATGATTGTTTCCATGAGTCTAATCGGAGTAATAATGTTTTATCACAACAGTAAAGTTGAGAAGGGCTGACATAATATGACACATCTTTACCGTTTGGTCACAAGTCACGACACATTAGTAACAAATGAAAGAATTTTAATACAGCTGTTTTCATGTATCTCAATTCATATAATGATAACAATCATTTCACAAAGATTGAATATTTCTATACATTGGTCACCAATGAACCAAAGTAAACGAACAGTGGCGAAGCAAATGGGTGGGGAGCGAAATGCCTCGCTGTCACACACGTCACTCGTTTCCAGTATTAGCAATAACGCGAAAAGCCCAAAAAGTTTGCCGTCCTGGGAGAGACCGACAGCGGCGGACGTGGAACAGGGAATCATTTTGCTTCGGACAATTTTGTTATTATTATACTAATTATATTTAAAATATAAAAAACAAATTCACAAACATACACAAAAGACGAATTATTAATCATGGTATTAATAATTATTAAATAGTTCAACATTTATAAAATATTAAAAAAATAAAATACGCATTTCTACTAATTTCACTTTCATTTGATACAATCAGGACCGGTTTCGATCATGACGAGTATTACCAAGTGATGCTCGTCATAAACGAAACCCCTGGTCCTGATATTAATAAATAAAAGTGGAATTAGTACACATGAGAATTCTATTTTTGTAATATAATGCCTTACCTCCAAGTTTTGATAGTGAACACTGGACACCCAAAAAGTGAATTAAAAAATATGTTAAAGTAGAAAGATGTTTATGCATACTGTATGGAAAATTCAATAAAAATATATTAAAATTCAAATACTTATTGATTTCTCTAAGTATTCTTTTGCAGAGTAGTTATATAATAAGAATTAATACTAACGTTAAAGAAAAAAAATCATTATTAGAAATTATTCTGATGATGCTGAAAGGCAAAAAATGTGTTACAGGACCAGTGGAATAACAATGTCACAGATTGGAATTTTATGATGAAAGAAAAAAATAAGGCACCAAACTCATGTTATTTGTAAAATTTTCTTTTTTTATTAATTTGGAAAGTTTTATACAAAAGATAGCGCGAATCATTTGTACGCCACTGTTAAAATGGGAGGAGGACCGGAAAAAGACTGAGAAATGGATTACTCGCGTGTCAGTCAATTTGCGAAGAGTTTTGGCATCCAACTTTTTGTGATGGTTTTCTTACTTTTTCGCCCCTCCCGCATAGCTTTCGCTCATAAGCCAAAGTAACACGACGATTTTTCTTAACAAATTAAGCCTTATATTGACATAGGGAAGATGAACGAAAAAAAAAATACAACTATTTAGAAATTATATATCAGAATAATTTACATACTTATGAATAAAAGTTCCTTAAATATTTGACTGTTGTGTATTTTTTTTGATGAACGTTTTTACTACTTTCTTTCATAATTAATATTTTAATAAATAGAATTACTATTTAAAATAGCCGAAGCGTCCGATAAGCTTCCTGAGATGGAAATTTAAAAATTCTATCTAGATCAGTGGTTCTCACGTAAAATTTCACTGTGGCCACATTATACACCATCATTTAAATGTTTCGTGGCCGCATTAAATATATATTTTGAGTTGTGAATAGCAGTTACACTATCAACTTATAAGTTTATATTCAGTAAAAGAAATTATTTAAACATATATTTATTTATTTAAAGCGATACAAATTAATTAGTAAAAACACGTTTTTTTCAATACCAATATTTACTATGAAGCTTTTGGTGGCCGCAGCAAAATCCTCTGGTTGCCGCACATGACAACCACTGATCTAAAATCAATTCAAGGAAAGAAAAACATCGTAAAATTATAATCTCAAGATCATAAATATTAGATTGAAATTGTCTTAAAAGACTTCAACCCAGAACCATCCGTTAGCTACGCTAAAGCTCTTGTAAAATGTATATTGTTTTTTTTTATTTTCTATGTGAACAATTATGTACTCGCGATTGCATTATTTCTACAGCTTTTAAGGCAAGTCTATATTGTTGGGAGTACAGATAATAAATTAGTATTCATTCAACAACAAAAGGCTTTCGAGGTATCGTGTGGTGTAAAGGTAAAGCTTGGTTACTTCTGCTTGATAACCCAAATACCAAACCTGTGCTGTGAAGTCGACGATTATAATAAAGGAGACTAAATAAATATCATTCAAAACAAATGTGCCAA
This sequence comes from Himalopsyche tibetana, assembly GCA_030503985.1. Taxonomy (NCBI): domain Eukaryota; kingdom Metazoa; phylum Arthropoda; class Insecta; order Trichoptera; family Rhyacophilidae; genus Himalopsyche; species Himalopsyche tibetana. The sequence goes on along the minus strand of JAPJYX010000015.1, from coordinate 20,773,469 downwards.
TTAAGAATTAAAATATGTATATCCAAAAGCATGTGTTATTTTAGCAATCTATAAGACATGCGCACAAATAAATCAGCTCATAACTGACCCTCATACAATTATCGCCATTCCTTCTTTACGTGATATTAAATATCATGTTATCCTAATACACGCTTACTCATTTTTTAAATGGATTCGGCGGTATTTTTGGGTTAGTTTATTTTTAATAAATAATTAGATTTTATAATTTGGTTACTCCACTTGTTGTCTTAATCGATATTTATATTATTCGCAAACCTTGCGATGCTCCGTCTGATGATGCTTTTTAAAGAGGCAAATCACGAGTCACAGTTAACAATTACAGCACAACGAGTGGAGTAACAACGTCATAAAACCTACTTTCTTCATCAATTTACAAAACTGATCAAAGAGCCAATTAGTTTGTTCAACACCAACATAGTTTTTTAAAAGGCTTGTATTTTTCTGGTCAGAACTAATCAACGCATTGCCTAGAGAAGTGGATATTTTTGGTGATAAAACTGTTTGATAAATTTTTCTTTTGTATTTCTTGATTTTTTATGTTGAATTTGATGTCCTGTGTATTTTTATTTTTATTTTGTCTTATTATATTTTTCAAGTGCATGGCGAATTGGCGTCAGCTGTTATGTCATGTACTGTAATTTTAATTTTTAACAATAAATAAATAAACATTGGTCAGAATTTATATTAAATGGTCATGATATATCGGTCGGAATAAATAGTCATAATTTAAATGAAAATTAAAAAAAAACCTAACCTAACCTAACCTAACTTAACCTAACCTACTAACCAAATTTGATATTAAATATTCTGACCGTATAATATTTTTATTCCGACTGTTCATATTTTTATTCTGACCAAAAATTGATTTAATTTGTTTCCTTTTTAAAATATTACCCAAATGACCCGTAACGTTTGGCTACTAGATTTTTTTTGAAAATTATATCGCAGTTTTATTCACTTTTACTTTGTATTTTTTTGTAAATGTTTGCAACAATATAATGTTGAATTGAATATACATATAATAGTCAACGTTAATATTCTTGTATGTAACTTTCAACTATTCTCTTTTGTCATAAAATATCTCAAATCATGATACATGTGATACCAGCTTTGTGTAACCCCCTAGCGCTGGTGACAGGAAACTAGCATTAGCGAGAAGTAAATGGAAATATCACTAGCTAACGGATATACTGATAATCTAGAACGCACGCATTTTTATTACGCAACTTAAAAAAATATATGTACGCCCTTAGGTTCAATCGTTTATATAACTTGGATTCATGAAACGATTCATTAAAAAGACTTTTTTTAATGACAAGCCCGCTTAAAATGTGGAGCGTGGTTTGAGTATAACAACAAAGGTTAAATAAAGAAAACTGCCTATAAACTACTCTTTTTTTTAAAAATCTATGCTCGCACCTAATGTGAAGCATAAAGCTTCTAAGTTGAGGTATCTCAAAAAAAGTGTTTTATATGAGAACTGTTTGTTACTCATTTGCTCAACCTTTATTTTAGCGAAGATAGTAAAGATAGAAGGATAGTTATTTTTTGATATTGGAAGGGTGGAATGTAATTTTTAGACATCACAAACACCAATACCTTCGAACAGAAATCAATTGGAAAAATGTTTTTCGTACTAAGACTCAAACCCGACAGACCACTAGTTCAGTTTTAACCCTATTTTTCTATCTCTACTACTCTATTTGAAAAGGGAGACTGAGCAACATAGCAACAAATAGTTCTCGTAGTTTTTGTTGCGGTCACATTGGTAACGTACATAATTATTTTTTTATTTAAAAAATACATTCAATATTAAAAAGTTGATTTCCCAACAATCGACTCTTTTTATTTGTATTTCATCGTTTTTTATACTATATTGTCATTTTTTTAACGCCAAGAGAAACATAAAACCTTTTGGCTATAAAATTTGTTTTTTTTTTTACCTTTTTTATAGTGCCGGCGATCATTAAATAATGATTGCTTAGTGTCGATTCTCGGCCACTAATTTCCCTTTATATCCTAATTAAGTTTTTATTACATTCGGTTAAAACTGTAAAATATTTGCTTTCACGGTTGGTTTTAATAATTACTCACTTATTGTTTGATATAATACGTACAAACTCAAATGGCAGTAACATAACTTTTTATTATTTCCCCATTTAAACTTTATTTAAGTTACAGTAATAAAGTTTTACAGTCTTTACGCATGTCAACTGCATAAATGTACGTGGAAAGCAATAAAAGATGAGCTATCTTTTTTTTAATCGGGATGATTTTTTCGTTTAAATGTAGTGTTTTATTAAATTATTTGTTAAATCTGTTTCTTTAGTTTTTTTTTTGATTTTTTTATAGTTATTGGTCCTTTCAAAAATTTATTTCGTATTTACATAATTTGGGCCCTCTAGAGGTGAAGTGAGCCAACTAGTAAAATGGTTAAACTTTTTTCTTGGACTTCTATGTACAATCACGTCTTTATTTGGTGTTTTGGTGGATAACATAGGTTTATTTTACGTCTGATGTGACTTCACTTTTACGATACATTTTACGTTTTTTTTTTCTAAAATATCACTTGGCTCAATTCAGTTTAAACGGGCCCATTTTTTGTCACATGAGTTAAAAAAAATGCGTTAACAATATACTAGCATCTTATAGAGATGACGTTTATTTGTTCAATATAAACATATTTTAACTTGTTACGGTTGGCTCGACATGCTGCTTAAAAAAATGTTACACGTATTTCGAATTGACTAAATATTGATTTTAATTTAAACTTATAAATAAAAATATGGGGGTTGCGGTTTTGTCCTCTCTACCTGACGATACAAAATAGTGATAAAGTAAAGAACCTTGCGATAGTTTGTCAAAGAGGTGAAACAAGTGTCACAATGGGTTACACAACCTGTAGAATAACACAGCTATCATTTTTCTTAAAAATGAACTTTCACAAGTTACCATCGTCAAATACATAAAAAATATTGCATTGTCATCGTTTCGTTTCCCAGCAACTTGTTATGATTAACATGGATGATTTGAAATAACTAATAATCAGGATATTCTTAAATTCAATTTTTAGTGGATAAACACATTTTTTGTAACATTTCTCTATTTTTTTATAAAAAGGAATGAGTTTAAATGATAATTCTATCCAAAGCCGGTGCTAGAAATTTGGCCACCCTATTTAAGATTGCATTTTTCCACCTTAGTTAAAACAATCCTTAGGTTCTAAAACATTTGTCCACCCGTCCAGATTTCTGCGGATATACTGATACAGGTGCCTGCTCCGCTTGCACGTAGCGCTGGCATTGATTATAGCAACGAGCAATACTTATCATTACCTCAGAACAAATTTTGTGATTGTGCTCACGTTTTACAAATTCTTCTGCATAACATTGACAAAGCTTTTAATGCAATATACATGCAAGGGGCATTAAAAGTGCATACGTGACAACAGGTAATTTAGGAAGTTAATTAGTGTCATTAACGCTATAAGTACAAAACTAGTGCCATAGAATCGTACATTGTGTCCCACAAGTAGGAGGTTAGCCACTTTCAAACATTCGACTGTGTCGCAACAACCATTTGTATAATAATAAACAATAATGTATGTTTTAGAGCTTAACTCTTATCATTTTGATTTCTTTTGATTATTAAAATATTTAGTCAGTCTAACAATGCAAAACTTAAAAATCAAGTTTCATATACACTCAACTCGTTTTTTAGAAACGTTACACAAATAAAAAATCTAATATATAAAAATGAATGTTTGTTTGTTCGTACTTTATGCATTGCCACACTGATCATTCGATTGCAATAAAACTTTGACAAACTTTTGCTTGCACTTTCGGGAAGGTTATAGACGTAGTAAAATTAACTTACAGTAGGTCTTATATATAAAAATCAATGTTTGTATGTCTGCCATACAGCTCATTTTGACAACGTATGCTTGCACTTGCGCGAAGGTCATAATACAATTAACTAACAGTAAGTGGCGCGTGTGTCCTACCATAGAAAATCGGCAGCAAACTTCAAACAGATAGAAAAATAAAACATTTACTTCAATAAATACAATTAAAACACTTTCTTTCGTTGAGTGATATTTCAACGCTTGCCGGGAACCGGTTAGTATTTATATAAAATTGAAGATTGGTTACCTGGATGTATAAAACCGTGCTACCTGTTTGAAAACAGATTAACATTGTACTACATAAAATCATGTAAAAAGGTAATACTGAAGATCCAATAACACAAAATGTTATTCATTGTATAAAAAATAATATTATCCATCGCTTCTTGTTTACTAAAACTTACTCTTTCTGCTGATGAACACGATAGCCTTCATGAACAATTGAAACTATTTTCCAATAATCAATTGTAATCGTAAACCCCTGTCTAATTTGTAAAGTAAAAAAACACAAACGTATACAACTCCTGTCCCGTGGAAGGGGTACAGAAATTAGGAGCGGAGAGCCGCCGTGTCCCGCGGGACGTTTGTTCCGGTCGGCCAGTTTGTCGTGTTTGTTTGCCTCTGCCGCCCGGAAATTGCGAGCAAATGAAAAAAGGGAACCCCGAACGAACGAACAAGCAAAGTGGAAAAAGTCCACTAAATCCAATGAGACGTGCGTAAGACACTTTGTTCCAAGAATAACCGAGGACTTTTCTGTACATGTTTTTTATGCGGCAACACCTGATCCAAAATAATCAATGAGAGTGCTAAGGTCGTGTTTTTCGAGTATTTTTTGTCGATGGTAACCTATGTCGAAGGTGTTGAATTGTTATCGACCCCTGCAAAGTATATTGTGTAATATCATTATTTTTTCTTAGACTTTCACTCCCAATATTATACTCCCAATTGCGTACTTCAATAGTATTCCACAAGAACTGATTATAAGTCAAACTGAAAGAATAAAAATAAATATCTCAAAAGAATGACAGATCGCTCTACATTTTCTCTCTCATTGTAAAGGTATCGATGGGCTATCAATTAGGCTCTCCAATCCCGGGATCCCGAATCCCTTCCAATTTTCCCGTTAAATCCCGTAATTTGGATGGTCGCAATCCTGGGATCTTGGGATTGAGAAATTTATAGCAAATCCCAAAAATTTATCGGATTTTGGATTTGGAAGAGCTAAAAAAAAAAACAGCCACGCTGGTATATTAGGTAAATTGACAAATCGGCAAATTCCTGTATTTTGGGAAAATCGGTACCACTATAGGGTTTTGAGATTTTCAAATTCGTAATTTTTTTTGGGATACCCTTCTTTACAGTCTACAACAGCGGTCACCAAACTACGGCCCGCCGAATATGTTCATCCAGCCCGCGAAAAGTTCTGGATTTTTGCATAGAATTTATTCATATAAGAAATATAAATTTTCATGATTTAATTGTGAATTCACGACAACTATTTATTTCAAATCATCAATTGTCATACAACTATCTGGTAGGGGACTCAAAGTGAAGGAAGTTGGATAGAAATTAGATGCGAGACGACCAAATGTTCGTTTACTCAAAAAATTCTCGAATATTCTGATTTATTGAAATTCTAAGAAGGGCAAACATTTGTTTACATTCTAATTATTATGTAACCACACAAAATGAAATAATATTCTGATTTGGTTCCTATAAGAATTTATTTGTTTAATAGTTTAGTTTTTAAAAAGTTCAATCCGGTCCGCTTCTCAAAAAGTTTGATGACCCTTGGTCTACAAGATGATATATCTAAATCATTTTCGACAAAACATGGAGATTGCCATCATTGTTTCCAGAGCCCTCAGATATAAGCCTGGAAAGGGAAGAATAAATAATCCAGTATGTGAATGTGTTAAAAAACTGTTGAGTGTATTCTTATTTAAAATATTATGTTTAATATTATATTCAATCATAAATAAATGCAATGGCAGTGAGCATGGCGCAGAGTAGAACTAGCCGTAAAGCAAATGTTACGGTCATAAATAACTTGTTGTTAGAATAAATCTTCGTGAAACTTAAACTAAATTTACACACTACAGGGGAAAATAAAATATTTGTGTAGTCAGCATGATTTATTTTGGTAATATATTTTTTTCAAGCAAATAATCACTATCGAGGGGGAAGAAAACAAATAGCCCTTTGCTTGAATTTATGTCGGTATATTATTTTTGGCATTCGTTTATCTATTTAATTATCATTGGGTGCATATTGGGCAAAACTATGAATGTCATTTGTAATTAGCTGTGTCTGTGGTATTGTGGGAAGAGTATTATCTTATTGATCAGATGCGTCCAGCGGTGGGCTGCCAATATCTTAACAAGGAGCTCGGTAAATCTTATCCATGTCCGCTTCCAATGTCGATATGGCCTATGTCCTCCTAATGAAGGTATCTCAACAAAGTGTTTTTTCTATGAGAACTGCTTGTCACTTAATCGTTCAACCAAAGAGAATAGTAGGTATAGAATGATAAGGCTAAGACAGGAATAATGATTGACTAATGGCTCACGTAACGCCCAGTTAAATTGAAGGATCGGAAGAGGGGGAGGGAATTTTTAGACATTAATCACAAACACCCATGCCTTCGAACAAAAAATCAAAAAGATCGAAAAAATGATTTTCTTATCTTAACAAGGGGGTCGCCGGCCGCGCCAAAATTTAACAAGGGGCTCGCGCGAATACATCAATAATTACATTTTTTTTCTTTTAAGTTTTAAGTTTGATATGCGATTTTTATTGAAAAAAATAGAAGGTCCCAGCTTAAGCACACCACTGGCTACCTGTTCATTTTTTTCAAATAAACATTATTACAACATGATAATAAGTAATGTTTAACTCAACTGGGATGACTTGAAAATCCTATTAAGCTAGATTATATCAATTAAACGAATTTTTGTATACAAACAATTTAATATTTTTTCTTAATTATAGGTGTGTCTGTAGACCAGTGGTTCTCACGTTAGATTTCATTGTGGCCGCATTATAAGCATCGGCGGTCCGATGGAAATTTCTCGTGGCCGCACCAAATGTGATAACAATAGCAGCTGCATTTACTTAAAAAAAGGATTAATTTATATTCAATAAAATACATTACTTAAAGATATTGGTATTTATTTATTTAAAAGCAATTCGAATGGAAATTGTTCAACAGTTCTCCCTTCCAATGCAAGCCGCATGGCCGTTTCTAAGTTTGCATCTGTCAGCTGGTTTCGATATTTATTTTTTATAAAGTGCATAACACTGAATGATCTCATGAATGATGATACCTCTGTGAGTCATTTGGAGTAAATAACTCGACTAAATGCTCGATAGGTCAGGTGCATTCAATCAATTTAAAAAAATAATAATTTTACAAATGAATTTGTAAAAATACATGTTTTATTTGATTTACCGCAGCAAAATCCTCTGGTGGCCGCACATGAGAACCACTGCTGTAGACCGTGAGGGTTTGAGAGAATTTTTATTACATACAGTTTTATTACAAAAGACTACTGTAAATATCTGGCTGATTTTTGTGTAAATACATAATATGTTGTTCTACACATTGACAATTACAACATTGGAAATATCATATTATATCAATCAAATTAAAAACAATTTAATATGTGTATCCATTATGTTACTTTGTGTTACTCTTGATAGATCACTCATCTTTACTTTTAATCATCATAGATGAAATTCATGTTTTTTTTTTAATTTTAAAATTACAGTAAATCTTACCATTACATTTGTTTTATCATTATATGGGCCCATCAGAGGTGAAGTGAGCCAACTATTATAGTAAAATGGTAACACTTTTTCTTAGACTTTTAAGTACTATCGTCTTATTTGGCGCTTTGGTGTATTGCATATTTTTATTTCACGGAGATAACACTATTGCAATGTGTATTAACTGATGTTACTTCTTTTTTACGACACTTTAAGACGTGTAGAATATTATAACAACGCATCTATTTTTTTTCTAAAATACCACTTGGCTCACTTCACCCTAATTGGCCCATATATTGCCTATAGTGGCATTCATAGCTCAAAAGTTTTTTTTTGACGGTTATCTTACTGTTGTATGTATGTAGCAATACGTAAAACGTTATAAATCTTTGACACTATGTTATTTGATCGAAAATATTTAATATAACATTTTGATAAAATAAATAATTGAAGAATGTTCTCAGCATAATTTCGAATAGCGAATAACTAAATAATGTATGAGTTGATACATGATATAAAATTTGTTATAATAAACCGAACATTTTTCTCAGAAAAGAATAATTAATAAAATATGTTTTTCCTGTTTGATTTACCAGCGAACATATTTTTCGAAGTAATATAACATACGCATATCTCGTTTAATACACAAAACCTTATATTGATATTCTAGATTTCTAGAAATTATTTTGGCATTAATTAGTTAACATATTATTGAAGACATGTCTGAATGAAATTGTTATATTACGCCATATAAAAAGACGTTTCTTTTCATGAATACATCAAACATCTTTATTTATTTTGTACAATCTGGAGAATCTTCATAATATGCTTGTTGTGAGCATAAGGTCATATTGGAGTAGCGTAAGCCATATTTTCTAAGGCCCGTGGCCCATTTTGAGTGTCATATTTTACCGTGGCCCCCATACCTGTTTTGTAATATTTAAGTGAGTAAGTTTTATAAGGAAATTTTGGATTTCCCAAAACGAAAAGACGTGAGAGCTTTTTTCCGTTTTTGACGTTCCAATTTCTAAAACACGGCAATTTACGGATTTCGCAAAATTTTCCCGTGGCCCCCCAAAACTGTACTGTGGCTCCCCTAAAAAAATCTCTAATAAGCGTAAATAAACTATTTAATTATTATATCTATATTTTAATATATTTCAATATTTTTGTGGTAATCTTTTATTAACGTCTTGAATAATTTATTGCCGGATTTTTTTCTTATTTAATTGCTAATGAATAAAACCTTAACATGTTTTTGCAAAGTGTTATTTGAAAATAACGGATTATATTTCTTAATATTTATCCAATTAGGTATGTATATATATTTAATTTTTTAAATGATCAAAATATGTAATAATTGTCAGATACTGCGACGGTGCCTTACGGTAGGACACGAGCGTTACCAAATCACCGCTTCAGGGTTGTACATTTATATATTCAGTTTATATAATATGTACTTATGTTTGAATGAAAACTTCCCATCTCGAAATCCCGGATTATTCTATTATCCGGGAACGGGATATTCTTGATTCCTCTTTAAATTCAACCCGGAGTGGATTAAACTCTTCCGCCACGGCGGATTCTCAGTATACGGATACACATAGTAGTTAACGTCACTGACTGAGCAAGACACTTTTTAAGCACAACAGTGTATGGTTAAAAGATAGGTACCGTGCAGCTCTGCATCGGGCCAATAATATGAGAAATAAATTCTTTCATTTTCTTGATCGTATTGCGTAATGGAAGGTGGCCGTGAAAATGCGGCTGCATAAAAATAGCGGGTGGTGTTTCGATATCTAACAACCAACTCGTATTTTTTGTCTTCTAATATTATACCGCCTGTGTGGTCAAGTGGTCAACGTTGTTGGCTTCGGCTACGGAGGGTCCGGGTTCAAATCCCGGTACGGACAGTTTTGTAAATTGATTTTTCAATCGATTCATGAATTTCTGTTCAAAGGTATGGATATTTATGTGATGTCTTGAATTCTCCCCTCTCACCCATCTTATCCTATGAACGGGGCGTATCGAGAGCGATTAGCTTACCACTAATCCTGTCCTAGCCATATCCTTCTATCCCTACACTCTTTGGAAAAAAGAGAGGTTGAGCAACTAAGTAACAAGCAGTTCTCGTAGAAACACTTCTGTTGAGATAAACTTCATTAGGAGTTCATATGCTCCACATTGGGAGAGGACATGGTTTAAAAAATATATTATAAACTGTCTAAATTATTATTGTCAAATGTTTGGTGAGTTGGGGCTCACTTTTTACTAGCAACAATTCATAAAAACATATTTCAAAAATCTGACGATATTGGCAATTACCGTGGCATATAATATTGCCAGAGTGGCCACACGTGGTGTACAAACCTGTCGAATTGGAGGCTTTATTTAAGTGAGAGGTTTTGTAACAAGGTGCGTTAATAACATGGCGCCGGGTATACACGCAATTCGGTCATAATGCGCTTATACACTCAAAGAAAAAAGTTTTACACATCAAACACAACAAATAGCAATTACATTTTACTGGAATTCGTTCTTAGGAATTACAATCTAGATCTTTAATTGGATTCATGTATTTTTTTAAGGAAACGATTTTTTTGACTGTTTTATATTAAAAACCATAACTAAATGCGCTCAAATATTAGACTGACTATCGTTAAGAAGATTCAGTAGCTTTGCTCAGTCTCGAAGGCAAAATATATTGAGATTTGGTTAAAAAGTATACCCATATGGAAATTTTTCATTTTAGAAGACCATCTTCAAAAAACATATCTAGAAGTCAATTAAAAAATTACAAGTACTTATTCCACAATTGATTTTTATGATCAGGACTAATTTAACTAAATACAAAACTGGTGTTTTCCTGTTATATCGAGGCGTTTGAATAATATTTAAAAAAAAATCATTAATTTGTTTTTTTTCGAGAAACTTTAATTGACAATCGTTAATGATGAAGATGAAGACCACGACTTATTCGAGGCAAAATTGGTTGCAATAGAAACCTACTGGCCACTGAAAATACAAACGTGTTTAAAATACCTAACCTAATAAATAAATTTTCCTACCAAAAAAACTGAAAACCTAAATTTTTAGATCTCGTTAATCTAACTTATTCATTTAACATTTGCTTTTGAATTTCAAAAAATTCTCCAAATAACGGGAAAGATTCCAAAAACTATATATAGATCGACTGTGGAAAGGAAAAAGGAAATAACCCACAGTTTTTTCAAAACAGGTCTTTTTCAATAATCGCAATGTATCAAACATGATACACGTTCTATCAAAAGGATGCAAGCTGCAAATGCCGAATCAGTATCTAAATTTAGCTTTTAAGTTTGAAAAAGATGACCTTGTAAAAATTTAAAACCAAGAAAAAATGCTGAAATAAAGATTTTTCCTAGACAATTTCATTAATTAATATTATATTATGTCAATTAAATACCAGTTAAAAGTCTCCGTGCACTTCAAGGTTGTGTATAATTCATAATTTGCATATAGCCTTAAATCATCAAAACGCGTTTATGCGCCTCCTGTAAAATTTGATATGTGTGGGTTACGTCTTTTTTCCTTTCCAAAGGAGATATGTTAAAAACGCTCCCAACGAGCGAAACTGGTCCTGATCCGAGGAATACGTCAAAACAATTGTTTCATTATTTTTTATGTAATGCCTTTTCACCAATGGCATTGGTCACCTTAAGGTATCCATACTCAGCCTGCGGCTCAATCAGCTCTTATGTGCGGCCCAGCTTCTGCTCACATTATTCCCATCTACGTATCTTAAATGAAATATGTCGTAAATTAAATAAATCGTTTACTTAAAAATTAATGTGAATTTTGATATTGAGTCAAACTTTTAACTATCTTCGTCAAATCAGCTTACTGATTCTCACCTTGATGGTGTATTAAGAGTAGCATGTAGTAACCAGGAACCTGATTAGACGAAGATAGTTAAAAGTTTGACTCAATATCAAAATTCACATTAATTTTAAGTAAACGATTTAAGATTTTGGATACATTGGTATTTTTGTGTACTTTTTACGTGTTTTTTATTTGTTGTTCATTATTATTTTTTACTTTGAAAAATACACGAATAAATAAATTTATACTTATGTATATATTTACATAAAAAAGTAGTTTTACTTTCACATCATAATACATATATATGTATGCAGTATAGTATGTGTAATATTTACACTTTACTATAAATATGTTGCGGCCCAAGTAGACGAGCAAAAATCGGAATGCGGCCCGGAATACAAAAATGTTGAGTATGGATGCCTTAAGGGGAAGTGCAGGGGTCTACAGCGACACTTATAATTGAAAGAAAATTGTTTGTTGACTTATTTACAAACATTCAAATGATGTCATACTTAATCTATACAGAAATCTCTTTACAATATGAAGTTTAAGCGTGTCATTCAAAAGACTTCAATTATAGTCTAAATCCTGAATTATACGGCCACAGGTTCGCCACCAGTCGCAGGGTCATCGTTGTTGTAAATATTCATAGATAAAATCAATGACGATTTAACAACTCCTTTATTGTCAACAGTTAATAAATGCGCTAAAATTCTGACAAAGTTTCTAGCGGTTGTCTTTGAATTTCTTAATTTTCCTAATGCTTACTTGTTTGTGTTAAGGAATTACGAAGGTGTTTGCAAGCGAAGACCGCGGTCACATTGTGGTCCACTAATTGGACAACTCGGTCCCCGCGCTCACAACATTGATTGATGATGTTTACGCAGTTACTACTCATGGTACGTATTTGCCAGATTCAGATACTAATATATACTTGGGTGAAGACAAGGTGAGTGAAGAAAATACCAAATAAAAATACTTTATAATTATTATTTTAAATAAGTACGGCAGTGTCAGTATTGACTTAAGCAAAAAAAAATTAAGAAAGTTTTTTTCTATTATTCCAATTTAAAGCAATATTTTTTTTGTACTAACATTCTATTAAGTATACACTCAAAAATAATCAATGTTCAAAACATTTTCTTTTGCTACCAAAAAAAGACGTCATGCTTTGTCATGTTTTTTCATATTTATGCCAAAATAGTCTGTTAGTAAATGGTTAACCATGTCCGCTACCAGTGTGGAACATATGGACTTATAATGAACTTATTAAGGCAGAAATTTTCGACCTGGAAATTTCTCAGCTCGTCACATTGGATAAACAATTTCAACAGTATTTAATCACAATAACTCCTAAAAAAGATAATAAAAATATGTCCTAACACATATGTTAGGATGCGGATGACCTGACGCAGCGAGCTTAAAACATACCACATTTATACAGTATTTGTACACGGCAAAAAGAAATATTTTTATTTCTATCAACTAGAATAAATTATTTGATCGTTATGGTTCTTATAAAATGTTTTTACTTTAAAAAATATCGAAAAATCTGTACGCATCACTGATTTAGACCAACCGATAGAGTGGCTCAGCCGAATACAATCAATCTAAACGCGATGCACAAGATTTCGGCGAGCGATCCGACGAGTGATTCAAATGAGCGAGTGAATAAAAACCATTTCTATTTCCTCGATCACGGGATGTCTGAACAGGCGTTTGACAGAGCTGTTAAATAGAACGAAACACAAAAAGACAATTAGCCGGTCAATACACCCTGCCGCGTACTGGGTTTGTCTAAATGAAGTTTTATTTATTTATAAAATATCACCATATTGTGAAAGTAAAGACGCCCTTAAAAGTATCTCCGAGACAATAGTTTTATGGGGACACTCACCTTGTCGTCATTAAAATGTTAAAATGACCGGAACGTTTTGGGCCATCGTGTAAACATTTGTGTCGCTTTGGCAACTTCGAGTTAGTAGGCAATAATTACTTTTAAAACATTATAATGCAACTTATTTTGACTCTTATGCTGGTACAACAAATAATATTACACAAAGTTCAATAAACATATTATTCGAGAGAAATACGTATTACAAAACCAAATTGCTTTTTTTATAATTTAACTTCACAAAGTATTGAAATTATGTCGATGACAAAATTGAATATACTCAATCAAATTTTTCAGATAACGGTATACATAAAATTAATTAGACAGTTTAACAACTGCTCATTTACTTTATATGCATAAAACCATATCAAGTTTTACACATATTTACAACTGTAACAGGAACTCCTCAAGTAATTAATATTTAATCATAACCATTAAAAAAGATTTTACATCCTCTTGTTGAAGCTTCATTTTCAATAGAAAATTAATATTGATAATTGTGTTGAACAAATTTGTGTGACGCGTTTTTCGTGCTTTGAAAATCTTCCCCCAATTTATGTGTATCGTAGTTATGGATCGCAATCCTTAATCAATTGAGCGTACTAAAAAGTGAATACATTATTATGTATTGTCCCAATTATATGTTTGTGTACGAAAGGAAACAGGCGATTAGTCTTAAAATGTAAGAAATGAGTTGATATGCCATTGGAGGTCAAGTGAGCTATGTGGTATTTAAGAAAAAAGAATGGACGCGATGTAGTATTCTATTCGCCTTAAAGTATCGTAAAAGTGAAAAATACTACATACGGTGCCATTAAAACTTCGTGTCTCTCGCGCAGATGTCGGTTTTCGGCCTTAAAACTTAGAGATGGAAGAGGCGATCTCAGTGATGAGGTACGTTCACTGAGATTGAGAACGTTTTGAGCATAAGCCAGCTTAGGAGTACCCTAATCAAGTAAATAACCATGTACCTACCTATATAGTTAAACTTTAAGCCAATTGGCTCTCAAAAGAAATTTCTATCGTTGTATAGTTGATATTTGGCTCAGATAACTAAGAAGTTTGCCGCCCACTGGAGTAAATGAACCTTCAAAAATCTCTAGTTGAAAAACTACGTTGTATGCAATCCAAAGCTTTTTTAGACACTCCAAAAAAGGACCTATTTAAGACTAAATCATTTTTCCTTGCGCACACAGGTTTGCCAAGTGCTTAGCGTTTTGACATCAGCTGTAATACCAAGTTCTGTATTTCAATCGAAAATAATTGTAAATATTGTAAATTACTTAACTCACTGTATCATTTTAAAGCGTTAATCGTGTTTAAATTTATCGCTATGATTTTCCGTGGAATTTTCTGATAACATTTGCCTTCTAAGTAGTGAATCTCATACGTTATGCCATCTTCATATCAAGTTGTTGGACGTGAGAACCAAAAAGCTCTACAAGTGGTAAATTAAGAGAATCAGTCAATTAGCACGACTTTACCAACATTGTAAATGTGACGCCTTGGAATGAAATAGTGTGGTAATATATATAGATATCTGAGGAGATTTACAGTTAGCAATCTTAGATATGGATGATCTATTATCTGTTTTGTAAGATCATTCAATTATTTTTCTTACTATTAATTTTAAAGTTTCCAATATCAAAGAACGAGATGAATTATGTATGCAACGCAATAATTCAAACTAGTCCATTACTTTAAAAGACACAAGAATCGTGAGCGTACAGCTCATATTATTAAATTTTATTTATAGGAAAAGAAAACATGCAGATATATATAAATTTACAACACTCAATAACATAACATCACTAATCGAGGTAAAATATTACATCAGAACAGGCAATAGTAAAGTTATTAAACCGTCAATTAACCTGCCGTCTTCTAAGTTGTTACTTTAATTAGGCATAGTATACCTGTATCCAACATCTACGCACTTCTCAAAGTAAGATGCTTAGAGTTTTAAAAAATCTGCTAACTATCTGCTAATTCAATCATATTAAAGTTTAATATTTCCAATATTTTTTAAAGATCAACTATGCTTGTTTAATTAAATGATTCGCAGGCACTCGTAAAAAGCCAACGGTGAACGGATTCTTTCGAACACGAACTCTCCGAACACGAATTCTCCGAACACAGATTTTTCCGAACATAAAATACTCCGTTCATTTAAATATTTTAATTATGAAAATCATTGTTTTATTATAAAGGCTCTGTGTTCGGAAGAATCGGTGTTCGGAGTATTCTTGTTCGGAGAATTCGTGTTCGGAGTATGCGTGTTCGGAGAGTTTGTGTTCGGAAGAATCACCGAACCAAAGCAAACACGCACGCACAAGAAGTGGATGAATTGGATGTTTAAAAAAAAAATTAAAAATACCCAACATGCCGTCAAATGATTAATGTCAATAGCTGAAAAAAAATACTTAACTACTTCTGATTGCAAGAGTTAGGAGATCTAAGATTGAAATGTATGTACAATTCTTTTCGTTAGAATTCCATGTTTCAATTGAGCCTCTGTGAGGTGAAGTGGTAATTTAGAAGAAACTATGCTAGATATGTTATAATATTTTACATGTCATAAAATATTAAAAGTGAAGTGACGTAAATAAATACATACAGCTATTGTGCTATCTGCGTAAAATAAAAATCTTCAATCCACCAAAACACCAATTAAAGACGTGACTGTATCTTAAAGTCCAATAGAAAACTTTCCGCTTTTTATTACTTGGCTCACTTCACTTATTGAATGTTCAGTTTTCATACTTATGCCGTCGTAGATAATTTTATATATTTCAGGATAATACTGATTTGATTATTAATTTAACACGTAGCTCGCTAGATTAAGTTTAATTTAACAAGCGGCTCGTGCACCTCCAGCCCACCATTGTCTAAGCCAGTATATATAATTAAACTAATTAAATTTAGGACAATAGGATGAATCTGGAAAAGTTATCAACTAACTAATATATCTCGTATGGAACTAATGTAACTTTAATACACGTTAAAGTATTCAAATTTTTCTCTACGTTATATCAGACTATTCAATAGACAAAACTAGAAATATAATATGTCGATTACATGTTTTGAGAAGCACAGCTCCACGCTGACTTACCAAGAGGCGCATCTCGCTAAAGACATCATCCATTATCTTAAAACAGTGATTATCTGTAAATGCCGTTGCGTTATTAACAAAATATCAGAATTTGACTCGGCATGACCCCGATCCAGTCCGCGACCCCGTGTTTCGGTAGCCGCGGTATTAACCTCTCGTCTCACACAAAAATAATAATTTAAAACCAGAGGCTGTTAACTTATACCGGCAATAAATATCAAAAAGGTATGCCCGCGTCAAAAAGTCACGTTTGGTGCGCCTAGTTCACAGAGATGGTGAGTATTCTATTATCTTTGGCCCTATGAAATAATTAATTCTACGAAATAGTAAACCGTATTGTATTTATAATATTTTTGACGTTCGGAAGTAAGGGTTTAAATCACAATCATTACTTATTTATACTAGAGAAAAATCACAGTCAAAAAATATCGTGTGGATGATGTTTTGGTGTTATATGGTCATTAATTTGAGAGTTGAGGTTTTTTATGGCAACAAAATAAATGGTCAGAATTTAAATCAATTTCTGGTCAGAATTTAAGTCTTCTTTTGGTCATAATAAAATTCAATTTTCGGTCAGAATAAAAACGCTAACGGTCAGAATAAAAATACTAACGGTCAGAATAAAATTATTATACGGTCAGAATAAAATTATTATACGGTCAGAATAAAATTACTATACGGTCAGAATAAAGTCTATTATACGGTCAGATTTTCATAGACATTTTGATCAGAATAAAAAAAATGAAGAAATTATTGATCCTTTGATTACGAGACGTCGATTTTTCAACACTTTATGTGCAAAAAAATTACTGCATATTTTTTTTTTCTAAATTTCGAATTCCTGCTGTTTATTTCGAGAATAAATACAATGTGCCTAAATATGCAAGACTTATTCGACATTTTTTTAAATATTATCTGGACCGATTTCGCGGCGAAATCGGTTCAGATAATATTTAAAAAAATGTCGAATATGCAGTATTATTTGAAATTAAAAAAATATATAATCAGATTTTTTTTTTAATTTAGAATAAGTACTGCATATTTGAGCACAATGTATTAATTCCCGAAATCCACAACAGGAATTCTAAATTTTAAAAAAATATGTCTGAACCGATTCCGCGGCGAAATTTCCATCATCCTCTTAGGCTTAACTTTTAAATTAAAAATTTCCCGTATCTTATTTTTAATGTCATCGTTTAATTTCATCGTGTTATTTGCTAATGTTTCATGTGAATGTTCTTCTTCTGTTTTAAATACAATAACATCAGGTTTATTAATGCAGTATAAAATATATAGTCCAGTATTACATTGCTGCCCTCTTCTTTTAACAGTATTAGAGCGATAATAATACTTTTCCCTGTCGTAAAGAAGATCCGTTAACCGTTGCCAAAATATGAGAAATAGTATATTATTGTCTCTGATGGGAACTGTCAATTCATACTTCGAAATACTAGTGATTTATTCAATGACCGTGGCGCTAGTAGCAACGCTCGCCCATTGGACGATTTGCCGGAAACAACTTCACTTTGCAGTTTTAAACCAATAGTATCGCAATACGATGATATCATTATCATCAAAAAAATTCTGACCAGTTGTCAAAATAAATATGACCATTGTCATTTAGATTCTGACCATTTAATATAAATTCTGACCACTTAATATATATTCTGACCATTAATTATTTATTCTGCCCTCTGTTATTCTGACCGATACATTATGACCATTTAATATATATTCTGACCAATGTAATATAAATTCTGACCAATCTATTTAAAATTCTGACCGATATTGAATTAAAATTCTGACCGTTTAAATACGAGCCGTTTTTTATGACCCACATTTATTTGGTCAGTATTTAAAAATCTTTATGCTGTGTAAATAATACTTAAATTTGGTCAATAGTCGTGAATATAAAAATATGGTTAGATTTAGTAGACAACGTAAAATGGGACTTCGCGTAGGGGAGGAAACTCGTCAAAATATTATATTTTTACTCTTTCCAGATTTAATATACTCTTTTAAGTATGGCACAGGTTACAATTTGGCTACATAAGTTATTTCATGAACATCTTTAAATCCAAGAAACAGACGCGATCATGACATACCCTTACTTAAATACAGGAAATAAAATAAGCACCAGTGACACATAGAACATTTTTGCACATTCACTTGTTTTCATTTTATTTTTTTGGTACTTAGTACCTATTTTATTTCCTGTATTCACTTATTATTTAAGCTAATACAAAAATGATGACAAAAAATTATAACTTGGTCATGTACTATATTCATCATTAAGAAGAGGGTGGCATGGATAGAAACGTATTTACTTCCTTCTTTATGAACTTCCTCAAAGAAATTGAGGACAAAACCTTTCCAGTTTTGGTAGAATAAAATACATTTATGTGTCTCCTGAAAACTTGAACTTTCTTAGATACGAGGTTGTCGAAAATTATCGACGATATCAATAACTCAGATTTATTTGCCACTCATCATCATCAGCCATAAAAAAGTTGTATCATTATTTTTTAATGATAAATTACTTCTAAACCAAATTGTCGTTTATCTATCTGGAAGCCAGCATTTTAAACGTTATAGTGATGCAGCAATATATATTATGTATTCGGTAATCTATTTTAGTAAATTGTCTGCAAAAAACTAGATTTGTCTGTAATGCATGCATTTGGTATTCTGACCAAGTTACAATAGCACAGTGTTTCCCAAATGAGGGTTCTAAAAGAAATCGAAATAAATATGTACATTTAATATTGCTCTCATGAAATGACAGAATATAAAGGATCAGATTTGTGACAAAACAGATCTATATAAGACAATTGATAACGATGGAAAAAGGAAACGCATGTCTGTATCGTATGGCTATAATACTTATATTTATAAATTAAATATAAAAACAAAATATTATAGAACCCTTTATTATAAATAAACGATCATTAAAACAGATAAGTAAACTTATTTTAAAAAAATAGCCAATGTATTTGTCACATAGAAAATAATAGGTTTCGGGGTATTAAAAGAAATGAGAAAATATATCTTAGATATGTCAGATTTCTTGCAAGTCAAACCAGGACACCCCCCCCCCGATTTTTTTGTTAATTTATATTAAATTATGACGTATATTTTTAATTTTAATATTTATCATTTATTAATAGGAATAAAACCCGCTATAAATATATAAAAAATAATACAATGGACACAAAATATAATACAATATAAAATCTAAATAAAGATATTAAAAGAATAAAAAACAATATATCTACATATGTGCTGATTTTTTAACTAAAAGGTTACACCTGTTTTTTTACACTTCTCACTAGATTTAGCCTTTTTCAAGAGTAACAAGAATTGTAGTATTTTGGGAAAATATTAATACACCTGTATTTTTTTGTAAGCCGGGACTTTAGGGCATCCCGAAAGGTTATTTCGGAACACCGAGAAACGAGCCTCAAAACCGGTGAAAGCCTCGATTAATCGGGACGTCCTACAACCCTATGCTTAGACTAAGACAAAATTTCAGTTTCCTTTCTGTTAACCGGTGTTCTGAAATATAGTTGGGGAATCGCTGCTATAGCACATCATTTGATTACTTTATGATCAATGCTTTTCAATTATCATTCAGACACTTGAATAATGGCACAAGACTTGACTGACGAAAATGCACCATTAGAAAAATCCACCGTCCGTTAGCGAATAATAAAATAAAAATAAAAACACGTCAACGCTCTGTAACCAAATGGCTACAGAAATTAAGCGGACAATATAAAAATGATCACACTTACAGACATACTTTGCAGACATCTGCCACGGTCTGTTACCCTGACAGATAGAAGTCAGTAATTATTTAAGGTGCACCCAAAATTGACACAATTAATTTATACATTAGTTATCTATCATTCATGAAGTATTTTACATACATTTTCTCTAGATTTTTTTTTTTATGGAATATGAAATAGTTCAATATACAGTTACAATAAGACTTTTTGTAACTTAGTTAACCGACATCTTTTTTTATCCATGCCCGCTCTAAATGTGGACCATATGGCCTCAGAGGTATTTTAGAGAAGTTTTTTTTATATACGAGAACTGTTTATTACTCAGTCGCTCTATCTCACTTTTGCAGAGAGTGGTAGGGATAGAATGATAGGGCTCGGATAGGACTAGTGGTTAACTAATCGCTCTCACTACGCCCAGGATCAGAAAGGGTGCGATTTTCAGACATCACAAACACCCAAGCTATTGAACAAAAATCGATCGAAAAAATGCTGTTCGTACTGGGACTCGAGCCTGTGAGATCCGGCACGGAAACCCACAACGCTAACCGTTGGGCCATAGGACTCGACAAACATCTACATAGGTAATTATAAATAAGGGTAACAAACTCTTAAAAAAAATACTAATTTTAATATACGTTAAATAGTCTAGTGGAATATAAAAATGAGTTTTTATCATGGCTGTGGAGTCGGAGTCGTAAAAAACGAGCGGCTCGAAACATTTTTTTAAAAATAATAAAAATATATACACCGATGTATTCAAACCGCAATAGTTCATAGTGTTAAAAACCTTGCTTGCTTGGCTGACTAAAGATGATCTGATGGAATACATTTATATAAGTTAAAATGAAATTATTGAAAGCAAAAATCGAAGTCGGAGTCATTTTTTTTTACACGAGCCTACAGACCTGGTTTTTATTATACCGTATTAAAAAAAAGCATATAAAATTTAAATTATAATATCCTATATTGTATTACAAAATATGTTTTTCATTTTATTATAATGTTATTCTTCTGCTTATTAAAGTGTATACGTTATTCTACTCAAATAATATTATAATAAAAAATGCTTTTAATTCTTTTTTTTTAATATAAATTATATTTTCGTAAGTATGGCGAAAGTATGGTCACTTTATAATGTTGGTCTCTGTAAAGTTTAAAATGTGTATTAGAAGGCTAATTACAATGGTCGATTCGGCCGTTTTGGGCTAGAAATAATTATCATGAGATTGTATCTGCTTTTTTCTCATCTCGCCAAATTAACAAATTAAAAAATTCACCATCATTATTTCGCCGGCAGTGCGGCGCAGGGTTGACACAATTTATTTCTACTTACACTCAGTATGTACTTTCGAATGTACACTATCTAGGGCAGACATCGCGTTATGGTTTTGGCTGGCATATTGTTTTGTTGGACGTTACAGGAAGACAGACAGATTAATCAAGGCAAATTTTTGATTATATTTATCTTATTGATTAATGATTATTTTACTATAAATCCAATAAGAAGGTCAAAGAGACATCGCAGATTATCTGAAGCCTCTTAAGGTCATGTCGATTTAATCTAAGTTAATATTTCCCCAAGCGTATTGACCTTCATTGAAGTTATTCCATTTCGCCATCAATAACTTTAAATTAATTGATACATTTATTTACTAAACGTAAGTTCAAGTCCATCCGTCCACTTGAACGACTAAAGATACCGAAAGGCGAAACCCGGGTCGTTAGTAAAAAAAACTTGTGTGAATGCACATAATTTGAACGATCAAATTTATTACAGCAATCAAATGGGTTTGGGTCGATGTATCAAGGTCAGTATATTTTTTATTTAAATTTAAATTTAAGCCTTAAGAAATTTATGTTTCTTAATGTACATACCTTGAAAAAATTATTATCAATATTATTTCATATTTTCTAACTGTATGTAATACGAAATATGTTTTTTCCTGGGTTGTCGAGTCGTAGTCGGAGTCGTGGAGTCGCGGTGTTTTGGCCGGAGTCGGAGTCGTGAAAAATGAGCAGCTCGAAACATTTTTAAAAAATATATTTAATGATGTGTTTTCAAACCACAATAGTAATGTTGACATTGCACGCTTGGCTGACTAAAGATGATCTGATTTACGTGCATATACATATGTAAGTTAAAATGAAATTATTGAAAAAACTCTTCGAAGTCGGAGTCGTCTTTTTTTACACGACTCGACAGCCCTGGTTTTTTCAGTGAATCTATAAAAATAATATTGATGTACAACAGAATTTTATAAATGTGTATTAAATTGCTATTTAAGTTTAATTGTGCACCCCTAGTACCAAAGCCGCGTAAACGAGTGGAAACTTTATTTTGTACTTTTGACATTTGCCATTTTAATAATGGAAGTTTTTTTTAACGTAATTATTAATTATGACTGGCGCAGAGACTCGCTCCGCTGTAACGAAATAGTCTCTCTCTTATTTGCCTCGTGTTTTTAGTTTATTTCTCTTAGTTTTCTTTTAATTTTTTTCTCCTTGAAATCTGACAGCGAAAATTAATGCAACTTTCGTCTTCGTGGGTTAAAAATTCAATTTGCAATTTCTTTAGAAATATTTTTAACGAGGGTGATATTTGATAGTCGTGAAAATTTGTGAAAGAATCTAAGAATGGCGATTTCAAAAGTAATTTAAAACTATATCAAGACTTTTAGGCTTTCATGAAGTGAATTAAAAAAAAATATAATAAAACTTTTATTTTTTTTTAATATTGAAATATCTATTTTATATCATTATAATGAATAGTAAAAATTACATTTTATTTCGTCGAGACGATTTTTTTATGAAAATCATAATTCTAGCAACGTTTTTACATTTTTTTTAAATTATGTCCAATCCCAATGTGGAACATATGACCTCCTAATGGATGTATCTAAACAGGAGTTTTTTCTACCACAATTGTTTGGCACTCAATCGCTCAACCTTCCTTTTTTTCCGAGACAGTAATATGGATATAATAAGTAGGGCAGGGCTGGACTAGTGTTTAACTAATCACTCTCGCTACACTCCGTTATTTTAAGATTGGAATGGTGGGAGGGGGGGGGGGTTATTTTAAGACATCAAAAACATCCATGCCTTCTTACAAAAATCAAAGAATTGAGATAATGCAGTCAGTTCAAGTTCATCCGTGCACTTGAACGCCTGAAGATCGAAACCCGGGTCGTTAGTGACAAAATCTGTGAGAATGTACATACTTTGAACAATTAAAATTTGAGATAATGCTATTAAAAATGCGTACCGGGATTCGAGCCCTTGAGGTCCGACATGGAAGCCAACGACGTTGACCACTGTTCCATGGACCCGAAACTTCTTCACTTTTATAAGGTAAAAAGTATATTTAATGGAACACGTAAAATTAATTACATAAACTATTGAAAAAACTGATTAATTATTGATAAAGCGTCACTTTTTTTTTTATTTTGAAGAATTATCTTCAAAAGTGAAATTATTTTCATACGTGGTTTCTATTTTTTAATAATAACCGAAGCAATTCGCACTATGAATTGACAGTTTTTCAGTGATACAAATCTTTATTAGATATACCTGCCACTAAAGTTTACTTGATCTATGTTTTTGGTGTGAATTTTGAATGTATCCCTAGATTAACTGTATAATACAGTTTGGACAATTGGGACAAAAAGAGAGTTTACTACGGTGATTTGATGTTTTCTTGGATGAACTCCATGAAAAGAAAGAAAAAATAAATAAAACATTTTTTTTTGAATTTATATTGATAATTTGTCATACCTACATATGTCTCTTGTCGATTTCAGAGCAGAATATAGCGAGTCATTTTGTACAATAATTTTGTATTAATCTGTTTAAAGCCCTTAACCTTTGATTACCGAGTGAATCGTGATCTTGGCATTACGCTATGATACCAAAAGCACTATAATACGAAATGCTTTTTAAAACCATTATATCGAATGTAAAATACTGCCTAACCCAAAACGTTTGGATTAAACAGTATATAAAAATATATTAAATAATAACCTTAATATATCCAACGTACAACTTTTTAAATATTTTCCGCTTCTTATGTGGAGCATAATTTTAGTTATGTAATATTTCTAAATAACTTGTTTAAAAATATTTCTTCTGAATGTTTATTGCATTAGGAAATGGGTGGTTTAAAAATATGACAGATATATTATACATACATGAGGAGTAAACATTCAGAAAGTGTTTTGTCACACAAATACTAAGCTTGGAAAATGATGATTTAAGTGTTGCAAAAGTGACGGTTTGTATAAATGTGTCAACTTTATGATTTCATTTTAATTTAATATGAAAAAAAAACCTTTCTGAACACTAATTTTGATTTCCATTCATAGGTTTTATTATGGGCTATCAGAATTGATACAAAACGCCATTTTTCAAAATTTGTGACAAAACACTTTTTGAATGTTTGCTCCTCACATTCAACCATCACTCATCATTGAATCTGGGACATATAGCAGTAGATCAGGCACGGGCAATCTGAGGCCCGCCGCGTATTTTTTTTGCGGCCCGCGAGCAATATTGTACTTTTGAAAAAGATTCATGTTTTTATCTTTTAACGCCTTTTAAAGTAAAGTAAATAAATAAAATAATCGTTATTTTTTTATCTACCTATATATGTGAACAAACATTTCCAATCATGAACCTCAATAAAAACTCTTCACGATCAAATATAACTGATGAACATTTAAGAAACACAGTTTTAAGAATCTCAACTACAAAATTAGCACCTGAATTAAAAAAAATGTTAAAATACGTAAATCAGTTCCATTCCTCTCATTAGATTGTTTTTTTTTTCATGATAAATAGTGTAAATATAAAAATGGTATTTTACTTGTGGCCCGCTGCTCATTTTAAATTCTTGAATTTGGCCCTCCGTTCGAAAAGTTTGCCCCCCCCCCTGCAGTAGATGATTCAAAATAAAATTCTAGTTGTTCATAAAAGCTTGCATTATACCAGCGCTGCTTTACGGTAGCGAATCATGGCACCTGATGAAGACTCCAAAAAAACCATTCACTGAGCTACGAAAATATATTCTTGCGTCGGATAATGGAGATAAGTGGTTTGATTTATTGTGTAGCTCGGAGATTAGAAAACGTACAAGTCAGCGCCCCGTTGCATCAGTGGTTATAGAGAGACGTCGAAGCTTGCTGGGGAAATCCTTAATCTCGCCTGCCTCTTCTTCTGACCGGTGGGATCCCGGTGTCCCGGGCGACCGTCGGGTACTATCCTTAGGATATAATGAGCGAAACTGAGAGATTCTTGCATGTCATGGGAAGAAGCCAAGCAACTGTTGGAAGAAGACTCTTCAATGAATCGATCGAAAACAAAATGTATAGAAGTTTGTACACCTGGCCGAAAGTTCAACCCCAATCCTATTTTATTTCATATTTCTTTAAAGGACTTTTACCACGCATGTATAACGACAAATATTTTTTTATTATTGACCACTTATTAAGCATTGCTAAAATTATACATGATGTTAAAGAAATAATCAAAAATGAGTTATAGTTTAGCCTAAAAAGAACTCATGACAAAAATATATATACAGATATTTTTGTCAGAAATTGTTGAAGTAGCGTTGTGTAATCGATTGGTTAACGTCATTGGCTTCGGCTACGGAGGTCACGAGAGTACGGGCAGCTTTTTAAATTGATTTTTCAACCGATTTATGAATTTCTGTTCGAAGGCATGGATGTATGTGATGTCTTGAATTCCCCCCTCCCACCCATCTTATACTATGAACGGGGCGTATCGAGAGCAATTAGCTAACAACTAGTCCTGTCCTAGCCCTATGCTTCTATTTCTACTCTCTTTGGAAAAAGAGAGGTTGAGCAACTGAGTAACATGAAGTTCTCTTAAAAAAACTTCTGTTGAGATAAACTCTATTAGGAGTCCATATGATCCGCATTGGGAGCGTACATGGTAAAAAAAGTGGTTATAAATATAAAGAAATCTATTATATTAAGTGGTATTAAACTTATGGTGATCTCTTACTAGAATGTAAAAAATATGCATTGAGTTCTGAAATGATAAGTAGTGACTAGCAAGAAGGCCTTGTGCAAAAACAGTTATCGATAATGCTTGAAATTCACATTGATTTATTTATAATGGTATCATACAATATATTTCTGGACCGTTCTGTATATTGTGATTTACGCAATATTATGACACTAATCGAGAAAGTTGAGCGATGTATTTTCAATTCATATAATTCGAATTGTTGATAAGCACAAAAATCGTGATTTACTTTCAAGGTAAATCTTTACAAAACATCTTTTAAAAACAGTTATTGCAATAGCGACTCAAATACATTATTGAAAAATAAACAATGACATTAGTTATATTCAAAGCGAGTTACTTTGGTTCAGTGGAGAGGGTATTCAGCTTTACAATAACAATAAAAAATAATATTTTTTCAAACGGTAAACAAATTTTATTTGATGATCTACTTTTTTAATTGAATTGAACTCAATAACATTAATATTACTGTCCGTTAGCAGACATCTACACACACTGCGTAAAGTGCTCTATTTACTAATCTTTCTTCGGACTATCAACCTCACATCGTGAATCCAGAATTTTCTACATATATATATATATATATATTGATTATCAATTTAAGAAATATATATTTTCCTATGAAACCATTAATATGTAAGTTTTTCAAAAATGTACTTAGATAGCATTACGTGGGTGGGTCGTGCCAACATAAAGTTTTGTTTTTGTCATGTACCAGCCGGCTCCAGGCAAGCGTTGCAATGCCACACAAATAACGAAGGTGTCTGTGTTTTAATTGTGTTTATTGAAGTGCAACTTTTCTTTTTCTGTCTGTTTGACGTTTGCTGCCGATTTTCTATGGTAAGACACACACGCCACCTACTGTAATTTAATTGTACTCCGCCTATAACCTTAGCGCAAGTTGCATGAACTGTATGGCAGACATACAAACATTGATTTTTATATATAAGACTTACTGTAAGTTCTTTTTTTTTTAAATATTTGACATTACAGGCTACGCCAATGCGTCAAATATTTTGAAGTTGAAAGATCATACGAGATATACTCCATGAGAATTTTTGAAAGTCACATGAGATTAACTCAATGAGAATTGACTTCACAAACACCCATGTCTTAGATCTCAAATTAAAATTGAAAAAAATCCAATTTGCCATTGACCTTACCGGGAATCGAACCCAGACCCACCTGATCGGTAGAGCGAGCTCTAACCAAATAGCATTTTAATATGCTAAAAGATATATATATAATATACTAGCCTGTTTTCGGAAAGTGTTTTCACCTTAAGCTTCGCGCAAGTGCAAGTGTACGTTGTCAAAATGAACTGTTGGGCAGACGTACAAACATTGATCTTAATATATATGACCTACTGTAAGCTAATTTTACTATGCCGATAACCTTCCCGGAAGTGCAAACAAAAAGTTTGTCAAAGTTTTATGGCAAACGGATTAGCTGTGTGGCAGCGCATAAAGTACGAACAAACAAACATTATTTTTATATATTAGATACATAGGTCGGTGTTTTTTGAAATTTTTAATATTTGTCACAATTTTGTTTGACTTTTCAAATAAAGACATAAAATTACGAACTTCTGCCAAGAAAATGCTATGCTTGACACATCATAGGCATTCGATTAACAATAATATTTTTTTAGCGTTTTTCTCTTAATTTAAAAAGAAAAATCATTTGTTGGAGTTATTCCAAAATAAGTTAAGTCCACGACTCCGACTATTCACTCTTCAGCCTTGTCATTGAGTTTCCAGGGTTGAAGAACGATCAAATTAAAGTTTTTTTATTATGTATAAAAATCGTTATTTTAAATTGAATGTATTATATTCGAATCCATACTAATAAGAGCAGAAACATTTATAAAAGATTTTTTTAGGTTTTATAAACACTTTCAGTTAGTTGATAACGAAAAAAGTTTTTCACTGCAAAGTTGGCACCCAGCTTAGTTGCGAAAACATAATCTCAGCATAAACTTTTTTTACATTACAATTTAAACTTTAGTCATAGACATGGATTTAAAATAAATGTAAAATGATAAATCTAAAGAATTCAATGAATACGTATGAAGAAACTTTTTATTTGGCAAAACTTTGGCTAAAACATACGTTCTTTTAAACGTAAGTATCTTTCTAATGTACATGCTTTACGCTTAAGAAAACAAATTGCGTAATGTTTCACTACAGATATAAAGACATGATTAAAAATATAAAACAACTTTCTTATTGATTTTAGTTTTAACGAAAACATTCAAGCAATAAATGGGATAAAATTGACGCATTGTATTGGACCTATTCCGTTCGAATTCCAAAAATGTTTTCAATCGACCAAACAATTTTTAAGCAACTGTGTTTGATGTGAGTAAAAGAGGTAAAAATAAATAATTGCTATCGTAAAACTATTATTATTTTAATATCCCCTTGCGGATCTAACTCAATCAACACATTTATGAATTAAATACAAAAAAAAGTAGAACTGTTCACCTACATACATTCAATTAGTTAATTGTTTGTCATTTGACTCAATACCAGACATAACTTTTTCACATTTAAAAAATCTGCTATAACAAGGGTTTGATAAAGAACTTGTTTATTTTATCTCCATTGCTACAACGAAATCTTTTAATTTTAATACGTGTTGGTAATAAAGGTAATAATGATTAACACTTCCCCTACGGTGCTAAAAAATACTTCCGATATGTTGTTGGACCTTAAAGAACCACGTGAAAAAACATGTTTTGAAATATACCACCCTTCGATGGAAGGTAAAAACCAAGGACGTATATTTTAAAAATACATTTTTTTCACTTGGTTCCTAAAGGGCCAGCAGCGTATTTTTTTAGCACTGCAAGGGAAGTGTTGAGTAAACTACACAACTTTTTTTTCGCAATATTTCTTTAAATTTTAATATCGCCACTTGATTATTATACGGGGATTATATAATTTTTTTTTTAATTTTTAAAAATAAAATATTTGACATTACACTTACGCCAATGCGTCAAATATTTTTAAGTTGAAAGATCATATGAGATATACTCGATGAGAATTTTTGAAAGTCACATGAGATAAACCCAAGGAGAATTGACTTCACAAACACCCATGTCTTAGATCTCAAATTAAAAGTGAAAAAAATCCAATTTTGACATTGACCTTACCGGGAATCGAACCCAGACCCACCTGGTCGGTAAAGCAAGATCTAACCAACTAGACCACAGCGGGCGACAAGTGAGAGGCTGGACATCAATCAGCTTGTATCGCTATAAATATCTTGAAACTTACAATGTGTTAGAATCTAATGGTGCCTTTATTTTGAAATCTTTTAATTAAAATATGTGTTGGTATAAAAAAAAATATGAAAAAATAATAATATTCATGGCCACTCGATTATTTACGGGGACTTTTATGAGAGGCTGGACATAAATCGCTTTCATCGCAAGAAATCTCTAATCTAATGTGTTAGTATTCAATGAAGCCTTGTGTTTGTTATCACTCTCTTACGATGTTGAATTTACTGTAATTATGAAACCCGTTATCCGCTTGTGTTTTTTTCTGTCAATCGTGTTAAAACAAAGAATTGATGTAAAAATATATTATTCGTTCTATTTCGTGGACATTGTTATTTCAAAATCGTGTAAAAATATGCGAAGTATATGTTTTATAAGATGTTGGTTAATAAAACCTTCATCAAGGTTCAATGATGATGAATATCAAACTTTCACAAGCCATTACATAAATTAAGAACACTGCGTAGTTATTGTTTTAAATAATTATTATTCTTTTGACATTAACTGGATTATAATTGATCGCGGCTGATAGATAAGATCGTTTATTAAATGGAAATCACTCGATGATTGTCAAATAAAAATATCACGAACAATTCAAAAATAAAATGATACAATATTTCAAGCGTTTATGTTAATACATCTGTTGTAATATAATTATTTTATTACGAACTTTTAATCTGATTAAATTGTTTATTTCAAATTGAGATTATTAATGTACATCAAGATAAAAATATTATTCTCGTAACTACATGGCTATATAACATGAATAAACAGGGCGGTCAAGAAACGTTTGTCCAACTATCTTTGAAACTATTATCACTTGTACATTTTTTATATATTTTTTTTTAATAAAATAAATATTCATTTATCAATTTATCCCCTGACAGGCAAAGTTAGCCAAGTGGTATTTTATGAAAAATAAATAATATTAGATATATTATTGTATATAACTATCGTAAAAGTAAAGTGACCTGAGAGACACACTGCAATACTGTTGTTGCCTCCCTTAAATAGAAATATACCATCAATTAAAACACCGAATTAAGAAGTGATTTTACTCAAAAGTCTAATGGAAAAGATTTACCATTTTACTACTTGGCTCACTTCAGTTCTCATGGGATCACTTGATTAAACAAATTATAGCAGAAACAGTAGAAAAAAGGGTATACAATAGAAGATTGACTACTCTAAACATAAAGTATAAATAGTTCTTCATAACCTTATTGAAGCCATCGCTCTCGTCGAAATAATAAAATCATTCAAGCAGGGGAGACCAAAAATTGAAAAATAATTTCAAGTTTTTTATTGTATTACAGAAGAACTAAGATAAACCACCTGTGTGGTCGAGTGGTCAACGTTGTTGGCTTCGGCTACAGAGGGCCCGGGTTCAAATCCCGGTACGGACAGTTTTATAAATTGATTTCTGAATTTCTGTTCTAAGGCATGGATGTATGTGATGTCTTGAATTCCCC
Source organism: Himalopsyche tibetana (assembly GCA_030503985.1). Classification (NCBI taxonomy): domain Eukaryota; kingdom Metazoa; phylum Arthropoda; class Insecta; order Trichoptera; family Rhyacophilidae; genus Himalopsyche; species Himalopsyche tibetana. Next base: position 20,742,318 of record JAPJYX010000015.1, on the reverse strand, counting down.
CCTCTCACCCATCCTATCCTTGAACGGGGCGTATCGAGAGCGATTAGCTTACCACTAATCCTGTCTTAGCCCTATCCTTCTATCCCTACTCTCCTTGGAAAAAGAGATGTTGAGCAACTGAGTAACAAGCAGTTCTCGTAGAAACACTTCTGTTGAGATAAACTCCATTAGGAGTCCATATGCTCCACATTAGGAGCGGACATGGTTTAAAAAAAAAAAAAGATAAACCAATTCAAATAAAATAAAACTGCAATATTATGCAACGATGTATTCGCTTACATGGATTTCAGCAGTGCCTACCAAAAGTAAAATATTAAAATTCTCTTAAGAAACTCTGCAATAAATGGTTATTATGTAATATTACTATCAAAAATGTGTGCTTGTCTTTGTATGAGACAGTTACTTCTTGGCCAGCCAGTTTTTCTTATATAACAGTTTTAACAATTACCGTGAGTTATAGGTGCGCGTTCGTATAAAAAGATTTCTAAAATGTTAGATATCTAACATTAAAAACTGTAATCTCACACTAAAAATCTAAATTTATTTAATAACTCACAATACTAGCCAATAGAATTTTTATTGATTTCTTGATGTAAGTAATCGAATACTTTCGATTTTATTTTGTAACATAAATAAATTCCTTTGTCGTAAAAATGAAATAATACAAAATTTCTGCAAACGTTCCCAATATTTGATGAATATAATCGTATTCATAATTTTTTCGTGTATTTTTTAAGTAAATATTGTCAGTAAAGTAATATTAAAACAGCTTAACGACCGTGGACGCGTATTTGAGTCTTTGAAAAACAAAGGTTGCTGGCCGACGGACACATATATGCGTATAGGTGAAGTATCTGGAAGCTAAGAAAATTAAATTTTGTAAAGATATCTTAATTTGCTTACAAATTTAGTGAATTTAGTAAAATTATAATTTTTGCGAATTTTTCGCAAAATTTTATTTCGCCAGGTGAAATTTTATAAAAAAACGTGCGGTCGTTAAGCTGTTAAAATGGGTCAAACTTTGTTCATTATTTTAAATCTCAACTAAAACGTTTTATTAGTATAAATATTGAACGAAATCACATACTGTTTACTACTTAGCACAATGCATACAGCATAATACATATACATCCATAACCTTGCTATACGGCCGCTCTTTATACGGCATTTTGCTTTAACGGCCCTCTTCAATTAAGGCACGTTTTCGATTTTCGGCCTAAAATGTTTCGCTATAACGGCAAAAAAAACTTTTTTTCGATGTCGATGTGAGTGTTTTATGTACATACATATTTATTACTAATAACATGTTACACATTAACTGGAAAAATTGGAAAAAATTAGGGACATTTTTGGTACGTAAGTACATATGTATGTTAATAAAAACACAATAATCCTTTGTACTTCATTCCACTTTATTTAATATGTCAGGACCGGTTTCGCTCATTGCGAGCATTGTCAACTGATAAGAAATATAATTTAACAATGCTATTTATACAAAATTGAAAAGTTATACACAACAATTGGCATTGAAAAGAAATTGCCAATTACATTAAAGTGATTTTAAAGTTCTAAAATGTTTGTAATTATTTTCAATCGCATTCTGAATTTATTAATCTGGGATGACTTTTTAATTATATGTTAGACGTGTTGAACATTTTAATTTTGTGTTATTTTAGAATCACTTTAATATAATTGGCAATTTCTTTTCAATGCCAATTGTTGTGTATAACTTTTCAATTTTGTATAAATAGCATTGTTAAATTATATTTATTATCAGTTGCAATGCTCCCAATGAGCGAAACCGGTCCTGACATATTAAATAAAGTGGAATGAAGTACAAAGGATTATTGTTTTTATTTATACAATGCCGTTCCACCAAGTATTGACAGTGAACACCCTAAAAGTGACATATGTATGTATGTACAATGTATTTTTTTTGTTACTTATTTTATAATTTCATTCATCGAAAAAATTATCGACTTCGGAGACTGATAAAAAGAGATGCCGAAAATCAGTCACGCTATAAACTAAACAAGAAGTATTAGGTCGTATAGAAGCTGGAGAGAAAATTGTTGAAATTTGCAAGGCAATTGGACTCTACCATTCAAACTATTCGCGATAAAAAAGAAGACATTAAAACATATTTGCAATCTGCTGCACCTTTAAATGTCTCGAAATTAACACGCCAAAAGATAAAATGTATTTTTAATGATAAACCATGTTACATATTTTAAAAAATTGGAACCGATCCCATTGAATTTGTATGAATTTTTATTAGAATAATTGATTCCTTATACGGCTTTTCGCTTTGCGGCCAAGTTTCGTGGAACGTGTCTAGGCCGTAAAGCGAGGTATGGGTGTATTAAGATTTCGACTGAAGATGCTTGGTGGAATTTCAATATCAAATAATACATGCTGTTAAATGTCACTTTTTTATAATTTCCAATGATTTGATTAGACATTTGTGATTAAAATTTATCAAAACGCCACGTAGTAAATGAAGTCTAATATGACAATCAGTGACAATTATTCATGAGCAGTGTTTCTAAACCTAATTGAAAACATCACCACTCTAAAATTAACTTAAGCTTACTCCCCCTCCCAGGTAAAAAAATAGCACTATTTTTAGTGTATTTTAGTTTTTAGCACCATATTTCTGTGAAGTGCCAATTATTAATAAATTGATTAAAATGCAGAATAGCGCGTACACACTAACTCAAATAACCACAAAATCTTTTTTTTTAACCATGTTCGCTCCCAATGTTGAGCATATGGACTCCTAATGGAGTTTATCTCAACAGGAATGTTTCTACGAGAACTGCTTGTTACATAGTTGCTCAACCTCTCTTATTCCAAAGAGAGTAAGGATAGAAGGATAGAGCTAGGACAGGACTAGTGGTAAGTTAATCGCTCTCGATACGCCCCGTTCATAGGATTGGGTGGGTGGGAGAGGGGAATTCAAGACATCACATACATCCATTCCCTTGAACATAAATTCATAAATCGATTGAAAAATCAATTTATAAAACTGTCCGTACCAGGATTTGAACCCGTGCCTTCCGTAACCGAAGCCAACAACGTTGACCACTCGGCCACACAGGCGGCAAACCACCAAATCTATTCAGAAAATAAATATTACGTGTTTCGAAGATACATATATTCATTAGACAGCTCAATTTATATGGTAAGTATTATCAAACCCTAGCATGCTAGTGTAAATTAAATTGTTGACTGCAATATATCAAAGCATTAAAAAGATCGGTATGTTTTTTACAATTTTATTTCTAATACGTTAAATTGAATAGAATGTGTTTTATTATTATTTCAGACGTCCGTCAAAGGACTAGACAACGTTTCTAAAAGGTTTGTATATATAACAAAACAAGTAAAAAGAATACACCACAAAAACGATTCTAAATCTTTCATTGGACGTATATAACTATACCAGCTTTAAATATTAAAGGAGATTCTCAAAATGCAATATCTATAATAATTAAATTATAATAAATATACCCAATAATTATTAATAATCTATACATATATTCCTCCCACCAATCCTATCCTATGAACGGGGTGTATCGAGAGCGATTAGCTAACCACTGGTCTTGTCCTAGCCCTATCCTTATATGCCTACTCTCTTCGCAAAAAGAGAGGTTGAGCAACTGAGTAACAAGCAGTTCTCGTAGAAACACTTTTGTTGAAATAAACTCCATTAGGAGTCCATATGCTCCACATCGGGAGCGGGCATTGTAAAAATATATATATGCCATTTAGTTGGAATTATTACATTTTAATATTTTAAAAAAAACTGTGCATCGAGCTTACATTTTAGTTAAGAAAATAAATACGTTACTATTTTTAACTTTTGAGTTTATAGAGCAACATAAACAAATACGGGACAATTTAGGCAGTATAAGTATTTAGTTATTTGAATTCTATTATTTCATCGCAAATCAGCATATGTTCATTATATAGAATTTTAAATGAAGTTTGTATGAACTGAAAAAAAATCAAGACCTGGTCGATCATTACTAGTTACCTTACCTCGTTTTTTGGAGAAAGTAGGGAAAATATATTGAAAGAACCAAAGCAGGACTAGTGGTTAGCTGACAGCTCACGCTACGCCCTGTTTTTAGGATTGGGTAGATAAGGAGGTATTTCTCTAGAAATTAAAAACACTCAATTGAAAAATCAATGTAGACAGCTGTCTGCATTACAATTTGAGCCAGTTAGTACTACGATTGAGACTAATTAACCGTTTATTAAGCAAAATAATAGTCCCTAAATTTTACATGGTTTTTATGATCTACTGATTAATTGATAATTATATTCAGGAGGGTCGCGAATGAAAACGTTTTAGCACCACCGCATTTTGGTTTCACCGAGATGAGACCTCTAGTTCAACAATGGAGGCCGACCTAGATGAATCAGATAGAACGGTTGTGTGATATATCTTAGGCGGAGAAGAAGGTATGACATTGATTTCACCTCAATACATCATTCGGTTTGTCAACAGACGAAACCAACAAATCCCGCCTCTAATGTCCTTCAAAATTATTATACAACAATCCGCGTATGTATATATTTACTATTCTATATCGAAAATGTTAAATTCGGTATGATACATAATGCTTCTTAATTTAATTTAGAATGTATTCATTACGTAATAACCATTAGGTTATTTTTTCAATTCAAAATAATATTCGAATAGAAATGGCCTGTATAAACATTTTTAGCGAGAAATGTAATTTTGATGATACTTCTTAAAGAGGCAAAACACGTGTCACATTTTGTAACACACAATGTGGAATAACAAATTTATCAATTTAATTTTATATTACACTTATAAAAAAAACTCATTTAACTATAAATGAGAAAAAACATTTTGTTAATTATTTTTTTATCCATGTCCGCTCCCAATGTGAAGCATATGGCCTCCTAATGGCTAAATAAACTAATCTTAACAGATTTTTTTCTACAAGACCTGTGTGTTACTCAGTCGCTCAACCTCACTTTTATCAAAGTGAGTAGTAGGGAAAGAAGGATAAGGCTAGAACAGGATTAGTGGTTGACTAATCGCTATCGATACACCCAGTTATTAAAGGATCAGAAGGATGGGAGGAGAGGAGAGGAAATAACGTGGATTTACATCACAAAGATCCAGTCTTCGATCACAATTTTTGAAATGAATAAATCTCAAATTAACTGTGATCTGACCGGGAATCGAACCCAGACATGCGTGATCGGTAGATCAAGCTCTAACCAACTGGGCTACAGCAGGCGACATCACTATTATTACTTCATCATATTTTATAGTAAAACAACTAAGAATAAAAGTGTTATCACAATAAACAAATAACATTTTCATTGATGAAATTTAAATTTACTTGGCTTTATTTTAATAATTTTCAAAAGTTTTACTTATATGTATAAATATTATTTTTATATGGTTGATGAGGGCAAAAACCGAAATAGCTATCAACCATATATAAAATAATATTTGTAGAACTAAAATATTCTGATATTTTTGAAATTAATAAATAACATTTCAATTAAATTAAATATTTTAAAGTAATTTAGAATATATCGTCGATGCATATCAAATATGGTCTATGTGACGAAATTGCATTCCGAGATAATTGATAAAAACTGATTAAAAAAAAAACAAAACGGAAAATAACACTTCTATCAATGGAGATTGGAAAATTTTTCCCATTGATAGAAGTGTTATTTTCCGTTTCGTTATTTTTTTAAACAGTTTTTATCGATTATCTCGGAATGCAATTTCGTCACATAGACCATATTTGATATGCATCGACGATATATTATTTTCGGTTAAATATCCTTTAACCTCTTAAATTTTCATCAGTTCATATTGTTTATGATGGGAGAAATCGTCCTGAACGTTATTTGAAAAAAAAAAATGGAATTCGTACAAGATTTTTTTTATTATTTTTTATTACGCGATTAATTTGGTTTCTAGTGTTTTAGTGAACTTTACTGTGTGCTTGGTTTTGTTCGTTTTATGAAAATAAATATTCGTTTTACCAGTCTTGCGAATATATCATTAAATTAATTTACACTATAACTCGTAGATATTTTTTATTCCATCAAATCCTGAAAATGAAATCTGAAGAGAGAGACTCAACAACAAACAGAATTTCGTGAAAGTGCCCAGTGATCAATCATAAGCCAGCTGCCTCTTGTAGGGAAGACTTAGAAAGAAACAAGAATAGTATTTCAGCTTGTATGGGCTTACTGAGCACTAAGCTTCTTTGTAGGTATATTTTATTTCATCTTGAAGATCAATATCATAAGCCTGACCTTTATTTTAGTTTCGCCAATGTTCGGTACATAATATATACCTTATAACATACATATATAAGGGGTAATATTATTTGTTTTTACTACCCAAGAAACAATTTTATTTTGCAGTACAAGTACAGATAACACGTTTTTATTTTATATGGAGAAAATATCTGTGATTGTTTTTCCATCTCAAATAATACAAAAAAGATGATACGCTTAAAATTATTTCTGTACTGGTCCTATTTTTCTACATAACTATTTAAATAAATTAATATTTAAAAACAATTTTTTGAGATATGTGTACTTTATTAAAGTTACGTATCGTTTTTACTTATACCTAATTTGAAACTTGTAATTATTATATCGACTATGGAAAGTAAAAAAGATGTAACCCACACGTAGCAAATTTTACAGGAGGAACAGAAAATGTGTTTTAAAGATTTTCGGCTATATGCAAATTATGAAATAAACACCACCTTGGAGTGCACGAAGACTTCTAAGCTGGTGTTTAATTGACATAATCTAATATTCATTACAGAAATTGTCTAGAAAAAAACTTTTTTTCAGTCTTTTTTCTTGGTTTCAATTTTCACAAGCGCATCTTTTTTTAACACTAAAAAGATAAATTTAGATACTAATTTGGCATTTGCAGATTACATTCTTTTGATGGAACGTGTATCAAGTTGGTCACATTGTGATTATCGAAAAAAAGGTGGGTAACGTCATTTTTCCTTTCCACAGTCGATATGCACACACTTTCATTTTTCATACTTTTTGTTTTCCTATAAAGTTTCTTTTTAGAAGGTAAACCGATTCTTCCACAACACGTACACATACACAAATTATCCGCACAAGGAATATTCGTACACCGATTCATCCGGACAAGTGTCATCCTTACATAGAAAATCTCTGAAACAGAATACTCCGTACATTATTAGGACAACAAGTCGGTTTCCCACCACCACCCGCCTTCCACAGCGCTATCGACAGAAAAAAAGGAGTTTACCCCTCACCTTCATGGCCCGAGCAGAACTGCACGGGACTGATTTTGAACCATGCACTAATGTGCTTAAAATAATAATAATACTAATGATAATAAAAGTGTGACTAGCTCAGCCACTTAAATCAAGTTGATATTAAGTAATAACTTGTGTATAGTCTGTATACTGAGAGCTCGTCGATGTAGACGAGCTTAATGACTCTAGAGAGGAGTCAAGGTTGTGACAATCACCATATAAATTGGCAAACTTTTGCTTTGGTTGCAATCAAGTCAGCGTGGCGTATTGGGCCCGTGTGAGGACGGACCACAGCAAACAATTCTGCTCGTTCGGACTCCATCTCGGGGCAGTCCCACAGAACGTGATTAACGTCCTGCTCGGCATACCCACAAGAGCAGTCCGGCCTTAAAACCAACTAGAATAGTTTTGCTTTCGATGTCTACAGATTTAAAGATGTTGTAAGTATTTTTTTTATATTCTTGTTATATACATATGTTGTGTTTTGTTAAAGCTATTTTGCTTCAAACTTCTTATAAAAAAGATAAAGAATTTATCAAAGGCTTAACTCGTCGATTCTGTATACATACAAATAAAATCATTAAAGTTTTACTAATGCTAACAATTTTTCAATTCCACACATACACTTGATTTCTTTCTTGTTTCTCGGGAGGCATTCTTTCCATCACCTGCATTTTTTCATTAAATATTGGTCAAAATAAGAAAATACTATGAGAAATGATAAGAATACAAGAAGGATAAGGCATTTGATACAAAAACTTTTGACATAATTGTTGCACAGGAAACCAAAATGACAGTTTTCATCATTTAAAAATGTTGGCAAATCAATTAAAACGTTTTTTTACTGATACAACGTCTGAAAAAAATTATGTTAAACATTCTAATTGTTATTACATTATTTTAATTAAATTTACATTTTTTTCTGAAATCTGCATTACAACTGCCGTGTTTGCTATACAACTCTATGTAAACTGCCGCTTTTGTAACCAACTCGATTTAAATTCTTTTAAAATGTACATGTTAGAACCTTATTGCTTGGAATCCAACATATGCTTAATTGCCAGTTCTAATAAATGGCACGGAACATGGAAACCGTCGTCTTTTTTTCTCATTTAAAGTAATGTTTTACTGTCAATAACGTGGTTGTAAGTCATTCTAATCTACTCGACTAATAATTTGAAACAAAAATGTACAAAATATTCAAACCTTAGATTAAGAAATGGATTATGATGGAAGCTATGTATTTTCTCACCAATTCTCTTAACGGCGTTAAACAAGGCTTTATAGACGCTTCCTGTAATGTTTAGAACGTATTTTTTAGTTTTGTACTGGTATTGTCTCGGGAACAATTGACCAAGAATTGGCAACTTGCAGTTTAGGATCTGATCTTAAAATATATTTAAAACGAAGTATGTCTGACGCTGAAAAACGTTACTACTCGGTCACAGCGATTCGATATATTGTACAGAAACACTATTACAATTTCCATACCTCCCGCATTTTACATGAACTTCAATAGTATTACTATCCAAGGCACTGTAATGTTGATTTACTAAAACTCTTTTCAAGATTATTTTTTTCAGTAATAAATTTGTTCAAATAAATGTTTAAGTAGAAAAAAAATACTGAATTTAATAGACTCACATTAAAATATAAGTTTAAATTTTATAGCCGAAACGTATAGAAATCGTAAAATTTTGTTTATATTATATTTCAACAGATTTTGCAACATCTGCTTATATTCATAAACTACGTATATAAATGAGTTATTAATTGAACTGGAATTTACTTGGTAGAAATCCATTATAATAAAGTTAAAAATATCAAAGAAAAAATAGTTTTACAAAAAAATTGTACATCTAAATGAGCTATGTTTTCACAAAACGTCCTAATGATTATTTTAATTGAAGATTTCCATCCAAACCGTTTGCTTGTATATATGTTTTATATTTATTTTATTTACATATATAGTATAAAATATTTTTAACATAGTTTACGTGAATAAAAGCCGATTTATGTCTATAGATTTATTTAAGCCTGTAAAATCATTGTGTGTAATGTTTCAATAATGTACAGTTATTTGATATACCAATGATTGCATTTAGTTAATTAAAAAATAAAAATATGTAAATTTTCCTCTTTTAATCAGATCCCGTCATCGTAGTACTTTGCTAAGGACAAGAAGCCAGTGACAGTATAGAGTGGTATTTGAAAATTGAAAGAGGGTCAGTCAGTGGCGTACAAACGTATCCAAGGACCTCTGCATTTGTAGTGAGCAAAAAGAAACAATGTGAAGAATTTTCGGCGCTCTTTGATTCCAAGAGATGTAAGGACAAGCAATTCAATGATATGAGACCGAATCGATCTGACTACAGGTTGGTTGAAAACTTATTAAAGTTTAAAGCAAAATATCTTTTCAATTTATACCGATTAATTGTAAGCGTATTTTGAAATTATAATAAAAAATAATATTTTTATACATTTGACGGTAGGGGGAAAAATTTGGTGTGATGTGCCATTTTCTATCTTCCAAAAAATGTATAAAATAAATCACTTCAATTGGAAATCACAACATACATATTCTTCTTTTAATGAATGAGAATTATTAATATGTTACAAGTGTTTCGCCTATTGGAGAAGCATCTTTAGATTTACTATCACTATCTTAAGTATGGATTCTGTGCTAAGACAACCTAAAAATAAATTAAAAGGAAATCGACGCTTTTTGCAAGTCTAGGTTCCTGGGACAATTGAACATCTAAAAATCTTATTTACTCAATACCAAATATTGTTTGAGAATCTTTTTCATTGAGAATCATTGTAAATTATAAAAGGCAATGAAAGAGGTAAGAAACTTTAAAAATCTTTCATTTATTTAATAAAATAAAAAAAATAACTATAAAATTACTGACCCAAAGTAAAATCAAACAAATCTCTTAAATGATTTGTAATAAAAAGAGATGTAAATATCTTATCTTAATATCTTTTCAGTATCAACTTAAATATAAATTTGTATGAGTTTTGAGTAAACGAACGGTGTTCATCCATTGAATATTGGTTTAAATATTTTTCCATAAAAAAATCTACAGTACGATAATTTCACAGGACATGAAAAAGCCGATAATTCAGAATTTATAATCGTGATCTTATGTTTTTTTATGCAGAAACATTGATATTAACTTATTTTCTGTTGGCAATCCGAGAACATGTCCAAATAATACAAAATTGAATTAAAAATAAAATAAAATTAATAATAGCAAACAACTAAAATGCAATCATTTTTTGTTGGCACTGTAAATAATTCTTCACATATCGTTTTACAAAGAAGTCTGTGGGAATAAAAAAGTTGTTTCACAGCACTCTTATATATAACCAATTAATAATCATTACTGGCAGTCTGACCTTTATTTTAATACATTATAAAGCCTATTATCCAATGATCTTTGAAAAATAAATGTTATCTTTACTTCGGTGACAAAAAAACAATATTCATTTAACAATTTACAAGATAAAAACATCGATAAAAATTGTTTTGATTTGTACAAGTTTCGAATTAACATAACAGAAGCTGTTTTATCTTCTATTTCATTTGTTATTAATCGACTCGCTAATTTAAATATTGACATTTAATTAAATATCGATAAAACCATAAAAAAGTTGATTACTGTCAAATTAAATATTCGATTAATATTAAACAAAAATAACTCACTCTAGTAATGATGTCATTAGCCACTGCTAGCGATTTGCAATACCGTTATTACCGAAGCCGGGATCGTGATGTTTTGCAATACCGAGAAACCTTTTGAACCTACAGTTCAAGCAAAGTCCGGGTCGTTAGAGACAAAACTTGGGTGAATGTACATAATTTGAACGATTCAAATTGAATATTGGAATTCCACCAAGCACCTTCAGTCGAAATCTACAATTATCACCACTAATGCTAATGTGTCAAATATTTTATAACTAGAAGATACGAGAGAATATTTTTATAATTCACTCATGATCAACACCAGGTAAAGAGACAACACAAACAAGTGTCATATGAAAGTTTAGCGGTCTACAGCGACAAGTATAATTAATAACATAATTGATAGAATCTAACTCGATAGAATTTCAAAACATCCCAGTTAAGTTAAGTATTCCTTCTTATTATATTCCAATAAAATGTATTCATAAAAAAATTAACAAAGAGCCATTGGCGTGCTTAAGCAGTGAACTCATATGTCTACAACCAAAACACACTATTTATAGGTGTCGCTGTAGACCGCTACACTTAACCTTAAAAAATCTTCCTGGCACTTAGACCCAAACCCACCTGATTGCTAAGGCAAAACTTTTATCATCTAGACCATAGTTTCTCAACCTTTTTAAGCCCGTGGCCCCCTTTTGAGTCTAAAATTTTTCCGTGGCCCCCCTATCCATAGTAATAAAATTCTCGGGGCTCGGGAAAAATGAAAAATATACATTTATTTTTTAAAAAATACAACACAAAATTTTGTACACAAATTATTATTTAAACATTTAAGATTTCGACTGAAGGTGCTTGGTGGAATTTCAATAAATTTGAATCGTTCAAATTATGTACATTCTCACAGATTATGTCACTAACGACCCGGGTTTCGCCTTTTGGCATCTTCAGGCGTTCATGTACACGGATGAACTGACGCTTAGTAAATGAATGTTTCGTGTTTATATAAGAAATGCCTGGATACTATATGTCCTATTTTCTTTGATGTGGAAACTTCTTAAAGCTTTTTAAATTATTCAAATGGTTTTTCTTTCATTCCCATGTGTTTTGTATAAAATGGATATTAGTATTAGCGAAGCAAAACATATTAAGCACATGAGTTTCATATTGTCACGGGGTGATGAAAGAAATCCGTGGATAAGAAAGATAGTCAATACAATATTGTCGACAATTACTTTTAGATGCAGTTATTATGGTATCCCTAAATACCATTGGAAAATAATAGAAAAATTATGTATAATACATACATTATTTCTGCTGCAATGTATAATTGTCCTACTGTATTCTATTTCATTTTAATATAAATTTTAGTTCATTATATTTTGGGTGGCCATGGCCCCCCTTAAGTCTGCTGTGGCTCCCCAAAACTGAAATTTTCTTCTGTGGCCCCCTTCGACATGCTGTGGCCCCCCAGGGGGCCACATGGCTCCCGGTTGAGAAACGCTGATCTAGACCACAGGTCCTTGTAAAAACTGTTTGGAATACATATTTGTACTAAAACATATGCTTTTAAATGAATATCATGCAGCATGAAGTTTTACAAATTTATATTAAAACGACACGACACAATATAGATATTATATTCATTCTCCATTTTTCCCTCGCTGTATTTTCGTGAATATGGTTCGTGGCCATTCCAAAACTTTAATCAAATTTAGAATTACGGCGTAGCAAAAACGATTAACTAACCACTAGTTCCGTCCTAACTCAATCCTTATATCGCTACTCTTTTAGGCACTTTACTCTAATTACTTAGTGAAAAAACATTATATTAACAAAAACATAATATTTCTTTGTACTTATTTCCACTTTTATTTACCAATATCAGGACCGGTTCCTTCATGAAGAGCACTACCACCTGACGTTGATAAGTTTTATAATGCTCGCCATGAGCAAAACCGGTCCTGAATTCGTAAATAAAAGTGAAAATTGGTACTAAGAAATATTGTGTTTTTCTTAATATCGCTACTCTTCGAGAAAAAGAGAAGTTTAGCAATGAAATAACTCATAGTTCTTGTAGAAAACCTTATGTTATGATACCTATATTAGGAAGCCATGTGCTGAACATTGGTAGTGGACACGGATGAAAAAAAATCATCCGGTCACTTTACCTTATAGTTTCGAGTTGTAAGGCATTTAAAAGTTATTTATAAATCATTTCTTTTGAAATAAAACCGTTTGCTTTCTTAAATAACTGTTATTTTATTTGCCTGTTTTCGATTATTTGTTACGTGGTTTAATTTTAAAGTAAGATAAGCTTTTTATATTGGCAAATAATTAAAACACGCGGAAGAATTGAAGTTATAACTCAATGGGATTAACTCTACTAGTCATAATTTTAAGTATCTGTTCCAGGTGGGCAGTACAATCATTTTTTCCCACCGACCGCCAAATTATCGATTTTGATGTTATCTACATTAGTTATTAGTTCTTTTAAGAAACCATGATTTTTATTTTCACAAGAAACTCCATTTTTTCCTCAGTGAATCAACGTATTCCGGGTATTAAATTTAAATAATTAACTAATTTTTGTCAAAATAAAATGCTTCCATCAAATTAATTAGGCAATAATTCAAATAAAATGTCGATGTAAAAGACCTTTTCTCACAAAAACTAGTTGTCATTTGACATTTTGAAAATGCTATAAATGCATTTCATTTGAATAATACACAATTTGGCATTTTTTATTTGATAAATTCTTTCAATAAAAGATCTCCTAATAGAGATATACGTTTCTTTACGAGCACGATTAAATTGTTTTATTGATATAAACCGAATTTTAAATCCATTCATTCTGGGGTATATATTAGACCATTTTCAATCTACACACAACTCGTTAATTAGTCTTTTATAAAATAATGCTTTCCATGCACGTGAAAATTGAAGCGCCTCGTAACAAAAAACGATATGTACACATTTAAATATGTATACACCGCAAAAAGGGTTATTATATTTCAAGCGAAAATCATTTGTTTCATTTTGGATTATTCGACTAAAAAAATAACAACGTTTATAAACTGATAAACATCAAATTTGTTGGGTGCTATGGCGCAGAGGTGACCGTTGCTGGCTTCCGTGCCAGATCAAACGGGTTCGAGCCCCAGTAAGAACAGCATTTTTTCAATCGATTTATCGATTTTTGTTCGGAGGCATGGGTGTTTGTGATATCTAAATATTCCCTCCCACCCTTCCGATCCTTTACCGATCCGATTACTTAACCGCTAGAACTGCCCTACCCTTATTCTTCTATGCCTACTTCTCTCTTTGTAAAAGAGAGGTTGAGCGAGTACAACACTAAACACGTTTCGTAGAAAACATTCTGTTAAGATACCTCCATTACGAGGACATATGCCCAACGTTGGGAGCGGACAAGAATAAAGTATTTATGTCATACTTTGTTTGTAGGGTTCAAAAATTTGAACCCTGATTTGTCTGATGATGCTTTTTAAAGAGGCAAAGTGTCACAATTTGTATCACAACAAGTGTAGTAACAAATTTTACCAATTTAATTTAATATTATAATAAAAATGAAATTACACGAAGTTACCGACTTATTCATCGAAAAAATAGGTATTGCTCGAATAAGAACATGACAAGGTACAATTAAATACTGTTCTATAAAGTGACTTTTACAAAATATCCATCAAGTTGACATGATAAAAAGTTTATTTACATAGGAGCCATTGCACCTATACTAGCGTATGCTCAATTTAAGAAAATACATTAATCAAAACAATGAACATAGCCCTCAAAACTTTTTTCTGCGGAGCAAAGTTTCCCCCCAATTTCCTGGAACTGGATATCTATAATAAATACTTTTTCTAATGTAAGAATACTTGTTTTCCCGTATTTGAATGGGAGCGCGGTATTCTAAGCCAATTTAATATGAATTAAAAAACTTTTTCTGATAAGTCTAACATTTGTGAAGATTTATGGTTTTTGTTATCCCTAATATAGCTTGCGAGAAATATTGCACATTGTCAAAACCTATAGCGTACTTCATGTTTTATACTAAACATACATTTACTATTAAAAAATACCTTTACATATATCGACTGTGGAAAGGTTGTAACTATGGTATCCAATCCCTAGATCTTGTCCAATTCTGTAATACCGTAATCCCGGGATTGTAACAATATTATTGTTGAGATTTCGGAATTGAGAAAATTACATATATTTTAATTTTGACGAGCTGAAAAAAAAGCTCTCGCGCTGTTGAGCGCTTCGAGAAGAACACATAGCCAATTTTACAGGAGGCAAATAAAACGTTTTTTGATGATTTTCAGCCCAAGACAAATTATGTTGAAGCGCACGGAGACTTATAAACTTGTTTTTAATTAACCTGATATATTTTTAATTGTATGCATTGTTGTAGAAAAACAGTTTTTTAAGTCCTTTTTCCTGGTGACGAATTTCACATTCCCTTGTTTTTTCAAACATAACTTTTTTTATACTTTCGATGGTTTCGGCGGTAACTTTGTGGAAGTTCATTTGAATAGAAAATTTAAATTAACTTTGATTATTACCAACCTAGCTGATTGATTGCAGCTCATTAGTTTAATAGTTTGTAATGTTTAACGTCATTAGTAGTATGATTAAATTTGTTTGCTTTATTTCGATTCTACACCCCCCTCCTTGCTCCTCTTAAAAGGAAAAAAACCCAAAAACTCCATTTTGTAATTACATAATTTTAAAATGTTAGAATCAATCTTACTTCATTACTTAAGCAAACTTTGCGATAGTAAGTCTGAAGATGCCTCTGAAAGAGGCGGAACACGTGTCACAGTTAGTGACACAATACGTGGAATAATCAAAGTTAATTTAAATTTTCTATAACTTTTTTTAGCTTACATCGTTTTAATAGAACTTGTATAAGTTGTACACATTGTGATTATCGAAAAAAGGCTGTTTTGAAAAAATTGCGAGTTACGTCTTTTATTTCCACAGTCGATATGTTTGTAACATAAATCGAAAGTTAATTAAGTTACTATGCATATTTATCAATAACTTAATTTGTTAAAATGTATTGATCACATACAAGTAGGTAATCCACTTCAAGAAATAAATACGATAATCAACAGAGTAATTCTACTAATCTTGAATTTTCTATCATTGACGTTCACCTTACAAGGCTGTGGTGTGAGTAGGGGGGGGGGGTCGTTGGTTCAATTTCCAAACGGAATACTTCAAAAAATTTGTTAAGGCATTATGATTGTAAACGATATTTTTATTTCAAGTAGCAAACTGACGTTCGTGAAAATGTACGTGATAAGCAAAACCGGTTTGGATTACATTAATTAAATGTAGAGTTAATACAAAAGGTTTTTTATTTTATTTTTTTAATATAATGCCTTCCCAGTTTCCACCTTTATCTATAACTTTTATCGTTATACTACAGAGACTGACATAGTAATTGACATTTTATTTTCTGACTGAAACAAAATTCGTAGAAAGAATTATTGTTTCATAAAGGGATAATATAATTGAGCGAAACTCAGCCGCCAAGAACAAAGTATGTGTATAAATCAAATAAATCATAAGACGATCCAAAATTTGGCTGCATACAATTAGGGGCGGACTAACTTACATTGGAAATGTTCCACCGATGCATTTGCTTAGTGCACAGCGAATTTGTTCCACAAGTAGAGAAACCATTAGCTAGTTCAAACAATTTTAATAATCGAATCATAATACCTATTAATATATAATCAAAATTGTAGGCAAAAAAAATAACTATGATTCTTAACCATTGCATTTTAAATGTATCACCGAATTCCTGAGAAATATAATAATGTGCTTTTAAGCTTGAGTAATATTTAAAGTTTACAAAAAACATATTGTCGTCATACAACAGAAAGTGGTTCAAATTAAAAAGAGTAACATGTTCAAGACAGCCGTTTTAACGTGTATAAACAATTAACTGACTGGAATACGCAACAACATCACGGCGAATGCAATAACTTTTCCATTATCCTTTGACGTAAAAAAATATTTATATAGTTAACTTATATAATACAAAATGACTTGACGATAGTCGATAGACGATATTTTTACAATAAATGAAAGTCATGTTACAATTTGTATTAAATACTTCTTAGTAAAAGGTGCACTTGATTACTTTATCTTGTATGGTTGTGATACATCATTCAAATTAATTCAAAACTAACAAAAGAAAAATGTTAATGATTTCATTTGAAGTTCATTATGAAAAAAATAAATGGAAGCTCGCACACAGTTATTTATTATTGATTTAAAAATCTTTTTTCTCTTCTTTATATAAGTTATAATACAAATTTTTTTTCGAAATCAATTTTGTTTTTATTATTTCCAAAATGAAAAAGCTACGTTTTGCATAAATCACATTTTTATTTAAGTATTTTTTAAATATTACTTCTGTCTAAATTATCATTATTCCATTATCATAAGAATGAAATATTTACCATTTACCTCATGGCCGTAAATGAATAAGCCATTATATTTAAATTTTGAAATATTAACATTATTTATTATTATTTAAGTAGAAATTTACCATTACTATATTATTGTTTTATCAAATTAAAATATTCGAATATTAAAAGAGTTCCAAATAAATTCAAATACTCAGAATCATCATTTTGTTCTAGGTTCTTTATACTTTTAAACATTGTTTAGGTCTTAATATAATATTATATCGTATGCAAATATATAATTTGTTTAGTGAAAAATACCGGTATTATTATACAATGGGCTGACAGCTAGGTCTTATTAATATGTTCCCGTAACTATGCATACATATATTTGGTAATCAAATAATTGACTGTCAATTCATTATGTGCAAAAGCGTTATGAAAAAAGTATAATTGATAATATAAATTATTTTCGTTGCAAAGTATTCCAATCAAAACGAAGGCACCCTATGCGGCGTTATTCGGGACCTTGCGTGCCATTTTACAATGTATGTGAATAAACCAACATTAACAAAATTCGGATAACAAACGCTACACCACGCTCGCGATTTTTGGCAACCAAGCTATCTGACTGCATTGTACTTGTCTGTCTTCGAAGAAACCTACATCTTGGCAAAGCTATCATTATCGCCAACTTACCTAATCCTCCAGCATTCGAGAAAACTTCTACTCAGCCTAATTAAAGAAAAAAAACTAGTTTATTAAAACGACGATTATGTCAATCATTGTGATGGGGAGGAATTTTCAGACATCACAAACATCCATGCTTTCAAACAGAAAACAACAAATCAATTGAAAAAAATGCTGTTCGTACTGGGATTCGAGCCAGTGAGATCTGGTATGGAAGCCAACGACGTTGACCATTGTGGCATGGACTGAATAAAGTTCAAATGTAATCAATCGATTTATGTTTGAAAGCATGAGAGCTTGTAATGTCTTAAAATTACCTCCCAATCATCCAACACTAAAAAACGGGTCCCAGTGAAAGTGAATAGCTTACCACCAATGTTCCCTCTAAGCTGCGCGCGCGGGCGGCCGCGCAGCATTTGATAAGCCACCGCGCACTCATTCTGGGTTGGCGCGCACTATAAGTTATTCAATTAATATTTGATCGGTCCACGCTGCCTTTGAAATTTCCGCACAGCTAACCTTTTGTCTTAGAGGGAGCATTGCAGTAACCACTAGTCATTTCTTAGCCATTTTCTATGTATCTCTACCCTCATCGAAAAAACGGGGTTGGGCAATAAATTTCTTGTAAAAAAAATTGTTGAGAAATCAACATCATAAAGACATATGCTTCACATTGGTGAGGATATGGATAGAAAAAGAGATTTTAAGGAAAATCTAAACGTTGTCTTTATAATTGCATAATTATAAGAAAATATAATAAAAAAAATTCATGGTTATAACCAAGCCTTTTAAAACAATCGCCGACTTAATTAAAACGAGTTATTCAGTGCGAATCTCATTCAATTTTATTTTTATTGAAAAAAATACAAATTGTTAGAATTATTCACAAGCACATTGAAATGCATAATGCGCCTTGAAAAGTATCTAAAAAAAACTGCGTATTTAAATGACTTCACAAAAGAAGTTTTCGCGCACGATAAAAGATTAGTTATTAAAATTTCTCAAGAAAAACTTTCAAATCAAAGCTCGAACCCAGCAATATTTTCCGCACCAAGAAGAAAATGTTTTTTTAACGTGAAAAAAAACTCAGCTAAAAACTTTTCACGAAGTTCACGGTAAGTATGGAAGAAAAAAAGAAACAAAGACTTGGCTATAATTTCTTTGGAAGTGCAATGTTGAATTTGCAGTTCAGCTCCAAGAAATGGTTTAACACTTAACAGGTTTGATTCTATCTTTATTACCAAGTCTTGTATATATACCCTTGCCACCCTGTCTGATGAAAGTTTTCCACGCCAATGGAATACGCTACGGTGATGTTTGTTATCTTAATTGAAGAAAACATTTTTATCGACATTAATTTAATTAATAATAAACAAAAAAAAATGATTCATTTTTTACCATTTCGATAACCTTTAGTACTCACTTCTTTAAAGTGCAGCTTAAAGCTAAAAGCAATTTGCTAACAGCCATTTCTTTGCATATTCTAAATCAGTCTCAAAATAAGATATAATTATAAAAAAATAATCCTTTTAAAAACCAGAGATTATTTCAGCTTAGAATGCATACAGTCGAAGCTTACAGTTTAAAGACATCGTGAAAGTCTAATTTGCCTTATAGATTGATTGAGTTCAACGGAACACAGAAATACCGAAATTCGTAACCAGGGTCGTAAGTAACGTAATTTGAACGATTTAACTTTGATATTCAGTTTGTTTTTCAATTATACCTATAACATAATTTTACAATTTTACGTATCGAAGCAATTATTTTATTATGCATCAAAACACTTTATTTCATATCGACTGTGGAAAGGAAAAAGGACGTAACCCACAGTTTTTGATAATCACAATGTATCAAACTTGATACACTTTCTATCAAAAGGATGTAAGCAGCAAATGCCGAATTAGTATCTAAATTTAGCTTTTAAGTTTGAAAAAGATGAGCTAGTAAAAATCGAAACCAAGAAAAAAGACTGAAAAAAAAGTTTTCCCTAGACAATTTCCTTAATTAGTTTTAGATTATGTCAATTAAACACCAGTTTAGAAGTTTCTGTGCACTTCATGGTTGTGTATATTTCATAATTTGCATATGGCTCAAAATCTTCAAAACACGTTTTTTGTGTGGGTTACGTTCTTTTTCCTTTCCACAGTCGATATTAGAAAGACACTTCGTTTTGGCTAGCAATAATTAAACAAAGTTTTGAAACCGTTGCAACTGTAATCTACGAGGGTTCCAAAAATGGGATATGTACAAAGCCATGATGTTTTCCAATAAAGCATTCATGCAATTTGTATATTATATAATAATATTAAATTAATATGACAGTGTTTCCGAAGAACCGTGGTTTTGTATAGAGAAATTGATGACATTCTATCACAGATTAATTATTTTGTGTTCATCGTAAAACGGTTTTAAATCCGTGTTCATTTAAATACGTGGGACTCAAATGTGTAACAATACATTCCAGTTATCTTCCGACAAGTTGTAAAGGAGCTGCCATCTTAACTCGTTATTTTCGCGAGCATAACACGAAAGTTTAATACACAACGAAAGAGATAATATTCGAACCTTAGCTGCATAAAACATTTTTAATTGTCAATTATTTGACATTGTTAAAAATCCACACAACCTTCTACAGCTTTGATTCGGCTCCATTATATTTTTGCGGTTTTTCTTTATTTTTTGGCCATGCAAACACCTCACGCGAACAGAGAGACCTTTCGTTCACAGTCTGGTTACTCCTTCATGTCTGGATATAAAGAAACTTTAAATTTTGTAAATTGAGCTACTGTTTTTCTTATAATTCCACTTTCTTAAAAAATGAAACAGTCTCTTTTTGAATAACAAGAAACCGGTTAAAACACTATTCTGTATTCTCACTGCTTCATAGTGACTTGAAAATATCTATCACCCGCGAGTAAGTTCGTAAAATCACTCGAAAGTTTCGCAGCAAAGTAGGCAAACATATGAGATATAAGACAATACATAATAATCGTTTTCGTCCGATTACAGTCTACTCGACGACCCTCCATAGATTTGATAGACCCTCCATAGTTCTTTTTAAAAAGTGTTTATATGCACATTTGTAAGTATATGTATGGATCTAGTATATGGAAAGATATATATATAATTTTTATTTGAATTCATATGGTGCCCACGTGAATTGGCTTCACTGTGGATTGCTCACCTCTGAAACGATCACACCTTTCCGTCGGCAAAGATGTAAGAAGAATGCAAATAATCATAACATCAGTGATGAAGTAGACTTTGACACTATTAAAATTGTTTGTAAATGGGCATCTGTTAATAATGATCTGCATTGCGATTTCTTATATATTATTTTCGAAAAAGATCTTTTACACTGACATGTACTCCAAAATACAGATATAAGCCCTCGTTCATATAATTTTAATTGACCGTATTCATCTTCCGGAAGATTTTTAAAGAATTGATTTAGATCCATTTTAACAATATTAACCTGCAGGACCCTAGTTTGCCGACCACTCATGTAAACAAAACTAGATCTGCATTTTTGATAGCTACACCAGAGCTAGCGTGAAAGTTATTAATGTATTCGCTAGAGGTAGCATCACAGTCAAACATGCACAAAAAAGTGCACCGTATCTCGCTGTTGAGTATTTTAGGCGTTGTGTTACTCTCACAGTCTCTTTTTGATTGTTGAACTTAAATTCGGTTAAATAAAAAGACACTAACGTGAGCTTAACTTATCCAGTGTCATCACTCAATTTTCTTCAATCGAAAATTCGAATAATAACAGGCGGGTTAAAAGAAGCAAAAAAATGACTTCATACTCGGAACAAACCGCCGCTGCCAAATAACTGACGGCTAGGTCATATAACATAAATTCGTCGTGTGGGAAACCTGCGATATATTTCTACTAAGGCATGTCGTGAACAGTTTTTGCGAAATAACCAACAGAAATTTCGATAATCAAAACAGTAGAAATTATTCAACTTGGAATCATGGAGAAATATTTTTTAATGCTCACATAAGTAAACGAAAAAATAACTTTCATATTTGTATCGAGTTAATCCAAAGATAACATTTGACTTGTTAACAATTAATTGCAATAAGCGGTTTTTTTCCAAAAAAAAATATTGAAAAGACAAAGTCAGAATTGAATCATCAGAAGGTTTGGTGTATTTTTACCCTTTGAGTGGTGAGTTAATTTTTACTAAATTAGGCTTTTTTGTTTTACTATTGATACACATACAAATATAAAAACACTTTCTTTGTTTATTGGTCAGTCTGGGAAGAATATTGAATAACATTTTAGGTGGTAAATCTTTTTTATAATTTTACAACGCATAATTATAAATATAAATTTACAAACTCATTTTTACTTTTCAATAATTTTCAAGAAGCTATTACTTCCAATTTGGGTCTAGATCTTTTTTTGCTTCTTTCTGTAAACGTAACCCGCTTTACTGACATTGATTTCAGGAAGGGAATCGCGCCGAAAAGTAATTTTACGCTCAGTTTTGTACGGCTACCGACTTGATTACGACGATTATTGACGGCTACGAATTCACCTTTTTACAAAATTATTTTACTTATTTGCAACCAATAATATAAATAATGTGACTGCCAAAAATCATAGATATATATGTATATACTTTATCCATCTGTGAAGAAATAATGACAATTCAATTAAAAGCATGAGAATGCCAATGGATATTTGACAACACAATATTCTGCTGTACGTATGCGGCGATACTCCTCAAAGGGTTACACCGTTATAACTTTGACAATCAATGGTTTATCTAATATATAAAAATTAATGTTTGTTTATTCGTACTTTATGCGTTGCCACACCGCTCATCCGATTGCAATAGATTTTTGACAAACTTTTTGCTTGAACTTCCAGGAAGGTTATAGGCATAGTAAAATTAACTTACAGTAGGACTTATATATAAAAATCAATGTTTGTATGTCTGCCATACAGTTTCTTTTGACAAAGTATGCTTGCACTTGCGCGAAGGTTATAGTATAATTAACTTACAGTAGGTGGCGCGTGTGTTGTACCATAAAAAATCGGCAGCAAACGTCAAACAGACAAAAAAAGAAAACATGCACGTCAATAAACACAATTGAAATACAAACACTTTCTTTCTTTGAGTGGCATTGTAACGCTTGCCGGGAACCAGCTAGTTATAAACAAAAATTCACCATTTGCACGTTATATTAACTCAATTGCTAATTCTTCGATTATACTGACTGTGATAATATCCATGGTTCAAGAAACAGTAGAAATAAAAAATCTCTAATTTGAACTAAATAACAATAAGACTTATATAAGAAATATTTATTTAGAAATTGGAAGAGTGATGAAACACCTTCATTATATAGAAACTCAGTCTATTTAACGTATTATTATTAAATTTATTAAGTTTTTTACATTTTTGAAATTAATACACCACGACCTGCATGGTACCTGCGGCATCTGACGTAAAATTTGATTGGAAAAGAAGGATTTTATTTCGCTTAAACTAGCTTAACTTTTGTTTCATATACAGGTTTATTTTTACATCTATCATTTATCAGTGATTAATGCCGTTGGATTAAGTTTCAGTATTCACGGGCTCGAATTCCACTACGGACTGTTTTATAGATTTGTATTCGATAGCGTCTTCTGCCAGAATGTGGAAAATCGGAGGCTACTTGCCCAATTCTTATATCCTTATTATCAGAAGCAAGCAGTTTTCTTAGAAGAAAGTTTATCAAGAATTTATATTGTCCACATTAGAAGTAGGCAAGATTACAAATAAAAACATGGATCAAAATAGTTTTAAAAAACTATAGTAAAGAAAGATCCAATCTTAATAATTATGCAATTTTCTTTCCATTGGCCCAACTCTTGCATAGAGCTCTATATATGTAAGTAAATATTAAAAACATTTTTTTGCGAAACACAACTTTATTTTCGAAATGAAAAAAGTTCAAAATAAGCAATTATTTCTCCTTTGTTCTTCGGGTAATGAAAGTATAAAAGAAAATTTACCCATTTCAACATTTTCAACATGCTTTGAGTAATTTTGCTCCCCGTGGACCTTCATAAAACGTTCTCGACGACTGCCTAATGCAGCAAATTACAACCAGTGGCCGCGAAGCCTCAATAAAATACTTTTTTTTCAGAGCGGACTTTGTGAGTTCAAGCTATTTTGTTACCTTTTTCGTAAATAAATTTACAAATGAATGAATATCATATAACATATCCTTTTTTTCAGCTTTAATAAAAAATATTGAACCTATATAAAAACATAATTTATATTTTTTAATGCTTTCGAATAATTCATTTATAGAAGTATAGAAATATAATAATCGGAAGTATCCTTTTTGTGAGAAAGATTTTTGATGTTGTAAGTTGTCGCTCAAAATTATTCACATACCTTTTTTTAGCCAAAATAATTGTGGAGATTTATGTCAATATTTGACTATACATACTAAAAACAACTAAAGCTATCGTATTATTATAATATGTACATTAGCAATAGTTTGAGCTTTCTAACTTTTTTTAGTATCATTATTCCAAATCTAATATAACCATTGATTTTTTTGAATCCATGTCCGCTTCCAATGTGGAGCATATGGCCTTCTAATGAAAGTATCTCAACAGATTTTTTTCTACGAGAACTGTTTGTTACTCAGTCGCTCAACCTCACTATTTTCAAAGTGAGTAGTAGGCAAAGAAGGATAATTCTAGAACATGACTAGTGGTTAACTAATCGCTATTGCTACACCCAGTTATTAAAGGATCAGAAAGATGGGAGGAGAGAAAATAATGTGAATTGACATCGCAAGTAGGGTATCCAATCCCGGAGCCTTTTTCCAATCCCGGGATTTCGGGATTGATTTATTTTAAATCCCGGGATCCCAGGATTGAGATTTTCTCACCGAGGAATTTGAAATCCTCAATTCGCTATACTTTTTCTCGGAATCTCACGGAAACTCGTTTTTTTTTTAGCTCACCGAGGAATTTGAAATCTCCGATTTGGTATACTTTTTCCCAGAATCTCACAGAAATTCGTTTTTTTTTTTTTAGCTCGCCGAGGAATTTGAAATCTTGAATTTGCCAATTTCGTGTAAATTTTAGGAATTTTTAAATTCCGGGATCGCGGCCATCTCAATCCCGGGATTTCAGGATCAGAAAATTGAACGGGATCCCGGATCCCGGAATTGGATGCCCTAATCGCAAGCACCCAGTCTTCGATCACAACTTTGAATTGAATAATTCTCAAATTCATCGTGATCTTGCCATGAATCGAACCTAACCTAACCAACTGGACCACAGCAGGCGACTCATTGATACTTACATAAAAAATAATTTTATGAAAGCCAAATAGTGATTTATTATTTAATAATACTTTTATCTGCTAAATAAAAATATTCGGCATCTCTGGCTTGAAAGTAAGTTTGTAATGTTTGAAAGAGAATAATTTTCAATGGAAAGTCCTCCATTATTCTACGTAACCTTTTATTTTACTAACCAAGCAAATTGTCGACTACTTGACTTACGTCTCCGGTTCAATATTTGACTTGGAAACACTTTTAAGATCGCGGAAAACTTTTTCAACAGAAAATTCCTGCATACGTTAGTCTGGAAAGCTTTAAGCTAAGAAATTGCGGGATTTTTCAACATAGAGCTGAATTTCATGCGAGATAGTAATGCGACCGCCGTTCCGCAGTTGATTGTCATTTTATTTTAACTTATAACAAAACTTCGGTTGTATTGCATCGATGTCTAAATGGATTCAATTTGATAAAATAATAAATAAAAATGATTATTTATTAAAATATTTGAAACTAGATTAACACGTTGAAAAAACTGTCTTTCTAATTTTGCAATTTTCATTTTAAGCCCTTGGTGATCAACCCGGTTATTGAAAATCGACAAACCATATTGCCAATACAATAATTCTAATGACCCATCCGTCATAATTGCATAGAGCTAAAATCTTATAATCATCATTATGTCGCTTGCTGTGGCACAGTTGGCTTACCGATCACGCAGGTCTAGGCTCGATTGCCGGTAAGATCATAGTGGATTCATTTTGAATTATTCAATTCAAAGTTGTGATCGAAGACTGGGTGTATGTGATGTCAATTCACATTATTTCCTCTCCTACCATCCTTCTGATCCTTTAATAACTAGAGTAGCAAAAGCGATAGGTCAAACACTAGTCCTGTTCTAGTTTTATTCTTCTTTCCCTACAAGACACTTTGAAAAAAAATAGTGAGGTTGAGCGACTGAGTAACAAACAGTTCTCATAGAAAAAGACTTCTGTTGAGGTACCTTCATTAGGAGGCCACATGCTCCATATTGGGAGCGGACATGAATAAAAAAATCATTGTAAAATTTATGAAGCCAAAGAAGAAACCAATAATTGCCATTTATCTGTATCAATAACCATTCAACACTTCTTTTGGTCGTATTTTTTTTATCATTGCTCAAAGCTTTAAAATGACACGTTTAACAAATTTATTTCAATATTATCATGAATCCAGACTTGCAGCTAAAAGCACCTACATTCCGGTGTCGATTTTATAAATCCACCCATCCGGTCTCGTACCCATTTTTTTTCCATAAACCAACGGATCTTTTACAATTCAATTTCAACATGCATAAATAAATTTCACTTACAAGTATAAAATCTTTGATAAAACGGTTTTAAACTTATTTACGTATTACTTATCAATAATTAGTGTGGCTTTCTTTGATTTGCTTGACTCAACCCTTTTCGATAGCCGGTTTTACTACTCCGCTGAGAATAGAAGTCGTAATGTTTTTACCTTGGTCAACAAGGCAACTTTTTAGAATACTTTATACTTTAACCCTTTCCACATTCGCTCCCCTACACGCACTTTGACAATAAATATCTAAAAAATACTTGACATGGTCTGTTGTTTTAACTGCAGTTGACTTAAAATCATCTTTACGTGTTTTTCAACATAAATTCTTAAAGAAAATGCATAATATTTAATGAATAAAACACTTTTTAAATATCATTCTTTCTACAATTTCCATTTGCTTCTTGTGATAATAAATATTTGAGAATATCTTTTGAACTCATTAATGGTAGGTACCGGTCTAACCTAATTGTTTAAAAAATAGAAGTATTTATAGGTTAGAGCTACTAAGCATTATGATTATCATTAATGTATAATTATATTTATAAATAATCTTTTATATATTTTTTACTTTATTTTGATTTAATAGCCCTTATATCAAATTATATTTTTCATCGGTTGATAATATTCGTGATAAGCGTAACCGGTATAGAACTCTTAATAAAAATGTGTATTTTTTTAATTACGTGAATCTCATTTTTCAGTGAAATGGTGGGTGGGTAGAAGAGGGCAAGTAAAATTCCATGGTAGAGAATCTTTCAACGACTACTTACAAATCTGTAAGCTGATCCTATAAATATTGATAACATTTTTTTTTAAATAATATAATATTTTGTCAATGTATCTTGATCCTGCAGTCCTAGTCACTAGACAAAATCCACTGATGTATGGCAAATTTAACAGTGCAAGGTGGGTAGCCAATAAACCAAAATGGCTTGTTAATCGCTAACCGCATTTCCTTTCCCTGGAATATCAAATTTCTTTTTTAAAAAGTCGCCTACCAGGACGGGAAGACACATTTTTAGGATACGTTGCAAATTTAAAGCAGGATTCACAGACTTGAATATTCATGCATTCGGATATTGAAACGAACGTTAAATTGAATATGAAACTAGCTTATAAATCTAAAAAAATTATGATCTCATAAATCCATTTCTAAATGAAGTCCTCCACAAACTACCTCAAAGCTCACAACAAATCGACGTACATAACATGGTTGAAGAGAATTTCTGTCGAATTAAAATATAGTGAATCAACATAGTCTTGTTTTATCAAAAAATGTGGAAGACGCCATGCATATATTTAACTTAATTAAATTTCACGTTGTCTTTCCAACATGTTAAAAAAAGAAATCAAATGAATTCATTAAATTATATTCATGATAAACAAATAATTTGTGTGTATTTAAGGCTTTTTAAAATGATAATTTTTAAGGGCAAACATAACAATATCCATTGCATATTTTCAAAGCAAGCATTTTGAGTGATCGATTGCTTGTCGGCAAATATCGGTTTTTTTCAGAAACCCTTATTTTTTTAGCACGGTATTATAATACCTTGCGGATATGGTATTGTTCCTTTTTCTGATCACTGCATCATTTATTTCCGGTGATTTTTTTAAAATACAAAATTGATTATTATCACTTACTTTAGAATAGCTACAGGGTGATATGTAGTTATAGTTAATGTATCCTAAATTTATATATCCGGAATGCACTCTTATGTATTACTCATCACTTTAAATAATTGTACATCACGAGCAATAATTATTTGCGTTGAAATTCAACTAATCAAACATGACGTTTAATACTTTAAAGTTTATAATTAGATACAATTTTTAAAAAAAGATTGCTGCAATTTCTTTTATTTACTATACTATCTTGTAATTAATAAAAATAATAAAACATTTTTAGTACTTTTTCCACATAACATTTATTAGATCAGGACCGGTTTCGCTCATGATGAGCATTGTCAACTGATGCTCATCATGAGCAAAACCGGTCCTGATCTAATAAATTTTATGTGGAAAAAGTACTAAAAAGGTTTAATTATTTTTATTATAATGCCATTCCACCAAGTATTGACAGTGAACACCTTAAAAGTGATATCTTGTAATTATTTCATTATTTTGTGAGTAACATCATTTCACACATTATTTGTCTTGTGCGGTTTGTGGTGTAGTGTATAATTTCGTTGAATTAATTTTTGACGGCATGTATGTTTGTGATATCTTAGAATTCTCTCCAACTTTTGAAAGCCTTAAATAATGCATAACGATAGCTATTATCTAACCACTCGTCTTGTCCAAGTAATATCCTTTCTATCCTTACTCTCTTCGAAAAAAGAGAGGGTGAGCAACTAATTAAGTAACAAGCAGTTTTAATCGGAAAAGTTTTTGAAATACCTTCATTAGAAAGACATATCGCCACCATACAGCAACACAAGTCAACTTTAAGATAATTATTACATGCAAATCGATAGCTGAAAGGTTCACCTATATAATGTAACACTGAATTATTTTAATTTAAAAAAAAAACTGCTACATTTGCAAGAACAATTGTTGATATTGCCCTGTAACTTCAAAGCATCAGTGACACTAGTAAAATAACATGATGCAAATATATAATAGTATACAAAAAACTTACTATTATCATTTATCATAAACCGTAAAAGAAACTAAATTAAACCATTTTCAACTATTTAAAAATACAAAGGTAATGTTCAATTATTTTGAAATTAGTACTTTCAATTTATTTCACTGTTTGCTTTCAGGTAGCGATATATACATTAGAAGCGGACATGAATTTGAAAAACAATGGATCTCTGTCACTGTTTTAGCTACTCTGATGCGTTCTTTTGACTTGATAAAAATATTCACTTTGATCAAAATATTAAACGCAAGCGTTTGGAAAAAGAGCGTCATCAACTCATCATATCGACTGTGGAAAGGAAAAAGGACTTAACCCTCAATTTTCCAAAACAGCTTTTTTTCAATAATCACAATGTATACAACTTGACACACGTTCTATCAAAAGGATGGAAGCTGAAAATGCCGAATTATTATCTAAATTTAGCTTTTAAGTTTGAAAAAGATGACCTTGTAAAAAATTAAAACCAAGAAAAAACACTGAAATAACGGTTTTTCCGAGTCAATTTTTTATCATCATATTAGTCAATGTGTGGGTTACGTCCTTTTTCCTTTCCACAGTCGATATGTTCGATAGTCGAAAAAAAGAGGGGGCGGTGTCAACGTTTTCTTTACTGCTTGAATCAGATAAATGAATGTGAAATTTTGAAATGAAAAGGTTTCCCACCCCTGACTTAGACGAATGGCAATTAATAAAAAAAAATATGCGAGAAATGCTTCGAATACCCTATTCAATTTTCAATTGAAATAGAATATTGTGAGCAAAATGGAGTTACGGTGTGACTTAATGTCATCAAAGTAAAATGGCATTGTCGACAATTCAATGATTTCTCACAGAAATAAACAGGCGACAAACAACAATCAAAGGTGTGATGAATCACGTCGATTTGTCATTCTTAATCTGTGAACCGAAATTGTGACAATAATTTCTGCAGTCGATTTATAAAGACGTCCTCGTAAGATTTCAATACAAAAGCGTGCTGCCCCACCGTGACTTTTGATTATGGGGACACCATTTAAAAGCGCTTCTAAACATGTGGTTCGTATAATATGATCACAAATTAAACAACACGTTATATCAAAAAGATGTAAGCTGCTAATGCTGCATCAGTATTTTAATTGAGCTTTTAAGTTTGAAAAAGGAAAAGCATATCAGAATTGTGACCAGGAAAAACATAATTAGAAAATATATTAAATTACTATTATAATGAGTCAATAAAACACTAGTTTATTACTCTTTGAGTCCTTCAAAGTTGTGTATATTTCTAATTTGGCTTTTGCCCAAAATCTTCAAAATAAGTTTCTTGTGTCTCGTGTTAAATTTGTTCTGTGTGGGTTACGTTCTTTGCCTTTTCACAATTGATATGTCAACTGACAATCAGGCGGGTCTGTGATCAAGTCTTAACATTTTTTAAATTTAATTTTGAAATTTAAGACATGGGTGTTTGTGATGTCTCCTCCCCTCAATTTAGTTTCGAGTGATTTTTGATAACGTTTAAAAATTCAAATATAAATAGAAGTGCTATTTTTTATTGAAAAAAATAGGATGTCACTTCTTAATAACGCCACAGCTTCCCTTTTCATTTTCTACAGGTAAAATATATTATAATATAAGGAATACTTAACTCATCTGGAATATTTTTTAAATCGTATCGTGTTAGATTCTATCAATTAATATCTTAGAGCGGGTACGAATTTAAAAATAAATCAATCCAAGAAAAAAAAATGTGGCCACTGCTGCTCTATACGAAAGTGTAAATTTGTAACAGGTAGTATTGAGTCCAAAATTGAGTATCCTGGTATTCATATAAATATATATGAGTCGCCCATTTCCAAAAATAACCTTGTCCATTTTAATTGTTTTAGACATACTTACAAAAGAACGTGTAGGGAACTGTTATATTGAAATAAAAGTAACTAGCTGTAAGCCCGTTGCCCAGCAACGGGAGATTTTTGCTGCATTGTGTTTGATTTTATTTAGTTTAATTTAATTTAATTTAATTTAATTTAATTTAATTTAATTTAATTTAATTTAATTTAATTTTATTTTATTTTATTTTATTCTATTTTATTCTATTTTATTCTATTTTATTCTATTTTATTTTATTTTATTTTATTTTATTTTATTTTATTTTATTTTATTTTATTTTATATTATTTTATTTTATTTTATTTAAAAAAGTGGAGACTGGGAGGTCGAGGACACCTTACAGACGGACCTTATCTTTTATTTTATTTTATTTTATTTTATTCTATTTTATTCTATTTTATTCTATTTTATTTTATTTTATTTTATTTTATTTTATTTTATTTTATATTATTTTATTTTATATTATTTTATTTTATTTTATTTAAAAAAGTGGAGACTGGGAGGTCGAGGACACCTTACAGACGGACCTTATCGACTATTAATATATAGATGTTTCTTTGAATCAAATTGAAGAATATATAATCTATTTCAATTTGATTTACTTAAATATGGCTATTTTTTAAATGACGAGGGTTCTCAACACGTTGTTTTGTAAGTTTTTACAAAATTATGAAAATGGATGACTCATACATATATTTTTTTAATTTCATATCTAACCAGTGCATATTAAAATAATTTAAAATATATATTATTTACTAACCGGTTCCTCGCAAGCGTTGCAATGCCACTCAAAGAAAGAAAGTATTTGTGTTTTAATTGAAGTGCATGTTTTATTTTTCGTTTGCTGCCGATTGTCTATACTCTATAGTATTACACACGCGTTACCTACTGTAAGTTAATTGTACTACAAACTTCGCGCTAATGCAAACATACGTTATCAAAATGAACTGTAGGGCAGACGTACAAACATTGATTTTTATATATAAGACCTACTGTAACTTAAGTTTATTATGCCTATAACCTTCCCGGAAGTGCAATCAAAAAGTTTTATTGCAATTAGATGAGCGGTGTGGTGACGCATAAAATACGAACAAACAAAGATTCATTTTTATATATTAGATTAAGCTATGCACCACACATTTTGACAAGTGCTGGCGTAAAGGATTTGTTTTGTGTTGAGATATCTGAGTAATTTATCAAAGAGAGACAGACGTTATGGCCTAGTCACGGTTGCTATGCAGAATTTTAAAGAAGCCAAACGTGTAATTTTGCCGATGCGATTTACATTTTAGCCAAATTCTCCAAAAGCATTTAAATGCTGATTTTATAAAAGATTCCTTAATCGCTTAAAACGCAGAGTCACCTTTATAATACGGCGATAACAAGCGTAACGTCAGGCTTTGTGTTTTTTTTAAAATACAAAATGCACCCGAAGTTTTATTAGTTTGTAAAGTGTGTAACTTATTGCTATAAATTATATTACAAAATAAAAAAATCTTTTTGTGCTAATTCCACATATTTTATTATATAAAGCGTCTAGTTACAAAAAGCAATAAAACCTAGTTAAAAATATATTTGTATTCTACGTTAAATTGTATAATAAGTGAAATGTACATACATATATATTTACATATCGACTGTGGAAAGGAAAAAGGACGTAAACCAGACATATCAAATTTTACAGGAGGCGCTAAAAACGTGTTTTGATGATTTTGTGACATATGCAAATTATGAATTATACCATAGTAGTCTTAAGTTCCAAGCAGTGTTGTAGAAAAAACAGCAAAAAAGACCGGGCCGTCAAATCACTATAGGGGGCTTTGATTATACACAACCTTGAAGTGCACGGAGGCTTCTAAGTTGGTGTTTAATTGGCATAATCTAATATTAATCTCTTGAATACCAAGCTGACACCGGTGTCCAGAACATATGTAAACGAACACGGGTGTCCAAGACATTTAAAATAACAAATACTTGGTATTCTAATAGGATAAAAGCAATATTTTGATGAATATGTGTAGTGCTATCTATACTGAGTCAATATACGTTTTTGAAATATCGAATTCGAGTGTATATTGGGCAAAATTATTTTTCTTAAAAACACGCAGTATCTCTGGGACATATTAATGATTTATTCAATTTTCACAAGTCCATCTTTTTTCAAACTCAAAAGCTAAATTTAGACACTAATTCGGCATTTACAGCTTGCATCCTTTTGATATAACGTGTATCAAGTTGTATACATTGTGATTATCGAAAAAAAGCTGTTTTGAAAAAACTTTGGGTTTCGTCCTTTTTCGTTTCCGCAGTCGATATGCTTACGAAAAGAAATATTTAAGCGATATCTGGTATGTACAATTTAATTTTGATTTTTTTATCCATGTCCGCTCCCAATGTGGTCTTACTCAGTCGCTCAACCTAAGAGAGTAGTAGGGATAGAAGGATAAAGTCAGGACAAGACTATTGGTTAACTAATCGCTCTCGCTACGCACAGTTACTAAAGAGTCGGAAAGGGGATTTTTTTAGACAGAAATCGATAAACCAACCGAATAAATGCTGTTCGTACTGAGACTCGAGCCCGTGAGATCCGGAACGGAAGCCCACAACACTGACCGCTGCGCCATATGACCCAGCAGGTTAATTTAACTAATTTTGCTAATATTGTATGATTTGTAGATTAATAAACGATTTTTTTTGTTATAATTAAGTATTTCGACTGAGGGTGCTTGATGGAATTTCAATATCAAATTTGAATTGTTTGAATTTTGTACTTTTCCATGAGTTTTGTCGCTAACGACCCGGGTTTCGCCTTTCGGCATCTTCAGGCATTCCAAGTGCACGGATGTACTTGAACTGACGCGTAGTAAACAGTTTGTATCGTTTATATACCAAATATAAGTAGATCACTATGTTAATAGGCTGTTAAAATGTAAATTAGCGAAAATTGAATGTATAAAAGTTTCAGAATAACAGGTCGGATAAAACCCTAGATTTATTTTAAATATTCCTATGTTTTTATCTGGTCATTAATATTTTCAAAAAATCCCCATAGTTATAACAAACCCACTTAATCCATTGAAAATTGTATACATTCAATTTTCGCTAATTTACATTTTAATAGCCTTATAACTTAGTGATGTACTTATATTTTTGTTTATAAACGATACAAACTGTTTACTACGCGTCAGTTCAAGTACATCCGTGCACTTGGAATGCCTGAAGATGCCGAAAGGCGAAACCCGGGTCGTTAGCGACAAAACTCATGGAATAGTACAAAATTCAAAAAATTCAAATTTTATATTTTTTGTCTTTATTTAAAAATGTAATACAATAGAGAGAAAAAAACTAAACGCGTTATATAATATTACATCAGTTATTACTCTTTACAATCGTTATCAATTTTAAATACTGTGGAATTACTACAAACATTATTTTGTTTTTTAATATAAACTTGTTTTACCAAGATTTTTTGTGCCGTAACTTTACTATAATTTCAATTGTTTAGTTATTGTGTATAGCTTTAGTCAAATAAACTTGTAAATGTTTGTAGGACAGCAGAAACATAAAGCACGACTTCTACGACGTCGATTTGCGACCGACAACTATTGTTTGTTTTGTGTGGCGGGTACTGCAGTAGTGGCTACTTACTGTAACACAAGCTTATTATTTTATTTATGCGAACCTCGATGGACCAGCGTAGGTAAATATTTGTTCGGTAAATGGTCGCGAAGTTGGAGCACGGAAAGCGATTTAGGAAAGTGCTCCAACCAATCTCGATAGTTTACAGGCTTGGAATAATATTTTATTAAGTTTACTGCTTTCGTATAGTATTTTTGTTAAGAAAAAAACAATGAATTGAAAGAGTTTTTATTATATATCGGCTGATCTACATTATTTTTCTCTCTCAGAAATTCAATAATCAGTGGTGTGAGATGGACAATTGAAAAAAAAAATATGGCCATTCAAAGATACGTGTATTGAAATTCTGAATCCATTAAATAAAAAACTCAAAACTGACAAATGTTGCGATACGTGCTTGTTGAAAATCAACTGCGATATGTTTCATATTGTTAAAAAGATATATTTTACATGTAAAACTAACGGAGAAAATTGTCATTCAATGCCCTCTAAGACAAGAGGTTAGCTGCGCGGAAATTTCAAAGGCTGTACGGTCCAATCAAATATTAATTAAATAGTTGTCTTGGAGTGCGCGCCAACCCGGAATGAGTGCGCCGGGGGTTTCAAACGGCTGCGCGGCCGTGCGCGCGCGCAGCTTAGAGGGAACGTTGAGACCAATTGAACGTAGGTGCGCTATTCATGTCAAGATTTTATTTACTTAGAAGTATAAAAAAAGATAAAATAAATATTTATCTTCTGTTCATTTATGACAGTACTTACCAAAGTTTGGTAAGCGTACCCCTTGGTGGGGGTACGCGCTGCACCGGGCTTTGATTGTGCCTGGTGAGTGGTGACAACAAGCAGCTTATATATTTTGATTGTAATTAAAGTATATGCATTTTTTTGAAGAGGAATACTCGGTGTTTTATAAATTATAAAAGGGGTACACATATCGCCACCCGAGTACTACAAGGTTAACAATGCGGCAGTCTTCCAAGTACCATTATTGGTATACATTGCTATTTTGCTTCTTAATTTTTTTTTCACATAGAACCTTGTAGTACTCGTGTCAGTCGTGTCGCGATATTCAAAAGTTTGAGAAACACTTAAAAATTGAAGCAAACCGAGATATAAAACTAATGCCATAAGCGTGCTTTTTTTACTACCTTAAAAAGTTCGTAAAGTAAAATTTTTAAAAAAATCGAAAAGAAAACCGTGAATAACCCTCGTAATGTTATTGTTTTTATCACTTTAAGACTTAATGCTTCTGAAATAATTAAAAATTATATCCATAAACGTTAAACGATATAATACCCCATTAAATAAGTGATAGAGTTTAAATTTACATCGGTTATCGTATGGTTTATTACTTTTTAGGGAAATCTCACATTTTTTTACAGTAAAATTGTCCCATATTTGGCATTTCTACGACGGTCATAAAAATGGCTTAATGACTCCAGTTTAGTGCTTGTTTTTTTTCAGCGTTTTTTATTAGACTTACGCACCATTTAAAACTAAATTCCACCATAAAAGACAGTGTGGTATAAAATCGTAATAGATATTTCAATGATTAAAACTTAATTGATTCGCATGAAACATTTATGTCCGCTAAATAGCCACCAACAAGTTTGTTTTATTATGTTTAATTACTCGCAAGTGCACTGTTATTATACAAGTTTCGTAATCATTAAAAATATCGTCATGAAAGTTTATTATTTTTTAATGACTATTATACTGTTTTAATAGGATTAATAATTACCTTCAACTTTTTTTTTGAAATTGTCACCTTTACATTATTTAAACTCAAAGAAAATGTTTCCCGTTGTAATATTTGAAATTTTTAATACTCATTATGTATTCGAGTGTTCAACGTCGTTGGCTTCACATATAGAAGTCACGGGTTCAAATCTCAGTACGGATAGTTTTTATAAATTTATTTTCAGTT
The DNA here is from genome assembly GCA_030503985.1 of Himalopsyche tibetana. Classification (NCBI taxonomy): domain Eukaryota; kingdom Metazoa; phylum Arthropoda; class Insecta; order Trichoptera; family Rhyacophilidae; genus Himalopsyche; species Himalopsyche tibetana. The sequence continues at coordinate 20,705,442 of JAPJYX010000015.1, read as the reverse complement.
GATTTATAGATTTCTGTACAAAAACATCGATGTTTTTGATGTCTTGAATTCCCTCCCACCCACCCTTTCTTAAAAGCAATTAGCTCATCTCTAGTCCTGCCATAGACCTATCATTCTATCCCTACCCACTTTGAAAAAAAATAGACGTTGAGCAACTGCGTAACAAGTAGTTCTAGTAGAGATAAATGCCACTAGGAGTATATATGCTCCACATTGTGTCCGGACGTGGTTTAAAAAAATTGACTGATTTTAGACGCTCTTTAACTTATACCTGATTGACTATTGGTAATTATATTTCGGACGCCGTGTTCAATGATTAAAAAAATGTCGAAAATTCTATTGTATACTTTTTTAATTTTAATTGTTAAAGGGAACTTTACCCATGGAATCAATACAATGGTGAAAACGGAATGGCTGACTACTTGTTCTAACTGTCTATTTTTACACTATCTGAAGAGAGCAATTAGGCGCTTGACTAATACGTTCTCTTATCGCTCAACAATTGTAATATTGTATGTTTATCATTAATATAATTTTAAGCATTGTCTGGTGGTCGTGCCACGCTGCTACCGAATAATGTACTGTATTGTGGATTACAAATTCCCCAATCTCTACAATTTACTTTATACTCACTCACACACTCTCACTCTATTTCTGCTCATGCGCTGACAGATATTGTGTGTGTTTGATGCGTTACAGGTAGACTGATAAATCGAAGCAAATTGATATTTCGTCACCTTTCTGACAGAAGTTGGTAGGTGAGATAATCTGTCAAATTTTTTTAAAGTTTACAAAGAGATTCTTTGTCTGGGATAACTCAGTTGGTGCAATGATTTTACCAATTTGCATAAAAAATCATTAATTATAATAAGCAATTATTATTAATGCTTGTTTCAATGCATGCAATTGTCACTAACTATTAATTATAATTTTTTATTTGTGTCAGATCGACATAAGTGCATCTACATATATTTGTATGTTCTAATTACATTTCGACTCTAGAAAAGAAAAAGGACGAAACCCACACATATCAAATTTTACAGGAGGCGCAAAAAACGTGTTTTGATGATTTTGGGCCATATGCAAATTATGAATTATACACAAGCTTGAAGTGCACGGAGACTTCTCAACTGGTGTTTTATCGACATAATCTAATATCAATTAAAGAAATTGTCTTGAAAAAACCTTTATTTCAGTCTTTTTTTCTTGGTTAAACTTTTTAAATTTAGATACTAATTCGGCATTGCAGCTTGCATCCTCTTGATAGAACGTGTATCAAGTTTGATACATTGTAATTATCTAAAAAAAACCTGTTTTGAGAAAACTGTGGGTAACGTCCTTTTTCCTTTCCACAGTCGATATATATGTTACATAAAACATCGATGCTATTATACAGAATTTATCCTAAAAGCTAAACGACGAAAGTCACATGTCGACAATCGTCTGTTTGTGTACAATTAAATAATATATGCAAAATTTTAACAAAGCAATGTTTCTGGTTTATCCTGTAGCATCTACACAGGGATCTTCAGTTTACTATTGGAGTTCAGTAATGACATCACTTAAGGCAGTTTAATTTACTGTTCTTTATACTCCATTTATTTCATGACATTGTCCAACATCTTCCGGGTCATAACAGCTGATAATGAAGTCTTATCTCCAGCCGCCTACTAAGTGTGTATAAACTATAAACCATATGTATTAAAAAAAACCTTTTAAATTTAATTATCATTTGTTCGGAAATGAGGAAGGCTCGTTTACGCATTTTTTTCACTGTAATAAAAATATGATGTACTTATGTAGATTTCTGTTATTTTTTTTTTACCGCATTGCAGTGCTAAAAACCCTAATGGTTTGTTTACGATAACAATAAAGATTAATTCATAGTATAAGAACAAGACTGGTTATATTTGATAATTGTGATAATTCCTTAAAGGAATACTACCCCACCAAATTTCTTTTAGGAATGTTATCATTTCACTCACTTGAAGCTCGAAGATCGTTTTCAAGCTTAAAGCATTTTTCTCTTCTTCTTCGGGGCCGAGTTAATAATCCTGAAATTCTCATGACTATTAATTTACATGCTCCCAATTTATTCTTACGTGGGCGAAACAATGAGCAAAAACTTTTATTTCTAAAAACTTATACCTCGCTTAGGAGGTATGAGTCACCAGTTCCAAGGGCCGTTCGACTAATCAACGCATTGCTTAGAGAAGTGGACATTTTTGGTGATGGTATTTGTGAACTGTTTGATAAATTTTTCTTTTGTATTTCTTGATTTTTTATGTTGAATTTGATGTACTGTGTATTTTTATTTTATATTTTGTCTTATTAAATTTTTCAAGTGCATGGCGAATTGGCGTCAGCTGTTATGTCATGTACTGTAATTTTGATTTTTAACAATAAATAAATAAATATTTGAAGCAAAACTATAATGTAGTGATCGCTTTAAATCAGTCGATTTCGACACCATTTTCAATTAATCTGTAGTCGTGTCGTCTTCCTAAGACAAAAATGTAATGAAATAAATATTATATTCATAGTCGATAGAAGTATTCAATGAAATATATTCGGTGCACTTGGTGAGAGGGCAACTTTATTAAGAAACAGGATTTGGTATTGAAAAGGTAATCAAACTTTGTGTTTTTAAATTATGTCAAGGTTCATGAGCTCACTCCAAAGCCCCGATTTAAAGGTCTTCTGTAAGGCAGTTTATAATTTTTTCCGAAAAATAGCTTAGAACTAAAAATTACGTTTCAATACTATGGTATATTTTTTTATTATTATTTTATTCGGCGTATTAAAACTTAAAGAACTATCATACTATTTTTTTGAATATTTTTTTTTAGATTATTTAATTTTGTTTAAAAGATAATTGTAATATCGTCGAAAATGTGTGTACGTTTGAATAAAAAAAAATATATACAATCAATTGACCACGAGTCAATGTAGCTTTTTTCAAAATATGGATTTTCACAATAATACTTTCAACCGTGTCCTCTGAGAGGACTCCTGTCCTATTTTGTTTCATATCATCGAGTTTATTTCGTATGAGTTATGAAAATAATTGCAGACATCCATAACCCTTGATACAAATTCAAAACTTCTTCCACTACTCAATACCATTTTTAAAAAACCCAGAAATTTGCAAATTTTCCTAAGATACCAGCGTGACTCGTTTTTTTAGCTCTTCCAAATCCAGAATCCTATAAATTTACGGATTTGCTAAAAAATTCTCAATCCAGAAATCCCGGGGTTGGTACGGTACTCGGTAGCGAACCCGGGATTTCGGGATCATAAAATTGGACGGGATCCCGGGATTGGAAAGTCTAATCGCCGCAACTTTTAGTAATGATAGTACCCTTACTGTAGGAATGATAACGACATCGTGTCATAATTGGTAACACAAATAAAGTCAAAAAGTAACCAAATTTAATTTTATATTAAAAATTAACATTCACGAAATTACTGACGAATCCATCTATAGTTTATATTAGTAACCAAATCAGCTAATAATTATCGTTTTTATCACTTCATAATCATTTGTACGATGATGATGCTTCTCGATCGAATGAGCACATTAATTATTGTAAATAAAATCTTTAAAATCTAATTAAAACCGCGTCGTATCATTTACAGAAGTGCCTCTCATTTCTTTGATTCAGTGTCATCAGCATCATCTACCAGGGCTACATAGTTCCAAAATATGTCACGCCCGGCTAACTCAGCCACGAAAGTGTCACATTACACCAAAAAAATGTAATTCTTTCCGAGAGAAATGAACGACTTAAACATAAAAAGTAAATTCTAAAATTCAATCTTTTTGGCCACTTCTTTTTGCTCTTTATTTATTTGTATCCATGTCCACTCCGAATGTGGAGTATATGGCCTCCTAATGAAGATACCATAATAGATTTTTTTCTACGAGAACTGTTTGTTAGTCAATCGCTAAACCTCAAATTTTCCAAAGAGATTTGTAGAGATTGAAGGATAAGGCTATGAAAAGACTAGTGGTTATCTATTCGCTGTCGCTAGCTCAGTTATTGAAGGATGGGAGGGAAATTTAGACATCACAAACACCCATGCTTTCGAACAGAAATCGATAAGTCGATCGAAAAAATGCTGTTCGTACTGGGACTCAAACCCGTTAGATCCGGCAGGGAAACCACTGTGCCATAGGACCCGACAATTTATTTAATAAATAGCAAAAGAAAATGCTTAAATTAAATTATTTTGTAAGCACAGATCTAATAATAGTTCATATTTAAAATGAAAAAAAAATTGAAGTAGAGGAAAAACCCCTAAAATAAATTGTTTTATAAGAATCATGTTAGGAGTCATGTTAGGAGAAATTAGCTCTTTGCTCTACACGGCTTGTCAGGCAGAGTAAGAAAGAAAAAGACTCGCGAAGAATCCAATAAGAATTGAACGGTGATGTTTGTTTTCGTTACTAAGTGGTACGAATCAGTAAGAACGATTTGCAGCTGCCAATCGGCGTGAAGTTCTGTGTTCGTTTTGTGTCTGAGAGTCTCATCTCTCATCTTATCATGTTGGCACCGTTCATGTTTCGGCAAGTCCACTGTACAGCGTACACATTGTACTGTCTGCTGCACACGATCCCTGTTGACAGATGATACGACGCGCTGGTGCACTGTGCCCTGCACTCGCTCGCTGCTCGACGGGCAGACATGCACGACGCACCTATTACAAAAATGCCCGAATTCGACTGGTTTCACACAATAACCCCCCACACCGAAATACAAAGCAATGCATTTAAACGTAACCTGACCTTGGTAACATTAACTCTGTGATATTGTGTTATTGAAGGAAAGAGAATTTCGTTAAATACGACTGTATTTTGTTTTAAAATAATTGGCCAATAGCTTTTACGATACGGACAGTTAATTAAAATAAGGAAATCGAATTTACAAATCATTTTCTTTGCCTGCAAGGAAAAAATTTCTGAAAACTTTGGCAAATGTAAAATCCTTTTTAACAGCATAACGACCGCACTTTTTTTTTATAAAATTTCACCTGGCAAAATAAAATTTTGCGAAAAATTCGCAAACATTATAATTTTACTAAATTCACTATTATTTGTAAGCAAATTGAGATATCTTTACAAAATTCAATTTTCTTAGCTTCCAGATACTTCGCCTATACGCATATATGTGTCCGCCGGCCTGCAACCTTTGTTTTTCAAAGACTCAAATACGCGTCCACGGTCGTTAAGCTGTATATCATAGAATTATTCATTAATTTCAGTTTAATTAATAATGATTGCAATATAAGTGCATTTATTATTTAATTAATATTTGCTTAAGAATTCAATGTATCATAATTTAGACCAGAGGTGGGGAACCCGCGGCCTTCTGGCCAATTCTGGAAAAACGAGGTTTGGAGATATCTGGGAAAAAACTATAGCGAATAAAGGATTTCAAATTCCTCGGTGAGCTAAAAAAAAAACAAGGCTTGGAGGTATCTGGAGAAAAAGTATAGCGAGGAAAAGTAGGGTAAGGGATTGAATATTAATCAATCCCGTCCTATGTTTACTGCGGTCTTATGTCGAATCAGAAAATGAATACGGCCTTTAGAGAAGAAAAGGTTCTCCACCCCTGATTTAGACCATACTCGTTGTTATTAGTTTTTTGAGACACAATTATTTCCCACTTTTTTCCTAATCATATATCTCGAATATATGATTGGGAAAAAAGTGAGAAATTGAAAGATTCAAAAATAACTTTGAACTGTACACCTTATTTTTTATTTAACTCGCTGGCGGATTTCAAAACCTGGGAATTTATGGAATTCTCTAAATGAAAAAAACGCGAGACCTTTTTTGTAACTCCTCCAGGAAAAACCCGGAATTACCAAAAATGTGGGAGTTTTTTGTTTTACTTCTTTCGTGGAGTTTAAACATTTTTTTGTCGCTGCCTGATTTTAAAAACCTGGTAGTTTATGGATTTTCCCGTGGCCCCCCAAAACTGTGCTTTGGCTTTCCTAAAATGATATTTTCTCTGTAGCCCCCTTGGAACATACTATTGGGCTCGGTTGAGAAACCGTGGCTTAGACAGTCATTTATTTTTAACAACACACAGTATATGCTAAAAATCTCAAATTAACTCATTTAATTTTAAACGCAAATTTACATGATTGATTTAGTTCATGCACTAGAAATATAAGCTTTGCACCCCAATATGTTAGTTGAGTATCGCACTCCAATAACCTTCTTGAAGACATGCGTTTTTCGAATATGAACAAATCGCAGCAGCATAATTGAAGACGTTAACCAAATAACGCTACGGCACGGCACGTTCACGAGTTGAGTACCCAACATTGCAGTACGCCACATTAACCTTCGCGTTCCGGAGCGGGGTGCAATTGTGTCCCTTAATTCTTATTTTACCAACCATTTGTTAAATATCGGTAATATCTAGCTGATATTTATTGTAATCTACAAACATATCCTACTGAATACAATGCAAAAAAAAAATCTGAAAAATTGTAGAAAATAAAATAGATATTCACGTTTTTCGTTAACAAATGGTATTTGGGTCACATATACACGTTGCGTTTGAGTGTGTGCGTGTGCCGAGCGCAAACTCTACACACCTGATGTCATCGTACCCTGCGCCCGCGCCGGGAGAACGACGTCGCTTTACGATTAGTTCAGTCTGCTCTCGCCGCTTCTATTGACATGATGGATTTCTACCGCTTCTATACGCCTGACGTATCGTCAACGCAATATGATATGGATGATTCAAAAAGACAAATTGTCTCTTAATTTTGACAGGGCATGCTCAAAATCAACATTCGAACTGCTGACATTTATTATTTTAATTTTTACTTCGTTAAATGAGAAAAATTCTGGGGGGTACAATTGTACCCCGCTCCGGAACCCGTGTGATTTTTCAAGATATAGGTACTCGAAGGTTAAGCACATATTGATGTAGTCAGAAAGCCGAATGTGGTAGAGCAATGCTTTACAGATTTTCGATAAAAGTTTGATCGAGTGACGTCTTCAATTTGTTCAATGAACGACAATCACTCGTTCGCTTATATACAAATATTAGAATCGATTACAATCACTTACTCTCCAACTATTACACTTGCCGTTGGTTGGCAACGTGAGAATACAAATGACTCGAAGAGAATCACTATAATATTGAACGATGAGACATTTTTTTTCGTAACGCACTGATATGAAACAAATTAACGAATTGTAAATAGCAGTCGACTCAATAAGTTCGATTGTCACATCAGTTACTAATTATATGATTTCCAGCACTCTACGTGAGGAGTATTAATTTCTTTAGGAATCATTGTAAACTACCTTCGTTTTTGGTCATTGTAAATCTTGAAATAAAATCTAGTCTTGGGGTTTTTTTTGTTGAATAATTACGTATGCATTAATATATTGCATTGTCTGGAACAGAGGAATTATCCAAGTGGAACTCTATCTCCGGCACGCAAGTAATTATAGTCAATACAGTATTTATGCGATGTTTTAAAATAAACACACGATCGGCTTGTATCACAATCGTAATTTGTAAGACAGACGGTTTTTTTTTCATATTATTTGTGAAATCAACGTCTCTCAAAAGGCACGGCCTCCTCGAACCATAAAATGACCCTCTTCCTGTCTTAAAATTGTTCCGATTACGCAGACAATGAAATAAATATAAGCCAGAGCTTCTCAAAAATTTGCAGTGCGTGGACCGGTATATGTTTTTCAGCGTTAATTAGTAACTTTTTTTATTCGATAAACTTTTTTTTTCTTTTCTGCATCACACCGAAGATTATATCTCCTCAATGATACAGTTAAGATACATTTTTTATAATAATTGGATAGGGACCAATAAATAATAATTGGACATATTCTGACTATCATGTTTTGTGTGCTACTTTCACATTTTTTATAAAGATTGAGACCGAATGAAATAATGATGCAGTTAGTCGATAATTTCCGTGATTTGCGATGCCGGTCTTTTCAAATGTTTTTAATAATGTGGATTTACTACAAAAAATGTTGTTTTGTCTAAATTAAACAAATGATTTAAACGAGTTTGGCATAGGTAAATTGATGTATATCTTAACCAGGGATGTGAAGTCTTTATAAAATAAAACGATTTCGATTCCGACATTAAATTAAAACAAAACTACGACTCGGAATTTGGCTTAAAAAATAGTGAAAAATTCTTCCCTTGAAATGAACTTAGCGATGTGTATAACCAAAAAAGCTAAAAAACGACGCTCTCGTTAGTTTTTGGTTTGACTCCAGCTCAACATAAGTAAAAACAGTGCGACTCCACAGCCCTGATCTTTAAAAAGTTGGCAATGTCATTTCCTACAGATCTGGAACTCTTTTAATTCTATCCAGATGGAGGCAGGTAGAATTGTTCTCTCAAAACACTTCTTTAATCCTGGAGAAAGGATAAAACAACGTTAATATTTATAATATACATTTTTGGCTGCGGACCCGCGTTTGAGATGCACTAATATAAGCTGTTCCTTGACAGTCAAAATCCGTTACAATACACATTTCTCATAACTTGAAATACTCGAAAGTAAAATTAAATTTTCAATTTGCATCTTATCTCTTATATATCGGATTCGCTAATATAAATTTTAATTCGGCACACGAGAATCGAAATTTTTGTAACAAAGAACTACAATTAAATGCGCTAAAATATATACATTGATATATTCAATGGAATATTTTTCTGAGTGACAAACCAATATCAACACATTGCGACTTTTCATACCGTTTAGATAAACTCATTTAGAGAAGTTATACAATTTGATTGAATTTGTTGTAATGTTGTTTTTAACATATTTTTATTATTTTTTCTAGAACTGGGTATTCGGACCGAAGTTATATTATATCATTACATAAGTAATACGTTAGTAAAGTTGAAGCTTGAGAAAAGGATGGTTCTCTTACTAACTATATTTTTCGACTGAAAATATGAAAAACCAAACACCGTGGCTTTCAGTTTCCTTAATCAGTTCTCGTAGAAAAACACTTCTGATGAGATAAACTCCATTAGGAGTCCATATGCTCCACATTGGGAGCGGAAATAGTTTTAAAAAAATGCAATGATCCAATTTCGCTTGCTTTTACTGAAATGTAGATAATAAAATAAAGAATCTTCAGTAATTTTTCATATCGTCTTTAGTCTTACTACTGCTTAAGAGTTCCCTTCGTAACCATACGAAAGCTTTGTATAATATTAGAGAAATTAAGCAAAGTTTTAACGATATAAACTTTTCTTTCCCTTTGCATGGCCGAGTAATAAAATTTGATTTATGGGAAGGAACATTAAGTGTTTTTTTACTGTTAATAATACACTTATTCAAAGTTTATACAATGCGAGGTGTAAAAATATTAATCGCGAAAGAAAATAATGTGCTTGGGTTGTTGTTTTACTATTACATATAATAGTATGCAATCAATTACTGCTAATTTCAAGCGCTTGACCAGCTATTCTTTCAAAGCGTATTTAAGTTCAATGTGGATAAAGTTTAAACATATTAAAAAACGAGAATGCGCTTAATCAAAGACGAGAGATTTTTTCGATAAAAAAAATATTTTTAAGCCATATCAAAGTCACGGCTAACTTTTATTTCTAACAAAATTAAAAAAAAAAAACACTAAGTCGTTGTATAGAAACCCCGCATGGTCATTCTCATCCTTATATTACAGTGTAATATTGTTTACGGACAGTAGTAAGGACGTGCGTGACCGCATGGGCACAAAAACATTAGGGGTGAAGATATAGCTAAACCTGAATTATTTGAAAATATTTACAACTTCAACTCTTTAAATCAGGGGTGGGGAACCGTTTACTTTCTAAATGCCGCATTCGTTTTTCTGATTCGACATAAGGCCGCAGTAAAAATTGTCTAGAGAATCTTTGGCCGGAAACATGAATTTACGGTCAGAATATGTCGGGAATTTACATAAATTTACAGAATTACAGAATTGGTCAGAAGGCCGCACCAGAGTAGCCAAAAGGCCACACGTTCTCCGCGCCTGATTTAGATCAACATAATTTCAACACAAATATATTAGTAAAAGTAGTGTCTATAATTTTATTTTTTGATAAAATAATTATTAACAGTTTCAAAAAGTCCATTAAAAAAAACGGAAAATCAACTAATCGCATGTGCTTTTGGTAGTCATTTTCGTCCCCGCGGCTGATGACTAACTGAAGTCTGTATCCTTTTTAACCAAATTTGATTAAAATCAACGATATTCAGGCAGAAAAGGATGAATAGTGGAATCAATAGACAGCGGTGCTTACTGTGACCATGGTCACGCTCGTCCTTGGAGGGTTTTAAGGCAGCTCGGAAGCGGCTTAGTCTTGGGGCTCAAAGAAAGGACGCATGCTGTTTATTATTATAATGTGAAAAAAATATTACTAAGCTCTACTTATTCCCTTTTCATAAATAGGTTGTAAGGCAAACCTGAAAGCTGTCACAAGCTTAGTAACATTTCTCGAATCCCAGGAACACTCAGACTGTGGAGTTGAAGTCGTGGAGGTGGACTGTTTATGCTAGAGTTTTTCGGATTACACGGTTTTCTGTGGAACGTGTTCAAATGTTATTGATGTTCTTTGTCTTCGCAGTCAGATGCCATGCCCACTTAAAATTACTTACCGCCAATAAGCGAGTAATTGCCGACAGAAATGCACCAAAAATAATTCCACCCATAACAATGGTTGCGTTTATTCGTATGGTGTGCCGTAATGGCCGCTATCTGTGATCAGCTGGCATTAAAAAAAATCGCAGTGTGCGAGCCTGATACGCAGACAGGTACATAATTAAATTAAGGGGTGTCCAACGAATGCGAGACGAGCGTGCGCCGAAAGGATTTCCTGGTTAACAAACCATGTCCTACCATCCGAGACGAAGAATTTTCGGTCGTCGGCAAAAAGGGTATAAGTCATTTGTATGTTTTTTTTTACACCAAATTAATACACTTAATGCTAAATACAACACACTTTTTAGTTCCACAAATATTCTTCATTATATTTTGAAGGTGTTTCAGCATCACGCTATTGTCACAAAAATCTTAACTTAACATATGTGGAAACATGCCCGATGCTTAAAATTTGTTTTGATATTGTATTTTGTCTATGACGCCTGCTGCGGCCCAGTTGGTTAGAGCTTGCTCTACCGATCACCTAGGTCTGCGTTCGATTCCCGGTCAGATCACAGTGAATTTGAGAATTATTCAATTTAAAGTTGTGATCGATGATTGGGTGTTTCTGGTGTCAATTAACACTATTTCCTCTCCTCCCATCCTTCTGATCCTTTAATGACTGAGTGTAGTAATAGAGATTAATCAACCACTAGTCCTGTTCTAGCCTTATCCTTCTTTCCCTAACTGAGTAACAAACATTTGTCGTAGGAAAAACTTCTGTTGAGATACCTCGATTAGAAGTCCAAATGCTCCACATTGGGAGCGGACATGGATAAAAAAATGTATATATATTTGTTATATTATATTTTAAATACAAAGCAATTTTGTAATTTTATTTTGTTTTTTAATTGTTGTCTTTAAATTGTATATATAAACTTTGTTAAAAATTATTGAAATTATTTATTCTAATAAAAATATAAACTAAATTGGCACTTAAATTAAACATATCGAATGCACAAAAATGATAAAATGAACAAAAATATATACTAAAAATATATTCATTATTCACCATGAATTTATAACATATATTGAAACATAAAGCATTAGCATTTCATAAGTTAATATTTGAACAACTCTAAATTTTAAGCAAAACAATGAATAAAATATCTATCTCGACAAATCACCACCATACAAGAAATCAATGATAAAATCACGACTAAAATTGTCTATTATTGTCAAAATATGATAATATTTAACGACATCAATCAACATAAAAATATAGTGTAGCTACAGAAAATTAAACAATAGAGGAATATGTGTAAAACATTTTATATTTTTTATTATTTAAAAGTAGGCAATATTAATTTTAGATTTGTACTGTGATTTCCTTGTGCCTACAATTGTTATCAAAATGCAACCAATTAGACCCAAATGATGTTATCAAAACTAAATCACGTTAGGGGAAATAATCCAAAACGATGATGTTATCATTTTGGATATTAACAGCCTATGTCGCTAAAAAAATCATGTGTCAGAATAAACATGTATTCACGCTCAACTGTATGATATAATTACGACGATGCGTATCGGAACTTATTGTTGTATCCACCACTGCCCTTTGGGTATTCTAACATTTCTTTCTAAGTGTAAGACGAAGGTGTCAAATTTATTACAATAAAGTCACTGTTAAACTATGACGACACAATCTAAAAAACCGCCGACTTTATGGAGCATTTCTATTGTAGTTTTTCAACAATAATTGGTTGTAATTAAATTGTGGTTTTATAATACTGTAAAAATATCGGTATTTCGCTACAAAGGATTAGCCAAAATCGAATTTAAAATGTATAAAAATCTTCACATATTTTAATACAATTGTTTGCAATGAATTCATATATTTTAAATCTGCTAAGAGTTTTATCAATATTGGCATGTTACAGAATTGATTACCATTTTAACGATATATTATTATTTAAACAAAAAAAAACGTTATTTATGAAAATCACTAGTTTATAATAATACCCGATCGTCTTTTTGTGCAGTTTTTGCACTGTTTCAAAATGACACAGTTCAGAAAAGCAAAATTTATTTTCTATACTGATTTTTTGACTGAACACGTTTCAAAAATAATCCACCAAGAATAAAAATACGTTTGTATGTAGATATTTATCAAAAAAAAACCTCACCTATATATTCATAATTACGTAAACACAAAAAAAAAACATATTAATACTATTCAAGATGCCTTCATTAAATATTTCCAGCGATGAGAGAAAAAGAGCAGTAAACGAAAAATAAAAATATATTTTTCTATGCTATATTTAATTTAAATCTTGTCTCAGGTGTTATTTATGAACATATTTTTAGTTATAAATAATAAATAATTTAGATTTTTTTTTTAATTAAAAAAATTCGTTTTTCGAGCTGGTTCTTAGTCACCTAGTCAAAAGACGACATTAAAAATAATACTTTATGAGAAGTAAGAATATTTACATACGTTAGTTCATTGCTTTTTTTAAGCATCCCTTAATCCATAAATTTGGTAATAGATTCGTTATATCCCAAAATCAATTTACTAATGATTAAATTCTGGAATTCAAACCGGTGACCCTATAATAAATAGGACAAACCAAAATCCTCAAGCGATATGAACGTCTGGTAATGTTAACAAGGTATTAGAAATTTAAATCGTTCAAATTATGTACATTCACACAGAAAAGGCGAAACCCGGGTTTTTAGTGACAAAATCTGTGTGAATGTACATAATTTGAACGATTCAAATTTAATATTGAACTTCCACAAAGCACCTTCGGTCGAAATCTTAAAAAAGTTTTAGAAGTTTTTTTAAACAATTATGGTGTCATCCGATTCCGGGAAAGTGTTTAATGTAATTTCAAACCCTAAACTGCGTAAGAACCATTGTAACTTGACCATATAGACCAGACAATAATAATAAAAACGATTTCTAGTTATTTCATAAAAAAATGCACGGTTAAAATTAAATTCGTAATGTGACAGAAGAAAGTGGATATTACCACTATAGCGCGTCTATTATATTAAATAAATGTTCCTCCAAGATTCAACGTAACTCCAAAAACAACAGGGTCTTCGCTACTGCGTTAAATATTGTATTTTTACATAATATCTGGATTTAATTCCCAGAATTTATTATAAAGCCATTACGAGCCCCCACCCGCAGCCGCTGCGGCACAGTCAAACCATTACAAACGATTTAATTTTGTTTACAAATTTGATATCGATGAATATTCATAAGAAAATATTCTTTCCAGTCATTTGAGTCAGCGAAACACCCAAATAATAATATTCCCGGCTGCCTGTGTTGCCCCAGCTGACCCCGGAGAACACAAATTTCAACGAATCGTTGTTTGGGAAAGGGCAAATATTCGTTAAGTGAAGTTCTAGGTGAATATAAATTTTGTTTCAGTAGCGCAATGTTTTAAGCTAAAAAAACATTCACTCACATACCTACCGCTTTTCTAAAAATATTTTTTGAATAGTTTTAAAAAATAGTTATGAATTTATGAATATTAATAGTTTACTTATAAAATGATATATATAGTTTAATATTTTCAAGTTACATTCGTGTTCTTCAGTGGATTTAAGGTATTCATGCCGTTCGTATGTAGCGGCCACCAGTGGCCTTACGGTACTGAAGCGGTTAAATAAATTTGCAACATCATGTGTACCAAAACCAGACTTGTCCAACCAATAATAATTCAACTTAGAAATAATCTAAAATTATTTTCATTATGTACACTTCCATAAAATTCTTGACAGAACACGACCCGGGTTTCGCCTCTCGGCATCTTCCGGTACTACTCAGTGCGTGAATGCACTCGAACTGTCAGTTCGAGAGATGCGAGAGTTCGGAAGATGCCGAGAGGCGAAACCCGGGTCGTGTTCGAACAAAGAATTTTATGGAAGTGTACATAATGAAAATAATTCTAAATTAACGTTGAATTTCCATCAAGCACCTTCAGTCGAAATTTTAAATTAAAAATAATCAGTGATAATTTTTCAGATTCGTTATATTTAAAAATTACTCATTGTCTTGTGTGCTTCTTTTTAATATATTTGAAGGCTGTATTTGTTATCTGTTATTTTTTCAAGTATCTTTCAAATGTCTAACTTGTTCGCCATTTTTATGTAGAATAGACAAGTATGAAATATTACATGAATAAAATAATGGCACAAGCCAGCTCTGTTTCGTGTTGAAAATTGGCTTAAAATTTGTATTATTATATAATGTATTATGTTTAACTAATTACTTTTAGGGTGTTCACTGTCAATGTTTGGTGAAAAGGCATTTTATTACAAAGTCACAATATTCCTTTGTATTTATTTTCACTTTTATTTAGTAAGATCAGGAATGTTTTCACTCATGACGATCTGTTGATCTGCTAAATAAAACTGTAAATAAGTTCAAAGGAATATATTTATTTTTTTAATTAAGCTTATTACATCAAACGGGGAAAAACTCAAAAAGATACGATGAACAGTGTATAGTTAATACAGCAAATAGATTATATTTTCAAACAGGTATGCAGCTAAAGAACTTGTTTTCATTATTTCTTCGTCCAATTGTATAAGAGAAAGAGAGCAAATGAAAACAAACGATACTGAGAAAATAACTATAATCTTTAACAATTAACAAAAAAAACTTTGTAGACACTACGCCTTTCTCTAATCAATAATTATTACGCACTTTGACTTACATAATCACAAAGCACTTTCAAGCGTAGGTGAATATATTTTTTATTTAACCGCACCATTAACTCAATACGAATTCTGTTATCAAACTAAATGCCTTTCCGAGTATGCAAATTCTTTTTTTTTTATAGTAAAACAAATGAAATAACTAATTTTTAACTAAACTCACACGCTGCCATGGTCATCATCATTCAATGTAATTTTCTTCGAATTCGGGGAAGTACATTAACAAGTGACACATGTTTTGTCCATTCAAGTCAAGGTTTCCCAAACTATGTTCCGCGAAACACTAGTGCTATGTGGGACCTAATTATGTGTTCCGCGAAAATTTTGAACGACAATATACGCTGCAATACATTTAATCATCTTCTACTTCATTTTTAAAATCGAGTGATGTTAAATCTCCATTGATTTTTAAAACGACAGATATCTAGGTAAAAGCGAAGATTTTGAATAACTAAGAGCTTTATTTACTCATATTTAAATGTAACAATCCTTAAAATAATAAGTGACATATATTTTTGATAACATGATTTTACAATTAATAATTACTCGACCTAAAAAATGAGCTGTGTTCCGGTAACATTTCCAGATTTCCGAAGTGTTCCATTGCACAATAAATTTGGGAGACCCTGTTTTAAGTAAACTAAAAACTGTATTAAAAAAAACACTTTATTGTACTAATTTCAGATTATTAATAAAAAAATCAAATCTGGTTTTGATCATTGCCAGAATTATGCAAAAAAAGTGTTTAATTTTTTAATACATTCCTTTTCCACCACGAGTTACTTATTGACATTTTTTTGATCTCAAAATTATCAGTTGTGTATTTAACAGTGAGAAATATCGTTTATCGGGAATTCGATCAGTGACCAAATGAGAGCTGTTGAACTTTATTGTTTTTAATGGGCTTAATAATATAATATAATAAAACTCTTTCGATCAGCTCATTATCGTTCATAAGGGTAACGTGATCGTTTCGACATAGCCATACAATCATATTCGGATGATTTGAGTTGCAATCTTATTCGGATAACTAATAAAAATAAACAGTCGCTCTCAATATGTGTGTGTCTGTGTTATGTGTGCGTTACAAACACAAATAAAAAAATATATTTATAATGGTATGATACAATTTAAGATTTCGACTGAAGGTGCTCGGTGGAATTTCAATATTAAATTTGAATCGTTCAAACTATGTGCATTCTCACAGATTTTGTCACTAACGACCCGGGTTTCGCCTTTCGGCATCTTCAAATATAAGATAAAATAAAGATAAAATACATTACTTAAATAAATCCGGGATTTATAGATTGCAATGCTCTTGTTGTACAAAGTTTCATATCGGCAAAACAGAAAGGACACTGAACATCCGAGTTTTAGAACATATGGCAGCCTTTAGACTGAAAAAAGACACGTCTACTTTTGCTAATCACTTAATTTCGGAAGGACACGTGTTCAATCAGGAACAAGGGATAAAAATGTTACACCCAAATACGGACAGTCATAAGCTCTTTTTCCAAGAAATTTTAGAAATCAACAAAGCACAGATCCAAAGTCTTCCGATTTCAAATGAAATATCAAACTTTCCCACATCACCACTTCTATACCCTATATAATCATAAAATCATATAATCATAAAACCTTTGCCGACAAACAAATTATATAATTCTTGAAACTGCTCACTACTCAAATCTGTTGGCATTCCCATGGGCTCATCCTTTTCGCCAGCAATGGCTTTGGACTCAGTGATGCATTTATATCTTATATAAACACGAAACTTTCATTTGCTAAGCGTCAGTTCAGGTTCATCCGTGCACTTGAATGCCTGAAGATGCCGAAAGGCGAAACCCGGGTCGTTAGTGACAAAATATGTGAGAATGTACATAGTTTGAACGATTCAAATTTGGTATAATACAGTTGAACATTCAACAAATAATTTTAGATTTTTGTCGGGCAACGGTTAAGTCGTTGGATTCAGTGACGGATCTCACGGGTTCGAGTCCCAACTTACGCTTAGCACGAGCACAATTTTTCAATCAATTTATGTTTGATATGAGTTATGTATTTGGTTTTGTGGTGTCTTAATATTCCACAATTTAAATAAATAAACGGGGCGTAGCTAAAACGACAAGTGAAGCATAGTCCTTTCCTAGCCGTATCCTTCTATCCACACTCTCGAAAAAAGGTAATTTGAGTAACAAATATTTTTAGCTTCACTTCATCATTTTGCTTCCCAACTGCGAAAGTTTTCATTCATTCAAAATTCTTTGTGATAAAATATGAACATGTGAAATAAAAAATATTCGGGGGTCCGCAGATTATTGTTTTTAGATTTAGGGGTCCGTGGCATGAAAAATGTTGGGAAGCACTGCTGTAGTGCATGCAACCAATTCTTAAGAAACTTTTTCTCGGGACATCCCTGGCAAACACAAATAACGTTAAAACAGATTAAAATAACAAAGTATTTTAGCTCTACAGTTTTTAATATTTTTATTCGTTGATAGCTATTTCGGCTTGCGCCATCGTCAGAACTATGTTTAAACTATAGTTCTGACGATGGCGCAAGCCGAAATAGCTATCAACGAATAAAATTATTAAAAACTGTAGAGCTAAAATACTTTGTTATTTTAATCTGTTATAAATGGAGTTCTACCAAGTAAATGCCAAATCAATTAACAAATAACGTTGTTACTAGGGCTTATACAAAAACCGACTTTTGAGAAAACGAGTTTTCTATAGTCAATATTGTTCGAAAATCGGTTTTATCCGGTATTCGAAGTTTTACAAAAAATGGAGAATTCAATTAAAATAGCGAGAAAAGGTTCATTTTTTTATATTTTTTATTTATATGCATAAATAATACACAAGAAGTTGTTTGGTGTTACTCTTCAGAAAATATGATTTAAGAAAACACAAAACGACCACTGTAACAAAATTTCCTGATATCGAAAACACTCTTTCGCTGGGCAATGATGTGGGGCATATGGTCTTTAGGCCTTCAAAAAAAGATCCAAATTTTCTGTCATTTTGTTTAAAGACTCGTTTATGGAACATTCGGCACAACCGGTTACCAATTTGAAAAACCGGTTTTCGATTGTCCCAAATTTAGCCGAAAAACTGGTTTTTAACAAGCCCTAGTTGTTATACTACAAAAAACACCTTCTGAGAGGAGTGTGATACCGTAGCGAGTGGTCCATGGGAATTTAAAAAAACTGAGTAACAAAAAGTAGAAAAAATCTTTTGTTAAGATACATTTATTAGACAGCTATACAGGCGTATCTCCACTTTCGCACACAATTGGTCCTTAAAAATGTGTGCAAATGTTGAATGTTCGAAAGTAGAGGGATGTAAAAAAACAGCAAAAATTATCCATTAAAATTTATTTGATAAAAATTATATTTTTTTAATAAACTTGTCAAGAGTTAGTTGTATTTTACTTTTTTTATATATAGAGTTCTATAACATGCAGTGCCTTTATAGATCGCCCTACACACTCGAAATATGTGTTCTCCATTGAGATCAAATTCTTCTATAATATTCAAAAATGTATGTACATGAATAAAAGCGTCGTTCATATTTTTTATTGTTCAAGTCTTGATGATTTTTTCTGGTTCTTCTTTCTCACTTTAATTTGTGCGAAATAGCGAATTGTACGAAAGTAGAATGTGCGAAAGTAGAGGTCCGCCTGTATATTCCTCCACATTGAGAGCGAACATTCATTTAAATAAAATTTCTGGTACAAATTTTAACACCTTCAACCGCACATAATGACTTAACCAAATTTTAGATACCTTTGCAAGGCTACTTGGACAACAAAGGTTTTTCTTTATATTATTTACGATAATTATGCAATCAAAGACACCTGTGGTGTTACAAATATAATTATCTTAATTTTCCAATTCGTAAGTACAGTTGATAACGTGGACGTAGTAAATTAGCACGTTCCAAGGGCGTAGGGCATAAAAAGGTCATTCGCTCTACTTTATCTGTTAGACTACATTTAAATGCTTTAATTTACACGTATTCAAGTAAGTATTTTTTTATTCCACTTCCGAATATAGTAAACATTTATATGTACTCCAGAATCTCCATAATTAAGTTTTAATTATACTACATAATTTTTAATTTGTCATCCTGTCCTCACCGTGCTATCAAGTATCCAATTGTATTAGATTTAATGGCATACAATAATTACTATCAAAACACTTTC
Source organism: Himalopsyche tibetana (assembly GCA_030503985.1). NCBI lineage: Eukaryota > Metazoa > Arthropoda > Insecta > Trichoptera > Rhyacophilidae > Himalopsyche > Himalopsyche tibetana. The sequence continues at coordinate 20,685,850 of JAPJYX010000015.1, read as the reverse complement.
CGATTAACATTTGACTGTTTCTTGCCCGTTTTATCTTTTACGAGTCTGTGAATCGGGTTCTCAGTTTCTTATCTCATTTTTTTATATAATAAGGGTGTCTAAAATACTACAAACCAATAGGCCAATATGAAAATTTAGGTCGAGTATAAAAAATAAATAGTCGATAAAACGGACTTCGTCTTTAATGGCTTAATTTTGTTTGAAAATAAATGTTTTTCATTAATTCAATATTTAACATTATTTTTTTAATATGTGAGATACCTCTTAATAAAGGAATCTCATAACATAATAACATTAGAAAATTCCATGTAAAATAATTAAAATAAATTAAAATTTGAACACAAAGTATGTGGGCTATATGTATAATTAGGGTATCAAATCCCTAAGCCTTTTTCCAATCCCGGGATTTCGGGATTGATTTATTTTGAATCCTGGGATTCCGGGATCCCGGGATTGAGATTTTCCCGTAATCTCACGGAAACTCGTTTTTTTTTTTTTTTAGCTCACCGAGGAATTTGAAATCTTGAATTTGCCAATTTCGTGTAAATTTTAAGAACATTGTTGCATTTGGACAGAAGTCGATAAATTGATTTAAAATATGCTGTTTGTACTGGGATTCGAACACGTACAATCTGTCAGTGAAGCCAACGGCGTTAACCACTGCGCCACGGACTCGACAATACATATAATAATTCTGATATTCAAAGTTGATTACACACTTTATCGATTATGTTAGGACAATTACATCCAGTGGTGAAGTGGTAAATAAATAGGTACCAGGTCGATCGTTGATTTCTTCCCATTTTTTTTTGTTTTTTTTAATCCGTCCAAAGTTAAAAAAAACCACAAGTTTGACCAATTAAATTATATGTATATACTTGAAAATTAAGTTACTAGTCAAAAAAGTGGCTCATTTTCGGGTGTCAGGTCACCGACCAAGTCCGACCTGGCCCCACTTCACCACTGATTATATCAATTGCGTGATTAGGTGTAAACTTGCGCAATGTTTGGTTCGTATGCTGATCTTAATGCATTACTAACTTCTAGGAACGAAATTTCCCCACTGTTACAATATTCAAAAAATACCCTTACTGGCCAAACTTCAATCAGGCAATGCCGCCGAGATAGCTTTCAACAAAATACTTATTTCACAGTTGACCTCAGAATGGCAACACCATCTGTGAAAAAAATTCAAATTCTATTAAAAACAAATTGAATTACCATAAAAAAGAAATATATTTTTACAACATTGCAAGAATGAACGTACAAGAAATAATGCGATCGTTAAAAGAACATTATATTATTTTAGATATCAGAAATATTTTCGAGATTTATACGCCGCTTAACGAATTTTATTGTTAGTTTCTTGTCTAAGAATGCTTTTATATTAACAAAAAAAACAAAGTATGAAAAAAACAATAATATCGTTTAACGACCAATTATTCAATCTAAGCGTCTGTTTAAAAGCATAAACGAATTTTTATGTTAATTTAAAATATTTAGTTGAATAAAAATACAATTGATTTTACAAATGAATATGTATAATATTTACACTTAAATTGTTTGACTAATAGAGACATTATTTTTAATTACATTTTGATAATGTCATGTGGAAATTTTACGGTATAATATTTAAAAGAAATTGGCAATACCAAAACATATAGGGTATGTAAGCAATTAAGAATAGGTCCCCCAATTTTATTTTTAAATCCATCTTCGAGCATATGGCTTACTAATGGAGGTATTTCAACAGAAGTTTTTCTACGAAAACTGTTTGTTACTCAATCGCTCAACCTCTCTTATTCAAATAAAGTAGTAGGGATAGAAGGATAAGGCTAATACAGGACTAGCGGTTAGCTAATCGCTCTAGCTACACCAAATTATTAAAGGATCGGAAAGAATGCGAGGAAATTTTCAGAAATCACAAATATCCATGCCTTCGAACAGAAATCGATTAATCGATCGAAAAAATGCTGTTCGTAATGAGACTCAAACACTTGAAGTCCGACACTGAACCCCACGCTATAAAAAATTAGAATATTTTTTTGGTTTATTTGGCTACATGGTTCACTTTTCTTCTCAATGACTCAAATACTTTCAGGGCGCTGTGAAGCACTCGTCACAATAAAAAAACCCAGACTGTAGAAAAGTATTAAACAGATTTTACTAAATTATCAGGACGAAATAGGAAGTATTTATTTATAAAAGTGGCCATTCGGAGATTCGAACCTATGGCTGTGTTGTATAAATCAAAGACCGTCACCCCTCCCTTATAGAACAGTCAATGTAATTGTAGTTATTTGAATACGCCACTAATTAAAACGCTTGTTCATATTGGTTTGTTGAATAAGGTACATAGCATAGTAAGATCAATTTCACAGACCCCTTTTCAAGAGCAAATTTTGGTGATTTTCCCAAGGACAACGATCGTGTTGTACTCTTTCAACGTCCCCCCCTCCCCTCTGTCATCTGTCCCTGTCTCCTACTACATATGACTCGATTTAATTACTGTGCGTAAGTATGTAAATAAAATTGGACGCAGTACGTTCCGCGCTGCGTCTCACCCCTCCCCTGACCGCATCCGCTCGCAATCCCTTTCATGGATCTCCATTCAGCCAGTGCAGTTTCGTGGAAAGTAATTTTAAAAAATCATTATCAATCAAAAAAAAAACAAATCGTTCAGTGGTAAATTACTACGCTTTAACCGCTCGATGAGTATCGCCGTACCTGTACGGCCAAGTATCTTGTCATCTAATCTATCGTCATTCTCATGTTTTTTTATTATTTTTTAAAACACCTTTTGGGATCAATCCCCTTCTTGAAATCGACATCTGTAGAGTGTCACATGCACATGAGACCAAAAAAATCTATGCACAAAATCGCAGTAATACCTTCTATAAAAACATTTAAAAGTAATAAAGAATTAGTTTACTTTACATGTTTAATTATACGTTTTATTATTCAAAACAAAATTTACTTCCTGAACAATGTTCCCTCTAATTTTCGGAAGGTTATGTGCGCAAAAGTCATTGGCTGTGCAACTTTTACAAAAAATAAAAAGATTTGTGCGTCACATAACGGTATTAAGACCTTCTAAACCAGTGATTCCCAAACTTATTATGCTCGTGGACCCCCTTCATAGAAAAAATCTGACTGTGGACCCCTAAGTGAAATAATAAAGTTAATGACTTGAAAGGTAGTTTTTTTTCCATACCTGCTTCGAGCGTGGAGCAAATGGCCTCCTAATGGAGGTATCTTAACAGATGTTTTTCTACGAGAACTGTATGTAAGTCAGTCGCTTAAACTCTCTTTTCCGAAAAGTAGTAGAGTTATGACTATATATCCGCGGACCCCCTGACGTTGTCCACGCACCCTCAAATGATTTTTAATTAATTAATTTTTTAATTTATTTATTCTGATGATGGTATGGCTGATGTTGCTTTTGTGCGCTCTGTTGTAATATATTGGCGAGCTGTGTGCGCGCGCACACGCGCACAGCTTAGAGGGAACACTGTTCCTGAAATAAAAAAATATATTCTTGCCAGGTTGATCCGTATCCAAAAATATTTGTTTTTATATATTATATTTGTGTGTGTCAAAACAACAAATAATCAAAATATAAGAAAAAACTAATTCAGTAAAAAGTTACTCAATTCTCAAAGCGTTAACTGTTTGGTTGGGAGATTACGAGTTCGAACCCCAAATAAAAGCATTCATTGTTTGATCTTTAGTTTTCACTTTCAATTTTTTATCCATGATTCTTAATAACTCAATGTTTCCATTCAGGTTCTTGAAGGTGAATGAATCCTTTAACGATATTGAAAAGTCGACTGATGTATGAATGTTAATTCTAGATATGAAAGTCTTTGGTGTTTTCGTCTGTCCTACCTTGATATTGGATACCGAGCAATATAGATTATGATCAGATAACTTATAAACGTTTTCCTAATCCCATTTTTTTTCTTGACCTAACTGAAGATACAATATAGGACTAACAAAATCTCGTCAAATAATTCATGTAAAAATGCATCACGAGTTTATTCAACTTGGAAAGCCAGAAGGAAGTAACTCACAGTTTTTGAAAAAGAGCTTTTTTCGATAATCAAAATGTATACAACTTGATACACGTTCTATCAAAAGTATGTGAGCTGAAAATTTCGAATTATTTTCTAAATTTAGCTTGTAAGTTTGATAAAAGAAGATACTGTGAAAAATGCAACCAGGAAAAATGATTTAATAATAGATTTTTCGCAAACAATTTATTAAATTAATATTAGATTACGTCAATTAAAAACCAGTTTATCTGTCTTCGTGTACTTTAAGGTAGTGTATATTTCATAATTTGCCTTTGGCCAAAAATCATCAAAAAACGTTTTTTGTGTCTGCTGTAAAATGTGTGGGTTACGTTATTTTTCCTCTTCACAATTGACATATATGTATACACTGTGATGAAAAATATTTGGGTTGTACTTAAAATGACCAAAGATTTAAAAAGCAAAAAAATATAATTAGATTCTCGCAGGAAGAATGAATTGGTTCTCGCTCATTTTTATATTATGTAAGAATTCTATATTAATCATATTTAATTAAAATAATAATATTGCACGTCACGTGTCGCCTCTGCTTCGAAATTCCTTGCTTTACCCGTGTTATAAAACCAAATATTAAATTACTAGAAACATTGTTACGTTACCCTACCCGTCACATATCCGTTCCGCACACAAAAAAGTGAATAATTTTTGTATAATTAATACTGTAAATCTACATTCTACAATATGATAATATTGATAACTGCAGTCGTTAAAAAAACGCTTTTTATCCTGTTTTACAGACGGAAGTATATAATGTAAACTTGTCGCCAGTATAATGGCTTGTATACTATATATACCCAATACCAGGGCCGGTCCCACTATACAGGCGAAATAGGCAACCAACTAAAGCGCAAACCATTAGGGGGCGCATAAATGGAGTACCTCAATTATTTTCTTAATACTCTAATAACAATAAATAATAATACGTCTTATTTTATTTTGACGTTTGTATTTGTTCGTTGTAATTATTTATCGTGTTCTATATGATTCGAAAAAAAGATTGAGTGACTGAGTAACGAACAGTTCTCTTAGAAAAACTTCTGTTGAGAAATCTCCATGAGGAAGCCATATGCTCTGCATTGTGAGCGATAAACTAATATTTCTAATAATCCCGATTTTTTTTTTCATTATTTCTAAAAAATGGGACGATTTGTTAAAAAGGAGGAGCGCCAATAACGGTTGCCTAAGGCGCCAAATAACCTCGCACCGGCACTGCCCAATATCCAACGTTTAAATAGCATCGTTAAAAAACTAGGACTACATTTTATGTATGTATTTATATTACAGTTTCAGCAGGGAAGTATTAACTTACAAAAAAATACAAGTATCGAAACATTTATATTAGGTGGTTGCAGGTTGAAGTAAGACTAAGAATCAATTAAAATACGGTATTCCGTAGTGCAGTGGTCAACGTCGTTGGCTTCAAAGACAGAAATCACGATTTCAATTGCCATTATGAACTGTTCTTTTTTGTTTAAATCATTTTTTTGAATTATGTTCGAAGGCAAAGTGCATGAGGGATTAGCGCACCAATAATCCTGGTCTAACCAGTGTCGGCGCGAGGTTATTTGGCGCCCTAGGCAACAGTTATGGGCGTGCCTTCTTTTTAACAAATCGACCATTATTTTTCTTAAAATAATGAAAAAAACTACTTCCAATGTGAAGCATATTTCCTCCTAATGGAGGTATCTCAACAGAAATTTTTCTACGTCAACTGTATGTTACGCAGTCGCTCAAATTCTATTTTTCAAATCATATAGAATACGGTACATAATTACAACGAACAAAAATAAAATATTATAAAACATACTTGTATTTTTTATTATTAAAGATATCGAAACAATTTTATTTATATATTCCATTTATACGCCCCTTAATGGTTTGCGCCCTAGACGGTTGTCTATTTCGCCTGTATGGTGGCGCCGGCTCTGGGTCTAACTGTATCCTTTCTATCTTTATTGTCTTTGAAAAAGAGAGGTTGATTAGCTGAATAACAATTATTTCTCGTAGAAAAAAATCTGTTGAGATTTCTTCAATAAGATACGATATGCTCTGCATTGGGAGTTGAAATGGATTAAATTAAATTTAAAAACGATATAATCAAACAAAACTGATTAAACAAGGAAATTAAATAAATATTTAAATGAGACACCAAATATTATTCCAACCTTTCATTAATTGTCAATATCTATAGAAAATTCAACTAGGCAACCATTGAAACATTTATAACTAGCGTCCTATATGACCAACTCGAAAAACTCTATTTTGTTTTATATTATTATAAAATTATGATTTAATCAATAATTAAAATGTAGCGTGTCATGAATAGTACATTTGAGAATAAGAAATCTTATTGTAATGTATTGATTAAAAGCGGCCTAAGAAGAGATGTTTCATTTATATATTATATTTTTGGTCGATCAACGACTTATTCCCGGTTAAAATATTTATTAAGTATGTCAATTTATTGTCAAGTTACCCAATTAAGTGCATTTAATTGAAATGCTTCTCTGCAATTTGAGCATAAATTATGATAAAGATATTAGTGAATCGCAGACTGGAAGCCCGAGTCTATGCTGCGTCTATGATGGAGCATTTTTTTATATTTAAAAACAATACACTGCCATCTATCGTTTAAAGATATAGTAAAAAATAATTGAATAATTATGCAGTTTGGATTTTTTAGTTTTAAAGAACCAATCGTATTGAATTAATTTAGGGATGAAAAACCACGGCCCGTTTTTAATTTATTTGCGGCTATCAAATGTTTTTTATAAAAAAATAATTATAATACATATTTAGAATTCATTGGATTTAATAAATGCGAGCAAGCTTTTCGTTAATGAAGTTAATAATTGGTTCATAGAAATAATTTCACCGATGATGAGAATTCGTTTTCGATTTCGCAGCTTGATATTTCAATCGGTATTAAGCCAATTTCTTATTAATTAGTTTCAAATTAAGACAATTTTGAATTACATTTATTCCCTAAAGGTTTCAAAATAAAAACATTTTCTGTCAATAAATACACATAATCCTTTTTTGTACGGTCTATTTTTACACGATTTCAAAATAATACAGTTAAATGTAATATAACCTATCATTAATTTATCTATTATATATTCACTTTATATTTATTACACGATTCTATAGCACGGTTGTTTTACATGAAACGTATCCCCAGTGTAAAAGAGGATTGAGTATACTTTAAAATTATTTTTTTCTTGCGGCCCTAGCGTACCATACTTTGTTTATATGCGGCCCATTTGAAGAAAAATGCTGTACAAAGTGGAATAATTAAGTTATTGATTTTGTTCAATAATTAGTTGAAGATATCTACGATAAACGAAACTGGACGTGACCTTTATAAAAAGTGTGTAATTAATACAAAAAGTGGTTTATTTTTAAATATGACGACGCGCTATTAAGAATTGACAGACTGATATATTAAAAGTGTTTTATTTTATATTCAAATTCGGTGATGTTTGAGAAACATCTGATAACTGATTTGTGAAACAATGTTGCAAATATACTTTCAAATATAGAATTTCAAATATCTGAATTTATAATTTTATTTTAGTTTTCGTTAACTCATTTCATTCATTAGTATTTGTTTAAGTTGCCATTCTGTAAATGAAATATTTTGAAGTTATCAAGTTATGTCCAAAGACAACCGAATTGATTTCCCATGAAGTTGCCGCCTAATTTAGTTTTAGAGACATCTGTTGACGACACCAAAAAATGTAAATTTAAATAATAAATAAGGATTCATTATCAATTAAGTTTGCCTTAATTTGGGGATGAGCCATCCTAATCTCTTACAACCCGTATAAGCCTCACGCATTTTTATACATTTATATTTTTATCCCCTATAAAGAAAACATCGCCCTTACATGCCGCGCTGACTAGGCGCAACGCTCTCGCCAAAAACTTGTTTCATTTATGACAAGTTCTGTCAACATGTCAACTACACACTGGATCCCAGTCTCAGATATATATAATATTATATTTATAATAAATTCCACATAAGAAAGCGCATGGTGTCGCATAATTTATGACTCTCTCACATTTCTGGCATTGTGAATTGTTACGCAGCAAAGGGTTGTAGCAACCAGTGGCGTGATAAAACCATATAGGCCATTACAATAATTTCAAAAAAAAGTCCAAAGATATCCGCCCTAAATGTGCATTCGTATCTCAACTCTCATTATCGTTTAAGGGTATAACGGTGAGACCAGTGGTAAGCTAAGTGCGTCGATTAAGCTTTTAATTTTGCCTTTTAGCTGCCGTAGATAATTAATTACCTAGCTCGTCGGCTATAATTTGCAACTATTAATTTAATTGGATATTGACGAGATAACTCGTCTCTGGCGTGTTGAGCACGAACAAATTTACGAGATATTTCGTCTGTGGCAGCCATCGAGTTAAAAAATGTATTTTTTTAAATTAAAAAAATAAAATAAAAATATTTGGCATTGAAGCTAACGCCAATGCGCCAAATATTTTTAAGTTGAAAGATCATATGAGAATTTATTGTAAGTCGCTCAAGATCAACTCGAGGTAACACGGCGTCTTAGGTCTCAAATAGACATTGACCTTACCGGGAATTGAACCCAGCCCCACCTGGTCGGTAGAGTAGAGGTAAGTTCTAATCAACCAGACCAGCGGTCACCAAACTAAGGCCCGCGGGCCGAATCCGGCCCCTGATTTTTCATATATAATTATTTTTATTTATAATTATTTTACACATACGAAATATTGTTTTTTTTTAATTCTTATAAGATTTCATCAATAATATGCTTCGTTTAGCTCCCAAACGTTTTTGAAAAAAATATTCAGCCCGTTTCTCGAAAAGTTTGGTTACTCCTGAATATTATATAAAGGCAGTAGCTTTTTTTTTCGCAAGCGTTTTGTCTTCTGTTAATTATTTATAATATGAGATGTGTCCTTTTATCTTTACATGTAAAATAAACACCACTATGCGGAAAATACTTATAGGTGAGGAAAGCAATTTAAGCTTGCGTATATATTAACTGCACGCTACTGGAATTCACCCCTCTCGCTTTTATATCGTTTTGGATTAATTCCAAACAATTTTATTATTCCTAGCCATTTTTAGACGAAGCGCTGATTTTTTTCTGAGTGACAATGAATGAATGAAACACTTGAAGATTGTTACAAAGGGGAGCTAACGAAAGTGATGAATGCTTCTTCTGTTTCATCGCACACCATTCTTTGTAAATACACTGAGAAAAATTATAGGTCAAAAATGTAATATAATTATGATAAATGACGCACCAAGTGTAGGCAACATAGAAATGTAGATAAATTTCATATTTTTTATGAATACCATTAAGAACAATCACCGTATCTACATTTGAAGCACGGTAAAAGCAGCCAGAACTGTGGAAGATTGGTCAATGCACTCAGACATACGTCCTGTTCGATTGCTTGGTCCACGTGTCCGGAAAAACGGTTTCATGGTAAATTGTAAAAATATCCGTATTTTAGTATTGAAAATAAACTATAACCGTAATATAAATTCGCATATTTTAATAAAATTGTTCGTGATGAATTTTTTTAAATTTAATTTAATTAAAAAATATTTAGCATTACAGCTAGGGTATCCAATCCCGGAGCCTTTTTCCAATCCCGGGATTTCGAGATTGATTAATTTTGAATCCCGGGATTGAGATTTTCTCACCGAGGAATTTGAAATTCTCAATTCGCTATACTTTTTCCTTGGATTCTCACAGAACCTCGTTTTTTTTTTAGCTCACCGAGGAATTTGAAATCTTGAATTTGCCAATTTAGTGTAATTTTTCGGGATTTGCTCAAAATTTCTCAATCCCGAAATCGAAATCCCGGGATCGCGGCCATCTCAATCCCGGAATTTCGAGATCATAAAATTGAACGGGATCCCGGGATTGGATGCCCTTATTACAGCTATACAGCCAATGCACGAAATATTTCGAAGTAGAAGATAATATGAGAAAAACTCGATGAGAATTTGTTGTAAGTCACTCGAGATAAACTCGAGGTAAACTAAAGTCATAAACACCCATGTCTTAAGACTCAAATTAAAATTGAAAAATCTATATTTGACATTGACCTTATTAGGATTCGAACACAGGCCCACCTGGTCGGTAGAGCAAGCTCTAACCAACTAGACCACAGCGGGTGAACAATAGTTATAATAATTCCAGAATTAATGACCCCCTTTATAATGCTGTGCTATTGTTTTAAGACCCATTTATGATTATGCATATTTGCTGATTTATAATTTACTGAGATCCCAATTGGTCACATTTGGTTAGTTAATTTAAACATTTTTTGCAATATCGGTAATGATATTAACAATACCGGTATTTATGAATAAAATACCGGTTTTTAAATATTCGTCCGGTATTGCAGTCCCTTGTCCGGATCACCGTACGAAAATATCATTAATTGATTAATGAATTTGATTTCATATGTATTGATATGAAGGCTATGATCTTTACAAACCCTCTTATTCATATTATCCTAATAGTATAGCGAAGCAAGTATTATTTCCCAGCCACATCCTTTAATCCTTGATTACTTACCATTCATAAAAACGAGAGAAGAAACCCGGGGTGAGGAACCTTTTCATTTCAAATTCAACTATCCGATTCAACATAAGTCGGCAGTAAAGAAAACTTTGACACCGCCCGCTCTTATTTCTTCGACTGTCGAACATATCATGGGTTGATTACTCTCTTTTTACAAACGCTTGTGTATATATTTTTTTTATCAATGTGAATATTTTGATCAAGTCAAAAGACCGCATCAGAGTAGCCAAAAGGCCGCAGTTTCTCCTCCACTGGGATAAACAATTGAGAAGCATGCATATTACTATTTACTTTATTTTTCGTAAATAGTATTCCAAGAAATAATTATAATTCATGCATCATATAGATAATTTAAACTACATTTAGATTTCCATTTTATTCATAGAATACTTCAATAAAAAGAATGCTTCTGGACTATAATTTTATTTCAAGAATTTACGATTTATTGTAGTGCAACTTATTTATGAATAGGTTAAAGTTGTTATTTTGTTCGAACTATATAGCCCAGCCCTTTCGAGTATGAAACACACTCAAAAGGGTCACATTCCATGCCTTTTGATTTTTATATAACCGTGCGACTTGAAAGTCTCAGCTACCGGATTTTTCAGTCTCGACCTAAGTAAATAATGAGTCGGTCTCACATAAAGTGAGCTATAAAAAATATTTATTATTTTTATTTGATTAAAAAAAGTCAGCATACAAAATACACTGTGAATGGTGACACATAAATAGCATATTCAATTCAATATAATTTTTTTTTCACTTGGTTCTTTAAGAGCCAGCAACATATCGGGAGAGCTTTTTAGCACCGTATGAGAAGTGTTAAGCTCCCGTATATTTATCTTTTTTATTACGATATTTAAGGTTTTTCCACAAATTACTTCAATTTTCCAAAGACTGTGGAGTCAAAGTGAAAATAAACGGTCGACTATGGCTACTTTTTTTGAAAAATTGATATGAATATAAAAAGTTATTTATACTTTTTCGCGGAAATTAAAAAAATACGTAGTCTTAGAAAAGACTTGCTTTTTTTATATATCGAAGTCAGAGTCGCAGCTTGTTTCACTACTCCTCAGCTCTGATTTTTCTTACCCAATCTTCACCAAACGAACAATATTAAGAGCATTTTCAAAGTACGAAAATCGAAACAGTTTAATTAGAAATCTTACAAATTAATTGATCTTAACATACAAGACTGATTCGCTCCTCTTCCGCGGACTATTCTACACCCTGCGGTGCGCGTACTTTTGAGCCGCGAATAATGCGCATTAGCAATGCGCAATTGACATACCACAATGGCGGAGTGCACATTGGGGGTCCCTGTCCTAGATAATATCTCGCAACACATCTGTCAACGATACACCTTTTATTTCTCGCTAAATCAACTAATGTACTATCGGAGATGGCTAGAACGTTGACCACGGCCTTCTGGTCGCCTTCGAAGCTATTTATTATCATATTTGGCACGAAGATCTAAACCAGGGGAGGGGAACTTGCTGTCTCTTGGCTACTCTGATGCGAAATTTCGACCTGATCAAAATATTCACTTTAATCAAAAAATTATACGCAATCGTTTGGAATAAGAGCGTTATCAACCCATTATAAGTTCAACAGCTGAAAAAAAAGGGCGGGGGTGGCAAAGTTTTCTTTACTACGGGCCTTATTTTGAATCAGATAAACGAATGTGGCCTTTTATAATGAAAAAGTGCCCCATCCCTGATCAAAATATTTTAAGCACAACAAAGTTTAGAGGTTTTAACATACGGATAACAGATTGAACATTAAAATTAAATCATTCATCGGTTGATTTTTCAATCGATTTATGCACTCACTACCATTTCTCATCAAATGGTTTTTTAGAATGATCCATTATGAATCCATTAGCTTCACTGGCAATTCAGTTATCAGCATAATGTTCAAATAAATAAACATCCTATTTCGCTATATAAAGCTCTCATACACATATCGACACTCTAGTTCCAGAGTGCACTACGTCTGAATTTGGCAGAATCAAGTTATGTTTGATTAAGTATTATATTTCAGAGTACATACATTTATCACTTTCGAAAAACAACCATGACGTTATTATGCTGCATTAGAATCTAAAAAAGTCTTGGGTGCTGTTTAAAAGTAATAAAATATATGTATTTTGAAACACTTTTCTTACTTAACTAAATTCTGCCAAATTCAGACAAAGTGCACTTTGAAACTAAGGTATCGATATATTTTTTAAAAATTAAGCTTTTTGACTGATCTGAAAAATGTTAAGTGTCTATTTAAAGACAGTGAATTATAATGGAATAACAAATACTTTTAAATAATCAATATAAATCAATTAATAAACAATTGCCAATCAAATATATTTTTTGTTGTAATATTTTATCGTACTTGATATAAAAAAAAACACAAATATTAAAATGCATTTTTTTTGTGATTATTATACACTGCAGATGGGAAGTCTGTAAAACTTAAATGGAATTGAAATTTTATATTACATACGTATATTCTTCGCGAACCCGTTTAATTCGATTTTTTCTAAAGGTTGCAAGTTGGATGCATTGTAAAAAAGTCGTAACTTATATTACGCAATATTTTAATGATGTCGAATTTGCATATCAATACGAATTTATTTAATCTAAGGACAGAAAAGCTTTAATCTCATATGGAGTGCACAAATAATTATCGCTATGTTTTTAACAAACTGTCCCCTTTTTTAAGTAACGCTGTATCAATGTAACGGATCCAGTTAGGAGCTTTCAAGCTCGACCATCGATTTGATTCTTACTATCAACGGTTTACGACAAAAGGTATTGATACTGGTTAATTAACTAACTAAATCTGACATTATTGTTCTTAGTTCTGGCGCTGTGTTTTCACGTTCTAATCTAGCTAAGCGTTGTCTCCTACTATGTCAAATACAGTCATAATTGTTGTATTTAACAACACTTTTTAATATAAGATACATTTACGTCATTATTGCAGATACTCAAAGCATTCTTAAACAGTCATTCATCAAAAATACTTACAGATTTTATAAACAAAAATTTTAATTCATTAAATCGAGGTGTAGAATCGAAATAAAGCAATTAATAGAGTAATCACCAACCTAGCTGATTGATTGCAGCTCATTAGTTTGTAATGTTTAACGTCATTAGTAGTATGATTAAATTTGTTTGCTCTGTTTCGATTTTATAATCCCCTCTTTGCTTCCCTTAAAAAGGAACAATCCCAATCTGATTGATTGCAACTCATTAGTATCATTATTTGTTTGCTTTATTTCGATTCTACTCCCCCCTCCTTGCTCCTCTTAAAAGGAAAAAAACCCAAAACACCATTTTATAATTTCATAATTTTAAAATGTTAGAATCAATCTTGCTTCATTACTTAAGCAAACTTTGCGATAGTAAGTCTGAAGATGCCTCTGAAAGAGACGAAACACGTGTCACAGTTAGTAACACAATACGTGAAATAATCAAAGTTAATTTAAATTTTCTATTATGGTACAATCATTTCTTTACTTGGTCTTTTGGTAGATTGCATATTTGAGGAGCAAACATTCAAAAAGTGTTTTGTCACACAAATACAAAGCTTGGAAAATGATGATTTAAGTGTTGCAAAAGTGACGGTTTGTATGAATGTGTCAACTTTATGATTTTATTTTAATATGAAAAAAAACCTTTTTGAACACTAATTTTGATTTCCATTCATAGGTTTTATTATGGGCTATCAGAATTGATATAAAACGCCATTTTTTCAAAAATTGTGACAAAACACTTTTTGAATGTTTGCTCCTCATTTTTGTTTTACGGAGATAACACTATTGCAATGTGTATTAACTAAGGATACTTCTCTTTTACGATACTTGAAGACGTGTAGAATATCTTATTGACATTTTAAGTGATAGATTTGTGAACTGTTAGGTTTCACTATTTTTCCCTTATATTTTTCAAGTGCATGTCGAATTGGCGTCAGCTGTAATATCATGTATTGTAGTTTAAATTTTTAAGCAATAAATAAATAAGCTTCTTATGGACTCATAGAATGTATCTCTAATAATGTTATTTTTTATTTTCGAAAATACCCCACAACAAAATAATACTAATAATACTGTTGTTATTTTACAAAGAATGAACATTACTGAATTTAAAAAAAAAAACTGTTGCATTTTAGCACACTACGATAAAATGCAAAGTGTGTTGAATTTGTTACTCAGCAATAATGAAGGTGGCCAATTTTCATCGGATGCAGATACGGTGAGGAAACTATTAAAGTGAAATTACATTTTTTTACTCGACAGTTAAAGCGGACTGTGCATTTTCATTTTATTTTTTTACTTGATACTTTTATTGGGGCGTAATTAGAGGCGAACGAGCGATGTTTTCACAGAGAAAATTAATGCGATCATTATCGCTAAAATTAAAAAGAACTGGGTGCACCAAAGTGTAGAACCACCATTGCATTATGACGAATGTCATTAAAGCTATACCACGGTTTCTCAACCGAGAGCTAGGTGGTTCCCTAGGAGCCACAGTATGTTTCAAGGGGGCCACAGAGAAAAAAATATGTTATGAGCCAAAGCACAGTTTTGAGGGGAAACGGACAAATCCATAAACTGCTAGGTTTTTGAAATCGGACAGCGACAAAAAAAGAGGTAAATAAGGTTTCACATGTTTGGCAATTCCGAGTTTTTGAAATTGGAATTCATGGAACGGCTGAATAAAAAAAAGGTCTCGCGTTTATTCATTTTGGAAAATCAGTAAATTTCTGGGTAATATTTTTGAATCTGCCAGCGAGCAAAATTTTCAAAGAATTAAAAATTATTTTGGACTTTCTTTCAATTTCTCACTTTTTTCTCCATTCATGAATTTAAAAATCTTATATCCTTATATAAAAAATGGGTATGTGGGCCACGGAAAAATATAAGACCCAAAAAAGGCCACGGGCTCAAGAAGGAACAATGATCTATTGACAAGAAACAAAAAATCTAATCTGTGGTAATACTATTAAAGCATATAATGTTTATATTGGACAACTGGTGTATTTCTATTATTTATACTCAAATCCGATACGCAGCAGTTAGTATTCTACATAAAGATTACGAGACCCAATTTAGGAAAAAACTTTCACTACCTCCCCATTAGGGCTTCCAATCCAGAGATCCCATTCAATTCTGCGATCCCTAAATTCCGGGATTGTGACAGTACTAATCCTGTGACTTCGGGATTGGTGCAATTAGAGAAAGAGCGAGGGGTAAAAAAAGAAGCTTAAACATTTTGGTTTATTTGGGTATTCCGTAAATTCCCGGACTTTTTAAATTGCAGATTCCGAAATCCCAGGATCACAAAAAGGGTCCAGGATTGGATGCCCTACTCCCCCATATATAATATTAGAAATGAGACCTTCTTTTTTCTAAATACCAAAAATAGTAGTTGGCAGTTAAAGTTCCACTGTATATTTGGCAGATATAGAGGGCTATCTCTAAAAATGATTTTCAAATTCAAACGAAATTAACGGAGATAATAAAAGTTTTGACTCCCGATTTCTGGAGGGCTCGGATTCTTACCCAGTCATTTTGTTGTCAGGCTAAGCCAGCTTGACCGTACAGTAAGTAAAATTATTTTATATGCGTCAATATAATCTTGAGTATTCATCACTTTCCCTGGATTTTTTTTAGAGAATAACCTAACTATCAGACGGATCTGCAATGCGTTAATTGGATACACAAAACTGTTTCAGAGTTCACAATTTGATTTTATTTTCACTTTCTGAATTATTATTTTACTCAATGTATGCACTACTTTTGAACATTCTTGTACTAAAACGTTTGTATTTACATACAGCTAGTAGCAATAAATGTATAATTTTATATTAATTGAATTAAATTTCTAAAATAACTATAAGTGTAGTAATTTATTTGAACTAGGTATCTTACGTGCAGTATAAAATTAAAAAGAAATTAAATAATTATGTATATATATATATATATATATATATATATATCAGTGGCGGTCGGTGACTTTTCAACCAGGTGATGCTGTCAAATAAAACGACCGATTCATTTTTTGAAAATTTATTTTATTCCTCGCTCGTTTGTGCGAAATTCATCGATAAGCGCATCATATATATTTTTGTTGTCATTAAAACAACATATTATTTATTTATATTGATTAAATTTCATTTTATTTTAAAGGCGACTTTATCAAAACTTCTTAATTATTATGTACAAACACATAAAAATACAGTATATATAAGCTAAATAAAAATCCACACACGAAAACTGCAAATACACAACACAAAGTTTTAGACAATTGCGCACAAAATAACTTTGTTTTACAGATGGTTTCTTAATATCTTTCGTAGCATTACTGTCATAAAATTTTATATACTTATTTAAATGCAATTATTTTAGAATCAACCCATTGACAATAAAATATAATGTGAATAAACGGAATACTTTATACATGTCGACTCTGCAAAGGAAAAAGGACGTACACTTGGGTGGATAAGACATTTTACAAGAGAGACAAAAAAGGTTTTTTGACGATTTAAAGGCATGGATACAGATAAACTGGGTTTTAATTGATTTTATCTGGATATTTTTAAAAAAAAGTCTTTTTTTCCTGATAGTAATTTCCACAGGCCCTTCTTTTTTCAAACTTAAAAGCTAAATTTATATACTAATTCTGTATTTTCAGCTTACATTCTATTGATAGAATGTGTATCTAGTTGTATACATTGTGATTATCAATCAAAAGCTATTTTGAATGAACTGTGGGTTACGTCCTTTTTCCTTTCCGAAATAGATGTTATTTTATTTGAATAGACCGGATTTTATTCAAAACTACAATATATACATCAGTATGAATTGTGTAGTATTTGCATTAATTAAATAAGTCACATTTTTAAAAATTACATTTACTCATTATATTCTATTTGGAAATGTGTACATATGGGTAACTTACGTAAATAAAAAAATCATAATTAACCATTTATATACCATGCACAAACATTCAAAATAAAATTTTGGGCGTCACAAAAACGACATGGAGCGTTTTAACCCTCTCATAGTGGTTTAGCCATACACGATCGAAAAAAAAACAATGTCCTTTTACCCTTGGTCCGCTTTTTGCCAAATTATTTATATTTGTTATAGTCTTAGTATACCATGGGGTGGGCTGGAAGAGGCTCGGAGCCCCTTGTCAAAATTTACTAAGGCTGGCGAGTCCCTAGTTAATTTAATAGAAAACAATATTCTCAGATCAAATTAGTATATAACTGAAATTTCTGAATTATTTATTATCTACGACAGCTTCAGTAAACAAAGTAGTACATTTTTAGCCATTTAGATTGATAAGTTTACGGTAAATTGAATATTGTTACATATTATAAGTGTATTAAGTAACAATCGATTGCTTTAAGTATTGCATATAAATGCATATGAGTGATAAATAAATTCACTCCTTCCTCAGAACACCGAGAATTAGTTTGAGACTAAGCGAGCCCCTTGGTAATGTGTTGGTAGCCCACTGCGGAGTATACCTATAAGTATATATATTCGGAAACTATGGCGCGGCGGTAAGCGTTGTTGGCTTCCGTGCCGGATCTCACAAGTTCGAGTCCCAGTACCAACAGCATTTTTTTTCGATCGGTTTATCGATTACTGTTCGACGGCATGGGTGTTTGTGATGTCCCTCCCACTCGTTTCCCATCCTTCAGCAAGCGAGAGCGAGAGCAATTGGTTAACCTCTAGTCCTGTCCTAG
Organism: Himalopsyche tibetana; assembly: GCA_030503985.1. NCBI lineage: Eukaryota > Metazoa > Arthropoda > Insecta > Trichoptera > Rhyacophilidae > Himalopsyche > Himalopsyche tibetana. Next base: position 20,667,405 of record JAPJYX010000015.1, on the reverse strand, counting down.
CCTTATCCTTATATTCCTACAACTCTCTTTGAAAAAAAGTGAGATTAAGCGACTGAGTAATAAACAGTTCTCGTAAAAAATCTTTTGTTGTGATACCTCCATTAGGAGTCCATATGCGCTACATTGGGAGTGGACATGGATAAAAAAAAATATTATTTAAAATAGGGCACAAATTAAATGGTCAGAATTTAAATCAATTTTTGGTTAGAATAAAATTATTTTACTGTCAGAATATTTTATACAACTTTGGTTAAGTTAGGTCAGGTTTTTTTTAAATTTCATTTAAATTATAACTATTTATTCTGACCGATATATTATGACCATGTTAATATAAATTCTGACCGGAAAAATACGAGCCTATAAAATACCCTTATATGTAATTACATATTATCCGACAATGTATGTTACAGTATCCATTTGATATCCATCCCCATTTCACGCATGACGGACCCATTAAAGGCCATAGAGACCTAAAAGTTTTGTTCGGACCTCAAAATTGGGCCGTGCAGATTTCACTTTATAAAATAAACCAGCGATACTAAACAAACTTTGATTACGGCTGAAGTTTGACAGTAACGCAAAGTTGGTACCATTAGGTATATTAAATTATTAATTATAATTATTAATACTTTACGTATCGTCTCCCTAATTGAATTTCTAAAAGCTATTTAATTCTTATAAAACGATACAAAGTTATAAAACATTTAAATATATGTTTGTTTCTCTACTCCTTGTCAGAAATCAATTAAAATAATCACTATTCTACCGAGACTTCATACTAACTAATGAATCGTAGCCGTGCAATATAAACCAAATTATGTTATAAAACTATTATTTTAGGAAGATACATTTTTATATGATAAGTGTTGAGTACATACATGATGTTTCAAAATGTTTATGCTTAATTCAATTCATCAGAAATAATCTTACAATTGTTTCCGCCAATTTAAAATAAAATATCTTTTTTAAAGTATCTCGTCAACGCCTAAAAAACTTTTGTTTTGTGGACTATTAATACAGTATCTTAAAAGATTTTTGTCCATGAGAACTGCTTGCTACTCAGAAACTAAGTTTATCCTTTTTCCAAAGAGTGTTAGAACTAAATATTGAAGGATAGGGCTAAGGCAGGACAAGCAGTTAGCTAATCATTCTCGCAATACCCCGTTTTTAGAATCGAATTAGTGGGAAATAATTGTACACACTTCAGGCATCAAAAACAAAAAATATCATGTTAATAAAAAAAACAATGAATTACCATACTTTAAAAATTAAGCTGTGTTCCGGTAACATTTCCAGATTTGCGAAGGGTTCCATTGCAAAATAAGTTTGGGAAACCCTGTCTAAGACCATTATATTACTAACGTAAAGTAAATATACTGAAAGTACTGAGTGTATAAAATAAGTTTTTTTATTTAAATATGAGTGTATTCAAATGTCACAGCACATAAGTCATCTGGCACCGTTACTCGGCCAAAAGAAAGAAAAAAAACTTTCCTTATCATACATGTATTATGAAACATAAAGAGACGTAAGTAATTGAAAGTGCAGCGCAATATGCACATGTCAATTACGCGTTTGCCGATCTCAGCTGCAAGTCAGCTGTTTGCTGCATGCTGCTAGCTCGTCGCTACTTTGAGAAATAAAATAAATGCATCCCGCTGCGTTGCGACGAACACAAAAAGACATTTTTAGTTTGTCCCCGTTTGGATGATTTTGACCCTTTGTGAGACGTATTTAAAAAAAAAACCAAATTTATTTAATATCTTCCCATCAGTTAGCTTGTCATATGCCCATGTGTGAATTATACATGTCATTATATTCACGTCTTCCATGAGTGATTAGCTACATGTAAAAATGAAAAAAATATGTAACTGGCGCTTAAGTTATCCTGCTTTTATTTGTTATCCATTGAATGACTTCTCAATATTTATATCTAAAACAGTGGTTTTCAACTTTAGTGGGGCCTCCCTTTGGAGAAAAAAATATCCTCGCGCCTGCCTATCCTTTATTTCATATAGTAGTAAAGACACGATTTAAAGGGTAAATAAATATTTTGGACTGTTCGCGCCTCCCAAGTTGGAAATCGCTGATCTAATACATTTAAACTTAATTATTCGGTATAATGACAGAAAAAAAATAAATCGAATAACCTTCTTATAAGATTATTTTTGACAAATTTACTCTCAAATCTATTTTTGTTTTTGTATTTTCAAATCCGGTTTTTCGGTATTGCAAAAACCAGGATGTCGGTTTCGGTAATATCAGTATTGCAATCCTTAGTCTGAAATAATTTGAAAATATTTTCCATTTTGTTTTATTATTCAGTCTTCTCCATGACGACCAGCTACCTACCAGATAATCAATTTTGGATAAATAAAACCATGACTATTTTATACCTTGTGAATAGTTATTTTCTTAGAACCAGTAATTTTTAAAGGTACAACATTTATTTTCAATTGTGTACTTATTTATTTACAATATATACTTTCATTAAATAGTCACTGGTACTGAAGGTGTTAATATTGTAACCCGTTATTCAATCCAAAATAATATCCTTTTACCGGACCGCCCAGTTTCTCCTCAGGGGGGCAACTTAAATAACTTCACAATCTAAAAAGAAGACCTTCATAGTAAAATGTACGGTCCAAATAAATTTAGTAAAGAATACCATAACAAAAAAGAAACTAAAATACGTAGTCAGTAATTATTTCGACATGAATGAATAAAATGAATACTTGGTGTAAGAAGTAAACTTTTAATCTATTCTAGTCTTTTAGTTTTATCAAAAACATTATTAACTTACAAAATAAAAATTATTTTCAAGCCTGAACTTTAGAAAATAAAACTTATTAATTTTCTGAACATTAATTAAGCCAATCGTTGATCAGAAGTCACAGGTAGGATGCGTGGCACAGCGATCAACGTTGCTGTCTTCCGTGTCGGATCTCACAGTCTCGAGTCCCAGTGTAGACAGCACTTTTTTAATCGATTTATCGACTTCTGTAAGAAGACATGGATGTTTACGATATCTAAATATTCCCTTATACCCCTCCAATCATATAACAATAATCCTGTCCATGATCTATCTATTTTATCCCTTATATCTTTAAGAAAGAGAGGTTGAGTCACTGAGTAGCAAAGAATTGTCCCAGAAAAACTTCTCATGATGACTCTCCATAGGAAGACCATATGCTCCAGATTGGAAGTGAACATGGATTAAAACAGAACAGAAGTCCACCCGTTAGACAACATCCATATCGTCAGCTTAATTCTAAACTCACGTATGTCATTCTTTTGGGATTTCATGTTTTAGTGATTTAGGTTAAAAGGCATATCAACGGATCTATTTTTTCGTTTAATATCCAAATTTGCAAGTGGAAGAGGGTCAAAAAAACAAACAACACAATATAACGTATGTATCTCATATTATATATCGACTGTGGAAAGGAAAAATGACGTAACCCACAGTTTTTTCAAAACAGCTTTTTTTCCATAATCACAATGTATCAAAATTGATACACATATTATCAAATGAATGTAAGCAGCAAATGCCAAATTAGTATATAAATTTAGCTTTTAAGTTTGAAAAAAGATGAGCGATGAGAAACCAAGAAAAAATAATGAAAAAAAATAATCCCACACAATTTCATTAATTGATATTAGATTGTGTCAATTAAACACCAGTTTAGAAGTCTCCTTGGACTTCAAGGTTGTGTATAATTCATAATTTGCATATGGCCCAAAATCATCAAAACACGTTTTTTGCGCCTCCTGTAAAATTTGACATGTGTGGGTTACGTCCTTTTTCCTTTCCACAGACGATATATTTATTCTAATATAAAGTAAGTCCTTTAGATCAAGTATCTATAAAAATTAAGGAATATTTAAAAAAAAACATAATTAGGAATTGTAAAATATTTAAAGTTTTTTTTCTGTAAGTTGAAATATACAGTTTTAACTGTCATCGGATAAACTGACTCACGCTACGTTAGAATTAAGCCGACGATATATCAAACAAAAATTGTTTGTTATTTTTTAATTAGCAATCAAAAGAATATGTTATTTACAGAGTACATAATTACTAATTAATTCCCTGAAATACTAGTGCGTTTTTACCCTTCCGTTGTAAAAAGCTACAACAAACAAAATATTTAAAACCTTATTCAGAGAGAGGGAGCACCTCTTGACCTTTAGTTTTGCACTATGTAAGCATTCATTGGACCATACTATTTGAATTCATCGCTGGAAAGTCTTATTAGATGGGGTTACAGCAGTGGCGGTAGCAGATCTGTTTTCAATGTATCAAAATATAAAAAAAGTTTAATGTGTTTTCAACGCTGTATGTTTATTTGTAACCAGTTACGTCAATGATTATTTTTGTATTGCTCTCAATGAGAATTTCGTCAGTTTACTAACCAGGAAACGATATGTCAAAAAACGTTGTTTTCAGATAATGGGATCGTCCAAATATCATGAAGGGAATTGTCAATGTAGTGTGACTTAGGGTAGTGCTTCCCAACCTGTGGGCCGCGAAATTCAGTAGAAAGTACAAAAATCTATATATATAAGTCTATCAAATCGATGTTTCCCATATTGGGGGGCGCCCGAAAAAAACGAGTTACGGAGACAATTGAGGAGGGCCGCGGATTATTTTTTTTAGATTTAGAGGGCCGTGGAACGAAAAAGGTTGGGAAGCACTGACTTAGGGTCTCCAATACCGAGATGCCGTCAAATTTTGTGATCCCGAAATCCCGGAATTTCGGGATTGAGTATAAAAGGGAAAAATTTTCGGATTTTTATTGAAAGACAACAGCCAAAACTTTTGAAATCCGCCAGCCAGCTAGAAAAAAAGTCTCACATTTTATTCATTTTGGGATTGACATTCGTAAATTCTTAGGCTCTTAAAATTGGCCAGCGAGAAAAAAAAATGTGCTCACCTTCTTTTGGACACTATTTTTAAATCTCTCATTTACTTATAATATATAACTCATCACTATTTAGTTATACGGGGACATTTATAAAGGACTTAACATAATTCGCTTGTATTGCTATAAATTTCTGGAAACGATTAATGTATTAGAATCTAATGAAACCTTTTGTTTTTTTGTTACTATTCTGAAAATCGCGTACGAACAAATTATTCATGTAAAAATATTGCCTTGTTATTTAAAAACTGTGTAATAAATGAGTCTGCCTGTGTGGTCGAGTGGTCAACGTTGTTGGCTTCGGCTACGGAGGGCCCGGGTTCAAATCCCGGTACGGACAGTTTTATAAATTGATTTTTCAATCGATTTATGAATTTCTGTTCAAAGGCATGGATGTATGTGATGTCTTGAATTCCCCCCTTTCACCCATCCTATCCTATGAACGGGGCGTATCGAGAGCGATTAGCTTACCACTAATCCTGTCCTAGCCCTATCCTTCTATCCCTACTCTCTGTGGAAAAGGAGACGTTGAGCAACTGAGTAACAAGCAGTTCTCGTAGAAATACTTCTGTTGAGATAAACTCCATTAGGAGTCCATATGCTCCACATTGGGAGCGGACATGGTTTAAAAAATGAGTTAAGCGTAATTGAAAATACATTTTTTTTAACATGTTCGCTCCCAATGTGGAGCATATGGACTCCTAATGGAGTTTATCTCAACAAAGGTGTTTTTACGAGAAATGCTTGTTACTCAGTTGCTCAACCTCTCTTTTTCCATAGAGAGTAGGAATATAAAGATAGGGCTAGGACAGGACAAGTAGTTAACTTATCACTTTCGATACACCCCGTTCATAAGATAGGATGGGTGGGAGGGGGAAATTTAAGACATTACATACATCCATGCCTTTTATAAAACAGTTTTATTTTATTGTATTTTATTGGCACTTATTTTAGATTGTGCGGCCGCCACTGTATGTCCAAAACAGTAATGTTACCATGAGAAAGTCCAGTAACCAGGACAACGGTTGTGCTATATGGATATTATAATAATAATATGAGTACCTTACTAACAACAATACCTCGACCATCAAATCGACCTTTTTGGAGCTTTTAAATGTACTCCATTGTGCCGCCGAAAATTGCTCCACTCAACCGAATATGTTTGTATGAACTATAATTATTTTCGTTTAATAATGCCAGGCCAAAGGTAAAACAGCCACTGCATTTTGAATGCATTATTTGTGCGAGAGTTCTAGTTACGGATTGTAATACTGGACGAATATTAGAAAAGCCGTTATTTCGTTATTTCATATTAACAGCTTAACGACCGTGGACGCGTATTTGAGTCTTTGAAAAGCAAAGGTTGCTGGCCGGCGGACACATATGTGCGTATAGGCGAAGTATCTGGAAGCAAAGAAAATTAAATTTTGCAAAGATATCTCAATTTGCTTACTAATTACATATAGTGAATTTCGCAAAAAAATATTTAGCCAGGTGAAATTTTATAAAAAAAAACGTGCGGTCGTTAAGCTGTTAAATACTAGAATTGCGAATATTAATAAGTAAATAAATACGGCCAATTGGGATCGCAATACCGGGTGAGTAAATCAAAACGAGGATTAAGATATTTCACATTTTATTTTTGAAAAATTTATCAAACGTAAAAAAAATCATAAATATTGATATTAACATTAACTTTCTATTTTTTCAGCTTTTTATTGGTAATTTATATCTAATTAAATTATTATTGGTCCATCTATTACACGAATTAATATTCGTGTCATATATTGATTTTTAAGACATCCCATTTGAGTTGATCATTCTTTATTATTATACTTACTTTACTTTCTAAAAAAATTAACATTTAATAAAATGAACAGGAAGCTAGTGGCATGCTTAAACGGTGACCTCCTATTGTTTCAATAAAAAATCCCATTTCAACTAAAACGCACCATTTATTTTTGAAAAAAATATTAAACGGTACATTTTTTTAAATCATCCATTTGACAGTTACTATTTCAACTTTTAATTTGTTTTTACTTATTTAATTACTATTGTTTGTTTTTATGAGAAGAACATGATATCGACTGTGGAAAGGAAAAAGGACGTAACCCTTAATTTTACAAAACAGCATTTTTTCGATAATCACAATGTATACAACTTGACACACATTCTATCAAAAGGATGAAAGCTAAAAATGCCGAATTAGTATCTAAATTTAGCTTTTAAGTTTGAAAAAGATGACCTTGTAAAAAATTTAAACTAAGAAAAAAGACTGAAATAAAAGTTTTTCCTAGAGAAATTCTTGAATTAATATTAGATTATGTCAATTTAACACCAGTTTAGAAGTCTCCGTGCACTTCAAGGTTGTGTTTAATTCGTAATTTGCATATGTCACAAAATCATCAGAACACGTTTTTAGCGTCACCTGTAAAATTTGATATGTGTGGGTTACGTCCTTTTTCCTTTGCACAGTCGGTATGAAAGTGAGAAGTATTGTTTATATTTTGTTAATTTATTTAATCTCTATCTACTGTCGATAACAGATATTCATTCTAATCATTATATTTGTAAAAAAAAAACAATTTAGTTAAATCAAAAACTTTTTAAGTTGTACCATTATACCTAATTAGATTCTCATAGTGTATTCATTCAATCAATACAATATGTGGCTGATTTTAATTTAATTTAATTGTATGTTATTAATAAATATTCAAAGACGAATTATTAACACAGAATCTTAAAATGATGGTTGAATTAAAGACATACTCCATCGTACTGTCACCTTGCAAACCTTCCTCGTAACGTCAATAGACAAACCACCCACATGACGGACAAGGGAATATGAGAAGTTCAACGCAAGGACTTCTAAATATCTTCCTGAAATTGGAATCAACTTTATACTCTAGTACCTTAAATCTGCGTATTGGTGTTAGTATGTCAGTATTTACATTCTTAAACATTTGAATACCAAGCGGACACAAGTGTACGGAACAAATGCAAGCGAACACGGATGTCCAAGACATTTAAAACATCAAATACTTGGTATTCTAATTGAATATAAGCAATATTTTGATGAATATGTGTAGTGCTATCTATACAGAGTCAATATAGGTTTTTAAAATATCGAATTCGTGTGTAAATTAGGCTAAATTATTTTTCTCAAAAACACGCAGTATCTCTGGGACATATTGATGATTTATTTGCGCGGTATTCAAACGGTTAAATTAGTTTTTTTTAGTTTTTTAACTTAGTGAGAAATGAGAATCATTATTAAGGCACCATGGGTAGTTTCACTTATTGTGATAATGTCGAGTTCTTCATTGCTAGTTCGTCAAATTAAATTTAAAATATTGTGTTTATATTTTTCTGTGCAGTGTCATGCAGACGAGTTAAAAGAGTAATACGAAATTTTTGATAACTAAATATAAATTCTATTGTATAATATAAATGGCTTCTTACAAATTTTAAATAAATATATTAAGGCAATAAAAACCAAAACCGATGTTGTTTATTCAGCTGAAGATTGCTTTAATATAATTTTATATATTTCAATATATTTAATGGAGTATTCTGTCTGTAAATATAACGATACCACTCAATAAAATACATTGATGTGAACTATTTTGTTTGTGAAATTCAAGTTTTATTTTTTACAATATTCAAAACAAATTAATCTCAATTAAATATTACGTAGCAGTTTTTGTTCGATGTTATTAAAACAAACAAAAAAAAAACAATTTGTGTAACTTTTAAATGAGAATAATTAATATTTTTTTCTCGTCTCGACAAGTTTGTCAGAGAAAACTTTGAAAAAATCATAGTTCAAAGGAAAAACAGCGATTAAGTCTGTTGCGAGGAATAACTCACAATGAAATCGGGAATTTATCTTAACGGTTTGTAATTATGGTCGATCTTTCTGTCAAACACGCGTTCGGTATGTGAACGCCATCCGTCTTGCGAGGGTTAATGTGGATTCTTGCGTCAAAACAGGCCGTTTGAGCTTCGAAATTAGACGCATAATAGTGGTTTTCCCTCGATTGATAATCTCAGCAATAAACGAGTTGTTAGTTCGCCGGGGAAACGACGACAGCTCACTGGCAACACTTTTCCAATAAAACTAAATGGTACAAAAACTTACGGTGACATTTATGTGACAGGATATTAATTATACCAACAGATACCTCAATCATCAGTGTGTAACTTTAATATATTGTGCGCATTCTTAAAAATATACACCAAAGCTAAATGCGCACAAGAAACCAAATGTAGCTTTATGCAATTGGAGACAGCGTTGTACGAAGTACGGTCTCCAATTCCGTGATCCAGCCGTTGGCTGGCAATACTTTCTCAAATCAATTCTCGGTGCTCTGAGGGAGGAGTGAATCAGGCTAATATGCAATTATATGCAATACGTTAATAAGCAATCGATTGTTACTTAATACATTTATAACATCAATCTAAACGGCTAAACATGTACTACTGTGTACCCTGAAGCTGTCGTAGATAATATATAAGTCAAAAATTGCAGTTATATACTAGTTTGATCTAAGAATATGGTTTTCTTTTAAATTAACAAAGGGCTCGCCGGCCAAAGTAAAATTTAACAAGGGGATCGCGATAACCCCTGCGATTCTACCCCTGCCGGGATCCCGTTCAATTCTGGGATAATCAGTGACAACAATTTTAGAGCGTTATCTCATTCGCCTAGTCTTTTTAAGTATCTGTGCATTTTAGCGTGTGGACAACGTAACCGACACTATATAACAATTAGGGCTTGTCGGTTTTAAGAACCGTTTTTTTGGCAAAATTTGTGTCATTCGAAAACCGGTTTTTCAACTCCGTAAACGGTTGTACCGAATTTGACATGAACGAGTCTATAAACAAAAGGACAGAAAATTTGGATCATTTATTTGATGGCTTAAAGACCACATGCTCCACATCAGTACCCAGCGAAAGGGTATTTTCGATATCAGGAAATTTTGTTACAGTGGTCGTTTTGTGTTTTCTTAAATCATATTTTCTGAAGAGTAACACCAAACAACTTCTTCTTGTGTATTATTTATGCATATAAATAAAAAATATAAAAAATGAACTTTTTCTCACTATTTTAATTGAATTCTCCATTTTTTGTAAAACTTCGAAAACCGAATAAAACCGATTTTCGAACAATATTGACTATAGAAAACTGGTTTTCTCAAAAGTCGGTTTTTGTATAAGCCCTAATGACAATAGTATTACTACATGTCAGGAATGGTTGAAAATATGACTGACACCCACACTGATGGATGCGCAAGCTTCATACGTATTGCAGTATCGTAAACACTCTACACAGCTGGCGCTATGAAAGTACCACACTTCCAGTGTATTTTTTTGTACAGACACGTTTTAGTAAATAACCGTTTACGATTATGTAATATATATAGTGACGCAATAAGTTGTTTTATACCGCTGTCCTATGGCACACACGAGAACACTGCGAGTCGGATTATTGCCTGGCTTCCCTCTAATAGAGATGCCTAATCGGTCGTTTTTATTATCAGCTCTGCTCACTACCGAAAATACTTAAATGCATCTGGCGATTCCAACTTACTTCCAACTCGCTTCGTTTACGATCTAACGCTAGACTTACTTATCATCTCAGTTCAGGGCTGTCAACCAATGTGTGTGTCATAAATAAATAGATTGTTTATATATTCTCTATATTTAAAACACTAATAATCAAAAGATGTGACCATTGATTGAATTCGTGTTTTTATTCAAATCTAATTGGAATTTATTATTTTTGGAAAGATACCAAGTTATGATTGGTTTTATTCAGTCGTTGCCGATTTCATTCGTAATAGTTGTGTAAAAACGATGGTCACATATTTTGCTAAAAAATATATTTACTGATTTTAAGCAGCAAACGTATTAACCCTTTGCCTGCGTCACCAAATTTAGCGAGCATGCCCTGTACGCGGCTGCTTTTTTGCGGATTTTGTTATCGCGTTTTCGACTATAAATACAGGTTGTAATATTTTTTCAACTAATCAAATATGTTAATTGCCACCCAAAGTAACTTTTGTATTAAATGTATCTATTGAATTTGGTAAAATATACATTTAGTAATATTTTCAACCAAGTTATACAATTTTAACACAATAGATAGCTCTTATATAGAGTTTGAAATTTCCATGACATCTATACGTGTCACGTGCGCTGAGGGCATGTTCGCTAGGACATGCATAGCGGCCATACGCGGTGAGAAGGTTAAGAAAACTTTGAAAAATATTATTACTGTAAATTGAAGAGTTAACAAACAATTTAACAAAAATAGATTTTAATAATAATATAAATAATATAAAATAAAATTTGTCTGTAAGCACTGTATACATAGTCGGTAATATAATATTCATCGTGATAAAATATCATCATAATATAATATCAGTGGTCCAGTTGGTTAGAGCTTGCTCTACCGATCACGCAGGCTGGGTTCGATTCCCGGTTAGATCAAAGTGAATTTTGAGAAATTATTTAATTCAAAGTCGTGATCGAAGACTGTGTATTTGTAATGCCAATTCATATAATTTCCTCACCTCCCATACTTCTGATCCTTTAATAACTGAGTGTAGCGATAGCTATAGCAGAGTACTAAAAAAACACCCACCTTTACAAAACAATTTTGATAACAATTTTCAGAAAAGTTAGCTGAATGACTTTCAAACATTTTTTTTTTACATTTATTTAACATGTTTTAACATTTAGCACTTCACACACTTCTATACTAGAAATCTATTTTTGGCAACCCTGCCCTTCACACATCTAACACATGATATTACATAACATCACCAATAAGCGCGATATTCGTAGTTAAAGCGTTAAAATGTTGAATATCCAGAGATCAGATAAATTGGTAACACAAATAGTCCCAGAGAAGCACCATTAAACTATTTTATTACCCCTGATGGTTGCTAATCGAAAAGAATAACTATCCCATGATTATCCATTACTCTATCAAGTTTAATAATATTTTTTACCTCCTATCTAATCGCATATTAATAAATAACCAAACTATTGGATTTATGAGAAAATGAGATTGCGCAAAATCGGTATTTCTTAATTGGCTCATTGATACATAAATCCCTGATTTTACGCGGCTACGAATATACACGATTGGTAATATAAATCCAAAAATACGCGATACGTCTTTTAAAGCAATGCTGCCTACCGATAATCAAAAGTTTTTACATTCTCGTAAAGTTGGAATAGTTACTCAATATCTATCTATAAAGTCGAGAGCAATCAATAAATACTATCTGTAAGCCCGTTGCCTTCAAGGTGGGGATTTTTGTTGCATTGTTAAGTAGTCAGAAAATTTACTGGCGTGAAAAATAAATTACAAACCTATTTATTGAATAAGCCAAAAATTCTAAAAGTAAAAGATATATACCTCGGGGTATATATCGACAGCCCTGCAGTATTTAAATTGTATAGTCAGAAAAATTACTGGCGTGAAAAATAAATTGTAAACCTATTTATTGAATAAGCCAAAAAATCTAAACGTAATTAATTCTCTTATTGATTTTTTAAGGAATACATCCAATTCTTTAAAAGAACTAAAATACACAGGGATTGAAAAACAAAATATGCAAATAACGGACATTATAAAATATATTAATATAAATTCCAGTTATAAGAGGCGATGTCAGCGAACGTACCTCAATCAGGTTGAGAACATTTTTAGCAAAAGCCAGCTTAGGTGTGCCCTTATCAAGTTATTAAAAATGTAACTATAATGCATATATCCTAGTTTAAGTTTTGAAAAATTGGCTCTTGAAGGAAGTTTTAATCGTTGTCAGTCGCCTGATCTTTTATAGGGCCAGTGCATTTTAGAGTCTTGTCTTATTATTTATTTCACGTGAACCCAGCTTGAGAAACGCTGATCTAGAGAACTGAAAGTAGACCATACCGAATTTAAAAAATTCCTTTATCGAACTTAATACAAGAGTAATTTATAAAAACATTCTTATGTAAAATTTATAAATTTAATAAAACATTTTTAGTACTTTTTCTACATAAAATTTATTAGATCAGGACCGGTTTCGCTCATGATGAGCATTGTCAACTGATAAGTTAAGTGATAAAAACAAGGTATGACAAACAATTGGTATTACAACCTAGCAAAAGAATTGAAGCAAAATACAAGGAAAATAAACTATAAATAAAAAGTTGAAGACCACTTAGCAATGAAACTATTATGACAAAAACCAATTAGGTATGAATTATCATTACCAAAGTAAAAACCAACAATTAGTGTATATAATAAATAAATCTTAATGTCTGTCAACCAAGTTGACAATGCTCATCATGAGCGAAACCGGTCCTGATCTAATAAATTTTATGTGGAAAAAGTACTAAAAATGTTTTATTATTTTTATTATAATGCCATTCCACCAAGTATTGACAGTGAACACCTTAAAAGTGATTTATAAATTTGTTGGTAACGAATTTATGCCTAGTACGTGTCGATATATCGACTTTGGAAAGGAAAAAAGACGTAACCCACACATAGCAAATTTTACAGGAGGCACAAAAAACGTGTTTTGATGATTTTCGGACATATGCAAATTATAAACTAAAAACAACCTTGAAGTGCACGGAGACTTCTATACTGGTGTTTAATTGACATAATCATATTAATTAAATAAATTGTCTGGGAAAACCTTTATTTCAGTCTTTTTTATTTGTTTTTACTTTTTACAAGGTTATCTTTTTCAAACTTAAAAGCTAAATTTAAATACTAATTCGGCGTTTGCAGCTTACATCATTTTGATAGAACGCGTATCAAGTTGGATACATTGTGATTATCGAAAAAAAGCTGTTTTGAAAAAACTGTGGATTACGTCCTTTTTCCTTTCCACAGTCGACATGAAGAAATTATTATTACACACAGTTGCCATACTGTATTTTTTTTACAGAAAACTTATTACATATTTTTCCTCCTTTCCGATAGTAATTATAATCATCTTTATGAACGTATTAAATCGTCCAAGTGCTGAATTAGATGTAATAAATGTCAACCGGGCACTTCCTACTGAGTTAGCTCTATTTCCTGATATACCAATTATTTTGGTAAATTACCTTCTATCTAAATCTTCATCTTAATGCCCAAAGGACGATCCGAAATTCCGATAATATGCCAACTAATTATCACTCTAGATTCTCGATAAAGTCCTGTATTTTTAGTCAACATCTTACGTCATTCATAGCTCTAATAAATATTATACACATACTGCTCAATAGCGTATTGATTATCCTAATTTGTTTTTTAATTCAAATTATATTTATAAAACTATTTAATAACTACTTTTCTTCCATATATTGATTTCAATTTTGAAAAAAAAATATTATTGAAAAATGTTGCAGTTTTAATTTGATACTATTAACGACATCTAGCGAAGTTATATCAAAGTAGCCACAGAACAAAATCGATATTTAGATAGTTTTTCTTATATGAGCCATCAAAAGGTGAAATGAGCCAACTATTTAAATGGTAATACTTTTTTCTTGGACTTTTAAGTACAATTATGTTATTACTTGGTGTTTTGGAGGATTGCATATTTTTATTTTACAAATATAACACTATTTCAATGTGGGTTACTTCACTTTTACAATACTTTAAGACGTTTAGAATATTACAAAGCATCTTACTTATTATTTTTCTAAAATACCACTTGGCTCACTTCACCTCTAATAGGCCCATTGTTATAATATATTCTGATCAGACATTAAAATAGTATAGTAATAGTTAAAAGTAAATCTAAAGTTATTGGTATATTTAAAGGTTTTTCATAACTGATAAGTGGTAAATATAACACTACTGTACAAATTAAATTAAATTACATTTGTGCCTTAATTTATAAAAAAAACATTAATCGCCTTGTTTAAAAGGCTTGTTAAAAGCATAAAATATATTTTTTCATTTATATTTGAAAATACGATCATCCCTTTTATTCTATTCGAAACGGAGTTCTACTAAACAAAAATCATTACAATCGATGAAAAATAATCGTATAAGTATACAAAGTGAGTTGAAAATTTGGTAATCTCAACTAGTTCTTGTAAAATACTCACGTATATTTGTCATGGGAGGTAACATGATTACAAATAATTCTGAACTTTAGAACAAGAAGTGACTATGTTGATTTAACATGTTTATGACATAGGTTCTTCTTAAATTTTATAATTATTTGAACATAGTTAGCTGGTATGATTAATATTATATTTCATTCGTTGTGTAGTTGTTAAGAGTAAGCACGTCTACCTCAAAAAAAATATCATTTTAAATAGCACTTAAGTCACACATAAACACAAATGTTAACCAAAATTCAAAATTAATTTTAAACTGTTTTTTTATAGTACAAGTAATATTTGAGGACCTTACTTTTAAGACCTACCTAATTTCACGAATTAAATTCTTGACAAAGTGCAAACAAACAACAGCTGTGGGCATAATTAATGAAATAAAATACAATTATCTGAAAGCACTGAATTTTTTTTACAGTGCATAAAGTGTAATATAATTGTATACAATATTATCACCAATACCATTACAATTACCAATTTTAACAAGATTGAAAAAATTATGCAAACATTTAAAAAAATGGATTAAGTAAGTACCCCTTTCTCCCTTCTTTTGAAAGTGACTCGTCTCCTTGCCGTGTGCAACGCTATCATCAGCAGTGTCATTAACAGCTGTTCGAATGGTAGGCGCCACTTTTGAAACTAGTACAGTAATTTATGTATAGTCTGTTCAATGCATCTTGGCGTGAACAGACGTAAAAATAATAATTTCAAATTAAATAATAAAATTATAATCCGACTTGTATACAATAGTACAATATAATACTGATTATATACCGTAGCAACCGTGTTACGCGAAAAATATATTAACATGAATTAATATTCTGGTCTCAAGAAAATGATTTATTATTTACAATTATTTTGTAAACAAGAACATAGAATGTACCATATAAACTCGTACACAAAACTGTAAACTTTGCAACATAAAAAAAATATTGCTTTGAGACACAAATTTATTCTGATTATGCCGATTGACACATATATATTTTTTACATTCTGTTATATGCGAAAGTCAAAGAATATTTTCATATATAACTAATTAACCTTTACTATATAATAAAATTTCGGTATACTGCCAGAAAACGTTAAGTCAAAAATTGGGTGTTTTGAGTTATCAATGCAGATCGATAGATTAAAACACGCTCTATTTTGTGAAAAAAACAAGCTCACATATACAAAATTTATTTATTTCGATATTTAAAGAAGTAATATGTTCTAAGTAAATTTCGTACAGTTATTACTGGCAGAAGCCCAATGATAACATAACAGTTTTTAGATGTACGGATTTCTTATTTCTACGGCTACCTAAAGACGATTTGACGATTTAACGTTTTTGAGCTGTTATAAATGTAGTCAATTTTTTCTTATTCATTTATCACGATACATTTCAGTTCGCTTCATGATATTCGACAAAGTCGATTATCTCAAAACAAGGTTTTTTGACTTAACGTTTTCTGGCATTATATCGAAACTATTATATTTAAAATGTGTCGTCTGGTATCAAATGCTGTTCTGAAATTATAGCTTAAGAACTAAGTAGTATTAAATTAATTTAATCATCAAGCGGAGTTTATCATTTTCAAAAGTTAACTTGGTTATTTTCTTACTTACAAATAAAGTTTAGTTAGTTGGTTTGCAAATCCAAAACAGTCAAAGTATATTATTTCCCATTAATTCACCAAATACTATAAGTGTGAAGAGTTGTGTACGGTATTACGGTCGGCTTCAATCCACTCACGGGGAAATGAGGAGTCATAAGACTGTGTAATAAATGTACGAGATAAAGGCGTAAACATGAATGTATATTCCATTAATTAAGACGTCTTCCAATTCCATTAATCAACTTACGATGAAAAGACTCAAGCAGACTATACGGAAAGCTTATTTTGCTATTTATTACCAATTACGCAATCAGTAGACCTAAATATAAAACAAAATTAGGACAAATTAGAAGTTGATAGCAACTGGTTATTTACTTCTCGTTACGATGCAAGAGCTATGACTATGAAAGACCTTGAATACAAAAAAACAGACTGTTATAATAAAATGTTTTTTCATCACTATTATTAATTTTCTACTATTAAAAATAAAAGTAAAGAAAAAATGCAGAAAAACTAAATGTTTTAAAAAATGAAACACAATTCGATCAAGGCCGTCTTCGCTCCGCTAGTCAAAACGTTTTAAGTTTATTTTAAGATTTCGACTGAAGGTGCTCGGAGGAATTTCAATATTCAATTTGAATCGTTCAAAGTATTCTATTTTATTTATTGTTAAAAATTAAAAGTACAGTAAATGAGATAACAGCCGACGCCAATTCGCCATGTACTCGACAAATGTAATGAGACAAAATATAAAGTAAAACTACATAATACATCAAAATCAACATACAAAATCAAAAAATAAAATAGTAAAATTTAGCAAACAGTTCACATATACTGTCACTAAAAATGTCCACTTCTCTAGGCAATGAGTTGATCAATCGAACGGCCTTGGAACTGGTGACTCATACCTCCTAAGCGAAGTATAAGTTTTTAGAAACAAAAGTTTTTGGTCATAGTTTCGCCCACGTAAGAATAAATTGGGAGCATGAAAATGTATAAGCATGTAAATTATGTACATTCACAAAAGTTTTTTCACTAACGACTCGGGTTTCGCCTTTCGGCATCGTCAGGCGTTCAAGTGCACAGATGAACTTGAACTGACACTGTCTGGAGTCGGATCTTTGAACAGACAGATCAAACGGCTGTTTGTTTTTATAATCTTATTCAAGCATGAAATGTAACTGTTTACAGTTCCTTCCGCCAGTATCTTATCGTGACATAAAACGGGTTAGAGAATGACCAACTGATAAATCCGACATAAAGTTGAAAAATTCAATTACTTATCTTTGTATTGCACTATATTTTTATCTCAATGCTCTCCAAATA
This sequence comes from Himalopsyche tibetana, assembly GCA_030503985.1. Taxonomy (NCBI): domain Eukaryota; kingdom Metazoa; phylum Arthropoda; class Insecta; order Trichoptera; family Rhyacophilidae; genus Himalopsyche; species Himalopsyche tibetana. Next base: position 20,649,428 of record JAPJYX010000015.1, on the reverse strand, counting down.
GTAAATGAAAGACTTTATTTCAAAAAATCAAGCTACCTTCTTCTAGTATGATTTTCTCTTTTTTTTGCAATCAAACAAATGGCACATTGTCAGCTTTAATGCCATTTATTTTTTCAATCATTTTTTTAATACATGTCCGCTCCCAATGTGGAGCATATGGCCTCCTAATGGTGGTATCTCAACAGATGTTTTCTACGAGAATTGTTTGTTAGTCAGTCGCCCAACCTCTCTTTTCCTAAGAGATTATTAGGGATATAAGGTTAAGGCTAGGACATTACTAGTGGTTAACTAATCACTCCTAGTACGCCCAGTTATTGAAAGATGGGAAGGGAGGGGGGGAACATTATATCGGCGGCATTATTTTTTGATTAAACATTAAAATTAGATCTTCGTTAGTCACCCCCGCTTAGTTGAGCTTTAATATGATTGGTACCTGGAACCAAAGTACTGTCAAGGCAGATGTTGTTTTGAGGTTAAATGGCGATCAAGAATAATTGTGAAAACAGATGATAACATAATTAATACCTTTAAAAGGTGCGCATTGAAACATAATACTACCTATAAGTGAGTTTAGCATTAACCCAATTTCAAATTTAACTTAGGGTAAAACATATTTAAGCCACGTTTTTTTATTTATAATAACAGAAATCATATTATTGTGGTTTAGTTTTGATTTTTAAAACCTTTGAAAACACACAACTGGCCGAGTCACATTACGTATGAGCGCTTGAGAAGTGCAATGAGCCAAGTAACAAAATAAAAACTTTTCTATTGGGATTTCAAGTAATATTACGTCTTTATTTTTTGTTTGTATGTTTCATATATTTGTATTTTAAGCAGAAAACACTATTGCAGTGTGTTTTTACCAAGCTTTCTTCATTTTTATGATACCTACGTTAAGATTAGTTGGTCAGTGTCAAATTTAGATTTTTAAATTTAAAACTTGAGACTTAAGAGACTGGTGTTTGTGATCTCAATTTGGCCATGGGAAGCCAATGACGTTGACCACTATGCCATGGACCCGATCAGTCAAGTCCGTTGTATAATTAAAAACTCAATTTAACTTAATTCTAACCACTTTTTTACCTCGACAGTACAATCATAGTAAAGTAATACTGAGTGAAAAAAAAAACACAAATGACATGGACACAATATAACTTTAGATATTATTTTATGAATGAACTTCAGCGCTTTGTAAATAAGAGTAAAAACATTTTGCGGTAGGTAGATGACACTGAACGTAAAATCACAGCTGTTCTTTTTGAAGTGCTCAAAGGGTGTGCAATGTTTTCTATTAACTTGCTCCATTCTCGCAAGCGATCACCTGGCTACGGAACTAGCTCTATGTTAATAGTATCGCATCGAATCTATACATTTATTGAATGGCTTTACACATACAACCAGAGACGTCCCCAGGCAAACTGCTGCCCATAATCGATGTTTTATAATGCCGCGCTCTTTTCATCAAAACTGATTTACATAAATCGTGTATGTATTATACACGTACCGTAATGTTCTAATCATAGTGAACAATAATTTAGGATTTTCACTGAGGGTACTCAATAAGTTTTGTCATGAAAAATCCGGTGAAAAAATAAATACAAACATCCAAAGCAATACTGTTTAATCTCTCCCCAGTGGTATACCCATTGGCAGGCCTGTTCTACATTTTAGAATAACAAATAATTCATGTCCACTATTCCTCAAAAAACGATCAGGAATATTAAGTTCAACACTCTTAAGAAACGCTTTTATCTTTATTTCATAATTCGAAATTCTATTTAGTATTTTAAAGATTATCACAATATTTTCCTATAATCTGCCGTCCCATATAATCTGCCGCTCTTATGTAGTGCTTAATTTACCAATCCCCACGATACGTCCCTGAATACACCTAGTTTTGATAGTTCTTAAAATTTAAATAGAATCACTATCCTTTGTGTAGTATAGTAGCTCTATAGATTTGTATCAAATCGTTAGACTTTGGTAGTTTGCAGCTGTTTGAATCTCACTGCTAAATGTAGACCACTCCAAACATTTTAACTATTGATGCTTCTACCTTTACCGTATATCATACATTCAAGAAATATAAAGCCTAAATATGGTTCACACCTTGAAAATTCTGGATGTGTGATCTATTTAAATTCCTTCCCACCTTCCTACAACCCAATTCTAATCACGAGACATTAGAGGTGATAAAGTAACTAATGATTTTTACTTCTTCCTGAAATTTTCACCCTTTCCGAAAACGATAAGTTAAGTGACCGATTAAAGAACAGTTCTCATAAAATAGTTTCAGTTGAGTTGCTCCACCATGAGTCTAAAACGGAAAGTGTAATTATAAAATAATACATTATTAACAATATGACGATTAAGTTGTATCTCAAAAAAGGCTGTCCAGGACGTCACATAGTAATTAACGGGATGAAGAGTAGAAAGGGAAGAAGGGTGTTATAAAATAGACGCCATAATACAAAGACAATACAAAACATATTACTTAATTACACTTCAAATCTATTGTTTCTACCTAGTATATTCGGGAGGTAAGTAATATAATTTAAGTTAACTAGATAGATTTTTTAGGATAAATTGTAAAAATGGTTGACATAACCGTAAAATATTCGTTATAAGTGTGATGAAAAAATCTTAAAGATTTAGTCAAGCCATCATTTGAATAAGACAATGAAAGATTCCGTAAAAAAAACAAATCACTGTATATTTGATATACATTCATTATGCTTTTGTTTCCACGTTAAGTGTTAGAACGACGTACGGGACCTTTTTTCTTGGCATTTTTGATGTTTCAGATCAAAAGTCGCAATTATTTTTTTTATTTGGTTTGAAAACTTTTGAAGTGAGAGGGATTAGCTAATCACTAGCACTGGCCTAGCCTTATACTTCCATCTTTGCCATTTCAAAACAATATAGGTTAAGCTGAGTAACAATTAGATCTCGCAAAAAAAACTTCTGTTGAAATATCTCCATTAGGAAGCCTAATGCTCCACATTGAAAACGGACATACATAGATAAAAAAAATAGCTTGAAAAGAAGTAAGTTTCAGCACCTTTGGCTTAAAAAATAACACTGCGTTATGATAATACCTACATACTTGGCTTTATAACATACTAGGCAGTTCCCAACAAGCGTTGAAATGCCACTCAAAGAAAAAAAGTGTTTGTGTTTCTCCGTTTGACATTTGCTACCGATTGTCTATGGTACGACACACTCACCTACTGTAAGTTAATTGTACTATAACCTTCGCGCAAGCGCAATCATACGCTGTCAAAATGAACTGTATGGCAGACATGCAAACATTGATTTTTATATATAAGACCTATTATAAGCTAATTTTACTATGCCTATAACCTTCCCGGAAGCGCAAGCAAAAAGTTTGTCAAAGTTTTATTGCAATCGGATGAGCGGTGTGGCAACGAATAAAGTACGAACAAACAAAAATTCATTTTTATATATTAAAAGATTACCTATAAGATTGTTATATGTATATGCGGTGAAAAAATTTGTGTGGGTCGAAAGTAAATGTTGAGAGTATTTGAACACGAGGTACTTGCCTATTTATACTGGGAATCACATTGAAGAAATACAAAGCCAGTTAAACAATATTGCTGGCGTATCCCCTTTCATGGGCTGCTTTGAGAATTCTACTCACTGCATTATAGAAATCTTTTATGAAAGACTCACATAGGAGGTAAACATTTCTTTTCATTTTATTTATCAGCTCAAAGACTTATCTTGTTGATGCAGTGTGATATGTTTTTTTTTATTCATTCATTCGTTTTGTATCAACGGAGACTAAAAGTGTGCACATGACGTTGTAGATTTTTCGTTAATATCGGATTTAACCTGATCTGTGCCGTACGGTATTAATATGGACGTGCATGGAGAGCCGTGATTTTCTTCAAAAAATAAAACCTGATAAATATGTAATTTTTGGACATATAATAATAGTACATCACAAACACTTATACCATATAAATACACGATTTGTCATTTCCGCCATCATTTATCGAAAAACATTTCAAAAACAGTAATTACCGCCGAGGAATTATAGCCCTGCTAGCAACAAATTTGAACACAACAAAAAAGCTTTTTTTTTAAATCGTTGTATTATAGATTACAAAACAATATCTTTTATGTTTAAGTATCACACTATAATTCCAAGAGATGTCACTATATGCGTGATATTTTAAAATGATTAAATACGTTTTTTGTGGCCTTTAATTCACGTCTCAAGTACTGCGTGTAAACACGCACATTTTGTATGGCTAGCCCTACGAGCATGAAATTGTTTGGCGTGTTAACACGTCGCTGGCAGAGAACCGGTTAATATTTAGAGCTATAATAAAAGCCATTATTTGATATAAAGCTAACAGTCAGCAATAGATACTAGAGCCTTCAATCCTAGAATAAGGGATCCCAACCAATTTTGCGATGTCGTAATCCAAAATCTTACTTCGTTATTTCACTTATTGTGTTTCAGGATGTGACATGTGTTTCGCTTATTTGAGAAGCATCATCAGACCATCGCAAAGTTTCACGTAAATTATTATTTTCATTATGTTTTGTAAATCCCAATGGAAATAAACTCAACAATGGTGATCCAACTATCATATTTAAAATGGTGTTTTCTTATGTTTTCTATATAATAATTACTATAAAGGTTTGTATCTGCATCCTGCATCCAGTAGAAAAGAAAAAAGCCTATTTTTTTTTTTGTAATTTATAACATAAGAATTATAATCAATTTTCAGTTTATTCTTAAGCCATGTGTAACACGATAACTCTGTAACAGACTGTAACACGATAAGAAACACGATAATTCTGTAACACGATAAGAAAAATAGCAATGTTATCAAATTTGATTTGATATTAAAAATGAACTTTGAAAAATGAATCTATCGAAGAGATTAAATTTTAATCTAGCCCCTAATTGAGACATCCGAAAATTTCAATCAACGTCTCTGCAACTGATGTATCGGTAATATATTTAATATAAGTGACTATGCAAAAATACATGGCCTCAATCTGACCGAATCTATGCGGCATTTGCTATGTTATATATATGAATGCTAAGACCAGGTCTCATAAATTTAAAAAGATCAGGACCCTTGACGCAGTCCCTAAAGATTCACAGAGCAGCCATCTCAGTGTTTTCATACTCTTCTCCATTACTAGTTACTGCAAATAGATACGGCATTACTGACCCTGTTACATCGGACTGTATGAACCCTTCTAGGCTTTTTTTTACCCATGGGGATTACGCTCTTTAGACTGAAGACTATATACGATAAATCGATTGGCGAATCTTACTAGAGTGAAGATCAAACTATACCATTCTGTGCACACCACTGATTTTGTTAATGAAGCCAGCAATGAATTCAACCATGTCATTACAATAAAATTTCTTCTAAAATTATAATTTTGTTTACCTATTTAATAAAAAAAATATAACGTGTTGTACTGTGCTAGATAGGCTCGTGGTTTTTCGTTGCCATGGGAACGGATTCGTATTGTTTTGACAATTAATTAATGAATATATTTTCAAATTTGTCGCCTTCTGTGGCTCAGTTGGTTTGAGTTTGCTCTACCGATCACGCTGGTCTGGGTTCGATTCCTGGTAAGATGGCAGTGAATTTGATTTTTTTTCAATTCAAAGTTGTGATCGAAGACTGGGAGTTTGTGATGTCAATTCACATTATTTTCTCTCCTCCCATCCTTCGAATCCCTTAATAACTGGGTGTAGTAAAAGCGATTAGTCAACCACTAGTCCTGTTTTAGCCTAATCCTTCGTTCCCAACTATTCACTTTGAAAAAAAGTGAGGTTGAGCGACTGAATAACAAACAGTTCGTAGAAAAACTTTTGTTGAGATACCTCCATTAGGAGGCTATATGCTCCACATTGCGAGCGGACATTTAAAAACAACCAAATACATGGATGTCTATCTCTCCATAACGTATGATATTCAAGCTTAGGGAGAGTGATTAATTAAGTTCTTTTGTACTTAGGTCTTCCGAAAATAAAACGTTGAGTGGCTGAATAACAACCTTCCCATGGAAACAAAATGCTTTTGAAATACTTCATTTAATCTACACGCTCTATATTTAAAGTGTGTTTAATATACAAAGTTAAATGTTTATATTCAATAGAACTTGTCAGAAATTTTTAAATTGTATCTCAAAATATTGAATAAAAAAAATAAGCAAAAAAATTAAAACATTATTGGATAAAGTTGCCATATGTTTATCACACACGCATGAAATTTTCGCACCATATTTGTGACGTTTTGCACACAATAAATGCAGAAACACAATATATAAAGCAACACAAAAAGTGGTAAATTTAATATTAACGACACCAATCCCAAAAGCCTTTCGCTTAAATAAATATTAAAGAACGTAAACAATGACAAAATAAAATCACAATTTATAATGTGATTAGAATATCGATTTAATAAGTATTTAATTTGTAAAACACTTTCAAAATATGATAAAAAATGATGATTATTGTCAGATCTATATTTGTACGAATTTTTGTTCACCGATATAAACTTTTTTTTAAAATCCATGTCCCGCTTCTAGTGTGGAGCACGTGACCTAATGGAGGTATTTCAACAAAAGTTTTTCTACGATAGGGCTAGGACAGGACAAGTAGTTAGCATATTATTCTAGCTGTAGTTTCAAATTTGAGAATTGGAATGGTGGTGTGAATTTTTAGACATCACAAACATCCATGCCTTCGAACAGTAAATCGATTTAAAAATGCTGTTCGTACCGGGATTCGAACCCTTGAGATCAACAACGTTGACCACTGTGCCATGGAACCGATATGTACTTTTACTTTACCCATATTTTATTAAATAAAATAAAACCGTATATCTGAGCTATTTCATGGGAAACAAACAAAATATTTATACCGAATTGATTTTGTATACAGGTTTATTTTGCTATTGAAAATAATTGAGATACCCTTAGGACAGGTATTCTCGGTAAATTTGCTGCCTTCGGTTTCTTGGAAGATATTTTGATTTCGTCTGTTTGTAGCTGTGGGATTTAACACGTTAATAAATTCAACAGCTGGGAGTCGAGAATCAAGAATTTCTTCTTATACTTATTACATCATAAATAATAATTTAGTTTAACGACAGCTGATATTCACAGTCTTGTAAATTAAAAAATGAACATGTATAAAAGTGAACTTACATCGATCTCTGAAATTCTTAACTTTTTTTACTTTATCAAATAGTTAAAAAAACTCTTTATTTTAATAAATAATGTTATGCCAGAAATTAAGGGATATCAATACTATGAATGTTTCCAGCCTATCGATGTTATCTTTGGCTTAAAGGTAAGAGCTTTTAACTTAGTGATCATCACATAGGTGATGATTCAATGATGGATTCAATTCCTGGCAAAATCCATATCAAATTGTCAATAACGGATTAGGGTGTGAATGATGTTTATTCTGAATTGATCTCAAGTGACATTTAAAATATCTGGTACTCAGTTCATTGTCGACAGTAATGTAAAAAATATTTATTTTTAATATTTAATTACAAATGAAATTAACCAGGACAAAGGCAGTCTCTTTTGCGGGTTCTGTATAGTCAATACCTTGGCGAAGTATTATTTTATAACATACTTTTGACCGGGAGTGTTTCAGGAGAAACTGACTTAGACTTGGTGACAATCGATTATATGATGTAATCTAATCCCTATCCATATGACGTCAAATATTTTAAAGGCATTGTAGTTTGACTTATAAGGCAGAATTTTTTATTATTTCAATTGAGATTATAATTTACTCTAGAAGGCTGTGCTAATTTTCATGACTTAATGATAACACTTAGAGGCAAGGGTTTTGTAAATATTGCCAGGAGGAATCTCAAGTGTAATTTTTTTTTTAAATTAAAACTTTATGACGTTTGTATAGATCAGGAATGTCAATTTTGGTGCCAAATTAATATTATTTTATTTATCAATCAATTGATGAAAATGTTATACATTTATCACTCACAATTACTTATTTGTCATAAGCAAGTGATTCGGGTAGCTTTCACAAATTTGCTGACCAATAATTATTTTACTTCTTCCGTAGTACTTTTTGAGATCCTGGGATTTCGGGATTGACAATTTTTCCAATCCCGAGATTGAACATTCACCATAAGATCGTTATAAATTCGGGATTGAGAAATTTTTGCGCGGCGATTTCAAAATCCAAAGAATTTACGGAATTCCCTAAATCATTTAGGGAATTCCGTTTTCCAAAATTTTTTAATCCCGGTATTAGTACTATCACTATCTCGGGATTTCGAGATCACAAAATTTACTTAGATTCCGGGATTGGAGGCACTATTCCATAATAATCCCGTTTTGCACTACATGTTCGAATAATCATTTTTTTACTACTTTCGAACCGGAAACGAAGAGAGACATAATATCTTCATCGTATTGTATTAAAAAGTCATCATTATATCCAATATTTAATAAATGTGGCGCTATAGTGTAAGCATTTCTGCCAGTATCGATAGTTAACACTTTAACAGTGCAGTTACATTCGATAAATGCTCCTGGGTAAGTCCAAATACTGGAGATTGGAAGCAAAAATGGTTTCAAAAAGCATTCTTATAATTTGACATGAAAATAAACTGTTGTCTTACTACACCACTGTGTGTAGAATATAAATAGTACACTATTGAAAATTTAAAACCTGTTAGTCGTAATAAATGCAGCTTAAGTTGGTAGTCGTGGCCAGGTGTGTACTCTCATGTTTTAGCGAGAGTCCCGCAGCCCGCATCAACTTTGCGTGCTGCCTTCCACGCGAACCGGTGGCATCTGTTTGCAAATTATGTCGCCACGGCCATTATGTACTTATTTATATATAAGGTATCTAGTTTAAATACATTACATTGAACAAATAATATAATATTGCAATTTATTGTCTTATTTATTGCAATTTTAATATGAATGATGCGAACACTGTGCAGATATATATAAGTTACTTCTCGCCACCACCCGCTATATATTAGATGTTTTTTTAAGTTTGCTTTTCGAATTAGCAACACTTTTTCCAATTGACAGCCATTTTGACAGCTGATTTGTGCTCAATTTGGTTACAGACTGTAAACACAGGATCCTATCCCGGGTCACGTGAAATGTTTCACGATACGGCAGTGGTGTAGTGGGGCCAAGTCAGCGACCTGGCACCTGAAAATGAGGAAGGCGCCCTGCCACCTTTTTGATTTGCAACATAATATCGACTGTGGAAAGGAAAAAGAACGTAACCCACATATATCAAATTTTACAGGAGGCGCTAAAAACGTGTTTTGATGATTTTGTGACATATGCAAATTATGAATTATATACATCCTTGAAGTGCACAGATATTTCTAAACTGGTGTTAAATTGACATAATCTAATATTAATTAAAGAAATTGTCTCGGAAAAACCTTTATTTCAGTGTTTTTTCTTGGTTTTAATTTTTTACAAGGTCATCTTTTTCAAACTTAAAAGCTAAATTTAGATACTAATTAGGAATTTTTAGCTTCCATCCTTTTGATAGAATGTGTGTCAAGTATTATACATTGTGATTATCGAGAAAAAGCTGTTTTGGAGAATTGAGGGTTAAGTCCCTTTTCCTTTCCACAGTCGATATTTATAGGTATAAAAATCGTTTTTTTTTTTATTGATTTAATTGTTAAAACTTGTGGTTTTTTTTTAACTTCAGAGGATATTACAAAAAATAGGGAAGAGATCAATGACCGACCTGGTAACTATTTATTTACCACTTCACCACTGCGATACGGCATAAACACGTGAATTTTCAACCATTTGTTCCTTGGTGTTAAACCACCTTTAAGTATAACTAGCTGTAAGCCCGTTTCCCAGCAACGTGAGATTTTTGTTGCATTGTGTTTAATTTTATTTAGTTTAATTTAATTTAATTTAATTTAATTTAATTTAATTTTATTTTATTTAAAAAAGTGGAGACTGGAAGGTGTGAAATCTGGTCGGACGGACGGACATACGGAAATTATCGGCTATTAATATATAGATTCTAAAGAATTTGCATAAAATATACTAAGTAACTATGTTATTAGTTTGAAATAATAAAAAAAACAAAGATCGAATTAGTTTTTTTATTATATATATATATACATCACGTATATCTAAATATTTCACAATAAACACATTTTTTTTTGATAAATACCTATTGTGATCTTTTTGCACGGTTTTGAAATATCCCAGTCATTTCATTTAAATAAAATCAATCTTTCAGATATTTTTATTCAATTCATCTTTTACGACGGTTTTTTTTGCTGCTTTACTTGAAACATATTCCGTATGTAAAATTAGTATCGAGCGTACTTTTTTTAAATTATTTAATTGCGGCCCAAAACCATCATATTTATTTTTGTGCGGCCCACTAAAATAAAAGAGTTCTGCATGCCTGGGCTTACTTTAAAAAACTTATGATAACAATCATCCGTAAGATAGCTGAGAACACTAGTCAGTCGTCAATTCATATGTGTGCTGGGATGACGTATTTTTTACGCGCAACTTAAAATATGATAATTTATTAAAAAAAACCACGGCTTTTTATAAAAAAATGTATGAGGAATGATGCAGAGAGATATTTTAAAGCCCTTAGACTATATTTTTTTTGAAATTCATAAGAATAAGGCCAATAATGAGGAAACCACTGGGGTCAAAAAAGAACCCCATCGGCAGAGACGTATTTTTCTAGTCTCCGAGCCGCGAGAGTTAATTAAAGATGTTAAAAAATCATTTTAAGCTTTAATATAAAAAAAACAGTGTACTTACCCTCCCACCAATGGAGAAACTATAAAATATCAATAGAAGTTTATATATAATGTATAATTAGAAATTTGTATAATGCGCTGTGTTAATTTTGCAAATGGAAGCCACAATAAATCATAAAGCGTGTGCATTAAGGTGCGGCCACTGTCCAATCTTCTTATTACAAATCAATTGGCGGCGACATGCTAAAATAACATATTATCATTTTATGCGTTTGCATAAACATAAAGCAGGGGCTTAATCGTGGTTTTATGTAATGTGTAATCTTATAAATCAAAAAGGTAATAAATATCATAACATTACACAATTATTTACCATTATCGGCGGCCATTAGCCTTCTACTGTTAGGCGAACTTGGGATGGATTGTCTTTATGGAAGACAGCTGATAAGCATTCAAATGATTTACTCGACAGAGCTACAGGACGCTAAGATGACTTGATTTGGAAGCTAAGAATCATTTAGAAAAGATAACATATCATATGAGACCTGGAGAGGTGAAGTGAGTCAAATAGTAAAATGGTAAAACTTTTATATTGAACTTAAAATTACAATCACGACTTTCCTTGGTGTTTTGGTGGCTCACTTTACTTTTACGATACTGGTTCTAGATAAAACGTTATTTTGAGATTTTTATGATGCAGTTCTGACAAGTGATTTCCAATTAAATAAAATTACTTAATAATATTATAATTTTGGAGTGGTTATATATAACCACTAGCTTTAGCCAAAAAAGGTTGAACGATATAAATCGTAAATGAGATGTTGTGGACATTTTGTTAGATTTTAAACAAATTTTCTAGTATAAAAAGCGAGTGGACATTACATTAACGCGTTTAAATTTCTTATTAGGACAAACAATCGTTATTTTAGAACACTTAAGTGTATAGCAACCAAATATCTGGTAACTTCTGCTTTAACGCCTTTGGCAACCATTAACGACTAACACAGATGTGTTAAGGGATACGCACATTGACGACTATAGAACGTTTGCAGAAAATGACAGCCACAGCTTCGAGTACCTTGGTAAATTGCAATATGAGTTTTTTTTTCGTTAAAATTTGAACAAGCTGCTTGATTTGGCTCACTTATATCTAGGGGTTGCAATTTGCCATCCAGTTGTAACTGGTTTATCAGTTATTTACTGATAAATGAAAAAAGTAGATATATGTAGATTAGATGATTAAAATAAAGCTGTATGTATGCTTACCAAAAACGGTATCTTAGATTAAAACCTAAATAACCGGTTATTACATAGTAGAAGGTGCGTTTTGAATGTACTTATGACTCATTTAGACCAATCGAGTACGCGTCCGAGAGAGTGGACTCGGCCGAACACAAAACAATCTGAACGATCGGAATTTGGCCGAGCGATCAGACGAGTGATTCAAGTGAGCGAGTGAATTGAATAGAAACCGTTACTATTACTTCAGTCAAGAAGATACCCCCAAGACGCCCTCGTTTACGTTTTTAACTTGTATAAGCGGGCGTTTGACGAGTGTGTTATATCGAATGAATCGCTTAAAAAACTTTCATTTATGCGTAGACGCTTACTCAGTCAATATCGCCGCGTACTCAGGTGCTCTAAATGAGACATTTAATTTAGTATTTAGTTGTTTATTTAGTGCTAATCACGTGTTGAGTATTTCAGACCATCTAAAACAAATTCTGATAAATGATATTTACAAGAAAGTAAACATGAGGTACGGTATGTTTATGTTTCGTGAAAGAACTTCCCTTCCACTCTTCTACAACACAATATTGCAATTTGAACAGTGATTAGATATAACTTGCATTTTTTATTTTTATTTAAGAACAAATGATTGAAAAAGACACCCACACAAAAATGCAACAAACCCATTACAAATTCAAAGCAATTCGAGAAAAACAGCTCCCGAACAATATACAATGCAAAATCAATTTCCATAAACTGCGAGGGAAAAATAATTCATGTTTTTAAAAGGTGTAATTCGTTGGCTTTGGCTGCCATTAGTTACCCATAGACAAGACGATCTTTACGTGGATCTTATGTGTCTACTATATTGTGAAAACGGTACAAAATTAACCGTTTTGAAGCTTACTAAATTAAAATTCGAGTGACGTATCTTTCTGAGTGTCATAATTATCAGTCGAAAGGTAAAGGATATTCAAATAATATATAAAAAAAAACAATAATAAAGAAACGTTAGGCTTACAAAGGTTTATTTTTATTTATCGCAAAATGACTGCATATTATTATATAATTATGGTTGAATAATTTTGCTACACTTAAGCTGTTTTTTTAGATTAGATTTTATAATTTGCTATTGATTCAGCGATAAATTTGTAAAAAATAATTTAAAATATGTATATAACTAAAATTCATAAGCGGTTTTTTATTAACGAAATTTATCACAAAAAAACTCGAAAAAAAAAATATGTGTGAGCGCCGACCCCAAACGTCGCCGTCCCACTACACCACTGTTAGTTATGGTTTCGACTATGTAGGGAAAAAAATGGGAGCATGTTTGTTTATAGTCTTGAGAGTTTCAGGATTATTAACTTGAACCCGAAGAAGAAAATATGCATTAAAATTGAAAACTATTTTCGAGCAAGAGAGTACAAATGATAGCTTTCTAAAAAGAATTTTAAATACACTATTACAAAATCGAATTGCCATACCTCTTATTTACATATTGCACAACGTTTTTCTCGATATAAAAACACGTGGACCGACAGAGATCTTTACAAAGATCCTACGTTGTATAAATTATCATTTCTTGTCGCAAACTACCATAAATTTATTCAGATTAAAACCACACTTAGTTTAAACTTCAGCCACTAGGCGAGTCTCCGAACTGCATTATCCATAGGGCATTCAAAATTTTGTTCGGGAAAACTTATATATAAATTTGATATTATAGTCGCAGAGTTTTCAAAGCTAACCTAATGCAGCCACCACAGCTTAAACACCCTGAATAAACATCTCCTCTAAAACTTTCGGTTAGTGTCCACATCATATATTTCACGGTGTTCATAACAAGGAACGTGTACTTTTTCATCCATACTTTTAGCCAATTGGTAGACTATTTTTGTCATAGTACCACAACGTTAATATAGTTCTTAATTTTAGAAAACATTGTTCATTGACTGCGTACAATTAAGATGGATGTTATCAAATCCGAGAACAAGGTTTCTTAAAGACAATAACGTAATATTACATATTATTGTCAATATGCAAGATATTTTTAAGTCACTCGAGATCAACTTTGATAAAAAATATATTTAAAACACATACTTTGTATTTTTTCTTTAACAAAATTCGCTCCTTACGTGGAACATATGTCTACCACACGCCACTTCCACGTTTGGCTGGCTTCCACGCAAATCGCTTATCTTCCTCCCATGACATGTCAGCATCCTTCAGTTCCACCGAGTTCATCTTATGAATACTCAACGGTCGTTCAGAATGGCGGAAATTCACTGGTTGGAAGAAGAGGCAGGCAGGATTAAAGATTAAGTGACTCAGCCAGTTCCATCGTCACTCCATGACCACTGACGTGACGGGGGTCTGTCTTTTTACGTTCCCTATAATCCGAATTTCTCACGAAATTCAACCAACTCACTTCCATTATCCGACGCAAGCATATATTCTCGTTGCTTAGTATACGGTTTTCATGAGTCTTCGTCAGGTGTCATGATTCTTTACCGTAAAGCAATACTGTAGCCTTGAATAAATGGAATTTGCTTTTTATCGTGTACAGCGGTGTGTTTCAGACGTTCGTATTGAGTTATCAATTCAAAACACATACGCAAGATATTATTTACATTTTTTATATTCTAGACCAGTGTCTGCCAAACTGTGTGCCACGGCACACTAACTGTCTGCCAAACTGTGTGCCGCGGTGTAAGAAGCCTTAAAAAAAATAATTTTAACTAATGTCTAAACATTTAAATGTTTTTCAATTTAAAATAAATTCAACGTCTACACATTCAAAAAAATATTTGTCACGTTCATACATAGTGGTCAACGCAACACATTTTCCACGTTTCCTATTTTAAATGTACATTTCTTTTTTAAGGCATTTTTATTTGGTGTGCCGCGGTACAAGTCCCATTCGCCAGTGTGCCGTGAAGTAAAAAAGTTTGGCAGACACTGTTCTAGACGTTGTCAAGATTTGAATCAAAACAGTTATCACAATTAAGCGAAGTTTTTATCGCTGAGTGAGGATAGAATAACAACGATATAACTGCATTAATGATAAACTTATCACTCGCACTATTTATTTTTATTGGATACATTTTGGATATATTTTACATACCGAATTACTAAAAGTCTAATTCGGTATGTGAAGTAACATTATTCAACAATCACACAAGATCAAGTCGTGGGAAGAAAAAATGCTGTACTTATTGGGAATCCTATTCGTAAAATCCGTCGCGGAAGCCAACGACAGTGACCGCTGCACCACGGATCCGACAAATACTAAAAAAAATACTCGAGAGTCGAGACTAATCAAAAAATAATTGTAAAATTTCAAAATAGTCAGAATTATGAGTGTCTCTATAAATCATGTAACGCAAACATACTGACCACATAAAAAAGGTATAAATATGAAAATGTGTTTCATATCAATATAACCGGTTATCGGGTGTGCATCAACATTACAAATTTAGCATATGATCATTTTTCAATTTTTATTATCTTGATTGCAAGTTGGCACTATTCAGTGAGCTATACAACATTATCGCATAAGTATAGTGGCAATAATTTTAGATGCGTTGAAAATGTGTTTTTTGAAAGGAATTATATTAACTCATCGGAAGCTAGACGCAGAAGTACACAAGCAAAACAGAACAGATAATATTGCGTAGTTTTACTTATTAAAAAAAAATGCCGAAAGTCAGATTTTTTAAATTAAAACATAACACACTAAGCAAAAATATTTATTGCTGGTATAGTGATATATTTTAACCAATCAGACTTTTTTTCAACGAATATAAGTACCTTATGTAGAGGATATAATTTAAACATTATGATAATGAATTGCAATACCGGACGAATATTTACATACATACCGGTAATTCAGTGTTTTATATTTAAGACCGATAAATCAAATATCTATACCGATATAACAAAAAGTGCAATAAAACACTCTTTCGTACTTATTCCACAGTTTTTCGTCTGGTTCGTGCCATCACGGGATCAAGTCCCAGTACAAAAAGATTACTTTTTCAATCGGTTTATCGATTTCTGTTCTAAAATAAAAATTATTAAAAATGGGGTGTAACGAGAGCAATTTATTAGATCTGTTCTTCTGCGTACTTCTGACGGTTTGCTGACGGTAAGTAAACTGTTTTCAAATTAGAATCTAAAAGCTTTCAATTCGATTCTAACTCGAAAACAGTTTGCAAACCGTCAGCAACCCGTCAGAAGTACGCAGAAGAACAGAGCTATTATTATCAACTAGTCATGTCTCCTATCTTTCTATCATTATTCTTTAACAAAAAGAGAGGTTGGGCAACTGAGTAAGAAGCAGTTATCATAGGAAAAAAATTGCTGTTGAAATATTTTTATTATGAAGCCATATGCTTCATATTGGTAGTAGACATGGATTATTTTTTTTGCATCAGGACCGGTTTATGTTTGAAAATGCTCCCGATGAGGCTTGCAGACTGCATAGAATATGTATATAAATTAATAAGTTTAATGAAAATATGAAAGTTTCCGTTTCCGGATTCTAAATGAAGTAGTTTCAGTACATACACATGTTTAATATAATATTATTAATATTGTTTCATTTACGTTTATTAAAATACTTTCCTATTAATAATAAAAGTTTATTATATAATTGGTCAATAACGATACAAAATATAACAAAAATAAAGTTCAACACAATATATGTTATAAAGTTGATAGCTCTCCCGATAACACACCATAGTCAAACTAAGATAGAAATAGTTTTCACGATTGTATGATGTTGAAAATAACTGTTTACTATAAGACATAATTAAAATTGTAAACTAAATACTTCCGGTAAATATTGTTAAATTAAAAATCGTACGAAATAAACTTGATTTTTTTTTTATAAGTCACACGCCATCACATATGCTATTTACTAACGCCTAAAGATTTCAAATATAAATTGTAAACGTATAAAATCAAGATGATCCCAAACCAACCTTATTGATTATGCTCTTACTTATATAATACAGAGGTTGTCTCATTATTTTATTAAAGCTCTACCATATAAATGACAACACAATTGACAATACATTATTCCATGCTTCTGGGTGAATCTTTTGGTCGCCAAGTCATTTGGTACTTAAAATGTGCAAACGCTTTGATGCAAAAATTACGCGAGCTCCCTTTATGCAAATTTAAAATATTCATACAGGAAGTGTGGATAAGTTTGCGTCGAGTGAAGGGTTTTATGTGTAGCACGGTGTGTTTACCACGAAACGCATTTGTTGCACTTTATAATGATGAATTTCATAATTACACTCGACACACTGCGTTTTGATGTACAGAAACAATCTCCTGCGTTATTTTGAATGAAAATGTGATTACACAATATCATATTTTAATTGTTTATCGCTTGCTATAATTATTCCTCACATCGTTAAAGGTTAGAACTCTTTATGATATCATGAAGTTACTTGGATGAATATTCATTGAAACTACACGTAGACTGTCTTAAGTGACTTCCATCACGTGTTCGATTCTCGCCTTAATCATTAAACAGAAGCCGAGTGATCTACCCTCTTACAATTTTATAGTTAAGAGCCCAAGCCACCGAATGGATTTTTTCATTCATTAATACACTTGGCAGTGCCATATAAATGACGTTCAGTTGATTCTAGGTAAATTCTTAAAAATAAATTGCTTGAATACAATTTGATTGAAAAATTGACAAGTGATTTTCATAAACATTAAAATAGTGCCTTTTAATGAAAGAATGATTAAAAAAAAAACTAGTTCATCAATTAAATTTGAATCGTTCAAATTATGTACATTTACACAAGTTTTGTCACTTACGACCCGGGTTTCGCCTTTAGGCAATTTCAGGCTTTCAAGCGTACGGATAAACTTGATCTGGAACGCCTGAAGGTGCCGAAATTCGAAACGCGGGTCGTTAGTGACAACACATGTTTGAATGTACATAATTTGAAAGATTCGAATTCAGTATTCAAATTTCACCATGCACCTTCAGTGGAATTCTTAAATTAGTTAATCAATGTTTAAAAATGTATATCAGGCTGCAACAAACCCCTCTATAGTCAAAATACCGGGTACTTGGATTCGGTAACACAGATATTGCCATCCCTACACTACAACAGGGCAGGGCGTTTAGAAATTTTGTCGGTCATCTGCGTTAGAAGAAAGTGCAATTAAGAATATAGCAATATTATGGCAAGTTTACCATTTTTTCAATCAACGACGACACAATAAGCTAATTCTTTTATAAAATTGTGTTGTAAAAAAAATATATTCGTTACATTGCGTATAATTTATTTGATACACACAATCGTAAAAAAATCTTATCTCACTTTTTCGTTCCCATGTGAATAAAAAACCGCAAACTCATACGTTTATTGCGCGTAATATTTATTATTCATTAAAAAGATCCGAGATACGCGCTTTACGTATTGTCGATCATTATTTGCTCGCAAATTAAAAATTCACGCAAAACAACTCGACAGTGAAATAATTGCGTGGAAGTGCATAGTCTCATATTTAACACACCCTTCTAGCCGAAGAGAGATAATTATAAACACATTATTATTATATTTTCATTTTTTTTATTAATATTTTATCAACACAATATACTATTGAATTAAAAATTAACCCAGGCTTGGTTAAACATATTTTTGTGGCACACTAAAATGCGATCTAAAAATTACTTTTCATTTTGAAATCAATTTTTTTAAAGTTCAAATTTATACTGCATATATATGGACTGTGGAAAGGAAAAAGGACGTAACCCACAGTTTTTTTAAAACAGCCTTTTTTCGATAATCATAATGTATCCAACGGATGTAAGCTGCAAATTCCGAATTAGTATCTAAGTTTAGCTTTTAAGTTTGAAAAAATATGGGCTTGTGAAAATTGAAACCAATAAAAAAGACTGTAAAAAAGGTTTTTCCTACACAATTTATTTAATAAATATTAGATTATTTCAATTAAACACCAGTTTAGAAGTCTCTGTGCACTTCAAGGTTGTGTATAATTCATAATTTGCATATGGCCCAAAATCATCAAAACACATTTTTTGTGCCTCCTGTAAAATTTGATACGTGTGGGTTACATTCTTTTTCCTTTCCATAGTCGATATGCTATTGTATTCAAATTTGTCCCAAATGAAATCTTCTTCTTATATAAAACAACAATAAAAATTATTCCTGAATATCAAAATATTTTTTTTAAGCAAACGGATTTTATACAACATATTTTCAACGAACGTCACGCACGCCGCCCCTGCTGAAAAATTCTTAGCTTTGTACTTACAGGCGGAATGTGTGTAAAGATTATTTTGCATGCTTGCACGTGCAATAAAATCAGGCTGCCTCGTGAAGTAAGGGCATATAATTTATGTTAATTTAAATAAAGGGTTGTTTTACTGTATTGTGTATTTTGTTAATCAAATTCTAGAATTTATTTACCTACACTACTCGCAACCAATGTTCCCTCTAATTTTCGGAAGGTTATGTGCGCAAAAATTATTGGCTGTGCAACTTTGACAAGAAATAAAAAGATTTGTGCGCCACAACGGTATTTAGACCAACTAAACGAAAAGGTTGATTTTTAATAATGATAATAATTAACAAAACTATTTAATGTCAATTAATTGGTGATGATATAGCTGATGTAATTTTTGTGCGGTCTGTTGTAATGTATGTGCGCGCACACGAGCACAGCTTAGAGGGAACACTGCTCGCAACCCGAGAACTACAAGGTTCTAAAAGTAGATTATTGGTGAAACAAACGTAACAATGAATGCCATTATTAGTACATAGAAGACGACGAGATTGTTAATTTTGTTTCGCAAAAAAGTCGACACTTAGAACCTTGTAGTTCTCGAATAGCGTACTATTATAATCAACGAGTTGTATTGTTAAGCTAACAAAAGTATTTTTTGCTCAGTGTTTATCATTTGTGTAAAAGTATTAATTTTAATGGGATCGATTTTCCAAGTCCTTTTTTACCTACGCCGGGTTTGGGTCATGAATGTTCTATCACAATGAGTTATAATATTTTTTCAGTACATAAAAGCTCTGTTCTCCTAACCACTTCCCGGTCTCGCCCGAGTATACTCGCGTATTGAAAATCGCCAAAACGACACTACGAGATAACACGGGCAATCCCATTAAAAAAAAAAAGAATTCTTTTACTAAATATGCATCTCAAATATAAAAATAAATGTTGTTCGTACTTTATGCGTTGCCACACCGCACTTCCGATTGCAATAAAACTTTCACAAACTTTTTGCTTGCACTTCCGGAAAGGTTATAGGCATAATAAAATTAACTTAAAGTAGGATTTATATATTCAAATCAATGTTTATGTGTCTGCCATACAGCTCATTTTGACAACGTATACATACACTTGCGTGAAGGTTATATTACAATTAACTTACAGTAAGTAGGTGGCGCGTGTGTCGTACCGTACCATAGACAATCGGCAGCAAACGTCAAACAGACAGAAAAAGAAAACATGCACTTCAATAAACACAATTAAAACACAAAAACTTTCTTTCTTTGAGTGGCATTGCAACGCTTACCGGGAACCGGCTAGTATTTTATAAATATGACTCATGTGTCTGTTGTTCGAGCATAATAAAAAATATGTGATTCTTTTTGGAACATTTGTTGAAATCAATTGGACTGACAAGTGGTTTACGTAAAATATTATATTCTAGAAAAACTTGTCTATAGTATATTAAAAAATATCTATCATTACAGCTAACAGTTAAGGTGCCAGATATTTTTATAAATCACGTAAGATCACCTGATATCTACTCGAAAAGAGACACATCACAATTTCACAAACACCCATGCGCAATATCTAAGATTTATATTTTCATAATCCAGAAATTGAATTGAACTTAAGTCCACTTTAACGCAAGGGTACCGTTTTCATTATCGGACCACGGAGGTCGAATTTTTTTTTATAATTACGTTGAAATTGCTCGATGAAAAATTTGCATTATTTAAAGGATGGTGACGCGTGTCCTAAAATTTTAATAAAAAATGGTTTTGGTGTGCACATATTCAGTGTCGTTATCTTGTACCAATCTATAATTTTTAATAATAAAAAAATCTTGTTATACATTTTTGTTAAATTTTGGTACTTAATTACAATTGATAAATTGTAAAAATAAAAAAAATAATAACATGTGTATATTATGCATATATTTTTAATTACGAATTAGTGATGAAATAATTTAAGATTTCGACTGAAGGTGCTTGGTGGAATTTCAATATTAAATTTGAATCATTCATCCGTGCACTTGAACGCCTGGAGATGCCGAAAGGCGGAACGATTTCGGCGAACGAACGGGCGGCGTTTGAACGATTCAAATTTTATAGTGATGAAATAGTCATTATAATTTTTTAAAGGCCTCACTTAAGAATCACTACTGTAAAGATCATTAAATTTACATCTCTCAGTGTATGTATACCATTATGTTTATAAGGGTAAATGGTTATGATATTTATAAAACTAATTGTGTAACTACACTCTTAATATAACATTTTACTTGCAATACCGGTCCAGTAAAAAATATATGTGTTTTTAGCCATTCTGAAAAATATAATTGTCATTGTAAAAAAATGCTATTTTCATTTCAATGTACTATTAAAATGGATTACCACTTTAAGCAATATAATACATCAAACGTCTTAAACTATTCCCAATTCAATTAAGCTTGAGACCTCCAAATGATTAAATAATAAGGGTTGTTTTAAAGAAAGGTCATTTCAAGGGCACTCTGTTTTCGTTCACGGGAGCACGCGAAGCCTTGTCTAGTTAATATGGGTTAGAACTATGAAGTTGAGCACATCCTTGGCACATTAAGCTAAATTATTGTGACTTTGGATATTATTATTGCAAGAGAAACGTCTAGAGACAGAACTGGGATGCTCTCTTAAATATTTTCTCCAAGTAAACATTTGCATTATATATGCTATAAATTAATATATGCTTGGAGGTGAAATGTATATATTTTAAATATCTATGACTTTTTTAATTCGGCTTATAGATTTGTGAATAAAATAAACAAGAATAGAAAATTTAAATTAACTTTGATTATTCCACGTATTGTGTTACTAACTGTGACACGTGCTTCGCCTCTTTCAGAGGCATCTTCAGATTTACTATCGCAAAGTTTGAAGTAATGAAGCAAGATTGATTCTAACATTTTAAAATTATAAAATTACAAAATGGAGGTTGGGTTTTTTTCCTTTTAAGAGGAGCAAGGAGGGGGGTGTAGAATCGAAATAAAACAAACAGATAATGATACTAATTATACTAATGAGTTGTAATCAATCAGATTGGGATTTTTCCTTTTTAAGGGAAGCAAAGAGGGGATTATAAAATCGAAACAGTACAAACAAATTTAATCATACTACTAATGACGTTAAACATTACAAACTATTAAACTAATGAGCTGCAATCAGATTCATCATATTCAGATTTACTATCGCAAAGTTTGCTTAAGTAATGAAGCAAGATTGATTCTAACATTTTAAAATTATGAAATTACAAAATGCCTCTGAAAGGGGCGAAACACGTGTCACAGTAACACAATACGTGGAATAATCAAAGTTAATTTAAATTTTCTATTAAAATGAACTTCCACAAAGTTACCGCCGAAACCATCGAAAGTATATAAACAAGAATATTTTTTATCTATTTGCAAACAATCAAAAAATTATGTAAATCCTAAACAATATAATTTTGAAATGAATTTGGTAACAAAAATGGATTTATTAAAAAAGGGATTGTTCTATTTATGATACATTTAAACATACTATCCACACTTTACCCTGTCATAATATTATTACGTATATTCATTTAGATTTTAGAACATACATAATATAACGAAAACCTTAATTATTATCGGGAATAAAATAAATGGTCAGAGTTTAAATTAATTTTTGGTCAGAATTCAAATAAACTTTCGGTCTGAATAAAATTCAATTTTTGATCACAATAAAAATATAATACGTCAGATTTTATAACCATTTTGGTTAGGTTAGGTTTTTTTTTTTAATTTCATTTAAATTATGACTATTTTATATATATTCTGACCATTAATTATTTATTCTGCCCTCTGTACACTGACCGATATATTATGACCGTTTAATATAAATTCTGACAATATTTTTATTAATATTTTGAAATATCTACAAGACTTTTTACTATTTCAGTTTTAGTAACTAAAAATAATAAAAAAACATAGTTTTTTAAGGCTCCGACTCCACAGCCCTGATATAAACATATTGGCTAGAGCAGTGGAGGTGATCCTGCTGCCTCTTGGCTAATCTGATGCGACCTTATGTTGAATCGGATTAATGAATGTGCCCTTTAGAAATTAAAAGGTACCCAACCCTGGTCTAGAGTATTCAAAAATAAATCTCACTGTTTTTGAATACATATTCTCAAAACAGTTATTTTAATCGAGCCTGAATTTAGCCCAATCTCTCTTAACAATATTTTTATGACTAATCTAACTTATCTAAAAAATCTGACGGGAATTATATCGATTGCGGAAAGGAAAAAGGACGTAACCTACAGTTTTTTCAAAACAGCTTTTTTCCATAATCACAATGTATCAAAATTGATACACATATTATCAAAAGAATGTAAGCTGCAAATTCCAAATTAGTATCTAAATTTAGCTTTTAAGTTTGAAAAAAGATGAGAGATGAGAAACCAAGAAAAAATAATGAAAAAAAATAATCCCATACAATTTCATTAATTGATATTAGATTGTGTCAATTAAGCACCAGTTTAGAAGTCTCCGTGCACTTAAAGGTTGTGTCTATTTCATAATTTGCATATGGCCCAAAATCACCAAAACAGGTTTTTTGTGCCTCTCGTAAAATTTGGTATGTGTGGGTTACGTCCTTTTTCCTTTCCACAGTCGATATGATACTGATAAGATTCTTATGCAATATCAATACGACTATACTTATATAATATATATAAGTTTACTTTCCGCACCTCCAAACGTATTTCAAGAATAAAGGCACAGCCGTTTACACAAACGCACTATTTCGTAATCACAATAGAAAAGAATATCACTATGCCACTAGGCCATTTATTTTCAGCGGCGTCCCTATAACTTATATTTTTTTTAACCATGACGTCTCTCAATGTGGTGCATTCGGACACATAATGTAGTTTATCTAAGCAGAGTATTTCTACGAGAACTGCTTTGTTTTTTCAAAGTGAGTAATCTCCTTGAAAGAAAAACAAACATCACACACATCAATGCTTTCCAGAGGTGGGTTGGAGGGGGCTCAGAAGGCTGGCGAGCCCCTTGTTAAATTAAAAGAAAACAATATTCTCAAATCAAATTAGTATATAACTGCAAATTCTGAATTATATTATCTACGACAACTTTAGAATGGTTCCATGAATAAACAGATCATGATACAACAGAACATGAGAACATAGTACATAGACAATTCAGAACACAATCAATTTTTTTGTTGAATGATACCTGTTTCTTCTTAACTATTTATTGGAAAAATATTATAGATTAACAGGTAATAATTTCAGAACAGTGTGTAATAATGTGCGCTTTACTTTATCAGTCAATGGCGACTATTATAATCGTCGAATATAAGTGTATTTACGACAATTTCAGTTAGAAAGTGTTATTGATATGCAAGATTGTTGTTTTATTTATTGTATCTAATACAACATAGAGATTACTAATTGATTGTAAAACATATCAATACTAGTGTTTTCTAAAGATATATTGTACGTTTTGTGATGTTCTGTTTTATCCGGTTACCCTTTAAGAATACACAGTAGTACGTTTTTAGCCATTTAAATTGATAAGTTGACGGTAAATTGGATATTGGTACATGCTATAAGTGTATTAAGTCAGTGCTTCCCAACCTGGGGATCCGCAGGTTTTTCACGGGGGTCCGCGAAAATGTTCATTCTTTCAACTTTCTTTGTGTTAAAGTATGATTTTTTTTGGGGGTCCGCAGTTTATTGTTTTCAGATTTAGGGGTCCGTGGTATGAAATAGGTTGGGAAGCACTGTATTAAGTACCAATCGACTGCTTACTTAAGTATTGCATATAATTGCATTGGAGTATTAAAAAAAACACTCCTTCTCCAGGACACCAAGAATTACTTTGAGACTAAGCGAGCACCTTGTTAACGTATTGCCAGCTCACCACTGATGCTTTCGTATTATATTTGATTAAAAACTGAAGAATCTGCTCTTTAAATATATTAATAGGTTTATCGTTGACGAGAGGCGAGTCAAGGGTTTCCAGTGTTTCCACTTTTGCATTAATTGAGCGTGATCTCTGAAAATCTTGATTTAACAATATTTACAAATATGATTTTGAAAAATTCCTGTCGTACCGACTTTTGAATATATATTTACTGGATACTAAATTGAAAGCTCAGTTGTTTCACAGGTTTTGTAACAAATTGTGACATGTGTTTCGCCTCTTTGAAAAGCATTTTCAGACATATCATAGTGAGGCTATTTACAAATCGTTACGTTTTTTTACACACCCTGTGGAATAAATAAGTAAGAAATTTAAAAAAAAATTATCTGATTCATATAATTATTTTAACAACTGTGATCATTTCAAAACATTATATTATGCAATGTAATAAAATTTGAAAAACGATATTTTTCTTCCATTATAATCTCATGTTCTTTCGATACCCCGAAATAGTAACTTTACCGATTGATGATTATGGAAAATTGGCAACCCTAAGTGGGGTCTGTGGCGCATTTTCAATCAATAATTATTTAAAAGCATGGCTGTCCTTCCATTATTAAAAATTAAAAACAGCGTAGCGAGATCCATTAGCCCCGTCGTAGCTTTTCCCTTATATTTCTAGTCTCTTCACAAAAAGGGAAGTTTAATGACTGGATTACAAACAGTTATCATAGAAAAAAACATTGATGAAATATATCCAACAGGGAAGCGGGCATATCGATGGCTATACGTTGACCACACGTAACCGCCATTTTTGCATAAAATGAGTTATGCATATCATTTTCTTTTTTTTTCAAGCTCTATTAAAATATTGACATCTCGTTATTTACAAAAAATATTTTTCATTGAAATTGTTTTAAAGTTGAAAACACGTAACAGAAAAAAAGCCCACCAAACTGCCAGAAGATAGTAAAAGAGCTACATCGTTTTCCTACTATTTGACAAAAGGTGAGAAAAAAATCCAACATGTTTACTGCAACATTTTGTATTGGAGAGTGGACAGTCCGTAACTGGATTAAAAAAAATACAAAAAATATGTATAATTTTTCTATTATTATATGGATGAACTTCAACAGGTGCATTGAATTGATCAATATACTTGGAATTGTTTCTTCGTATCATCATAAAAGAAGAAACAAAAATAAAATTGTTAACTCTTATCAAACATTCTTGTTAATAAAAAGTTTATTTAACTAATATTGTTTAACAGATTATTTTAAATATACATAATAATTATTTTACTCCAAAGTGTCTTTTATTTTCATTAATTTCCCAATATTTATTTATTTATACAGTTTTTTGGCTCTCCTGTAAAATTGAACAAATGTCAGTTACGTGTTTTCAATGTATGGCCATCAATATTCTTCACATTGGGAGTGGACATGGATTAAAATAAAGAGATGTTACACAGCAATTACAATTTTTAACATATTGTGAGCTGTAAATTTCACTAATGTTAAAAGTGTTATTTTATACGACAATAAATAGCATCAGTACATATTTTGTTGAGAAATATTCTTTATATTCTTTTTTTTACCATTTCAATTAAATAATTTCTGACATATTCAACATATTTTTCTGCTCCAAAACGTTTAACAAGAAAAAATCTACGCCACTGAAGTCACGTAAGAAACGAGACAGATAAACAGAGGCGGAGAAAAAACTAATAAAAAGGCCCTCATTTTTTATATCTTTTATGCAACGTGCGTATATCATTTTTCTTCGACGTGATATCATTACCAACGTTGTGCTGGTACCGTCATACTGTCTGTCATACCACTCATACCACAGTTTCGTACCATTCCATACCGTCACTCGGTCACTAGACAATATAGTTGGAAGACTTCAAGCGGCTGTCGACACTTCCTTCTGTCCTTAGATGTTACAACTGATCAGAATAGATGAGCTATGACCACACACGTCCTGATATACGATCATCACTTTCGGTTTTGATTTTTCGTATTCGCTAAATTACACTGTATGATGAGCAATACATACTGATTAGTAATGACATATTGGTACAATAAAAGTGTTAAGTTTTTCAATATAAAACAATTCTACCTAGAATTAACACATTTAAATTGTTAATTTATATTATTGGATAATAGATTAAAACACGATCACCAAACTACAACCTCTAAATATTTTCATGCGGCCCTCGATTGTTCTACGAAAAAAATAAAATTTACGAAATATGACTATTTTAAATTACCAATAAGATTCCAACTATAATATTTTATTTTCGCTCCCAATGTTTCAAAAAAGTTTTTTGACCTCTGAATTAGTTGCATGGTTCTTAAAACTACTCAGTACTTGATAATATTTTTTCTTATTGAAATTTTAAAAGCACAAAATAAACAAAAAAAAAATGCATTTGCTTTAGCTTAAATTTACAAACGGAAAAGTACAAAAATTTTGGACCACACTTTGTTTCAACGACAGTAAAATACAAACACGGGATTGAAAAAAGCTTGTTTGTACCCTTCAGACAATATATTATTCGAGGTCAATATTACTTGTATCGAATGGAATAAACTTACATTAACTCATAATTAATTAACTATATTTAAACATAGTTCTGATGAAGGCATACGCCAAAATAGCTATAAAATATATTTGATAGAACTAAAACACTTTGTTATAAATACTAAAATAAATGTTTTTTTTTCACTTTATTATAATGAAGTTCTTCCAGGTAAATGCCAATTCAATCAATATTAATATTTAGTGCTACTAAAATTTTACTAGCTTTTGGAGTGCGGTTGTATTACTATATATTAAATGTTATAATATATTTTTAGAAACCGTTCAGTTATCATAAATCAAACTACACATCCACGTCTCTTTCTTTTGAAATACATTGTATTAAGTAAAATTGTCGCCTGCGAATAAGAATGTTCGAATAAACTTTTTTTGAAATAAAATCAAAAACAAATAAAAAATAAGATAATTTAATTTATATTACTATTTTGCCATTAACTAAAAGAAGGGAGTGACAATTGAGAATTGATTCATAACTATCATGCGAATTGTTAAAAAACGATTATAAACCAGAATATTAATTATAATAAAAATAAAAACTTATTGATTGAAATGAAGAACCAAATATTTATAGCAAAAACAAATTTAATTTATTTAATTTATCATATAATGTAAATAATGATAAATATAATTTATAATAGCAATGTAATAATTCGCTAATTGCTTTCAGAACTGAGTGAATTGGTGATCCAGAATAAGCCAGGATTGTCCAGAAATTTAAGTTAGTGTCCAGAATCCAATGTAGGTTATGTTAAGTGGTTTGTTTGTGTAATTACATATATATAAATAAATATGTATTTCATTTTTGGGCTATACTTGTCCAGGAATTTTCTCAGAAATATTGGCAGCACTAGTTGGAAGGCAAAAGACCGAGCTGAATGGAAAAGACTAGTTGAGCCGTTCAACTCTCACACTAGACTGTAACGCCAGAAAATGAAGAATAATAAATTATTTAGATAAAAAATAATACTTATCAAATTGACTCGATAGATATTAAGGTATCAAGCCATCGTCAGAACTCAAAACTGTACTTAAACAGATTTATTTTCACCTTTATTAAAGTGCGATTTTTTCTTCATATCAATAAATTATAGTTTAACAATGTTCCCCAACTATATCAACACGTATTCAAAAATTAAAAATAAATGCATATTATTAGATTTAATCTATGTCCACTCTCAATGTGAATCATATGGCCTCGTAATGGATCTATCTCAACAGATTTTTTTTTTACGAGAACTGTTTGTGACTCTTTTTTAAAGGAGAGTAGTGATAGAAGGACAGGATTAGGACAACAATAATGGTTAGCAAATCGCTCTCACTACCCCCGTTTTAGGATGGAGTGAGTGAGTGGTTATTCAAGACATAACATGCCTTCTGACTTCTTTGGCCATGTTCGCTCCCTATGTGGAGCATATGGCCGCCACGCGGCACCTCCATTAATTTTATTTATTTTATTTTAAACTTTAATTAATTTTTATAATAAAATATTTGACATTACAGCTTACGCCAATGCGTCAAATACTTTTAAGTTGAAAGATCATACGAGATATACTCGATGAGAATTTTTAAAAGTCACATGAGATAAACTCAAGGAGAATTGACTTCATAAACACCCATGTCTTAGATCTCAAATTAAAATTGAAAAAAATCCAATTTTGACATTGACCTTACCAGGATTCGAACCTAGACCCACCTGGTCGGTAAAGTAAGCTCTAACCAACTAGACCACAGCGGGCGACCATGTTTCCCTGTCTCCCGCCAATTGCTTTGCTTCCTCCCATGACATGCCAGCATTCCTCAGTTCCACCGAGTACATCCTATGGATAGTACTCGACGGACGTCCGGGACGCCGGAATCCCACCGGTCGAAAGAAGAGGCAGGCAGGATTGAGGCTTTCCGGAGGCATCCGCAGCACGTGACCCAACCAGTTCCAACTTCTCTCCGTAACCACTGACGTGAAGAGACGCTGTCTTGTACGCTCCCTTATCTCTGAATTCCTCTCAAAAATTCTGCCTCGAAATGGTAGTGTAATCAATTAAAAATAAAATAAAGAAACATTATTTTTTTTGTAAGTTTACTTGGAGCATCTCGGGTGGGCTGTGCTTATTTATTTTTGGCCGTACGTGTTGGAGATATTAAAAATCACTTACACTTTGAGGACGATTCAAGTATATTTCACCACACTCCATGTGCCGGCACAAAGAATCTATTGTATTCATCACATTGCTCAAAGTTGTAATCTTTTAAAATATATACAATTTGCATTCTACTCTGCCAACAATAAGAATAAGCGTCAATTTAGATTAAATACGTCTAATTATTAACCTCTAATTAGATGTCAAAGGAACTTGATGAATCTACAGATCATTATTATGCCACAAGAGTTGTCATACATACCACCATTGCATTATAAGTACATACATTCCAAATAAGTATTCATTGAAAACAAAATTCGATGGCTTCGTTCCATAGTGCTACAACTAGAAATTGGTAGTTTTGAGTTATGGCTTACCAAAGATTTGACACATCTAAACTGAGTTGTGCAAAAGTAATACTTATTATTTTTCTTATCTATTTAGTGAATCATTTAGTCATTTATCTCAATTCAATTTAAATTAATTAAAACGTTGACAAAACCGTACAGTGGTGTTTAGAGTTGTATTTAAATGGAACTGAGAGAAGATTTAATTAAGTATTTCGACTGAGGGTGCTTGATGGAATTTCAATATAAAGTTTGCCAATTTTAAACGAGCAATATTATCTACCAAATTCTCCATTGTTGTACCCCTTTTAAATAATTGTCATTTTATTAATAATTCGAGCACTTGCTATCATTAAATATTAATTCAAAGGCTTAAAAACAAATCAACTCATTAATAATAGGTCGGATAAAACCCTAGATTTATTTTAAACATTCCTATGTTATTATCTGGTCATTAATATTTTCAAAAAATCCCCATAATTATAACAAACCCACGTAATCCATTGCAAATTGTATACATTCAATTTTCGCTAATTTACATTTTAATAGCCTTTTAACTTAGTGATCTACTTATATTTTTGTTTATAAACGATACAAACTGTTTACTACGCGTCAGTTCAAGTACATCCGTGCACTTGGAATGCCTGAAGATGCCGAAAGGCGAAACCCGGGTCGTTAGCGACAAAACTCATGGAAAAGTACAAAATTCAAACAATTCGGATTTTATATTGAGAGAAGATTGTTTATATTTCTTTATTCCCATATGCAAAATTCTGCCTACCTAGAGAAAACTTGTTTTTTTCTAGTTGTACTTTTTTATGGCTATAAAAGAGAGGTATTCGAAGATAATGTATAATATAACTTAAAACATCAAAATTTTGACTTATTGTTGTTTGGAACTATGTTATCGAATTATTCGAACATCAAAAATTACATCTTTTAAGTATTTGAATATATAATGTACGAATTTAATCATGCAAATTCTATTTTTAGCGATACGTATTACTATTTTATTTTAACCATTTCCGTTCCCAACGTGGAGAATATAGACTATTCATGGAGTTTCTCTTTTCATAAGTGTTCCAACCAGAACATTTTGTTACCCAGTTCCTCAGTCTTTTTTTTCTCTAAGAGAGTAGGGTTGGAACATGACAAGTGGCTAACTAATTGCTCTTGCTATGTCTTGTTTTTAGGATATGATAGGCAACCATGCTTTCGAACAGAAATCCATAAAAATCACTTTATCACGTTACCGAAGCTAATAGCTAACAACCACTTGACATCGAACCAGGTAATTAATTGTTACACAAAATGATTGCCAGCATGTCTTTAATTTAACAACATAGGTTATGTAAAAATATGCCATACCAATTGACATTTTGGCTAAAAAAGTTGTTTTATATATGTACATTAAATTAACACTATAAAGCAATAATAACATTCGAATATCGGAATATTTAAAAAGGCCCAACTGAGTTCGAATATTCGATTGGAATACCTAATAAAGATTCATGATTTTTTAATATTATAAATGCAAAGATGATCGTTTTTCATGATAGGGTAATAAAGTTGAATTACACAAAGATTGAAGTCTTTTTAAAATTAAACGATATAATTCTGCCGATTTTGCGATTCCGTGCCATAAACAATACACCGTGCACAAAGAGTCGTTACCGTGAAATAAATGTCTCCAAGTCAAAAAAGCTCTTTGAAGTTTTAATTGCGACAATAAATAAAGCGATATTTTATAATCCGAATTGACGTTAGCCATGTCATCCGTGAGGTCGTAAAAGAATACAATTATAATTTAGTAAAACAAACTCAATACTGTCGTATTTTATTCCACAAACCTAAGCATTTATCCTTTGTCCAAACGCACTTAATTTAATTTATTATTGTTAAATAAAAATAACATTGTTGCAATGGAGTTATTGCTAAATGAAAAATTTCAATTATCTTTTGTTCTGTTCGCGACATACGAAAGTGCAGGGTTGTCGATTTTGAATTTATTGTAATAAGTCATTTATTATTTACCATTTCACATTACGGACTGAATGATAGTTTGCTTAAATGATGTGGAAACAGTTATATACCCAAACGCTACTGCACTTCAATAAAATCTCTTTATTAAAACTGAGAACGTGATCATTGAAATTGTAATTCACAAAAGCAAAATAAATAGTAATCTTTATTCTATCAAGTCCTACTTTTAAAACAATATTGTACTTGTGAATACATAAAATTTGGATATACCATAAATAACATATACCCTTCATGAGTGGTATTGATTTAATGACATTCGTTATATTAAAATTTCCGTAAACTTACCTCATTAGAAATACTTTTACAATAAACGAGAGATTATGTATAATAGTTGTTATACTGCAAAAGCTTGTGTGTTACAAAAAACTAAACTTTATATTGCACCGTAGACAAAATATATTACATCTTTACTACATTAACCACTTGAGTACCATGTGGACAGAGGTATCCGGAACATATGCAAGCGAACACGGACGTCCAAGACATTTAAAAATCAAATACTTAGTATTCTAATAGAATATAAGCAATATATTGATGAATATGTGTAGTGCCATCTATACTAAGTCAATATAGGTCAATATCGAATTCGAGTGTATATTAGGCAAAATTAATTTTCTCAAAATCTGAAAAAAAAATAATTTGAAAAGTGGTTTCACCGAATAAAAATATGACGCTTTTTCTTTGTTAATTCAACTCATAATTTTAAGCCATCATGCCGGATAGATTAATCACGGATATGTTCTTAATTAAAAAAGTAGATCGAATGAAAAAACAATTTTTGCCAACCCTGTAAAGGAGTGTGCGCTTTTATTGGCCTGAATTGAGATATCACCGACTACAATTCAAATAAAAGAAACTAGTCTGGATTTTGTAACTTCAAATGTTCGCTTGATACATTGTTGCGCAACATGCCCGCGTCTATTCACTCACAAAAATGTGCAATACACTTCTTCTTTTCAATACCGCTCACGCCCCCATGCATTTTAATTTGTGTAAAACATTTAATACTTTGTAATATCTATTTAAAACAAATAAAATGTAAAGACACATTTTATATTATATACGCAATCTGGTAGGTAAGACTACGTATGTGTGTTAATGAATTTCACGTGCAAATAAATCATTATAACGATACTATGAAACAAAATTGGGTCGTATGGCGCAGCGGTTAGCGTTGTAAGTTTCCGTGCCGGAACTCACAGGATCGATTCCCAGTACGAACAGCATTTTCTCAATTGATTTATCGATTTCTGTTCGAAGGCATGGGTTTTTGTGATGTCCTGATTTTCCTCTCACTTTTCCTTTCCTTTAATAACTGGGCGTAGGGAGAGCGATTAGTTAACCACTAGTTCTGTCTTAGCCGAATCTTTCTATTCTTACTACTTCTTTGGAAAAGAGAGGTTGAGCGACTGATTCACAAACAGTTATCGTAGAAATAATCTGTTGAGATACCTCCATTAGTAGGCCATATGCTCCACATTGGGAGCGAACATGGATAAAATATATTCAATATCAAAATTTTATGTTTTTATTAATACGATACGACTATTTGATTTATTGCCAGCAACCGTAACCGAGTGGCAGCGCAGTACAATTTTGGTCTTCTTTAGATTTTCATGAAAAAAAATATCTGTGATGTTTTCCCAATAACACGAGGATACAGTGTTTCATTTTAAGATCAGTAAAGTTGTTGTCGGTTTTATAATTGAATAGTCAGTGGTCAACATCATTGGCTTGAGTTGCGGTGGTCACGGATTCGCATCCCGGTACGGAAAGTTTCAATCGACTTAAGAATCTAGGCTCGAAGGCATGGATGTCTGATGTCAAAAATTTACACCCGCCCATACTGTCTTAAAAAAAACAGGCCAAACGAAAGCGATTAGCTAGCCAATAGTTATATCTTAGCCCTATCCTTTTATCACTTTTAGGGTGTTCACTGTCAATACTTGGTGGAAAGGCTTTATATTAAGAAAAAAACATAATATTCCTCTGTACTTAATTTCCAATTTAATTTATTAAGATCAGGACCGGTTTCGCTCATGGCGAGCATTGTCAATTTATAAGAAATACAATTGAACAGTGCTATACACACAAAAATAAATTAAAATGAAAATAGTTTATAAATTACAGTGGTAATTATCAATAAGTGACTCTAAAATAACACAAATAAAAAAAAATTAACGAAACTGGACTTGATCTTGGATAAATAAAAGTGGAAATGAAGTACAAAGGAATATTGTGTTTTTTTCTTGATACTATCCTTTTATCTTTACTCGCTTTGATATCAAGAGGTTGAGCAATTTGTTAACAAGCAATTCTCGTATAAATAATCAGTTGAGATAAACTCCACTAAGATTCCACACTCTATACATTGGAACTGGACATTGCAAAAAAAGGTATTGTTACAACAAAAAATGTTTTATTTACTCGTTCATAGCCTCTTACCAAAGGAAAGACAACTATTTTCCAAATAACGAAGGGGAAAATAAACGTTAACTTATTCATCATATCGGGTGATATCATATCGAATTTTCTAGTGATAAAAAATATTTTTATTTCAATTGAAAAACTTTGTCTGTCACCTCTGCAGTGCTCGGAATGATCACTAGTTAAAACTTTAAAATATAAGCAAGTTTTAACAGCTCTCAACGGCGCTCCAATAAACTTTCCTCTCCGCCATTGTTTGAATCCGAAATGTTGGAATCGCTCTGCAAAGTAAACTTACTTAATGTCTTTTATGTTTAAATTCTTCTCAAAGAACTCATGCTTTAAGTTAAATAAAATACATTTTGTCACTTTACATCACAATCAACAATATTCTTGAAATGTCACATTGAAGTTGCATGCGAGAATTAGTAGAATAATTTCTTCAACATTATTTCCCTTCTTCGGGGCCTGAAATTCTCATGACTATTAACTTTATTCTTACGTGGGCGAAACTATGACGAAAAACTTTCGTTTCTAGAAACGTTTTCCTCGAGTAGCACGTATGAGCCGCCAGTTCCAAGGGCCGTTCGACTGATCAACTCATTGCCTAGAGAAGTGGATATTTTTAGTGACAGTATTTGTGAAGTATTTGTTAGGTTTAAATTTTTTATTTATCGATTTTGTATGTAGATTTTGATGTATTATGTACTTTTTTAAAAAATATTTTATCCTATGACCAAAGTTTGGTAATAATTTAAGTACAAAGTTGAGAAACTATGACCTTTCATTTTTTTTAAATCCATATTCTCTCTCAATATGGAACATGTGGTCTTCTAATGGAGGATTGTCAACACAAGTTTTTCAACGAGAGCTTCTTGTTACCCAGTGACTTAATCATTCTTTTTGTTTTGAAGAGAGTATAATTATAAATGATAAGGGTCTGGATTATGTCTAGCTATAAGCAAATTGCTCGCACTACGGCCTCTTATTTTAGCATTGGAAGGATGGGAGAAATTTTGTAGACATAACAAACAACCACACCTACAAAAATCGATAATTTTTTTTATCCATGTCCACTCCCAATGTGGATCATATGGCCTCCTAATGGAGGTATCTCAACATATTTTTTTTTCTACGAGAACTGTTTATAATTCGCCCAACTTCTTTTTTTTCAAAGAAAAGTAGTAGGGAAGGAAGGATAAGGCTAGGACAAGACTTGTGTTTAACCAATCGCTCTCGCTACGAGTTGTTATTAAAGGATTGGAAAGATGGGAGGTGAGAAAATTTTAGACATCACAAACACCCATGTCTTTGAACATAAATCAAAAAAATCTTTGAAAAATGCTATTCATCCTGGGACTTGAAGCCAGAGATCCGGCACGGAAGCCCATAACGCTAATCATTGCTCCATAAGATCCGACAAAGGAAAAACTGATTTACCTATTTTTTTATCCATGTCCGTTACCAAAGCAAAACTCTTTATTGAGCATCACAAAAAATGTCCTTATTTAGTCAAAACACTTATGGTTTTCAGATAGTTCAAATGTGGATAAATTGCTGAGCACTCGGTTACAAAACCAGCAATTTATCATTTACTTATAGTTACATTTACAATTATATATAAACTTAATCTTAAAAAAAGATAATCTTGAGAAATAATTTGCTTATCGTAGAACGAGAAAAAAACTAAAAGACTAATTGACAAAATCTCCGTTTTTTAATAGAAAAGAACAAACTTATTCCAAAGTTAATGTAATAATATCACAAACAATGCTTTGCATTTCACCTGAAAATTCGGTTTGAATTATAAATTCTACCATTAATGTCTCAAAGTATAATTAGGAATTAACAAGTACTCGTAAACTGTGCGACACTGCACTTCGCAAAGGCGTACAGTTAATTCATTTTACGGGGGGAAAGATCAGCGATATTTTTATTTTTAATATTTGTTATTTATGTCAGATCGACATAAATAACAAATAATAAATTATATCACACAAAATATCGAGGCTAGAGGCTTTTGAAAAAATATATATTTGCTGCTACTCAAGACTATCGTTTTGTTATTTACCAACATCTGCCAGTACGGTGTCAGTTCTGTATGTCCAAACATTTAAATTTATTACGATTGTGAGAATACAAGTTCTTGTTAACTTGACATTTGACAAGACAAGATAATTGAATCAATGGTTTTATATCAACGGACAGTGTGCCCAAAAAAAAGTGAAAATGTTTGTCGGGCGAGGCAGTAGATAGTCTCACGATGTCACAAGTCACGACCGATAGAATTTTCTTCAACATTTCTTTCCGGAAGAATTAGCTATCAGCAGTGATACTTTGGTTTCGTTACGACAGTAATTTCATCAACACACTTTCTCTTCGTTGCTTATTAACACATTCTAGGCGGGAAACGTAAAAATACGTCTATCGCGGTACTGTCGGTTTTGTTGGTATATTGACTCATAATTTAATGGTTTCTTCAAAATAACTACCGCGGCAAGTGACCCTTTTTGACAATAAGCAATAAACCTCATAATTTATTACGCCCTGGATTTTCGTTCACACATAGTATTTTTTAGGCGACACATGTTTCTCAAATATTTAGGGCATCGGATTTCACACTTCCAGTGATTGTAAATTTATAGAAATGAGGATTTTATACTATAATTATTTATATAATTCTATGGTATGGATTAATGTTATTTTTTACACAGATTATTTTGAATATTTCATATTGATAACAAGTGGAGTGCTATTTACTAAATTAATAACAGATTTTTTATTCAGCTTAGAAAAGTAGTGAAATTATGATGTATTCAAAATGTTTTTATTTTATTTTAATGATTAAATGTTACATATGATTTCTTTGAAAATTTCAGCCGAAAATATTGTTTGGTTCAGAAGTTGTTTTGGTTTTAAGAATTTAATATATTTTTGCGCTAATCACTAAAAAACGCCCGCTTACAAAGAGTTAATATCATTATGTTAGACCTCCTTTTCCTTTGAAGGATGTGACCTCGTATATGATGGGAGCCTCATCAGTAATTCATACTGCAAACAAAAAAGTATCAACGTAATCCGTTAATCATTCTTTTAAGGAAATATTTGTATAGCTTTTTCCAATGAAATTCTACCAAGTATATGCCAAATGAATCACAAAAAATCATAACCAATCGATATGTTTTGCAATGAGCGAAATCGGTTCTGATTTTTTTTCAAAAGTAGAAGTAGTAAAATATGGTTTTTTTATAGCTTACCTTGTCACCAAGCAATAAACAGTTTATTTGCAATAACTTTAATACAAATTCAATAGAAAGAATTGAACTACTTAATAATATTAATTTTACAAATTAGATTAAACGTATTTCAGACTCGATGGCAAAATTGTACGCCACTTTTTTAAAAACACCCAACCCAAATCGTATAGAAGCATATATAATCAGTGGCGTACTGTGCCAGGGTGTGGGGGTGAGAGGAGGCACTGCATTAAGATAATCCGGAGACATTTCGGAAACAAGTCCCCGAGCGTCTGCATTAACTTTATCGTCTCCATCTCACTGCCGACTTGGACCAGGACGCTCCTCTTACGGGGGAAATGGCGACGCATGGCGGCAAATAAACGCACATTTAGAAAAAAACATAAAAATATGTATGAATTTCATCATATGATTTTATCACGAAAAATAAACAAGATTTTAAATATTATTTATTTAAATAAATACATGAAAAATTATTCAAAAATTATGACACTTTCTACTAAGAAAATGACATTCCTACTTTTAACATAAATTTACACCAAATATTAATAATATTTTACAATAAATTTATTTTTGTTGTTTCGCTAGGTTTCTGTTTCCGTTGTGAAGTTCTACTAAGTACAAATGTCATATTATTTATTAATTTACAGTTTCTGCGCCATTAGCGAGTAAAAAATACATTAGAATTAGATTTCGAACACATAATAATTTAGTAAAAGAAATTTATATTAAATTCAGGCAAGATATTAAAACATTTCTATTGATTTCAATTTTTCATTGATATCAACCATCGAAAATAAAAGAATAGTTTTAAATTTATGTATGTATTATGTAACTTCAATAGAGTCTGCTTAGTTGCGCCTACAGTAAAATCTTAATTAATGCGGACTGTCTGGGACACACAGCTGTACTCGATTAAAACCAAATGCCACTTGTTCAACGCTTGCATTCTGCCGGTAATGCTTTACGGTTGCGAATCATGGCACCTGACGAAGACTCAGAAAAACCGTATACTGAGCTTCGAGAACAGATGCTTGCGTCGGATAATGGGGGTGAGGTGGTTTGATTTTGTGAGGAATTCAGAGATAAGGGAGCGTGCAAGACAGCGTCCCGTCACGTCAGTGGTTATGGAGAGACGTTGGAACTGGCTGGGTCACGTGCTGCGGATGCCTCCGGAAAGCCTCAATCCTGCCTGCCTCTTCTTTCGACCGGTGGGATTCCGGCGTCCTGGACGTCCATCGGGTACTATCCATAGGATGTACTCGGCGGAACTGAGGGATGCTGGCATGTCATGGGAGGAAGCAAAGCTATTGGCGGGAGACAGGGAAACATGGAGGTGCCGCGTGGCGGCCATATGCTCCACATAGGGAGCGAACATGGTCAAAGAAGAAGAGAAGAAGAAGAAAATCTTATGTAAATTATTAAAAAACAAAAATATATTAATCCACAACATTATTAACACGACAGTGTCGCCACCACTAAGCGGACAAGATATATCATATGATCTTTAATTTTCTTCATCCGTGCCTTCTACATATATAAAAGTTGATCAATTGATTAAAATATAAATAGTCAATTTATGCATAATTTAAATGATAAAGCTGTTTTGAAAAAACTGTGGGCTACGTCCTTTTTCCTTTCCACAGTCGATATATATATAAATCATATACTTGTAAATGTATGTTTTTTATTTTGATTATCAATAAAAGCAGTTCATTCAGCAGTCAGTTCAAGTTCATCCGTGCACTTGAACACCTGAAGATGCCGAAAGGCGAATCCCGGGTCGTTAGGGCCAAATTTTAGTGAATGTACATAATTTGAACGTTTCAAATTTAATATTGAAATTCCACCAAGCACCTTTAGTCGAAATCTTAAATTATATCAATAAAAGCGATGAAATAAAAAAAAATGTAAAAGTTCATTCCCTGTACTTAAATCTCGATGATAGATAATTGCCGGGAATTAAAGATTTCATGTCTCAAGTACCGGAACTTAAATTAAGCCGAGACTTCAGAATCCCCAGTGGCATTGTTTAATACAAATAATTTTGTAACAATTAAAATTCACGAGCAGTCCTTGAACTTGAAAGCACTTCCTTAAGGTTCTGGTGACTCCTGGCGGGCCGATGTGGCAAGATATGACAACTCGAACTGCATTCGCTTGCACTTCTCATTATACGTTTATTAGCTGAATGGGAGGGTACTTTTAGTACGCGGTACTCCACTACTCAGATCTCAATAGTTGAGACTCGAGACGGTCTCCCAGACTGTTTTATAAATGCATGAAGGGCATTACTTGAGTCACGATTTCAAATGAATTTATAATACTATGCTAATAAACGATGTATTTACCCCCTCTAGATGTCATTTTAATAAACGTTACTAATAATAACACTGAATAAAACAAAGCTTACCTGAATTGTAATCAATTTTAAATAACGTACATGTAAATCCCTAGTCAGATATCAGTTTTTTTTATTTCGATCGCCAGCTCACTGATGATATCTAACAAGTTAAGAAATTTTGATTCCTAAATTGAATCTAAACCATTTTAATGCTTAAGTTATTTATACTCTTTTGCTTAGATAAAATCTAAAATCAACGAACGGATAATTTCATGTATTAATATGAATAGTATAATATATATGTATAATTTGAATGGTGGAGAATTCGGCAAATTTACTTGCTCATTCAAAATTGGTAGACTATTTAACTGTGCCCGATTTATTTCTAAAACTTCCTGGAAAAACAACTTATGCCTGTCTGTATATGGTTGAAGAATTTTAATCCCTTCATCCTCATTGAACACGTGGTTCTCTTACATCATGTGACTGACTTTTGCGAACCAGCTAAAAAAAAGTCCTACCTTTTTCGGTCACTGGCAGATTTTCAAAATCTGGGATTTTCCATTATTATAAAATGTAAGACCTCATTAACGTGGGGTGCTCGTAGCTCCACAAAACTGTAGTGGCTTCCATAAAATAATATTTTCTCTGAGGCTTCCTTGGAACATGCTGTGAACCCCGGTTGAAGAGTTGTCTTAATTGGTGTTAAAATAT
The DNA here is from genome assembly GCA_030503985.1 of Himalopsyche tibetana. NCBI lineage: Eukaryota > Metazoa > Arthropoda > Insecta > Trichoptera > Rhyacophilidae > Himalopsyche > Himalopsyche tibetana. The sequence continues at coordinate 20,608,321 of JAPJYX010000015.1, read as the reverse complement.
TACAATCAATGCGAGAAATATATATGTGAATTCTAATGTTCCTCCAAAGCACTCTGGCAATCATTTTAAATATGCATTCACTAATTATGACAGACTTTACTGATCATTAAATAGTTGAATGATAAAGATTTGGTAAGCATCCGCTAATGATGATTTTGTGTAGTTACCCGCTTTCTTATTTTTATTATACAAATATTAGTCTTTCGTCTCATTTATTTTAGAGAGCTTTACGCTTTGTAATATAATATTACTTGCTTTGACCCGTGTAATACCTCTCATAATTTTCTAACTTTGTTTCACCTTTGCGGTCTTACGAAACTTGAATTACTTACCATCCAACTAACATGGCTTTTCGACCAAAATGTCTGGATTCAAGATATATCTCAACACTAAATAATTTAATTTTAGGCCGTTATGAAACTTTACAGACGGCCATTAAAATCTATTACGATTTCTCGAATTGAATCTTGCACCGTTCGTTTGGCAAAACATTTAATATTGAAACAAGTTATATAGTCAAAATCCTTTGATTCAATAATGTAATTAATAACTTAGAGAACACTCCAAGCCGACAAAAATTGTTGGTATTTTATTTTTAATCACTTTTACATTTAAATTAATTTTCAAAACAATAAATAATTTCTAAAAAGGCTTTCATTTCAAAACTATTTTTTAGCTTAACTAGAAGTCGTACCAGAGCTTGTTTGTCACGAAAAAACGACCAAAAATATTTAAATGTATAATTCATACAATAGACATATTATAATGTCCGTTTCTCTCACATTGTTTTGTTTTTTGATTCAAATAACTTTTAATTCGATTTAATACTAAATGACTTTTTTCTTAATTATGCTCAAGCTTAATAGCATAAACGCCCAAGAGAAACGCATAACTGTGCGAAACCTATCCTGATCTTGGTAAATAAAATTGGAAATAAGTACAAATGAATATTATACTTATCTTAACCTTATAGGTTACCCAATATGTCAACTGAAAAGATATTTCACAGCATATGGATCATATCAAAATTTCCAAACCTGGACCACATATCAGAAGTTTTATGCGCTACCACTAGACCAAGTCAAATTACTGCTAAACATGACATATCAACTTTAAAAAGGCAAAATAGCGTAAACTACAGTTTTTTCATAAGACATAACACCTTTTTTAGATAAGCACAATGTATACAACTTATGATGTAAACTGCAAATGACAAATAAGTAATCATTTCAATTTATTTTTGTATAATTTTCTTTTTAAACCATGTCCGCTCCCAATGTGGAGCAGATGGACTCCTAGTGGAGTTTATCTCAACAGAAGTGTTTCTACGAGAACTGCTTGTTACTCAGTTGCTCAACCTCTCTTTTTCCAAAGAGAGTAGGGATAGAAGGATAGAGCTAGGACAGGATTAGTGGTAAGCTAATCGCTCTCGATACGCCCCGTTCGTAGGATAGGATGGGTGATAGGGGGGAATTCAAGACATACATCCATGCCTTTGAACAGAAATTCATAAATCGATTGAAAAATCAATTTATAAAACTGTCCGTACCGGGATTTGAACCCGGGCCCTCCGTGGCCGAAGCTAACAACGTTGACCACTCGACCACACAGGTGGCACTTTGTACAAATAGCATTGTTAAATTATGTGTCTTTTAAGTTGACAAAGCTCGCAATGAGCGAAACCGGTCCTGACCTTTTAAATAAAATGTAATAAAGAAAAAAATAATATTGTATTTTTACTAATATAATGCCTTTCCACCAAGTATTAACAGTGAACACCATTGGCGGATCTAAGGGAGGGGGGCTATGGGGGGCCATGGCCCCCCTGAGGAGATTTTTTTTCTTCATTTTTCTACCATATTAAAACTTTATTGTGTTGTTTAGTTTACGATGTTTTATAGAATACATACTAAATTATATAGTGACTACTTTTATAAAGATGTATTATTTTTAAATCATCTATTTTTTAATGTATTATTTTTGTATGATGCTTATTATCGAATTGAATGGCCCTCTCCTTGGATAATTTCTGGATCCGCCAATGGTGAACACCTTGAAGTTACAATTAAGTATCTAAATTTAACCATTAAGTTTGAAAAATGCGACCAGAAAAAGTTAAATTAATATGAGATCGAGTCGATAACACACCAGTTTATTAGTCTTCGTGCACTTCAAGGTTGTGTATATATTATTTTTTGACTTTGTCGCAAAATTATCAATAAACGTTTTTGTGCCTCATGCAAAGTTTGTTGTGTATGTTACGTCTTTTTGCCTTTGTTTGTAGTAAACAAATATTTCCAAATATTCATGTTAACGGCTTAATCAACCCATGAATATCGTCTTTATGAATATCAGTTATAAGATACATATGATCCCTTATTTATTCTTAAGAGTATTGATATAATAAATAAATTGTGTCTTTCGCAAGTTAAACTCGAATCCGACGAGTTATAGTCCTACAACAAATAACTCTGCTCGGTCACGAACTTTTTATCATACATTAAGTAGAAAGCTTAAGTTGTGCTTATTTTGATTGTATCAACAAGCATTTATACACTTAAGTGTGTTATAAACAAACTGTATCGAACAATATACCATTTAAAGTGGCACAATCTTTATCTTTTTATAGTAAGAGATATGGCACCGTAGAGGGATAGTCAATTGTGTTTTATGGATTTATTAAAATATGCACAACTTTTTTCTTCTAAACTATAATGGTTTTAGGCTGCAAAGAAATATGAAATGTAAAGCTAAATCCTCTTTTTAGTTGCATCATGTAAAAATGATTAAGTGAATATATGTAGATAGATGTAAGATTGGTTCCATTACATTTGACCGTGTTATTTTGAAACCGAGAAAAAAGAGAATTTGGTGTACGTAACCCACAGTTTTTTTCAAAACTGCTTGTTTTTAGATAAATTTAATGTATACAATTCGATACATGTTCTATCAAGAATGTAAGCTGAAAATGCCAAACGAATGTCTAAATTAAGCTCTTAAATTTGAAAAAATAAAAGGTCAGAAAAAATACCTCGTTTTATAAAATATTATTTTAAGTCAATTTTCAACCAGCTTATCAGTCTCCATGCATTTCAAGGTTGTGTATATTTCATAATTTGATATTGGTCCAAAATCATAAAAAAAACATTTTTTGTGTCTCCTACAAAATTTGTTATATACATATAGGTAACGTCCTTTTTCCTTTCCACTGTCGAATTGAAGTGAAAACAAAAATGATTAAAAAAATCAATTCGCACTGGGAGTTCTATTATTTTTTTCCCGATTCCACAGCTCTGATTTTAATTAAAATATCCTTATTTTTGGGAATATTGGATTTTTAAAACTGGTTTTTTCTATAGTCGATTTTTGTATAAATCCTAGTGGCAACCGTCTTATTTCTCAACTCTAACAAAATGTGAGGAGCAAACATTCAAAAAGTGTTTTGTCACAATTTTTGAAAAATGCCGTTTTATATCAATTCTGACAGTCTATAATAAAACCTATTAATGGAAATCAAAATAAGTGTTCAAAAAGGTCTTTTTTCATATAAAAATTAAATCATAAAGTTGACACATTCAAACAAACTGTCACTTTTGCAACACTTAAATCGTCATTTCCCAAGCTTTGTATTTGTGTGACAAAACACTTTTTAAATGTTTGCTCCTCATGTATGATTACGAAAATGCTTTAAAGATTGATGATATAATATTGCCTTCGCTGTGTGGACTTTGTGGATATACAAAACCGTGATTCCAGTTGCCACGTGCCTTAAAACAGCTGATTATAAATAAAGCTATCATCATATATTTTGTTGTCCGAAGAAGTCACCATATATTTTTTTATTTTAATCTTATCATGTACTTCGAAAAGAATCCATTCGGAACTCCTGCATTTATCAATACATATGTTACGTTTTTTTTATTATTTTTTTAGCCACAATTTTAGTAATGTCTAGATGAGGAGCAAACATTCAAAAAGTGTTTTGTCACAAATTTTGAAAAATGGCGTTTTATATCAATTCTAATAGCCCATAATAAAACCTATGAATGGAAATCAAAATTAGTGCTTAAAAAGGTTTTTTTTCATATTAAAATGAAATCATAAAGTTGACACATTCATACAAACCGTCACTTTTGCAACACTTAAATCATCATTTTCCAAGCTTTGTATTTGTGTGACAAAACACTTTTTGAATGTTTGCTCCTCAAGTGTGTATCTCAAATAATATATAATGATTAATCATTAATATTATAGATATAGTACAAATATTGTCTTATGGCACGTAAAAAAATCTATATTCAAAATATACATTTCATCAACTAAAATAATATTAATGTTTTACACTTCGGTAATGTTACTTCCAAAATCATATATTTTAATATAAATTTATAGAATTCTGTTTAAAAGTAGGGATGTCTTGAACCGTCCGATTTAAAAAATAGGATGTATTGAGGTTTACATAACCACTTATTCTGTTCTACTCTTATCAGTTTATCCTCTATTCTCTATTCGAAAAAGAGAAATTGGGCAACTGAGAATCAGATCTCGTAGAAAAATATCCTTCGAGATAAACCTCATCAAAAGTCAATATGCTAAACATTGAGAGCGGATAAGGTTAAAACAATATATAAGTATATTATTAAGTTGTTCAGAATGACGATGAGTAAATGAAAAATAATTTGTAAAATTCTTAACAAAAGAATATCGACTGTGGAAAGGAAAAAGGACGTAACCCACACATATCAAATTTTACAGGAGGCGCAAAAAACACGTGTTTTGATGATTTTGTGACATATGCAAATTATGAATTATACACAACCTTGAAGTGCACGGATACTTCTAAACTGGTGTTTAATTGACATAACCTAATATTAATTAAAGAAATTGTCTCGGAAAAACCTTTATTTCAGTGTTTTTTCTTGGTTTTAATTTTTTACAAGGTCATCTTTTTCAAACTTAAAAGCTAAATTTAGAAACTTATTCGGCATTTTCAGCTTCCATCCTTTTGTTAGAATGTGTGTCAAGTTGTATACATTGTGATTATTGAAAAAAAGCTGTTTTGGGAAATTGAGGGTTACGTCCTTTTTCCTTTCCACAGTCGATATGTATTTAAAATATTTTCGTTAATTTCAGAGATGAAAACAGGATCGCTTAAATCGTTTTTTCTATAATTTTGAATAATTAAATTGAATTGTATGATATGTCTTATACATTAAACAATTTTCTGCAATATCAGCTCTAAAACGAACCATTAATTAATTTGCCGAAAATCTGTTTTCTAAAACTCTTGCCATTTCTGAAAAAAACGACTTAAGCAATTGACTCACAACGGGTCATTTTCATATACCCATTTTTAAATATTATCACACATCACAGCGGGAACGAAAATGGTAAAAAAATACCAAACTATGGAAGAATTCAAATATCATGTGGGCTCATTTTAGACCCGCTTATATACCAGCCCTGCTTTTGTCAAATGCTGGCACCATTCTTTTGCGACTTATAAATAAAACTTACTAAACTTTTTCATAAAAAAATATTTGTTTCCTCTTCAAAATATGGCTTCATAGAAAATTTTTGTCACGAAAGTCGAACAGCTTTCGTTTAATTAAAATGTTCTTTTGAAGCTCCTTAATCAATTACAGTTTACAGCAGAAGCTTTGCACCAATATTTCACTTTCAATTATTTTTCTTGTTTAATATTATAGCAAAAGAATAGTTTTTATCATGACGCATCTGTTGAAGTAGTCTCATCTGAAGCATGCTGTAAACTTTAAATTGATAGCACCCGAGACCAATGGTTAGTCGTACGGAGAATCAAAAAGCTTAGCAGGTCAAACCAACAATTGCGCGGAATAAGATTTTAAAAAAACATTGTATATTATAATAAATAACATTAAAAAGTTTTTTTGTATTTTTTTACATAATTAAAATAATCAGGTAGTATTAATTTATTTATAAAACGTACTGGAAATCTAGTAAACAAACAATATTAAATTTATTTATATAAAACAGTTATTGAAAAATATGTAGTTTACAAGAAAATAATAAAAAAAAATAACATTAATAAAATTATTGAGTATAAGTTATATATTTTTTTTTGAATCGTGATATAATTCTAATATTGGCAATGCTCTTAAAATATTTTAAAAAGTAGAACTGAACTACAGATATGAAAAAAATCTATATTACTATATTACATATTTATGAAACGTTTATTTTAATATGTATATTTCTTCAAATATCAATACTTTGAGTGTACGCCAACCTGAACTGATTGCAAAGGTTCTCAAACTGCTGCACCGATGCGGTAATTTAATAATTCAATTATTAGTTCTTATAAATATTACCGCCCTCAAAAACCGCATTGGTGTGTATGTTTAATGTTTCATTTTTTGAATTCTATAACGAGAAATATTTTTTCTCTTTTCATATAAGGCAAGAAAAGATAAATGAATAATTAAAGGAAAGGTTCAGTAACCTTAATATATTATATGTTCTGTTTAACCATTTGTCTGCCGCAAATAAAATTAAGAAAACTCCCAGTGTAGAGCATATGGACTAAAAATGGAATTTATCTCTACATGAGTGTTTCTATGAAAACTGCTTGATAGTCAGTTGCTCAACCTCTGTTGAATCTGTTACGGCATACTTTAGATACATTATAATATATTTTCAAGAACCAGAAATGCACCAATAACATTTTTTGAATAATTACAATTCATGTGCTCCGGTTATATTTTCAAATGAGCGCTGCAAAAGGACACCCAAATAACTTTGGTGTGCTTAAGAATTGTATAACGACCATACGCGAGTAAAGGGTTAATTTATTTGGTGAGAATATTTAAAATAAAAAAAAACGATTCAAATTATTATTATAATACAGTAATTAATAAACTATATGATATTTTTTAATTCACTGAGGATCATTTCATGGAGAAACAATGTCACAAACACCCATCTCCTAGAATTCAAATACTTAATTTAAAAAAAAAATCGATATTGACTTAACCCAGCGGTCAACAGCCTTTCAATAAGAAAGGTACAAAAGTTGATGTCTAAAAAGCCGTACGTAGCTCGCAAGTCGCGGTCTGCCGACCCCTGGCATAGCTAAACCCTTTCTACTATACTCCGAAACCCCAAAAAAAATACTTCTTGTCTTAGAAACCTTCAATTTAATACTATGGAAAAAATATTATTAAGTTAAGTATTAGGGTGTTTTCAATTTGTAGTCTTAAAAAGAAAAATATATGTTAGAAAACAACAGTGTGGCAACTAAAACTTACTTTACTCAGAAACTTTAAACAATTTTACGACATTCATGTAATAACAATTTATTCGAGATTCTGCGAGCTGGATCTGTTCGACCTGTGACCTTTACACTATACATAATATTGGCTGGGGGCCGCAAGTTCAAAACCTCTGGTTAACAGGTCAATTTAGTCTCTCTCAGTGGCGGTAGACATTGTCTCTGAAAGTCAAGCTAAATTTGGGTTCCATTAGTACAATGCCAGAGACAAGGTCAACTGACGTTATTGTAATTCTGTATGAATATTTAATCAAAAAGTTAGTATTAAAATTTTGGGACAACAGTGCCAAACAATGGCGGCCTAAAAGAATTGTTATCGAATATAGTCTTAATTATAATCAAACATCAATGCATAAATAATAATTATTTGAATATAATAATTATTTTTTACAGAGAAGAAGTGTCTACATCAAAAAAGCACTTTAACAATTTAGTTTTGATATTTTTTATTGCAGAATATTAATTTCAAATAATTATTTTAAATAACTATTTTTTTTTTTTTTTTAAACCATGTCCGCTCCCAATGTGGAGCATATGGACTCCTAATGGAGTTTATCTCAACAGAAGTGTTTCTACGAGAACTGCTTGTTACTCAGTTGCTCAACCTCTCTTTTTTCCAAGAGAGTAGGGATAGAAGAATAGGGCTAGGACAGGATTAGTGGTAAGCTAATCGCTCTCGGTACGCCCCGTTCATAGGATAGGATGGGTGAAAGGGGGGAATTCAAGACATCACATACATCCATGCCTTTGAACAGAAATTCATAAATCGATTGAAAAATCAATTTATAAAAACTGTCCGTACCGGGATTTGAACCAGGGCCCTCCGTAGCCGAAGCCAACAACGTTAACCACTCGACCACACAGGGGACAAATAACTAATAACATGTATTATTATAATCTTTATGCCACCTGTGTGGTCGAGTGGTCAACGACGTTGGCTTCAACTACGGAGGTCACAACCTCGAATCCCAGTATTATAAATTGATTTACGAATTTCTGTTCGAAGGCATGGATGTATGTTATGTCTTGAGTTTCCCCCTCCCACCCATTCTATCATATGACAGGGGGGTTTCGAAAGCGATTAGCCCACCACTAGTCCTGTCCTAGCCATATCCTTATATTCCTACTCTCTTTGGAAAAAGGTTGAGCAACTGAGTAACAAGTTGTTCTGGTAGAAAAACTTCTGTTGAGATAAACTCCATTAGGAGTCTATATGCTCCACATTGGGAGCGGACGCGATGAAAAAAAATATAAAATTTACGGCAGCGGCAATAGTTTATAATTATAAAACTGATCAAACAAAATATATCAGATTATATCTTTTAAATATTATATTTGAGATTCTGCGCGTGTTGTCTTTTCTACACGCATTTTACTATTTATTTTTAATCCATATCCGTTCTCAATGTAGAGCACATGAGCAACCTCTTTTTTTAAGATCGACATATATCGACTGTGGAAAGGGAAAAGGACGTAACCCACAGTTTTTTCAAAACAGGTTTTTTTCGATACTCACAATGTATCAAACTTTATACACAATCTATCAAAAAGACGCAAGCTGCAAATGCCAAATTAGTATCTAAATTTAGCTTTTAAGTTTGAAAAAGATGACCTCGTAAAAAATTAAAACCAAGAAAAAAGACTGAAATAAAGGTTTTTCCTAGACAACTTCTTTAAATTATATTACATTATGTCAATTAAACACCAGTTTAGAAGACTTTGTGCACTTCAAGGTTGTGTATGATTCATAATTTGCATATGTCACAAAATCATCAAAACACGTTTTTAGCGCCTCCTGTAAAATTTGATATGTGTGGGTTACGTCCTTTTTCCTTTCCACAGTCGATATAATAGAACAAGTGCTGACTAGGATTAGAAGAATTTTTAGATATTACAAACATCCATGACTTCGAACAGAAATCGGAATAGAAAAAATTGAAAAAAATTCTGATTACTTGAATCCGTGAGATCCGTTACAGAAGTCATCGATATAAAAAATTATAAGCAATGTGACGTACTATAAAATATTTTGCATGCTCGCTTATCGAGTGAGCATTTTAATTGTACGAGCTTAAAACTTAATAAGTCAAATCATTTGAAGAAAAATATCTCTTTAATATGTAAAAGTATGCCGATCTTCTGAATAATATTTTAAGTATACTTGTTTATACTTGTAAGGACTGAAAAAATACTAGTTGCGCCACTGGAGATAGCATTTTACCGTGTCTGCATCAATTATGTATTCCAAAGGTATCCCTATCGCTTTCTTTTGTTTGATACGTTTCTTTACAAAAAAATATCCCATGCCTCTAATACTTTGCAAAATTTTTAAATTGAATTACAGCTTAGTGGCCAAAACGAATTTCAAAGTTTAATCTTAGATCTCAGGACAGACATCTTATATCGAAAAAAAATATCAATTGTTTTTAGAAGAAGACAAACTTTTTTTTCCATATAACTAGCTGGTTCCTGGCAAGCGTTGCAATACCACTAAAAGAAATAAAGTGTTTGTGTTTTAATTATGTTTATTGAAGTGCATATTTTATTTTTTTGTCTGTTTGACGTTTGCTGCCGATTGTCTATGGCACGACACGCGCGCCACCTACTGTAAGATAATTGAATTATAACCATCGCGCAACTGCAAGCATACGTTGTCAAAATGAACTGTATGGCAGACATACAAACATTGATTTTTAATAAGACCTACTGTAAGTTAATCTTACTATGCCTATAACCTTCCCGGAAGTGCAAGCAAAACGTTTGTCAAAGTTTTTTAAATGCTTAAACACACCACTGGGTTCCTGTTTATGTTTCACAAATAAGCTTTATTACAATATGATAATAAAGAATGCTTAATCCAACTGGGATGATTTGAAAATCTTATTAATCTAGATTCTATCAATTAAACTATTTTTTGTATATAAGCAATTTGATAATTTGTTTTTTTTAAGATTTCGACTGAAGGTGCTTGGTGGAATTTCAATATTAAATTTGAATCGTTCAAACTATGTACATTCTCACAAATTTTGTCACTAACGACCCGGGTTTCGCCTTTCGGCATCTTCAGGCATTCAAGTGCACGGATGAACTTGAACTGACGCTTAGCAAATAAAAGTTTCGTGTCTATATAAGGTATAAATGCATCACTGAGTCCAAAGCCATTGCTGGCGAAAAGGATGAGCCCATGGGAATGCCAACAGATTTGTGTAGTGAGCAGTTTCAAGAATTATATAATTTGTTTGTCGGCAAAGGTTTTATGATTATATGATTTTATGGTTATATAGGGTATAGAAGAGGAGATGTGGGAAAGTTTGATATTTCGTTTAAAATCGGAAGACTTTGCAACTGTGCTTTGTTGATTTCTAAAATTTCGTGGAAAAAGAGCTTATGCCTTATGCTTAATGCCTGAAGATGCCGAAAGGCGAAACTCGGGTCGTTAGTGACAAAATTTGTGAGAATGTACATAGTTTGAACGATTCAAATTTGATAATTTGTCTTAATTATAGGTGTCTCTGTAGACCGTAACTCTTACCCTTTTTGTATTTGACAAAACTGCAAACGTTAGTCATTCATGTTTATAAGATGAGAATTATGTGTTATTACTGTACGAGTTTTCGTATTAACGTGTAAATGAACTTCTTTATTACACCAGTTGATTATAAATTGTAAAGGGTAAGTGCGGGTAAGACTGGCCACATCGCGTAAAATATCGTGTACCGCGATGGTGCACGCAACCAAAATTTCAAAGTGAAACAATGTTCTGACACATTGTTGATAAGGCACAATGGTTGTGGAGTTCTCAATTTAAACCTTACAATTAAATCCAGCCGTGTCGTCTCTACAATAGTTCTGTTTTGTACCGTTCGTGTCTGCAAACCTTCGTCAAATGGCTGTCAACCCTACAAAAGTGATATAACTCAGCTAGGAATTTTAGAGCAACCAAATACGTCGACGACGTGATCACTATGAGAGTTACTTTACTTAACCCGTAATTGAACAGAGAAAGTTTACAGATATGTTCTGTTTAAATATAATAAAATTATTTACAGAAATATTTGGATTGTCGATACCTGGAAATTTTGCAAATAAAATTCATTTAAAGTCATTAAAATCAGTTCATAATCTGTCATCAATCAGCGTTTCACAAATATGGTTTTATGGGGTAAAACTAATAGTTCGACAGTAGTATTTAAAAATCAAAAGGTGTTTTTTTTATTAAAAAAAATATTTAAGCTAATTAAGGCTTGTCGGTTTTCAAAAACCGGTTTTTTGGCTAAATTTGTGACATTCGAAAACCGGTTTTTCAACTTCGTAGCCGGCTGTGCCGAATTTTCCATAAACGAGTCTATAAACAAAAGGACAGAAAATTTGCATCATTTATTTGATGGCTTAAAGACCATATGCCCCACATCATTACCCCAGGGAAAGGGTATTTTCGATATCAGGAAATTTTGTTACAAAACGATCAGTGGACGCTTTGTGTTTTCTTAAATGATATTTTCAGAGGAGTAATACCAAATAATTTCTTGTTGTGTGTAATTTATATGAATAAACAACATTAAAAAAATTAACTTTTTCTCTCTATTTTAATTGAATTATCCATTTTTTGTAAAACTTTTAAAACCATATAAAACCGATTTTATATTTATTATATTGCCATTCGAAAACAGGTTTTTTCAAAAGTCGGTTTTTGCATAAGCCCTACAGCTAATGTAATATGCGCCAAATATTATTTAATTAAAAGATCATACAGGGTAAACTATTAATGTTGATAGACTTTTCGGCTTCACCACATAGTTAGAACTTTTCGGCTTGCCCCATTAACCCTTCCTTTACTATGCAAAAAAAGCACAAGCTCCTGAGCTGTGTATCCATTACACATCAGGCAAACGGGAGTGAATCATGACAACTAAACAATCTAAATGTTCCTGATTATTTTTTGAGAAATCGTGGACATGAATTGTTTGTTCTCCCAAGGTGTAGAACCAGCCTGCCAATGGGGATGCCACTGGGGAGAGCTTTAACGGTGTTCAATAATATTGCTTCGGATGTCGACATATTCCACGTAGACGTGGGTGAGTTCCGACGAATACTATTTTTTATGTTTTAAAGTAGAGTTCGTTGGAGCTTACTCAGTTGACTTCCTTGCCACTTTTTTTTACTGCTTTTAATATTAAATTATACTATTTTTTTTCTCCATTGTAAAAGTTTTAAATTTATTATTTGTCAACCTTGTACAATGTTAATTAAATAAATTAATAAATAAACTATATAACACTACTACAGCAGTACTACACATAATTGTCATGATTCACTCCCGTTTCCCTGATGTGTAACGACTACACAGCTCGGGAGCTTTTGCTTTTTTTGCATAGTAGGGGAAGGGTTAATAATCCTCTCAAAATGATAGGTGTGGACTTTTTTGTATTTCATCTAGATGCACCTTAATAACACTGATTGTTATCGAAAACGGACGGATAAAATCCGAAAAGCTGATTTAAGTTAATTTTTCTATTATTCCATTTCAAAAGAGTAGATGATTTAACGGAAATAAAAATGACATCGCAATAACACTTAATTTTGTATACAAATTTATACACCGCTTAAAGCAATATACACAACAATTTGAGTATTTGTCTCCACGTATGTAAATAAAGTACTTCTAAATATAAATAGAAAACGTGACAATAGATATTCGGTCATTTCGGGTTAACGGTTCTTTCGAAGCGAGAATACCTCGACGTATTATAACAATGTTTAAGCAATGATGAAAAAATAATAAAAATATTGACACCGGATTCGTTGGGTGTAAGCATTGCAGTAATTAATAGTAATATTAATAATGAGGTGTGACTAGCAATTACTAAAAGAAATAGGGAAGAATTCATAAATATTTATAAAAAAATTAATGACATTTCATCATCAATACATTTTCGGAAATTTTGAAATAAATTATACTAATTTCCAATAAAAAAATAAAGTAAGGAAAGCACCTATAATGAGCTGAAAAGTAATTCTTGAATAAGCATTTCCATAATTGAGGAGCAAACATTCAAAAAGTGTTTTGTCACACAAATACAAAGCTTGGAAAATGATGATTTAAGTGTTGCAAAAGTGACGATTTGTATGAATGTGTCAACTTTATGATTTCATTTTAATAATAAAAAAAACCTTTTTGAACACTTGATTTTTTGATTTCCATTCATAGGTTTTATTATGGGCTATTAGAATTGATATAAACGCCATTTTTCAAAATTTGTGACAAAACACTTTTTGAATGTTTGCTCCTCAATTATCAACACAAAAAACCCTTTACTGTATCCTTTGCATTAGCCTATGTTAACTGCTATATTATATTATATGTATATTTTTAAATTTTTATTTCTTTTTTAAGAATTGATATGGTTTTTAAAAATGTTTTTTTTCAGAATTTTCATAGCTGTCGATTTTGTTGAAGTACACAGACTTATTACTTGGAAGCGGTAAAAAGACAAAACTATCATTAAGCTATTTACTTTAGTAATATAGAATTTCACTTTGTTAAAAATTTCCCAAATTTGAATTGTGTTTTAAATTGCCACCATTCACCACTTATAATTTATTAGTCTTTGATGATTTTTAAATTGTATGTTATCCGTGTTAAGCATTTTAATTTTGTGTAATTGTAGAGTCACTTATACTGTAATTTGTAAATTCTTTTCATTGTTAATTGTTGCTTACACCTTTTATTTCAATTTAATTTTGTATAAATAGCACTGCTTGTATATTTTTTTTTATCTTAAAGTGGAATAAAGTACAAAGGAATATTGTGTTTTTATTAATATAATGCCTTTCCACCAAGTATTGACAGTTAACACCCTATAAGTGAAACATTTCATTCTTTATGATTTCTAGTAAGTTGGTATGGAAAAATATAATTTTATATGTTATAATTATATATATACATATATATATATATAAGAAACAAGTGCGTATTTATTTACATAAGTGAAATGTTCCTTGATGTATTAGTAGGCATTTTCATTTGCCAAAAAGGACAGTCACTAGAGGTCTCGAATTGACCACATTACGCCGGACAGGACTCACGATGATCCCATTCAAAGTTGACTCTAGAAGGGTTACCCTATTGCTGACGCAAAGCTTCTTAACCGATGGAGCCATATGATGATTATATTATTTTTTACAATCGGATTCACATAAGTTTTATTGAATAATGTAAAATTGATTCTTTTTTTGTATGAAGGAAACATTCCTAGGGAAGGAACATCAAACAAACATGTTTTGCTTGAAATTTTTGCAATGACCGTTTGCTGCAAATATTGGAATGTGTATATATCGCTCTTTGTAACTAAACGCTTCATTATTAAACAGTTTTTATGATTATTGCGTATAATTTTATAAGAGTGATAAAAAATCCACCCCTTCCCCGGAACACCGCGCAATAGCTTTAATATTAAGCGAACCGTTTGTCAACGTTTTCGCAGTCCACCGCTCTATAGATTTTATTCCATTTACCATTGACTTAATTCTCTTTTGGATTGTATGGCGCAGCGGTTAGCGTTGAGGGCGTTGAACAACATTCGATTTCTGTTCGAAGACATGAGTGTTTGTGATGTCTAAAAATACCATCCCACCCTTCCGATCCTTAATAATAACGGGGCATAGCGAGAGAGATTAGTAAACCGCTAGTCCTGTCCTGGCTTTATCCTTCTATCCCTACTACTCTCTTTGGAAGAGAAAAGAGAGGTTGAGCGACTTAATAACAAACAGTTACCTCCATTAGGAGGCCATATGTTCCATATTGGGAGCGGACATGGATAAAAAAATCTCCAACATCAAAAAATCAAAAAAATACACGTACATGGAAAAAATATAATATTTTTCATTTCGTATATTTTTCAGACTTCATAATTGATTTTAATTAATAAATCGAATATTGTCAACTGATCAATGGTTACAAGTTGTTAATCATTGAAGCATTACTAAAATAAAAATCATTTCATTACAACCAAGCATTTTACGATTACAAAATCCTCCCTCTTTTAAGCGCGTAGCGAATTCAAAGGATGGTTCCATTTAAAACACAATAAATATCAATAGAGATGAAATATTATATTATTACATATGCACCCACCCAACTTTAAAATAGTTTTGTATGGGCACGCGTTGAGGAATGCACGACTGCATTCACAATCGTTAAATGGCGCGTTCGTGAATTAAGCCCGGAGACTTTTCGTTAATTTCCCAAGTTGCAAATATATGCTAAAATATTCTCATTCTCTCCAAGAGCGCTATTATAGACCATATCAATCCTTTAATACCTATTCGTTTCTCTCTGTCTTCCTTGTACCATTCTGGTATAATCGTCGGTAAGCTGCCAGAAAACGTTAAGTCCAAAATTGAGTGTTTTGAGTTATGAATGCAGATCGATTATATCGTTTGAAAACACAAACACATTTATTATTTCGATATTGAAAGGAGACATACGAACAAAGTCAATTTCGTTAACAGTAATTGCTGGCAGAAACCATAAACTTTCTTTAGCTGTACAGATTAGGGTATCCAATCCCGAAGCCTTTTCCCAATCACGGGATTTCGGAATTCATTAATTTTCGATCCCGGGATTGGGATTTTCTCACCGAGGAATTTGAAATCCTCAATTTGGTATACTTTTTCCCAGATTATCACAATACCTCGTTTTTTTTTTTTAGCTCAAAGAGGAATATGAAATTCGGGATTTGCTCAAAATTTCTCAATCCCGGGATCGCAGACGTATCATTCCCGGAATTTTGGGATCAGAAAATTGAACGGGATTGGATACCCTAGTACAGATGTCTTTTTATTCAACTTCCAATAGATGATTAGACGACTAAAAGTTTTTTAAGCTGTAAAGATTTTGGTAAATTGTTGTTTATGTAGTTGTATTATTGTATCGACCACTCTACGCCAGCCTACCCAATTGACTTCCTTCCCAACTTCAAATGCCTATTTTTTTCTTCTTGATTTTTTAAAGTCTGTTATACATATATTGTTTTTTACATTGCAAACGTAATAAATTAATATTTTTTTATTGTTTCGTAATGCACGTGTAAATAAATAAATTTAGTGTATTTTAAATAATTTAATTACTTAACAGTGTCTGGAACCACATTATGAGAACTTCTGGTGGTTGACATATGTATACTGCATTAAATAAGGATTTATGAGAAAGTGAAGAGTGATCTGGCAGTCTCCATTGGTTTGTGCGTACTTTGAAAGGGTTTTAAGTAATTAATACCCTGGACTTAATCCACTTTCCATTGTTTCCAGAATAAAAGGAAAAAACGATTCATAGTTCGCTTTGAACCCCATATCTGTATGTTTTATCCAAGCCGTATGCCTTTTTAGAATTAACGTAGAAAAAAAAATCTTTGTCGGGTGAAAAAATAAATAAAATTATAACACAATATTTTTTTTCTAGTGTACTCAACATTGTACACACTACTGACCGCTACGGTTTTACACTTTTTTACAGGGTATACTTGTTGTTTGAATTGACATATACTTGACATAACTCCAATGTAATTTGGTGAAAAAATATCAAATTATTTGAGTTCTACAAATAATAAATTATTCATGCTTGATAGTTATTTCGGCTTACGCCCTTATCAGAACTACGTTTAAATTTACATTAATTTAGAAGAGTTAAAAAGTACATACTCTTATATATTCTAACACTCTAACTTATATTGTAAATCTAAAAATATTGTATTAAATGTAATAAGTGTTTACAGGAACGATAACAAATATGGAATTAGTCAAAGTTTAAATGAAATTGAATATGTTAAATTAATTATATTAGAGTTTTTTGTGTTTAAATTTTGCCGGGAATATGTGAGAAGATTTCTTTCAAGTCGTCTGAAAGCACTGTATTTAGTACTTGCATATTTTTTTCAAAGTGTATAAAAGAGCTTTATGATTTCGGTCCGTAGGACGTTGTGAGCTTTTTGAATGCTTTGTAATTTGCCCTAGGTGCAACTATGTTGCCGACCGTCGGCGCCGACAGATCACAGCCTTTTAGAAAACGTAAAATAGGGGTTTCACCATGTATATATGCAAATTGAAATTGTAATGTTTGAGAACGTAATCAAACTTAGTTTCTTTTACTTTTTTAACAAAATTACAAATTATAATGCTTTAAATGCCAACCGTATTAACGTGCGAAATATTATAAATACATGTTTTGGCTCAAAACTTTCTCTGTTCAAAAACGATGGTTGAACCACCGAGTAACAAACAGTTTTCGTAGAAATATCTTTCGAAAGATAAACTTCATTAGTAGTCCATCCACACCAGCTTCACCAACATTCAGCGAAACAGATAAATTAAGACAAATATTTATTGTAATTAAAAATATGTTACTTTAGAACGTATATCGCTTTGGGGTGCAAAACTATTTTGACTTGTTTTAACAATCCTTACTTCGCAAAGTTCTTTAGGAGAACTAGGCGTACGTCATTCGTCTAGTCTTTTTTTACAGACAGCTTAGTTTCATTTACGAAGTGAATTGTTTTCATCTACTCGCTTTCTCTATTATGCAATTTGATGAGTGAAAATGGATGAAAACTCTCCAAACTATTAGAAACTGATTCGATTGAAAGAATATTTTTTGATTGAGTTTGTATGGAGAATTGAAACGTTACCCACGCAATCAAATAAGACCACAGCCTACTACCCAGCAACGAAAAGCAAAATTTACATGATCAAAAAAAAAAATCAATTAAGGAATGAAGATTTATTTGTATGTCATACATCAAGTTCTCAAAAATGCTTGCTTCCTCAAATATTCTTTTGCAATATTATATCGACTGTGGAAAGGAAAAAGGACGTAACCCACAGTTTTTTCAAAACAGCTTTTTTTCGATAATCACAATGTATCAAACGTGATACACGTTCTATCAAATGGATGTAAGCTGCAAGTGTCGAGTTAGTATCTAAATTTAGATTTTGAGTTTTAAAAAAGATGAGATTGTGAAAATTAAAACCAAGAAAAAAGACTGAAGCAAAAGTTTTTCCTAGACAATTTCTTTAATTAGTATTGTTTATTGTTTAAAAAATCAAAATTACAGTACATGACATTACAGCTGACGCCAATTCGCCATGTACTTGACAAATATAATGAGACAATAAATAAAACTACATAATACAACAAAATCAACATACAAAATCAAGAAATAAAAACTTCACGAACACTATCACAAAAAATGTCCAGTTCTCTAGGCTAGACAATGAGTTGATCAGTTGGAACTGGCAACTCATACGTCCTAAGCGAGGAACAAATTTTTAGAAATAAAAGCCTTTGGTCATAGTTTTGCCCACGTAAGAATAAATTTGGAGCATGTAAGTTAATAGTCGTGAGAAATTCAGGATTATTAACTCGGCCCCGAAGAAGAAGAGAAAAATGCTTTAAGCTTGAAAAAGATCTTCGAGCTTCAAGAGAGTGAAACGATAACATTCTTAAAAGAAATTTGGTAGTAGTATTAGAAGTTTTCGTGCACTTCAAGGCTGTGTATATTTCATATGGTCCAAAATCATCAATACACGTTTTTTGTACCTCCTGTAAAATTTTCTGTGTGGGCTACGTCCTTTTTCCTTTCCACAGTCGATATAGACATAAAAAGTAGAAAAATATTATGCCATCATTTTTTTCCTAGAACACTCTCAAATTATCAAAGCATGTTTTCGGATGACGTACATTTTTGAGCTCGTCAAATTTTACATTGATATTTCAACAATTTATAGAAGCTGCGAAAAAAATTGTCAGTTTCAATATCAAACGCGAAATATGTCCGACAAAAATGCACACAAAAAGTATGCAACAGTTGAAACGGCAGCGCGACTAATTAAATTCTGCAACATTTCGTATGTGGAAATTTGCCAAGAGTCATAAAAGTTAAAATAATTAATAAATGAAATTTCAAAATGAAAACATACCCCGGCGGCGAAGGGGTAGATGGCTGTTTTTATTCGGTAAAAGCAGTTGTTTGCTTTGCCAAAAACCAATTTGATACTACCGTGTAATGAGTATACTTTCGTAATAGTATCAGCTTTGTATTGTTTTTCAGCTAGAGATAATTTACTACCCTCCATGGAAATATTCAATGGTTTTCATACTTGGCATAGCCACAAAAATATGTTCAAATTATTACTAAAAAAAATCAAATACCATTATCTCCGCATTTCATTTGTTATCTTAAGAAAAATTTTTAGAGCGAATCCGTGAAAGTAGATAAACTTTAATTTAAAAAAAAACCGTTATTCAACGTGATATTTCCAGGACTGTTGAGTCGGAGTCGCGGTATTTTTGCCGGAGCCGGAGTGGTGAAAAATAAGCGGCTCGATTTTTTTTTGAAAAATATATTTAATTATGTATATTCAAACAAAATAGTCCAAAGTGTCATATACACTGCATGCTTGGCTGACTAAAGATGATCTGATGGTATGCATATCGACTGTGGAAAGGAAAAAGGACGTAGCCCACACATATCAAATTTTACAAGAGGCGCTAAAAACGTGTTTTGATGATTTTGTGACATATGCAAATTATGAATTATATACATCCTTGAAGTGCACGGATATTTCTAAACTGGTGTTAAATTGACATAATCTAATATTAATTAAGAAAATTGTCTCGGAAAAACCTTTATTTCAGTGTTTTTTCTTGGTTTTAATTTTTTACAAGGTCATCTTTTTCAAACTTAAAAGCTAAATTTAGATACTAATTAGGCATTTTCAGCTTCCATCCTTTTGATAGAATGTGTGTCAAGTATTATACATTGTGATTATCGAGAAAAAGGTGTTTTGGAAAATTGAGGGTTAAATCCTTTTTCCTTTCCACAGTCGATATGTGTGTGTTAAAATGAAATTACTGAAAAAAATCTTCGGAGTCGGAGTCGTCTTTTCACAACGGAAAATTCTGGAACTTTTTACCGACACAACTTTTTGGCCCATTATAGGTGAAATGAGTCAAGTGATATTTTAGAAAATGCATTGTATTATTTAACACGTCTTAAAGTATCGTTAAAGTGAAGTAACCTCAGTTAATACACATTGAAATAGTATCCACCAAAACACCAAGTAAAGACGTGATTGTACTGAAAGGTCCAAGAAAAAAGTTTAACCATTTTACTACACTTGCTCACTTCACCTCTCGAGGGCTCTTTTCTAAGTTGCTGTCTTACTTATGTTGCATCCTTGATTCTGAGAATGGATTTTGACCTCCTCAAGCAAACTTATCTAGACTTCAATCAAGGATAGCAATTCTTCAAGAACTCGAGCTTATTAACTTCAGAACCCTTTCTCTTCTATATCGAAGTCACCCAATTGAAAATAAACTGTTTGATATTACGCCAAGAAATATTATGACAGAATAGTTAATTTTAAAGATTGAAGCAGTTAGTGTTATTGACTTCCGTGCCAGATCTCACGGATTCGATTCCCAGTATGGAAAGCACTTTTTCGGTCGATTTATCGATTTCTGTTCGAAAACATGGGTGTTTGTGATGTTTAAAATGTCCTCCCTTCCCACCCTTCCGATCCTTTAATAACTGGGCGTAGCGAGAGCGATTAGTTAACTATATTAATATCCTAGCCTTATCCTTCTTTCCCAACGACTCTTTTTGAAAAAAGAGATGTTGAACGACTGAGTAACAAACAATTCTCGTAAAAAACTTATTTTGAGACACCTCCATTAGGAGGCCATATGCTCCACATTGGGAGCGTACATGGAAAAAAAATATAGCTACAAAGAGAGTTCAAAAGTGATTTATGTCCTATTTTCATCAGAATTTGATTGATAAATAACTAGATTACATTCCACCACGTTAAACGCAAATCGAATTTCATACACGAGATCTGAACGAAAAGAAATGTTTGTGAAAATTTAAAAAAATCAGTGTGTTTTTTCAATTGATTTTATTATACTACTTTTAACTATGAGTACACGTATTTCTGAAAATCAAAACAAACAAAATAAAGTGCACCATTTAAAATTCGTGAGTGGTAAGATTGCTTTAAATCAAATAAATCGAAGTGATTGTAAGTAAGAAATTACTGTATGACAAATAATATTGTTTTCGAAAGTATAAAGCACTTTATGTAAAACAATAAAACTAATAAAAATTGTTGCATTGGAATAATACAGTGGCGGCGATGTGCAATCTGCGACGACATCATACGAGTGAAGAGATACCGAGGTTGTGAAATTAAAGTTATGTTTTATTATTGACAGAGCGCTTCAGACCATCAAACCGTTTTACGGCGCCACTGCGCTGCCATTATTATGGACGGAAATGGACTAAAGTTTTCCGTAGCTGTAATGTTATGAAAATTGCTATAGTTTATTAGGATTTTGAGAAACTTGAAGTTTTGCTCATCACCATCAAAACCCAAAGTCTATAAAGTCATATTTTACCATCATATAAAACATTTTTTATTGTTCTTAAATTGATTCTGCACTATAGTAAAAAATCTTTTCAATTATTGAAGATAATTGCAACACTACGACGATGCACGAGAAATTTTGGTAATTTTACAGGAGCTGTTTGTTATCTTTGTTGTGTTCTGTGAAGCTTTGCCAAGGGTGGGATGGAGGGGACTCGCGCGAGCCTGTTGCTAGATTTAACTAAGGCCGGCGAGCCTCTTGTTAAATTAAGTAAAATAATATTCTCAAGTCTTTGTTATATGTTGTATAAAATTGCATCTAATTCCATGCAAAATTCCATGGAATTAGAGCAAAAAGAATATTATTTTAAGATTTCGACTGACGGTGCTTGGTGGAATTTCAATATTAAATTTGAATCGTTAAAATTATGTACATTCACACAAGTTTTGTCATTAACGACCCAGGTTTCGATTCAAATCGAAAAGAATAGGGTTTCAGTGTCAATTTTGCAATCTAGTGTAGGTAAATGTATTTATCACCTATTGATAGGAATTAAATAACAGTACATTGCTTATTGTTATATAATATTAGTTAATGTTGTAACACTCGATATCCTCAATAATTATAGCGTATAATTGTATAAGAGCGATCAATAAATTAACCGCACACAGCTTTGAGATTAAACGAGCTCTTTGTTAACGCATTGGCATGACGTATTTTGACATGCCAAGGCTCTACCAGGGTATTGAATTTCGCTATTCTTACTGCACTAAAATGTACTTAGCAAACAAACAAAATAAATACAATTCTTGAAATAACTCACCATTTAAATACGTAGGCATTCCCATGGGCTGATTATTCTCGTATAGCAGTGGCTTTAAGCTTAGTGATACATTTTTTTTTTTATATAAACACGATACATTTATTTACTAAGCGTCAATTCAAGTTCATCCGTGCACTTGAACGCTTGACGATGCCGAAGGGCGAAACCAGGGTCGTTAGTGACAAAACTTGTGTGAATGTACGTAATTTTAACGATTCAAATTTAATACTGAAATTCCACCAAGCACCTTCAGTCGAAATCTTAAAGTAAAAGTACTGAAGAAACTTTAAGACGTAATCACATATCAACCCTAATAATTTGAATTTCTTTTTCAAAGTATCAGAGAGTGCCTAAGGTGAAATTTTATATTTTAACAAGCTTTTAACCTAAATATGCAAGAGGGAAATTCGCAATCTGCTTGCAAAAATTCTGTGCAGAATGCACTATCAAAGCGATACATCAAATGCAATGAAAAAATATTATGACGTACACGAGCGAGCGCCCCACCGCAATTCACGTGTAACGTCACAAGGCAGTATCTTGAAAGCTCGCTACGTTATTACAAAAAGCGCCAAGGGATTGCTTGTATTTTTAACTGAACTTGGATTAAGTCGATAATTTTTTTTTTAAACTAGAAAAATTAACGTTAAAACAGTATCACTTCAGTATCCCGATAAATTTGACAGATATTCAAAACCTGAATGTCAAATATTATCCCTTTACCACTTTTCGTTATAAGAAGCAAGAGAAATTTATTTTTAGACAGACGCAACACATTTCAATATAAATCGGAATCTGAAAATTCATACGCCCTAAGTAAAGGTTGGTAGTGAGTCATATAGCCGAGTGGTCAACGTCTTTGTTTTATTCGTTCACATTTTATTTATTGCATAACGTTAACTTCTGTTTTCTAGCGATAAAAGTTTTCATCTATCAATCAAATGTAAGTTGATACTTTTAAAGTTCAATTATTTTAAATTAATCACAAATAAATATTTTATAAAATAGTAGCAAATTGATTTATTAATAAATTTGTGTCTAATGACATTAAAATCTCCTCACAAAAATACGATATCTAAAACGAGGTGCAGCGAAAACGATAAGCTAACCATTGGCTATTTTTTAGCCCCTCTCCAAAACTATCCGAAAAAGAAAACTTGAGTTACTTATTAACAACTAGTTATCAATTAACCCACAAGCAGCTCTTTATTCCACACTGGGAGCAGACAGTACGCTTTGATGCACGAGTCTTATATGTACGTAGTGAAGTTTTAAGATTGGCGAAAAACAAAAAGACCGAGGAAAATAGAGGAACAGATCTACTGAGACAGCTTCTAATAGTGTATTTCTTTATAAGTCTTCATTTCTACTCTTAACTCAACGTTAGGAGTAGAAATGGTTGAAAAAAAAACACTAGAAAGACTCAGTGGCGGATTAAGCACTTTGGAGGCCCCAGGCGCAATCAATTTTGGAGGCCCTGCTTTTCGAATAACATAAAAGTGCTGCAAATCTCTTCGTAGAATAACAATGAATATTGAAAACTGAAATTAAAATGTAAGGGTTTTTGTTTGTACAGTGGAACCCCGATCTACCGTTCTCGCATTGTTCGTTTTCCCGCATGGATCGTTTATTTTTTATAGTCCCAGCCAAACACCCATAAGAACAATGTAAAAGAATCCCGCATAAATCGTTCCCCGATTTACCGTTTTCCTCGATCTATCGTTTAAATATTTTGGTCCCGTCACGAATATTATCCCGATTGACCGTTTTCGTTGAATATTTTTCACAAATAGTTTTGCCTCGCATTTCGTTTCGCGTTTTTTTTCAGTGGAACCCTGATTTACTGTTCTCACTATTTTCGTTTTTTTCATGGATCGTTTATTTTTTACTCGACCAAGACCCCATCATAACAATATTTAATAATTCCACGTTTATCATTCCCTGATTTACTGAGTTTCTCGATTTATCATCCAAATATTATCGTCGCGTCCCAATTATGACCGTTTTTGTAGAATATTTTTTTGCTCAAAAAGTTTTACAACTCATATTTATTACATAAATAATGAAGTTTTTTGAAAATTAAACATTTTTTGTTACACAAATATAATTTGAAGATTTCCCGCATTTTTCGTTCATTTATTACGGTCCCTTGAAAAACGTAGAATCGAGGTTCCACTGTATAATATATCCTTTCTTTGAGGCCCCCTAAATTTTAAGGCCCCAAGCGCGCGCCTCTTGCGCTTATAGGGTAATCCGCCACTGAAGGGACTATATAATATTCCATTGTACTCTTATAAATGCATTTTTTTGCAGATTTGTTATTTAAGTTTATTTCTATCTGCTTGGACGATCCTTTGGGTAAGTCAAGTTTACAGGGACGTAGCAGGGGGGTCCCAATTAGCCGCTAATTCGATACGGGCCGGACTGTGTAATTACCGCCACTGACTGGGTGAACCGAATTTAGCTAACGCGCTCACCTAGACCGTGGAGATGGTAGAGGTTATTTGAAGGACGAAAGTCCAAGGTTAAATAATCCTCGATAAAGAAAAATACTCGTCGACAAATGTGTTGTCTTATATCAAAATTGCTCAAATCAATTGATGGGTTTTTTAAACGAAGTATATCGTAGAAATCTTTTTTAATTTAATGCTTTTCCACCGAGAATTTACAGGGACCCTTTATGTTTTTTACAATTTATCTAATTTTCTGTCAAAAGATATTTGACCATTTTCTATACTAGACAACACAACAACTATAGTTCGTATTAACCTTTACAGAAAAGAATGAATATTTTTACATTGATTGAATTATTACTAATTTTTTTTTAAACCATGTCCGCTCCCAATGTGAAGCATATCGACTCCTAATGGAGTTTATCTCAACAGAAGTGTTTCTACGAGAACTGCTTGTTACTCAGTTGCTCAACCTCACTTTTTCCAAAGAGAGTATGGATAGAAAGATAGGACTAAGACAAGATTAGTGGTAAGCTAATCGCTCTTGATATGTCCCGTTCATAGAATAGGATGGGTGAGAGGGGGGAATTCAAGACATCACATACATCCATGCCTTTGAACAGAAATTCATTAATCGATTGAAAAATCAAATTATAAAACTGTCCGTACCGGGATTTGAGCCCGGGCCTTCTGTAGCCGAAGCCAACAACGTTGACTACTCGACCACACAGGCGGTTAAAAAATATATTTATATTTTATTATTTATATGTCTTTTTTATTCAGTGGCCACTAATTACGTTTGCTTTGAATTAAAAATAATATTGTGTTTAATTGTTTTATTGGTATAGAACAGTGTTTCCCAAACTTTTGACATCTGTATACCCTTTTTATAATTTTCGTAAAATCGAGTACCCCTTGTCAGAAAATATGCATCTACTTATTTTAATAACAATCAATCTACATTTAATTTTCCTTTTTTCCGCTGCAGCACGTATCCTCACCAAACTCTTCCCGTACTCCAAGGGGTACGCGTACCACAACTTGGTGAACACTGGTCTAGAATATTATGAGCTTATTCTTTGTGATGATTCCACATGAAAACACATGCGCAATCGGCATTAAAGACATCTTTTTAAAGAATATTTTACGCTAACTTCACAGACATTCATGTATATGAAAAATAATATAAATTCGATGAAAAATCAATACATCTTCACCGCACTGGCAGAAGTTGGTAAGCGACAAGTTGATAGCAGTCAGGGATACCCAACTTAAATCAGTCGGTGGGCCAAATAAAATAATGCATGTACCTGAGTGGCCACACATAAATATTTTAAATTTCAATAATAATATAATATTTTTTAAATTAATAATAATAAACAAAGACCTTACCTTTTTCTATGAGAACTGTTCGTTACTTAATCGCTCAACCTCTCTTTTGCAAAGTGAGTAGTAGGGATAAAAGGAAAAAGCTACGTCAAGACTAGTGGTTAACTAATCGCTTTCGATACGCCCAGTTATTGAAGGATGGGAGGAAATTTTTAGATATCACAAACACCCATGTCTTCGAACAGAAATCGAAAAAAAAAGGTTTGTACTGGGACTTGAACCGGAATACTTATTTAATAATCAACGAAATATCTAGGTCTGTAAATTTATGGTTCTACATTTTTGTCATTACTGCAAATGATTGTCTGGCGACGTAATGCGACACCCAGGTAAAAACTCACACATTAAGTAATACATTTGTTTAAAAAGGATTTAACCAATAACAATATGCAAAATGTATACAATGTTGAAAACTTCGAAAGGACCACACGAAACCTTCAATAAGGCCAAGGTTTGGGTATGCCTGCACTAGAACAATATTTAAAAAAAGCTTACCGCTCAAATTGCAATTTCCGGCTGAATGAAAAACATCAACATCATATTTTGTTAATCAATGTTTGCGTTCGAGTCGAACATTTGCGCATATGAAGTTATTCTACCCTATCCACTAACTCATCCACCACTTTTTATACCCTGATCCATGTTAATCAAATTGTCGCTGTGGCGTATAGGTATAAATCCGAGGAAGAGTTGATTCGGGAATCAAATTAATGTTTTTTTGATAAATTTATGAAAATTAAAGGTAAACGTTTTTGCCTTTTCGCTACGATAAATATTTCATCATTTTTTTATTAACTACATGAGAAGAGCGCATAGCAAAAAAAATTACGAGTACAATTTAATTAAAAATAATAATGCAGAAATCCTCTCTAAAAAATTAACAGGTGGGAATTCTTATAATTCTGGAAATCTATTGTAAAATTTATATAAATCAAGTAAGAATGAATAATACTTTAAATATGATATATAGCTTTCATTTGTAGATCTATTTCTTATAGGATACACTCCTTCAAATACAAGTAATTAATATTGTGTCAGGTCCTACGGCGCAGCGGTTAGTGTTGTTGTCTTCCGTGCTGGACCTCACGGGTTCGAGTCCCAGTACGAGCAGCATTTTTTCGGCTGGTTTATCGATTTCTATTCGTAAACATGGGTGTTTGTGATGTCTAAAAATTCTTTCCCATCCTTCCGATTCTTCAACAACTGTGTTCTACATTTAGAGCACAGATTAAATAAATATACTGTTATTTTTAGCAGATGAACCCCTTCCCTGCATCTGATAGAAAGGAAAAATCCAATTTATATGCCAAGAATTAAAATTGGTATTAATTTTATAAATAAATAAACCAACGATAGAATGAGTCTGAAGATGTTTATCGAAGAGGCAAAGTACGTGTTACAATCACTTACACAACCAGTGAAATAACAAATTTATTATTTAAATGAGTTAGATAGTGATTTACCCTTTCAATAATTTTGGCATTTTACCTTCTATTTTTTCAAAAATATATAAATTAAGGTGATGAAAAACAACCATGTGTTTTAAAATAACATATATTGAGTTAATTAGTAATCTTTATGTTCCAAATTTGGAGCGGTTTGAAAAATTAAAGGTCTAAAAAGCAACGCCTTTGATTATATTTTATAAATAAAAAAATACAGCGCAAACAGTCGTAAAAGGATATGAAATAAAAGCCGCAACAAAAATGTTTTTATCCAAACGTTTCATTTGAATATATAGGCAGTTATTAAAATTGCAAATTACTTTATCTTCTCATAAAACAAAACACACCAGGTACGAAATTTTAATTTCCACAATACGGAGGTTTTATTGGGTCGTAAACTACAAAATTTCGTTGAACACTTCAGAGGAATAATGAGGACAACCCCTTATACGTGGCATCTGCGTTCTATTCAAAAGCTCCGTCGCTCCTTTGAGCCGTATCATCATCAGCAATATTCACTAAAGATTATATCTTGGCATATTGCTGTGGTCTTTTTTGTAAGCACATCAACGCAATGGAGTATTTCAGCCAAAGATCTTTTGTATAAGAACAGCGTTTTGCTCAGTCGCTAAAACTACCGGAGAAGTTTTACAGACAGAATAATTGGACAATAAATATATTTAAGTTTACTTCACTTCTGTAATTAGAGATGAGAAGGTTTCAGTAGCCGATTAAGCATATAAGAAATCCCAGTCGCAATAAAATTTGGAGACTCTGTTTTTTAAGTAACGTAAAAATGACAGAAAATTTAATGTAAATAATATAAGCTATTTTTGAGGCCTCTAAGATTTGGAGGCCCCAAACGCGCGCTTCAATCGCTTATAGCATAATCCCCTGCTGGTAGGATTGATGGAATTTAACCATCATATACACCCAAGACTTTGAAAATATGAATCGAAAAATAAGATCGTCCATCTTAGCTAGTTGACAAATAGGCAAAATTCACAATGACAACATAGTGCAAAATATTGAAAGTTCTTAAAAGGTTTAATACAGGATGACATGAGTACTCAAGTTGGTCTACAGTTTACAGTACCATTATGTGAACGACAGACCACACCTATCAGCTATTAATTTTTATACAATATATTTCATTTAAATAATTGATAACCTTATAAAGCAATTGATGAAAATTGAACTCAAAAGAGCTGTTTCATGTGTTGTGATATTTTCTATTGCTAAAGTACATCACATTTTGGTGTACGTGTTGGAAGAATGATGTATTATTCGTTTTAAATAAAAATTTGATATCTTTGGTGTGATAACTGTTAAGCAAAATTGGTTTTTATAAAAAAACAAATTATCAGTGCAGTTTTGTGCATTTATTTAATTACGACTAATATCAATTAAAATATGAAAACAAAAAAACATACTTATAACATTTTTTCCTATTCAAAAAACACGGTAGAGTTTTTAGCTTTTGCGAAAGCTGATGTACAAAAAAGAAGTATGGTTAAATGTAAGATTATCAACAAACATTTTTATAATATCAAAGGAATATTTGGTGATAACGAATAAAGATATTCTTTGAATAAAAACACGGTATAAGCAGTCAAACAGAACACTTTTATAAAAGCTCACAGAGAAGCGCAAACTTTATTCTATAAAAAGAATATTAAATTCAACATGTTAGTTTATTAAAAGCACACGAGATAGCGTGCATTTGAATTGAAACACCTCTTGAGGATAGCACATGCTCCTGCATGTTAGCGAAATCTTCCTCCAAGGACGATTTGCTCACGAGGCAGTTACAGCGAATAAAACATTATCTTATCTTATCTCGCCCTTGCATTGCATATCTGCAAATTTAACGTCGCATAGCCAGGGATGAATTTAGAATAAGCGACATTTTCACGTTAGTAAAATTAAATATAAAGATAATTTAATGGTATTAAGTTAAATAATTTTATTTTCAAATTATGTTTAAAATTAACCAGATAGATTCACATTATTTTAGCTTATAATACACGTAAAAAAACTATAGTATTTGTACTATTTTTGTTATTTATATGATGCCAATTTTCAATAGTAGGTAGAAAAGTCTTATACTAAAAAATTAAGCGCTCCTTTGTACTAATTTAATTTTTTATTATATATGATCAGGACCGGTTTTGCTCATGACGAGCATTATCACCCGATAAGAAATACAGTGCTTAACAAACAATTGGTAATAGGAATATGATAGGAATTTAATGATAATGGAACAACTTATGAATAAGTGTCACTAAATTTACTATAGTAAAGATGTTTATTACCTCTAACAAATGAATGAATATTATTATTGTTAGGACCGACCCTGATCATATTAAATAAAAGTGGTAATAGCACAGAAGTTTTTTTATTATTTTTTGAACTATTTTCGTAGTAGGTACAACGACCGTGCTTGTTTTCAATATATGGCACTCAATGGAGCATCTCAACAGCGTTTATTTAAAATGAATTGTCTGTTTATCTTTCGTTCAGTCTATACATTTTACAAGGATCAGTGATATAGCGGTGAAGTTAAGAAAAGACAAGTACTTGGTTTATCACCCTTCCTGTGTTCCGTTTTTAGGATCAGATGGGGGGGGGGGGGGATGTATGTATCACAAAAAAATATACAGTCGAACACAGTCCTTAGTGAATTAAGAAATCAATAATCGAAAACTTTCGTTCGGGAATTTGACCTTATGGACCCCACAACGTAAAGATTATTTTAGTAAATTTTAATTATAAGTTTAGCTTTACTTCACTTCCATCATAAAACAAAAATCAAAGGACAGACATTAGATACTTAACTGTGACTAAAACAATAAATTTTATATTTTCAAAATATTGTAAAACTTTAAATAGTTAGAAAGTATTATTATTAGACTTTTAGGTTTTTTATAAGGGATTCTGTGTCGAGACTACACGAAAATAAGTTTCCTGGGAAATCGATACTTTTTTCCAGCCTCGGTTTCTGAGGCATTTAAATAAAACAATCCGTAACAATCTTTATTAAGTAGATTTTATTCCTTCAATATAAATACAGTTTGAGAATCTTTTTACAATTTGAGATGCAAAAAAAAAGTCTTTCATTTATACAACAAAATAAAATATACCACATGCTAGTTTTCAATATTAATCATAAAATTCTGTTTCATCAATTTCAAATCACAATTTATTATTTTTCGAATGAAATGATTTCATCGGAAAAATTATACGAATCTCAAGAATGATTGATTAGTAATAAAAAGCACTTTAAATATTTATAAAACTAATATTTTGCAATATTTTACTTTAAAGGTGAGTTTTCATGAGTTTCGAGTAATTGACAATGTTCGTATGTAGAAATATTTGTTCATAAAAATTACTACAGTGCGACGGACTCGGACTCGAGAATTTTCCGGTACATGATAATTTCGTGTCTCGTGTTCCGGGTCATGAAAAAGCCAAGACTTCAGAATCCTTGGTTGTAATCTTTTAATTGCTTACATATAAAAAACTACTTAATCGAAAAAAAAAAACCAGAATTTAAAAGTATTTTAATAGACATCATTTTCATAAATTTCAAAGACTAGCATTGTTCTTATTTTAGATACGTAAAATGTAAGATAAATATACAGTTCCTATGTTTCTTTGTAATATGTTTGCTTTAACATAATCTATGCTTTCTTTAAAATGTACTATAAAAATTGTTTGAATCTTGAAAGCTAAGTAAAACTTAGTTTTGCACTAAATAAAATAGTTTTTAAATTTCATTTATATAATCTTGTCTTTCTTGTAATAAAATTAATGCTAAACATGCAAGATTCATTTAACGTTGAATAATATTAAATATAAATAGGAATTCGTTTATGACCTGCTTTTCAGTGTAAAATTATGTTTCTTATTATTACAGTTGTACGTTGGTCTTTCCATTTGCAAAGAAAGTCACCTTGGGCCATGTTAATTTCAAAGAAGCTTTATTCAATGTCAAAGCTTGCATAGTGTTAAATGTAAAACATAAAGTTTCACAAGTAGTCCGTGAAAACTATTGGAGTCGTTTCTAACGCAGAAAACAGGAATATATTATAATATATTAGCCGGTCCCCGACAAGCGTTGCAATGCCACTCTAAAAAGACGTGTGTGTTTTAATTGTTTTTATTGAAATACATGCCTTATTTTTCTGTCTGTTTGACGTTTGCTGCCGATTGTCTCTGTAAGTTGATTTTAATATGCCTATAAACATTGCGCAAGTGCAATCAAAAAGTTTTTCAAAGTTTTATTGCAATCGGATGAGCGGTGTGGCAGCCCATAGAGTACGAGCAAACAAACATTCATTTTTATATATTGGATTTGTTATAATTTAAGATTTCGACTGAAGGTGCTTGGTGGAATTTCAATATTAAATTTGAATCGTTCAAACTATGTACATTCTCACAAATTTTGTCATTAACGACCCGGGTTTCGCCTTTCGGCATTTTCAGGCATTCAAGTGCACGGATGAACTTGAACTGACGCTTAGTAAATGAAAGTTTTGTGTTTATATAAGATATAAATGCATCACTGAGTCCAAAGCCACTGCTGGCAAAAAAGATAAGCCCAAGAAATGTTAGAAATCAACAAAGCACAGCTGCAAAATCTTCCGATTTTAAACGAAATATCAAATTTTCCCACATCTCCTCTTCTATACCCTATATAACCATAAAATCATATAATCATAAAACCTTTGCCGACAAACAAATTATATAATTCTTGAAACTGCTCACTAGTCAAATCTGTTGGCATTCCCATGGGCTTATCTTTTTTGCCAGCAGTGGCTTTGGACTCAGTGATGCATTTATATCTTATATAAACACAAAACTTTCATTTACTAAGCGTCAGTTCAAGTTCATCCGTGCACTTGAATGCCTGAAGATGCCGAAAGGCGAAACCCGGGTCGTTAATGACAAAATTTGTGAGAATGTACATAGTTTGAACGATTCAAATTTAATTGGATTTGTTGCTATGTGACGGAACATATTCAACACTTAGATTGTTCCAACTGTTTTTTTTTCCTAGCAAGAAGAAATTATTTTATATTTAATGAAATTAATTAATTACTTAACATTATCTCACGACTGATTTATACGATCAATGGCAGTTTTTTTTCGAGAGAGAACGCGTTTTCTACTGATTATCAATACGAATACAATTAAGCGACGACATTCAATAAAGAACGAGTCATTCAAAATCAAATACTCTATTCATTCCATATAAGAATCCATTTTAGTAATGTTTAAGGAGTACAGGGATCGTGAAAATCAGTTTTCTCAATATCAAAACATTCTCATGTATATTTGATCCGACTATTCGCTTTAGGTAGCATTACTGTCACACACGCATGCAGGCCAAAATTTAAGCCACAGCCCAAAGATCGATAGTTTTTTTAAACAAATAGACAGTTCTGATTTGCTGCATATATAAGCATTGTACTTAAATTTGTGTTTTACTATTATTTTTATTTGCTTGCTTTTCACAGATGGCCGTGCTATTTTTACCTGACCAGATACATAACATTTAAAAATAACGTACATTTTGTATTACATTCAGCGTTGCCAGCTTATTTTATTTGCCGTAAAACTAAAACTAAACTACTGCCTGTGTGGTCGAGTGGTCAACGTCGTTGGCTGCCGCTACGGAGGTCACGGATTCAAATCCCAGTACGGGCAGTTTTATAAATTGATTTTTCAATCGATTTATGAATTTCTGTTCAAAGGCATGGATGGATGTGATGTTTTTAAATCCCCCCTCCCAGCCATTGTGTCCTATGAAGAGATATCGAGAGCGACTAGCTAACCACTAGCCCTGTCTTAGCCCTTTCCTTCTATTACTACTCTCTTTGGAAAACGAGATTTAGCAACTGAGTAACAAGCAGTTTTTGTAGAAAAACTTCTGTTGAGATAAACTCCATTAGGAGACCATATGCTCCCCATTGGGAGCGGACATGGTTAAAAAAATAAATAAAATATGCCTAGTCCGTACTAAATAATTAAAAGAGGTACGTCAATAATATCCACTGATTCTCAAAAAATATGATAATTTTTAATCTGAATTAATATCCGTATGCTTAAACAATGCAAAATTTTAAAAAAAATGGAATTAACTAACGTGTTTTATTTTCGATGGGTTTGGCGGTAACTTTGTTGACGTTCATTTTTGATATAAAATTAAACTTGATAATTTATACAGTTAATCCACTTGTGTTACAAAATTCGAAATGTGTTTGGTTTTTTTAAGCATAATCAGACAGAACAATGCAAGGCTTATAAATATAAACTAAAAACTAATTCTAATTCTTATGTTACAAATTACAAAAAAAAGTCGGGGTTTTGTCTTTTCCTGATTGCCGTACTGAGTTTATGAACCGATCCCGTGATCTCCGCAACCGAAGCCAACGACGTTAACCACTCGACCATTGAATCCAACTGTAATTAGTATATATTAATCCTCGAGAGGTTAAGTGAGCCAACTAGTAAAATAGTAAAACTTTTTTCATGGATTTTGAACTAAAATCACGTCTTTACTTGAAGTTTTTGTGAATTGCATATTTTTATTTTACGGAGATAACACTATAACAATGATTACTTGACTTTTACGATACTTTAGAAGTGTAGAATACTACAACGCATCTAGTATTCTTTTTCTTTTAAAATATCACCTGGATCACCGCCTCTAATGGGCTCATATTATGAAAACTGCATTCTCAGAATTACGAAGCAGATACGTTCGCTTTAACATCGGCAATCGAATAAAAGCAATAAATAAAGTGATAAATATTTTATTTATTCAAACTGTGGCCATTATGATTCATTTATATTAACTTTGGGAAACGCTGTCTTTATTATCAATGTTCATTCTCTGCAGAGCCGAAACGAAAATAAAAAATATATCTTGAGCGATCTAATTAATTTCATTATTTCGTTTGTCACTCACTCACTCAGACAAATACAATTTCATTTATTTGAAAAAGTGGGCTAGCATTTTTTTTGAATTTCGTATAAAAAAATGAAGCGATTTTTTAAAGTACCATCTTTTATTTCTTAAATTTTATTAAGTGGTTGTCAATTGATACTTGTTTACGACATTCAATAAAAAAATGATAAAGTGCTATTTATAATACATTTTTTCTTAGAATTTTATTAAAGTTTGACAGTAATATATCTTATTGGTATTTACGTATATTTTTCCAACCTTCAACTAAGTACATACAATTATTTTTTATATAATTAATATTATACATAGGACGATAAAACTATAGACAAATATTTTCAATATATAATATAAATAAAATTTCAAAGACTATTTATTTAAGTAAATATTTCCCCAGCTAATTTAATGTCATTAAAATCAAATCATTAGTAAAATTAATCATTAGTCATAAACTTCTTGATAAATTGATTTATATACACGAAACAATCTATAATCTTGCCGGAATTTGAACCCAAATGATCGACATGGTAAAGTCTTATGCATACAACATCAGAGGTTAACAATCTATTCATAAATTTTCATATGTTGAACAGATGATAGTATTTTAAACTAGTTATTGAGAAACAATGCTTTTTACACCGACAATAAAATTACAACAGTAAAGAAAGATTAATAAAATAAACGATGACATTTTTTTGTTAACTGATAATCCTCGGTGAACTTGTAATAGAGAACGGAAATAATGAAAAAAAAATATTACAACTATACAAATAATCTTGACACTAGAGCGAGGGCTTATTAATTATTGCAGATGCATATTTACTAAAATATAGTTTATCTTTGTGTTTCTAAAATAATAATTTTATTTTTAGATATACCTAACCGTATCCTGTAAGCAGTTATATTACAAGATATGTAGTTTTGTTTCACTAATAAACATGATTCATTTCCAAACCCGAGCTTGAAAAAAACACTTATTTTGACGTTAATGCCAAATTGATGTTAAAAAGTCATAAGACATGAATTTGATAAGCAGAGATATCAAAAAAATCAATGTCCATGAGCTCAAATGTATTCACTTTATTATTAACATTATGTATTCTATAATAAGGCCCATTAGAGGTGATGTTTGCCATGTGGTATTTTAGAAAAAAATAATTTAGATGCTTTGTAATATTCTGCATGTCTTAAAGTATCGTTAAAGTGAAGTAACCTCAGTTAATACACATTGCAATAGTGTTATCTCCGGAAAATAAAATTATACAATCCACCAAAAATCAAGTAAAGACGTGATTGTACGTGAATACCATTTTACCAGTTTTTTCAATTCACTTATATATTTAACATTTCCTAATGATACACATACAAATATTTATATTTTAATTTATTACAAGACTTAAAAAGTGAATTAAAATATCACTGAAACATCTCAATTTTACAGTAACCTTAACTAAAAATACAGCAATAATAGTGTTGCTATGTTGAAAATTTTCAAGCCCAAGTAGTTGGGTTCATTTATTTATGTCTACATATATTGAAAAATTTAATTTCTTATCTTGAATTGTCTTAATATTTCGACGTGTATTTTAAAGTTACAAACCATACATACATACAGGAGTCTAGTAAACACTTACGTGTACAATACTCGGTGATTGCATTATATAAACATGGAATTCTTTACTTTCCGCATTATACTTGCAAGGAATAGTGCACTTTTATATGGCAATTATTTTGCTTCGACAACATTCTTGCGCAGTTTAGTACCAAGCGCTGTCATATACAAGGAAATTTTCATCTAAAATGTCAAACATTTCTCAGAGTTTGTAAACACAGTATACATAGACACTTTGTATGCTGTTTTGCTATGTAAAATGTAAAACTTAATATTATCAAATTAACCCTCCAACGACGAGCGTGACCATATGGTCACAGTAAACACCGTCGTGTATCGATCCCACTATTCATCCCTTTTCTACCTGAATATCGTTGCTTTTACTCATATTTGGTTAAGAAAGGTACAGACTTCAGTTAGTCATCAGCAGCGGGGACAGAAACGGTCACCAAAAGCACATTTAGCGATTTTTTGAATTTCCGTTTTTTTTAATGGACTTTTTGAAACTGTTTCAAAAAAATCACGTTTAGCTATGTTTCAACTCCGAATGTTTACGTGCCCACACGGTCACGCTCGTCCTTACTACTGTCCGTACACAATATTACACGGTAATAAAAGTATGAGCATGACCACATAGTCATGCGGGGTTCATACACAATGACTTTGCGTTTTTTTTTTAAATTTCCATTAGAAATAAAAGTTGTCTGTTATTTCATTATGGCTTAAAAAAAATTTTTTTATCGAAAAAAAAGCTCTCGTCTCTGGGGGGGGGGGTTAACAAAGTTTGCTTTATTTAAAAAAAATGTACATATTTCGTTGATTGGGTTTACGCCAGCGCTACAAATATGGATGCTCAAACTTAATTTAGCTTGTATATATATATATACTAAATTAAAGATAATTAAGTATCATATTCTCATATAAGAGAAAATATTTCAAGCGTTATGTTGTCAATATACAATTATTAAAAACTTCATCAATTGCTAGTATCTTATGTCATTGGCTATGATTTCGCAAACCGTTCTTTAATATTAAGTCTGATCTACTCACGTAAAGTTTAACGCGATAGTAAAGGTTTTATTTCATTCCATAAATGATGATTTAAATTATGAAATAATGGTGGTGATTAAAAAATAAATGGTTATCGTCATGGATAACTATTATTTAATATTATTCAAACATAAATAAATTTACAAAGCAGTAAAACAAACTATATTTATGAGAGATATAATTTTATTATTCTCTTCTCATCTGATAGTTTATACAGTTTTTACATTCCAAATTGGACATTTTACAAACAAAATTGGACATTTTAAAAACCAAATTGGACACTTTACAAATCAAATTGGACGTTTTACAAAAAAACTATTTTTAAACAATTGGATAATTTATTAATTAGGCCAAGGGTTACCAACCCCATGTCCGCGGTACATATTCTGTAGATAGGTACAATAATATTTCATTAAAATGTGTGTAAATAAACCTAATTCAGGGGTTACCAACCTTTTTGGATCCTAGAGTGCAATCTAAAGTTAAGACGGGGGCACCACATTTTTTCAAGGTTATTTATAGCCCAGGAAATCAACGATTTACCCAAAATTTTTTAGCTCTTCTAATTTTGAAATCCGAGTAGAAAATTCAAAGTTTGAAATAGTAGACGGGCGCACTGAAATCGGTCGGCGGGCACGGGGTTAGTAACCCCTGACCTAATTAATAAATTATCCAATTGCTTAAAAAATGTTTTTTTTTTGTAAAATGTCCAATTTGATTTTTAAAATTTCAAATTTGGAGTGTAAAAACTGTAGTGTATTTAAATAAAAATAACCAATTTGTCGAATTATGCCATAAGATAAATCATTCCAATCTTTGTATTAGCATTTTTTATTATTTTACTACCCAACAATGGATTTTTTTTAATTAACTGTGTAATTAACTACTTTTAATACGATCTGCACAATATTCTTTTTACATGAACATATTTCAAGCATCTAGTACCTGTATTGTATGAGCAAAAAACTTGATAAATATATTACTAGAAAATAATTCTTAAAATATAATAATTTGATTTTACAATTATTAAAATTTGTTTACACTTTTTCATGAGAATCGTTTACAATGTAACTATCTCAAAAACAAGGGCTTAAACACGTAAAAGTTACGTTTTGCGGTAGGAGATTTTTTTTATGTGTATTTTTAAACACTAAAAAATTTCATCAAATTGTAATTTTATTAATATTAATAAGTTTCCATTCGGATAATCAAATGAGGCAGATAATATTTTGTTTGTGATAGAAATGCCGTAACATAGCATTTAGACAGATAATATAAAAATAGTAACGAAGAGATAAACAAAAAATAAACTTTTTCTAAACACACTTTAGTTTCAAAATGTAGTCATTTTAATATTGAATTTATGAGAACTGTTTGATATTTAGTCACTCAAACTTTCTTTTTATCTTTTGATATAGTAAAAACAAAATATAGGAATTGACTAACTAGCTAATCGCCCCGTTTTGAGGAAAAGTTTGTGTCAGGAAATATAAACTTCATAAGTCATATAAAAACAATCTATAATGTGTCCGATAATTTAAACACGTGATAATAAGAATAGAATGCCCAATTAGTGTTCTTTTGACCACTCTGTATTAGAACTGGAACCCCTGCGGATAATATTTTTTTAGCCTTTAAAATAAATAAAAATTATCGAAGCAAGTTTTATATGGCTCACCGTGTACAGTGAGCAATTCTTTATTAAGTTTTATCTTGAGTCGTAAAATAGTTAGGAGTAATGCAATTTATATTTATATATGAACACGTTACAATAATTATGTTACAACATTATAAAAAGAAAAAAATTAAATAAAAATAAAAAAATGAATAGGTAAACAAAACTTTAAATTGATTTTTCCTAGATAATACGATTAAAATAAGATTTCAAAATGTTACCCTTTACTGGAAGATTGTTTTATGGAATAATATATATATATAAATAAACGCTCGAAGCGGTTTATAATATTTTTGAAATGTTATAAAGTGTATTTCTTAAGATAAAGTTATCAATTTTAATGTATGTAACATTGAAAACATATTTATTTAAGCAACCACCAAATCCATTGAAATTTTTAATTCTTTTTCTCCGGTTATTTTTTGGTTACCTGGGGTTGTAAACTTTTACGGTATTTCGGTCATTTTTTAAAATTACAACTGTGTGTGATGAGTAATTAATATATAGTGTTTAGTAAAATATACGTCATTGGTAAAAATTGAAGGTCACCTGATATTTTATCAACTGTGTAATTTAACCATTTATCTATTTATTTTTAATTTTAGCATAAATTCAAAGAGATAAAGCTTCCAACTCTCCAAGAATGTACATGCAGTACCACCAATAACTTAATTCTGGTTTTCTTAGTTATTATATGATATATATGTAGCTATGAAGATGGCGTAATGCCAACATAACAAATCATCAATATTTCGGATCTAGACACATATATTTTTTAAGCCATTGTTGAAAATTTATACCATGAGTTTTATGTAAAAAATTCAACTCTTAATGTGGAGCATATCTTCGGATGAAAACTGTACCGATATGTGTTTTGTTTTTGCTGAAAATAATTATTTTCTTTGAATAATGATAGTACCGTCATGAAATATCTATCTATAAGAGAATATATATTTTTATTATTTTTAATAAGCCACCTTAACACGTCCTAAAATATAGCAAAACATTAATATGTATTATACTATATTTTTGAGATGTTTCAATACAGCTGTCGGTCGACAATATCACTGAGCATATATATCTTAACAGTAGTTGTTATGCGAAAATGACTTGTTTTTCAGTCACTCAATCTCTCTTTTTTGGAATGATTAAGATGAGAAAGATTGAGTAAGGGCAGGAATTGTGGTTAACTAATCGTACAAGCTGCTCTCCGTTTTTTGAGATCGAAAGCTGAGAGAAATTTATACTATTCTAGAAGTATTTAAGTCCTTTAACAACGTCGATCATGTTGAGCACTCAGCAATCTCGATAATTTAATTAATAAAATAAAAAAAGGATAATAATGTTAAAAAATATCAAAGTATTTTAGTTGATATCTAATTGCAAGATGGCATTGTATCCCAGCACTCATCCGTTTACATATTTGTAGTATAAGTCCAAGCTTAATACACTAGAACAACTAGAAATTATTACACATAATTACGTCAGTGGTATTTTTAATGACTAAAAAAATAACAAACAATCAACTTTGCTAAAAGCTTTACAAGAAGCTAATGTAACTCATTATAAATAATCACATAAATTTAAACAAATTTGCTTTAAATAATCCATTAATTTGAATCGTTCCAAGAAACACTATAGCCAATTTATTTAATATAATATAATATTCTTCACTATTAATTAGGATGTCTTCTAAGTCAGTCTTTATGTTCATATATATATATATATATACATTTAAACATAGATTTGATCACTTTTAGGGAGTTCACTTTCAATTCTTGATTGAAAGGCATTATATTTAAAAAAAACACAATATTCCTTTGTACTACTAAAGAGTTATTAAGTTAAAGTGGTGACTAGAGATTTTGTGCCGAGACGTCCCGGGACTTGTCGGGTTTTTTGCCGTCTTAAGTCCCGGGACTTTGTTGTTAAATGTCCCGGGAATCGAGAGTGTGATTTAAAATGTGTTAATAAAGAACTGATGCGTATGAAATGAATACATGTATAAGAGGGGAGCCCCCAAAAACGTAACTGTATACAAAATATAGCTGTAGCAAAAACAAATTACAAAATATTAAAATTAAATGTTCATACCTGATGTTGTTTTATTTACAAATATTTTTTCACTATTATACAAAGCTACCAATGTCTTAATAGGACAAAAAAAGGTCTAAAATCTGTATTGTGAAGTTACGGTCATAAATTTACTCCTGACTGCGGCCAAATTCATTGATATTTTTTCAATAAATTTACCAATATCATCCCTTCTTAGTAAAAATCAACTGTAATCATTTCATATATCCATTATATAAGAAAAATAATAATTATTAAACATTATATTTAAAAAAACACGATTTTTACTAGTGTGTACATTCAAAAGACGCCGAGTGTATGCAATACATACATACAAATATTTAATTTTGATAAATTTATAATTTTATTGATAAAAGTCTCGGGAGTCCCGGGAAGTTCCGGGACTTTGACTTTATCACGCCTCGAGTACCGGGATATTGAAAACCCCGAGACTTCAGAATCCATAGTGGTGACTTATGGTAATATCTAACATAATCTCGAAAATTGAAACAAAGCAATCTACATATAATGATACGTTAATAAAATTAATAACTAAACGCTGATAAATTTTTGATGATTTTTGTAATGTTTGAGGTATTAACTTTTTAATTTGAGTCAATTTTGTGTCACTTATTCATATTTCGTACTGTAGTTTGTAAATTATTTTTAATACCAATTGCTGATACCGTTTTATTTAATTTTGTTTTGTATAAAACACTGTCAATTTTTATTTCTTATCAGATAATATTGCTCGTCGTGAGCAAAACCGAACGTGATATTTTTAAATTAAAATGGAAGTAGTACAAAGGAATATTGTGGGATTTTAAATAGATTCAAAGAGGACGTAGACCGAAATAGCTATCAACCATTTATAAAATAATATTTGCTGAACTAAAATAATGCCGCCTGTGTGGTCAAGTGGTCGACGTCATTGGCTTCGGTTACGGAGGTCACGGGCTCGAATCCCTGTACGGACAGTTTTATAAGTTGATTTTTCAATCGATTTAGGAATTTCTGTTCGAAGACATGGATGTATGTGATGTCTTGAATTCCCCTTTCTTACCCATCCTATCCTACAAACGGGGCATATCGAGAGCGATTAGCTAAGAACTAGTCCTGTCCTAGCTCTATCCTTATATTTCTACTTTATTTAGAAAAAGAGAGTTTGAGCAACTGCGTAACAAGCAGTTCTCGTATAAGCACTTCTGTTGAAATAAACTCCATTAGGAGTCCACATGCTCCACATTGGGCGCGGACATGATAAAAAAAGATCACTTTTAAGGTGTTCACTGTCAATACTTGGTGGAATGGCATTATAATAAAAATAATAAAACATTTTTAGTACTTTTTCCACATAAAATTTATTAGATCAGGACCGGTTTCGCTCATGATAAGCATTGTCAACTGATAAGAAAAATAATAAAACAGTGATATTTATACAAAAGTTAAGTGATAAAAACAAGGTATGACAAACAATTGGTATTACAACCTAGCAAAAGAATTGAAGCAAAATACAAGGAAAATAAACTATAAATAAAAAGTTGAAGACCACTTAGCAATGAAAACGATTAAAACCGGTCCTGATCTAATAAATTTTATGTGGAAAAAGTACTAAAAATGTTTTATTATTTTTATTATAAAAAAAAGATATTTTTAAACATTATTACAATGGAGTTCTGCCAAATAAATGTTTCAGATGTTAGGACGCAACGGTTATTAAGAGCTTCCTCAGAATTATTAAAAATCACATTTTCTGCATAGGAAAATACTCAATTCGATTTTTAATATATTTTATTAAATCTCATCACAATAATGAACCACTCTAAAAATTCTACAGGGACACTTAAAATTTCATTACGTGGAAAATATACGCGTATAATTTTTTTTAATATTTTCCAAGTGCCCGACATAGGTATGAAGCTTTTTCGAGACTTAAGTAGAAATAATAAATTCGTGACGAACCCGTATGAATATTAAAATACATTTTTATTACTGCATACTTTGGGGACTTCAGCTGTACACCAAACACTCGGCGAATCTTAATAATAAATTAAAATCCACAATAAAAAAACGCTAACGTACAGTTAAAGTATTAAAAAGTTATCGCTTCAGCGGCAGTCCGTTTTGAGTCGTATTTGTTATTTCAAAGTCTTTTTTAATGATTTAAGAAATACTTGTCATATTAAAAGTTTATTTCATTTATTCTTTATGCCCTTCTTACTCATTCATCGTGCCGATAAAAAAAATATATCTTGAACGAATTATTAACAAACAAACAACCTGTATTTGTTTTAACTACCTATTATTACAACTTTAATAGTTTCTCTGTTTTTGATATTTTTTTATTGTTGTAGTGAACGGATAAAAATGTGTAAGAGACGGTTTGAAGGATTTGAAAAAAAAATACAAGGAAAATGTTAACCAAAATTAAGCTCTATTTAGTGCCCAATAAGCAGTGGTGTAGTGGGACCATGTGGGCGACCTGGCGCCTAAAAATGAGCCAGGTCGCCGCCCGTCCACCTTTTTGACTTGTAACATAATTTTCAAGTGCATAAATATATTCAAAATAATGTTCATAAAATTTAAAAGCAATATATCAAAATTGATCTACCCAACGGATTTTACAAAAATAAATACGTTTTTTATTGATTTGATTGTTAAAACTTGTGGTTTTTAATTTTTCGGACGGATATTTCAAAAAAAAAATACAGAAAAAATCAATGACCGACCTGGTAACTATTTATTTAACACTACACCTCTGCCTATAACAGTGGTCGGCAACCTTTTGAGAGACTGGGTAAAAAATATTTATTCTGCAAAAATAAATTTGGTTAGTGGGTAAAAGTTATTAATATTTTTTCACCATTTATTCTTTAAACAAACATTTTCAGAAAATAATATATATATTTATATATAATACATAATATATTTGCATGATATATATGTGTAAATACAAAACACACATGTAATACTGTTATTGGTGGCTTCTTTGGTCTCATTAAATAAGTAAATTAATAAAAAAATATATTATCATAATTTCTGGGCGGGTAATTTAATTACCCGCGGGTAGAAGGTTGCCGACCACTGGCCTATAAGGTAATGAGCTCTTCACTTAAGTAAGAGTAAGGTGGCTTAGGACGACAGATAGTAGAAAAATATACCAACAGCGCCATTTATTTATTAGAACTAGATTTTGAGAACTGTTTGTTATAATTTAAAATTTCAACTGAAGGTGCTTGATGGAAATTTGATAATAACTTAGAATCATTTTCATTTTGATTTTGTAAACTTTCATAAAATTCTTGGTCATTTATTCGCGCACTGATCAACACTGGAAGGTGCCGAGAGGCGAAACCC
The DNA here is from genome assembly GCA_030503985.1 of Himalopsyche tibetana. NCBI lineage: Eukaryota > Metazoa > Arthropoda > Insecta > Trichoptera > Rhyacophilidae > Himalopsyche > Himalopsyche tibetana. The sequence goes on along the minus strand of JAPJYX010000015.1, from coordinate 20,563,737 downwards.
GGGTCGTGTTCGACCAAGAATTTTATGGAAGTTTACAAAATCAAAATGAAAATAATTCTAAATTACTGTTTGTTACTCAACCTCTTTTTTTCAAAGAGATTAATTCAAAAGATAGGGACAGGACAGGACTCGTAGTTAACTAATCGATATCACTTTGTCCCGCTTATTTAGGAATTATAAGGATGGAAGGAAATATTTTACATATCACAAAAATCCATGCCTTCGAACAGAAATCGATGAATTTATTGAAGAATCTCAGGATCTGGTCACAGAGTAAATCTATGGATTTGGTATAACATTATATTAAAAAATAACCTAAGATAGGAACATTGATTTGAAACATTAAAAATGCCAAAATAAAAGGTGCCGGAACACCGTTCCACCGCGTTACATGAGAAAAAAAGCACTGCTACAACTTATAAATTGTAAGTAATGCTTTTATGTAATTATAATGATTTTTGTTTAAATATGTTGTAAATAATTAAACTTAATTCTAATACGTTTCATTTATTGCATAATATAAATATAAACATAAACTATAAATTCAGTGTTTAATGAAGGCTCGCCTTTCAAAGTCCATTGTTTTATTGCTCTTATCCTTGATACTAATAAAATAAGCAGTTAGCATAGCGGTTAATGTTAGATATCGACCGTGGAAAGGAAAAAAGGACGTAACTCACACATAGCAAACTTTACAGGGGGCACAAAAAACGTGTTTTGATAATTTTGAGCCATATGCAAATTATGGAGCATACACAACCTTGAAATGAACGGAGACTTCTAAGCTAGTGTTTAATTGACATAATCCAATATTAATTAAAGAAACTGTCAACGAAAAACCTTTTTTCCAGTCTTTTTTCTTGGTTTCAATTTTCACAAGTTCATCTTTTCTCAAACATAAAAGCTAAATTTAGATACTAATCCGGAATTTGCAGCTTACATCTTTTTGATAGAACGTGTATCAAGTTTGATACATTGGGATTATTGTAAAAAAGCTGTTTTGGAAAAACTGTGGGTTACGTCCTTTTTCTTTTCCACAGTCGATATGTGTATCTATCATTCTGTTAGTTATATTTAAAAAACTAAATATTTTAGACATATCACTGTTAATGTAAGTACTATATGAAATGTAAATGAAGTATATTTATATGGGCGTACATATTAAATTTCAAATTCCGTCTTCAACTCGTTATTTGTCGGACAAGTATTCATAATAGCGATTATGTTAATTAATATTTTAATTACATCCAAACGTCCCAAAACTTGTTACGTGAAAACACATTCGAAAAGATTTCCAAACTTTGCGTGATTACTTGTATTCAACTGTCAAAAATAATCCACTTTATAATACTCCAGGTTTGAGGATTTGTTGACAGACAACCAACTTATTTAATTATATAACAAACAGTGAAACAATAATTTGACATAATGGAGTACAAGGTATGTTGCATGTCATTTTTGGGACAAGGAATCATGATGAATTTTATGAATAATAATATGTACTTATCATTTATTTTCCATTGTTCCTTCATATTCAATAGCAATGTGAACTTTATTCAATTTTATTGAAGCATTTTATAAACCTAATCAAATATTTTTTCGACAAAACGTGAACAAAAACAATATATTTTAAAGTTTGTGAAGGTTTTAAAAAATACACATGAGGAGCAAACATTCAAAAAGTGTTTTGTCACGCAAATACAAAGCTTGGAAAATGATGATTTAAGTGTTGCAAAACTGACGGTTTGTATGAATGTGTCAACTTTATGATTTCATTTTAATATGAAAAAAAAACCTTTTTGAACACTAATTTTGATTTCCATTCATAGGTTTTATTATGGGCTATCATAATTGATATAAAACACCATTTTTAAAAAATTGTGACAAAACACTTTTTGAATGTTTGCTCCTCATATCCAGTAGTTTTAGAGACTTCAAAATCAATTAGTTATGAAAAATAAAAATAAAACTAAATTGTTTTCTCCAAAAAGATCATGATGACCGATCCTATTAAATCCATGTGAATTTAGTACAAAATAGTGATTTTTTTATATATATAATGCCTTAAAACGAAGTATTGAGAGTGGACACCTTAAAAGTGAAACCAAGAGTAGGTTTCACATGTTCAAAATTGTTTCGGTATGTAAATAAAAATAGAAAAAATCTAAAACGAATATATTTTTTAGTTACGTCCTTTTAACTTTAGTCCCTGATATATTGTATTTTTTGTATATAGGTTATAATTTAAGATTTCGTCAGAAGGTGCTCAGTGCAATTTTAATTATGCAATTGAATCATTCAAATTTTGTACGATTCCTCACGCTTTGTCACTTCGCCTTTCGGTATCTTCAGGCATTTAAATACACGTATGAATTTGAACTAACTCTTGGTAAATAGTTAGTTGTATTGTGTATATATAAAAATATTTTTTATTTTCACTAAGTTAAAAGCTATTGATGGCGACCTGAATTAATTTTACTAATGGTTTAATTTTAATGGCGTACAATTAATTGTGGAATTAATAAAATAAACAAAAGTCTTTGAAATTAAATGTAATTATCGTTAAAACGTACTTTTAAATATCATAACATGATAACGTCAACGGATTTAAATGTGTGTTTATTTTAAAATTTATGTTAAAATTTGACTATAATAATTTCGGTAGATTCGGCGGTAACTTTATTGAAGTTCATTTTAATATAAAATTAAAAATAACTTGGATTATCTCACGTACTGTGACACGTGTTTCGCCTTTTTCAGAGGCATCTTCAGACAATCTTACTTTCACAATACTTGTTTAAGTATTCTAACATGATATATTATAAAAATAAAAACGGGAAGCAAAGAAGGGGGAATAGAAAGCAAACAAACAATTACTACAAATCACATTGACATTACAAAATGATTAAAACTAGTTGCATCGATTAGGAAGGGTTAAATCGGCTAGAAATAAATTTAGCAGTGGCGAACAGTCTATCTTATTCAGGATGCTTCTGAAAGAGGCGAAACACGTGTCAAGAATAATCTAAGTTATTTTAAATTTTATATTTAAGTTTGATTAGTTTGAAGACATGAAAATTTGTTAATTTCAGAGATTCTAAAAGAATACAGTACTTACATATGTAATTGTTATCGATTTGATTCCTCTACCCATCATTCACTTCTTTTCGTGTATACTTAGCATAAAGAATAAACACTCGTGCTCTATTTATTTATCAATGACCTCTCTCGGCAAAGTTTGGACTTACGTCCATCAATCACTCATCACGAGTGACATCAAATTAGGCTTACTTGTCTCTCGTCTGCCTGCGATTCCATATCATTATCATTTTGTATGGGACAATTATTATTATTCAGCATTCACCTGTCTTGGAATATCAAATTTATAATCAAGTTAAGACTGATTCGAATAACACGGTTCACAGAGCTTTTGCTAAGAAAATAAACCTTTGTTTTTCTACATATATATTTTATTAAATACTTTCTTCATTAATGAACTTTCAATAATATGAACGTGAGAATGAATTACATATGTATATAATAAATACAGCGTCCATTTCTGTGGCAGTTGGGTTCCGTGATGGAAATCACAAGTTTGAGTGCATTTTTTTATAGCTCCTGTCCGAGCCCAATCCTTCGAATCTCACTCTTTTTGAAGAAGAGAGATTGAGCGAGAAGTAATTTTCGTAAAATAATTACTGTTGAGATATGCTCTATTAGGAGATCCATATATATATGTCAAAACAAAGTCTATATTTTCAATCGAAAAAAATTAAACTGCATATTGCACTAGCTAACCCCCGCGTACCCTCACCAAGCGCTTTGCGTACCACACTTTGAGTAACACTAATAAACTCCAAATGAAGAGTGAACATGGTTACAAAAACAAACTCTTCGACTACAATTTAACAACCCTATTTTTTTAAATTCTAGATACATTAAAAAAAATAGCCATACTCTCACATGATTAACGTTATTATGTAATACATATATAATGTTCTGGGCGAAGGATTTCAATTTATATATTTTTCCAGTGGTGGAAATGTTGAAAAGCAAAGTTGCGTGCAAGTAAGAAAAGTTCGTGTGGTTGTAAACAACCGGCAATCAAGTTGAGTTGTTTGCAAAGAAAAGATAGGTACACAATTATCAAATAAATTGCTGGTAACACGACTTCATTCGAGTTTTCCATCACGCATTCTACTATACAATAAAACAAATTAACAAAGAGAGTTTCCGTACATTTTTCACGTAATATTTTTTTTGTTTAAGAAAACGAAAACCTGTTACATAATTTATTTTTATAATATTAAACAGTTGTTTCCCAAAAGTAAGGATGTATATATTTTTTCTGTAGGTTTTAATAAGAAATCGTTGATCTTTATTACAGTCGAAAATTGATTGTAATGTCATCTATTGATTGGTAAAATAGTTAATGAAAAAAAGGGGTTAAACTTGATTTGTAGATAATAAATACCGTTAGCTAAGTAATATTTAAAAAAAACTATCATAATATATCGACTATAGAAAGACATAATGACATTATCCACAGTTTTTTTTCAAAACAGATGTTTTTCGATAATCACAATGTGTGCAACTTAATGCACGTTCCATTAAAAGGATGTAAGCTGTAACTTCCGAATTAGTATCTAAATTTAACTTAAATTACTTTAATAAAACACTACATTCATTAACAGATTAAAAATATCTAAGTATTTTAGTTCTACAGTTTTTAATAATTTTATGCGTTGATAGCTATTTCGGCTTTCGCCATCGTCAGAACTAGTTCTAGCCGAAATAGCTATCAACGCATAAAAAATATTAAAAACTGTAGAACTAAAATACTTTGATATTTTTAATCTGTTATAATGGAGTTCTACCAAGTAAATGCCAAATCAATTAATACTATATTCCTTTGAACTTCATTCCACTTTATTTAGTAGGTCCAGACCGGTTTCACTCATTGTGAGCATTGTCAACTGATGTTGCTCGTAATAAACAAAACCGGTCTTGACCTATTAAATGAAGTTGAATGAAGCACAAAGGAATATTATGTTTTTATTAATATAATGCCTTTCCACAAAGTATTGACAGTGAACACCCTAAAAGTGATTAAATTACTTTAGTGTAATCATTCGGTGGTAGGTAATATAAGAAATTTATTTTAGAAAGTTTATTAAATATTAATTTCAAAGTGGTGTTTTTTATAATGCAGATTCTCAGTAGCATGTAATTGGGCTTTTTCAGTGACAATACACCCGCAAAAAAATCATTTATCATTTGACAATGCTAGGAATCCTCACTTAGTAATTTGTGAAAAAAAGGTCCAATAATCTTTAGAAATAGTATGAAACTTCCTTCCTTTCCCTAAATCATATCAGTACAGTCTTATGACGACAGCCCAAACAGAAAGAGAGTGACTCATTTTGGGTAATTGTCCATGATACTACCATGAAAATTAAACTATTAAAAATTAACTAAGCATGGAATTCATAGACTTTTAATCAAATCAATTTAAGTAATCAGTGAATGATTTTTTTTCGCTCTCCTGTAAAATAACAAAACATGTACTACAGTTTATTCATAGATGGTGTCAATATAAACCGTTAGTAAATAAATAAAGATTATTTTGTTGTTTTTATTGTGTCCTTAATTTTGTTAGTAATTCGCAGTTAGATTCAATGAAAAAAGGGTTTCGTGTGAATAAATAGTTGGCACCACTGCTATCTATAGACATGTAAAACATCACGAGCCCTTGCTTTACAAGCGTAATGGTGTAAATCATAAATTATGTAAAAGAGGACACTCCTCGAAAAACAAAAAGTATGTACGTATTAAATTTGACAGGCGCAACGCCTCTTGATGGCCTGTCAGTCGAAAAGGAAATTTCCCCTCGTGTTTTACTTATTTTCTCTCAAGTGAACTTATTATGGGGTGAATTAGACGCACATAGAGCAATGTCAGATATAATTTAATATTAAATATTTATCTGCGCATAATTTATCCATAAAGTCAATTTGTATTAATGTTGAAGAGTATCTACAAAAATCACTTTGAGGGTGTTCACTGTCAATACTTGGTGGAAAGACATTATATTAATAAAAACAATAATCCTTTGTACTTCATTCCACTTTATTTAATATGTCAGGACTGGTTTCGCTCATTGCGAGCATTGTCAACTGATAAGAAATATAATTTAACAATGCTATTTATACAAAATTGAAAAGTTATACACAACAATTGGCATTGAAAAGAAATTGCCAATTACATTAAAGTGATTCTAAAATAACACAAAATTAAAATGTTCAACACATCTAACATATAATTAAAAAGTCATCCCAGATTAATAAATTCAGAATGCGATTGAAAGTAATTGCAAACATAATTAAAATTTGGGAAATTTTTGACAAAGTGATAAAATGCTACATTAATAAAGTGAATATGCTTAGCGAAACCGGTCCTGACATATTAAATAAAGTGGAATGAAGTACAAAGGATTATTGTGTTTTTATTAATCTACAAAAATGATGTCGATTACAGACAAATATGGTGGAACTCTACCACGAGAAAGTATGTAGCTTAATTGCAATGTCTAACAAATTCAAAGTAATACTGTTAATATTATTATGATAATCAGATCTTTTGAACAAAAAAAAAATAAACACGCGGACAGCCAAGAAGCCATACTAAATCAAGTAACTTGAACATAAAAAGTTGTTCACTAATAATTTGAAGTATCTACATAAAACAATATGATTTTAGTGAAGTTAAGTAAAGTTACTGGAATGACATTATTTATTTTTCCTATTTATTTCGTTAATCGTTAAAATAACTAGTAATATTCAACGCTGACATTATGGCACTTGATAGAATATTGCCTTAGCGACAACCAAGTTAAAAATATATCCAGTTCAGAAATTAGGGCTTGTCGGTTTTTCAAAAATCGCAACTAAGTCGGTTTTTTTTATTTTGGTAATCTGGTTTCAAATATTAGAAATAATATTCAATTATGTTATTACTGTTATTAAGTTTGTATTTGGTGCTAAAACTGCATTAGATATAATTGAAAATAAATGATATATAAATAAAATATGAAATGATATATCAAAATGATGAGTGAAAAATTTATAAATAATATCAAGCAACGCAGTAAAAAGTGATGAAGGAAATATCGCGGGAGTAATATGAAAATTTTCAATTCGTTCTGTATCTGACGAAGAATATGCCACTGGGTTGTTAAATATTGAATGATATGGAGATAATTAGATAAATATTTATACATAACAAGATCAAGGAGACAAAGAAGATATCTGTGAGAAGGGAATATTTTTACAGCGCATTCTAATGTTTTGCACTGTTTCCATGAAGCAATTTGATAGCTAAGAAGAATGAAACTAGGGACATTTTACGAATCTTAAAAAACATTTGCAATTTGGCAGCTTCAAAAACAACAGTTAACATTAAGCTAATATCAATAATTGAAGTTCTAACTGAAGAAAGGCCAACCATTCGGCTACCTTATAAAAAAAAACTATATGTATATTTGTTTCCATGTCCGTTCCCAATGTGGAGCGTTTATCTCATCAGAAGTGTTTCTATGAGAACTGCTTGTTACTCAGTTGCTCAACCTCTCTTTTTTTCTAAAGAAAGTAGGAATACAAGGATATGGCTAGAACAGGACTAGTGGTTAGCTAATCGCTCTCGATACGCCCCGTTCATAGGATAGGATGGATGGGAGGGAAGAATTCAAGACATCGCATACATCCATGCCTTCAAACAGAAATTTATAAATCGATTTAAAAATCAATTTATAAAACTGTCCGTACTGGGATTCGAACCCATGATCTCCGTAGTCGAAGCCAACGACGTTGACCACGCGACCACACAGGCGGAATTTATAAATATGTATATATTTACAAAAGTAAAAAAAATATTGTTTGGTCGTGTAAAACATATCTTTAAAATCATTTACCCCCTGAAATACGTTTGTATTTCCAATTTCCTACCAAAGTTGGCATTACTGATTTAAAGTGATGACCCTAATCGATCAAGGTAATTGCAGCTTTCGGTAAAAAATCAATCACAATATATGAGCTTTCGTGATTAATTCACTTCCAAGGCTAAATTCATCACGTGTTTATTGCATTTCTATTAATTCAGAAAATGTACAGCACGCTCGTACACAAGTGCCACCCACTACATAGAAAAAGTGAATGTTTCATCATCATTAATCAACAAAAACATGTCACAGAAGATTTATTGTTATTGCAACTAATAATTGCCAATGCGTCAACTATTTTGAAATTTAAAATCTCGTGAAATTCAATAAAATATTTTTCAAGTTATTCGAGATCGATTCAAAGAGAAACGATATTACCAACGCATATCCCCATATCCCCGTAATTTTCAATTGAAAAATATATCTTTGATGTTTACCACATCGATACTTGAACTAAGACTCATCTGATTGCCAAGATAATGCGCTTATTACTAGACCAGTGATGTTGGGTGACACGAATCGTTTTAGAACGATCTTCGCCCAAGAACGCAGAATATTTACTAGGTTGCAAAAAATATTAATTTTCCTAGATGTGACACGGCACCTGGGTTAAGCCTTCACTAGACCATAGAGCATAGATCAGTGATTGCTCGTTGCAAGCGCTTCGTGAAATGATAAAAAAGCCGAAAATTCTAGATGTGTATGACACATCTTCTTTTTTCTTTAACTGCTATGTTATCTTTTTATTTGTAATAAAAGTTATGTATGCATATTTTTATTTGGTTTCGAACCGATTGATTTCGGTACTTTTTTCTACAGTCGTGAGTGCTCTATGACTTCGGACACGTTAAGATTTACTGTCATAGAGGTCAACGTATGCTGAACCGAAACAGTATCGACCCAGCATAATTGTGGGCAAAATGGTTTTTGTCGACTCCCATTCAAATATAATTGAAGCAAAAAATTATGTTTCTTTTATCACCTCTCCTTGACCGGAACCTTACACTCAAGGCTGGCTCAAGAACATCTGCTTTTGTGTGCGAAGAGTCTTTGTCGTCTTTCAAAACTAAAGCTAAATGAAGAGAAAGTGCTAAAATCTTAGCTGTGCGCCGCACACTTTGCACACACCACGAGCCGGCCCTGCTTACACTCTTTAATTCTCATAAAATTGCAGGATATAGAATATCAATTGACGCTCAAGAGCAGGAAAGTTAACAATATTTTATCAATACAAAGCATCTTATAATTAAGTATTTCGACTGAGGGTGCTTGATGGAATTTCAATATCAAATTTGAATTGTTTGAATTTTGTACTTTTTCATGAGTTTTGTCGCTAACGCCTCGGGTTTCGCCTTTCGGCATCTTCATAATAGGTCGGATAAAACCCTAGATTTATTTTAAACATTCCTATGTTATTATCTGGTCGTTAATATTTTCAAAAAATCCCCATAATTATAACAAATCCATTGAAAATTGTATACATTCAATTTTCGCTAATTTACATTTTAATAGCCTTTTAACTTAGTGATCTACTTATATTTTTGTTTATAAACGATACAAACTGTTTACTACGCGTCAATTCAAGTACATCCGTGCACTTGGAATGCCTGAAGATGCCGACAGGCGAAACCCGGGTCGTTAGCGACAAAACTCATGAAAAAGTACAAAATTCAAACAATTCAAATTTGACAAAGCATCTTCTTCTTCTTTGACCATATTCGTTCTTTATGTAGAGCATAAGGCCGCCACGCGGCACCTTAATTTTTCCCTGTCTCTCGCTAATTGCTTTGCTTCCTCCCATGACATGCCAGCATCCCTTCCTGTTCCACCGAGTACATCATATTGATATTACCCGATACAATTGTACAAGTACATAATATAAAGATATAAATCATAACCAAAACTTAAACTCTTAATATTTGATCACCCAGTCAATACTGTCTTTTGTCACTTTGATGTTAAGCTACTCCAGTTTGGCTAGTTAGTAAAGAATACATCCGGCATGTACACGAGACAATATTATTTGAGATGCTGAAGTCTTTAGAATTTTGCAGACATGGGTATAGAAAACAAACGAGAAAAAAGCTTTTTTTGATCACTAACTCACCATGTTTATATCTTTCCTCCCCTAACAAAACGTTTTCAAAAAATCAAATTCTAATATCACTTAATTTATAAGTATACACTTTTAATCTACGCAACATCAATCTTGATAAATGCTTCAAATTATATGAGTGATGCCAACATGATAGTTCAATATTTTTAACTCATGCTTTCGGGAAGTGAATTTTTCGTTATTTCCGTTCATCAATTTTTTCATTATTTTAATTATATCCTGATTCCAAAAAGGAAGGTTTTATTAATTTTCCAGCGAAAACGTTACACAAGTAAGGCTTTTACGAACGGTGTAGGCTTCGTGGGGAAAGCTGCAGTATCCGCCCATTCCCATTAAAATAATTGAAGTTTATTATTAAAATATTGTATACACGTGTATATTGCGTGTGCTTCTTGACAGTTCTAATCCATCCTCGTAATGGTTCAGATCAGAACGCACCACGTGCGAAGGGTGACCATGCACGATCAAATAAAAATAAAACAAAATACGATACGAGTTTATGCTATTGAGTGAAAAATCAATAATGATACAATATTTTCAGAAGAGTGTAATTGTTAGGCTTTCCATGCTGTTTAGGGTTACGCGCTGCGGATGCCTCCGGAAAGCCTCAATCCTGCCTGCCTCTTCTTTCGACCGGTGGGATTCCGGCGTTCTGGACGTCCGTCGGGTACTATCCATAGGATGTACTCGGCGGAACTGAGGGATGCTGGCATGTCATGGGAGGAAGCAAAGCTATTGGCGGGAGACAAGGAAACATGGAGTTGCCGCGTGGTGGCCATATGCTCCACATAGGGAGCGAACATGGCCAAAGAAGTAATTATTAAGGTACGTATAATTTGTCGGGTATATGGTACAGTGGTCTACGTCGTTGGCTGCCATGCCGGACCTTGCAGGTTCGAATCCCATTCTAAACAGCATTTTTTCAATCGATTTCTGTTCGAAGGCATGGTTTTTGTAATGTTTTTCTCCTCAAATTGATACTTTGTGATACTAAAGATGAGTTTTTCTCATTTCATTTTAAAATTTCAAAACCTCTGGAGTCGTGAATTTAAATTTCAAGATACAGCCAAAACAAAATTCAAGAAACCTGAAACACAAAACATTGCAAATACATATGTTCAATATTAATAAAAACACAATATTCCTTTGTACTTAATTCCACTTTATTTAAAAGGTCTTGAATATTGTGTTTTTATTATTATAATGCTTTTCCATCAAGTATTGACAGTGAACACCCTAAAAGTGAACATTTTCAATACCTACGACTTAACTAACTACACACATCGAAAGAGTTTTTTTTAGTCGATTGAAATTGATATCTCATTTTCAATGTTTTGTGACTTTTTTTTTAATATAGCTAACATAAAACCGTCTGTGTTGTCGAGTGGTCAAGGTTGTTGGCTTCGGCTACGGAGGGCCCGGGGCGTTCAAATTCCGGTACAGACAGTTTTATAAATTGATTTTTAAATCGATTTATAAATTTCTGTTCGAAGGCATGGATGTATGTGATGTCTTGAATTCTCCCCTCCCATCCATCCTATCCTATAAACGGGGCATATCGAGAGCGACTAGCTAACCACTAGTCCTGTCCTAGCCCTATCCTTCTATCCCTACACTTTTTGGAAAAAAGAGAGGTTGAGCAACTGAGTAACAAGCAGTTCTCGTAGAAACACTTATGTTGAGATAAACTCCATTAGGAGTCCATATGCTTCACATTGGGATTGGACATGGTTAAAAAAAAAATGTATGATTTGCGTAATTAATAATACCACTGTCCCGTTGCCGGTAAAATAATGGTCACCCAACTGGTAACAGTACACGGAGGCCAGTGATACTTAAGCTCATATGCATACAATAGAAATCTGTACTAAAAATTATTCATTATGATCACTTGTGTTTCTTGTTTGAGTGACGGCTTCTGTGATGAGACAGTGGAAGAGCGTGGGTTAAATGAACACCTACTTTAATTCTTCATTATTATTTATGTATCACTGACTAGAGTACAATATTTTTAAATAAGTAAAGAACTGTATAGAAATACAACTGACCTTTTGTTTTTGAGTGTCATATTCAAAAAACTTTTTCAGTTATTAATTAAGTAGAAGAGTTTTTGCTCTGCGGTACTATTAATTATTTAAGGAAACAATTGAAATCTTAAACGACATCTTTATAAGCTTAAAAAATGTGGTAAAAACTGACGTAGGTACATTTTTATTTATATGACAAAGTTCCTTTTTATCTATCGATTTGTGCAAGTAGTCAAATTAAAAACATACACCAGGTGGTTCAGAGCTTGTCAAATAATTGATCAGCACGCGCGAAAACTGATGTTTCTGTAAAAAAAAAGTAAATTTAGCAAATCTGATAATTAGAAGCCGCGAGTAGACGAAATCAGGTCAGATCGAAGCCTCAAAAACCTGATGGCATTAAGTGTGTCCTCTGTCAATTCTTGGCGGAACGGAATATTTAAAAAAGAAAAACATTTTTATTTGTTAAAATTCCACATTTCAATTAGAATTAAATCTGGTTTAACTCCCCAAGATATCAGTTGACATTGATAATGATAGATGAAACCATTGTACTGATCACTTTTTTCGATAATCACAATGTATCAATCTTGATACACGTTCTATCAAAAGGATGCAAGCTGCAAATGCCTGAAATAAAGGTTTTTCGTAGACAATTTCTTTAATTAATATTACATTATGTCAATTAAACACCAGTTTAGAAGTCTCCTTGCACGTCAAGGTTGTGTATAATTCATAATTTGCATACGGCCCAAAATCATCAAAACATTTTTTTTGCGCCTCCTGTAAAGTTTGATATGTGTGGGTTACGTCCTTTTTCCTTTCCACAGTCGATATTTGTGATATCTAATTCAGATTTAACATCGCAAGATTTACGAGCAAACTGACAATAAACAAACAGGAATAACAAAGTTATCAAATGTAATTTTATATTATAAATGAAATTCCACAACGTTACAGCTGAACCCATCGAATATAGCAGGGATGGCGAATCTTTTTGGGTCCGCGTGCCAAAAATCCTCAAATATTATTTCTCGATTGTGTGGCGTGCCCAAGCAGTATTTTTTTAACATATAAAAAAATTAAAAATGATTTTTTTAAACGATTGTCGTTTATCTTGGGAAACATTTGAAAATTAATAATTCACGGATTATTTAATCATTTTTTTTTGAACTTGGAAATCGTTCGCGTACTATCCGAATTCTGAAACGTGAGATTACTGTATTTAATTTTAGATAGTCAATGAATTAAAATATCTTATATATATATAAAAACGAATTTGTGTATGTTTGCAAAATCTTTGGTGTCTATGGAATCGAAAGCCAAGGGTCCGATTGCAACAAAACTTTGACAACCTTTTAACATGCACTTATAGGCATATTAAAATTAACTTACAATGTCGAAAAACTTAAATATTCGTAAATTTCAATGTTTTTTTACCGTTCTAGCTGCCGAGTATACCAAAACAAAAATGTCCACCGTTCAAATTTTAACACCGATTTGAACGGCGGCCATTTTGTTTTGATGTATTGACTATTCATTTATCACAAGCTCATTTTCTTGTTTAGGCATATTAAAATTAAGTAGCATTAGGTCGTATATATAAAAATCAATGTTTGTATGTCTGTCATACGTTTCATACAATTCAACTGTCGACTGACGATAAAACAGTATTCAGACAATTCAAATTTGACGTTCGATTGTTTGTATTAAAAATGGAATATTTCAAATCTGTCAAATCGTGTGGTCTACATTTTTACATTACATTTAAATGTGTTTCGTGCATTAGGTGTGATTGTTTGTTTGTATTTTATGCGTTGCCACACCGTTCATCCGATTGCAATAAAACTTTGACAACATTTTTGCTTACACTTGAACAAAGATTATATGCCTATCAAAATTAGCTTACAGTTGGTATTTCTTATAAAAAATCAATGTTTGTATGTCTGCCATACCGTTCATGCAACTTGCGCGAAGGTTATAGGCGTATTACAATTAATACTTTCGATGGTTTCGGCGGTAACTTTGTGGAAGTTCATTTTAATATAAAATTTAAATTAACTTTGATTATTCCACGTATTGTGTTACTTACTGTGACACGTGTTTCGCCTCTTTCAGAGGCATCTTCAGACTTACTTTGGCAAAGTTTGCTTAAGTAATGAAGCAAGATTGATTCTAACATTTTAAAATTATGAAATTACAAAATGGAGTTTTTGGGTTTTTTTTCCTTTTAAGAGGAGCAAGGAGGGGGGTGTAAAATCGAAATAAAGCAAACAAATAATGATACTAATGAGTTGCAATCAATCAGATTGGGATTTTTCCTTTTTAAGGGAAGCAAAGAGGGGATTATAAAATCGAAACAGAGCAAACAAATTTAATCATACTACTAATGACGTTAAACATTACAAACTATTAAGCGAATGAGCTGCAATCAATCAGCTAGGTTGGTGATTACTCTATTAATTGGGAACAATTTAAGTAATGGGGAACCACCTGTGCTATTAAGAATATTATTTAATAATATTTCTTTTTTGTTAAGAGTTTTATTACAATTACATTACAGTAGGTGGCGCGCGTGTCGTACCATAGACAATCGGCAGCAAAAGTCAAACGGACAGAAAAAGAAAGCATGCACTTCAATAAATACAATTAAAACACAAACACTTTCTTTCTTCGAGTGGCATTGCAACGCTTGCCGGGTACCGGCTAGTACTTAATAAATAATGAAATAATTCACGCAGAACAACCGTGCAAGTAATATAACGATACCAATATTTAACGAGAATATTTATACAAGTTATAACTCAATATAAAAGAACAATGCTTGAAATCAATACTGCGAGACAAATTGATTTATTTCCGTCAGTTATAAAGCCAGTCGCACACGGTTAGATATTACTTTTATCGTACATGGAAATTTTATACGCTATAGGTGTGTCGGCAATATAATTTAATGCACTTGGGCTTCAAGTTCACAAACTTTTAAAGCATCAATATGCAATATCGTTTTATGGCATACGTCAATTTGAAAATCACTCAGGCATGTTTTATGTTATATCCAATACAAAAAGATACAACAAAGCCATAAAACTCGATAACATGATTTTAAATCCATCTTTATCGAATGACATCGCCGTATGATTCTTTCATTATAAAACATTATTTTTAGATCAGGTGAGTAAAAATCTTTTATTTAATATTTTGAGTTATATTTATATCGTTCAAACTATGTACATTCTCACAAATTTTGTCACTAACGACCCGGGTTTCGCCTTTCGGCATCTTCAGGCATTCAAGTGCACGGATGAACTTGAACTGACGTGAACCCGGGTCGTTAGTGACAAAATTTGTGAGAATGTACATAGTTTGAACGATTCAAATTTAATATTGAAATTCCACCAAGCACCTTCAGTCGAAATCTTAAATTATATTTATATATTTTTTTAGTAAATTTTTTTTAATGATGTGTATTCAAACAAAATAGTCAAAAGTGTTGACATTTCATGCTTGGCTGACTAAAGATGATCTGATGGTATACATATCGACTGTGGAAAGGAAAGAGGATGTAACCCACACATATGCAAATTATGAATTATACACAACCTTGAAGTGCACGGAGACTTCTAAGCTGGTGTTAAATTGACATAATCTAATATTAATTCAAGAATTTGTCTAGGAAAACCTTTATTTCAGTATTTTTTCTTGGTTTTATTTTTTTACAAGGTCATCTTTTTCTAACTTAAAAGCTAAATTTAGATACTAATTCGGCATTTGCAGCTTGCATCCTTTTGATAGAACGTGTATCAAGTTTGATACATTGTGATTATAGAAAAAAAGCTGTTTTGAAAATACTGTGGGTTACGTCCTTTTTCCTTTCCACAGTCTATATATATAAGTTAAAATGAAATTATTGAAAAATATCCTCGGAGTTGGAGTCGTTAAATATTGAAAATCTGGAGTCGGAGTCGTCTTTTTTTTACACGACATATAACAGCCTGATATATACACAAAAATCGATCATTCTATTGAATTCATATATTTTGTTTGAAAAAAAGATAACTTTATAGCAGTTAACTTCCTTTATACTGCAATAATCAATGCACCACTGGACGAATAATTTTCTCAATATTTTTCAAAATCCATTACCCGACCCAATGTAGAGCATATGGCCTCATAACTATATTTGTATTATTATAAAATAATTATATTTGTCAAGTGCATAGCGAATTGGCGTCAGTTGTAATGTCATGTACTGTATTTTGATTTTTAAACAATAAATAACCGTTGTGGTCTAGTTGATTAGAGCTTTCTCTACCAAGCAAGCTGGTCTGTGTTCGATTCCCGATAAGTTCAATGTCAAATTTAGATTTTTTTCTTAAAGACTTAAAAGACGTTTGAATTTATGATTTTAATTCTCCTCGAGTTAATTTCAAGCGATTGTCTCTCGTATGATCATTCACCTTTAAAATAATTGGCGCATTGGCGTTAGCTGTAATGTCATTTTTACAATTAAAGAGTGTGCGGCTGGAAACGATAGCGCTATTAGAGGACTATTTGTAAGCTTTTGCACTCGCTACATCTTGTTATTTTAGGATTGAAAGAGTAGGAGGGAATTTTCGAACATAGAAGATAAATCGAATGGAATAATACTGTTCGTATTGGGATTTAAGCCTGTGAGATCCGTTACGGAAGCCAATGGCGTTGGCCACTGCACTACGGTACCGATGTTATAAAGATAATCAATATAAATAAGTACCATTATAATCCATACAATCCATTTTATGCTTTTAATTGATTATAATAAAAACACAATATTCCTTTGTACTTTATTCCACTTTATTTAAAAGGTCAGGGCTGGTTTTTTTCATTGCGAGCATTATCAACTGATAAGAAATATAATTTAACAGTGCTTAGTGCAATTTCAGGCTTAATATTGTACACTTTTAGGGTGTTCACTGTCAATACTTAGTGGAAAGGCAAAAAAAGCACAATATTCGTTTGTACTTTATTCCACTTTATTTAAAAGGTCAGGACCGGTTTCGCTCATTGCGAGCAATATCAACTGATGAAAATAAATTGAAATGAAAAGGTGTAAACAGCAATTGACATTGAAGAGAATTTACAAATTACTGTAAGAGATTCTACAATTACACAAAATTAAAATGTTTGGCATCTCAAACATATAATTAAAAATTCATCGTGTTTTTATTAATATAATGCCTTTTCACCAAGTTTCAACAGAAATTGTCAAATAATTGATTGTTAGAAAATATTTATTTACTTTTAACAATTTTTTTATAACAATAACAATATCATATTTTTTTAGCTTGAGTAATTTTCGAATAACTTGGGTTTTTTTCACAGGTCCATAACAATATTACGCAAAAATAATAACCCCCTGGCTGCAATGTTGCGCTATTTCACATTCATACAGATCAGTCGACACTCACCATACCCACCGCGTTATATTCCGCCGCCCGCTGTTACTGCCCAAATTGCACATTTTTTTTGTTTTGTTTGCCGTCTTTCTGATAAAAAAGGGTGCTCTCAACGTTTTCTATTAGATTAATTTATTTAACTATTCAATAACGGCAATGTGCAGCATTGAAGCCGAAATACTTTCAAGCGAAAACCCAGAGATAATAGTACCGACTACCAACGGTTCATTTAGACCAGTGCTTCCCAACCTTTTTCGTGCCACGGACCCCTAAATCTGAAAATAAAAATAATCACATATTGTTATAATGTTCATATTTTATCACAAAGAATGTTGAAAGAATGAAAATTTTACGAACTAAAAACCTGCGTACCCCAGGTTGGAAAGCACTGATTTAGATAAGATTTACGGGTCCAATGGTGCAGCGGTTAGCGTTGTGGGCTTCCGTGCCGGATCTCACGGGTTCGAATCCCAGTACGAACAGCATTTTTCGATCGATTTCTGTTCGCACGCATTTTTGTGATGTCTAAAAATTCCTTCCCACCCTTCCGATCCTTTAATGATTGGGCGTAACGAGAGCGATTAGTTAACCACTAGTCCAATTCTAGCCTATCTCTTCTACTCTTTTTAACAAAGAGTAGAAAAACTTCTGTTGATATACCTTCATTAGGAGGCGATATGCTCCACATTGGGAGCGGACATGGATACAAATCAACTATGAACCTTATACCCTGTCTATGCTATATTTGTTGTATAAATACTTTAACTGTACATACATATTTTCTTTCAAATTAATAGATGCGAAAATCTTTACCTTTTAAAAAAAAAGGATGGGCAGGCGCAAAGATTTTTTTTTCAACGGAAGTCGTAGTAAATAAAGTTTAGAAACCACTTCTATACTTTAAAAAAATGCTTCTTCGGTATGTTGTAAATTTTTACCTTCCTTTTACTTTATCCAAATTGCTTAAAAGTACAATACGGAACTATTTTTCATTATATGATTTTAGTACCACAAGATTCTATCTACCAAAACATAGTTTTTAATTAAATACAGAATAACAAGTGTTTGTACTTTTGTGTTTCTAGCATTAGAATTTCATTTTTTAACTTGCCTAAGCTTATATTGTAAACGGTTATAAGTCAGGGGCCTATTTTTTTGTAGTTAGGTCCCTGTGATCCTAAGTCCCAAAAATAATAGTGTAAATATTGGGTATACAATATCTACCAAAAGAGTGTTACCGCATACCCTCTCCAAAACCTCCTTGCATAGCCTTCTTTTTTAGATCGGTTGGGTGACAGCTTAACAACCGGTCTTCGTGGAGTACTTTTTATTAAGTTGCTTCATTATAGACACATATGCTCTAAAATCTAGATTGTAACAAAATTGAATCTTCTATCAAAAGTCTGAATTTTTTCAAACAGTATACAGAAACATATTTTTATTATTTAACATACTTTATGGATATGGTTGGAATGACCTGCTTAGTCATCGTATACCGGGGGACTACGGGTTCAGGGGTAATAAATAAAGCGCGTGGCACGCGAGCGTCGGCATTAACGCGGCGCGTGGGCCGGACTCCGCTCCCGGATCGCTTTTTGCTTCAATCCAACTTTTTATTTACACGATGTCTGGTCAGGTCGTAGCGACATATGGGCTTAAAGGGGTGAGGTTTTATTTCTATAAAAGTAATACGAAAAGATAAAATTTACTTTCACGTTAATAATTATTTTTGAAAACGTCTTCCCTTTTCACGTAATTCATAAACGACAGTCTATTTTGAATTTAGCTGTGATTTTACTTAAATAATTCCAATCAAATAACTGTCGTGGACCGTGATGGTATCACAAAACTATTTAACCTTTTGGCTGCCGTAGAAAAAAGTACGTCTGTACCTAGTACGCCGGCTATAAATTGCAATTATTAATTTAATTCATTTTTGACGAGATAACTAGTCTCTGGCGTGTTGAGCACGAAAAAATTAACGAGATATTTCGTCTGTGGCAGCCATCCAGTTAAGGGTTAAATGGTTAAACTTAGTATGTTATGAATTTACTTTCTGTTAATATTGTCGGATCCGTAGCGCAGTTGGCTTCCGTGACAGGTCTCACAGGTTCGAATCCCAGTACGAACAGCATTATGTTCGAAAGCATGGATATTTGTGATTCCTAAAGCATCACTCCCTCCCTTTCAATCTTAAAAATAGCCCAGAGGGGGGGAACCGTTTCATTTCTAAAAGCCGCATTCATTTATCCGATTCAACATAAGGCTGCAGTAAAGAAAACGTTGGCACCCCCCCCCCCTATTTTTTCCGACTGCATCTCCACTGACGATTATATAATGGGTTGATGACGCTCTTTTTTCCAACCGCTCGCGAATAATTTTTTGATCAAAGGTAATATTTCGATAAAGTCAAAAGGCCGCACGTTCTCCTTCACTGAGCTAATCACCAGTTCTGTCCAGGGTCTATCATTCATATATCTAATCTTTTTGAAAAAAAACGAAATATGAGGGAAGCAAGTGTTATGGATATATTTTTACTAAAACACTTATTCAATGCTGGTTCAACTTTATTCCATTTATAATTTACACTTTAAAAAAATCACTTATAATCAAAATCACTATTAATCTAATGATAAGATATGAGTATCGAGGCGTCTCTACTTGGCCATGGACCTTTCGATTTGAACTCTTGATTTAAACTGGCTAGATTTGGAGAAGGAATTGGATATCGATATAGGTTTATTGTTACAAAAAGTTGTCGTAGATAATTTGACATAGCACTCTATGCTATAATGTTGTGTATACAAAACACAACAAGCAGTTTTCACAGAAAACAATCTTCTGTAAAGATATCTTCATTAGGTGGTCATATATTCCAAATTAAGCGCAGACGTGTATTAAAAATATGCAACGAACAAATAATCACATTTGAATTATTTTGATTCTGTACTCTTCCATAAGTTTTGTAGATAACGACCCGAGTTTCGTCCTTTGGCATCCTCAGGTTTTATCAAGTGCACGAATGCACTTTAACTGACGTGCAACAAACGGTTTGTATCGTTTACATACAAACATAAAAGTGAATCGCACAGTATAATTATTGTTAATCTAATTGATATGACTTTGCAAGAATTACTTGATAAAACCTGAAGATGACGAAAGGCGAAACCCGGGTCATTATCGGCAAAACTTATGGAAGAGTACATAATCAGAATAATTCAAATTTTATATTGATGTTCCATCAACCACCTTCAGCCGAAGTTCTAAGTTAAAACAAAAAAAATATTTTTTCTGGTATAAAACATAAGCAACAACTTTTAAATCACGCTCTGGTCTGCAGTGACCTTTTTTTTTGCTCTTCTATATGCGAAGTCTTTTATGAACACGCCTACACCCCCCGTACGCGGCAGAAATGTATTTTTTACCCGCGAGGGATCGCTGTTGGTAACGCGAGATTTATTTATTTTTCGGCAATAAAATCTACGCCCGCTCTACTTTTTTTTTTATTATTGTAAATTCGGCTCTGATTTTTTTGCAACTGTATTGTATGTTATTGCGTGAATTTTTCATATTGAAATTTGCAGTTTACAGCGCTCGATATTTTTTTACAAAGCACAAGCTTTTAGATTTTTACTATTTGATGCCGTTAAATTCATTTTTAGTTTACTTTAAAAAAATATATTTTTTTTTGCAAAAAGCGCAAAATCATTCTACATATATTGTGTATTGAAAGTATTTACATTTCGACGTTAAATGTCAAAAATATATTATAGAATAATACCATGGCTGTGAAGTAGTTATAAAAATAAAATGACATATTCCAGGGGTGGGGAAGCTTTTCATTTCCAATGGCCACAATTATTTATCTGAATCAACATAAGGCCGCAGTTGACTCTAGCTTTAAAATAAAAATCGACTCCGACTCCAAATTAATTTACAGATCATTTCATTTTAACTTATATGTATATACATATCGACTGTGGAAAGGAAAAAAGACGTAACCCACATTTTTTTCAAAACAGCTTTTTTTCGATAATCACAATCTATTACACATTATATCAAAATGATGTAAGCTGAAAATGCCAAATTAGTTTCTAAATTTAGCTTTAAAGTTAAAAAAAAAATGGCATGTGGAAATTGCGATCAAGAAAAAACGAAACTAATATTTCATTAATATCAGATAAAGTCAATTAAAAACCAGTGTATCAGTCTCCATGCACTAAAATTTTGGATTTATTGCATAATTTGCCTTTGGCCCATAATCATGTCTCCTGTAAAATTTATTATGTGTGGGTTACATCCTTTTTCCTTTCCACAGTATATATGTATACCAGCAGATAACCTTTAATCAGCCTAGCATGCGGTGGCAAAAAAATGGACTATTATGTTTTGAATACACATCACTAAATATTTTTATAAAAAATGGATATGGTCGTAAGATTTTTCCGACTCCGGCGCAATCCCCCGACTCCACGACTACCGACTCCGACTTCATACTCCATGAACAATATGATAGTTACAACGAGCAACAGAGTAATTATACACTAGAGGTCTGCACGGGCCGGGTTTGGGCGGGTAAGCGCAATTGAGATTCGGGCTCGGGCCGGGCCCGAGTAAGGAATTTATTTGTTCAGAAAAATATTTCAGACTACGTTCGTGTCTTAAGTCAGCCATGATGACTTAAATTATTACCAGTTCTATAGTGAATCGTAAATTGTTGTAAATTTGTAAAAAAACGATTTTTTTCGGGCTGAGGAGTATAAATCTGGGCTTCGGGCCGGGTTTGGGTAACAAATGCGGTATTACACTCGGGCCCGGGTCGGGTCGGGACTGAGTTTTTCGGGCTCGGACCGGGTACTTTTGTAAAATTTCGGCCCGTGCAGACCTCTACTATACACGTAATTTATTATACTATAAATATGTGCTGTCTCCATATTAACAATACGTAATATATTCAATTTTGCTGGTTGCGAAGTCAACGTCGTTGGCTTTGGTTGCGGATGTCACGGGCTCGAATCCCAGTATGAACAGTTTTTATAAATTGATTATCGATTGATTTTTTTTATTTCTGTCCAAAGCCAAAGGAATGTATGTGATGTTTTGAATATCTACCCTCTCATCCAATCCTTCAATAATTGGGCGTAGCGAGAGCGATTAGTTAACCACTATTCCAGTCTATGTCCTATTCTTCTAACTAACAAAGTAACAAACAATTCTCATAGGAAAAAAACTTTTGTTGAGATCAGTGGTGGATTACCCAATAAGCGCAAGAGGCGCGCGCTTGGGAACTCCAAACATTAGGGGCCTCAAAAAATAGCATAAATTATATAAACCTTTATATTTTAATTTCAATTTTCAATATTCACTATTATTCTACGAAGAGTTTTGCAACACTTTTATGTTATTCGTAAAACAGGGTCTCCAAAATTTATTGCGACTAGGGCCTCCCAAGTGATTAATTCACCACTGGTTGAGATACCTCAATTAGGGTTCCATGAGTAAACAGATCATGATAAAACAGAACACGAGAACATAGACAATTCAGAACACAATCAATTTTTAGTTGAATGATATCTGTTTCTTCTTAACTATTTATCGGAAAAGTATTATAGATTAACAGGTAATAATTTCAGAACAGTGTGTAATAACGTGCGCTTTACTTTTACAATCGTCCAATATACTAACGTGTATTTACGACAATTTCAGTTTGAAAGTGTTATTGATATGCAAGATTGCTGTTTTATTTATTGTATCTAATACGACATAGAGATTACTAATTGATTGTAAAACATATCAATACTAGTGTTTTCTAAAGATATATTGTACGTTTTGTGATGTTCTGTTTTTTCGTGTTCTGTTTTATCCGGTTACCCTCGATTAGGAGCTCATTTGCTTTGCATGTATTTGATATTGACAACGTACCATGACAATTTATTAATTTTATCCGTTTCTTTGGTTACAGCAATTAAGTTAATGGTAAATAAATATTCAGTATGTATATTATAATTAAATTATATATTATATGATATATTATGTCGGTGTCCCTTTTGACATTTATTTTAAAATGGATAACCTTGATAATTCTATTTTAAGTTTTAACGATACGTTATTATTTTTATAAGCCGAAAAAGACCCGCACTAAATGATAATCTAAAAAAGGCCGTCGTGGAAATACACTTCGTGTAAAAATAAAGGCAAAAATACTAAAATACTTCATAAGTTTTGGGGAAAACATAATTTTGTCTTCACAAAAGACGACCCCATGCGCCGTATATTTTCTATAATCGAGATATTCATTCATAAATTTAAAGGGTCATTATTTTTGGAACAAGTTTGCCATTATCACATAATACAAGGGATGTTTATTGAAGTAACACGATTGATTCCAAGAGGTGAACACTCATACATCGACATTTATGTCCACAGTTGTAATATAATAATTTATAAATCTTTTTTGATATTTTTCTTACACCCGTTGTCACTCGATACTAATGTATCAAATCCCGAACCTTTTTTTGTGATCCCGGAATTTCGGGATTGACAAACTTTCAATACCGGGATTCCGGGATTGAACATTCAACATAAAATCGTTTATAAATTGGGATTCGGGATTGAGAAAAATTTTGGTCGGAGACTTTGAAATCTTGGGATTTTTCAAAAAAGTTTTAGTCGACGTTAAAAATCCAGGAATTTGCGCAATTCTCAGAATGAAAAGACGTGAGTCATTTTTTAACTCTTTCTAGAATTTTCGAATCCGAAAACCAGAAATTTACGAAATTTACGGAATTTCCAAAATTAAGCCACCCGAGACCTTTTATTTAGCTCTTCCAAGATTTCCAATTTAAAAAACTCAAGAATTTTCGGAATGGCAAAAATGACAAAAAAGGACCTTTTTTTAATCCTGAAATCCCGGGACTAGTACTATCACAATCCCAAGATTTCTTGATCACAAAATTGGAAAGGATCCCGGGATTAGAGTCCTTAGTGTCGATATACATATATATAAGAAATCATATTTTTTTAGTCAGTGGAACTGCTACAAATACTCACTTGTAATTATTCCTATAAAATACTGTAATTATTTAAAACAAATCAAATTCGACTGCCTTCTGTGAATCATCTTTTATGTGAGGCTTTTAAAAATACACAAAGGATGTCCCATTATTTGAGTGTGGTTGTCATTATGGATAAATGAAATATGTTTTTTTTTATATTGTCTCCAAATAAAAAAAATCGTTTTATATAAAGTAGTAATGGGTTTGGCGCTTTATCGTGTCTTTTATTCAAAAAGAATAGCTAACTATCAAAATGTCATCAAATGATATTTTCTATGAGAGTTATTTCACATGAGCAATTTGTATATATAGAGAATTCGTAAATTAAATACTTACACCTAACTTCCTTCATAATAAATTAATACTCACTTTGCAGACTGGCTACAGTCTGAATTCTTTAAACATTCTCTCATTATAATAATTATGGACACCAAATATGTTTAAAAATCAATTCGTTTAAAAAAAAACTCGTTGTGTAGACGTGTCGACGTTTTTGTGCGTTCGTCCAATTGAAATGTGTTGTTAACGATTGATTTTTTATAGGTAGACATGTGTATTGTTTACGTTCCTTTACTATCCTTCCAGTTCTAAATACAGAACTAGGGACAGGATATTGGGTAATTAGACTAACGAGATTAGAAAATAGCTAGATACAGATAATAGTATATAAATAACGTACTATTATCGTTTATCATAAACCGTAAAAGAAGCTTAATAAAACCATAATTCGTTATTTAAAAAGTGCTCGTATTTAACCGGTCTGAATTTTAACACAGTTTCGGTCATAATTTTTATCACACTGGTCAGAATTTATATTAAATGGTCACAATATATCGGTCAATGTACAGAGGAAAAAATACATAATTAATGGTCAGAATTTATATAAAATAGTTATAATTTAAATGATGTTGAAAAAAAGGGTGCGTGCACTTATGTACTTGCGTCAGAAGTTATACTTCTTTGGTATCATTAAAAAACAATTTTTAATTGCATGCAAATAATTAATTACAACAAGGAACGAAATTGACACGTGTTCGACGGAGTTCGCAAAGCCACTCTATTGCACAATTATGCACGTGACAAATAAATACATTTAATACATAAATAGACATACACAGATAGACAGACAGATAGATACATAAGCAAACAGAGATATCGAATGTTAAGAAGAGGTTTTATAAGGTCTAATACAGAACGTTTGTTTTATAACCTAACCTCGAAAAATATATCAATAAATAATACATACGGATAATTACCGTCAATTATATTGATGCACTTTAAAAAGTACATAAGCACCATTTTTTTTCCACTAGTAGGTAGTATAATATAAATCACTACGAATAGTAAATAATATTAATCAAAATATTCAATTTCAATCACTACAGAACGAGCGTGCCAACATGCGTGACTAACTTCAACCTGTGAATTTTGTGTGTGACGGTGATGCGCGCGCATCAAAATTTCACTCTCATCATTTTTGCATAACGCGCCTAAAGAAGTATAACTTCAAAAAAACCCAACCTAACCTAGCCTAACCAAAATGGTTATAAAAATCCGTATATTTTTTTTATTCTGACCAAAAATTTATTTTAACTCTGACTATTTAATATGTTCACTTTAAAAAGTACAACAATGTTCTGACCTTAATGTTCAATTATCTCAAAAAAAGTATTTTTTACTTGTCCCATTGTTGCTTTAGGGTAACGAATGCCGTAATACAGACACATTGAACGCTTTCAAAGTATGGCAATGTGTGTCTACGCAAGACTTTTTCCTTTTTTTACACCAGTGATGCACAACCTTTACCTTCTAGCGGGCCGCATAACACAAATTATCGTGGGTTCGAGCCGCAAAGAAAAAAAATGATTTAAAATACGCTCAATACTTTTCCATACAGAACATATGTGCGTTCTAAGTAAAACAACCTTAAAACCGTGTAAAAAAGATTAAGTGAATTTAGATAAATGAGTAATATTATTTTGACCGTGTTATTTCGAAAATAAATAAGCCATGCAAAAAAAGGATTATGAGTACTTGCTTATAAAAAATCGTTTCATTGTGAAATATTTATGTTTTATTGATATTTAATTCATAAGTGATTGCATTCTTGGTCTTTGTTAATTTTTAACTATTTTTTTTTGATTTGACATAATATTTGTAAGCCTGTTTCTATGAACCGATTTACTCTCCTTCATTGAAGAAAAAGCTTACTTACATTTATTAAATTTTTTTTTACGTGAAAAAAATATGTTTGAGAAAAAGATTTAAGGGCCGCGGTTTGTGCATCACTGCTTTACACTAACGTTAACTTAGAATAAATACGTTTTGTACTTGAAAAGCTCTTATGACTGGAAATCTACTTACTCGTCGTGTTACACCGCAAAACAATTGGCAAAACGTATTGCGATGAGAAATCTATTAAATATAAATGAAAAATTTATAATCGGTCCGTAATCTGATAGTTCTGCGATCAAATAAAACATATAAATGTCGATTCGCCATTTAAAGACATTTGAGATAATTCCCACACCGTTATTAAACGTGCTAGGATAAATAATAAAACCAACCGCCATTCAATAACCTATTCAAAAAAACTGAATTCAAAGAGATCTAGCCATCAAAAGAGGGCACGCGTCAACTCATACCCATTCAAGTTAGACCTTTATTTATAGAAATACAATATATAACACAAACGAACCACGTATTCAGTAATCACCATTGCAAACCAGCGTGGGGATTGCATCTAAACGATGTGAAAATGTAATGTAGGAGTTTTTTGAAAAAATTGTTCAAATATCGACTATTTACAAAACATCACGAAAACAAATATAATATAAGCATCCATGAAAAAATAGTTTTCCTTGTGTAAATTCACGTTAATTTAAGTTCAGGAAAATTGCTCGATATATTTTTTTTGGTTGAGTTTAAGAGTGAGTGAAACAGTCTAGACCAGGGGTGGGGAACCTTTTCATTTCTAAATGCTAAATTCATCTGATTCAACATAAGGCCGCAGTAAAGAAAATGCGGACACCCTCCCCTTTTTTTCGACTGTCAAACATAAAATGGGTTGATTTACGCTCTTTTCCAAACGCTTGCATATATATTTTTAATCAAAGTGAATATGTTGATCAAGTCAAAATCCCGCATCAGAGTAGCCAAGAGGCCGCAGGTTCTCCTCCACTGGTCTAGCTAGACTCTAGATCAGCCATACTCAACCTGCGGCCCAGTAAGCTCTTATGTGCGGCTCAATATAAATATAGTCACCAAATATTTTACATGCAAAAACCGCAGTACTGGCGTGCCGGCTCGACGACAAATCAGTCACTAGTCGCGACGCCATTGTATAAAATACATACATACATATATATGTATGCAGTATAGTATTTGCTATACATATTTACAGTTTACTATAAATATGTTGCGGCCCACCGCTCACGTAGAGAAGCAAAAATCGGAATGCGTCCCGGAAGTAAAAACGTTGAGTATGGCTGCTCTAGATGGTCAACGGTCTAAAAAAAGTTTGACAGCTCTTGTCTAGAGCTTAGTTTCTCAACCTTTTTGACTACGAGGCAACATTTGAGTCTTCATATTTTTCCGTGGCTCCCATACCCGTACAAATATTTTTTGAGACTCGCAGATTAAAAGATTCCAAAATAATTTTCAACTCTTTAAACATTTTTTTGCTCATGGTAAATTTCAAAATTTTACCCAGGAATTTTCGGAATTTCCAAAATGGAAAGACCTTTAATTTTTTAGCTCTTAGAATTTCAAAATATTTATCGCTGCCCGATTTTCCAAAACCTGGGCGTATATAGAATTGCCAAAACTGTGCTGTGGCTCCCCTAAAATTATTTTTTCTCTGTGACCCTCTTTGATCATGCTGTGGCTCCGGGGGGAGGGGTAACTCATTTTTTTAGTTAAGTAGAGTATTAAGGAATGTCTTACTCAGCCGGGATGTTTTTAAAATCCTATAAATAGTAAAGATTTTATCAATTTTACGAAAATTTGTAATCAAGTCACTAAACAATTTTTAAAATCTATAAACGTCACTGTATACCATTTTGCTCACCCTTAATTTCTTTTTAAAGTAAATGGTGAGTGTTTCTGTCTGCATAAAAACTTATAATAAAGAAAAAAAAATGTATGGGTGGTGAGATATTACATTGAGAAATAACTCTTTACACAACTCGTTCACGCATTTTTTTACCCACTACTTAGTTGCACATAAAACCATGGTTAAAATAATTATCGATTAATAGAATTTCTTTTTGTGATCACGGAGCCTTTTTGTGATCTCGGAATTTCGGGATTGACTAATTTTCAATCCCGGGATTGGGCACTTAACATGAAATCGTATATAATTTGAGAAAAGTTTTGGTGTTTGAATTTTTCATTATTTCATTTCCAATTTTAAAAACCTATGAATTTTCCAATTTGCCCAAAGTGTCAACGTGACTCGTTTTTTTTTTTAGCTCTCCCAAGAATTTCAAAATCTCAAAACTCAGGAATTTACCGATTTCCCAAAAATACCAACGTGAATCGTTTTTTTTAGCTCTTCCAAATCCAAAATCTTATAAACTTTCGGGATTTGCTAAAAATTTCTCAATCCCGAAATACCAGGATCGCGATTTTACCAATCTTGGGATTTTGGAATCACAAAATTGGACGGGATCCCGGGATTGGAGAGCCTAGTCACTACGTGTTATATTAATATTAGCAAACATTCTGAAATCACAACGTACGAGAATACTTTTTCGTGCGACTCTATTCTGAGGCACGAATTAATGTGACCTTTATTATTGTCCCAGTTAGCGTTATGATTCTCACACATAACTAACACCAAATAATAAAACAAGAAAGTTTCCCTAAGTACTACACACATCATCTCTTTGAAAACAACATTCATCAAAGATTTCTATATATTATTAGATCTTTACGCACTGCGATTATATTATTCCAACACCAAGCGTATCAAATCAAACACTACATACTGCTTTATTTTGTTAATTTACAATTAAATAAAGTATGACTGGTTGTGTACCCACTTTTTAATAAAACATCTTCACTTATAACATGCCATATTTAGGATGACCAAACCGCGGCCTGGCGCATATTTTCTGTTGTCCGCAAGCTATAAGCGTATTTCAAAAAAAAAATCCCTTTTTTGTTTTGTTTTTCGTACAATATGATTATTTGTCTCATTTAACTAGATATTATAGTATATCAGTGTTAATGTTTATAATGTTACAAAACATTTTACCACTAAGCCCAACGAATAACTTCAGTAGAAGAAAAGAAGACATGTGATGGATTGGTAAAAAAAATATTTAAAAAACAATGTAAACATTTAGACAACAAGCGTCGCCTGCGTGGTCGAGTTATATAAATGGATTTTTCAATTGAATTATGAGTTTCGAGGCGTAGCGAGTGCGATTAGCTAATCACTAGTCCTGTTCTAGTCCAATCCTTCTATTCCTACTCTCTTTGGAAAAGAGAGGTTGAGCAACTGAGTAACAAAGAATTTCTCGTAGAAACACTTCTGTTAAGAAAAACTCCAATAGGAATCCATATACTCCACATTGGGAGCGGATATGGTAAAAAAAAGACGACAATAAATGTAAATAACAAATCTTTATAATTAGATGAAGATTTTTTTTTTAGAAATCAATGGATATAAATTCTTGCCCGATTCAGATTTATTGAATAAACAAGTTATTTTTGCGAATTCCCCTCTACTGTATCCGTTGCATTAGCCTACGTTAATTATTCTCAATTTTTATGTATTTTTTTTTCTCTGTAAGAATTGATGTGGTTTTGTAAAATTCTTTTTAAAGTCCTCATAGCTGTTCATATTGTAAAGTCCACACACTTAAATGAATAACCTGGAAGCAGTTAAATCATCATTTAGTAATTAATTTTGATTCGTTAGTATTTCTTTGATGAGTTTTGAATTTATGTTTGTGAGGTAATAAACATTATAATTTTAGACAATTTATTGTCACTTATTTATTATCTTCTACCTTTCATTGTAAATTTGCTTTAATACTGTTTGTGACACTAGGTATATTTGTTTTATTTTGATAATGCTCGTCATAAATGAAACTGTTAATTATCAAATTAAATAATAAATGAGTATTTTATTTTTTCAAATATTTTTGGATGAAAATAATAATTGAATGACTATTCGAGTATAATTATTTGAGTATGTGCCGTAATGGTTTCTTTTTCAAAAAATTTTGCTAAATGACACAATTGTCCCATTATTGGAAAATAACCCATGGCTAGCTTATCACGTTCTTCTTCGCTGACTATACAGTTAAATTCAAGCTCTGGCCTTCTCTATCACTTCCCACCACCTGGCCCGGTTTACCTAGTGATTTTTTTTAGATGTTTACAAGCATCCATCACCACTACCCATTATTCTGTGATGCATTTAAAAATGTGGATCTTTTAATGCGTTATGTGATGCGCTTATTTACGAGGGTATTAAAAAAACTTCCAAAACTAAAAGACATTAAGGCGAAAATGACCGAATACCGTGTTATCCGAAGAAAATAAGCAATTTGACATCGATAAAAAGGCCCTATCAAGATGGGGAAAAAACACGTTTGATTTGTTGTTACGTGAAAAATATGAAGTTTTCGCACACCCTGTATGATTTATGGCTTGCTAAACCCTCACAGAGAAATAAATATACTCGGTCCGTTGGTATTTTGTTATCCTATATGTATATGTATTGTTTACATAGATAAATAATGTTATTTTATGTTATATTATCACTTTAATAAGATTGCAAATATGTTACTAATTTAAGATAAAAAAGCACCCAATCACAAAAACTCAAATTAACGATGGATTTAATGATTTCATACATCATTCCACATCAGCGGTGGGCTGCCAATACGTTAACAAGGTGCTCCCTTCAAATAAAAATAATTTATCCATCATGTGCAATTATATGCAATACTTTTAAATAAGCAAACGATTGTTAATTAATACACTTAAAATATGCAGCAATATGCAGTTTACCATAAAATAATCAATAAAAAAGGCTAAAAATGTACTACTGTGTATACAGGAAGCTGTCGTAGAAAGTATATGTCAGAAATTGCAGTTATGTACTAATTTGATCTGAGAATATTGTTTTCTATTAATTTAACAAGGGGCTCGCCAGTCGTGGTAAAATCTAACAAGGCGCTCGCGCGAGCCCCTCCGAGCCCCCTTCAGCCCACCCCTGAGTCCACTCTGACTTACCAATTCCGGAATACCAAGTGGATTTCATAAAATAAATTATCAATATCTAAACTTTTCTTTACCATTTGAATGCCATTTCGTTTATTTTGAACAACTTGAATATAAGTACGAAATTATACCAAGCACCTTCACTTTAAATCTTTAATTATATAAAAATAAATGTAATAAAATATTTTTTAAAAAATACAGGCGATAACGTGATCTCGGATGTAATGAGGAAACATTCGTTGACATTTAAGTTCATGGTTTTCTCCACACATTTATTCACTTTTATAACGAGCTACTTCTCGGGCATACCGAGCAAAAATATCGTCAAAAATGTTCACGATGCCCAGAGCCATAGCAGTCTTAAGTACTCATGATATATTGGACAAGCTAGTTGGTTTTTTTTCACAGAACACTGAGATGGGAAACTCTTTTAATGGGCTTTGAGGGGAAATTTAAAAACAATGAAAAGGCATTCAATTTTAAATTGTATAAGAAAAGTGGATTAACAGAAAAGTGTAAGGGTGTGTAAATAAATTCTAATTGCATATTTTTGTTTCAATTGCGACTTTTTGTGTTATGTGACCGCTCCAGTTGCTTCATGTCTTTATCTGATGGGTATGTTTGTAAGTATTTAAAAATACATATTCTCTGATATAACGAGTTAACTGATAAGCTTTTGCGAGTAAATTCAGTCGGTTCAAACTTCCTCGTAATAACTAAGTTTGACTGTATTCGTACTTTCGTATTATCATTAAACATCCATAACTGTTGGTATTTCATTTAATCAATTGAAGTTGCCCGTTTCTTAACGACTCCGTCTCCACAACCCTGGAATATATATTTACTATAATTTCGCTGGTAATAATTATGTAGTTTATTGTATGTGCGCTTTACTCAATATAATGGTGAACGTGAATAGCGGGAGCACCTATTGAATTGTGAAGTGATTTATGTATGGCTCGACTGTTCACACTCATGGTCCCGGTTCATCCGTGAATCAATTTCACGATATCGTTCGATGTGCTAAAATTGCCTGGAACACACACTATCGAATTTCGGCCCGGTGACAATACAGAACAGTGACAATTTATTCCTAACAGGGTTAAAATAAAACAAATTCTATTTCTGTCATATCTTTTTATGAAATTAAAAAGTAGGGACTTATTAAATGTATAAACCTACTATAAAACGTATGTATTTTCTATTTTAGTCTGTTACAGTTTACGCGAAAGAACAAATTAACACTTTAACTTTTACTTGCCACTTACCACTACCTATTCATTCGCTTATTTTATCCGGCAGAACTCAATGCGTAACAAACGTTAAGCGTATCTACAGTTTATTTGTATCTTGATTGGGAGTGTCTTAGGAGTAACTGCCCAAGACTTGGTGACGTTTACTTGAGTGTGTAGAAAATCTTTTTGTATCCATTCTTGGCCTCCTACTGAAGGTATCTCAACAAAAAAAAATCTACGAGAACTGTTTGTCACTCAGTTGCTTAACCTCTCTTTTTCCAAAGAGAGTAGCAGAGATAGAAAGATAAGGCTGGACAAAACTAGTGATTAACTTATCGCTCTAGCTACGCCCAGTTATTGAAAGATCGGAAGGGTTGGGAGGGTTGGGAGGGAAGTTTTATACATCACAAACACCCATGCCTTCAAACAGAAGTCTATAAATCGATCGAAAAGTGTTGTTCGTACTGGAACTCAAACCCGTGAAGTCCAGCACAAGCCCAACACGCTAACCGCTGCGCCATAGGAGTCGACAAAGACTAATTTTCAAATCACTATCTTATTCGAATTCGTTTGAATTCGGTAAATTCCTGGATTTTTGAAATCCACTTTTTTTTTTAACGGGATTGGAAAAATTGTCAATCCCGATATCCTGGAATCACAAAAAGGGTCCGGCATTGGACGCTCTATAACCAACCTAACCCAAACCGTAGTGTAAAGGTAGAAGCAGAATTTGAAAATCATTTTTTTCGATTCTATTATCTTATATTTTATTTAATATAATTTGACAATGAAATCGTCAGTTTTTAACTGACATGCACAATAATTAAACTTCGCGAATCGTTCCATGTATGACCACAATTTCTAACAGTAACTACGACGGAGCGCTACTGAGCGTACAGTACGAAATACATTTAATAGAAAATCGGCCGCGACGATGAAAGGCTGTGTGTGGTGATTATTGTCGGGACAGTAGCTAGGTGCTTCATTTGGACGAATATTCACCCGTTAACAACAATCCATATTGGGAAATATATATTGTAATACCAATCCACTAGTATCTGTTGATGTTAATGGATTCGATAAGTGACGTTATAAATAATATATTTTATTATAGATTCACACTGTTGATTTTATGAGTGCCAGTCGATTATCGATACTATTGCTACATATCATTGAGTTGAATATCATAAGAACGTTTTTCGTAATAAATGATATGACAGTAGAAATCTGTAAAACTAAAATTGTAAAAAAGCAAAATTTACAAAAATTCTTCTTCTTCTTTGGCCATGTTCGCTCCCTATGTGGAGCATATGGCCGCCACGCGGCACCTCCATGTTTCCCTGTCTCCCGCCAATAGCTTTGCTTCCTCCCATGACATGCCAGCATCCCTCAGTTCCGCCGAGTACATCCTATGGATAGTACCCGACGGACGTCCAGGACGCCGGAATCCCACCGGTCGAAAGAAGAGGCAGGCAGGATTGAGGCTTTCCGGAGGCATCCGCAACACGTGACCCAGCCAGTTCCAACGTCTCTCCATAACCACTGACGTGACGGGACGCTGTCTTGCACGCTCCCTTATCTCTGAATTCCTCACAAAATCAAACCACCTCACCCCCATTATCCGACGCAAGCATCTGTTCTCGAAGCTCAGTATACGGTTTTTCTGAGTCTTCGTCAGGTGCCATGATTCGCAACCGTAAAGCATTACCGGCAGAATGCAAGCGTTGAACAAGTGGCATTTGGTTTTAATCGAGTACAGCTGTGTGTCCCAGACAGTCCGCATTGAGTTGAATGTGGCTCCAGCCATTCCTAAAATAGTCGGTTATAATTAAATAAAACACCGTTAGGTTGGTATCTCTATATTCGATTTGTAGCTGATTCCCACTCCCAATGTGGAGCATATGGCCTCCTAATGTAGGTATCTCAACATAAGTTTTCTACGAGAACTGTTTGTTACTCAGTTGCTCTTTTTCCAAAGAGAATATGAGTATTTAAAAAAAGGCTATGACAGGACTAGTGATGAGCTCATCGCTCTCTTTACGCCCTGTGCTTCAAGACATCCCAAACATCTATTCCTTCGCACACAAATTCATAAATCGATTAAAAAATCAATTTAAAAAACCGGGATTTGAACCTTAAGACCTCCGTAACCGAAGCCAATGACGTTGACCACTCGACCACCCAATTGGCATTCTTGCTACGTTGCTTTTTAATAATCATAATCATTGAAAATACAATAAATAAAAAATATTTAACGATTATTTTTAATTTTGTAATTTTAATATTCAGTAATGAAAGAAAAATAAGTTACTTTAAGAAAGTCATACCGACTTCTTTTTAATTAATTCTCTGAAATCTACATTTAAAACGATAAACATCTTATTTTCGCAGATGGAGTTATTCAACATAAAATTTAATAGATAAAATGCCTTTATGAAATATTCAACTCATCTCATTTTGTTGACTTTGTACATTAGAAATAAATATGTAAGTATGATAATTTTATACAGATATCAAGCTCCGATTCCATCTCGGACGTAATTCCCTCCCGAGCTCATAGAGAATAATTTACACCTCCGCTTGGCTCGAAAATTAAAAAGCTCCCCGGGAATCACTATACATACATGTGCAAGACTGACTGTAAAAATATAAATATTAAAATTTCAATTTATAAGTCCATAAAACTTGGTTCTTGAGCTTTATATGATGGCGATAAGAAAGCTCGTAAAGTTTACATTGGACTCTGGAAGCGAACAAAAATCTTTGCAATGCGACGTTATTCGAAGCTCCTATCAGGGGAGTACAAAAGATATCTGAAAGCTTTATCCCTCGCATTACATGATCAAATTTATGTTATATATTAGACACGTTTTAAAGTGTAATGGGGTAAATATAGCAAAGATTTTGCTTAAAAATGATAACGATAAATCGTTACATATATTATTGTCATTGTTTTTTTTTTTCGAAAAATATATCGAATGTGGAAAGAAAAAGGGACGTAACCCTCACATAACAAATTTTACAGGAGACACAAACAACGTTTTTTGATGAATTTCGGTCAAAGTAAATTATGAAATATACACAACTTAGAAGTGCACGGTGACTGATAAACTAGTTTTATATTGACTTAGCCTAATATTAATTTAATAAATTGTCTAAGAAAAACCTTTTTTTAAGTCTTTTTTTCTCGGTCGCAATTTTCACATGCCTTTCTTTTTTCAAACTTAATAGCTAAGCTTAGACAATAGTTTAGATTTTTTAAATTACATCCTTTTGATAGAACGTGTATCAAGTTGGATACATTGTGATTATCGAATAAAAGCTGTTTGAAAAAACTGTGGTATATGTTCTTTTTTCTTTGCCACAGTCGATATAAACACGACCCTAACCATCATGAAAATGGCTCTCTTCATTTTACTTCTTTATGTATTATATGTGTGTATCTATTTATGCATATAATCTCCACGTGCACTGGCTTCACTGAGGATTGCTCATCTCTCGATCTAACGATCACGCTCTTCCGTCAGCAGCTATGGGAAGGGAATACAAATGACCGAAAAATCAGTGATGAAGAGGACTTGAAGAACTTTGACGCTTACGCGCTCTAAGAATTAAAGCACTATTTATTTGATATAAAAAGCGATGTCATTATTGCTTCTTTAAGCCTTAAAAGTTTTCGTTTGACGTTTCTTTGCATGTTGACAAGGTTCTTTCTCGGTGACTCTAATATCTTAGTACATATTATGCAAAATGGTGTATCATATCAGGCAAAGAGAATATAAATTTCACTTTGTACATTTTAAATTAAGCTTTATTGTTCCTTGTGTGGTTCTTAAAGCCCTTAATCTGAAATATTATTGTGGTGAATTCTCAATTCGTTTTGATGAATTTCTTTTTGAAATATACTTGTTTTTTGGTTGAAAAATCGATCAAAATCTATTGTATTATATATTTTTCTAGTGTATTATTTATGATTTAGAATTTCGACTGAAGGTGCTTGATGGAAATTTAATGTTAAATTTGAATTATTTTCATTCTGTACACTTCCATGAAATTGTTTGTCGATAACGTCCTAGGTTTCGCCTTTCGGCATCTTCTGGTACTATCCAGTGTACGAATGCACTCGAACTTTCAAATTTGCATTTGTACTTTGGATAGTACCAGAATATGCCGAAAGGCGAACCCCGGGTCGTTA
Organism: Himalopsyche tibetana; assembly: GCA_030503985.1. Taxonomy (NCBI): domain Eukaryota; kingdom Metazoa; phylum Arthropoda; class Insecta; order Trichoptera; family Rhyacophilidae; genus Himalopsyche; species Himalopsyche tibetana. The sequence goes on along the minus strand of JAPJYX010000015.1, from coordinate 20,526,433 downwards.
TCGACAAACAGTTGTATGGAAGTGGACAGAATGAAAATAGTTCAAATGTATTATTTATATTCATTAAAATCGATTTCTGTTTTGTGAAAAAGCCAAAACAAAAGTGTCTATGTTCTGGAGTCATCTATTCATTTAAGGGTGAAAAACCGAATGGAGTGGTGTATCATATCGATTAGGCCCATACTTCAAAATCATTCAAATAAGACACTTTTTATTACTGATATGACTTGGATTTTTTAAAACAAAAAAAAATTGTAAGCCGTTTTTAAGCGCAGTGTAGAGTAAAACTCTACTCGATCATAATCCCACTGCATTGTCTTTCCGTGTTTTTTTCCCGCGACAGAGGCAGGCGGCCGGCAAAAAGTTGATTACAAAATCAGTGCGGCTTCATTTGGTTTCCATAAATAAATTAAACATCTATCCAATACCGTCTTTTTTTACAAAGCGAACAGGGAAAGAGAATATTGCCACACAAGAAATACGATTGACCAAGGAAACTATGCAAAAGATTGACAATTTGACAGATGAATAAAGTTATTGACATTAAACGCAAAAATTCTCGAAGCGATAGTAAATTAAATTTGAATCGTTCAAATTATGTACATTCACACAAGTTTTATCACTAACGACCCGGGTTTTACCTTTTAACGTCTTCAGGCGTTCAAAAGCACGGATGAACTTGAACTGACGCTTAGTAAATGAATGTATCATGTTTATATAAGAAATAAGTGTGTCACTAAGCTTAAAGCCATTACAGGCGAAAAGCATTAACCCGTGGGAATGCCTACAGATTTGAATGGTGGGTAATTTTAAGAATTATATTTATTTTTGTTTGTCAGAAAAAAAAATATGATTATACTTACTCACATATAGAATATAAGAGTGGGGAATTTGGCAGATTTACCTGCTTATTCAAAATCGGCAAGCTTTCTAATTGTACTCTATTTATTTCTAAAATTTTTTGGAAAAATATTCGGGGTCAAAATTTGAATACCTTGTTCGTCATTTAAACGTAGCTTTCTGAAATTCAATGATTGGCGAAAGCAGATTTGTATCCGGAGGTATCTGAAAAGTGTTATTTCGTAAAGTAAAAATATTCAATCTGCAAAAACACTATTTAAAAATCTAATAGAAAAGTTTAACCATTTTGATATTTGGGCCACTTCATTTCTTAAGGGCGTAAATAACAGTTGTTTATTTCATTAAAAAATAATAAAAAATATATGAATCCGCCTACATTACATTGTAAATATATTTATGTATGGTATGGGAGCTTTCAATTTACCAACATGATATTGGCATGTACTGTTGATGCTTTTAACAAATGGCGTAGAATAAAATACAAAAACATGCTTGTTATAACCAGGAAGCGCCGTTTGGTATTTATTTAAATCGCTATTTAATAATAACATCCTCGTCGAAATAAATTGGCATGTTTTTTACGACCTTCATCCCCTCTCGCACCCCTCTTCGATTCGAGAATACAACAGCGCCACCCCGCGATGAGTATTTTACATCTTTACTGACTGAACGGGGATAATTTTGTTGATTGAAATACATTGCAACGGAAGGGGAAGCAGTGGGCACATTGGGGTAGTAAATGAACGCTGTTTTTGTAATTACAATTATGTATTTAGCAAACCTTTTTAATATATAACTGCTTAAATAGAATTATGTTTTATATACTATGATATGAAGGTCTACGTGGGTAGAAATGGTATACAATCTTTAGAGCAGTGTTTCTCTACCATATTGAGCCCGTAGCTCATTTTTAGTGTCTTTATTTTTATGTGGCTCCCATACGTTTTGGCAATCGAATTTCAAAAACCCAAGAATTTGCGGATTTTTTAAAATTATCAGCGTGGTACCATTTTTTTTATAGCGCTTCGCAGGAATTTTAAATCCAAAATCCCGGGGTTTCTTAACGCGAGAAACCCTGCTCTAGAGCGTTACAAAGTAAGGTTCCAAATTCGTTATACGATCCTGAATCGAATATATAGGACCTTTAAAATATTACAAAACTATCTGCCGCCATTATCTTTGATGCGTTATTATTGAATTGTGCTAAATTTGATACCCATAACAAAATTACTTTTTTCATGTCATATTTAATTTAACGCGATCAGAAATTCATCAAAACGATTTTTTTACAACATCCTATTGATACTTGTTGAGTATGTTTAAATCGAAAATCGCCGTATCTGTGATCTAGTGGTCAACGTAGATTGTTACAGTCAGAGTGAGAACAGGGCGGAGCGAGCAAGGCTTTGGAGTCAATGTTGGGAGTCGCAAAAATCTTAAGACTCCGATCCATTTAAAAAATATATATTTAATAACACGTATTCAAGTCTATTGTATTGCCACTGCATGCTAGACCTACTAAAGATGACTTAATGGTGTTAAACAGAAATTATTGAAAAATCAATTCGAGTCGTTTTAAGATATGTTATCTTACCAATATTCGAGTCATAGCACTATATTTTTATCATCTTCCTTCTTAAATAAAGATATTTAATAAATGTGTAATCCACTGTTCTCGAAGAAAACTTCTGTTTACATAGCATCTATTAGGTTATAACCGGGGTGGAGAACCTTTACATTTATAAAGGCCACATTTATTTATCCGATCCAACATGAGGCCGCAGTAAAGAAACCGTTAACACCCCCCCTTTTTTTTCGGCTGTCGAACATATAATGGATTGATTACGCTCTTTTTGCAAACGCTTGCGTATAATTTTGTGATCAAAATGAATATTTTGATAAAGTCAAAAGGCCGCAGGTTCCCCTCCGCTGTGTTAGATGTTCATATGTTCCCTCCTACATTATAACAGACATGGTTAATTTTTTAAAAAAATATATAAAAGTATTCACTTGTAAACAGTCATACAACTGCATCAGTTTAACGCGTGCGGGCTGTTGATTTGACTTGCCAAGCCACCTCCAGTAATGTTTGTAAATACAACGTCGCATTACTTATATTGATTGCACACAAATAAAAGATTTAATTTTAGGTTAAATAAAGAGTAAAATTATCGTAGAAAGAAGTAAAAGCTGCAATATTGGCAAAATAAGGATTTACTATACATCTATTCAATTCATATTATTAATCCGTTTATATTATATTACTTAAATCAAGTTTATCAAGCGGCTGATATAACATGGATATCTCCCATGCAACCACTATTATAATTTATGTATTATTTTAACAGTTTAACCCATTGAGACCCTGCATGCAAAAATCCTCCACCAATATATGAAATTGTTTTTCACCTTTTTTATCAGTGAAATTCTCCGTTTCGGGGAAACTGAATACGAATGTTCCGAGCACTCCACCCACACCCCCGCCGGCCATTTTCTAATAAAATTTCGCCCAGTCCGGAAACGATAAAATAAATATTTGGTTTTAATTCCATCCCGAATCGACTGGAAATATTTTTGCAACGCCATCGTCCCTCGTATTGACTCTAACTGCCATATTTCATCCTGGAAAAGCGCGGGAAATCATATCAAGTAATATTGTTTTTTTTTTATTTGAATATGTCTAGCATACCTAACCAAGTGAATAATAGACAACACTTACTTATGCGTTTAATGAATTTTTAAATAAACCTATCTCATTCATTCAATCCTAATAATATATCATACAACACAAGTTTTACATAGTCGATACTGTCATGTTTTTAATTTTAATTCTATGCTTGTTTTTTAATAAAAAATATTTGACATTACAGCCAATGCGCCAAATATTAATATGTTTTAAGATCATACAAAATAAACTTGATCAATTCGAGGATAATTGACTTCACAAACCTTAAATTTAAATTGATTGATAAAATATAAATATGACAATGACCTTACCGGGAATCGAGCCCAGACCTGCCTGATCGGTAGAGCAAGCTCTAACCAACTAGACCGCAGCGGTTGACGTAAATGTAGTTTACATATCGACTTTGGAAATGAAAAAGGACGTAACCCACACATATCAAATTTTACAGGAGGCGCGAAAAACGTGTTTTGATGATTTTGAGCCAAATTAGCAAATTATGAATTATAAACAACCTTGAAGTGCACGGAGACTTCTAAACTGGTGTTTAATTGGCATAATCTAATATTAATTAAAGAAATTTTCTAAGAAAAACTTTTATTTCAGTCTTTTTTCGTGGTTTAAATATTTTACAAGGTCATCTTTTTCAAACTAAAAGCTAAATTTAGATACTTATTCGGCATTTGCAGCTTGCATCTTTTTGATAGAACGTGTATCATGTTTGATACATTATGATTATAAAAAAAACCTGTTTTGAAAAAACTGTGGGTTACGTCCTTTTTCCTTTCCACAGTCGATATAGTACTCGTAATCGCACGCACAACTTTTAGTTAAGAGCATATAAACGTTATTATTTAATATTAAAATTGAATTATTCACACTGCGTAAACTCTAATATTTCGCAATGTATTTTGTTTAGTAAAAAAATCCGCCAAAACAAATAAATAAATCACTTTTAAGGTGTTCACTGTCAATACTTGGTGGAATGGCATTATAATAAAAATAATAAAACATTTTTAGTACTTTTTCCACATAAAATTTATTAGATCAGGACCGGTTTCGCTCATCGCGAGCATTATCAACTGATAAGAAAAATATATAAACAGTGATATTTATACAAATTTAAATTGAAATAAAAAGGTGTAAGCAACTATTAACAATTTAAAGGATTAGCAAATTACATTATAATTACACAAAATTAAAATGCTTAACACCCATAACAATTAAAAAATCATCATCAAAGAATAATAAATCTAAGTGGCAAACGATATCAATTATAAACACAATTAAAATTTGGGAAATTTTTACACAAAGTGAACCACTACATTACTAAAGTAAATATCCTAATGATGATTTGGTGTTTTTCCCGTTCCCGTTTCCGATAATGCTCGCGATGAGCGAAACCGGTCCTGATCTAATAAATTTTATGTGGAAAAAGTACTAAAAATGTTTTATTATTTTTATTAAAATAAATAAATAATCAGTATTTAGTGGAAACTGTAATATTTACACACGTAGCATATAATTTTTCTTCTACACATATCGAATACATTATATTTATAAAAGTACCTGTCTGTCGCGTTTGGCTAAAGTGACAGCAGTTACCTTCTCGTCGTTATTTGAATCCATCGCTTTCTGCACTCATAATATAGAAATAAAAAACATGTTTTCCGTTTCAATCTTACTCCAAATATAATGCTATATATGGATTAATACGGTATTTTTTTGAAAATGTTTTTGATGTCTTAAGAATTACAAATAGTTATTCTTTTTACAACGAATCCGACAAATAATAGGTTTCAACTTGACATTCAACCTTTCATTTTCGTTGTTAAAAATATTCGTATGAAAAAACTCACGATACAATACGTAGACCTTTTTTAATTCAATATCTATTTGAAGCATATCAAAATCTCTATCCGTATTTGTGACAGTTTTTGTTTTACGACCTATCAGTTCGACTTTAATCCGAGGATTTTGTTTTTTAAATCCTGAATATTTCGGGAAAATTCTGACAAAAAACCGAGACAGAATCCTCTTCAATTGTATTTCTTACAGAACTGAGTGACATTTTACTTTTACCTTCATAATTGGGTCCCCAAGAAGCATTAGGAATGATTATGTTGTAATATAATCGGTGTGGGTATACACGTGTGTGTTTATACGTGTCTAGATTGAGGTATATATATCTCGATGTGTCTCTGTAGCGGACAGGTATATAATATGATTAATGGCTCTGTCAAAGTTTGGCTGACTGAAAAAGCGTCGCGTGTTGACTCCTATCGCCTATCTCGACACTCCATAACCCCAAAGGAAAGCTTACTCTGTTTGCCATTTATAACGCCTAAAAGCAATGGACGCGTGAAATATATCGACTGATAAAGTATGACTTCATGTTTTTTGGAATATGTCTTAATGTCGAAGTAATTTATCAAGTACTAAAATTGATAATTTATAATTTATTGCACGCTCAGTAATCTGTTATCGTATGGATACAATAAAACTCAAATAATGTGAAATGTTCGATTAAGAGGCATCTTAAAATACTAATAAATAATATTTCTAAGTTTGTTTTCATACATTAAACTATTTCGATGTAATGAATTGCTCTGTAAGTTATGTGGTGTTTATCATAAAAAAGTATTACAAACGTTGGGCATTATCATCCGTACCACCAGAGTCTTTTCGGGAGTTAAAATTCTAATATGAATGTACAACGCTTTGGTTCGAAGCAGACTCGAGAGTGGGTCAATTTTTGGTCCCCAAGAGGCTCGAAATATACCCTTATGGTGGAGAAGATTCAGAAGAAATTTTTGAGACTTCTCTATATGAGGGTGTATGGATATTACCCATAGCTTTATCCAACTGACTTTCTCTTAGGCATGCTAATTTTTAATAGTTTGAACGTTCGAAGAGAAATGTACATGGCCTTATATTTCTTTCGACTTATACGAGGCCAAAATGAGAATTCCACCATTCTTGAGAATGTGAATCTAAATGTTCCTGATTATTTTTTGAGAAATCATGGAAAACAAATACCCAAGGTGTAGAACCAGCCTGCCAGTGGGGATGCCATGGGGGAGAACTTTAACGGTGTTCTACAATATTGCTTCGGATGTCGACATATTCTACGTAGACGTGGGTGAGTTCTAACAATTTTTTATGTATTAAAATAGAATTCGTCGGAGCTTACTCAGTTGATTTATATGCCATTTTTTTTCTACTGCTTTTAATATTAAATTGTACTTTTTTATGTACTACTATTATTATATGTATTACTATGTTTTTTTTCTTCATTGTAAAAGTTTTAAATTTTTAATTTGTCAGCCTTATTCACTGTTAATTAAATAAATAAAAAAATACGCTGAAGACAGTCGATGTACTATATTATAGTATCTATTTTAAATTAAATTTGAATATTTTAAATGAGAACTTCTTTAAACAAAAAAGTGAAGTGGGCCTTAAATGTAGTAAAATGTATCAAGACTGCACAAACTGCATTCAAATAGAGGTTGACGTAAATTCTGGGCACGTAGAATCTGGGTTTCACTGAAATTGATTTTTGGTAAAATATGGTCATATTTTAAATTCAAATTAGTAGCACTTAATTCATTTCATCTCATTTTAAGAAACTTTGAAATCAATATGAAAAATATCTTCGTTTTTATAAATTTTAAAGATGTTTTAAGCCGCATTTTTTCACGAAAACAAACAGTAGTCAAAGCAACATCTTCACTATTTACATCAAACTTTTGAACTGTAAGATGACGTTCAGAATTACGACTGTGTTTTATTGGGGCTGCGTTTGGCGACATACTACGGTAGTTGGGTTAAAGTCAAAAGTAACGAAAAATTATTGCCACAGGATTTGACATATTTTTCCACAGAAACTTGTTTCAACTGATTTTATTTCTATACGCGTATTTGATGATCATTTTTATTATCATTTAATAGCGATTTGTCAATTTTTTTAATCAATCCGAGTATCGATAACTCTACTAAAAAGCAATAAAACTTAAGTGATACTTTAAATGAAAATCATAGGTGTACCTTATTTTCAAATGATGTATATCATAGACCAGAGGTCACCAAACTCTGCAATAAATGTGTCAGATGATTTTTTAAATACTGTGAACGGACGGACAAAAAATATTCTTTCTGGAAATTTTATAAAATTACAATTTCTCATATATAAAACATGTATACATAAAATTGGGGTGCGAATTTAAATTATTCGAGGGTAGGATCCTGCCGTCGTGTCGTTTATAATTTGATTGATTGTCTATAAATTCTTGTCATATTTCTAGTACTTATTATTTTATATACCTTTTAAAGACATAATTGCGGTGATTGAAACAGGTTTTAATATAAATATTTTAACTTAACAAAATGTTATATATACACGCCATCATTTACTGCACAATATTGATTACCCCTGACATGCTATAATTATAATTTATCTTATTTACTTGCACTCGAATATTATGTAAAGTTTCAATACACATCTAAACAAAATTAACTATACATATACATCCGCCAAAAGATTTATTAATTAAATCTTAACCATAAACAATGATTGGTACTTTCAATGTAACAATAAGCTTTTGAGAGACAAAAACGAACATTATTTCGAAACAAGTCAGTACTAATCAAAAGGTTCAATAGCTCAGTTTAACTTACCAAGACTTCTCTGTATTCTGATTTTTGATCAAGTGAATTATTATAATACTACTTTCGATGGTTTCGGCGGTAACTTTGTGGAAGTTCATTTTAATAGAAAATTTAAATTAACTTTGATTATTCCACGTATTGTGTTACTAACTGTGACACGTGTTTCGCCTCTTTCAGAGGCATCTTCAGACTTACTATCGCAAAGTTTGTTTAAGTAATGAAGCAAGATTGATTCTAACATTTTAAAATTATAAAATTACAAAATGGAGGTTTGGGTTTTTTTCCCTTTAAGAGGAGCAAGGAGGGGGGTGTAGAATCGAAATAAAACAAACAGATAATGATACTAATTATACTAATGATTTGTAATCAATCTTGCTTCATTACTTAAGCAAACTTTATGATAGTAAGTCTGAAGATGCCTCTGAAAGAGGCGAAACACGTGTCACAGTTAGTAACACAATACGTGGAATAATCAAAGTTAATTTAAATTTTCTATTATTATAATACTGTTTGTATAAAGTTATGTTATGCCAATAAAGTGAAACATCTAAAATAATAAGTGTTTTAATTAAATCCATAACAAAAATAATGTCTCTCCTGTTGACCCGTTTTCCATAATTGCATAATGATAGAAGTTGTTTTTGTTACAAACATAAATCGATTCAATGTGCATCGTTTGAATAATGACATACCTATAGACCAGTACTACCCGTGATTATGGTGTGTTTGTATTACCTGGCTACGTAATATGAAAAATAAGTGGCAAAATAAAAAGGCAGGCTTCTCGTTGCGCAGGGGTTTATAAAGATATTTCGTAAAAGTGTGAAAGATTGAAATTAATTAACTCGCCAAATGGTTTATTGCCCGCGCGGCGGCACATTAAACATTCCGAAGCTTTTTCGATATAAAAGTGCCTAATTCACAAAATTAAACAATTTACGACCTTGAAGGTTTATATTGCTCCAGGGGTGGAGCCGGGCCGGCGGCGTAATTAATTAAACTGTGGGGCCGTTTTAAAAGGTAACATTCCACTGAGTTAAGCAGGGTGACCAGGGTAGTACACTTAGACGAACAATAAAGTGCACTCGGTCATAAATTATGCAATTAAGTAGTTCCTGTTCTATGTCAAAATTCTTTATTCGAGTTTCAATAGATATCTATAAAATTAAATTAATAAGATAAAATTTAAACAAATCACATGAAATTCATTAATTTAGAAAAAAACCAATCCGACAGTTTTCATAGATAAATATAATTACATAAACATCATTAAAAAACGAAATAATTTGAAACTTAGTTGTACTATTCAAACATTCATAATGAATAGTAATACATATCGACTGTGGAAAGGAAAAAGGACGTAACCCACACATATAAAATTTTACAGGAGGCGCTAAAAACGTGTTTTGATGATTTTGTGACATATGCAAATTATGAATTATATACAACCTTTAAGTGCACGGATATTTCTAAACTGGTGTTTAATTGACATAATCTAATATTAAATAACCCTTCCTTTACTATGCAAAAAAGCACAAGCTCCTGAGCTGTGTATCCGTTACAAATCAGGCAAACGGGAGTGAATCATGACAATTATATAACACTACTACAGCAGTACTACATATAATTGTCATGATTCACTCCCGTTTGCCTGATGTGTTACGACTACACAGCTCAGGAGCTTGTGCTTTTTTTGCATAGTAAGGGAAGGGTTAACACGGATATAGTTAACATTTCAAATATAAGCTAATCACTATTTTACTTTTCTAAATCCAAGTTTAGTAATAAAAATAAATTACAAAGACAAAAATGAAAAGTAAGGGAAGGGTTAAAGAAGTTGTCTCGGATAAAAACCTTTCTTTCAGTGTTTTTTCTTGGTTTTATTTTTTTACAAGGTCATCTTTTTCAAACTTAAAAGCTAAATTTAGATATTAATTAGGCATTTTCAGCTTCCATCCTTTTGATAGAATGTGTGTCAAGTATATTATACATTGTGACTATCGAGAAAAAGCTGTTTTGGAAAATTGAGGGTTAAGTCCGTTTTCCTTTCCACAGTCGATATATGTATTTTTTATTGGATGGTGTATGGATTTTACAAATATTTTTTTATTTATGAGAGTATTAATAGGTTTTATTATAGTATTTATTTTTTTATTTATTGTTACATTAGGAGGCCATATGCTCTACATTGGGAGTAGACATAAATAAAAAATATTATGTTTAGTCTGTCATTTATTGTGTGTAAAATAATAATTATGTGCAGACTATCTAGAATAGTATAGGGGAACTCTTGGCTTCTCTGATGGCCTTTTGATTTGATCAAAACATTCACTTTGATCAAAAAATTATAGCGCTTAGAAAATGAGCGTAAACAACCCATTATGCGTTCGACAGTCGAAAAAAAGGAGGGGGGGGGGTGAAAACTTTTTTTTACTGCGGCCTTATGTTGAATCAGATAAATGAATGTGACCTTTAGAAATGAAAAGGTTCCCCACCCTGATCTAGACTCTTTGAGTCTAGACTAAGATACAAATACCTAATTAGTGAACCTTTAAAATTCTAGTCTATAACTTTTTTTGTACTGATTTTTTTATTATAGATAATTTAGTTTCATTGTGCTATAAGTCTTGAATTCCCCCCTCTCGCCCATCCTATCCTACGAACGGGGCGTATCGAGAGCGATTAGCTTACCACTAATCCTGTCCTAGCTCCTATCCTTCTATCCCTACTCTCTTTGGAAAAAGAGAGGTTGAGCAACTGAATAACAAGCAGTTCTCGTAGAAACACTTCTGTTGAGATAAACTCCATTAGGAGTCCATATGCTCCACATTGGGAGCGGACATGGTTTAAAAAAAAAAAAAAAAGTCATATTAATTGATAATTGATTATTAGAATAAATCAATTTTATGTAAATAGGCCTTGACTATATTTATATTTTCATCGGGAATGTGCGTGATGAGCAAAAGTTGGTCATTATCATTCTTAAAAAAATTAGAATTATATCCAAAAAAAATGTTGCGGACTCCACCTAGAATTGACCTTGAAATCAAAATTCAGATTAATAAATTACCAATAGCCAATTAATTTACCGAAGATAGAAAGTTTTATCGTTTCTGAATTTATATGGTCACACTAGATAGACTAGTAAGTTTTTCTCATATATAAAAGTATGAATTATATTGTGGTACAAAAGGTGGCGTGCAATTCCAATTTTATCTATTCGATAACCAGTGTTATGTAAAATTATATAGTGATAGAAAACATGCGATGTGGATTTTTAACCAATCGCAACTAACAAATGCCAGTTTGATTGTGTTTTTATTCTCATTCCAAGCCTTTTCGTCCTATTAGAATCACATATAAATCTTGACCACGCTTAATAATGTTACGTAATATATGATAACAACCAGTGTGTCAGAAGTCAAATTATTGTTTTGACATTGCCGCAACTTTTTAAGGTTGTTCCATGACTAACTGACACTTTTGGAAATTATTAATTAAATATTATAACAACATACAACACAACAAGTGAGTGGTTTAGTATCAAAAATCTTAATCTTTATGTTTAATGTTTTTGAGATAAGTATGCCAAAAAATTCTTAATGTATCAAAAAATAGTTGGGTATTAAAATTTACTTTGAACACTGTTAAAACCTTGACTGAAGATCACTATCGGTGTATAATCTCACGTTTAAAATGAACAATATGACATGATTGGAAATAATCAATCAGCGATCAGTATTCTTTATGGTGTAATAGTAAATTTTGCAACTTAGAAAAGTGCTACTTTTATGGTTATTTAAAACATTTTATAGTTACAAAAAATTGTGCCTCTGTGGTTTTTTGCGATTTTCCCAAAACTAGATTTTTCTAGATTATGAGTTTTGATACTAAGCCACTCAAGTGTAAATATTGTTTTCGTACTAAATCTTGATACCTCAGCGTTGTATTACAATATGTATATTGTAGTTGTATAAACAGGCTTAATAATTTAAGCTTTCCTTTCTTAAATCCACGCTTACTGCCAATGTAGAGCATGTGCTTTCCTAATCTCAACAGAAGTTTTTCAAATAGGACTGCTTGTTACTCATTTGCTCAATCACTTTTTTTCACAAGACTAGGGATAGACAGGATAGCGTTAGAACAGGACTAGTGGTTAGCTGATCGCTCTCGCTGCGCCCTACTAGCTAAGGATTAGAGGAGTGTAAAATGATAGGTTAACTATTCATTTTTAACTCTTTATTACTTACTAGATAGAGTATAAGTTCAGTAGAAAAGGAAAAAAATCAGACCTATAATTTTTAATTTATAACTCATAAATAAGAATCAATTTTTAGTTTATTCGTAAACCTTACAATGATTTGTTTGATGACGCTCCTAAAAGAGGCAAAACAAGTGTCACAACTTGTAACCCAAGAAGTGGACTAAGAATTTAATCAAATTTAATGTATAAAAAATAATCTTTCACAAAATGTTTTCCCTAAGGTAGAAAATGTATTCAGAAATATAGAAATTATCAAATACACTTAAATAAATAACACATTTTTCTAGGGGAGCCGGTAAATAGCTCGAATGCAATTGATCGAATGCAATTGCTCGAATGGATATTGTTCGAATAACAAGATCCTCGAATAACCAATTCCTCGAACGTCAAATGCTCGAATTACAAATTGTTCGAAAATTTTTATAAAAGTTTTATAAGGAGAACCCAAAATCACTAAATAGTAAAAATGTTTATAGATATGGGATATAACGTATTTGTGATAGCGTGGTAACCGGGATAATTATTATTGTATTAAAATGAAACTTTCTGGAAAAATTATCTAGTAAATATCAAAGATGGCGGTTATAATTATTTTTTAATTTATAACTGCGTCAATTTTTGACATTGACGTTCGAGGAATTGGTTATTCGAGGATCTTGTTATTCGAGCAGTTTCCATTCGAGCAATTGCATTCGAGCAATTTACCGAGATTCTTTTTTTAGTACATCATTTCACCAGCGATAGTATAATATTATACGGTAAAAGCAATATTCAGTAATAAATAACTCAATTATTAAGGCACGGCCCACATTGGCAGTAGTTGTAATAAAAGCTCTAAAACGCGATAATTCTGACCTCTTTGCTGAGTAAGCTCGCAAGTTAAAGCTTTTATCAAATTCCTTTTACAAACCTTATTCATTTGACACAACAATTATTCACTTATGTTAAATGTAAGGCACCAAATAAATTTTACACCATTTCAATGTAATTCTAGACAGAGAGAGAAAGTGTAGACCAGAGGTGTCCAAATGAAATCATTTGGTGGGCCAAATAAAATATTGCATCATTTCTCTCCAGAAATCAGAATTTTTTGTACTTTTATTTCAAATTACTGTCTTCTCACTCTGCCATTAAAGTGAGATAGTAAACGTCACGTGCCACAGCTATGCAATGTGACTGCACTACATTCGCTCTGTACTGTCAGCTAGCGCTATTCCGCATAACACTTACATCACTACAAACGAATGTATGGTGCCATCATGCAACAACCCAGGCTTTAATTTTCTACTCACAAATTTAGTGATTAAAATATATTTTTTCATTATTTTATCAATAACAAAATTTAAAATGTACAGACTAGAGGTGGGGTACCTTTCCATTTCTAAAAGCCACATTCATTTCTCTGACTCAACATAAGGCCGCAGTAAAAAAAAATTGACACTGCCCCTTTTTTTCGACCATCAAATATATAATGGGTTGATTACGCTCTTTTTTCAAACGCTTGCGTATAGTTTTTTGATCAAAGGAAATCAAGTCAAACGCCCGCATCAGAGTAGCCAAGAGGCCGCAGGTTCCCCTCCACTGGTATAAACAGTTCACAAAACCTTTAACTGTACACAAGTTGGACATGTCTGGTGTAGACTATAGAGTGACCGACCGCAATCATAGCTTTTAAATAGGATAATCGATTCCAAAAAAATAGTATATTCCAAAAGTATTTTCTATTTTTCGATTTTGTCTACTGTAAGCTGGAAAAATTTTAAATGCATTGATTTTCTTTATCTCTTAGCTATTTAACTTTTTATAGTATATTACTCATTATCATTGAATTCACTGTAATTTATTAGAGGGAAGGCATTTTTTCAAGACAAAGAACCGGTTCGATTGTGCTAATTGTCATTATGATAATTTAAGAACTACTTTTAAACTTATTATTGATGCCTTTCTTGTTTTTAATTTTCATACCACATATATTACTCTCGTAGACTCTCGTTATTATCATTTCCCTACTAGCAACATTTTGAAGAAAAGGCTTATATTAAACCGTGTTAAAGGAAACCCACTCTAATTAAACAAGATACCATATTTTCTTTGCCACATTGAAATTTTAGATTGGGCTAGCTATATATAACGCCAAACAGTTGCGTTTGAATGTGAATCACGATTTTATAAACAATGCTTTTATATTAAAACGAACAGCGAGCACAATCATCACTTACTTTTTTGCATGTTCTCTAGTCTACTCTACACTGTGTATAGCTTATCTAAAGCTTTAAGGGTTATTCTACCAATGAAATATTATTAAAATAAAAATATTACAATCAAGTCTTTAAGTCGATCAAAATAATCCGTTAACAAATTTTAATCGCTGGCCAAGAAATTGAGTTTGACACTTACCAAATAAAAAATCCAATCGGCTACAATATCAAAAGCCTTCGTTTTTTTTTCTGAACGCCAAAGCTGTTGCGGTGGTATCCATAAAAACATCAACACACGTCCTTACCCGAAAACATTTATGAAGCCTCCATGATAATTCCAGCCCACAGTGTTACAGAAAAGAAATGCCGGGGTCTGAAAAAATGGCGCCACTATTCGAGCACAATCCGTTGTTTAGTATTCAGGGCTCGCGCGAGATCTGTGTTAACTCCAAATGAATATTCATGACAAGGGTAGGGGGCTGGCACCCCTCAGCCTGTTGTGTAGTGCGGCTGAGACACTGAGGCCTGAAATATTATTGCCAAACGGAACGATTATTGTGAGCAGTTTGTTTTAAATTACACAAAACCTACAGAACTAGGTAATTCTTTTGCCAACCAAGTTTTCTTAGTAGGTGAGTGAGACTCTATTCTAAGGCATGCGAATAAATGCTTATCTTATGTTATTTCCAAAAAATAAAATAAAAATTTGTACCAATTCCCACCAATGTTCCCTCTAATTTTCCAAAGGTTGTGTGTGCGAAATACATTGGCTGTGCAAATTTGAAAGGAAGTTAAAAAAATTGTGCGCCGCATAACCGTATTTAGACCTACTTAACGAAATGGCATTTTTTTATAGTGACAATATTTAACAACACTATATAATGACAATTAATTTATTCTGGTGGTGGCATAGCTGGTGTTACTTTTGTGCGCTCTGTTCTAATGCATGTGCGCGCACTCGGCGATACGCGCACAGCTTAGAGGTGTTATGTATATTCAATATCTACCTCTATGTTATGTTAAATTATCTATGACAACTTATTGTATCAATAAACCTATATCGATATTCAATTCCTTCTCTCCAAACAAAAAATATATCCATAAGAGAGGGAACACTGATTCCTGAACACTGAAAAGCTAAATCTAAAAATTCTACAATGATGAAAACTCACAATTCTATTGTATGTATTTATATAAATATATTTTTATGATTTATATAAGACTTATTATGATTTCAAATAAAAATATAAGAATGAAATTAACTATAATATCGAAATACTGTATTGATTTATTTGTGACATAAAAATTGCAATTCGAAGCTGGAATTGTATAGGGAAAACAACTACTAAAAGGTTAGCTTCTATATTGTATGATATATTATTAGGTATATCCAGAGTGCCTATTCGTTTGCATGCATATTAAAATCACGCTTTCCGTATAAATAACATTAATTTATTCATTCCCACTTCACTAGCTGCGAATGTGAAAAAAATCCAGCTTGATTGATGAGGCTTAAAATTTAAATAATAAATACTTTCCGTTTTGAACAATTAAACGCCATTTATAAAAATCAGGACAAAACTCACCCCACCCTACCCAATTTCGAATACATGTTAAAGTTTTTTTTTTAATAAAAACAATGCTTTAACGACTTAATTGCGTTATATTACGATTATTATTAAACATGCAAAATATTTTTAAACTCAGTGAGAAGTTTTAGGTCTACCTATAAATAATATGTTAAGAGGCTTTGCATAATTTAAACAATACGTTTAACACCTATACAATAGAATTTATAAGAAATAAGATAAGGGCTTTTTAAAATCAAAAGCTTTGAAAGTTTCTCAGAACATATTATTCGAAAACGAAGCATTTAGACACTAAATAGGTCTAAGCTTTATGCCAGGTGTTCTTAAGTACACATGCTTCCGCGGGTATATGTGCGCCCGTGGAGTTATTTCAATGCGTCTTTACAAAATTTGTAACAAAAAAAACTCAAACAATTTATATTTTTTTACGATTTAGATGATTGCTAGTCACACGTAAGCTTAAGTAATTAGTAAGTGAAATGCATTATTGAAAATCACAATGATTGTGCTTTGTTATTTTTTAAGATTATTTGTGAACCATTCACCTAAGGGAATACAAATGATTAATTTAACGAATATAACAATTGAGTAGAAATATAGTAAATATAGCACGCGATTTAAATCGTGTTTTTTAGGAAATCCGGCGTGCGTCCGCCATTATTATCATTAGTCTCAAATGCGCCCGATATCAAAAGATGGTTGAGAACCCCTGATTTATGGCGTAGATATTTTAAAGATTACGTAGAAAAATAATCATTAGGCCAAACCGGCCTTTTTTTAAAACTGGTAACTTATTAGGATATGACGAATAACTGATAATAGTAATAATTTTGTATCTTTATCTGATAATTCATTACAAATTGTTTGTTACTGTAAATTGTACTGTATTAATGTATTTTTTTATCAGTTGATAATTCTCGACATGAGCAAAACCGGTCCTGATCGTATAAAATAAAAGATAAATTAGTACAAAAGAGTATTTTATATTTAAATTTGTGTTTAATTTGTATAGCTATAGAAAATACTTAAATCCTTTTGGACATTTCTGGTAAAAGTTTGAAACACAAGTAACGTTAAATTTGAATCGTTCAAACTATGTACATTCTCACAGATTTTGTCACTAACGACCCGGGTTTCGCCTTTCGGTATCTTCAGGCATTCAAGTGCACGGATGAACTTGAACTGGCGTTTAGTAAATGAAAGTTTCGTGTTTATGTAAGAAATAAATGCATCACTGAGTCCAAAGCCATTGCTGGCGAAAAGGATAAGCTCATGGGAATGCCAACAGATTTGAGTAGTAAGTAGTTTCAAGAATTATATTATTTGTTTGTCGGCAAAGGTTTTATGATTTTATGATTATATAGGGTATAGAAGTGGAGATGCCGGAAAGTTTAGTATTTCATTTAAAATCGGAAGACTTTGCAGCTGTGCTCTATTTATTTCCAAAATTTCCTGGAAAAAGAGCTTATGACTGTCCGTATTTGGGTGTAACATTTTTATCCCTTGTTCCTGATTGAACACGTGTCCTTCCGAAATTAAGTGATTAGCAAAATTAAACGTGTCTTTTTTCAATCTAACAAGTAACGTTGTTCCGTTACGAAATACACCTTGTAAGGTAGGATCGTCGTAACTAAGCTAGATAAAATGTTAAAATCCCTGGGAGAAATTAAAAAGTAACATTTTTCTTACATTCTGTTTATAAAACAGAATGTAAAAAAAAACATATTTATTTTTACCGAGAACATTAAAAAGCAATTGTTAAAATGAGCTTCCACGAAAAAGCTCAATTATTATGAAAACATATTTCGATCAAAAACGCAGCTTCGGGTTTTAAAAAGTTCATCATAGTTTACCTTTGCTGAATATTTTAACAGGCGCATGACTTGCAGGCCACACGCGATATCATTTATTCATTAAGCTTTTCAAGTACGTACGTTAAAAATGCTCGGGTAATTTTATCATTTCATTAAACGGAGAACAGGGGAGGAAAATCAATTTTAAATTACGATATCAATTTCAATGAACTAGATATACTTCGATATATTCTCTATACATATATGTGTATTCGATGTATGCATACTATAACTAGATAATTTTTTCAATAAAAACCCAATATTTCTTTGTACTTATTTCCACGTTTATTTATCAAGATCATTACCGGTTTTGCTCATGACGATCATTGTCAACTGATATGAAATATAATTTAAGTGGTATTTACACAAAAACAAATTGATATGAGAAGGTGCAATAACAATAAACAATTGGCATTGAAAATAATTTACAAATTACAGTAGAAATTATGAATTATCTAAATTAACACAATATTTAACACCTTTGACATGAAATTAAATGATGATCTTTGTAACTCAAAACCAACAGTGTTAAAACCACACTTACCCATAGATAAATGCGTTTATGTCTTTTTTCTTAAATTTGTCATTCTTAACTCGCTGGGTGGTAAGAACACGCCTAGCGTGTCGGTGCATTTATTTGAGCATGGGCGCAAATCGCTTTGGCGTGATATTATTATTATTTCATTGTTTTGCGATAAAAAATAATAATAATATCAAATCGGTAGTGCGGACTTTCAGACGTCGTGTTTTTTCATATCTTTGTTTCACATAAAGGTTGGCTTGCACTTAAGCTAAGAATGCATTTACTACATAAGTTTCAAATTTTAATTTGCTTTATTTACAAAAATCTTGGAAACATGCATTGTATATGTTTCTTTATGCAGGCGCCGGTTATTCTTAAGAACCATACAATATTGAGACAGGTACGCATTCCTAAAATTTACGAACGAGAATAATAATATTATAATATCAGCATGCTACAATGCAAAATCCAATTTAGTTAGCATTGAATGTGTTAAGATGTGTGGGGACTGAAATAATTTTTCATAAATACCAATTTGAAATATGCTAAAAAAAACTCTCCACTCGGTCTCAACAATAGTGGATTGGTACTAACATACATAGGTTACCTACGTTTGAGTCTTTTACGGGCCCATTAGAGGTGATGTGAGCCATGTGGTATTTTAGAAAAAAATAAGTTAGATGCGTTGTAATATTCTGCACGTCTTAAAGTATTGTAAAAGTGAATTAACTCCAGTCAAACACACATTGCAATAGTGTTACCTCCGTTAAATAAAAATATGTAATCCACAAAAACACCAAATAAAGACCTGATTGTACTTAAAAGTCCATTTTACGAGTTGGCTCACTTCGCCTCTATAGAGCCTATATTATGATATCAGTATTTTAGTGGCACTGGTAAGGCCAGTAGTAATTTCCTTTATTTTAATCTATGCCATTTAAAAACGTTTATAAAAAGAAGTGTAGTTTCGGCATCAAGTAATTCCAGTAACATCACATAAAGAAGTTACACTAGTAAACATTCATCATTATTTGGAGCAAGATGATGTTTTTCTTTTTCGCAAAAACAAACGATCACTCAAACACATTTTAATTCCATTAACTCTTCGCACTTTCTCCTCTCGCCCGGCCGGCCATTTATCACAATTTCTTCTTTATAGAAAAGCGATAGAGTTTCGTTTCGTTCGATGTCCCAACACACCCCACTCTCCCCTTTTTGCGGGGCTGGCAACAATGCCTTAGAATATAATTTTATTGATGATCCCGCCTAACATGGTGGTTCTTCAAAAATAAAAAATATGTTTAAGCTACTTTTACTCACATTTTTTGTAAAGATAAGATCTTGTTTCGCTTATCACGAACATTATTGACAAATGACAAAACATTACGATAAAAAAATATTTATTTTGTAAAAAAGGAACTAATAAATGACAATATACGTCCTGTGTGGTTGAGTGGTCAACGTTTTTAGCTTCGGTTACAGAGGTCACGGGTTCGAATTACGGACAGTTTTATAAATTGATTTTTCAATCGATTTATGAATTTCTGTTCGAAGGCATGGATGTATCTGATTCGATTTAGCGATTAGCTAACCACTATCCCAGTCCTAGCCCTATCCTTCTATTCCTACTCTCTTTGGAAAAAGAGAGGTTGAGCAACTGAGTAAACAAACCGTTCTCGTAGAAACACTTATTGAGAGCGGACATGGTAAAAAAAATGGCAAATTTTACAAAACGATTGGTGCAGTAAAAATGTACAGAATATCATAAAAATTATAAACGAATAAAATAAAATGTCTTACAGTATAATAGATCTATTATGAAAAATTCAATTACATTGAAAAATAATTAAGTAAGAAAAGTATAGTATAAAAAAGCAAGAGTTTTTTTAAAGTTCATTAAACTTTTTATTTATTTTTCATTTGGTTGATGCTCCTGTAGTCCTCAACACCTTTGGGAGTACGTCATCATCAGTTTCGGTGTAAAAGGCAAAAAAACTCATAACGACAATTTTATCAATTTATTTGTGTGCAATTGCATGAATTTTTGTGGTGTCTTTATTTCCTCTCAACTATAAAATTCCAAGAACCGAGTCGTTAGCTAACCGCTAGTCCTCTTCGTGTATTCTCCTGCCGTCCTTCTGTCTTCAAAAAAACGCAGGCTTAGTTATTGATTAACAACCAGATAATTTAAAACAACTTTTATTGTGATTTTCCGTATACGAAAAATATACCTCTGAAACAGAATTATGATTATTTATTTACTCAAAGATCGACACCTCCTTTGTCAAGTATTTTAACTTAAAAATCGGCACATTAAAGAAAAGTGGTTTAAAGAGACATATTTTTTCATGGTTTTGCAACTTATTCTTTTTATAATTGATCCCCTGAGAGATGAAGTGAGCCAAGTGGTATTTTTGGAAAAAAATGAGTTAGATGCGTTTCACTATTCTAAATTTGGTGAAGTGAGCTCAGTAAAATAAAAATACGGAATTCGCCAAAACACCAAGTAAAGACGTGATTGTACTAGTAGAAAAGTTTTATCACTTTACTATCCGGCTCCTTTCATTTGACAATTATTAACATCTAAACATAAATTTGTAGTGAACAATGACCGACGAAAAAACATACGTTGGTTATTAACATTAAAATATTATGACAAATAATCATATCTGAAACTGCCTTCGATCGAGGAGAGATATTTAAAAAAATGTTGTTCTATGGAATCTTAGTTTGACAAACACTTTTATCAGTTGGCTCGTTTGTAAATATTGAAAAATGCCGTCGCATCCATTCATTTCACATCTACTACTTGATTTATGAACAAAAATCAAATAAGAAAATCTGCCGCAAATATCTTCACGACTATGCCAAACAAGAGGTCTTTACCCTTTTATTCAAAGCCAACATTGAATATAACATAATGTCTAATACAAGTAATGAGGATAATAATTTATACAATAATTTGGAATATAGGACATGGTTTTACGTGTAACTAAAGGGACAATCATATTTTTTTAAGAAAAAATATCGTACACAGCAAGTCGTAATGGTTGAATTTGTATGCATTATATTTAGTGTTAGAAGAAAATCATTTTCTACAATCAATACAATATATGGGCTCTCGAGAAGTGAGCCAACGTAAAATGGTAAAACTTTTTTTCTTGAACGACTACGTTTTTATTTGATGTTTGGTGAAATGCATATGTTTATTTTATGGAGATTAAACTTTTGCAATGTGTATTAACCAGTGGCATTCCTAGGCTATGTGCCGCCCTTATGGAGTTTAAAATAGCGCCTTTACTACTGTTCCATTTTTCTAGTTTTTTAATTATATTACATATAAGTCGTGAGTATATGAGTATAAGTAAACTTTTTTCATTATTTCCATATTATTCTAGGAATACATATACAAATATAGAAATTCGAATATTCTATTCATCAACATACCATTTTTTTTTTAATTTGACCTGAAGTGCTTTTATGACCTAGGACAGGGGTGGCGAACGAGAGACCCGCGTGAGAAATTATCTGACCCGCTTGAACTTTTAGAAATAAACTCTGAAAATGATGATGAAAAACGAGTTTCTGTGACAATCTGGGAAAAAGTATACCAAATCTCGGATTTCAAATTCCTCGGTGAGCTAATCCCAATCCCGGGATCCCTATATGTGATCCGTGGCATGATTTTTAATATTTTTTAAAATCAAATTTGACCCACTTGCGAAAAAGGTTCGCCATCCCTGACCTAGGAAATTTCCGCTTGTTTTTGTTAATTTACGCCAAGGCTGCCACTTTTTTTGAATTAAAAACATTGAGGCATCGTATTTGTTTTTAACCCAATTTGTGCGTCAAAAATATTTAATAATTTTAAAAAGTTTTCTGTGATCATTTGCCGCTCTCTCAGACTTGCCGCCCCTAGGCAACTGCATACTCGCCTATGCCCACGGGACGTCTCTGGTATTAACTGAGATTACTTCAATTTTATGATACTTTAAGATGTGTAGAATATTAGAACGCATCTAACTTTTTTTTACAAAATACCACTTGGCTCCATTCACTTCTAATGGGCACATATAAGAGCGCGTATTTTACTATGTCCATTTCCATATCTTCTAATATGGGCTCCTAATAAGGCAGGGATGGCGAACCTTTTTGGGTCTGCGTGCCAACAATCTTCAAATATTTTTTCTCGATTGTATGGCGTGCCCAAGCAATAAACAAAAATAACAAAATAGAAAAAATAAAAAGTGATTATTTTGAACGATTGTCGTTTATCTTGGAAACATTCTAAAATGAATTTAAGCAAAATTTTAATTTTTGAAACATAAAAATGAAAAAGATTTAACTTGGAAATCGTTGGCGTACCATCCGAATTCTCAAGCGTGCCACCTCTGGCACGTGTGCCATAGGTTCGCCATCCTTGTAATAAGGTATCTCAATTGGAGTGGTTTTCAAAGAATTGGTTGTCATTAGGGTATCCAATCCCGAAGCCTTTTTCCAATCCCGGGATTTCGGGATTGATTTATTTTAGATCCCGGGATTGAGATTTTCTCACCGAGGAATTTGAAATCCTCAATTTGCTATACTTTTTCCAGGAATCTCACGGAAACTGGTTTTTTTTTTTTAGCTCACGCGAGGCCAATTTCGTGTAAATTTCGAGAATTTGCTCAAAATTTCTCAATCCCGAAATCCCGGGATCGCAGCCGTCTCAATCCCGGAATTTCGGGATCAGAAAATTGAACGGGATTCCGGGTTTACGGAATCCCGGATCCCGGGATTGGGTGCCCTAGTTGTCATTCAGTCGCTCTACCTTTCATTTTCGGCGGGTAAGAAAAATCAATAGTTTTATAAAATATTGTTAGCTAATCGCTTTTCCAACGTCTTGTGCGTTTGAATCAGACGGGTGAAAGAGAACGTGATGGTCACATACATTAATACCTTAAAAACAATTAAAAAATCAATTAATGTCTTCGTTTCAGGATTCAAGCCCGTGTTCATCGCTGTCAAACATGACTAACGCGTTAGTAAAATAAGTAAACATATTAAATCCTGTACATGAAAAACTTACACAGAATTGAATATACCCACTTCTGTCACCAGGGATGGCAAATATTATTTGATTGGCGAGACAAAATCTTTTTTTTTTAAATTTATTTCGCATGCCATTATTTACTAGACACACAAAATAATATTAATACCAAATAGGTGTTTAGCATTTAATGTATATTTTTTTTATTCAAAATATAAAAATAATAATACACAGTAAATATAATAACATTTTATTACACTTTTTGTTTAAGGGGTTTTTTTCATGACATGTATTAGGCTTTTTCTGTTGCCTTCCATTGTCCTTTTTTAATTTATAATGTTTGAAGGCGACGTTGAATCAGTGAAAAATCATTAACTTTGTTAGCCAAATTGTATTATAACAAAGTTCTTTAAAATCGTTTGAATTAATTTCGAGTAAAAATAATCGTGCTTCTCCCAAAAATTTTATTGATCGAATTAGCAGTTACTCTTTAACACTTTATTATAATAATTTCAAATAAAGTAAAGTAATTTTAGCTATATTTTTTTTTTACCATATTCGATAGCTATTTCGGCTTTACGCCCTTGTCAGAATTATTATGTTACGACGTAGTTCTGACGAAGGCTTTTATCTAAAATAACTAACACTTAACTAAAAATACTTTAGAAATTAAATACATTAAAATATTTGAACTAATAAGTTTACATATCGACTGTGGAAAGAAAAAAGGACGTAACCCATACATATAAAATTTTACAGGAGGCTCAAAAAACGTGTTTTAATGATTTTAGACCGAGTGCAAATTATGAATTATACACAACCTTGAAGTGCACAGATACTTCTAAACTGGTGTATAATTGACATAATCTAATATTAATTAGATAAATCGTCTAGGAAAAATCTTTACAAGTTCATCTTTTTCAAACTTAAAAGCTAAATTTAGATACTAATTCGGCACTTTCAGCTTCCATCCTTTTGATAGAATGTGTGTCTATAGTCTACATTGTGATTATAGAAAAAACTGTTTTGGAAAATTGAGGGTTACGTCCTTTTTCCTTTCCACATTCGATATGTAATTAAAAAAATACATGGAATTTATTTATAACTTTGCGTATTGATTTTTTTTCACGTGCCACGTGTTTGCTGTCGCTGGCTTACACGCTACATCTGCATATATACATGTCTTCTATATATTATATATTCTGAGTCAGACGACAGACAAGTCGAGACGAAACGACACGAGTACATAAATGATGCGGCCATTTCGCTAACAACCCAGTGCCGAAGGGCATCCTCGGGTTTCTAATTAACGCCCGCACTGCCCCAGCCGGAGCTTGGATGTCGATATAATAACATAATAAAATTAAATCGGTGCAGTGTGACGGGTCGTCTTCGGCAGGGAGAGATATTATAGATACGTACTTGCACGGGATTCATGGTGTCATCAATAATGATGGCTTGAAAAACGGAAATCATATTTCTGCGATGATAGTAAAATTTTCAATTGGTTATTTCTATTAACCATGCTTGAAGTTTTATGACGCTTTTCATTTAATTATGTCATAGAAAGAATTTCTTGCCGACAGAATGCATAAAACGATTTTTATTCGAAAAAATTATACCTACCGTATTGATTAATACACTATCATAAAAAGTCTGGCTTGTGAATATTTTTTCATTTCAGCCATGATGAATCTGAAAAAGATTTTAACTAACCATATAAATTCTTACAAAAAAAATAATGACAAAAATAAAAAAAAAGTCGATTAATGCAACGGATAAAGTAAAATGTCGAGAAATCAAAATTGTTGAGCAAATTTTTTTTTTTAAAAGGTAAAAAATATATTTTTAGTAAATTTGGTTAGTGCTACTGATTCGTATTTTTTTATGTTTAAGTTATCTTCAAATTCATTTCGTTACCAATTGTTTCCAATATAATTCGACTTTGGAAAGGAAAAAGCACATAACCCACAGTTTTTTCAAAACAGGTTTTTTTCGATAATCACAATGTATACAACTTGATACACGTTCTATCAAAAGGATCCAAGCTGCAAATGCCGAATAAGTATCTTAATTTAGCCTTTTTGCTTGAAAAAGATGACCTTGTAAAAAATTAAAACCAAGAAAAAAAGACTGAAATAAAGGTTTTTCCTAGACAAATTTTGGAATTAATATTAGATTATGTCAATTAAACATCAGCTTAGAAGTCTCCGTGCACTTTGAGGTTTTATATAATTCATAATTTGCATATGTCACAAAATCATCAAAACACGTTTTTGCGTGAAGCGCCTCCTGTAAAATTTGATATGTGTGGGTTACGTCCTTTTTCCTTTCCAAAGTCGATATATATATTTAAATTTTACAATTGATTAGCTATTGTACAGTATTTACTTCGATAATCATCTGTGTTTTATTCACATTTTCATTTTTAAAAAAAATCCACCACTGCTGATATAATTACTGATTAAACGTTGAACATTCTTTCTCCTATTTTTTCTGCTAATTTTCGTATTTGACATTACGTGTAACCTAACTAATGAAAAAAACAACAGGAGAGATACAGGCATTGCTGAAAAAAAAATCCTAAGCCAGTAAGAAGACAAAAAGGTTGCCCTGTACAACAAACTAAACACCCGTGTAATTATATATCATTTGTAAAAGCCACAATTTGTTCATTGAAAAGGCAGACTCCAAATTGTATTCAAATTAGACAATTATCAATTTCTCCAAGGATCCACCCAACAGTCTACCCATAACTTAATCATTGGGGTCACCTGGCATTTAACTGCGAGACAATGGTTTGGGTTCACCTTATATCGCATGATGAATACTTGCTTAAATTATTGTAAAAATGCACGCTTCAAAATAAAAATAAAAACTTAAAAGATATCTGACATACTATTCGATGTCTTGAATACCCAGACTATTAGTCATTTTAAAGAACTTATATAATATAATGTTTTATAATTTAGAAAAACTGATAAAAATATATTTTTTTCAATCTCCAAATTTGGAATAATAGTATCGATTTTATAGTGCATAAAAACAAAGTTACTTATAAAGTCACTTCTTGATGAAATCAAAACTATGCACTTTTTGTACTAATCTCACACCATTTATTTTTTAACATTTGGCACAACACAACACATGGTATGAATTATAGTATCCAATCCCGGAGCCTTTTTCCAATCCCGGGATTGATTAATTTTTAATCCCGGGATTGGATGCCCTAGTATGAACTCAACCAAAATTTATGAAATCACTCGAGAAGAATCAGAGAAAATAACGTCTAAGACGGAAAATTAAAAAAATATCGTATTTTAACCTAGCTGAAATTTGTACCTGGTAAACATCTGCTCGTTAGGGTAAATTAAATACTACTAGCCTACAAGGGTTAAATGGAAAAAATGTGATAAATACCAATTTGAAGGTTTTTATAATACATTTTTTGAATGGATTTAATAAATAGCACTTTGATTGTGTTAACTAAGTCAAATGGCACTATAATAATAATAAAAAAACAATCTTTTCAATATATTTTACAGTATCATCGCGACCATTTTCACTCGAACTGAAAAAAAAAATGTTAGAGTGGGTTCTCTACTTACGTGTTCAATACGTTTCGAAGAGATCAGTGGAAAAATACATAAAAATCGATTTACTATATTACGTAACAATAGGACTTGATTGATATTTTTGAAATTATAAACCCCAACCAAATACGGCGTACTAAGAGAACTTATTGTATACACCAGAAGTACCAAGTACAGTGTTGTTTACGTGTTACTAACACGGTATAGCATATCGACTTTGGAAAGGAAAAAGGACGTAACCCACACATATAAAATTTTACAGGAGGCGCTAAAAACGTGTTTTGATGATTTTGTGACATATGCAAATTATGAATTATACACAACCTTGAAGTGCAAGGATACTTCTAAACTGGTGTTGAATTGACATAATCTAATATTAATTAAAGAAATTGTCTCGGAAAAACTTTTATTTCAGTGTTTTTTCTTGGTTTAAATTTTCTACAATGTCATCTTTTTCAAACTTAAAAGCTAAATTTAGATAATAATTCGGCATTTTCAGCTTCCATCCTTTTAATAGAATGTGTGACAAGTTGTATACATTGTGATTATCGAAAAAAAGCTGTTTTGTAAATTTGAGGGCTACGTCCTTTTTCCTTTCCACAGTCGATATGATTCATCGACTGGATAATTTCGTTAGTAAAACATTTAAAAAATAATTTATTACAAAGGAAAAAGAAGCAGAAAATTGAATCCAGATGTAAAGAAACTGATATGATTCACTCTCCTTGTTACTGATTTTTCAAACGAATTATTAAACTAACGAGAGGTTAGCTACATATTTATTTATATTTTGGCT
This sequence comes from Himalopsyche tibetana, assembly GCA_030503985.1. Classification (NCBI taxonomy): domain Eukaryota; kingdom Metazoa; phylum Arthropoda; class Insecta; order Trichoptera; family Rhyacophilidae; genus Himalopsyche; species Himalopsyche tibetana. Next base: position 20,498,373 of record JAPJYX010000015.1, on the reverse strand, counting down.
GACTATACCAACATTAGGTGACATTTTTTTTAACCATATTCTGCACTTTGGCTCAATTAGACACCATTTCATTTATAGCCGCTTAGCAATGGATCCTTTACTTTCTTTCCTCACCAGACAAATCGCCTGTATCGATTCAGTTTCTTGGTTTTTATGAAGCCTTAACATTTTTTTTGTGGTCATTTTTTTTTCATGGTTCTATGTCACTTCCATTAGTGATGAAAGTGACGACGAATACGGAAAATACTAATGAAAATGAGAAAAAAATTAATCAAAATATGACTAATATTGAGATTCACTTGATGAACTCGAATGAACTTGAACTGACGCTTAGTAAATAAATGTTTCACTAAGTTTAAAGCCATTGCTGGAACGTCAGTTCAAGTTCATCTGTGCACTTTAACACCTAAAGATGCCGAAAGGCGAAACTTGGGTCGTTATATGTACTCATTTGTATTGTAATTTCCCTAATATCATTTAGGAGGCGAGCGGTGTATTTTTTTTACAGTAAAATTTTACCACATCTCACTCACGTTTTGCCAATCATCTCATGAGGATAATTTCATTAATTATTCCTTTCTTTATTTACTTTCACTAATCGTGTTCTTTTATATAATTATGTTCAGCATCTTAGGCAGCAAGTGTGTATGTTATATGTCCATTAATTAGTACACAGTGTTTCATAATATAAATAATTTGAATTCATATATAAAAAAAAATGTATCTTTATAATGATGACATTTACCATTTTAAAACAAAGATGAGTCGGTGCAAATAAAGTTTACACACGCGATATTTGTATGAATTTATCAAACATAATAAAGATCTGAATCGTTCAGATTATGTGCGTACACGGATGAACTTGAACACCTGAAGATGCCGAAAAGCGAAACCCGGGTCGTTAGTGACAAAATTTGAACGATTCAAATTTAATATTGAAATTCCACCAAGAACCTTCAGTCAAAATTTTAAATAATGATCGTTCATATTATTTTTTAAATCTAAATTTGAAAAAAATAAAAAAATACTACATCCACTGCAACAGTTAATATATACGCAGCGCAGAAATTAACACCCTAAGGCAGCGATTTCCATATGAACCCAAACTTTTTTTGACTCCTCTGATTTGAGACATAACACCTTCTTTCTTTGACACCCAGATATAACATACTTTTAACCATGTCCGCTCATAACGTTTAGAACATAGATTCCTAAACACAATGTCGTAGATCAATGTTTCTCAACCTTTTTGGGAGCGTGGCCCTCTTTGAGTGTCTTTATTTTTCTGTGGCCCCCATACCATTGTTTTGTCTTCCCATGAAAAATATGATTTCAAAAACCCACCTTTTTTATAGCTCTTTCGAGATTTTCGAATGCCAGTAATTTATTTTATTTACGGACTTACGAAAAATAGCTGCGTGACGTCCGCCATTATGCTCTTCCCTGTATGGTTTTATCAATACCCGTGGCCCCCCTAAACTGTGTTGTGGCTCCCCAAAACAAAAATAAATCTCTGTGGCCTCCTTGGAACACGCTGTAGCCCACCGTTGAGAAACCCTGTCGTAGATTGTAAAAAATGCTTAACTTTCCGACTACCAAAATTTTAGACAACGAACCGCCACTGATTGTAACGATGTCACCTAATACCTAAAACTGTTTTATGTTGTATTATGGTAGTTACTCAATTCAAAATTTAACAGCAATCTCATTAATTTAATTTCTTTGCACGAAGTATAAATTAATCGCATATAAACAGAAATTCGTCATCTCACCTAGAGGCTTTTCATCCAAGTCAAGTTTATAACACGCAAAAGGAAAAAAAACAGGTCAAACCAATCAACTGCAGAACTTCATGTGTATTATGCGTCTACTGTTCTCAAAAGTTTTTTTCAATCGTATTTATTTTATACAATTAATTATGAAAACAAATAAGTATTTTCTTTCTTACGCCTTCATTATTGCTATTCATTTATAAATAACATTCTAAATTATGTCGCCTGCTGTAGCCCAGTTGGTTAGAGCTCGCTCGATCACGCAGGTCTGGGTTCGATTCCCGGTCTGATCACAGTGAATTCGAAAATTATTCAATTCAAAGTTGTGATCGAAGGCTGGGTGTTTGTGATGTCAATTCACATCATTTCCTCTCCTCCCATCCTTCTCATCCTTTAATAATTGGGTGTAATAATAGCGATTAGCCATCCACTAGTTCTGTTCTAGCCTTATCCTTCTTTCCCTACTACTCACATCCTTCTCATCCTTTAATAATTGGGTGTAATAATAGCGATTAGCCATCCACTAGTTCTGTTCTAGCCTTATCCTTCTTTCCCTACTACTCACTTTGAGAAAAGTGAGGTTGAGCGACTGAGCAACAAACAGTTCTCGTAGAAAAAAAAATACTGTTAAGATACCTCCATTAGGAAGCCATTTGCTCCACATTGAGAGCGGACATGGATTAAAAATTATAGTAATTATACAGTATGCCCTCTTATCGCGTTCAAAAGTTACCCAAAATATTACTGAGTTTTTTTTAAATTGTATATTGGTAATATTCTTTGGTGTGTATATTATAGAAAAGTGGTCCTTATATAATTATATCGGGTGATTTAATATTATATGTTTTAACAGGTTTATGGTTGCTAAATTCGATATTATATTAACTTTATTTACAAGGGACAAAAATACTGTACTGTTATTTGTTGTATGGATTCAGCGGTAACAATCTGGAAACTCTTATTTAAATATAAAGTTAAAATGGACAGATTTCTAATTTTACTTGCATAACTGTTTGAGTCTAACCACTTCACATGCTCTTCATTTTCTTATGATCAATCTGAAGAGGCGAAGCATGCGTTAAACCCAATTACACAACTAGTGGAATATGCAAATTTATCAATTATAAATAACATCACAGCTAATTCGAAATTCGCCAGATATACAAAGTCATTCAATTTCAAATCCAATATATAAGACAACATGACCAATCGCGACCCGAAAACTACGATTTTCCAAGAGTAGAATTTTGTGGAAACAAAAGTTATAATGAAAATCATTATAAGTACTTACCAGACTTCCTCATTGTCACTTTTGTTTCGCCAAAAATTTACAATCAGACCCTTGTAGTTAGTTATATGGTCGCTCAATATCTAAAACATTGAACTGGAATCACAGCTATCCTTTCGGTAGCTTAGGGACACATAACGAATCTACAAAATATTTTTTTTGAGAAAAAACGCAGAAACATTTTTTGTCACTTGTTGTTTAACGCCAAAAAATACAGCTGAGGGATCAAAGATTTGCCTATATAATAATGTAGTAACTACCTATCTTATATATAAAAAACAGTATATGGTTAAATAAACAATAAATGAACATTTTTTGTTGTTTCGCTCCTGTGATCTTTTTTTTATTCATGTCTGTTCCCAATGTGGAGCATATGGCCACCTAATGGAGGTATCTCAACAGAAGTTTTTCTATGAGAACTGTTTGTTACTCAGTCGCTCAACTACTCTTGTTTTCAAAGAGAGTAGTAGAGATAGAAATATAGGTCTAGGATCACGGCTGTGGAGTCGTGTTGAAAAATACGACTCAGATTTTTTTTTCATACACACAATTTAAACTTATATATGTGTATATATTCCATCATATCATCTTTAGTCAGCCAAGCATGCAATGTCAACACTATGGACTATTGTGATTGGAATACACATATTTTTTTTGTAAATGGGTCTGAGTGGCTCGTTTTTCATGACTCCGACTCCGACTCCACAGCCTTGGCTAGGACAGAACTAGTGGCTAACTAATCGCTCTCGCTACGCCCGGTTATTTAATAATTGGAAAGACGGTATGAAATTTTTAGTCATCACATAATACTATCACTACGCGGTATACATACTTTTAGTTTAAATGAATGGTTGACGTACTCTACCAGTGGCGGTTCCTGACCTGAAATCTTGGGTGGGCTAGAGAAAAGCATAGCATTGTATACTATTTACGAAATTTTGCATGCTTCCACTTCATCTTATACATTAATCTACAAGCAAATTAACAAATACTACGACACTACCGCAAAGCATAAATTACTATATAATACAATCAATGCTAATGTAAGTAAGAAATAATAATACGTGACCTTAAATTTGTCTCTTTCAAAGTGAAATAACAAGTAAAAAAAGTAATACAGAACTGTCACTGAGATTCGATACCTGTCACTTTCATAAAATACAAAGATATTGGTATGTTTGTATGGGCCATGGACTAAATCGATTTTAGCCCCCGATGAATGACAGAAGCCAGTAAATTTGAAATACAGTCCTGTGTGTTTGATGACGTTTCCGTACATACAAATACAAACAAAATCGAATCGTGCTAGATTGCGTTCCAGTGTAAAGAAATATTGTCTATGGTTTTGGGCTGGAAAGCGTTAGCCCCTGACCAATAGCATGTACATAGGTGTTGCCAGACTGACGTCACGTTGAATGTTCTCTATGAATTATTTATAGGGTTATTGTTTTTTTTATGCCGGCTCAGCTTAAAATTTTAATAAAAAACAATCGAGAATATTATTGTAGGTAGACATGCCATTGTCTTATATTGATAGAGGAAAATTTAAACAAAGATATTATATTCATTTGGGGAAGGTTAGTTACGCTTATAAATGTATTTATTTTGTTCAGCGGCCGAATTGCTGTTCATTTTTATTCAGCCATCTAAAGTTTTGGGTGAAAAATGCAGGTCGGGCTTAGCCCACCTAGCCCAGTACCTAGAACCGCCACTGTACTCTACGCAAAAAAAATGCTTAAATTATTAATATCGCGCACCAAAGATTGGAAATAAGCACATGCTGCCGCGCAATGGCGCTTCGAAAGGGTGAGTAAACACTTAGTCATTATTTATTTTGATGAGTCAGTAGCTGCGATGTGCAGGTGATATTAAATTCAAATAAGTACACTAAGCCGCCGAGATATCGTTTGTAACATAATATAAATCATACCAAGTAGAGAAGTAATAGCTTGAAGAACGATCATTATCATTTGCATTATTTAGTATTGCTTTTATTTCCGCGCTGTTATGATTCATAGTGATTCATGTAACTTTAACAGTTAATCTAGGTCACAGTTTCTCAAACTTTGACGATGTCGGACCCCCTTTTTATAAAAAAACAATTTACGTGCAACTTTGTGTTCTTTCTTTGCCCTATTCTTATATCCATACTCTCATCGAAAAAAAAGAGGTTAAGCAACTAAGTAACAAGAAGTTCTAGAAAGAACTTTTCTTTGGATTAATTTTATTTGAAGCCCATATGCTTCAATCACATTAAGGGCGGAATTAGTTGAAAAAAGTAAAATAACTTATTTTACTTTTTTCAACTAACGGGCCCTCTGTAGCCGAAGCCAACGACGTTGACCACTCGACCACACAGGCAGGTAATCGATTTATGATTTCTGTTCTAAGGCATGGATGTATGTGATGTCTTGAATTCCCCCCCCCCCTCTCACCCATCCTATCCTATGAACGGGGCGTATCGAGAGCGATTAGTTTACCACTAATCCTGTCCTAGCCCTATCCTTCTATCCCTACTCTCTTTGGAAAAAGAGAGGTTGAGCAACTGAGTAACAAGCAGTTCTCGTAGAAACACTTCTGTTGAGATAAACTCCATTAGGAGGAGTCCATATGCTCCACATTGGGAGCGGACATGGTTTAAAAATAAATGCCATATATATATTTTTTGTTTTGTAATATTGATTTATGTGATGCTAAATAAAATTGCTTTTTATAAAACACTAGCCGGCACCCGGCAACCGTTGCAATGCCACTCGAAGAAAGAAGGTGTTTGTGTTTAATTGTGTTTATTGAAGTGCATGATTTCTTTTTCTGTCCTTTTGACGTTTGCTGCTGATTGTCTATGGTACGACACACGCGCCACTTGTTTAAAGTTATTCAAATAATACTCACATTGGATTCCATTTTTAATACAAACAATCGAATTTGTCAAATTTTAATTTTCAATATACCAAAACAAAATGGTCGCCGTTCAAAATTCTGTCAGTGATTTCGAACGCCGCCCATTTTTGTTTTGTTATACTGTAGTGTAAAAAATATTGAAATTTACGAATATTTTAGTTTTTCGACACTGTTGGTTAATTTTAATATGCCTATAACCTCACCGGAAGTCCAAGCTTAAAGGTTGTCGAAGTTTTATTCCAATCGGATCAGCGGTTTTCGAATCCATAGACACCAAAAATTCTGCAAACATACAAAAATTCATTTTTATATATATATAAGATTTCCAGTTTATTTATTTGAAAAAAAAAACGAAAACCGGTTAGTTGGAAGCTTATTTATCTAAGTTAAACGGTAATTATTGAATAAATCAATTCGTAGTCGGAGTCGGAGTCGCTTTCTTTTTACCTGACTCCACATCCTTGTCTTATATTAAAAAAAAAACAGTTGATTTATAGTTATTGATGTTTTATGTGTATCAGTAATAATAAAAAGTATCTTTCACAATAATATTATAAATGTGAGCATATAACAACACTTCACTTATAAAATAATATCATCTGATGATGCATAATATCATTGTGATGCATTTTGTTGTATGAATGCTTTATTATAAATCTGGCACGAACAAATTACCCGATCAGAATGATCTCAAAACGAATTTACCACTTAAGCGGAACAAATGGCTCGTCAAACGATGTCACTCAAATAGAATTCGGATCGATTGTTCGCGGATTGACATTACGATCGTCATAAATAAATTTTATTATTTATCACGGGGAACGGCAACATTTTTTCAATTCGTAACAACAACAAAAATATACATTTATGTCATCAGATTAAAATTCCATTTTCTTTTCGGTGATCGACAAGTTAGTATTGAAGTCAATGCAAGATTATACCTTTTTTAAACGTAAAATATATTTTACATAGATTTTAATTCAAAAGTGTTGTGATGAATTCATTTTTAATTTACAAATTAAACATAATTATTGTATTCCACTGCTTTTTTACTTAGCTTAGTTGTGACACAACAAGTCATAACACAATAAGTTATCAATTTTGCATTAAAAAATGAATTACTAAAATGTTACGACCGAATCCATAAAAATGTTAAACCTGATTTAAATTTGATTATTTAATAAAAACAAATCTAAGTACTTTATTTATTGAGTAGTTGATAGCTATTTTTGCCAAAACATTAGTACACTGTGTTGCATAAAGTTTGTGAAACATAATTCCTTGCTATTTTTACCAAAAAATTTCAATAACGTTATTTTTAACTCACTACGTGTGTCTCTGTTTTCCCGAGCTATGAGCTTAAGAAGATAAAAAAAAAATCCGGTTAGTATATTTTTTAAGTCGTTGACCATTTGGATTTCTAATGGAGGATCTCAACTAAAGATTTTCTACGAGAACTGCTTCTTACTTAGTTGTTCAACCTCTCTTATTTTTCAACGATAGTAAAAATATACAAGATTGGGCTAGGACAGGAATAGTGGTTAGATAATCGCTCTCGATATGTCACTTTATTTTAGGATCGGAAGTGTGGGAGGGAATTTCAGACAGCACAAACATTCAACACTACGAAATAAATTTATTAAAAAAAATGCCATTCGTAATGGGATTCGAATTCGTGACATCCGTCACAAAAGCCAGCAATGTTGAAAGCGGTATATAAATGAAAAATATTAACAATTTAAATATCCGACGCAAAAATGGTTGACGATTTCTAAAAGTCGTAACTCTGATTGCCTGATTTAATCCTTATTGAATTCCGCTATAAAGTAACAATACAAAAGTAATTGTAAGATTGCATGGTTTAATCACACTTTATTACCTAATATACGATGAGAGTGTACTCGGGTACATCAATAATACATCATTAAGGTTTAAGCGAGGCTTAAATAAGAGTCATAAAATATATTGCTTATATTGTACCTTGTGCATTATTTATTCTTTAAATATCTCATCTAGTTCTCGCTGCCGTCTTTTTGAGACGCGTTTTATTTTTTCACTTCTTATCAAGAATGATAATTGAATTATTAAATTGGCATTTACTTAGAAGAAGTACATTATACTAAGGCATGAAAAAAATCTATTTTTTGTTGTAAAATTACTAATTTATATATCGACTGTGGAAAGGAAAAGGGACGTAACCCACACATATCAAATTTTACAGGAGGCGCTAAAAACGTGTTTTGATGATTTTGTGACATATGCAAATTATGAATTATATACAACCTTGAAGTGCACGGATACTTCTAAACTGGTATTAAATTGACATAACCTAATATTTACTAAAGAAATTGTCTCGGAAAAACTTTTATTTCAGTATTTTTCTTGGTTTTCATTTTTTACAAGGTCATCTTTTTCAAACTTAAAAGCTAAATTTAGATACTTATTCGGCATTTTAAGCTTCCATCCTTTTGATAGAACGTGTGTCAAGTTGTATACATTATGATTATAGAAAAAAGCTGTTTTTGAAAATTGAGGGTTACGTCCTTTTCCCTTTCCACAGTCGATATAGTTGATAGCCAGTGGAGGATTACGACATGAAAAAATAATGTAAATACATTTCTTAGTATGTATATGTTTATCATCTATTACGATTTATGACAAAACATTCTTAAATACGATCTTATTATATTACATATAAATTAATGCGGCCTTCTTATATGAAAAAGGGAACAAAATAAATGGTCAGAGTTCAATTCAATTTTTGGTCAGAATAAAATTAGCCGCCTGTGTGGTCGAGTGGTCAACATCGTTGGCTACCGCTACAGAGGGCACGTGTTCGAATCCCAGTACGGGCAGTTTTATAAATTGATTTTTCAATCGATTTATGAATTTCTGTTCAAAGGCATGGATGTATGTGATGTCTTGAATTCCCCATCCCACCGTTCCTATCCCATGAACGAGGCGTATAGAGAGCGATTAGCTAACCACTAGTCCTGTCTTAGCCCTTTCCTTCTATTCCTACTCTCTTTGGAAAAAGAGAGGTTGAGCAACTGAGTAATAACCAATTTGGTTTCAGACCAGGCAAGAGTACCGAAGATGCAATTTCCACAGTACTTTCCACATCGAAATCCTCCCCTAATAAATATGTTTTGGGAATATTTTTGGATATTGCCGGAGCATTCGAGAATGCTTCTTGGCCACTTATACTGCACAAACTTAGACTGAGAAAAATACCTGGAAATGTCTATGCCTTGGTCCAAAGCTACTTCAATGACAGATCTGTTCTATATGAAAATGGACAACAGATTGTAAAACGAAACACCACAATGGGCTGTCCACAGGGTTCCGTTCTTGGCCCCTTGCTGTGGAACATTTTATTTGATGATATTCTGTCCATCTCTCTTCCACCTGACTGCAGTATTTTTGCCTACGCAGACGATGCTCTACTTTTAGTAAGTGCAAATAGTCGCACGGGTATAGAAACAACAGCAAAAGAGGCGCTTTCATCAATCCTAGCTTGGGGCGACGCCAACAAACTGTCTTTCGCTCCCAAAAAAACTGAAGCTATTTTTCTCAAGGGTGGTGTCAGTCTAAGCAGAAAAAGACCTCCCACTATACGCATGGGATCTACGACGGTTAAAGTTTCCGAAAAGGTCACTTACCTTGGTATTATTCTAGACGACAGACTTTCTTTTTCATACCATGCCAAGACATCAGTGAGCAAGGCTACTTCTGCCTTCTACTCAATCTCACGCCTAGCAGGTAGAAATTGGGGCTTAAGATCTAGTGCCCTTAAAATCGCTTACGATGCCATATACATGGGGATTGCTGGCTACGCCGCTAGCACATGGTACAAAAGATGCACCGTTCAATCGATACAGAAAATCCTTCTAAGTGGACAACGCAGTGCGATGATAGCCCTAACCAAAGCATACAGATCCTCGTCTACGGATGCATTGCCGGTCTTGGCTGGTATACTTCCGTTGGACCTGCACATTCAAGTTAGAGGCGCAACAGTTATGCTGTACAAAGGTGTTGAGTCCCAGGTGGGAGAAATTCAGTTACTGCCTCCTCATCGACCAGACCCTTACAATTCTAAGGCTCATAGAATTGCAGCGCGCAGCGTGGCGATAGAAGCTGCAATGAAAGTTTGGCAGGCTCGATGGGAGAAATCTTCTAAGGGGAGGCAAACTTTTAAATTCTTTCCGAATGTTAAATGGCGAATGGAGATAACCAAAGTCCTGACTCCTAATTTCTGGACCAGCCAATTCATAACTGGCCACGGTTACTTCGCTGCCAAGCTCTTCCAGCTTGGCCGGTTAGTAAATAGCCCTGAATGTAAATGCGGATATATGATTCAGGATGCTGATCACATCCTTTGGGAATGTCCAGACTTAAATAACGAACGGGAAAAATTGCTCAAGACGATACGACTATCTGTCGGATCTGTCGGCCCCGTCGGTCATGCCGACTTGGTTGCATCGAAGGCAAATTATAGGGCATTTAAAGAATTCTCCGCGTCATTTGGAAAAAAAGTTGAGTTAAATAGATAAAATCTCATATTTTCAACTGCACTTAATTATTAATTAACTTTTAATTTCTGCACACTGTAGTGCATGCAACCAAGTCTTGAAGAATTTCTTCTCGGGACATTTCTGGCAAAATTTTGAACACGACTAACGTTGTTACGCTACGGAATACACCCTATAAAAAGAGTGTGAAGCCGTAGCGGGTGGTGGTGGGTACAACGTTGAGTACCCTAGGGAATTAAAAAAAAAAAAAAAACTGAGTAACAAGCAGTTCTCGTAGAAACACTTCTGTTGAGATAAACTCCATTAGGAGTCCATATGCTCCATATGTAAAAAAATATATATATTTATATATCATACGGTCAGATTTTTATAATCATTTTGTTTACGTTAGGTTAGGTTGGTATTTTTCTTAATATAATTTAATTTAAATTATGACTATTTTATATAAATTCCGACCATTAATTATTTAATTTGTCCTCTGTTATTCTGACCGATACTTAGTTTAAATTCTTACCGATGTATAAAAATTATGACCGAAACTGAATTAAAATTCTGACCGGTTAAATACGAGCATATGAAAACTTCCCAGCCCTATATTTAGTTTCACATGTTGCCTAGTCACAGATTAAAAATATCAAAGTATTTTAGTTCTACAGTTTTTAATAATTTTATCCGTTGATAGCTATTTCGGCTTTCGCCATCGTCAGAATTATGTTTAAACTTATATTTTGCTCAGCTATATACACTGACTCTGAAGAGATACACAATGCATCAAGTTATTCACTCTAACATCTTAATTATAATTACAATATTACACTTATCAAATGTGATTCTAGTGTTTCAAAGAACGATTAACAATCTGGGTTTATTTCTTAAAACATTAATTAGAATAAAATTAAACTAATATTTATTATTAATTACATTTATTAACTAAAATTATTAACTATGGCATTATTGTTTCGAAAAACAATAAGCAAAATAAGTCACTTTACTATCTAAAATATTAACAGTCTTATGACAGCTAATGGGTTACTACACAAAAGTCACCTATGACTCAATTCAAACAATGTGATACTTGCAAAGCTTGACCTTGTTCGTTAACCAATGACATGAATTGCGGCGCTAGGCATAATAGACTATGAGGAAACTATTAAATTTATTATTTAAGCACTATTAAAAAAGAAATAAAAGTAGCGATAGCCAATCCATGATTCACGGTTAACAAACAGGCTCAATGAAGGTTGCTCACCTGCGCAAATACCTTAGGTCCCGAGGAATATGTGAATCATAAAAAAAGTGTGTGACCACGATTTTATACAATTTGTGGGACAGTAAGCCTAACACAAAATAATAAATTATTTTATAATTTAACTTTCCAATGAATAAATTGGTAAGATTGCTCGAATGGAAATTGCACGAATAACAAGATCCTCGAATAACCAATTACTCGAACTTCAAATGCTCGAATTACAAATTGCTCGAAAAATTTTATAAAAGCTTAAACATTAATTACTCATTCTTTAAAAAAATATTTATGCAAGTCGGGAAATAAAAACCATAAATACAAAAAAGTCATAATGACAAAATATGTTTTATTTAAGTTGCCAGTGGTCGAGTGGAAAAGGTAGTTGGTTTTGTTTTCGGAGGTCACGGGCTTGAATCTTAATACGTACACTTTTTGATCAATTATTTTTCAAACTATTTATTGATTTCTGTTAAAAAAACATATATGTAATTTTTTGAAACCCTCTCACCCATTCTTACTAAAAATTGGGCGTAGCGATAGTGCCGTTAAATAACTAAGCAATTCGAGAAATTTGTAATTCGAGCATTTGGTTATTTGAGCATTTTGTTATTCGAGCAATTTCCATTCAAGCAATTGCATTCGAGCAATTTACCGGCTTCCCCGCAATCGGGTCATTGGCTTCCGTGTTAGATATCACGAGTTTGAGTACCAGTATGAACCGATTTTTTTTTTAATAGATTTCTGTTCGATATCTGCGAAATTACTGTTCGAGAGAAAAAGTGTATGTGATGTTTAAAAATTATAATTCTCAAAAAACAGGACGTATCGACAACGATTTTTTACCACTTTTCCTGTCCTAGCCTTATCCTCTTCTACTAATCTCTTCAAATAAGGAGTTTGAACAAACAACTTATGTTAAGTTACCTCTATAAGGACATGTATTAAAAAATAAAAAAATAGACGACAGTAGTTAAATTAAAATATAATATAATTCTACCAATTTACTAATAAAAACATTTCATTCCGTCAGATTTTTTTTTAAATCACAGTTTATATTATAATAGTTGCGTAAAGACATAGTCGAGTCTAATGGTGTTGTGAACTTTCGTGACGGATCTCACGAGTTCGAGTCCCAGTACGAAAAGCATTTTTTTTCAATCGATTTCGATCGTTTGTGATGCCTAAAAAAATCCTTCACACCAGTAGCGATAGCGATTAGTTAACCACTAGTTCTGTCCTAGCCTTATCCTTCTATCCTACTACTCTCTTTGAAAAAGAGAGGTTGAGCGACTGAGTAACAAATCTCGAATAAATAATTATGTTGAGATACCTCCATTAGAAGGACATGGATTAAAAAATGTATGTATGTAAATGAAAATTGTTAAATCAGTATGGTCACCCTACCTAAAACATACCGCATTTCTCTCGGTGTGGCAGTTGCATGACTTTTAAGTCGATGACTAATTTACACGAAGCGAATTCATTTTATATCGTGAAGTTTATTTCTTTATACTTTTTTTCACACACGTCGTAGTGATTTATTACCTTGAAGTAATAAAATTAATGTAAATGCAGAATGATGAGTTCTAATAACCTATCATTCCATGCATGTTTTTTTAACAAATATTTTATGCTTTAAATATTCTTTGATGTTCATGACTAATAGAATGCTTTATTTAAGTAGCAAGTTATGCTCCTAATTGACAAGTTTTCCGCATGTATATTAAAGGAAAACGTGTTATTTATTTAACGAACGATTTCCTGACTATCTTTTGATCTAGTGCCACAGCTTGGACTGCAACACCGGACGAACGCATCAATTTTATTCCACTATTTTATATGATCTAATACAGTGCTTCCCATATTGAGGGCCGCGGAATTTCTCCGGGGGCCGCCGCAGAACATGTTTTGTATTGAGGAGGGCCGCGGATTATTTTCTTCAGATATAGGTGGCCGTGGAATGAAAAAGGTTGGGAAGCACTGATCTAATATATAAAAATGAATGTTTGTTTGTTCATACTTTATGCGTTGCCACACCGCTCGTCCGATTGCAATAAAACTTTGACAAACTTTTTGCTTGCACTTCCGGGAAGGTTATAGGCATAGTAAAATTAGCTTACAGTATGTCTTATATATAAAAATCAATGTTTGTATGTCTACCATACAGTTCATTTTGACAACGTATGCTTGCACTTGCGCGAAGATTATAGTGCAATTAACTTACAGTAGGTGGCGTGTGTGTCGTACCATAGACAATCGGCAGCAAACGTCAAATAGACAAAAAAAGAAAACATGCACTTAATAAAACACACATATTTTCATTCTTCGAGTGGCATTGCAACGCATGCTGGGTACTAGCCAGTATTAAATAAAGCATACGGTCAATTGAAGTAGCAACACGGACTCATAAACCAAAATAGGAATTCCAATATTTTATTTTGAGTATCTTCTTTACAAAATATATCAAAATCATAACAGTTTTTTTTATTATGTTTTTTTTATTATTTCATTTACTATTTGATTACGAGACCTGAATATGGACCCTCTAGAGGTGAAGTGAGCCAACTATTGTAATGATAAAACTCTTTTCTTGAACTCTTGAGTACAATCGTGTCTTTATTTGTTGTTTTAGTGTATTGCATATTTTTATTTTACTTACATAACACTATTGCAATGTGTATTAATTGAGGGTATTTCACTTTTATCATACAGTAAGACTTTTATTTAAGATTTTTAAAACCCATTCTAACAGACAAACGAAATAAAGTTTAATATATATCTAAGAATAATTAACATTGTTGTAAATATTTATCACAAATATATCATTATATGAACGATTGACCGAAATACGTAAAATATTGTATTGTCTTAGAGACGGTTATAAGCATTTATGACAACACAATTTTGTATCTCCGAATGAATTCTTTTTACATGCATATGAACGTTTTGCTGTCAATTTTTCTATCATTTATCAGGCTCGATATAAGTTACAGACTTCCTTTAACCTAAAAGGCATCAAATACAGCGAACGCGTCAATGACAAGTATAATAATATGTGAGGATACAAAAGAGACTCATTGGACGGAAAAATCTCTTTTTTATTTCTTTAGACATCAAAATTCTGCACTTCATTATTTATAGACATTAAAATTTACAAATGTAAATTACTTAACACCATATAGATTATATTCAAATTAAACTTTAATGTGCAACCTTCTTATTGAAACACTTTTTTAATTATCATTTTATTTATATAATTAATAACTAAATAATATAAAATAGCTTAAATTATTCCACTTATGTGCTACAAACTGTGACACATTCATACTTAAAAAAGCATTTGTGAAAGTAAGATTGTCTGAGGATGCCTCTGAAAGAGACGGAAAACGTGTCACAGTTTGTAGCACAATACGTGAAAGAATCTAAGCTATTTTATATTAAAATGAACTTCCACAAAGTTACCGTCAAATCCATCGCAACCGCTAAATATTTCGAAATTGGAAAATCATATGAGATAAACTTAATCAAATATTTTGACAGAAATGACCTCACATGTATGATTGAAATTAATAAAATACAACATTTGATATTGAGCTTATCAGTATTTAAGCCCAGACTAACCTAATCTCTAGTATAAAGCTCTTACTCCTAAACTAACGAGACCAACGATTTGACCATTTTACACGGTCTATACCAGTGGTTCTCACGTTAGATTTCATTGTGGCCGCATTATAAGCATCGGCGGTCCTATGGAAATGTCTCGTGGCCGCACCAAATGTGATAACAATAGCAGTTGCATTTACTTAAAAAAAAAGGATTAATTTATATTCAATAAAATACATTATTTAAAGATATTGGTGTTTATTTATTTAAAAGCAATTCGAATGGAAATTGTTCAACAGTTCTCTCTTCCAATGCAAACCGCATCGCCGCTTCTAAGTTTGCATCTGTCAGCTGGTTTCGATTTTTTTTTTTTTATAAAGTGCATTACACTAAATGATCTCATGAATGATGATACCTCTGTGAGTCATTTGGAGTAAATAACTCGACTAAATGCTCGATAAGTCAGGTGCATTCAATCAATTTTAAAAAATAATAATTTTACAAATGAATTTGTAAAAATACATATTTTATTTGATTTACTATGAAACTGTTGGTGGCCGCAGCAAAATCTTCTTGTGGCCGCACATGAGAACCACAGGTCTATACGTTCTACGGAATATCGTGTAAAAAGTATCATAAAATAAAAACAATGCTGAATATGTATTCTTGGATGTACAAATCAATTCACTCGAAGATTCACAAATAAATCGCTTTCATTCGAGACATTCAGAGCTTGTGTAATATTTTTTTACAAATTTTAGAGTTTACAGGAATAAAGCTCTCTGATAATAGTATTGAGAATTAAGTACAAGGGATGTAGCACCGTGTTGTTTCGAAACCGAATAAAAAGGAGTCTAGTGTATGTCTAATTAAAGTTTCCATAATGCGACTTTCCGGCATAAAAAGTTCATCGCGCATGTTACACAACTTAAAGTATTAAGTAATTGCGAGAAATCTATAAAACTATTTGTATTGGCCTAGTACTCATTCAATTAATAACATATATATGTACATATATTAATTATGCATTCACAGAGAAACAAAAAATCACAGTATGTAAATAAACACAAACAAATAACGAAACCTATCATTGCAGCCATTAGTCAAATGTGTTTGCATTCATAAATATCAAATAATACACAAAAGGACGCCCAAGTTTCATTGATTATGTTAGTAGTAATAATTTTTGTAAGTAATATGACAAATATTTACACAAATTTCGGATGAATTTACATCGTGTAATAATTTTATGATAGAAATTCGGTCACCAAACCGTATCGACTGTGGAAAGGAAAAATGACGTGACCCACACATATCAAATTTTACAGGAGACACAAAAAACGTTTTTTGATGATTTTAGGCTAAAAGCAAATTATGAAATATCCACTACCCGGAAGTGCACGGTGACTAATAAACTGTTTTTTTATTGACTTAGCCTAATATTAATTTAAGAAATTGTTCAAGAAAAACCTTTTTTTATGTCTTTTTTCTTGGTTGCAATTTTCACAATCCTTTCTTTTTTCAAAATTAAAAGATAAATTTAGATACTAATTCGGCATTTTTAGCTTCCGTCATTTTAAAAAAACGTGTGTCAAGTTTTAAGTTGATAAACTAGTGTTCAATTGACTGAACTTCTTATTAATTAGTACATTTTATTATAAAAACGTTAAATAAGGTATTTTTCTTAATTTTTACTAATTCAGAATTTGTAGCTTACTTCGTTTTGATATAACATGTATCAAGTTGTATACATTATGATTATTGAAAAAACTGTGGGTTACGTCCTTTAACCTTTCTACGATCGAATTTATTGTATTTAAAACACTTGAATAAGTCGATTGAATTAACATTTATTTGGTAGATCTTATTTGCAATAAGGTAAATAATTGAAAATATATTTAATGTATAGTTGACTAAAAAGCTATAGTTTTAACGATGTCATAACACCAAAATTTCCATGTCCATTGGACATGTGCTGCGAATGCCCAAAGTGATTCTGAAGCCAGTCTAACTTTTTCATACTATTGATGGATCCCATCGTCGTAGAAAGCCACCGGTGACCATCAATAGGATGTACTCGGCGGAGTTTCAGGATGCTGTGATGACCTGGGAGAAATCAAAGAAACAGGCAGGGGATGGAGAATCTTAGAGGAACTGTGTGGTGGAATTATGCTCCAAATAAAAAAGCACCAAAATAGTTATCTTCTATATTATATCTCATAATTCAGTTTGAAGTAATTTTTTCGGTAGTTAACCTTTTATCCTGGAATCTTTATTTATTACAAAAAATATTCAGTTTTACTCTCATACAATATTGAATACAAATTTCAAATCATGTATCTGTTTTGTTTGCCCTATGACTCGGATAAAAAAATCTTTTTTTATCAGTTGCGCCCAAACAACCTGTGTTATAATCCGTCTACGAACGGCGACTGCATAAGCGAGTTACGCACCGGCTACGTCGCCGCGTAGCAACGATATAGAGTGAGGGAGCGTCAAAACGCTACGCCAAAGGGCGACGAGAGGCGAACACGGAAAACCTATAAAGCAAATGACCCGGAGTCAAATATATAACGTAAAAGACATATCGGTGAAGCGCACTGCACATACATATATTATATATTTACTCTTTCGCGCTACGCACAATCCGCTTCTACTGCCAGTCTTGTAATATACTACAATAGGTATATAATAATTCTACATGGACCTAAATTTATCTCATTTCATATAAATTCAATTTTGTTTTATTTAAGCCAGTTTTTGATGGCATTGCATGTAGGTAATGACTAGTGATTGCAATTTCAGTATTAACCAAAACGTGATATTGGATTTCATGGTGTTATTTCAATAGATTTTAAACTGCGGAAAACCGGTATTTTAGATTTTTAAGTGTACATATCGACTGTGGAAAGGAAAAAAGATGTAACCCACATATATAAAATTTTACAGGAGGCACAAAAAACGTGTTTTAATGATTTTTGGCCATATGCATATTATGAAATAAACACAACATTGAAGTGGACGAAGACTTCTAAACTGGTGTTTAATTAACATAATCTAATATTAATTAAAGAAATTGTCTAGGAAAAACCATTGCTTCAGTCTTTTTTCTTGGTCTTAAATTTTCACAATGTCATCTTTTTCAAAAACAAAAACTAAATTTAAATACGCATTCGGCATTTGCAGCTTACATCCTTTTGATAGAACGTGTATCAAGTTAGATACATTGTGATTATCGAAAAAATGCTGTTTTGAAAAAAACTGTGGGCTTAGTCCTTTTTTCGTTCCACAGTCGATATAGACACCATCAAATATTTTTTTAAATGTGGTGCGGTGAGTCAAAATATTTTAATTCGTTAAACATTTCTGTCTGCGTGATGAAGTGGTCAACGTCGTTGGCTTCAGTTACGGAGGTCACTGGTTCAAATCCCAGTACAGGCAGTTTTTACAACAACAAAAAAACGATTTATGTATTTCTATTAGAAATCATGTATGTATGTGATGTCTTGAATTCAACCCCCCCCCCCCCCCCCCCATAGTCCATCCCATCTTTAGCTTAAGGCGTAACAAGAGCAATTAGTTCACTAATACTGTCCTATCTCAAGTTTTGTACCCCTACTCTCTTCGTAAAAAAAGACAGGTTAATCAACTGAGTAAAAA
The DNA here is from genome assembly GCA_030503985.1 of Himalopsyche tibetana. Lineage (NCBI taxonomy): Eukaryota > Metazoa > Arthropoda > Insecta > Trichoptera > Rhyacophilidae > Himalopsyche > Himalopsyche tibetana. The sequence goes on along the minus strand of JAPJYX010000015.1, from coordinate 20,479,371 downwards.
ACAGTTTTCGTATAAACACTTCTGTTGAGATAAATTCCATTAGAAGTTCATTGGGATCGGACTTGGTAGAATTGATGAGCCTTTCAATAATGTGTTACTTTTTTTTTAATTGACATTTTTTAATGATTATCCTAAATTACTGATCAGCTATTTTCTTTTCCTACAGATGGTCAATACATTTAGAACTTAACTACTACAATTATTTTGTTTCAATGATTTGAATTACAATTCTTAGTTAAAATTGTCAACAAATCAGTTAATGAAATCATATTCCAGCATACAATACACGAAATTTTATACAGTAAAAAAACATCCTTATTATTCATAATATCATATGATATTACACAATACTTATAAAAATCGATCTTTTATGCCTGACGTTATATTGTTTGACAAACATCGCTAAATTCAGATTGTAGATTTGTCATTTTAATTCAAGGTTTTACACTCAAAACGATTACAAAAACTTTTCATACATTAGGATGAACATTGCATAATTTTATTATTACATTAAAAAACAAATCATATAGATTTCTAATGCGCAAAAACAATATTCCTTAATTCCGGCAGAAGTTATGATATCATAGATTCATAAATACGGAAACACTTGTAAAAACATTCATACATCACACCATTACAGTTCTATTCCTTACCTTTGGCGCAAGGCTTCGCATTGTATGTAGGAAAACGACTCTTGCAGAAAACTCGGAACGAGGGGTTGGAAATACCACCCTGTGTTGCAAAGGGCCAGAAGAGGGTGTGCCGAGTAAGGGAAAAGCGAAATAGTGAGGGTAAATCACTGAAATATGAAGCGGAAATTTTTGAATTAGACTTGACGTGAATGAATTTTTCACGTGTTTATAATATATAGGCTTACATTATCCAATTTCTTAGACTCAATTTTCTGGACCGAATATAATGCACATGACAACGAAAATATGATAAAAAAACATCAATTAAAAAAATAACAAAAAATATGTAATAATTTAATATAATAAATATGAAGAGGTGAAATGCTTTTGGACGTTTGTTTAAGTAAGGACCAATTAATAAATTGTTTTTTTTTTAATTTAAAGGAATTATTATTTAAAATCCTCAAGCCATACTCTTCAGAGAAAATCGAGCAGTTCAAAGTTGTTTTTTCAAATCCAGACATCGTCTCTTAAATTTTGCATGTTTATCAGTCAGAGATACTCAAACATTTTTATGTCTGTGCCGCATACCAGTTTTTGCCACATTACGTGAGCCGCAGCTTACTAATAGTAAAATGTAAAAATCCCACATAATATAGTGATATTACATAATATAATGATCCAAAATACTCATTTGATTACATATTTTGTTTGCAAATAATACCAGATGTTTGAAAAAGCATGTATTTATTACTATGATTTTTTGGGTCTCTCGTAAAATGAAAATTGAGTATCACTGATCTAGCTGAACTCTCGATTGTTGAATCACATATATTATAGATATTTTCCAGCATTTCATTATATCGGTACTTCAATAAATTATTTTAATACTATTTCCATTTGCAACACTTGGTGGAAAGACATTATAAGATATAATAAACACTTATACGTACTCCACGTGGTGAGCGGACATTTTTGTATTTGTATTCTATTTTTTTAAAGATTTTAAAGGCTTAGTACATAGCTGAAAGTGAAAACTGACATTTTTATTTTAAACGAGCCGGTTCCCGGCAAGCATTACAATGCCACTCACAGAAAGAAAGTGTTTGTGTTTATTAAAGTGCATGTTTTCTTTTTCTGTCTATTTTTTGTTTGAAGTATGCTGCCGATTGTCTATGGTACGACACACGCGCCACCTACTGTAAATTAATTGTACTATAAACTTCGCGCAAGTGCATGTATATGTTGTCAAAATTAACTGTATGCCAGACATTTAAGCATTGATATTTATATAGAAGACATACTGTAAGTTAATTTTACTATGCCTATAACCTTTCCAGAAGTGCAAGCAAAAATTTTGTCAAAGTTTTATTGATGAGCGGTGTGGCAACGCATAAAATACAAACAAACAAACATTCATTTTTTTATATATTAGATACGTAATAAAAACGATACAAAGTTTTTTCATTATACTTTATTATAATATAAAATAAACTTTCTCATTTTTTTTTATTCACAATGCACTCTGATACGTCTACTTAACCGCTTAAGCCCGAACGCCATTCATCATTTCGCGAAGGCGTGAAATAAAAATAAAAAAATACAAAATTGGACATTCAAAAACGCTGTTGTAGATAGACAAACATGCAATTAACGAAACCCATTCAAAATAAAATAATTTCTCCGCTCATCGCAATTAAAACGAGTCGGGGGCAGAGTGGTGAAAATAATAAGGTTTTGTGTATATCTATCTATACAGCATTGAAAGTGTGTAACTGAAACAACTTAGATATTAATTATAAAAAGCTTGTCGTATCAAGGCAGTGTCTGCCAAACTTGTTTACTTCACGGCATACTGGTAAATGGGATTTTTTCCGTGGCATACCAAATAAAATTGTCTTAAAAAGGGAAATATATCTTACTAATCTGAATATAGAAAATCATGGTGTACGTAACATTTTATCACCGTGTATGCCTATAGGCAATGTTCCCAATGTATCCGCACACATTTTCACATATCCCGCACAGGCCGCACACATAAATATTGTAAATAAAAGATTTGATGGAGTGTAATGTAACAAAGCACCAACCAATCGGGTATGAATAATATTTTTATTTTCATTAACCTTATTGATTCTACCTACTTTTATACTTGCGCACACTTTTTGTTTTTGCTGAGAATTAACTGCACAAAGCAGTTGATGGTCCGCACGCACAAATAAAATTTAGAGGGAACGTTGCCTATAGGTGGTACTAATTTTATTAATGAGAAGAATGCAATTGATTTTTAGGAATAATTTTGTAAAATTATATTATACAAACAAACACTCCTCATCTACCATCTGTGACCGCTTTCGTTTTTTCTTTTTTACGTGCGCTGAAAAACCAAATTCGCAAAGACACGACAATCGTAACAGCAACGAAGATTTAACTGCTGTTGTTGCCAATTGAAGATATTGACTCCATAGCGATATCCATCGATAGCGACTCACAAGCTTAAATAGAGGCTTTGTGCACAAAACCGTTTTTTTAGATCTATTAATATTTTCTCCTCTGTTAGTGTCAGGTGTGTACCGTCAAATCTTGCGAATGGTTGATGATCCATTGGTACATTTGATAATCAAGTGATGGAAAAGAAGACTACGCTGCGTATATATAATATGTCTCATCGTCACTCTATTCCTGTGTCACGTCTACCACTATGTCTTCTTCTTTCACGGCACGTCTAAGGAGACAAATTCGAATATTTTTGTAAAATACATTTGTGGAAGAATCAGATAAACGTGATTTTTTTATCACAATGTTCGCAACCCTAAAGTACTTGTACTAGTTTCGAGATAATTGATCTTAGTAGTTTTTTTGTATATAATGGTCTGTATCTAGTTATTTTACTAATCTCGCTGATGTCTTGAAGTTACAAAGCAATATCAATAATAGTAAATATAAGATTTTTCGTGTTTGATTTGTGTTAAATGGTTATTCAAATATAGTTAACAGTTAAAATCATTATAAGTACACACATACTAAATATTAAAGCTGAATCACTTTTAGTGTGTTCATTTTCAATACTTGGTGAAATGGTATTATATTTATAAAAACACAATATTCCTTTGTACTTTATTCTACTCCATTTATTTGTTCTGTTAAATTATATTTCTTACCAGTTGACAATGAGCAAAACCGGTTCTGACCTTTTAAATAAAGTGGAATAAAGTACAAAAGAATATTGTGTTTTTATTAATGTTAGCGTAATCTTAATGGCAGTGGTCAGAAAAACAAAGCTCACTGCATTTAAGTTTGCTCGATTCATATTTTAGGTATGGAGTGTGTTTTTGTAAGTTTTCAACTAGTTTATCCACCAAAATTAAGATAATAATATAATTGTTATTTGTTATAATTAAGTCTCTAAATTAATAATAAAAAAACGTTTACTATCTTTAGGTGTTCATGTAAGTTCATGGTGTTCATGTAAAGTGAGGTGAAAACCAATTTGAAACTTTATAACAAAATAAAATGCAGATTGTAAGCTGGTGCCGCCTTACGCTGGGATTGCGACATATTTTTATGTATGAACAGTGAACACCTCATAAATAGGCTCCAACGAGAACGTGTTACCACATAATTAACGAACGACCCATCCGTTCTTTTAATTCGCGTTCTAACCTTTTCATAATTCCCTTCTACGCTTTGAATTTGCCAGAGCTTTACATACTTCACGAGGGATAATTTTATTTATACTATGATACTTCGCGTGATTTTGCCGTGAGGGGGTTATTTAACGTTTCCATTTTTTTGTTAAATATTTTTGTACAATTATTGGTTTGGTTTTAAACATTCAACTGTTAAACGTTCATTTAAAAATGCTCACGATGAGGAATACCTGTCTTGATTACTTCGTTAAATTGTAGAATCGACACAAAATAAAAGAGCTTTATAATAAGAATGTTTCTTTCTATCAAAAAATGGTAATTAGCACCACGAAAGCAAATGATATGCACTAACGTTTAATTATGGATATGCATACCAAGTAAGGATTTCAATCCAGGTAAAACCGGAACTGGGTACCCAAGTACACGCACGTTTTTAAAAGAACCGAAAACCAAGTAATTTTGATTTCATTGCAATATTTGATTTCTTCACATTAAATATATATCTTTTCAATATGCAAAATTCTCCAAAAATACTTATATGTCGCAAAACATCAATTACTTATATTAGTTATACTTTGTTTATTTGGATATTTTGATAAAATCAAATATTGAAAATAAACATTTGCTTAATTTGTTGTTATTCAAAAATGTTTGTGTTTATTAGTTATTAAATATCATTGAAGCAAAATACTCTTATCACATAATATAAGCTCTGGGGTCAGTATATGATTGTTGATAAAAATTACCCGAAACCAAATTGCTGTTATCATTGAGATTTCTTCCTGGTTGTATTAGATCAATAAAGATTTTTGGTGTATTTACGAAAGAATCCAGAAATCATTTGTTTTTATTTTTTCATTTCTTAATATCATCTAGACGAGATCATTCAAAACATAAATCTTAAGCATGTTTACTGCAAATGTGGTGCATTGTAGATTCTATCATTCCATTTAAATCTCTTACTATTGTTTTTTTCAAATTTTTCTAGTACTATTTAGTGAAATCCCTTAGAACGGCTGCATACTTTTAAGTGTGTATTCATTATATAAAGGGAACAAATTTAATGGTCAGAGTTTAAATCAATTTCTGGTCAGAATTCAAATAAACTTTTGGTCTGAATAAAATTCAATTTTTGTCAACAGTCGGAATAAAAATATTATGCGGTCAGATTTTTATAAACATTTTAGTAAGGTTAGGTAAGGTTAGGTTTTTTAAATTTTATTGAAATTATGACTATTTTATGTAAATTCTGACAATTAAATATTTATTTTGCCCTGTGTACACTGACCGATTTATTATGACCGATGTAATTTAAATTCGTACCAATGTGATAAAAATTTAGACCGAAACTGTAATAAAATTCAGACCGGTTAAATACGAGCTTTATATGAATGGTTTGAGCTTTGAATAATAAGTGCAAAAAGAATTAAGGTGTATGAAAACGAAACAAAAATAATCGGTGTTGCCTATTTGAAAATTTCATGGCACAACGGAGAGATTTTCCAGGTGTTGAAATATATATATAAATTACCAAAACTATTCCTTCGTTGTAAAAAAATCTCACGTCGATTTGAGACATATTCTATGAATATTTGTGAAATTATTTAAATTTTTGTTTATAAGATACAAATTTATGACAAAGCACAAACAGTGTTTACTTATATGTAGAACAACAATGGAAACACACACTGGGTATGTTCCGGTAAATTTAGACGTCGACGTCGAGCAGGTAGGTGGTGGGCCGGCGTCGGTCGGCCAGTATCGCATCCTAGCGACGCTCCCCGGGATACTAGCGGATATTAGGTACAACGTGCCGTGGGAAACCAACCCATTGTTTCGCACCAGCATTCTAGCAATTAGACACAAACCGACGAGAATTAGCCTTCTTCAAATATTATTTGAAAACCAAAACCTTAAAAATCTTGTTTTTGTACTTGCGAAACCGGATTTTCTTTTGTACATCTCCTATGATTCAAGATGATTCAATGATCAAAAAAGACTTAACCACACGCTTGAATCCTTCAAACATAGCTTTTAGATCAGTGGTTCTCATGTGCAGCCACCAGAAGATTTTACTGCGGCCACCAACAGCTTAATAGTAAAATATTGATTAGGGTAAAAATAGCAAGTATTTGGTTCTACAGTTTTTATATGTATTAGTTGATAGCTATTTCGGCTTTCAACATCGTCAGAACTATGATTAAACTTACATTTTTCTCAGCTATATATACTGGCTCCAAAGAGATAAACAATGCATCATGTGGTGATCGTCACAACCTTGACTCCTCACTAGAGTCATTAAACTCGTCTACATCGACGAGCTCTCAGTATACGGACTATACACAAGATACTTAATATCAACTTGATTTAAGTGGCTGAGCTAGTCACACTTTTATTATCATTAGTATTATTATTATTTTAAGCACATTAGTGCATGGTTCAAAATCAGTCCCGTGCAGTTCTGCTCGGGCCATGAAGGTGAGGGGTAAACTCCTTTTTTTCTGTCGATAGCGCTGTGGAAGGCGGCCATTAAACGTTGGCTGCATAAACACAACGGGTGGTGGTGGGAAACCAACCTGTACTCACTCTAACGTCCTAATTCAAATTACAATTATTATATTACATTTATTTAAAATGACTCTAGTGTTTCGAAGAAAGATAAGCAATCTGGGTTTTTTTGGAAAAGATGATGTTTTGTACAGGGACTCAAACCCGTGAGGTCCAGCGCGAAAGCCCACAACGCTGAATAAAAAATAAAGGGTCTTATCTACCGTCTACATAAATTGCAGATATGTGCTGATTTGATCTTAACAAGGGACTCGCTGGACGCGCCTAAATTTAGCAAGGGGCTCGCGCGAGCTCCCTCGAGACCCCTCCAGACCAACCCTAATACTTTTTCTTTGTATATCAGAAAAGGTCACACTACCCTACACCTTAAGTGTAGGTTTTCGGTTTCGTAAACATATACGTTTTTCTTATACATCGTCGTATTTTAAAAAATGCAATATTAAGCACCGCTAATAAATTCGTACTTGTATGTCTCTCGAATTTGGTATTTGGTCATTCAATAATGAACACAAAGCTACTTGGTCTGTCCTATTGTAAGATTCTTGGAATTTAATCCGAACTGTTGTAGTGAAAAATTAATCAACTCCACATAAATATCCATTCTCCGGAGTATTGTTTTTTTTATTTCAGAATGCACTATTAGTCCAACAATAGTAGAAAATAATTTAAGAATACTTTTACTAGCAAACTTTGTTCATTTTAATTTTTTATTAATTTTATTTATTTAATTAACATCGCACATGGTTAACAAATTATAAATTTAAAACTTTTACAACGGAGAAAAAAAATAGTGTAATTTAATATTAAAAGCAGTAAAAAAAAAGTGCCAAGGAAGTCAACTGAGTAAGCTCCGACGAACTCTACTTTAATACATAAAAAATAGTATTCGTCGGAACTCACCCACGTCTACGTGGAATATGTCGACATCCGAAGCAATATTGTTGAGCACCGTTAAAGCTCTCCCCAGTGGCATCCCCATTGGCAGGCTGGTTCTACAACTTGGGAGAACAAACAATTCATCCGCTCCTAGTGTAGAGTATATAGCCTCTTAATGGAGGTACCTCAACAGAAGTTTTTTTACGAGAACTGTTTGTTACTTAGTCGCTCAACCTCTCTTTTTTAAAAGAAAAGAGTAGGGATATAAAGATAATGCTAGGACAGTACTAGTGGTTAATTAATCGTTCTCGCTACGCCCAGTTATTAAAGGATCAAAAAGGGGGTTTTTTAGACATCACAAACACACATTTCTACTAACAGAAATCGATAAATCGATCGAAAAAATGCTGTTCGCACTGGGATTTGAACCCATGGGATCCAGCACGGAAGCCACAACGCTAACCGCTGCATCATAAGACCCGACTACCGTAGCGAGAGCGATTAGGTAACCACTAGTCCTGCTCTAGCGTTCTCTTTCCATGCCTATTACTTTCTTCAGTGAAGAGAGGTTTAGCAAGTGAGTAACAAACAGTTCTTGAAGAAAAAACTCTGTTGAGATGTCTTCATTAGGAGGCCATATTTTCCATATTGGGAACGGATATGGATAAAAATATATATATTATGAAATACTGTTTTTTTATATATATTCGCCCGGTATTGCGATTTTAATAAGTTCTATTTTTTGCTTTATTTAACCTGGTATTTATATTTGCAATACCAGTATTTACCAATACGTGAAATACCCAAATAACAGCATTGATATATTCTAGTAAAATATCAATCCATAGTTGTAAAAATAAGCACCAATAAACTTGAATATATTTTGATATTCAAATAAGCGTAGAATATCCGCGAAACACCATCGCTGCATAGTATTAAATTTATCTGTGTTTGAATTTTATTTATTTACGAACTTTTATCTAATTAATGTGTGCTGGCTAATTAATTTATGCTTGAATAACACTATTATAAATTAATTCATTTGTATTAAGCCATAAATTTTATAATTCCTTATTGCAGCGTAACCAATTAACACAAAATAAATTGTATGCATTCTACTTTCATACAAAGAGGTAAAAAGGTATTTTAGAATAGCTAGAGCAGGATAGTCATGTTTTGGAGTAAGCAATCATTCCTTTGTGTTGACATATTTATACGTTTGATAAAATCATTGTTAACTAGGATTATGCAGGATAGTAAAGAATATGAATAACATCTATTTATTGTCATTGGATTTATATTAGTAAATATAAGAATATACAAAACTATAAAAATATTACCTTTTCAGGCGACAACTGAACAGTGTTAATAAAAAGGTAGTATATTTATAAAAAACAAAGCCCATTCAATTCGTTGAAGTAGAAACAGGCCCAGATCTTAATAAGTAATAATAATAATTTTGTCAATATTCAATCACCTTTCTGGTCTTCACTGTCGAAACTTGGAGGAAAGGTATTATATTAAAAAAGATTCAGTTAATAATGCCCGTGATGAGCGAAACCGGTCCTGATCATAATAAAGAAATGTGTTATTAGTACAATAGGGTGTTATAATTTTTTAAAAATATCAGGAAATTTAACCTTTGACCGCGTTAACACTTGGACCATCGTCTGGCCAAGCTGTTTAGCTGTTTATTCACAACAAGTCCCTCATCAAATATAAACCATTCAAATATGTACTTCTTTAGTAACCCACATGCTCCTTATATGGGTGCATAAATTTCATTTGTCTTATCTACTTTTATAAACCTTTTTTTCACTGGTATATATGATAAAACATCTTTTCAGAAACATTGTTAAAAAAAGATATTTTTTCCCGGCTCATAGAAAACGAAACTTATTTTGTCGTCCTCGTCCTTATGAAATGTCTATAATAATTCAACGCTTCAATGTTCCAGAAGGATTCACTATAAAATATTTTTTCACAGAGTGTTCAAAAAGTCACAAGACTATACATAGTAATAAATATTGTATTTTGTACCCTGTTAGCTTTTGGTAACCCCTTCTTACTCATAAGTAATTATTAATGTAAGTTGTGAGTACTATTCTTTTCGTCTCCAACACAATTCTTCCACTTTTTATAACGTAGTCAATCAGGACGTACGATATAGATATTGTTTATCATACAACAGATATTGCGTCTCAAAAACTTAGTAATGACAACAACTATCTTGTAATAAAAAAGTTATTTATATTAAAAATGGTTTTCTACAAAGTTACCACCGAATTAATCGAACATAGTAAATTATAAAGATTGACTTGTTTTAAATATCATATTTAAATACCAGGTAAATATAAATAAATCTAACACAAAAAAATGTATTTGCTCAGGATTTGGCTGTAGATTTGTGAATGTTCATTTTTAACATAAAATAACACACGTTGACACAAAATTGACTCGTGTTTCGCCTATTTGAGTAGCATCTTTAAATAAACGATCGTCAGGGCTTTTGACGGTAAACACCTTATTCGTTATTAACTTACGACAGCCTATCTGAAGATGATTCTCAATAAAGTGAAACACGTTTCACAATTCGTTACACAACTTGTGTAATAATTAAATTCTCAATTTAGTTTTATCTCAAAAATTGTTATAATATTCAAGTTCAATTATTGTTCAAAAGTTTTTATTTTAAATATTATCGACTAAATTTTAATAATTTTGTAGAACTATTATAACATATATTTGATTGATATTTTGGCATAATGTCATCAATAACGCAAAAAATAGTCAAAATGTTTCGCCTATTTGTTAAATTTAATATTTTAGATTACATTTTGCCAGAAAAAAAACGATTTAAATGTTGACATAACAACTCAAGTAATAATTATATCACGTAATGAATCATTATTTATAGAACGTATAAAAATATGTTTTGTTAATATTTATTGATTAATTTACATCAGCTATACTTTGTTAACACCCTGTTTTATTCGGCGGCGTATGGGGATCGATAACTAAAATGGCGATGGTGTATTTGAAATTCGTTCGTGCTGAATAAATTAATGATGTCCCATGGGAAACTTTGCGTTTGGGGTTTCACTTCACTTTCAAAAATGTATGTACAGTCTGTCTCGTTTAGGAATATACTCAATCTTTCGCGGCTCATTTTTTTCTCATATCTGTTGTATATATATTGATCACTACAATTAACACAGTTTGCTCTTCACGTTTTCTCTCTGCGTAGAATTATATCGTTGTTGAAACTAAAAAAAATGTGTTACACTATTTAATCAAAAAAATGTTTTGAATCCTATATCGTGGCTGTTGTAATTATCTGTATGTCAAATGATGTAAACCTATAAAAATATAACATTACTGAATCATTGATGATGGAAACGGTGTCACTTCAAAGCCTACACGCGATTCGTTAGTGGTTGTGAATGTTTTATATTCACTTGATTGATTATAACATTTTTTTTATTATAACAAGGAGAAATATCAAACTGTTTTTTCCTTCAAATTTTTTGACGTGAATACGTTTTTAAAATTGCTTCTATAGGGAGGCAATTCAAAAAAACGAATGATAACAAAACCGGGAGATACAGTTTGGTGTTGCAGCTTCATATCTATCATCGCTATCCAAAATTTAATTGCACTACTGGAAAGCTAAAGAATCAAAGAATTTATTGGGTTATGTAAGAACTGTGATACGTTGCGCGGGGTGGAGGAGAAGCGCCGCCATTTTGCTGCGTATCGAGATTTCTATTTACTATAACTTTTGACTCAAAGAAGTTACGATGTTAAAAAATAATTAAGTGTTTAAAAAAAACAAAAAATATAATGTCGGGCTTAACGCGTCAAAAGTCGAAATACAAAGATCGCATCCAGTTGCAAAGGGCTTCTCAAGAGCAATCGAATGGTACCATTAAAACATCATATGACCGAGTCAAGCAGTGCTGGCAACGTAAAAATGGGGCTTAATATCACTTATTACGAGACGTATTTACGTACAACACACGGCCGTGTCCATGACACAGCCACATCCAATTTTGTTATATAGTTAATTGATAAACATTTTAGCTCATCAATACTATGTTTAAGCATACATTCATTTAGCTAATATTTACTGATTTAAAATATATACACAATACAGTACCTCGTTCACTTTAAAATATTAATTTACATTATAAAATATAGTATTACATTTAATAATTTGCAAGATTACAAAATGCTTGCGTAATTAACTATGAGTAATTACTTAAATTTAAAACTTATTTTCTTTCAATTGTTCTATATTTTAAAATTTCGACTGAAGGTGCTTGATGGAAATTCAACTTTAATTTAGAATTATTTTCATTATGTACACTTCCACAAAAATCTTGGTCGAACACGACCCGGTTTTCGCCTCTCGGCATCTTCCGGTACTACTCAGTGCGCGAATGCACTCGAACTGACAGTTCGAAAGGTAAAGATTTTTGTTCTATATTTGTTATCGTTTCGGGAAACAATAAAGTCAATTTATTAAATGTGTTACTGTATTTTTCAATTAGGATGTTAGATCGGATGAGACAGTGTATTGCAGAAGTTCTCAACCGTATTCGTTTCATTTCCTCCGTATAAGATTGTTCAGAATATAATAAAATTTTCTTGTGGTCTTCATTTAATATATTTTAAATAAAGTCATTAAATTAGAAGAGTAATATCTCAAAAGATTTATTTATTTTTTGTTATTTTTGTATTGTTTTAAACAAACTTAATATATAGATAAATACTAACAGTTATGTTTATGTGTGTTTTATTAGAATGTATTCAATAAATTCGGTTATAACTATTAAGCTTCATGTCTTCTTGAAAGAAATGATGATCATTTGTTCTTATTACATTATCACTAATAAAGTCTTCTTAGGAGGCTCTATTTAAAACACATCAACTTCCTTATCGAACCAAAATTATTCATCGAAGAATGTAAGTAATAAGCAGATACAAAATGAATTACAATCACGCGTTTGAAAGAAGCTTTGAAGACGCGTTCCAATTTCAATTAAGCTTTCGTTTAAATGGAGGCTTTCATTCATTGGAAAGCACCTTCACGGTTGAGTAGGCGCATGCAAGGAGCAACAACAGGGTTGCCTCGACTAGAACAAAATATTCAATCACAACAAATCTCGCGTCAATTCCCTAATTGAACCATTGATCAGGGGTTGGAGTTACGGCGGTTCAAAGAGGCTATAGAAGCGGGGGTAAGGATGCCTTCTTCAGTGGCGGTTCTCGCTACAAGTCACAGAATCAATGCAGCCTATCGATTTGACGAATTGTTTTGATTATTATTATTTCCATCGCAAATATTGTTCATATTTGAATAGTTAACGTTGTGAATGCTTCCGTGATATTATATTTTGTCAATAACGTTTGGACTTTTGACATCGAAATGATTTATATAAACATAAACTGATAACCAGCGAATATCTTATAAATCAAGACTTATATAATTAGGTCATATAAATTAAAATAAGTAAAATTTATAAAAACGTGTTTGTTGTATCTATGTATAAAGTAAATGATTTTCAATCACAATTCTTCTTAAATAGTATAAAAAAGGTCATTTACATGCAACAAAATAACAAGGTTAAATTTTACCAATTATATGACAAATATATTTTTAATATGAGTGAGCTAATTTTAATCAGGAGACCTTCTCAACTGTATTTGTTTATGATGTATCGACAATTCATTTAGATCAGGCATGGGCAACCTTTCCTAGGTCTGTGGCCAAATTATCATTCTGTCTCCGAGTCAAGGGCCGGACCAAATTATTAAACATAATAAAGTTATATTAAATTAAATAAAACCAGGGATGTGGAGTCGTGTAAAAAAAAGAAGACTCAGACTCCGCCTCCAGCTTTAAAATAATTAACTACTCTGACTCCGAGGAAATTTTTCAATAATTTCATTTTAACTTATATATATCGATTGTGGAAAGGAAAAAGGACGTAACCCTCAATTTCCCAAAACAGCTTTTTTTCGATAAACACAATGTATACAACTTGACACACGTTCTATCAAAAGGATGGAAGCTGAAAATGCCGAGTAAGTATCTAAATTTAGCTTGTAAGTTTAAAAAAAATGACCTTGTAAAAAATTTAACCCAAGAAAAAACACTGAAATAAAGGTTTTTCCGAGACAATTTCTTTAATTAATATTAGGTTATGTCAATTAAACACCAGTTTAGAAGTATCCGTGCACTTCAAGGTTGTGTATAATTCATAAATTGCATGTCACAAAATCATCAAAACACGTTTTTAGCGCCTCCTGTACAATTTGATATGTGTGGGTTACGTCCTTTTTCCTTTCCACAGTCGATATGTATACCATCAGATCATCTTTATTCAGCCAAACATGAAATGTCAACACTTTGGACTTTTTTTTTTGAATACACATCATCAAATATATTTTTCATCAAAAAAAATGAGCCGCTCATTTTTCACGACTCCGACTCCGGTCAAAACACCGCGACTCCGCGACTCCGACTCCACAGCTCTGAATAAAACACGTTGTTACTTTTTATATTTGTTTTTATTTATATAATCAACGACATAATATTAATATTATATAAACTGATTACAAAATTTCGTGTAAAGATTGGCATTGAACTTGAATTAGGCGACTATCAATATTGGCCACCTAGAACTATTAATTTCTTTCTCCATTACTTCGCCGAGATTAATCAAGGCCGGACAAAATAGTTCGGTGGGCCGGTGTTTGCCCATATATGATTTAGATCAACGATTCTTTAAAAAATATGTGACTGGTTTTAAAAGAATTCTTCATATATGATGCTCCTCATATTTGATTATTTTTAAATCCTCTTTTAAATAATTGAAATAATGACTATGATGAATCACAATATACAAACAAGTATATTTATAAATTAACTAGCCGGTTCCCGGCAAGCGTTGAAATGTCATTCAAAAAAAAATTGTGTTTGAATTGTGTTTATTGAATTACATGTTTTCTTTTTCTGTCTGTTTCACGTTTGCTGCCGATTGTCTATGGTACAACACACGCCCCACCTACTGTAAGTTAATTGTACTAAAACCTTCGCGCAAGTGCAAGCATACGTTGTCAAAATGAACTGTACGGCAGACATACAAACATTGATATTCACATATAAAACACACTGTAAGTTAATTTGACTATGTCTATCCTTCCCGGAAGTGCAAACAAAAACTCAAAGCTTTATTGCAATCGTATCGTATCGCATTAAGTACGAACAAACAAACATTCATTTTTTATATATTAGATACGCCCATATTTAGTGTATTTATTAATAAATATTATGTATATTAGTAAAATCTGCAAAGAGTTTAAATAATGTAAATTTTACTACCGTTGGCATAATATTGAAATAATATTTGACATACTCAATAATCTTTTCGTACATCACTGAACTAAAATAAGATTGGAATGGGTTTCTCTCGCTAATAACGTAGGATTGTCTCCAAACACGCCCGTCGTTTTGCACAGAGACTAATGTGTGGCAATTTGCGTAGAGCTGCTACGCCTCGTAGAGACTGCTGTCGCTGATGCATTGCGATTTGATCGTCGAATTGCTTTCGGTCAGGCATTTGTAAATTTATTTTAATTTATTACAGTTATTCTATGACATCAATCAATAAATAATGTAATCTATACTTACTATCATCTAAATTGCTATAGCGATGGAAACAAAATATTTTTTACATACACTTTTAGGATATTCACTCGTCGCTATCAACCAGGCGGGTATGTGTTCAATTCCCGGTAAGGTCAATGAAAAATTAAGATTTTTCAATTTTAAATTTGAGACTTAAGATATGGCTGCTTGTGATGTCAATTTACCTCGAGTTAATCTCGAGTGAATTACAATAAATTATCATCGATGTTTTCTCGTATGATCTTTGAAATATTAAGCGCATTGGAATTAGCTGTAATGCAGAAAACTTGTTAAGTACAACTTTAAATTAAATGAAAAAAAAAACTAAATACGCTTTTAATAATAAAAACATATTTATTACGTATAATTTAAATTTACACGTTTAGATTTTGGATGATTGGTATTTTAGTAGTAGATTACTGCCCTTGGAAATAAAACATTCAATGGTTTCAAAACATCAGGTAATAACCACCAGTCAAAACACGACGACTTTTAAAAACGATATCTTTTTGTGTATTTTAATTTAATTTAATTATATTTTTCCTAATTTGATTGTCCCCAAGTGTTTCTTGATACAAAGATCTGTCTTCTATTAACCCACGTCTGCGGATGTTTTCGATGGCATTTGGGGTTGACTATTATGTAAAACGCAGTCTGAATGGGATCGAGTTTAGAACATTGAGAGCCCCCCCTCTCTAACACGGTACACTTGTGGTTAATACGTTTGAGAAGGGAATTCAGTAGCGTCCATTTATGTTTATGTTATACCCGCTTTCGGTCTTGTATGTACTAATTATAATTCTTTGATAATATGTTCTAAGACGAGAATGACGGTTGTGAGTGAGCTGTATTGAGAAAGAGTAGTGAATTCATTCAAACTCAAAATGACTCGAGTACTTTTGCAGAAGCATACCACTTAAATCTAAGATAAATTTGTGTTATCTGAGAAAACTAATTTTCTGTGTACGAAAGGATAATCTTTATTTTCCAAAGTACTTAAACAACTCTATTGTTAATTATTGTAGTGTGTACATAAATTTATTTATGTAAATAATAATTTATTATAAACAAATTATTACTATCATTTTTTATTATAAATATGTATAAATGAAAAAATGTGTTTTACAGTAGCACAATGACAAACATAGTTACTTAAATATAATTTTTATTCAACCATTTTCGTTACAAATATTGAGTACACGAAATTTTAGTGATGCATCTCAAAATAAAAGTGTATATAACAACTAATTGTAATTAAGCAACTTAGAATTTTTTTCGGGTCCACGGCACAGTGTTCAATGTTGTTGGATTCCATACCGGATCTCACGGGTTCGAATTCTAGTACAAACAGCATTTTTAAATCTATTTATCGATTTTCTGTTTGAAGGCATGGACGTTTGTGATGTCTAAAAATTTCCCCCTACTATTATTATACAATCCTAGCATACATTAGTTTAGCTTAAGTGATTAGTTAATCACTAGTTTTACCCTAGCTATATATTTTATATCCCTACTCTCTTTCTAAAAAAAATGGGCAACTGAGCAACGAAATGTTCTCGTAGCAAAATAATCCGTTGAGAAAAACTTCACTAATAGTCTATATGCTCCATATTTAGAGTGAGAATAGTTTAAAAATGCTATGAAGTAATAATATTCGAACATATTAATATTAAAAATTAGCCGAATATATTCGAATACTCTAGTAACTTCGTGGTTATCTACACTGCCGTGCTAGGCTATTTTCCTTTGTCATGTTTATAGAAAATGCGAGTAATTAAGTAAAGTATATTTTTATAATGATAAACACTCACAATTATTTTAATTAGTGCGACACTGCACAATAACCTTCTCAGCGAATTCGCTTGCATATTCATACTGATCTTAGGCTGTTAATTACTCTAATGCCACGGTCCCATATATTCATACCAGATAAATTCATTCTGTACCATTTTCCTACACATTTTGGGTAATGGAATTAGATAACGGAGATGTTGACGCGAATATTTCTATACAACGTGCAATATATTATAGTATGCTACAATAGTATTACAATTTAATGAATTAATCTAATGCTGGTGTCGACATGTTTTGAATTTTTTGAATCACAACATGAAATCTTTCAACTCGATAAGAAATAACACATCGGATTCTAGGAATTCTAGGAATTCGTCGAATGCAACTGCTCTAATTTTTCTTATTGGGAACAAACTCAATGAGAAGAAAAATATAAAACTTGTTTTGAGCTCTCCTGGTGATAGTCGACAATGATGCATTTTGTTTATATTAATAACATAACGTTAACATGAATAGGTAGAATTTTTTTCTAAATCCATTTAAAAAAGATTAATGTTACCAGCTATCATAAAAATTACATTTACAGCCCGGGTTATAAACTAAGTGATACATCAGTTGTGATTGAATGCGAAATGAATAACTAATAAAAACAATAATCCTTTGTACTTCATTCCACTTTATTTAATATGTCAGGACCGGTTTCGCTCATTGCGAGCATTGTCAACTGATAAGAAATATAATTTAACAATGCTATTTATACAAAATTGAAAAGTTATACACAACAGTTGGCATTGAAAAGAAATTGCCAATTACATTAAAGTGATTCTAAAATAACACAAAATTAAAATGTTCAACACAACTAACATCTAATTAAAAAGTCATCCCAGATTCATAAATTCAGAATGCGATTGAAAGTAATTACAAACATAATTAAAATTTGGGAAATTTTTGACAAAGTGATAAAATGCTACAATAATAAAGTGAATATGCTTAATGATATGAATATGCTTAATGATAGTTTTATGTTTTCCCCGCTTCCAAGTAGTTGGTGTGTTCATTCATCACATAAACAAAATCGACAGCCAGGAAGATTCTGAAAAACAAATTTTTCAAAGACCATATCAATTCTAACAAAAGAAATCTATATTTATTTATTTATTTTTTTTTTTTTTTTTTAATTTATATAAAAGAATAGTTAACAAGGGCTAATGCAATGGATAAAGTAACGGGGAACTAGCAAAAATTATTTGATCGTTTAAAAGATCTGAATCAGGTAAAAATTTGAATCTATTGATTGAAACCGGTCCTGACATATTAAATAAAGTGGAATGAAGTACAAAGGATTATTGTTTTTATTAATATAATGCCTTTCCACCAAGTATTGACAGTGAACACCCTAAAAGTGATAAATGAATAACTATTGTGTAATAATATTACACAAAACTGGATTAACATCGTCACAAAAGTCAAATAACTGCATATCGAGCAATTTGTTTATCGAGGAACGTTAAATTCGAGTTTAAACAGTCAAGCAATTGATTTCGAGCAATTTCATTCGAAAATTTTACCACTTCTCAAAACATTCATATTATCGAGGATCCCAAATCTTCTGGACCGGATTAATATTCATAGTAAATGGCTAAAGTGACTATACAATAGCGGCCGAAGATTATTTAACCATATTGAAAGCTTTTTTCTAATATCGAAAATATATATATGAAAAAGGTGGGATCAATTTCACTTACCTCCATTACTTAACTATATGTTGTATTTGTTTTTTTCACTATCTTTAATTGTGCACAAAAAAGTGTATACATATCGACTGTGGAAAGGAAAAAGGACTTAACTCACAGCTTTTTTTCGATAATTAAATGTATCTAACTTTATACACGTTCTATCAAAAGGATGTAAGCTGCAAATGCCTAACTAGTATCTAGATTTAGCTTTTATGTTTGAAAAAAGATGGGCTTGAGAAAATTTAAACCAAGAAAAAAGACTGAAATAAAAGTTTATCCTAGACAAATTCTTGAATTAATATTAGATTATGTCAATTAAACACCAGCTTAGAAGTCTCCGTGCACTTTAAGGTTGTGTATAATTCATAATTTCCATATGTCACAAAATCGTCAAAACACGTTTTTAGCGCCTCCTGTAAAATTTGATATGTGTGGGATACGTCCTTTTTCCTTTCCACAGTCGATATACATACATATGAACATGAACTAATATAACATGAATAATTGATACCAACCGTTATCTAGTAATTAAAGCTATAAACTTCCGTAAGAGGTTTTATGAGGTGTTAAAATGTAAATCGGACATTTATATAATAATATATTGATCAACGATTGTCTATAAAAATATAAAAACATTTATTTGGTAATTACGCATTTTTTATTTTTCAACTGTTAATGATTTCTGAGAAGAATTGTGTGTTTGGTTTTATAATTTAGTAAAACTATAATTAAATATTCGAAAACATTAAATATTTTTTGAAACTGTTCAATTTGAAATAATTAAAAACAATTACTAAAATACCATATATATATATGTATATTCTGTATAGTGCTTACGAAATTTGTTGATTTTGGTCTCGCTTCTATCGCCTGTATCCTTTGGGGACGAATTGTCCAATACTCGCTCATTCGCGTATACATTTCATGAAAAACTTTCCCCTTTTTCTGTAAAATGTTTTACCAGAGGGTGGCCGTGTTTGTGTCACTTACCCTAAAAATTGTCCAGATAGTGTCGGGGAGAGAGACAAACAAACAATACGGCGTGTTTCAGATAGGGTGCGAGTGTGACGGAAATAGGAAACGAGGGTGGATCGACCGGACAGCGGTCACTTAAATTGGATATCTAAATATATCTGTACAAGGAAGGCAATAGTGGGGTATATCTTCACAGAATATATTTTTTTATTTAATAATGACATTTTTACACTTTTAATAGCCAAACAACGTTTGATTTATTAAGAGAATAAATAGATTCATTTACAATTTCCAGATCAAATAATATACTAAAGAAAGTGATCACATACGTGCATGAAAAAATTAAAGACTTATAATAGATACGATGAAATAAGCTGATAGAGTTAAACTTAGAAAACAAAAATACAATACTCTTGAGACTAAACAAACGGAGGAAGTTTATGGCTGGAATAGCTTGAGTACTTTCTACTAGCCATAAATTTTCCATTTACTAGACATTTCTAGACGCATACATTTTCATATATTATACTTTTGAATAAATGTCTTTTTAATGATAATACTTTCTAAAAAATAATGTTAAATATCATCTAGGGGAAAAAAGCTCTTTTGTTGACAGATCCGCGGTCTGTAATCTTTTTTGACAATGTAAGCTCAATATTATTAATCGAATCTAATCTACGATTAAAAGCATGAATTTTAGATTAGAAAACGATTCATATATCTCCAGAGCACTATAAAAATGCTTTTTTGTGCAAAAATGACAATAATATCTTTTTGTACAGTTACCTGTTTGTAATTTTGAAAAACTTTACTTAAAAAAAATGAAATAAGAAAATTAGCGAAAGAAGACCAGGTTTCATGACTTTGTCAATAACAATCGTTGATTTTTTAATAAAAAAAATAGCTTAGGTTTTCTCTTCACACATTTCGTATTAGCTGCCAAGCCAGCTTTGTTTATTTTTAATTTTTCATTCTAAATATAATATTTTCATTTGTAAATTTTTGAGAAGAAATTTTTATAGGTAGCAAGGTTTATTTTATCTAAGAGGGGCATGGTTGCTTGTTTGTAAGATCGTGTATATCTTTTCATCCAACATCCAACCATCTAATTATCGTTTAGAAAAAACTAACTTTACCAGCTAAATAAAACATGAATATTTTGATTAGTATTCTTGCATCATTTGGTCTTGAAAAAACATTATTTCAAACTGCTAATAAGTCGCCAACATTATTGGAACATTTATCTTTAAAAACGCTGCTGAAAAAAATCCTTTTGGGGAAAGGTATTTTTTATTAGGGTATTGATGCTATTTAAGATTTTCGGACATAATTAAATTGGAAGCAGTGTACCATACATTTCCCTGAGTCCTCTTTTCTCCTTCTCCCCATCAGCTTATGTCGGTCTGCTAGAAAATGCATACATCTCCAACTTTTCGTTTTCGCATGCCTAAGCGTGCTTACCGCGCTCGCGTCAGGCGTGGGTCACCCACCCTAAGCTACAAAAGCACACGGTAGTCACAAATTTAGCAAACATATTTTCATTAGTATCGTGTTAATTGTTATAAAAAAAATAATTAAATAACACTTCATTCATCTCGTGTAGTTTATTCGGAGAACGTGTTTTATAGAAGTGCCATTCTTCATCTTTGATAAAAAGAAACTATGCCCAAATTAGCTTAAAACAAATGAACTTATAATTTAAAAGAATATATAAAACGATGACATCTACTGTCGATGATATAAAACGACAACAATCGTGACCAAGGTCTATCGATTGACAAACTGCAGACTTTTTAAAATCATTTATATTCAGAACGGCAGAATTGTTAGGGTCAAACTATCAACAAGGGCGCATATATTATTTATTACCTTACCGTAATATTATATATATAAAAAAACTTTATTGTATAATTGACCACATTATTCGGTAAATAAATGTATGGCGCATTGGCTTTAGCTGTAATGCTATGTATTTTTTCTACACTAAATAAAAGTCCTCAAAAATTTAGTTTCAAAATCTATATACATGCATACCAAATTTGGAAAAAAATATATAATATTATAATATTACGTATTTTTTATTGCATTCCGAAATTCGAGATTAATTAACCGTGTCCATGATCAAGTGGTAAACATCTTTGGCTTTGGTTACAGAGCATACGAGCTCGAGTCCCGGTACGGGCAGTTATTGATTTTTCAATCGATTTATGGTTTTCTGTTTGAAAACTGTCTGTGATATCAAATGCTCCCTTCTGTCTATCGTATTATTAAAATGAGACGTAACGAGAGCAATTAGTTAATCGCTAGTCTTCTCCCAGCCCTATCTTTCTATCCATACTCTCTTCGACAAAAAACGAGGTTGAAGAGCTAAGTAGCAAGCCGTACTAGTTGAAACACAAATTTTGAGATAAACTACATTATAAGTCCGTATGCTCCACACTGGGAGCAGAAATACTTTAACCTTAATTATAATTCCGAAATATGAATTCAAATTTTTACATAATCTTGTGGAACTTAAAACTAAGGCATTATTTTTAAATAGTTCTACGAAGTAAATGTAGTTTCAGTCAGTATTCCCAAAATTTGTATACGTATAAAACTATAATTGTGTTTACAAAACTCTAACACTCATCTTAGAATCAATAAGTTGGTATAATCTTTTTTTTATTATTTATAAATATAAACTATATACTTCCGAACCAAGGTGTAGATCGGAGATTGTCAATACCTTACCGTCCGCAGAGTTTTGTCCGAATCCTAAAATAGCGAATGGAAACGTTATAAGCCTCAAATATGTATAATGTCCCGGGCCATGTTTTCCCGGGGGAGTTTATGGGATCGAACCGGGAGAGGTGACACCCTGCACCCTACTCACGTCCTGCTTATAGGCGCCCCAAAGTAACTCTTTATGTCTTTATTTCTACGCATCGAATATGAATAAATATGAGTCAAATATGATACATCGTTTCCACGGAAAATGGATCATCAGGAACATATATACTAAAGCGCATTTTTCATTTTTTTTAGAAACATCTAAGATTAGATCTTTTAGCATTTTCATAATACAGACGTTAACTGAATTCTACTATTTTCGAGAATTCAATCTTTCAAGCTGTGATATACGATTCTCGATGTTGTTTGAACTTTTTCGGACAAGTTCAAAAATTAGATGGTAAAATATATATTATGTAATCTTACATATTTGATTAGATTTAATATCGACTGTGTTTATGTATAGAAAAACTCTTTAACCAAAGTCAAAATACTAGTAAAAACAACCTTGAAAAGCACAAAGACTTATAAAATCACTTTTAGGGTGTTCACTGTCAATACTTGGTGGAAAGGCATTATATTAATAAAAACACAATAATCCTTTGTACTTCATTCCACTTTATTTAATATGTCAGGACCGGTTTCGTTATTGCGAGCATTGTCAACTGATAAGAAATATAATTTAACAATGCTATTGCAAATTGAAAAGTTATACACAACAATTGGCATTGAAAAGAAATTGCCAATTACATTAAAGTGATTCTAAAATAACACAAAATTAAAATGTTCAACACATCTAACATATAATTAAAAAGTCATCCCAGATTAATAAATTCAGAATGGCGATTGAAAGTAATTACAAACATAATTAAAATTTGGGAAATTTTTGACTTATAAAATGGTGTTTTATTTTTTATAAGTAAACCCTTTATAGAAGTTTTTTTTTCCTCGTTGTAATTTTTACATACCCTTCTTTACTCAAACTTAAAAGCTTAATTTAGATACTAATTCAACAATTTTCATTGAGTTATTAGAACTCTTCATTGAAATACTACTGTTCATATATATAGTCTAGTCATGCTTCCTCGAAACAAACACGCGTCGACGTAAGTATAATGTAACGAACTTGTGCTATGATTATAGTTTGCAAATACAATTGAGCCTTCAAGCGGTGAAGTGAGCCAACTAGTAAAATGGTAAAACTTTTTTCATGGACTTTTTTAAAAAAAAAACGATCATGTCTTTACTTGGTGTTTTGGTGGATTGCATATTTTTATTTTACGGATATAACACTATTGGAATGTTTACGAAGGTTACTTAACTTTTACGATACTTTAAAACAGGCATGGGCAATCTTTCCTAGGTCTGGGGCCAAATTATAATTTTGCTCCGAGTCAGGGGCCGCACCAAATTATTAAACATAATAAAGTAATATTAAATTAAATAAAACACGTTGTTACTTCTTACATATTTTTTTATTTATATAATAAACGACATAATATTAATATATATATTTTTTAAAATCCATGTCCGCTCCCAATGTGAAGCATATGTACTTCTAATGGAGTTTATCTCAACAGAAGTGTTTCTACGAGAACTGCTTGTTACTCAGCTGCTCAACCTCTCTTTTTCCAAAGAGAGAAGCGATAGAAAAATAGTGCTAGGACAGGACTATTGGTAAGCTAATCGCTCTCGATACGCCCCGTTCATACGATAGGATGGGTGAGAGGGGGGAATTCAAGTCATCACATACATCCATGCTTTTGAACAGAAATTCATAAATCGATTAAAAAATCAATTTTAAAAACTGTCCGTACCGGGATTTGAACCCGGGCCCTCCATAGCCGAAGCCAACAACGCTGACCATTCGACCACACTGGCGGCCTTGTACTGATTTCTTTCTCTATTACTTCGCCGAGATGGATCAGAGCCGAACAAAATAACTCCGGGGACCGGTTGTTGCCCATATATGCTTTAAGACGAGCAAAATATTACAACGCATCTGACTATTTTTTTAAATACCACTTGGCTCACGTTACCTCTTATGGGCTCAATTAAATTATTAAATCACTTACTATTATGGCATGTATTTCGTAAAATCTTTTTGAAAATATGTTTCCAACAGCTCGGGTCGCCTCCAGCCCAACTTCTTTAAAACACGAGAAAAGGGCCAAGTCTTTTATCCGGTTTTACTTGTCCATAAAAGGGTCGGCATATTTTAGAGGGCTAAATCTCACTAAGTACATTTACTTTAGGGGTTTTCCGGACATTACTATTACGATTAACTTCATAATATTTTACACCATGCCCCAGAATAAATATTCACATTGTTTTATATTGTATTGCATAATTTTTAAATTGTAAATATTTAAAAGTAAGTTTTTTAAGAAATACATTTTATAAAGTCTCTCGACTTTATTTTAGTTATAAAAATAAATGTCTTCTCAATGCGTAACAAACTTTCCTTCATTACGTATTTAAGGTAAATGAAAAATACAAATCGAACCGAAGTATAAATGTTGAACGCTGTTTTAACCGCATCAAAAAAACGTGAAAATATTAAATTTGAATCGTTCAAATTATGTGAATTCACTCATGTTTTGTTGTGGGTTTCACCTTTCGGAATCTTCAGGCGTTCAAGTGCTCGGGCAACTTGAGCCGAATTTTAGTAAATAAATGTATCGTGTTTATATAAGAAATTCGTAGGAAATTTTAGTTTAAATTTGCAGTGCAATTAAATCAACAAATTTTGTTGAATAATATTATATGGTCATATAAATGTTTAGTACACACTGGTTTCAATTTTATCAATTATATTGATCTGCAAAATTTAAAATTGATTAAGCAGTAATTGGTATGTTACATTTTTTATAATTAAGCATACAAATTGTACTGTAAAACTTGTTGTAAATTAAGTAAAATTTGATATATCATTTGATTTTTTTTTCAATCGTTCAAACTATGTACATTCTCACAAATTTTGTCACTAACGACCCGGGTTTCGCCTTTCGGCATCTTCAGGCATTCAAGCGCACGGATGAACTTGAACTGACGCTTAGAAAATAAAAGTTTCGTGTTTATATAAGGTATAAATGCATCACTGAGTCCAAAGCCATTGCTGGCGAAAAGGATGAGCCCATGGGAATGCCAACAGATTTGTGTATTGAGCAGTTTCAAGAATTATATAATTTGTTTGTCGGCAAAGGTTTTATGATTATATGATTTTATGGTTATATAGGGTATATAAGAGGAGATGTGGGAAAGTTTGATATTTCGTTTAAAATCGGAAGACTTTGCAACTGTGCTTTGTTGATTTCTAAAATTTCTTGGAAAAAGAGCTTATGACTGTCCGTATTTGGGTGTAACATTTTTATCCCTTGTTCCTGATTGAACACGTGTCCTTCTGAAATTAAGTGATTAGCAAAAGTAGACGTGTCTTTTTTCAATCTAAAGGCTGCCATATGTTCTAAAACTCGGATGTTCAATGTTCTTTCTGTTTTGCCGATATAAAACTTTGTACAACAAGAGCATTGCAATCTATAACGGGTCGTTAGTGACAAAATTTGTGAGAATGTACATAGTTTGAACGATTCAAATTTAATATTGAAATTCCACCAAGCACCTTCAGTCGAAATCTTAAATTGATATATCATCTTTTACGCCATAGATTATCATACCGTAAAAAATGTCCACGAGCTAATGACTATTGTGTAAATACTTTCGTTATTTTTGAAACATTCTATATACTGAGAATCTTACACCTAAATAATTGAAATATCGAGGCTCGGGTAACTGATTTGTTAGATGAGTATTTTCTGGGCAACCATAAAGTGGATTATGAAGATTTTCACTTGTTGTCCGGGTTTTTGAATTGTGTTTCGACTTAGGATAATAGTTTTATATGAATTACTAATAGCCAACCCGTATAAATACGATCTATTCTGATTACCCCGTTAAATAGTAACAGCCAAGGGTTGAGTGATCTTAATATTGTAATTGATTTAGTATTTAGAAATACACACCGTAGACAATTTTCAAAAGTAACAACCAAGTATGATATAACTTACCAATTTATTATTGACATGCATGCATACACGTTTCTCGACGCTGAAGAAGTCACCGCTCACATGTACAGCTTTTTTATATGTTGTATGTGTTCTTCACTTTCAAGTATAAAACACTTTTCTATCTGACAAACAACCAGTGAAATTTATCAATTATATTGTATTTTCCATATAACTCAAAAGAAATTAACAGTTTTAAACATTTATCATAAAATTGATAGCAGATAATGTTAGTTATTTTTTAGTTTGGGAGAGTTGTAGAATACGGCAACAAATGTTGCCATGTAGTGCACTGGTTGTCAATCAAAAATGTGCAATCCATCAAAACACCAAGTAAAGACGTGGTTGTTTTTAAAAGTCCAAGTAAAAAGGTGTTACCATTTTACTAGATGGCTCACTTCACCTCTCGATTGCTCATATATTCCTAAAAGAATATTTTGATATTTAATTGAGTTTTTAACTTCTGGTTTGTTCGATTAGTAAGTAAGTGTGCATTTGATTGTTTACGATAGATAATTTCTGATTTTGATAATGCAAAAATTCATCCCGTTGAAGGCAACGGGCTTACAGCTAGTTGTTTATTATAAATTGTATCATAATAACAGCTTAACGACCGCATGTTTTTTTTATAAAATTTCACATGGCAAAATAAAATTTTGCGAAAATTATAATTTTACTAAATTCACTTTAATTAGTAAGCAAATTGAGATATCTTTACAAAATTTAATTTTCTTAGCTTCCAGATACTTTGCCTATACGCATATATGTGTCCGCCGGCCAGCAACCTTTGTTTTTCAAAGACTCAAATACGCGTTCACGGTCGTTAAGCTGTTGTTTTTTTAATAGAATTTTCATTTGAATACGTTTTTAGGATTCGAATAGTGTAGTATGCTTATTTCAAATTTGGAAAAAAAGACGCCTTGATTGTATCAATACCGAAAAGCTCACAGACGCCAATTCTATGAGTAAACAAAAGCTGCGGTAGCAGGTGCTTTCAAAGTCCCACTCACGAATGTATTGCCTTATGATTTATTCTTGACTGGTTCATAGTTTTTTCAGGTTGCGCTTTTCCAAATATCTACTCATTCCAACTCTCTTTCAAATTGCGAATATTATATTTTTCTGAAAATCGTGTTTTCAATATGATACGTGATGCTACAGATTATTTCGTTGATTTGTTTTTTGTTTAAATAAATAAAACTTTCATAAAAAAACTGACGCTTTTTGTTTACCCGCAAAACACTGAGATTTACATGAATCTAATAAATTCAATTCGATGAATAGTTTTTTACATAAGCAGTCCGTCTATCAATGAAGTTTTTGACAAATAAAAATTAAAACACAGTTTAGGGTATTAAGCCCACAATTTTTAAACGATTAGACGATTGTGGAATAAGTGCTGTAAAATTTATTTCATTTATTTGATAATGTTTATAGTAATTCAGTAAAACATTCATTATTTAATCTGAGCATGGTTTCGTGTCCAAATTACATGATTTTTTTATATCTAATTATTCACCTTCTATCATATCCAGACAACAGAAAGCCGAGAAAGCGATTAGTTAACTGTATAATAGCATATTCTTAATCTTAATACTTACATTTACAATGCAGTAAGTCATATACTTACGCGGTTTTGTAGTAACGCGGTTGAGAATTTAAAAAAAAACAAGTCGATCTCTATGAATTTATCCTTGAAGTTTATCATAGTAGAATTATTGGCTTAAGCCAAGATACCATTATATCATCAGTGGCCTTCCATTGCAGCGGGATCCATCTGTTTTGATAACGAGACCGGCAAATTCAGGCTCATTAAATTATCCGCAGCAGGTCCAAACCAGGTCCGTCGTCGCTTTTTTGCCTTGATTTTGGATTTATTTTTATCATATTTTCCAATAATATGATAGTGTGAATACAGTTCACGCATCAAATAAATGTCGTTATTTACATAAGTACTCCTCGACTTACGCGATTTTCGACTTACGCTTAACCTTTTGGATCCCATTGACCGCACAAGTAGATACCTACTCACTTTTAAGGTGTTCACTGTCAATAATTGGTGGAATGGCATTATAATAAAAATAATAAAACATTTTTAGTACTTTTTCCACATAAAATTTATTAGATCAGGACCGGTTTCGCTCATGATGAGCATTGTCAACTGATAAGAAAAACAATAAAACAGTGATATTTATACAAAAGTTAAGTGATAAAAACAAGGTATGACAAACAATTGGTATTACAACCTAGCAAAAGAATTGAAGCAAAATACAAGGAAAATAAACTATAAATAAAAAGTTGAAGACCACTTAGCAATGAAAACTCAACTGGATTTTCCAAACTCAATTTGGTTGACAGACATTAAGATTTATTTATTATATACACTAATTGTTGGTTTTTACTTTGTTAATGATAAATCATACCTAATTGGTTTTTGTTGTAATCGTTTTCATTGCTAAGTGGTCTTCAACTTTTTATTTATAGTTTATTTTCCTTGTATTTTGCTTCAATTCTTCTGCTAGGTTGTAATACCAATTGTTTGTCAAAACTTTTTTTTTCATCACTTAACTTTTGTATAAATATCACTGTTTTATTGTTTTTCTTATCAGTTGACAATGCTCATCATGAGCGAAGTCGGTCCTGATCTAATAAATTTTATGTGGAAAAAGTACTAAAAATGTTTTATTATTTTTATTAGATACCTACTGTTAGGGTATTGCAATACTGGAAGAATACATATATCAATACCAGTATTTTGCATTTTCTAATGCGATATTTCGGTATTGAAAAAAACATCTTGAATACCGGGATCCCAGTTCCGTTTATACCAGTATTGTAATCTCTACTTACTATATATAAAAAGATAGCATAAATGACTGTCGTGGCTAATCATTACAACTTATTCTCTAGAGAGACTGCACTTTGACACAATTAATGTGCTTAGATTTATAACGAAGACGTTATAGAAAATATTCATACTTACGTAAATCAAATTGAAAAAGATAATATATATTCTTCAATATGATTCAATAAAATATCTTTATTATTTCAATATTGAGGTTCCCTATACATTCTTTTGGAGGTGTTTCCAAAAAAATAAAAATGGACATGGTGAATTTTGGAAATGGGTGACTCATTTATAAACGAACGAAATGTGAATATTTTTAGAAAAAAAAACAACCCTCCAAGGACGAGCGTCACCATATGGTCACACAAAACACCGTTGTCTATTGATCCCACTATTCATCCCTTTTCTACCTGAATATCGTTGCTTTTGCTCATATTTGGTTAAGAAGGGTACGGACTACAGTAAGTCATCAGCCGTAGGAACAGGAACGGTCTCCAAAAGCACATGTGATTTTTTGAATTTCCGTTTTTTTTAATTTACTTTTTGAAACTGTTAGATAATTTTTTATAAAAACATAAAATTATTTACAGTTATTTTGCTAATATATTTGTTTTAAAATTATGTTGATCTAAAGAGGTCAAATTGTAAATATTTTAAAAAAAATCACGTTTAGCTATATTTCAACCCCGAATGTTTGCAAGCCCATACGGTCACTTTTGTCCTTACTACTGTCCGTACTCAATATTACACGGTAATAAAAGGATGAGCATGACCATATAGTCATGCGGGGTTTCTATACAACGACTTTGCGTTTTTTTTTTTTTTTAATCTTGGATAGTAATAAAAGTTATCCGTGACTTCAATATGGCTTAGAAAATATTTTTTTTATCGGAAAAAAGCTCTCGTCTCTGGAGGGTTAATTATTTTTTATAATAATAAACTTAAGACAAAAATACTTTTATTTTCATATCACTTATAATATTATTTAATCACAGTTTTTTTTTAAACTTATTCAGCTGTTCTGTCAGATTTTAAAATAACCTACTTTGCTTAGGCAATATTCTTTCGAATATTATTGGCCACGGGCAAAAATTCTATAAAGTGATATCAATAATAACATTTCGAAGGCATTGAGGCGATGGAGAGGTTCGATACATCACTCAGGACGGTCATCAGTTAAGGGAGATGGAGGGTTGTACCGGTACGCTCGCCTTGACCTCGCATAGACTACCCTCTCGGTATCTTCATCCTCCCAAATACATACTGTATTGTTATATTCGTATGTCTTAATATTTTTATCATATTTCGAAACCGTTTTCCAAAAATACTATACATGAAAAAATCACAGTTACAACAATAGTTTTGAAATAATATGATCATTTTGGAATTTTCTAGAATACATGATCATGAGTCACTTTTTTTTAAGTCACATCTGCTCTCATTGTGGATCACTTGTTCTTTCTATGGAGGTATCTTACCAGAATTTTTCTAACAAAACTTATTGTTACTCAAACTTTTTTATTTTCAAAAATAGTATGAATAAAAATGATATGACTAGAAAGGACTATTGGTTAGCTAATTGCCTACGCTAAGTTCGTTGTTTTTTGGATAAGAAAAGTGGGAAGGAATATTAAGACATTACAAACATCAATGCCTGTAAACAGAAATCGATGAATGAATTTTTATAATGCTGGACTTGAAACTGTATCCGTCACGGAAACTAACGACATTAACCACTGCTCCACAGACCTAACATTCAAATAAAACTACTTAATAATCATCTGCAACAACTGCATTTTGACTGTAGAGAACTTTTGAGAAGCAACCATAGTCAAAAAAAATCTGCACTCAATATAACAAATTTTGTTTGAGCATATACCTAAACCGTATATCGTCTTTGAAACAAGTAATATGAACAACTCTACTTTAATTTAAAACAACATTTAAATTCCATCTTGTGACCGTTGTTGTTATATGTTATATACGTGATTCACATCATAATCTGTAATCATTTTACATTGTTTAATCATATGTAGGTTTTGGAAATGGTGTCACTATGGTCTTTGATTGGTACGCGAACTTGTAATTGTAATAAACTGTACCTACGTAGTTTTTAATTAATTTTTGTCTCTCCGTGTCATATACTGTTCTTTAAGTTATTTCAAAAGCTTTAGAACTTCGAATTTCACTTTTAATTGACATTAAATTTAGTTATAAATGGTTTATTTACGTGTATAGCTTTATTTTATTATGTCAGTTGGTATCACTGAGCAAGCTTTTTTCTTAAGAAACCTGTACTTGACACTTCAAGATTGATTAACGGACGTGTTTTAAAAGTATTGACGAATATGACATTCTAACAACTATATTCATTCCATGAAGGAAAATTAAGATTTGCTTAATAGTCGTGAATCTTTGCTTTGCTTTATTATTCAATTATGCCCCTAACTGTAAAGAGAGCTTGAACAATTGACTCGCTACCAGGTACCACCAAACATCTTCCATTAAAATTCTACACATGCTCCATGTTATAAGATTGTATTAATCTATCATATTATCATGTTAAAAATTGTAATTCAATATAAATTAACCATGTTAGAAAACGGAAAACAATAGCCAACAGAATTTACTCTGCTAAACATACTTGAGGAACAAACATTCAAAAAGTGATTTGTCACATTTTTGAAACTTGAGAAATGATTTGAGTGTTAAGAAATCACGGTTTGCTTGAATGTGTCAACTTTTTTTTTAAACACTTATTGTGATTTCCATTCATATATTTTATTGTGGACCATCAGAACTGTCGCCTGTGTGGTCGAGTGGTAAACGTTGTTGGCTTCGGTTACGTAGGTCACGGGTTCGAATCGCAGTACTGACAATTTTATAAATTGATTTTTAAATCGATTTGTGAATTTCTGTTCGAAGGCATGGATGTATGTGATGACTTAAATTTCCCTCTCCCACTTATTTTATCTTATAAACAGGGCGTATCGAGAGCGATTAGCTAACCACTAGTCCTGTATTAGCTCTAACCTTCTATTCCTACTCTCATTAAAAAAGAGAGATTGAGCAACTGAGTAACAAGCAGTTCTCGTAGAAACAATTATGTTGAGATAAACTCCATTATGTGTCCATGTGCTCCAAAATGGGAGCGGAAATGGTAAAATGGTTTAAAAAATCAGAACTGATATAAATCGGCATTTTTTTTAATTTGTGATAAATTATGTTTGCTTTTTCACTTTTGTGAATATAATATTGTAACTATTGGTTACAATATATTTAACCAATTTATGAGAGATTTATAATAATTGTATATAGATATATAAGATAAATGATTTTAAGGCTACGTGCCCGTAAGCAGTTTTTATCAAGTATCGTAATTAATCCACTATTCTAAAGACGCTTCTATCTTCAAGGAGTTGCCGCCGGCCGGCTTCTATATTAGAAGGATATAAGATTACATCTTGATGGATTAAGATGTCTATCGATAATATTTGAATTGAGAGGGAAGAGTTAAAGTCAACACTATACATTCTAAAGGCTGAAGTATCTAATATTATTATTCATATTATATTATCAGTGAATCCATATAGTATATTCATATTTTTGAAAAATAATAAAAAAAAACATATTCTAATCAAATAACGCAGTACGTGTTTGCTATAAAACATTGCCGTTCATTTCTAAGCGGAGCAAGCTTTTGCAAACTTTTAAGCTTTGGCTTGAATCATTAACTTTTGTTTAATAAATTGATAAAATGCCTTGATTGAAATAAAAATTACAATGATACGATTTAAATAAACGCTTTTTATTATACGCTGGTTGTACATATATTGAAATTATTTCATCATTGTATTATTTGATACAACATAACTTGGATACACTTAAATTAATTAGTTTAAATGTGAACATCGCAATAAAGAATAACTTGATCGCTTACACAGATTTTTACCAACGCCCCTTAAATTTAATAAATATATTAACACATTAATTTAAAACTGTAATGTAAACCATGGGTGGGGAACCTTTTCTTTTCTAAAGACCACATTCATTTATATGATTCAACACAAGGCCGCAGTAAAGAAAACAATGACACTAGAGAATCATCGGTCGCCGATTTTGAAATCATGGATTTTTTGAAACATTTTTATGCCAATTTCTAAAGAAAGAAATATACAAACTTCCCAAACTTACGAGCGTTTTGTTTTTAGCTCTTCCAAAAATTTTCAAATCCAAAATCTCTGAATTTACGTATTTACAAAAAATAACGGAATTGGCCTATCAAGTCAAAAGGTCGCACATAATAAGTAATATTAAACTATAAAAAGATTAGACATAATTTAACCCTTTGGATCCCAAGCGGACACAGGTGTCCAGAAAGAACATATGCAAGCGAATACGGATGTCTAAGACATTAAAAAAAAACAAATACTTGGTATTCTAGTAAATGTAAGCAATATTTTGATGAATATTTGCCATCTATACTGAGTCAATATAGGTTTTTAAATATCGAATTCGAGTGTATATTAGGCAAAATATTTTTTCTCAAAAACACGCAGTATCTCTGGGACATATTAATGATTTATTTGCGCGATATTCAAACGGTTAATTTTGTTTTTTTTTTACTCAAAAAAGCATTTGTTTTATATTATTTAAAACTGCTGTAAAACCATTTATTTTTCCTTCCATTGGAACGAATTAAACAATTTATTCCTTGATGGCGTGTCTCCTCTTAAAAATAGGGGCTTTCTACACAGATAGTCGGGGAAATAAATTCTATCTTAACTCGTGCGTGTTTTTTTTCCACCCGTGTATGTGGCCAAGTGTTGCCAGCAAACGGGGTAGTTACACATTCTGTATTGAAGCCTGAATTATATACGACAATGCCTCTCCAGACAGTGCGAATTCAAAGTTTCAGCTGTTCGAAGCCTTCGTGACGGAGAGTAATTTTATTGAATTAACTATTAATCGTTAATTAATGGCTATTGACTGTTTAAATGTTGGACTTAAACGTTTTACAAACCCATTTACGTGTTGTCACAGACATAGGAAATTCCTACAAAAATTGTACATTAATACGTTAAAAAGTTGCCACGTTATTATTAACCCCTTTTTACACAGAAGATACTGTCCACAAAAACTGTGTAAAAAAGTGATAGAATTTATAGAAATTAATCATTGGTTTCATGAATTTAAAAAAACCATGCTATTTGAAAAAGAAAATTGTGTAAATTTGTAATAATGAAACTTTTATTCATATTATGTATTTTTTAAAAAATACTGTCTTTTGCTAATTGATTTAAAACGGGGAATTTTATTAGGAACTGAACATAAATCGCTTTCATCGTTAGAAATTACTTGTTCTTAGGAAGTCTGCCATTTTCTTGTGTTTTGTTTTTTCGAAAATGTTAATTGACCAAAAATTAATTGTATGTAAATATATTTTTTTAAATATCAACAGCTTATATACTAAATATTTTGTATAATTCAGTATTATATTTTTTATGCGTTGATAGCTATTTCTAGAAATTATTAAAAACTGTAGAACTAAAATACTTTGATATTTTACCTTCTGATAATGGATTTCTACCAAATAAATTCCAAATCAATTAATAATTATATTTTTTGGCAAAATACGTTTTATGATTCAAAGGCGTAAAACGATTTTACTTAATTTTTAAATAACATTATTTTTAAATTTCAACGTCTTTTCAAATGTTTACTACCGCTGTAAATATATTGTATACCGTTTCAGTAGTTGTTCTACTAGATGTATTGCCGCCAAGTCTAAAGAAGTTGTTCATTTATTTTTTATGCACGCTTATTGCCGTCGCCTTTGTGAAACTTTTTCTTGCGTCGGTGCAATTGACTTTTTTTAACATTCCTATTTTCATCTAATGCGTTATTAACTTTTTGATTAAAATTACTTGTATCCATGTGCCAAGCGGCAAGTGGATATAACTAATGTTCTGTTCATCAGCCAATTTATAACTGGACTTGGTGAAAATTATAAAAGGTCGACTATAATAGTGAGCAAAGTCGCAATTATTACATTTATGAAATACCATGCGTAAAGTTCAAATTCAAAAACCATGAAAATAGTATAAAATACCTCGCTTTATTAGAGTTTTTTTTATCATGTCCGCTCTCAATGTGTAGCATATGGACTCCTAATGGAGTTTATCTCAACAGAAGTGTTTCTACGAGAACCGCTTGTTGTTCAGTCGCTCAACATCTCTTTTTCAAAGAGAATATGAATAAAAGGATAAGTATAAGACAGGACAAGTGGTTAGCTAATCACTCTTGATTCACCCCGTTCATAGGATAGGATGGGTAAAGGGGGGAATTTAAGACTTCACATACATCCATACCTTCGAACAGAAATTCATAAATCGATTAAAAAATCAATTAATAAAACTGTCAACCGAAGCCAACGGCGTTGACCACTCGACCAAACAGGCGGATGATTTATTATATACCATCCGTAAAATTCAAATTCAAAAACCATGAAGAGTATTAAAGACCTCGCTTTATAAGTGTCAAGACCAGGGGTGGGGAACCTTTCCATTTATAAATGCCGCATTCATTTATCTGATTCAAAACATAAGGCCGCAGTGAAGAAAACTTTGACACCCTCCCCACTTTTTTTTCGACTGTCGAACATATAATGCGTACAAATGCTTGCGTATAATTTTTTGATCAAAGTGAATATTTTGATAAAGTCAAAAGGTTGCAGGTTCCCCACCACTGGTCAGAACTGATTTCGCCCTTGGCGAGCTTTAATAACTGATAAGAGAATACAACATTACAGTGTTATGTATACAAAATAAAAATAATAATGTTGAGAGTATCAGTTGATAATGCTTGTCATGAGCGAAACCCTTATAATATTAAATTGAAGTTGAATTAGTACAAATGAGTATTTTATCATTTGAATGTAATGCATTTCCACCAATCATTGACAGTGCACACCCTAAAAGTGAGTTTAATATAATTTGTCTATTATTCAACAATAATTCAGTGTACAAAGATAGCAGATACATAAAAAAATGTTCATAAAATGAGGTTTTTATTTGACCGTTTTCCTTATATTTATTGTGCCCCGCTAGAAAAATAGTCATCAATATTCAAATACGTACAGTTTTTTATGTCTCGTATGAAAATATATGAACGATCGTAACCTTTCCAATGTCGGTCCATAACAAAATAAATGCGATATGATATCCTTGTGATATATATTACGATTATTCAATTGGAACAAGAAAGGCATCAGTTTCGAAAAAAGAACTTTCCAAGATAGAATGATACCAAAACAATAAACGTATCCATATTTTTCCCGCGCGATCGGACGTCATTTTTCCCCCGTCCGAACGGCCATTTCCGCTTTAACCACATTTATCCCATATCAAACATAAAACATTTTCGCGCCCGACCCGTTTTCGCAGTGCCTAGCTTACACCGTGTATTATTTTTAATTTTATTTGTACAATGATTATAGTCATTTTTTTTTATAAATTAATCACACTTTCCACAAGAAATGGACGAAAGTAAGCAATCTTAACATTAATAGCCGATAAGGTCCGTCTGTAAGGACGTCCGCAGTAAGGTACAGACCAATGATTTCGATTTATTCTGAACAGCACATTTTTGAAATGTTGTTCTATCCAATGGGAGCGGCTTATTTTAAACCGGGCGTGAATGTTCTGATATCGCCACGTTTGAAAATTTGATATTTCTTGGTGTAGAGCTAAAGTATTGTATCACCATACATCATAATATTCGAATAATCAAAGACTTTAATTCGACTATTGCAAACTATGATTATAGGGCTATCGAAATGAATCGTTTGATCGTGTGAGTCGATGTGAGACTAATATTTTTTGGAGCGGATTTGATCAATTGAATCATAATGATGAATCTTTTCACGTCTGACCTTGAAAATCTGTTAGAATTCTTTAATACATTAAGAATATTCAAATTATGATATGGATATATCATAGAATAATATTTTGCTTTTTTCATACACTTGGACAAAATGTGCAACTGATTTTTTATTGAAAAATTGGATTTGATCTTTTGATTTTTATTGGAAATAATTGTTAAATAATTTAAAATCCGAAAAATGGTTGTTAGCAAACTTGAACATTATTCCAATAATTCAATAATTTACGAAATTTCTGCTACTACGAAAAATGGTTGTTAGCAAACTTGGACATTATTCCAAAAATTCAATAATTTACGAAATTTCTGCTCCTACGAAAAATGGTTGTTAGCAAACTTGGACATTATTCCAAAAATTCAATAATTTACGAAATTTCTGCTCCTACGAAAAATGGTTGTTAGCAAACTTGGACATTATTCCAAAAATTCAATATTTTACGAAATTTCTGCTCCAACGAAAAATGGTTGTTAGCAAACTTAAACTTTATTCCAAAAATTGAATATTTTACGAAATTTATGCTACTACGAAAAATGGTTGTTAGCAAACTTGAACATTATTCCAAATATTACATAATTTACGAAATTTCTGCTCCTACGAAAAATGGTTGTTAGCAAACTTGAACATTATTCCAAAAATTCAATAATTTACGAAATTTCTGCTCCTACGAAAAATGGTTGTTAGCAAACTTAAACTTTATTCCAAAAATTCAATAATTTACGAAATTTCGGCTACTATGAAAAATGGTTGTTAGTAAACTTAAACTTTATTCCAAAAATTGAATATTTTACGAAATTCCTGCTACTACGAAAAATGGTTGTTAGCAAACTTGAACATTATTCCAAAAATTCAATAATTTACGAAATTTCTGCTACTACGAAAAATGGTTGTTAGCAAACTTAAACTTTATTCCAAAAATTCAATAATTTACGAAATTTCGGCTACTACGAAAAATGGTTGTTAGCAAACTTAAACATTATTCCACATATTAAATAATTTACGAAATTTATGCTACTACGAAAAATGGTTGTTAGCAAACTTGAACATTATTCCAAAAATTCAATAATTTACGAAATTTCTGCTCCTACGAAAAATGGTTGTTAGCAAACTTGAACATTATTCCAAATATTAAATAATTTATGAAATTTCTGCTCCTACGAAAAATGGTTGTTAGCAAACTTGAACATTATTCCAAAAATTCAATAATTTACGAAATTTCTGCTACTACGAAAAATGGTTGTTAGCAAACTTAAACTTTATTCCAAAAATTGAATATTTTACGAAATTTATGCTACTACGAAAAATGGTTGTTAGCAAACTTGAACATTATTCCAAAAATTCAATAATTTACGAAATTTCTGCTACTACGAAAAATGGTTGTTATCAAACTTAAACTTTATTCCAAAAAATCAATAATTTACGAAATTTCGGCTACTACGAAAAATGGTTGTTAGCAAACTTTTTTTTTATTCCAAAAATTCAATAATTCACGAAATTTCTGCTCCTACGAAATATGGTTGTTAGCAAACTTGAAAATTATTCGAAAAATTAAATATTTTACGAAATTTATGCTACTACGAAAAATGGTTGTTAGCAAACTTGAACATTATTCCAAATATTACATAATTTACGAAATTTCTGCTCCTACGAAAAATGGTTGTTAGCAAACTTGAACATTATTCCAAAAATTCAATAATTTACGAAATTTCTGCTACTACGAAAAATGGTTGTTAGCAAACTTAAACTTTATTCCAAAAAATCAATAATTTACGAAATTTCTGCTCCTACGAAAAATGGTTGTTAGCAAACTTGAACATTATTCTAAAAATTAAGTAATTTCCGAAGTTTCTGCTACTACGAAAAATTGTTGTTAGCAAACTTTAACATTATTCCAAATATTAAATAATTTACGAAATTTCTGCTAACTATAAAAATAAAATAAATTAAAATAAAATAAAATAAAATAAAATAAAATAAAATAAAATAACATAGAATAAAATAAAATAAAATAAAATAAAATAAAATAAAATAAAATAAAATAAAATAAAATAAAATAAAATAAAATAAAATAAAATAAAATAAAATAAAATAAAATAAAATAAAATAAAATAACATAGAATAACATAGAATAAAATAAAATTAAATAAAATTAAATTAAATTAAATTAAATTAAATTAAATACCATAAAATAAAATAACATTAAATTAAATACTATGCAACAAAAATCTCACGTTGCTGGGCAACGGGCTTACAGCTAGTAAAGTTTTAATAAAAAATATAAAATAACTTAGATTGTTCCACATATTGTAACACTTGTTTCACCTCTTTCAGAGGCATCCTCAGACAATCTTACTTTCACAAATGCTTATTCAAGTACGAATGATTTCAATTTTACTATTCTGATATATTATAAAAATAAAATAAAACAAAAACGTAAGGCAAGGAGGGGATGATAGAAAAACAAACAAATATAATGGTAATACAAATGATATTTACGTTAGAAATGATTAACTTATGATCAATTAGGAAGGGCTCAGCTATTGGAAAAAAAATTAGCAGTAACGAACAACCTGTTTTATTTAAGATATTATTTAATAATATTTCTTTATTGATAATACGTGTCACAGTTTGTAGCAGAATACGTGGGATAATCTAAGTTATATTATATTTTATATTAAAATGAACAAAGTTAAAGTTTCGAATCCATCGAAAGTAATAAATTAAGTTTTACGTTATGCTTTTTACTCATTCATCTTTAATTTAGCATAAGTCAAACAAAGTTTTCGACGAATGGTTTTCTTTTCTAAAAACCATATTTAAAAAAAAAAGTAACATGTAATTTTATCAGTTTCTGGCTGTAAATGATAATTACTTTTCATTTGTTTTATTATTTTTATCGACCATTTTGAATATCAAAAAAAATGTTTTTTTTTATTGAAAAGCCTCTGTTAATGGTTAAATTAACCAAAATTGTTAGTTTGACATGTATCGTTTTATTTAATATCACAAATATAAATTAAATTTATCTCATTATGGTCTTACTTACATATATCAGATACATATGTATTAAAATAGAATTAGAATAATCATTGACTAATAATTTATCTTCATGAAATATTATATTTTAAGCTATTCACAGAACCGTTTCATTTTTTTATTTTAAAATAATATCGTGTTCGTTTAATTTCTACATGGAAAAAAAATATTTCATGTGATCCAAACTTTATACCAGGTTATTATGTTCGATACGTGTACGAGGAGAAACGAAAGGAGGTGTGTGGAGCGGGACGCATTGGTAGGGGGACCCTTCGGGAATCGAACTTAGGCTGAGTAGATACAAGTATCCCTGTCAACCGCGGCCGACAAAAACCTTCAAAGGATGGAAAAATTGGAAATATCCACCTGTGGAGAGTTTCAGATTAGACGTGACATTTTCTAAGTAATAATCCATCACGCTATAATGGAGAAGGGTCTTGCGTAAAATTTGTTTCTAACTGAAAAGTTTATCAGAAGTCAAGCCAATGTTACGCCACTGTTATGCTTTTAAATTTGGCCTAGAGATGTCGCATTTGTTACTGATAACTGAAAAAAAAGAAAATTATTCTGGGTTAGTTAATAATAAATAGCTGGAGCCATATTAAACACAATGATTGATTTAATTGATAACTATTCATCAAATTCTGGGGTCGGTGGAACCGTGCTCCAATTCCCCTTTCATCTGGTGTATTTTGATCTGGTTTTCTTGCTTGCTGGATTTCCCTGGGCGTAGGCGGGTGCGTGGTCTTTAGTTTTTGTATTGCTTTTTTGGTGGTATTAGTTCTCATTCGTAGGCATTACAGGTGTGACACTGTTGCTATGTATATGCAGCTGTACACGGTAAAAACCAAATGCTATTTCTTCAATACTTGCATTATATCAGTAATACTTGACGGTAGCGGATCGTAACACCTAACGACGGCTCAGAAAAAATGTGTACTTAACTATTGAGTAGATGTTTACAACTGCTATATAAAGTGAGGGAGTTTTATTTTTAGGGGACCAAACAGTGCTCTGTTATGTCAACGGTCGTAGGTAAACTTTGGAACTGGCTGAACCACGTGCTCTTCTTCATCCTGACATTCTGGACGATCGTCGAGTTCAATCCATCAAATATTCTTAGCAGAACAAAATGATGACGACATGTTGTGAGGGGAAAAAAGCGATTATCACGTTGCAGGGAATCTCGAAGGTGTTGTGTAATGGAAATATACTCCAAACATGAGCAGATGATCTCAAAAAATAATGCTCAATAAATTGTTTTCTTATTTTTTACGAATCAGAGGTAAATATTTATTTAATTTAGTGTGTCAAAATAAGGGGCATTTTGCAGGTTCAGAATAATTATTTTAGTATTGTATATATTAACGAGATAAATCTTTTAGGAATGTTATCATTTCACTCACTTGAAGCTTGAAGATCGTTTTCAAGCTTAAAGCATTTTTCTCTTCTTCTTCGGGGCCGAGTTAATAATCCTGAAATTCTCATGACTATTAATTTACATGCTCCCAATTTATTCTTACGTGGGCGAAACAATGAGCAAAAACTTTTATTTCTAAAAACTTATACCTCGCTTAGGAGGTATGAGTCACCAGTTCCAAGGGCCGTTCGACTAATCAACGCATTGCCTAGAGAAGTGGACATTTTTGGTGATGTTATTTGTGAACTGTTTGATAAATTTTTTCTTTTGTATTTCTTGATTTTTTATGTTGAATTTGATGTACTGTGTATTTTTATTTTATATTTTGTCTTATTATATTTTTCAAGTGCATGGCGAATTGGCGTCAGCTGTTATGTCATGTACTGTAATTTTAATTTTTAACAATAAAAAAATAAATAAATCAAATTTATTATTTAAATTTGAATCGTTCAAATTATGTACATTCACACAGATTTTGTCACTAACAACCCGGGTTTCGCCTTTCGGCATCTTCAGGCGTTCAAGTGCACGGATGAACTAGAACTGACCCTTGGAAAATGAATGTTTCGTGTTCGGGTCGTTAGTGACAAAATCTGTGTGAATGTACATAATTTGAACGATTCAAATTTAGTATTGAAATTCCACCAAACACTTTCAGTCGAAATCTTAAATTACAAATATATTATGTTGAGCGAAACCATAGATTACTTCCAAAAACAATTGTATTATATTAGTATTGAACAATATTTAATATATTTTAAACATTATCAACGATATTCCATGAATAATATGTTCACCTCATATTTGTCGGCTAGAATTTTCTTTCTTAGAAAAATATCTAGCACAATGTTTCAAAATTATATCCATACTTTATTATAATAAACCTGCTTTGAAAAACATTTGTTATCGATAGTAAAAGTGTTACTTCTCTGTCATACAAAGCATTATCTACATCAAGGGTCGGCAACCTTTTGTTGTAAAAGTGCCAAATAGATTACGTGTCATTACATGTCATTACACTGTAATGACAAGCGTGGAGTTTTAAAAATCTTGCGGGCCGGAGGTTGCCGACGCCTGACCTACATTATTCAACGCATTTTACATTATTTAAAATCTATACTTTTAGTTACGTAAGTTGTTTAAACTACTATACATTGTTACTATATGGACAGAAGTGCCGTATCAATACTCATAAATTGT
This sequence comes from Himalopsyche tibetana, assembly GCA_030503985.1. Taxonomy (NCBI): domain Eukaryota; kingdom Metazoa; phylum Arthropoda; class Insecta; order Trichoptera; family Rhyacophilidae; genus Himalopsyche; species Himalopsyche tibetana. The sequence continues at coordinate 20,436,165 of JAPJYX010000015.1, read as the reverse complement.
TTGATAATTAAGGGCTCAGTTAAATTCATAATTATTATGTTAATGAAATTACTTCATTATATTTTATTATGAATAACATAAATTATAATTGATTACTTTTTTAATTATTTTTTTGTAGGTATTACTAGTGTGATGCATGTTTTGCCTTTTTGAATAGCATTATTGAAAGAAAGAGTTTCACTTTTATTTTACTATTTTTTTGTATATGTCTGCGTTTCAAATGAAAATTTTGCGATAGAGTTCGTCTGGAGATACTTCTCAAAGAGGTGAAACATGTGTCACTCCGTATAACACAATCAGTTAAAAAGCAAAGTTATACGTTTTATAATATAAAAGAATCTCCAGAATCAAAAACATATTTAATTTATTTAGTCTTAGAATAATATAATAATTCAGTCTACATGTCGAGCACTTTTTGTAACTATTGCAATGTAATAATTACATGTACTGAATTCGAATTAACTTAATTTCTTGTCAAAATGATCGATTAACAATGTGCTTAGTTGTAAGTAATTAAGGTGATTACTCTGTGATATATTCAACAGCAATCTAATAATGTTCTGATAACCAAATGAAATAAAATGACTTCACCTCTCAGTTCCGAAGTATTTTTTAGCACCTCGCGGGAAGTGTTAACACAGCAGCGCTTAGCGATTTCAAATGATTTCCAGAAGTGTGTCATTATAATAAACGTAGCTATTAAAAAAACTGACATCAACCCGCTTTTAAAATGATTAATTATAGAACCGAATTTCGTACGTCTCACATAAATCCGTGCTAAAAAAGTGTTAAAATTCGTATAAAAATTGAAGATTGGTAGATACAAACCTACTATTTATGACGGAGAATAACGAGTAATTGTTATTGACTGAAGAAAATTTTGTTATGGTAAAAATCAATGAAGTTTTTTTTCAATTATCTTTTTATTTTAAACATCGAAAATCAGTTTAAGTAGATTTTTAATAAATAGTGGATTTTTTTCAAATGTCAGATTTTGTATAAGCTCTTGTTTTCACTCTTGAATTCGTAAGAGATTTAATTAGGAAACTGGCTTCAAAGTATACTATCGAAATATATATGGATATTCTAGGGCGACAGTGATAAGCAGGTACATCGTCTTGATAAAGTGCTATTTTAAATGATGGGGTGAACTGACAGATACATGGAAACATCCGGATTCACCTCACATTCAAATCCCTCCAGCCGAAAGCATCCGTATATATCTTCATCTCTGGCACCATCCTCTCAATCTCAAGTGAAATTCTCGTCGCTACGTGGCCTGCATCCGACGACTTACAAAGTCAAAGGCGGCCCGAAACGTATTTATTGATCTTGTCCCCTGTCATTGATAAGCATGATTGAACGACGCGAGTGTGCGCCCCTACAAAGAAAGCGCCCCCGAGTCCCGGGCCTGACCCCTCTCGATGCGCTCCTGTTACCCTTCCCAACGCCGGGCGACGGTGTGAGAGCTTCCTGCTGAAAAAAAAACTTCCAAAGACTGATCGATTTCGATTTGATGTCACAACATACATGTTACGTATGAGCAGGCCCGAATCGAGATAATGGCCGATACTGAAACGACCTAAAAGGTGCGGCGGCTTGTAAGCATTTGTAAATTTGACATACTTATACTTTCTTTTGTAAATTAGTATTCGGTAATATAACTATACTTAATTCTTTTTTACACGATTTTAAAATAAAATGATTCATTAAAACTAACAAATACTATATTTTAGAACTTCAACTGAAGGTGCTCGATGGAACTTCAATATCATTTTTTTATTATTTTGATTCTATACTCTTCCATAAGTTTATACTATATTTATATACAAATAAGTTGTTCTTACACGATTCCACACAAATACACAGAAAACACAAAAGTTGATTTACTAATAACAAGAACGTGAGAATGTTATAATAAACAAAACGCTTCATTAGATGCAAACACATGAGACGTTTACGACATTTATAACGAAAAAAGGTATGCATATCTAGTCCCTCAAAAATACCCCGTATATTAAATCAAGTAGGGATGAATATTATAATTTTTCTTAATATAAATAATAATATTTTGTAATGTTGTTCTTTTTCCAAATAACATGGTTTTCAAATAAATGGAACCAATCTTCAATTTTTCTACGAATTTTAACACTTTTTTAGCACGGATTTATGTGAGAAGCACGAAATTCGGTTCTGTAATTAATCATTTTAAAAGCGAGTAGATGACAGTTTTTTTAATAGCCACGTTTATTATAATGACACACTTCTGGAAATCATTTGAAATCGCTAAGCGCTGCAGTGTAAACACTTCCCTTAAAGTGCTAAAAATACTTCAGATACGTTGCTAGCCCTTTAGGAACCGAGTGAAAACATGTTTTTATTTTAAATATACGTCCTAGATTTTTACCGTTCATCAAAGTAAGTGTCAAAACACGTTTTTTCACTTGGTTCTTCAAGGGGCAGCAACATATCGGAAGTATTTTTTAGCACCGTAGGGGAAGCGTTAAAGGAGCCATCTCATAGAGCGGTAGCGATAATTACTCCAGATTCGCACCCAATATGTTTTTTATTGATTATAGATAGAGCGTTTTAGATAAATATTTGTTTACGAGAACTAGTTGAAAGTAATTCGCTCAGCCCTTTTTTACGGAGAATGCAAGGGAAAAAAACAGTTTCGTGAAAGTTACCGGATGGATCTCACGGGTTCGAGTCCCAGTGAGAACAGTATTTTTTCGATCGATTTATCGACTTCTCTTCAAAGGCATGGGTGCTTGTGATGTCTTAATTTCCCTCCCACAACTCCCATCATTCAACAACTGGGCGTAGCAAGAGTGATTAGTTGACCACTAGTCGTTTTCTAGCATTATCCTTCTATATCTCTTTGAAATTCAGAAGTTGAGCGAGTGACTAACAAACAGTTCTCAAATAAAAAATCAGTTGCGATATCTAAATTAGGAGACGATATTCTGCACATTAAAAGCGGTCATGGATTTGTACAATATATATTTACCATTCCCAGATTCATTCCCGTGACCACACCACCAACTAAATGTGTGCAAGCATTCAATTTAGCCCGACCAATTTTTTTTTACAGTACACATCATTCATGTAAAAAATAATAGCTTCTGTTAGCGAGCTTTTTAAATGGACCAATAAAAGCTCACGCAGTTTTCTTCCTGTAGGCGCAGAGGAAATCTTGGGTTTCAATGTTGCCAGCAGTAGCTTAAACATTCATGCGGGTCTTGTAATTCGCCGAACCCATGTCGGGGTTGTTAAGGGATCGCTAGACGGGACAATGAACGCAAGACGGATGCCAGCTGGATATTTTACGGTCCCGCGAACCACTAAATTCACGCGAAATAGGCGCCAGAGGAATAACACTGTAGTGCGCGACCAGTGCTTTCAATAATATATTATTTAAAATGAACATTTAACACCGCGCTGTATCGTTTTGAGCGGACGGCCATGTATCATGCACGCCTAGTGTGTTGGGTCCTTTTGCGTTATTTATTACTGAAAAGGGTGGAAATTAAGTTTGTATAATTGCAGTATTCATTCATTTAATTGGCAACCTGTATTGTGAAGAGCTTATTTTCAACGTACTGATATGTTTTACACATACAAATAAACCATTTATTATTATGTAAAATGTATCCTTTAACTAAGTGGTCGGCAAACTCATTAGTCAACTGAGCCAGATATCAACTTTTGAGAGCCAAATTTTTAAAACTTAAACTATATTTTTTTTTCGATCGATTCATCGATTTCTGTTAGTAAGCGTGAGTGTTTGTGCTATCTAAAAATTCCCTCCCAATCTTCCAATTCTTCAATAACTTAGAGAGAGCGATTAGTTAATAACTGGTCCTGTCCTGGCGCTATCTTTATATCCTTAATACTTTCTTTGGAGCAGAGAGTGTAAGCGACTGAGTAACAAAAAGTTCTCGTAGAAAAACTTCTGTTAAGATACCTCCATTAGGAGACCATATCCTCCACATTGGGAGTGGACATGGATAAAAAAAAATGCTTAATACATTGTTATTAATTTGATTACGGTACTCCTATCCTGGCTTTTGCTTAAAAGGTCCTCAATCTGATTGAGGTACGTTTACAGCGATCGCATTTTTGTGATTGAAACGCGAAGTTTCAATCGCATTGTATGTGTTATTTTGTGGAAAAGCCGCACTCAAAGGGCCAAAGAGCTGCATATGGCTCGCGACCCGCAGTTTGCCGACCAGTGTTTAACTTAGCCCTTGAAATTTACTGATTAAATGTCTAAGAGAAGCCTGAATCTTTTCTATCTTTTTTACCGTCCAGATAGATTCCGTCTCCGTCGATATATCATATTTTTAGATTAACGTTGATTTTTGACCGCTTGAAACAAAGATTTTTTTAAGTCTAAACAAACCATGGATCAATAATGCTAAGATGGTAAAATATTTCAGTACACACGATTGTCAAAACATTTTCAAGTTTTTTGTCGATCTGGAAGCTTATTTTTAACCACTCTCAATTCACATTTCATCACTAATTTTGCACAATCCGCAAAGTGTCACTTTTTGTAAATCCTCTTTTTTTAAATAAATAGTTTGACATTATAATAGATTTGCTGAAAAGACCATCAATGATTACCATAAATGAAATATCATATATAAAAAGAACCACATTTCCTTTTTTTTAAGATATAATTAGTAAAAAAAAACTAGTATCTCAGACAGGTCAATCCATCAATTATTTTACTCACTCTAAATCAACTAGAGCAGTGTCTGCCAAACTTTCTTACTTCACGGCAAACTGGTGAATGGGATTTGTTCCACAGCACACCACATAAAGGTGCTTTAAAAAAGGAAATGTGGAAAATTTGTCGCGTCGGCCACTATGTACGAATGTGACATATATTTATTTGAATATCAGATGTTGAATTTGAAGAAAATTTAAACAAAAATGCATTATTTAAAATGAACATTTTTAGGCTTCTTCTTCCGCGGCACAATTGAGACTTCTTAGGACACACAGTTTGGCAGACACTGAACTAGAGGAATAAAAACATCATAGACACAAATGCCCAAGATAGCAATTTTAAAAAATGGACAAAATAATGTACAACTCTATAGCCAAAAATTGTACTTACAAAGTTTCACATAATTGAGAGTATTTTGAATACAGTGCCATAATTGTTATTTATTTAGTTTTGTAAGAAGCCGCTCTGGTCTTACAAAAGTTATTTACGACAAATAATGAGAAATGTTGTTTGTATTTACATATTTATGAGAACATTAATAACTTTAATTGCTCGTTTTACAAATGTTTCCGCATTTACAGCCAAGTATTATTTTGGTGTGCTTTTATGTTATGAATAATGTTCTTGGCATCTTATTTTTGTTTATGTGTTTTTAAATGTTCATAGTTACACATCTTTGGAACAGATGTTGATAGATTGCCATCAGAACTGATGTTAACAAGAATTATCAAGTTTAAAATTTTGTTAACCCACGTCACAGCTTAGCTTATTTCATTTATGAAAACATAATATATCGGCGGTGTTTAATTATAACTCGATAATTGCAAACTATCGATTTTATAGAAGGGCAATTCAAATAAATACTAATGCATGAAATAAATAAACGAAAACAAAAATATCATTACCAATTTTTTCGATCGTTCGTATTTATTATTCAATTTATAATACTCCGTTTAAATGAATTCTGCAAACATTTAAAGCTGCAAGCGTTTCAAAAATCAGTTATCACGTTTTTTTCCGAAAGAAAACTGATATTGTATATAGATAATACAAACGGTCTTCGTATAACACGGTACTACTACAGTACGGTTCCGATATAATATTTTTGGTAGATTGTAACATCTTTTTGAAAAACACGGTTATAAGAAACCACACAAATAAAGATTTTTTAGCTTGGTGCTGAAGGTGATTCGTCGGTTACTTTTAGGGTGTTCACTGTCAATACTTAGTGGAAAGGTTGATTTAGTTGACAATTCTTTCCGTGAGCGAAACCGGTACTGATTTTGATAAATAAAAGTGGAAATAAGTACAAAGGTACGTTGTGTTTTTCTTAACCTTTCAAATTTTGTGCACTCCCACTAACAACCCGGGCATCCCCGTCATATTCTGGCGTTCTAATTCAGACAAATTGTCATTTGCTTGGTAGAAGTTAATTAGAATAATGTCATAAAATCTCAGTATTTATTTCTAAATCAATAATACGAATTGGTTAATAGATATTTCGGATTCACGCCATCGTTAAAACTTTGTTTAAGCAGATTTTAGTGTATCTATATATACGGCTTAAAAGAAGTAGACACTGTACTTACGTACTTACGTTACTGTACGCGTAGCGTGAGCCATTAGTTACCCAACCAGTCCTTTTGCAACCTATTCTTATATTCCTACTACTAACTTCGAAAAAGGAAATGTTTAGTTCTCGTAGAAAAAACATCTTTGTTGAGATAATTTCATTTGTGGGCCATATATAATACTTCACATTAGGAGCGGTCATTTGTATAATAAATCGGAAAATTATTGTAGAATTTAAATACTATGATATTTCTCAATCGAAATAATGTCGCCATTAAAATATCTTAAATTGAAATAAATATATTTCTCAAAAGATTCTCAACCTTTTAATAATTCAAAACGATGATTAATAATTCCATTTGCCTCATTCGTAATATCCTTAATCAAACAACAGCTCATATTTAGTATAATTTATGACTTTAGTAAAGATCATAACCTACCAACTTGATTGAAATTGTTTTTTGGTGTTTTACATTTTTAATACACACAAACAATATTCATAATAGACTCCTATTATAAACGTTTCTAAAAGGCAAATGTAATTAAAAGATCAATCAAGGATAAAATGGCTCCTGCTAGTGTGACGTGACACACGTTATTCCGTCATTTAGAGCGATTAATTATTGTCTTTTCTGTATCACGCATCAAACTTTGAATCATTAAAAGAGAGACATTCACATTGTACATGCATCACTATTGAATCATTACTTTTCTTGGATGAAACGTGTATTTTTTTAATTAATAAAATAATCACTTGGTATGTCATTTGCATCACCGTAAGGACTTTGTAATAAATTATTTTCTCGTAATGGTTTTCAATAACTGTAATTAGAAAAATGTGTTTATACGAATAGAAAAAAAGGTTTGATGACTGTTAGTATTTCATTTTACATAACATCTACTTCATTATTTTTATTTTAGTATTAAAATCTTTCATTTTATATACATTTAGGCAATTAAGTGGTAAAAACAAAACTCATAGTCACATTTTTTTTTTTTTTTGAAAAACAGAATTGTTTTAGCATTGTCAACTTTTATCTTTTCAACAAAAACACCATATGCTTAAATTGTTTATTATCAATTCTATGTGTGTATTCTTTAACATATATTTTTAGACGGCATCAAAAATAGTTTTTTAAAAGAGTACATAATAAATCAATTTTATTGTTCTCACTGTCAATTCTTACAAGAAAAACACTTTTTTGTGCAAATTCCACATTTGTTATAAAGATCACAAAAACGGTTTCGCTCATAAATATAAGAATTTATAAGTAATGATACTGTTATGTATACTCAACACCATAGCATACTATGTTTATTCTCTATGACATTCTATTTTCAAATGTTTCATTCTAGAATGAAACAATTGAAGTATGAAACTATTGTAGTTTAAAGAAAACAATTGCAACCTGTCATCTCACTATTTTTCTTCTTGATTATAAGATTTATTTATAAAGTGTAAATTATGTTATCAGAATAAAGTAGTACTTATAAAATTGTTTCAGTAAAAATTATAAACATATAAACATATAAATACAAAATATAAAATTAATAAATTTTCATTTCGTGATGAGTGTAACCGGTTCTTATCTTTATTAAAAAATATGGCATTAGTACAAAAAAGACTAATTTTTATCAGTCATATATATGTAAATATATATATTTTTATTATCTAATATGTATTTAAATTATTAATTGATTAATGTGTATCTATTACCTTTTCGATCTTTTAATAAACTTGTATAAAGCTCCGATTTTATTTATTTAATTGTTCATACTGAAGATAATTTGATTGGTGCATTTTTAACGTTGAGAAATTTTGTATTGGTGAATCAACTCTCAATACCCATTATCAGGAAATTATTATACCTACCACGAAAACACCCCGTATCAATTATAGTTTATAATAGGCCAACTAGTTCCTCGAAAGTCTGCGGAGCAAACTACAAACTATGTTTTCAATTACCAGGCGCGGTTGACCTCTTACTGCCCGTCCCGACTACTTATTGGTCGACCCAGGCAAATACCAAATACCCAAATCAAAATATATCCAATCGCTTTGCATGTCGTAAAGTTGGGTAACAATATTTTAAACAAGAAAGTTAATTTCAATTCACAAGTTTCGAATGAAAATAATGAAAGCTCAGTGAGGACGGTGCGAGTATTTACATAATAAAAGACGATATATTATTTAAAATTTGGAAAACGTCCAGGACAAGATAATTGGAACAGCAGAAACTGAATTTTAAATTTGGAACGCTGATCCCGACTGCTGTAGTTGTTGTATCAAAATTTAAACATGGAAAACTCGGCGAAAGTTGTGAACATTATAATTATAAACATTGAAAACAAATTTTCATATTTGGAACTCGAGTAACTTTCGAAGTAAATTTGGAACAATTTTGAAAATAACTTCTCGTGATTATAATAATAATATGTACAGTAATTTTTAAATTATTATTCGAACATGATCATTCACAAAAACGATTCGATTGTATTATTTTTCTTTCATTTTACGATATAATATTTGTGTCTAAAGACATTCATTCTATTCTAAGTATATATATATAGTAGACCATTAGATAAAATCACAGCAGATATTCATATAATATTGGTTTATATTTTGTAGTATATACCCAAAGGTGCTCAACATTTTACAAACCAAAATCGTGGTGGTCCCTACGAGGCTTATTAACAACAACATCAAACACGTTTTTCACTTCTGTGCTGAAAAAGATGATGTACTATAATATTTTGTTTGTCAATCTCTGCTTCCTATGTGGAGCATATTTTCTCTAAATGGATTTATTTCAATAGAGGTTTTTATACGATAACTGCTTGCTACTCGGTTGCCCAAACTCTCTTTTTTCAACGAGCCTACAGATAGAAAGGATAATGTTAGCTAATAAGTCTCGCTGCATCCAGTTATTTTTGAATTTTAATGGTGGGATTTTTTTTGACATCACAAACATCCATTCTTTCGAACAGAAATTTATCAATCGATGAAAAAAAATTGTTCGTACTAAGAATAGAACCCGTGAGATTTGGAAGCCAATGACGTTGATCACAATATTAATGACCCCATAAATAATGAACGAATTGAAACACTTTTGCACTAAAAAAAATATTCGATTAAAATATGTTTTGGATTACTTATCATGGCAAGTATTTAGTGCATTAAATTTTCGTAGGCTGAAATTTAATCAGTAATTATTTATAGTCAAATTATTTTCGGACCTAAATGCAGTAGTAGTGGGGAATGAACATTCGGATACACATAATTCACAAACTCTCATGCCCTAAAATCTTGTGTCTATGTTGAATCATACATAAGTTTTACTCCTCCAGACTTAAAATATTTTTCATCGAATAGCACATTAAGAGATAACAGTTAAATAAGATGAAGGAATAATATTGTCGCAAACACTAATGCGATAGATAATATTTTTAAATGATCTAAAATTTGAGATATTTGAGCCCAGTCTTTCAATTAGTATGCTGGTCGGTTCTTCTTTTCACTACATCACACTTAAACATACTAAAGTGATTTATTTAATTACGAAAAAAATATATTTACACTGGTATTTACTAGAAGTTTTGGAATTATTTTTTCATTCCGTTTTTTTAAACACCTCATCAATAAAGCGTCTAGTCATCGATCATTGTCAAATTTCAATAGAGATATCTCAAACTGACGCAAGAATAAATGGCATATTACAAAAAGGTTGACATTTATATAAGAAAAAAAGTCTTTCTCATAGTAATACGATTCAGAAATTTCTTCATGAATACAAAAAACTGTTATATAATATATCGACTATGGAAAGGGAAAAGGACGTAACCCACAGTTTTTTCAAAACAGGTTTTTTTTTTTAAATAATCACAATTTTATCAAACACGTTTTTTATTCACGTTCTATTAAACGGGTGCAAGCTACAAATGCCGAATAAGTATTTTAATTTAGCCTTTTTGCTTGAAAAAGATGAGCTTGTAAAAAATTAAAACCAAGAAAAAAGGCTGAAATAAAGGTTTTTCTTCGAAAATTTCTTTAATTAATATTAGATTATGTCAATAAACACCAGCTTAGAAGTCTCCGTGCACTTCAAGGTTGTGTATAATTTATAATTTGCATATGGTCCAAAATCATCAAAACACGTTTTTCGCGCCACCTCAAAAATTTTATATGTGTGGGTTACGTCCTTTTTCCTCTCCAAAGTCGAATTTTGTCCTTCTATCTCTCTCTTAAATACTTAAATTTGTACACAGCATAATTAAGAAATTTTTAGTCTACACTTTTACGCTATTTTTATTTTATTGATATAATAAAAAGAAAGTCAAATTTACACTATGTAAAAGAAAATCGTGTGGTTGATATAATTATCACATTATCATAAAACAGTTGAATATAATTGATGTATAGTCAAAAAAAAATTACGTCAAAAATACTGATTTTACTAAATCGATTTTAAATCTTTCAAATCAATCAATGAATTATATTAAAATATCTTCAAATAATAAGAAATTTTGACCGATATATTTTAATCTAGTCGTATAGTTCAAGTTATATGAAAGTTCATGGCGCAGCAGTTAGTGTTGGCTTCCGTGACTGATCTCACGAGTTCGAGTCCCAGTACGAACAGCATCTTTTGAATCAATTAATCGATCGAAAACTCTCACTTTTGTTCTTTGTGGCTCAATTGTGAGTCTGGAATTACTCAGTTGGTGTATTAATTAATTATTATACAAGCTCGGAATAAACAGCATTAATTTGATTTAGTAATTATTTTGAATTTATTTTAAAATTGTCCCCGCCTATTAATCATCACAATAATTTGTGTCGTATTGGCATAAATGCATTTAAATGTATTTTGATATTATAATTCTATTTTACTATATGTCGGGTCCTGTGGCGTAGCGGTTAGTGTTGTTGGCTTCCGTGCGAACAGCATTTTTTCGATCGATTTATCGATTTCTGTTCGTATTCATTGATGTTTGTTATGTCTGAAAATTCCCTACCACCCTTCCGATCTTTCAATAACTGGGCGTAGCGAGAGCGATTAATTCATCACTAGTCCTGTATTAGCTTTTTCCTTCTCTCTTTACTACTCTCTTTGGAAAAGAGAGATTGAGCGACTGAGTAATAAACAGTTCTCGTAAAAAAACGAAAGTTAAGGTACCTCCATTAGGAAGCCGTATGCTCCACATTGTGAGCGGACATGGATAAAAAATCTACGCTGGAAGCTTTACCTAAAAGATCCATTTCAGAACTATCACTTTGTTATTAATCAACTTCTATTAATACAGTGACGATTAGTGGCGGCTGGTCAATGTGGCATTGAATCAATCCACCCCTTGTAAAATGTATACCATTCACTCATTTTAAATTCTTCGTGTATTTATTGCCTATAATAAATATTAAAAATTGTCTATAATAAAATAAATATATAGACAATAAATACATGAAGAATTTAAAATGAATGAATGGAATAAATGTTATTTTTGAATATTATTTCATGAAATATAACCGCCCCTGCATATACAAGCGGTGCATTGATCCAATGCCACATTGACCGGCAGCCACTGGCGACGATAATATGTTCAACATTAGAAATCTGTAATATGATTTCATAAACAATATTTGTGCATGTAAAATCTGTGCAAACATTATCAGCATTGTGACCTTAACAATATCACCCAGTGCCTGTATCCGAATGTGGGTATATTTATTTATCTAATAGAAATTTAATATGGAACGACCCCAAATCGGTCGTATGATGTTTTATAGTATTTTCTCATTTCGTTTTTGAGGTTGTTTTAGGGATACTTTCGCCAGAATTGCTTTAGATATCTCTCTCCATTTCCGGAATAGCATCCAATTGTAAATAATACATCAGTTTTTTACCCTTTTGAAACAGGCGCGTATAAAACGTTCGTAAAAGTGAAATTTCACATTCACTCCACTGAATAAACCTAGATTGACATATTATTGCATAACTTCATTATCTTTTCAAAAATAATATTACACTTAGATGTGTACTTACATATTTTTTACGAGCTATATACAATATGTGGTCGAGTCTGTGTGGTCGAGTGGTCAACGTTGTTGGCTTCGGCTACGGAGGGCCCAGGTTCAAATCCCGGTACGGACAGTTTTATAAATTGATTTTTCAATCGATTTATGAATTTCTGTTCAAAGGCATGGATGTATGTGATGTCTTGAAGTCCCCCCTCTCACCCATCCTATCCTATGAACTGGGCGTATCGAGAGCGATTAGCTTACCACTAATCCTGTCCTAGCCCAATCCTTCTATCCCTACTCTCTGGAAAAAAAGAGGTTGAGCAACTGAGTAACAAGCAGTTCTCGTAGAAACACTTCTGTTGAGATAAACTCCATTAGGAGTCCATATGCTCCACATTGGGAGCGGACATGGTTTAAAAAAATATACAATATTATCGATACATAACTGGCGGAAAATCGTATCGGACAATTTATACAAGTTTACAGGAGAAAGTTTTTTTTTTAAATTTAGTTTGAAAAAAGGAATTCGTCCAGTGTGGCTAGTAAATAGTTGTATATGGGCAATGCCTGTCCTGATATTATAATAAAAAAATGACTTCTTAGAAGAAATGACTGAAAATAAAGATTGAGCAATTGAGCAACAAGCAGTTGTCCATATGCTCAACATTAGAACCAAACGTGGTTAAAAATATGATGTATCAATATTGCAGCATTAGTTGCGAATTAAGCACATGAGAGGTCCCAGGAGCAATAAAATTTGGATGCCCTATTTTTCGGATAACTTAAAAGTAGAGTTATAAAAATCTGAACAAAGAGTATTTGGGTTATATTTTATAAGCTATTTTTGAGGCCCCTAACTTTCGGAGGCCCCGGGCGCTAGCCTCAGTCGCGTAGTTAGGTAATCCACCCCTGCACAGCATACAGCCTTGTTTGCCCTTCACTGAGTACGTCAATGCGAACAAATAAAGCAGAAAAAATATCTCGATATGAGATCCAGCCGCCCGTAAAGATCCAGCCCGCGAATCTACGTCCAATCTCTGCAAAGAGATGCCTAAACAATTCGATTTCACCACTTTACGATCGAATAAAAGTTTTTTTTACTCGCCCGCTTAATCGGCCATCTCTATCGTTATCTGAATCTTCAGTTTTCCCACTTGGGTTTTATTGGCTAGCGATAAAACTGTGTATAAATATTTTCTCATGGATGTGCGCGCTAAATATATGTGTGTTTTTCTTCATTTGACTCCATGCATCTATATTTAGACGAGCTGCAAAGAAAATGGCGATCCACAGCAATAAAATATATACATCATTTTCAGGCAACTACTCAAAAAAAGTTTTCTACAGATTCACCAAGAAAATATTGAAAAAAAAACTATCAATACTCCACTACTGTTTTTGTTATCTTTGAGTAAAATGTGTAAAAAAATCAATATTATTTTGATGTCAATCTGTCAAATTTGAATTGTTTGAATTTTGTACTTTTCCATGAGTTTTGTCGCTAACGACCCGGGTTTCGCCTTTCGGCATCTTCAGGCATTCCAAGTGCACGGATGTCAGTTCAAGTACATCCGTGCACTTGGAATGCCTGAAGATGCCGAAAGGCGAAACCCGGGTCGTTAGCGACAAAACTCATGGAAAAGTACAAAATTCAAACAATTCAAATTTGATATTGAAATTCCATCAAGCACCCTCAGTCGAAATACTAAATTATGTCAATCTGTCAACTTTTTGTTTATTTTAAATTAACTAGTACTTTGTAGCAAGCCAACAGAATATATAATATTTGAATAACTTTTTTATTACATCAATTCAGGCTCTGTTCGATATTGATAGATTCCAACATAATTAAAATATACTTTTTAACCCCCAAGGACGAGCGTGATCATATGGTAACAGTAAACACCGTTGTCTATTGATACCACTATTCATCCCATTTCTACCTGAATATCGTTTCTTTTACTCATATTTGGTTAAGAAGGGTACAGACTTCAGTTAGTCATCAGCCGCGTGGACAGAAACGGCCACCAAAAGCACATGCAATTTTTTTGAATTTCCGTTTTTTTTAATGGACTTTTTGAAACTGTTAGTTATTTTTTTATCAAAACATCAAATAATTTACAGTTCTTTTGCTAATATATTGTTATTGAAATTATGTTGGTCTAACGAGTTCAAATTGTAAATATTTTTAAAAATTTCACTGTTAGCTATATTTCAACCCCGAATGTTTGCGAGCCCATACGGTCACTTTTGTCCTTACAACTGTCCGTACACAATATTATGTACAAGGTAAAAAGATGAGCATGGCCATATAGTCATACGGGGTTTCTATATAACGGCTTTTTTTTTTTTTTTAATTTTTGTTAGGAATAAAAGTTATCCGTGATTTCAATATGGCTTAACAAATATTTTTTTTATCGAAAAAAAGCTCTCGTCTCTGGAGGGTTTTAATGACATATTAAGCTTCAAATTTAAATTATACTTTATGGAAATATCAACCTTTTATTCAAATGGCAATAATATATTTAATTACCGGTATTGGTTTATTCGTTCGGTAATACAATAATGATTGTACGTTTTGTTTCATCGCTTATTTTATCTACAAAAATTTTTAACGCCGGTATTCCAAAAATATATCAAATATTAGTAAATAACAGTGTTGCTGTTAGGGCCTTAAATCCCGGGATCCCGACCAATTATCCCGGGATTTAATATAACACGTAAAAATCTGTTTAATCTGCTATCCATTAATTTTTAACTGGAGTCACTGGCAGTCGTAATTCTTAAAAAGGATAGAGCTTAAAAAAAACTCTCACGCTTCTGAATAATTGTACAATCTCTCAATTTGTAATTATTTCTGAGAAAGGACCTAAAAGAAAAAGGTCTCTTATTTTTGAATATACGTGAAAACTGTCAATTCGGTACTAAACATTCTCCAACTTTTTTTCCAGTGATCAATCCCGGGTTCCCAAAATAATTGTGAATTCCGACATCCGGGATTTGGATGCCCTGATTAGTATCCTTAATTTATTATCAACAATGAACGTAAATACGTTATAGTTTACCGTGATCAAAATATGAAATTAAAAGTTTCCCTATGGGAATTTTACAACAGAACTATCATATTCATTAATAATTTCTTTATTATTATACCTTATAAGCTTTATACCTTTAGATAAAATAGCATTATGTGGACTTAAAAATACAGGTGCATTATCCACGCATGCTTAGATATACACAAAAACATGTAGATCGTATGATATTTCCTATTAAATGTAGCATTTCCAAACAATTTTTTGACAGCGTAATTAATACTCACGAGTAAAACGTCAAAAATTAAAAATGTTCATGTATGACCCGACAGAGCTTCCAGTACTCACCGCCTGCGGCGCTGTACGCCATACAATCATTATTATTAATGAACATCCACTAATTAGGTGTAATTAAAACGGCCTGTCACAATAAACAAAGTGATGTTCCATGACGCGACGAACGAATAAAAGGCATTGTTAACGTTGTCGAACACGCGCGGCTTGCATCCACTTTTTTTGGTTTAAAATATTGACGTTCATTGTAAAATAATATACATTGCAGGTTGTACGCCCCAACAATGGATGATGCTAGAACTGTGCATTATGATCAAGAGGTTATTTCAAATATTTAACACAAAAGTTCTGTCGAATTCCGCTTATATTGAAAACAATCGTACTATATATATCTATCTGACTGGCGTTTACATTACAAATAATCGCGGGAAATTGACAAAAGAGGTTTGATTACATTTAGCGTAGGTAGACTAGCGTCTAATAAAATGATTTGAAAACATTTTTTGTAGTTTAATAGTTGATCGATGGACCACCAAATACATCGACCGGTAATCGGCAGAAAATCGCAAGCAATAATTCATAGAAATTTACAGAAGCAGAGTCTTTTAATCAATTGGGTAAACATATCAACTGTGGAAAGGAAAAAGGACGTAACCCACACATATCAAATTTTACAAGAGGCGCTAAAAACGTGTTTTGATGATTTTGTGACAAATGCAAATAATGAATTATACACAATCTTGAAGTGCACGGAGACTTCTAAACTGGTGTTTAATTGACATAATCTTATATTAATTCAAGAATTTTTCTAGCAAAAACCTTTATTTCAGTATTTTTTCTTGGTTTTAATTTTTTACAAGGTTGTCTTTTTCAAACTTAAAAGCTAAATTTAGATACTAATTCGGCATTTGCAGCTTGCATCCTTTTGATAGAACGTGTATCAAGTTTGATACATTGTGATTATCGAAAAAAAGCTGTTTTGAAAAAACTGTGGGTTACGCCGTTTTTCCTTTCCACAGTCGATATATAAGTATATATGTAGATCTACAAAAAAATATAGGAATTGTTTAAAAACTCAAATAAATTAGCTTTGATATTATGATGGAGTTTTATCCAGGGCTGTGGGGTCGGGTAAAAAAAGGATGACTCCAACTCCAGCTTTAAAATAATAAAAAACTACTTTTAATTTTATTTTAACTTTTATATATGTATACCATTCGATCATTTTTAGTCACCCTAGAATACAGTGGCAACACTATGGACTCTCGTGATTTGAATAGACATCATTAAATGTATTTTTTTTAATGGATCTGAGTCGTACGATTTTTCTAACTCCGACTTCAGACAAAACCCCTGACTCTACGACTACCAACTCCGACATTCATTCCACAGTCTTAGTTTTCTTTTACCATTGTAAATGCCTATTCAATAGATGAAAAAATATATATTTAGATCACTTAACTAATTTAGATTTTAAAAACCAAAAAATGTTACTTACTTGTAATAAATAAGCCACAAATCTGAACAATTAATATTATTTTGTAATATTATGTAAAATATAAATTGTCACAATAAAATTATTCATGCTTGAAAACTTATTATGAATGTACAAATCACTGGAATATGTTTACCATTACGAAGAATAATTGTGACGAAGGGAGGTGATAAAACGTAATGAAAACATGTAAAAAAGCTGCGTTAATTTCATGCATTCGTTTTTCACCCACCTCGTAATGACGAGTTTCCGCACACACCGTGTTCATAAATTAAGCAAAAGCTTATGAATAAAAAAATAATTCGATCCTTTTGTAACTCAATTGTTCGTAAAATGAACGTTTTGGCAAACGTGATTTTCCGCAATTGAATCTGTCTTTCAGTCTGACACCAATAAAACATTTTTATTTCGTCAAATTTCCTCTTTATTCCATAATAAAATTTATTATATCGACTCTGATTGATTGGCAGTAGTAAACAACTGGATTATGTAAATGGTTTTACATTTTTATTTTATTTTTCACCGCATACAAAAGCCCAAAAATATTTACTTCGTATAAAAGTTTGGTAACATTCTTAATTCATCACCAGCGAGTTATTACAGATTACCTTTCAATGACATGTAGTATTAAATATATTAAGTTAAATTAATTCTCAATTTTGTCAATGTGGAAAAGAATTAAACAGGGAGCGGACATGGATAAAAAATCAATCTTTAAAATAATTTAACAATGACATATTACAGCTACACCAAAAATTTCCATCAACGCGTTTACTTATTCTTCAAACACAATTTAACATCCCACAAAATATGGCGGTGTGCTAACAATATTGAAACTGCTTATTACGTCAGCAAAAAGTCTTATTTTATTTGAGGAATAAAAAATCCGAAAAACATCAACGTTTACCGTTCTGAGATTATCGCTTTCCATTTCGTTCTCTCGCATATGAAACGACGTGTCCTTGTTTTATTAGTAGATATAAATTCAATATTCCAATACACCGTTTCATATTTTTCTTATTTTCGTAATCCCGAATCAATGTGTTAAAATTATGTTTTACCGAGGTTGAGGGTAATATCATTATTATTAGTCAACCATATCACAATGGAAGCTGCCATTAGTAGAAATTGATTATATTTATCTATAAGTGACATATGACTATAACTTTGAAACGAGAAGGGATGTAAAAATACTTTTACATTTTGCTAATAAATCATTAATAGTGTCTCTGATATCTTCCGATGAGTGAACAATCATTGTACAAATAAAAAAATATTTTTATACAATTTTATAAAATGATTAGCACCGATTCCGCTTATGATTAGTCATCGGTTAAAGTTATCAAGATGCCTGTAGACCTGGTCGACGATCATTGGATAAGTAAAAATGTGTTTTTTATGTATAGTATTAATATAATACTCTTCTACCAAGAATTGAGAGTTAACATCATAAAAGTAATTTTAAATAGCATTGGTAATAGCTAAGTTATGAAATATTTTGGTTTTGTTTGTGTGTTTCAGGTAAACTTCTTACAGACGATTCATATTTTGCATCTTTTAGCAGTTACTCTAACCTCTTTTTTACATGGTTTATACGTTCCACAAACACCGTGTAAAAAATATTCATGAAAAAATTGAAGATTGGTGAAAATCGTGTAAAGACAGGTAATAATGAAGATCCAATAAATAAATTACACAGAATTGTATTCATAAAATGTATTTTAATTAAGAAAAATAATACTCTTCATCGCTACTTGATTATATACGTTGACTTTTATGAGGGTCTCGACATAAATTACTTACTTAATTTTCCTTTTTTTTTCTTGGTTTATTTGATT
Organism: Himalopsyche tibetana; assembly: GCA_030503985.1. Classification (NCBI taxonomy): domain Eukaryota; kingdom Metazoa; phylum Arthropoda; class Insecta; order Trichoptera; family Rhyacophilidae; genus Himalopsyche; species Himalopsyche tibetana. Next base: position 20,417,177 of record JAPJYX010000015.1, on the reverse strand, counting down.
TTCATGTATTATGTACTATTTTTTATTTTAATTATATTTGTCAAGTGCTTGGCGAATTGGCGTCAGATGTAATGTACTTTTGATTTTTAAAGAACAAATAAACCGCTTTCATCGCTAAAAAAATCTGACACGCTTAACACGTTAGGATCTGTTGAAGCCTTTTGTTCTTTATTTCTGTCTTGTGCTGTTGAATTTCTTGTTCTGTGTTTATTTTATTTCTTTGAATCGTGTTAGGATAAATAATTCGTGTAAAAATATATTGTATATTCTTTTTAGTGAACATTGTTACATATTCATAAATCATATAAAAAAAGAGTTGAATAGATTTGTATTTTTGACAAGTTGATCAATTTTTTTCTACAGACCACATGTCTAACTACGTACAAAAAGTATCTAGACAAAAAAAATATTCTTTCGTGTGTCGCCTTCTATATTATATAGTAGCCAGTAGTATTATATCGGCCTTTACCTTAATACTGCACTGGTAACGCGCACATATAAATCAGAGTCTCACGTGAAAGGCGAAGCTTTTGTAGTTGCGGAACGTGGATTCCTTTTAATGCATATTTATGCGTTTATAATTGCAATGTTTTATTGCCGCCCAAAATTTGTAAAAAGCCGCCGGCACTGGCGTACAAATATTTTTTACACTCATATTTTGTATTTGCTTATACTGTTTAATTGTTAACTTATTACCTGTAGGTATTCTTGCAGACGAAGGCCTCTCTAAACACCCTTAGGATCTTCCTGGCGCTGTCGTTTAATTAAGAAATGCGTTTATAATAATAAGCTTAACGTGAACTTAATAAATCGACTATATAGTGGGACAAAGCAATATTAATGTTTAATTGAATTATCATATACACAAAATAGCAACATTTATTCTTTTAGAACTATTTTATAAACATTGGTATTTTTTTATAATAATATTGGTACTAGGGCATCCAATCCCGAACCCTTTTTGTGATCCCAGGATTCCGGGATTGATCATTTATCATATCACTACCTTTAATACGAAAAAAATTGGTGACATATTAATGTTTCATAATTCACAGTTGCTTGAGATCATTGCCAAAAAAAGAGGGTAATTTACATATTCTAGAACTATTCTCGATTTTTACGAGTTAGTCCTGGAATTGTTACTGATCCCGGGACTTGAAACCCTAATTGGTACCTAATACAAACACGCATTTTTTTTATATTTAGTATAAAAATAGCATGAATATATTTTCGATTTTAATAGTATAGTATTTTTTGGTTTGTTTGCTTATACGGTTCATATTTCAGCGTGTCTTTTAAGCCAATGAAAACACATATTCATTGTCAAAATTGTCATTACGTAATATTTAAATATCAACATTTTATATGGATTATTAAAATGTGATTTTAGTAAAAACAATTTTGTTGTAAAACTAACAGTACTACAGAGTCGTGAAAAAAACTACGGAGGAATCGTATTGTGGCGCGGCATAATAAAATGCTTCCGACAAATATTTTTTGGATTTACGTAAATTTTGTCCGAGTAAAAAATTGTCGCACTGAAAGCCACATCAAAAAGAATTTTACACTTGGAGATATTTCTATTATATTTCAACTGTATTCAGCGCACCACTGATCACCCCTTGCCGACTTAATCTCTTGAACGGTTGGAATCTAAACGCTGATTTATTTGCCTTGAGAAATTTTAAGAAAGTTCTTTTGAATCATTTATGCAAATTTTCTAGCATTAATAGCGTTAACGACTAAAAACGGCTAACCGAACAGTAAAGGGAAATTACGGAAATTTTAAAAAATAAGCCTATACTTTGTTATGAAATATTCTCTCTGGAATAAAACGCGGAGTAATACATGCATATTTGAAGCAAAAATATCGTCTGTAGATTTTTTTTTCCATGTCTGTTTTGTTTTCTCCATTCAAAGCTTTGAGCCAACAGAATCTTTAATAGTACTGTACTTTGAAAGAATACATGCGGGGAATAAATATAAAGACTCAATCTTTACTAGGGCTTGTCGGTTTATAAGAAAATTCGGTATTCCAACATAGTAACCCGGTTTCAAATATTAGAATAATTATTCAATTTTGATTATTATTTAATTAAAAATGTTATTTTATTGCCTTGAAATCAGCTTGGTTATAAAAAAAATTGATGAAATAATGTAGTTTTATAGTAACTATTCACCAATGAATGAGTTTAAAATATAATATTATGGTATATTTTGAAACATTTTTTTTTGTCTATTTTTACTCGAATACACTTCTCTAAATACTAACACTGAATAATATTATAAATAAATGACCGTTTTGTAAAACTTGTTTTTGATTACAAAACCGGTTTTTTCAAAAACCGGTTTTTTTATAAGCCCTTGAATCTATACCCACTCTAGAAATAAAAATGTCAAGAAACTGAAAGCCCGCTTTGAAAACTTGTTACAGCTTCCAATGTAAGGAATATTACTTCTTAAAAGAGCATATTTACTGAGGTTGTTTAAAGAAAAGTGGTTGTAAGTCTGTCTCTCAATTACTCTCTGCAATAAGAAAATGCTTAGTAGTTACCCTTTCTGTCTTAAAGACACCCACATCCCTTAGGATACACTAAGTTTAATTATCTTGTTTTTGACCAATAACATTTTAATAGTATACATATCCACTTTATTGGCACTGATAGTTTGAAATAAAACGCTATACAGTAATACAATATCGATAACAATATTATGGAATATTATATTATATTTACTACACAAAATATATGACTCATAAAAATTATGATATTCAGCAAATATGAAACATTTTTTTATATGTGGTACTTAACTACCCATTATTCTGTTTAGTATTATTTTGTGATGACCTTACATAAGTAAGCTTTGACGTTTCTGTTATTACAAATAAATATAATATTACCACTTATTGTATTAAGATCAAATAATAAAATACCGATTTGTGACCAAATATTAACGTCGATATATTAGGGTATATAATTGTCGTGGCTTCATTAATAGCTATTGGATATATTTTACCAAATTTTTAATTATGTAACTACTTTAAATATATTTTTTTGTCAGATAAAATAAGTTAAATTAGATCTGTAAAGCACCCTTTGCAGCATAGAGTACATGTTGATGGACGGTCAAACAAACCATGAAATTAATGAGGTATATGGATTGCTATTGTATTATTTATTTTACATGGCTACTGTATCAGATTTAAGATTTCTATTGATAGCATCTCATCTTTATGGACAGTAATAGCAATAAAAAAAGATATTTAATTTTATTTCCAAAACAAAAATAAAAAAGAAACTTTCCTTTTTATGGACCAAAGATTACCATCTATCGGTTTGTGAGAGTTTGGTTGAACGTCGATACGAAATTGTTTTGTCCCACAGGCCAATTACTTAAAAATATAACATTTGGATTTCATAAATACGTATACAGGTAGTCCTCGACATCCGACCGAGATACGTTCCTGAACTTTGGTCGTATGTCGAATTGGTCGTAGGTCGAATTTCATACAAAATATGTCGTTGCTGAACATCAAATATGGTATACATATGTGACGATTTTACGAAAATTAGCTAAATATACAGTTTTTTCTCAGCCTTCTAAAGCATTGCTCCGCAACATTTTATCTTCCAAGGCACACCGACGTGTTCTCCAAAATTTCGCGGCACACCACAAGTAAAAATGTGCACAATATACAGAAATTACATTAGTTTGTAAACATATATGACACAAACTACAAAAGAACCATATGGATATTTTATAACCATGTCCACTACCAATGTAGAGCACATATACTCATAATAAAGAAAAGTTTCATATTATTCAGATTTATTTACAAAAAAAAAGAATCAGTCAAAAGGCTGCACCAAAGTAGTGAAAAGTTCGTAAGTTTCCCATCGGCTATTAAAATGTTTCTAGCATTTAGTGGTTAAATTTAAAAACATTTTTTCGATTTGGGTATGCATACTAGGTATGTTAGTCTGCGCAAGAATGTTTCGCGCACCTTACGAAAATTCAGTTTTGTATTTTAAAATGTCTTTAAAGAACAAAAATGAACTATATCTTTATAAATATCATTACAAATATGTCAAAACATGTATCCACCCACATCTCAACTATAAATGGTTTTTAATTTGATACATTTTTTAACAGCTAATAATGAACTGATGATAGCCCAGGTAGTAGAATTAACAAATTGTTGTATTCATTATATATTTTTTTAATTTAAATAAGCGATTTTTTTTATCAATGCTAATTATTGATAACTTTTAACATCCAGGGAATCTTAAAATGAATTTAAAAAATCCATTTTTTTTTAATGATTTATATTCCAATAAATATCAAATTCTCATACAGTAAGATTGTGTGATCTGTGTAAATATGGGTGTTGTAAGTATGGGTGTTGTAATGATTTAAAGGTAAGGGTTAATACTCTATGGGAAGATAGAAAAAACATTATCAACTGGAGTCAAATAAATGTTTGCCTTTCCAAAAAAAATTGTTAAACGACTGAATAATAAACAAGCAGTTTTTTATAGAAAAATCTATGTTGTGATAATCACTATTGATATGGTGATAATCAGAATTTATTAATATTGAAAAAATATTCAGTTTAAATTACTAAAGAAAACTGAGATCTTTTTTTACATTGAAATTATTATCAAATGGCTGGTTAATGAAAAAAAATAATCGAGATACAGTAAGAAATGATACAGTGAGGATCCATGACCAGGGGAAGACTATGGATATAACATACATTCAAGGTAAGCTATTCTAGTTGTTGTCGAGATTCGAAATCGCACCTAGGTAACGTTGAAGAGAAGATCGAGTACACATAAAAACACAGTTCACACTAAACTTAACATAGTTTAAATATTAATTCTTCCCAGTTTCTTTCATTAGAAATTAAATTGCAGCATCTTATGACAGGATTAGTAGTAAGTCAATCACTTACGACTAGGCTTTCCAATCCCGGGATCCCGAAATCTAGAGATTGGTATGTTCACGATCCCGGGATTTTGAGATTGAGATTTTTTTAGCAAATCACGTAAACTTATAGGGTTTTGAATATGGAAGAGCTAAAAAAACGAGTTGTACAGGTATTTTGGACAAATCGGCAAATTCCTGGGTTTTTGAAATTGGAAATGAAATAATGAAAAATCCCGACACCAAAACTTTTCATGTTGAGTGCCCAATCCCGGCATTGAACGATAGTCAATCCCGAAATCCCGGGATCACAGAAAGGCTCCGGGATTGGATACCTTACTCACGACGTTTTTACTGTTGATCGGATGTGTCCAAAGACATCTCTTGTATATATGCCTTCGAATACAAATTCATAAACAGATTTAAAAAATAATATTTTACCGTACCGCGATTCGAACCTGTGCGCCCTCCAACTGCAGAGAACAACGCTGACCGCTCGGCTACAGATCAAGAAAGTGATTCAAGATTATTTCGCTGTTTTTTTACCACCAATTTTAATCGTTTTATTCGTAATATCGATTTCTACGAAAGTGGATGTACAATAAATCAATACTGAGCCGATGACAATGCAAAGCCCAAAACTGTTCCATATTGTATTATATATTTACTGACTGCCCTTCTGAAAGGAAAAACTCTCCACAAAAGAAGACTTCCAATCGCCTGCAAGAATCTTGCCGGACTTCCCCGAAGAGAAAAAAAACACCAAAAGGGAAAACCCCGGTCCTATCAATCACACACTTGACGGAGGAGAAGTAGTCCGAATCTGGAAATCCGATCCATTTCTCTGGGCATTGTTAACAAAGGGACGAATTGTAATATCGCTCATGGTTGAATCAACTTTGCCCATTCTTGACGGACGCTGTGCTGTGAGCGGGAGGGCGCCGCATGGAAAATCGACGCCTCCAAGCGACGGCGGCGACGGACACGACGCTATCGAAAAGTTAGCGCATACATGCCAAGTGATCCGTAAGCTAAAATTACTGATCTGTAAAAAAAGAATAAAGAATTTAAATACTGACGAATTTTTCTGTGGTTTTTTTGTCGAGTAATAACAAACAAGTGTTTAAAAAAACACAATATTCCTTTATATTTTATTTCCACTTTATTTATAAAGGTCAGGACCGGTTTCAGTTTATGAATAAAGTGGAAATAAAGTACAAACAAATTTTGTTTTCTTTCTTAATATAATGTCTTTCCACCAAGTATTGACAGTGAAAACCCTAAAACCGACAAACAAGTGTATTTAAAGACATACATCGTATGTATATAAATTGCATTTTTCAAATTCATTGAATGTACAAAACAAAGCATTATTCATTATTCAGCGTTTCTGATTCTTATCAAGAGAATATAGAGTAATTCAACTAAGTTAAGTCACTTAACCTTTTTTTAGAGGTCGTTATAATTGAAGGATTCGGTTGAAAGTGACAATCAAAAGACAAGAAAACATTGACATCCATAGATTATATTAAAATTGTGTAATATAAAAACAATGTCAATTTTAATAATAAACTCTTTTGATTGGAATCAAAATCGCTTTATAATAAACCTCCCCCCCATTAAAAACATTAAACAAATAAAAAATTCCCAACTAACTATCATGTGGACTAAGCAAACGACTTTGTAAAATGTTAAAGAGTTAGCTTTTTTTATTATTTGATTATTTCAAACCAATAAATGTAAAATACCAATGATGTGTATGTATACATACTTCTTTCCTTTCAAACCACAATATTTTTTTATGCCTATAGCTCTATATTCTACATATTATTGGTGGGTACCTATATCAGTCCACCCTTTTCCCTTTTTGCAAGTTTTGTTTGCTCTGAAGTTAGCCATAGGCGGCGGAACTTGGTCTATAATAATTACAGACGACTCTTCTTATCACTTCAATAGGAATTGGGATGCTTTCAAACAGCTGACCCAAAGTAATGTTTTTTTATGTTTAGTCGTTATATTTATAGAAAAATGAGATTATAAAAAATACGTTTGTTATATTCCTACGATATCAAGAGTAATTTTATTTGTATACAGTGATCCCCTCAATTACGTGAACTCTAATAACGCGAACTCGAATATTCGTGGCTGTTTTTTCCATTTGCGCGGACGCATTCCATTGTCGTTTCTGTGCGAGCGTGCGTTCAGCACGTGCGCGGCTGTACACACACAGCCGGGCGGCTGTCTGTGTCGTGCATACAGTAAAACTTTGGCAGGTGACTATACATCTTACCAGCTCGTAACTAAATATTTCTTGCATTTTTCTTTTATTCTTACTTTTGACAGTTTTGCATCGCAAACTAATATAGTATTATAGATTTATAAAACTATATGTGGGAATACACAAGCAACATTTTGCCAGGCCGCATCTCGGCGATCTCCGTTTTTTTTCAAATTAAACTCATATTGGGCGCACACACGGCAGCATTCTGCAGTCAACCCAACATATGTAGTAGAGGTACTTGACTGCGTGTTTGTTGCCGACACCGGAATTTAAATGTTGCTCGTGTATTTTGACTCTAAGAATTATTTTATTTAGATATTTTTACATAATTGTAATCTAAATCCAATTTCATTTTTTACTTAATATCATTACCTAATTTAACTATTAAATTTATTCATTTAAATATTAAAACTTAATTGGTTTTTAAGAGTATTGTAGTGGAGTGACCAGAGGAGTATTTGCAATTACTGGTATTATTTACTTAGTATGTTGGGCAACACCGGAAGAATTAAACTGATGAGGAAATTGTTTCAGCATGACGAGAAGTAAAGTGATTTTTCCAACAAACAGCGTGTAACAATAATAATTGTTACTCTGCAAACTTCCAACAATAGTAATTATGGTATTCTAACTAACTTCCGACAAGAGATGTGAAATGAAAAAAGTATCTATAGATATTCAATATTCGATTACATTATTATAAAAAATAGTATTCATTCTATTCCGAAAAAAACACAAAATATTGTCGTATTACTTGGGAACATGTATAGAAAATAGTACGTATTTTTTTATTCTGTAGCCAGAAACATCAACGTAATTGAAACTAACGGCTCTATTAATTTGATATGTGTTTGAGAAAAGGAATCTTAATGGTACAGTACAGAGTATATGCGTGAAGTAAAGTGTTCATTGAATATCGTAACAATAAGAGTAAAACTAGAAAACATATATGTTTTAATTATATTATAATATTTAATTAACCTTAGGAATAGTACAAAATAGTATAGAACGAGTAACATATACATACTATCAATTTCGTGCGATGAATTGTTTGGCGATTAACATTCTTACATGAATTTTCATGAACCCATTATGATATAGTATACTTAAATGGATGAAATTTCTACTTTTCATTGAATCCTAATAGTAATAGGGGATCGAGTACGTGGTTAACGGGCGGACCTCGTAAAACACATCATTAATGCATGAAGAATCAATTTGTTTACAGAAAAATTGATATAAATATAGACTACATTTCACCAAAATTAATTGAATTGAAATAAGACACTAACTATGAAAGCGAGCAGAAATGACGGTACCAATATAATCAGATTCACCATAATTTTTAATTGAAAATTGAAACGTTAAACAAAGATTTGATTTTGATCAATTTTAAATCAGATAATTATCCATTATTTAAAAAAGATATATATATATTATACACTAAACGCAAATTTCTAGTAGACAAAGTATTTGGATTATGTGCTTTGAACCTTCAGCAATAAATTCACAAGCATTGGTTAATCGATATAAATATTCATATCCAATTATCATTCTTTAAACAGTGCCCACTCATTTAAATCTCTAGATAATATTGACTTAGGTTTTATAGTATCTTTTATTTTGTGCTCCAAACGATATATCATTGCAAAAATAGTACCTTTTTATACCGTACACTCATGCATAACTAGTTGCGTTGTAATAATTTAAAAATAATTCAATATTGCCTTGACGTTGAAGCATCTCTATTTATTAAGCCTGGTGGTTCGGTTATTATTTTATTTTATTGTTTTCTCATCGCTTTGAAAACTGGGAAAACTTTAAAGCTCTAGATTTGTTTACGTTTTCATTAACATTGTATATAACTTTTTTGTATGTTAAATCGCAGAGGTTTTTAAGTGCTTGTTAAAATATAATTCGTACACGAACTTATTGTCAGCCAAAAAGTCGATAGCAATCAACCACCAAGATCGTAATTATAAGTGTCAATTTTTTCATCTAATATAAAACAAATCATTGTAAATGTCTGTTTGGCTAAATCAGTGATTTCCAAACTGTGCACAGCGGCAAAAACATTCACAGAAAAAAATATGAATAATATTATTCCTTTTTTAGTATTACTTGGGCCAATGTTTTGACATGTAGCGCCGAGGAAAAAATATAATTTATAAGGGTGCCGTAAACCGAAAAGGTTAAATCATTGTAATTTTCTATATTGAACCTTTTACCGCGCAACTTAACATTTATGCTACTACGCCTCCCTTCGAAAAAATTATCTTCGCGTCATCCCATCTTTAATTTCATATAATAATAATAGAGACACGTTTTAAATGTAATATATTTAACTATTCGCGCCTATCTTTGCAATAGTCTCGCCTTCTCAAGGAGGCGCGCTTACCAGGTTGGAAATGAAACCTTAAAGCGTTGATCGTTCGGCAACATTTTGTTTTCAATTTTGGTATAACTACAACAATTGATTTTATTTTATGTATAATTCTTATTGCACAGTTTTCGCACCAAAAAAAAAATGCTTCAAATGCAGGCATTTAAAATGATCAGTTCTATCGATAAAGTGAACAAAAGATTGGTCTTTATTGTTTGTATTCATTTATTCACCAATACAAAACAAATATTAGAAATAATAATTATATTTACTGTGCCCCCCGCCCTCTATTTTGCTTGATAAAGCGTTCGCAAAATAAAATTTTGAAAAGTGCTTATATAATAACACAATATTAATGTTTACTCATCGATTCCGAAAAATATTAATTAATAACCGTGATTCAATGCCACAAAGGTATAAATTTAATTTAACGACTCGAGCGAAAACAATCGTATTGAATAGAGTGAGGGGAAATGGGAGGGCGAACAAAGCTATATCGCGGGGCAATAAAACACCTGAGCCGTCATTGTACTTTTTGAATTATATTTATTAGGCCACACACTGGCAAAAAATATTGTATGAAATAACATTTTTCTTTCCTATCAGACAAAAATCGATATGTCAGAAATACGCATTCAATGATAATTTTAAAGTCGAGCGATCCTCTAGTTCAGCGGAGGAAAACTGCGGCCTCTTGACTAATCTGATGCGGCCTTTTGAATTGATCAAAATATTCACTTTGATCAAAAAATTATACGCGAGCGTTTGGCAAAAGAGCGTCACCAACCCATTATAATATATGTTCGAAAGTCGCAAAAAAAAGGGAGGTGTCAACGTTTTCTTTACTGCGGACTTATGTTGAATCAGATAAATTAATGTGCCCTTTAAAAATGAAAAGGTTCCCCACACTGCTTTTGTTCATAATTTCTTAACCGGTGGTCCGCGAAGACTGATTTTTGTCTGTTTTAATATACTTAAATTGTTACATAAATATGTATTATTTTATTTCAATGTTAATTTTTTGTGGTCCACGGATGTAAAATGGTTAGGAAACATTTCTCTAGTTGTAAAACTGTTCTAGGTATACTATATGCACATCGAGCATCATTGAACTAATTCTTTCGATAAATCTGATTCACTGTGACGACTTACTACGCGCTAACTTTTCTTTGAAGCATCCCTCAATAACAAAACATGCCCAAATTTTGTACGCGAGTGGTACTTGAGGCACTAAATGGCAGTTCAAATTTGACGAGTTGTAAATAATTAACAAAACAAATATTCAAATACACAACCATGTAATTTTGCTATCTGTAATGTCAGTGAAACGTGACTTGCCAGCCCGTATGAATTAACGCTGAGACTTTTATTGAATACTAAGAAAATTTTAGTTGTTATGTGTATTTTTTGATAATTTTTATATAGTCCTTATCTAGCTTTACCTCTGCGTTAAGCTAGACATTGTCAGATCTGTAATAGGTCAACGCCTCTACTGATGCAAACATTCAACCCATTATCGGCAAAAGAACTGCGACACAATTCAGTAAATTGCGTTATAATCCAAAAATTGTTCAACATCGCCTAACGCATCAGTGACAAACAATTTAGAGCGTTATCTCATTCGCCTGATGTTTTTTAGTGCCTGTGCATTTTACTGTTTTGATTTTTTATCATTTGTTCCATGTGTACCCTGGTTGAAAAACGCTGATTTAGTGAACTGTAAATAGTCAGACAAGTTTATTATAATATCAGGATAGGCATTTACTATGTGCTAACCGCACATGGAATTCCTTTTTCGAACTTAATTTTTAAAAAATACTTTCATGAAATGTATACATTGTCGGTTACGATTTTCTGCTTATTAAGGGTCGAATATAACGCATTTCTGAGTGGATACTTTCAAACGCCTTACATATTTTAATCCCGAAGGAGGACTGAAACTTCGTAGGAGTCCAGCGATTTCCATAGGAAGGTGAATGACCTAGTAGAGAAGAGGACACTCGATAAGACGACCAAGCTTCTAAATAAACAGTTACACCAGAAATGAAGAAGAAATGAACTTGCTCAAATGCAGAGCTGACGCCACCATACAGGCGAAATAGGCAACCGCCTAGGGCGCAAACCATAAGAGAGCGCATAAATGGAATAGTAAAATATTTTTTTATACTAAATTTTTGAGCTCGAAAACTTAAAAAATCTTTGCTATCACAAAAAATACTGCTCTTTATAGTGCAATAAAATACGACGTATCTTGGTAATGCATAATCCGTCTACAATACGAAAAAAAATGCTCTTAAGAAGCTATGAATTATCAATTTATAGAAAATATATATATATTTTTTTGGTTTTTACTACCAACTCAAATTTCTATTTTTTTAAAAAAAGAAATCCCTCCCACCCTCCGATCCTTTAATAACTGGACGTATCGAGAGCGATTAGATAAACACTTGTCCTGTCCTGGTCTTATCTTTCTTTCCCTACTACTCTCTTTGAAAAAGAGAGGTTGAGCGTATTAGTAACAAACAGTACTCGTAGAAAATCTCCTGTTGAGATATCTCCATTAGGAAGCCATATGCTACACATTGGAAGCGGACATAGATAAAAAAAAATTACCTAGCTCACTTTTTTTCTATTTTAATGTGTACTTTATTTTCCTGCTTAAAAAGACTTTATCAATAAATCTGTATTGTTTTTTATTTACAGCATTTGAAATTCCCATAATGGATTTTAGATTGAAATCTATATCGCAGATGTTTTCTAATTTGAACCACCACACAATTCGTTAAATTTAATTTCCGTTTTGTGAGAGATAAGTCTAGGCAAAGGAAGGACGCTACTTGTCTAGGGAATAAGTTCGGCAAACTCAACGCTACACTTACTTTGAACGTTATATTGTGAAATCGACTAACATGCTCAAATATTTTTTAAACACTAATTTAGAAAACATGGCATCGATAATGTACAAAATAAAAAAACAAGATTGCTTTAATTATACTCAACAACAATAAAATGATATTTTCAAAATTGGAAACATGGGTTCCAATGATAATTAATCTTAGCATTTCATCCAAACTTATCAAGGCGAAATTAAATTCCAATTACAACATACAATTTGAAAATGGAATTTACTAACTACATATGTATTTTATAACAACACTGAAGGACAAATTTTAAAATTGGAAACATAATTATCATAAGCAAAATTTGAAATGTTCCTTATCTGAAACCTGAATATAGTAATTATCAATTTGAAATAAAGCTCAGCTCTTTTTTTACACGATGTTCAAATAACACGGTCCAATAAAAATAACAATAAATACTACATTTTACAAAAAAAGTCCAAGAAATTCAACAGTTTGATACAGTAATAACAAACAGAAGGCTTCATTAGATCCTAACACATTAGACATGTTAAACATTTCTAGGGATGAATGCGATTAATGATCAGTCCCTCACAAAAGTACACGTATAAAATTAAGTAGCGATGAATTCTATTATTTTTTCGAATGAAAAAAATATGTTATGATTAATTTATTTATTGGGTCTTTATTATAACCCTTTTTTACGATTTTATATAACAAAATGTTGTTTTTTTTCAAATAACACGGTTATTGAAAATTAAATTAAATGTTGTATCACTTTTTTACACGATTTTTACAGAAACATATTCACCGTGTAAAAAAAAAGTATTTATTTTCACAGTTAAAAAAAATGTTAAAAAGAGTTTGTGTTCAAAAAATACATCAATGAATTTGTATGTTTAAAAGAAATATACATTAAATGTTTTAATGGTATCGATTAAATTTCAGCGCTCAGTTTTTGTGCGTCACATTTTTTTTTTATATAATATACCTTTTCCTTAGAAAGACCTTTTCAATATCTTCTCATTTCCGAAGAAGCGTTCATACAATATCTTTCTACTCCTAATATGTGTTCTTCTATTATCAATATCAATAGGAAAAAATGTTTTTTTTACTCAACTTAGTCAAGAGCTCGGAATATTCTATCATAGAAAAAACGTATTCATACTCGAGGTTTGTGTGATTACGATATTGTCCTTCTATATTTTTATTACTTTATCCACACTGAAATAAAAAGTAAAAACCGGGTGGTAAATCAAACGCTGTCTTCTCCTAGAAAACGTTTGAAAGCAAGGCAACGTCAAACATCTTCAATCAACTACTGAGTGAAAGTGATTTTAAATAACAAACAGTTATCATAGAAACAATCCGTTAAGATACCTCATTAGGATGTTACATGACCCTCATTGGGAGCGGACATAAATCAAAAAATCGTTCTTCTCTCTTGGGAACTGAGTAGCAAGCAGTTCTTGTAGAAATTCATATGTCGATGAAAACTCTATTATGTATCTATTTATGTATATGCTCTATATTGTGAGCGAAAATGGTTAGTAAAAATGTTCTATAAACCTTAATTGACAGGTACACAAATAATGAATTTACATTAACTTCAATCGTAAAAATTCAATTGAAAGAAATGAATTGATACATCCGAAAAACGCCACGTAACGTAGGAAAGGTCGCAAATATAACATAATGCAAATATTCAGTTTCTCCTGTGACGCTAATGTAAGAGAAATGTTCAAAATTTCAATATACCTGGTGGGGTATTAGTCTAGTAAGCCGCTATCAATTTTAAAATGGATTTTTTCCGTTATTTTTTCCCGCGTTTTCCACCCTGGCGGAAAATTTTAAAGTTGGAATATCGAGATGGCGGGCTAAGACCGGGCTCAATAGACATTAGTGACAATTTATGAGGTCGCTTACTCACTCGCCGGGTGGAAAAGTGAACACCGGCCTTAATAATGGCCTCGGAGGACAAAATCTGCCAATATTCTAATATATGTATATAGAATATTGAAAATGATTTTATCAAATTATTTCATACTTTAATTTAACAATAACATGAATCTATTCTTTTACTTTTGGGATCGTCTACAGTTCTCAATATATTTCTGTATTACTGAAGGGTGGTGAGATGATAGAAAAGCTGTCAACTAACTCTCATAGAAAAAGCTATGTACATATATCTTCATTAGGAGGCTATACGCTTCACATTGGGAGTGGACATGGATTAAATATATATATTCTATGTATATATATAGCCGCCTATGTGGTCGAGTGTTCAATGTTGTTGGCTTCGGCTTCAGAGGGCACGGGTTCAAATCCCGGTACAGAAAGTTTTATAAATTGATTTTTTAATCGATTTATGATTTCTGTTCAAAGGCATGGATGTATGTGATGTCTTGAATTCCCCCCTCTCACCCATCCTATCCTATGAACGGGGCGTATCGAGAGCGATTAGCTTACCACTAATCCTGTCCTAGCCCTGTCCTTCTATCCCTACTCTCTTTGGAAAAAGAGAGGTTGAGCAACTGAGTAACAAGCAGTTCTCGTAGAAACACTTCTGTTGAGATAAAACTCCATTAGGAGTCTATATGCTCTACATTGGGAGCGGGCATGGTTTAAAAATATATATATATATAAAAATACATGATTTTAGTAATATTTGTCACATTTTGTCACAAACTTTTTCACCCAAATAATGTAAATGTCACATTTTTAAACTTGGTTAATTAATAAGCTTCTTTTTGTGGCCTCGCATTGAAAGTCCAATACCGTTTTCGTCAAATTTTGTGCTGTTTATATTTTAAAGCCTACTTCTAGGACGCACTTTCATCATTTCGTATAACAGTCTTTCTTAACGAATGTATATACTTTCATAGCAATAATTGTAACTATCCAATTTTCTAACCTATTATGGTCTCAACACAAAACCTTCAGAGTGATCAAAAAATATTTTCGTTCGTGTTTTACGATACAACAAGGTAAATTTGACAATATACAATGTTGAGTTCAATTATATGTGCACTGATTTTAAATAAAATTTCAACAGTGGTGTATGTATTATAGTATATTTACAACTAAACTGAAAAACAACAATTCTTATAAAAAAAGTCAACAGGTTTTTTAAAAAAATGCGTATCCATGTCCTATTTTTATGGTGGAATCAAAGGTTGAAAAGGTTTTTATTCATTTTTAATATCGAATATATTCAGCGGTGGACTGCCAATACGTTAACAAGGGGCTCGGTTAATTTCTAATCAATTTTTGGTATTCTGGGGAAGGAGTGAATTTTGTTATGTGCAATACTTAAATAAGCAATCGATTGTTACTCAATTCACTTATAATATGTAACAAAATGCAATTTACCGTAAACTAATCAATGTAAATGGCTACAAATTTACTAACGTGTATGTATACTGAAATTTTCGTAGATAATATATATGTCAGAAATTGCATTTATATACTAATTTGATCTGAGAATATTGTTTTCTTTAAACTTAACAAGGGGATCGTGCGAGCCCCTCCGAACCTCCCCCAGTCCACTTCTGAATATATTCCGTTACCTTGTAAATGCTATTAAATTATTTTTTAATTAAATACTTTAAATTATTTTTAAAGATTTAGTCATTTGATGTTACCCTTATTAACACATTAAGACTTGTATTCAAAGTTATAATATAGAAAATAAATAAACCTAAAGTTATTTATTCCTTACGTAATTATAACTCGTAAAAAACAAATTATTAATGATACGAGGAAATTAAGTCTACTTTTGGCATTCATATGGTATCACCAATGAATGCCAAAAGTAGACTTAATTTCGTAATAAGTCATTTATCAACTTCGGGGAAAGGTATTCATTTTGATTCTCACCAAGTCGTAAAATCGATCCCATATGCTTCATATACCTACGAGACCAATCGAAAGCAAATCTATAACCTAAACGATTGACAGGAGGTGAGTAGATATTTTATTTTAGTTTTCTTTATTATCATTCAAAAAACTCAGGTGGGCTGAACGTGAGAAACAATTTCTGCTGGCTAAAGGCATATTTTTTTAATACAGAATGTATTCGTTGATTTATTTTCAAACACGTACGCTCAAATGTTAGGGATAAAATTACGAAGCTAGAAGAGGATCGGATGGAATCCATATCAAATACCAAAAATAATTGCAAAAATAAATCTATGAACAACTATAGCACAACATTGCATAGCTTCTCAATGCTGGATATTTGAGATCCGAAAGCAATAATCCAAAAAAAAATATTTTACATGTTTATATTTTATCACAAAGATTTTTTTTTTTTTTACCATGTCCGCTCACAATATGGAGCTTATGGACTCCTAATGGAGTTTATCTCAACAGAAGTGTTTCTACGAGAACTGCTTGTTACTCAGTTGCTCAACCTCTCTTTTTCCAAAGAGAGTAAGAATAGAAAGAAAGGGCTAGGACAGGACTAGTGGTTAGCTGATCGCTCTCGATACGCCCCGTTCATAGGATAGGATGAGTGGGAGGGGGGAATTCAAGACATACATCCATGCCTTTGAACAGAAATTCATAAATCAATTGAAAAATCAATTTATAAAACCAGTGTAATTAATTATTAATTGGTTAAAATCCTAATACTGATTTTTTTTTAATGAACTATCCAACCTCATATTCTGTATTGAAATATTTTAATAAAATGATTTGCCTTCTTTGTTTGCTTTTGTTCTCCGAGATTTTTATTTAAAAACCTTAGAAAATTTTATTTTTTCTTATTTTGAAAAAGATGTAATTTAAAAGATATATAATTACAATATAAATATGTATTTCCTACAATATAACAGAAACAAATGGTTTCATAATGATGTGATATTACTTTGAACATTATGAATCCGGACCGCTCATCTGAAAAAGTACCTGTTTTCAACTCCATAGCATGGCTTTCACTATAGGGGGCTTTGGCAGAGCTCATCTGATGTAGGTAGCATTTCAAAGTGATTCGGTAAAAAGTATCGGAATATGGACTGGGCAATTCCATTCGTATGATTGTTGAGTGTTGCCACTGAATTACATTGCAATGGCCATTATCTCGTCCCGGTAATCCAGGTTGGTATACAAAGCGAAACAAAAATGGTTTACAATCAAATTTACAATAATAAAAACAGAAATACCTGACGCGTAACCGCTCATTAGTGAACATTATGTGTCATTTACCTGTCATGGCGGCCTCGCAAGAAAGAGTTACAAGACGAAAACAATAAATTTGGCAGTAGGTTGAATGCGTTTTTTCGGTTATAAACTTAACTGGTATACTGGAACAGAACTGTTCTTTCTGCGAACTAAAGCCACACAACAGTTAAACAGTTGTTTTACAACAACAACGACAAAACGATAAATACAATAAATAATCATCGACAAAAAATCTTCGCTATTCCAAGTGAGATATTATTTCCCACAAAGTCACCGCATAATCCACAGGTGAACAACGCATCTAAAACAAAACATAGTAGTTTTATTGAATTGTTACTTATTGTCATTTTATACACTATTAAATATTAAGTTAAAAAAAACACAATCCCCTTTGTACTAAGTACACATTTATTTAAAAGGATCATTACTGTTTTTCTTCGACGCGCATTGTCAAATTATATGAATACACAGTGCTTTTTTCCCCGTGTAACGCGGTGGAACGGCGTTCCGGCAGCTTTTCTCTCGGCATTTTTAATGCTTCAACTAGAAAACTTTGTTATTCTACCAGTTGTACACTTGGACAGAACATTTTAAATAAAATTTGTCTTATTGATTGAATTGCCATTTACTTGGTTGAACTCCATTTATAATAAGTTGTAGAATAACAAAGTATGTATTCCTACAAATATTATTTTCTATATATTTGATAGCTATTTCAAGGTATGACGTCATCAGAACATTCAGTAGTTTATATTGAATATATTTCTAAATTTAAATAGAATCTAAATCAAGAGAGAAATAAATGTATCTGGCCATATATTTCTTACGGCTTATACGAGGCCAAAATGAAAATTCCACCATTCTTGAGAATATGAATCTAAATGTTCCTGATTATTTTTTGAGAAATCATAGACATGAATTGTTTGTTCTCCCAAGGTGTAGAACCAGCCTCCCAATGGGGATGCCACTGGAGAGAACTTTAACGGTGTTCAACAATATTGCTTCGGATGTCGACATATTCCACGTAGACGTGGGTGAGTTCCGACGAATACTATGTTTTATGTATTAAAGTAGAGTTCGTCGGAGCTTACTCAGTTGACTTATATGCCATTTTTTTCTACTGCTTTTAATATTAAATTGTACTATTTTTTTTTCTTCATTGTAAATGTTTTAAATGTATGATTTGTCAACCTTGTGGTGCAGTGTAAATCAAATAAATAAATAAACATATTAATATCATATTGAAAAATAAAGAAGGATAATAGTTATTAAAAAATGTGATTTAAAAAAGATACTTAAATAAAATTAAGAGAAGAAAGGATATATAAAAGTAAATGTACGATCAAAGTCTAAAGGGAATCGAATCAAAATCATTTGAATATTACACGTTATCGTTTTGGGTGTAGTGCCAATTTTAAAGCTAAATTCGGAATACATATTTGAGCGAAGATCCATGCATCGTGAGGGTAACTTCATCGCAAGTTACGGTAAGAGGAAATAAGGCGATGCCAAACTTTGATTGCATCTAGCCTTGCCCTCCTACTAAACTTCAGTAACGCTTCCTGTGAAAGCATGTCAATTGGACAGATATTGACTGAATTGATAACCAGTGGTGTACTGAGGATACGCGGTTGAGTTAACGCGTCGCGACTTATTCTTCAAAACCGAACGCGATCCTAAATATATTCAAAGATTAAGTGTACAATATTTTTGAATTATTATACTATACAATAACCTTTTAATATAAACATATAATAAGAACCTGTGGCATAAATTTTAGAAGAAATAACCGAGTAGTTAATAATATTCTATCATATATCCTGGGTCTTATGGCGCAGCGGCTAGCGTTGCTGGCTTCCGTGCCGGACCTCACGGGTTCAAATTTCTGTACGAACAGCATTTTTCCTCGTAGGCGTGGGTGTTTGTGATGTCTAAAAATTCCTCGCATCTTTCCGATCCTTGAATAATTGGACGTAGCGAGAGCGATTATCTAATCACTATTCCTGTATTAGCCTTGTCGTTTTATCCCTACTACTCTCTTAAGATAAGATAGGTTGAGCGACTGAGTAACAAACAGTTCTCGTAGAAAAACTTCTGTTAAGATTCCTCCATTTGGAGATATTTTAACAGAAATTAATGTGTCAACAAATGTTTTGGTTTCCTGGTACTTTCATTCTAAAGATGCAAGCACTTCTATCCAAAGTTAACTTGATTCTTATTTCTATTTCTCATCTTCCGATTTTTCTATACTTTTTTTCCATATCCGCTCCCAATGTGGAGCATATGGACTCCTAATGGAGTTTATCTCAACAGAAGTGTTTCTACGAGAACTGCTTGTTACTCAGTTGCTCAACCTCTCTTTTTCCAAAGAGAGTAGGGAATAGAAGGAAAGGGCTAGGACAGGACTAGTGGTTAGCTAATCGCTCTCGATACGCCCCGTTCATAAGATAGGATGGGTAGGAGGGAGGAATTCGAGACATCACATACATCCATGCCTTTAAACATAAATTCATAAATCAATTTATAAAACTGCCCGTACCGGGATTCGAAACCGTGACCTCCGTAGCGGTAGCCAACGACGTTGACCACTCGACCACACTGGCGGCAACTATTTCTATACTTATAGTATCTTAAAAATTAGATTAAGTAACTTACAACAAGCAATCTTTCAAATGACTTTATATTAAAATACTTTATTATGATTCCATACGCTTGACATTAGATTAAATAAACAATGTAAGCATGAAAAAAAAAATGTCAAGTCCACGGCACAGCAGTCAACGTCGCTGGCTTTCTCGGCATATCTCGCAGGTTCGATTCCCAGTGCGATCGCAATTTCTCGTTCGAAATTATGTGTGTTTGTGGTGTCTAAAAATTTCATCCAATCCTAAAATAACAGGGTGTGGCGAAATCGATTAGTTGACTACTAGTTATTTAATCTATTATATGTTCAATACAAATTAGCTTCCATTGAAATACTATATTGCAAATTATAAAAAAAAACTAATAAATATAATGGGATATCTTCACCATAATCGGCTCGTGTATATTTTTACTAGTGGAACATAGTTTAATTGAATAAACTGAAATTGTTAGTACAGCCCTGCGGACTCTTAGATTTTATTGATCTCATCATTTGTATTCTGCATAATGTTATGGACCTATTTGACAGGGCTGCATCTATAAGATCACAATACTTGATACAAAATAAGAAGACTGTGCTCAAATTTCTGAAAGTTTTTTGACACGTAGCCAAATTTTTATTCTTATAAATTAAAGATTTAATCAGTTGCGTTCTGCCGCATTTCAACACTTTCGATTCAAGATGATTTATAATAAACTTTGTGATGGTTCTCCATAATCTTTTTTGTATTATGTTTATTATATTAAGTCCATTCTGTAGATACGCCCCTGTAATGAAATTAAACAATTGGAAATCATGCTCTGATTCCTCTTACCGATTAAATTAACAAATATTTTACGATTGAATTAAAAGTTATGTTTTTTAAACTTAAGCGTGTTGAAATCATATAAAACATAATTTATATTTTAAGGATGTGATAATCTCGTGTTAATAGTTGACCCTTTTTGCCAACTGTTTATGTTGTAGCATGGGAACACAATTTTTTCAGTTATTTTTACGTATGTACGTACCTAAATTCTGTTTGCAAAGAGTTAAAACAAAGATTTTGATAATATTTTTGGCAACTAAGAATTGCAGTCTCTACATGAAACACGAGGAAATAAACCAAGTATTAAATTTAATTTCGTTATTACGCGAGCATTGTCAACTGAAATCAACTTAGTAAATCAAATTGTTACTGTTTAAAAATGACCATCAAAAATGACATGGAAACCATTTTATAATAATAGTATTAGTTATTTTATTATTATATATATAAAAAAATAATAAAGTAATTATTTAAATTAATTCTTCTATACGTACATATATCACTTTTAGGGTGTTCACTGTCAATACTTGGTGGAAAGGCATTATATTAATAAAAACACAAGATTCCTTTGTACTTTATTTCCATTTTATTTAAAAAGGTCAGGACCGGTTTCGCTCATGGCAAGCATTATCAACTGAAAATAAATATAATCAGTTGACAATGAAAAAATACAGTTTCCGCGTTTCTTTCTTAAATTTATTGAACTTACATTAACTTGGTAATCAATCATAATTCACAATACGGTATAAAATTCAGTACAATGAAAAACGTTATGTAGTTGACAGCTTTCGGTTGCACGCTATCGTCAGAAATAGATAAAGACGCCAAGGCAAAAACATGTTAACTAACAAAAAATTCTTTTGGCGATATTAAGAAATTTGCGAATTGACCTGTACATAATTCAATAACTTTTAAGAAAAAATTAAAGATTTATGATGGAAATAAGGGTTAAATCATGAGAAAAACTATTGCGAAAGCTATTTTATATTTTTTGTTCCAAAATATACATTTCTTTTACAGCTTAAAACTAAGATTATCTATACCCCACAAGTCTCTTTGCTTCCCCCCAGGTCATCAGTGGCCTTTCACGACAACGGGATTCATCCGGCTGGCAAAAGAGACAAGCAGGGATCAGACTCCATCGAGGCATCCGCATGACCAAGGTCCATCTTCACTTTTCCAAAATAAAGTCAAATAATTGTACCCGTAAATGTGTAATATAAATAGTACATGATATTTAAATAAATAACTTAACTTTTACAAAAGCTTTAGATAACATAACATAGAGAACGTAAATACGTTATGTTAGTTAGTAGGTACTGTGGTGCAAGCAAGCAGGCGGTGGTCACGGGATGATAGTTCCGCAACCCGAAAATTAAATAACCCTCCCACAAAAATACGGCGGTTGTTAGTCCACACGAAAGTTATACAACATTAAACACGATTTTTAAACAGAGTAAATAAATACTTAACGTAATTAATTCTGCATATCATTATATTCAATATCCATACTTTTATTTTGCATTTTCTGTCAGTTTACCATTCTTTCACACATTTTTAATTAGGTTTCATGTACAAATGACGTCGCACAGTTTTGAGTGTTATTTTTTTTTGATGAATTTATAGTTACCTATTTTAGTTTGTGAATCTTGCATTATAAATTTTCGATAACTAACGTTTGCTGAAGCGAAGTGTTTTTTCATCTAACGTTATGTATGATGTATCTTTATTGTCTATTCTCATTCATTGGCCCAAACTCGAGTATTTTTATAAACTATCCATCGACTAGTAAAAAGAAATTTAATGTAACATGAAACTAGTCTGTGAAACACCGGCTGGCGACCTTTGTTTTAAAGTGTATGACAATTCAATTACTAGATATATATATTATATATTAGCTGTGATATACTTTTTAGCAGAAGGGCCACTTTATTAATTTTCAGATTGTTCATGGGCCGCATGGGTAAAAGTAATAATAATTATATCATCATATATAGAGTGTTCTTTTAGAGGCTTTTTCAAACGCTTTTTTAAGCGACAGCAAATTTGATAGCTGACAGCTGACAGCTGACTGCTCAGTTTAGTTTGTCATTTCACCATGAATAGATCACTATAGAACAACACTCGGAATTTATATAAATTATTATTTTAAATCGCGTCCACTCCCAATGTGGAGCATATGCCCTCCTAATGGAGGTATTTCAACAGAAGTTTTTCTACGAGAACTGATTGTTACTCAGTGGCACAGTCACTCTTTTTTTCGAAGAGAGTATGGATAGAAAAGATAGTGCCAGGACAGGACTAGTGGTTAGCTAATCGTTCTCACTACGATCCGTTATTTTAGAATGGTAGTGGTGAAACGGATTTTTTAAGATATCATAAGCACCTAATGAAAATATTGTAAAAAATGCTGTTCGACCTGGGACGTGATCCCGTGAGGTCTGTCACGGAAGCCAACTACTTTGACCACTGCACAACGGAACTAGGGCATCCAATCCCGTTCAATTTTCTGATCCCGAAATTCCGGGATTGAGATGGCCGCGATCCCGGGATTTTGGGATTGAGAAATTTTGAGCAAATTCTCGAAATTTACACGAAATTGGCAAATTGAAGGTTTCAAATTCCTCGGTGAGCTAAAAAAAAAGGAGTTTTCGTGAGATTCTGGGAAAAAGTATACCAAATCGGAGATTTCCGTGAGATTCCGGGAAAAAGTATAGCAAATTGAGCATTTAAAATTTCTCGGTGAGAAAATCTCAATCCCGGGATCCCGGGATTCAAAATAAATCAATCCCGAAATCCCGGGATTGGAAAAAGGCTTCGGGATTGGATACCCTAAACGGAACCGACGATCTAAATACGTACGAAATTACCATTTGTATATTCTCTTGACAATTTTTTATAATATTGTAATACAATATCCCCCGTAACACTTTCGTGAGGCTTTCATATTGTGATAACCTCACGGGAGTCATTTCGTAATCACTGTAAGTTGTCACACGCAATAACTGTTATTTTTACCTTTGGGCCATATTATATTATACATGTCCACAATTCAATGTCATAAGAAAATATTATGATAATATGTGTTAGACGGAAATCTCATAACGGCATATTATACGCCGAAGTTTTCAACATACATGTAGATTTAGATTTACATTTTTTTATACGATTTTCTATCTCCCAATATTATTATTTTGTCAAATAGCATGGTTTTTAAAAAAAATCCAATCTTTAACTTTTCTATAAATTTTATCTACACCTTTACACCTCTACACAAGGTATTTTCCGTGTAAAAAAAGAGTTGAGTGTACTCAATATAAAAAAATGTGTGGGGATCTTGCGTGACGTTTGCGCGAGGGCCCCAAATTAACTAGCTACGCCACTGTTTAAGGATCGGATGGGTTAAAATGCATCATTTATAATATACATATCGACTGTGGAAAGGAAAAGGGACGTAACCCACACGTTTCACACATCAAATTTTACAGGAGGCGCTAAAAACGTGTTTTGATGATTTTGTGACATATGCAAATTATGAATTATACATAACCTTGAAGTGCACGGATACTTCTAAACTGATGTTTAATTGACATAACCTGATATTAATTAAAGAAATTGTCCCGTAAAAACCTTTATTTCAGTGTTTTTTCTTGGTTTAATTTTTTTACAAGGTCATCTTTTTCAAACTGAAGAGCTAAATTTAGATACTTATTCGGCATTTTCAGCTTACATCCTTTTGGTAGAATATGTGTCAAGTTGTATACATTGTGATTATCGAAAAAAAGCGATTTTTGAAAATAAATCGATCGGAAAATTAATTGTTGAATCTTTCCGTGCTGGGATTAAAGTTAACAATCGAAATGATTAAATTGCTGACGTCCAATTCACTTGATAATATGGTAAGGTTGAACGTAATTTTTGTTTTGTTGTATTCAAATATAAAATGCAAGAGCCTGTTCAAAGCCAGACAACGGTGGAATACTTACCGAAATATTCATGTCCTGTTTTTGGTTATGTCTTTTACGTCTCGCACCGCAAAATAATGAGAAGATTTTGTTAAAATGGCGCATCCTGTGTCACGGTTCCTGACCACGCTATGTCGATTTTTTGTATTTTCGTTGTTTTTTTTTTGGGTCCCGCCTTGGCATTGTTCGGCCTTTCTTTGGTCCGCGGACTTTGAATCAAACCCGAATAATTTTAAAACCAAATTACAGTGTTTTGAATACAAGTAAATTGCCAAGTCTTTTTTGCCAATTAAAACATTGCAGACACATAAAATCTCGACATAATTTATATTTTGCAAGGGCCATACTATCATTACCACGGAAGATATATTGTACACGACCCAAACATATTAATTTATTCAATTAATTTAACGGAAAAATTATAAATGATTTCATTACCAGTGATGCGTTTGGGGATGGGGCGCAATCTTATATTGTTATTACTTACTTCTTATTCGTAAAGCAATATCTATAAAATTTTAATTTTAAAATTAATGTCTTATGAATGTATACACAGGTGTGTATTTCGTCTCAAGTAGTTGATTATTCCCCCGGCATGTTGGATTTAAAAAGAATCATTGGATTATATACAAATCTAGAAGTGAATTAAAAATCATAGTGCTACGTAAAGAATCTTTTCGTTTTTAAATTTATTTCTAAATAGTGGAGTTTTCAAACGAAAATCATATAATAGATCCTAAGATGAAATCCATACGAAAAAAAAATATGAACACATTAACACATTTATGCGTAAAAAATGGAAAATGCTTAAAGCATAGAGGATGTAACTAGGGTATCCAATCCCGGAGCCTTTTTCCAATCCCGGGATTGATCCCCTATTTTTCGGGATCCCGGGATTGGGATTTTCTTACCGAGGAATTTGAAATTCTCGATTTGGTATACTTTTTTCCCAGATTCTCACAAAAGCTTTTTTTTTCTTTTAGCTCACCGAAGAATTTGAAATTCTCGATTTGGTATACTTTTTTCCCAGATTCTCACAAAAGCTTTTTTTTCTTTTAGCTCACCGAAGAATTTGAAATTCTCGATTTGGTATACTTTTTTCCCAGATTCTCACAAAAGCTTTTTTTTTTTTTAGCTCACCGAGTAATTTGAAATTCTCGATTCGCTATACTTTTTTCCCGATTATCACAGAACCTCATTTTTTTTAGCTCACCGATCTCACTTTTTGCCAATTTCGTGTAAATTTTCGGGTTTTGCTGAAAATTTCTCAATCCCGAAATCCCGGGATCGCAGCCATCTCAATCCCGGAATTTCGGGATCAGAAAATTGAACGGGATCCCGAGATTGGATGCCCTAGATGTAACAAGTCACGAATTCTCTGAATGAGTCTGAAACTAAATCCGCAAATTAATCTATCGTTACAATTTTCATAGTTTCGGAAAACATTTAACTGAATATAAATATATAGGGGGGCAAAGTCAATCAAAATAAATACAGGCCTTCCAATTTTTCAACATCAACTGAACTAGAAAATTCTAGATTTCTTCGAATCTCTTCTAGGTATCTAGGTATTATCGAATATGGGATTCCGGTATTTTGGTTTGTTTTTCAATACAAAGATAACGGCTGTAGAAAAAGTAAAGTACCGGTCCAATTATGTAATAACCGATCATACAAAAAGCATTAAATCAACGAGGGCTTTTTTCTCGGTCTATGATTACAGTGAAACTCCGGTTATACGTTTTTAAAGGAACCCAAAAAAATATTGCGAGAAAGAAGAATCTGGAATATGTATTTTATTAACCTGTTTTCTCCTAGATTTTTTCAATGTCTTAAATTGTTTGTTTATTAGCTACAGTTCTAGTTTTATTTATGGGGTGCGTTTTGAGTAAGAAAAATTCACGAAACGAGGTACTAAGCAAAAACGACTTTATAAGCGAAGTTGGAACGATTAATACGTGATTATTTAACATGTTCTTGTGAGTGTGAAATGGAACAATGAAAAATAAACGATCCATGCGGGAAAACTAAGAATACGAGAACGGTAGATCGGGGTTCCACTGTAATAAATTCCCGTTAGCCTTTTTAATGTTAATTTAATTTTTTTAAAAATTATCGAAATCAGCTTTTTTAATAAGATATCAATATATTCATTTGGTATTTGAATCCCTGTTTGTGCATTGATTTAAAAAAAATATATTTGATTTGATACGAGTCTGAGTCAGAACTGCGATGATATGCTGCATGTTTATAAAAGACGCATGTTTCACGTCATAAATTTATGTCATCGAATAACGAAACAAAAAAAGGCATTTGTTCAAGAAGTGTAATAAATTTTAAGTTTATCCGATAAAGTTGTTTTTCATCGCCGACACAGATTCTGATTCATGATTAACAGACGAGAACAACGATATTTATTTTGTTAAATTTGCTGTAATTATATGACCAATCCAATTAGTGAAAATGCAAGGGCTCCAATTCTCGTAATAATATTTCTACATGGATTATTTTCGTATTCTATATAAATGAACGCTTCGTGATAATTATACCGTTTTATTACTGTGCAACATTATTTTATAATTACATACTTAAAAAAAAACAATATTCCTTTGTACTTATTACTACCTTTATTTATCAAGTTCAGGACTTGTTTCGCTCATGGCAAGCAATGTCAAGTGATAAGAAATATAATTTTTCACCAATTTAACTTTATTTTTCTTTGATGATTGATTTTTTAATTACATGCTAGATAGAGGTCAAAGTTTTAATTTGTGTTATTTTAGAGTCACTTATTGATAATTTCTACTGTAATTTGTAAATTATTTTCAATTCCAATTGTATATTACACTTTTTCGTTTCAATTTGTTTTTGTATAAATAGTACTGTTAAATTCTATTTCTTATCAGTTGACAATATTCCTGTCTGAAACCGGTCTCGATCTTGATAAATAAAAGTGGAAGTAAGTACAAAGAAATATTGTGTTTTTCTTAATACAATGCCTTTTCACCAAGTATTAACAGTGAACACCCTAAAAGTAATGAATTACATACTTAATTCAAGAAATTTTGTAAACCGTAAATCTTTTTAGAAATCCTTTTTCTACTATAATATATATGAAAGCCCTCACTGTTATTATTATTTCAAATTAAAAGAACACTACAATATATTCAAATATCAAAAACAATTCAAATAGTGTTTGATAAAGTTTGATTATTCATCTAGAACAGTGTTTCCCAACCTTATTTTTGCCACGCCCCACTTCGACCCTTTAAAAATCTCCATGATCCCACTCCGCAATCGCTTGAACCATTTTTAATTAAATTTTCGTGAGTATATTATGAGATACGTAAAACTCGGTAAAAATTAAATTAAATTTAGTACGAATCTTGAGCTTGTGGGTTGTAAAGAGTTTCAGTGCTAAAGCCGCATTCAACTAAATATTATGGGAATGATAATAGTAATTTTGTTAGTGTAAAATGTAGCAAATATCGATGATATATATGTACATTGCCCCCCAACTCATTGAAATTGCCCTCCGTTGAGGCGTACGCCCCACGTTAGGAAACTACGAAATAGAAGCTCATTTTCTTTGGCTTTCTATTTGTATTTTCTAACATCTTCTATTGTCCCATCAACTCTTGACATGTTATGTTCAACTAGAATTTTCACTACTTATCCAATAATTATTCAACAATTTGAATATTAATCATGAAAATCTCCAAAGACAAAGTGTACTTTCCACGATTTTTGTGTACTTTAAAATTTCAATGTATATATCTTGATAGGTAACTAATTTGTTGAAGAAACTAAAAACTTAGTTTTAAAAGTTTTTGTTCAAGTTGGTTTCATTAATGGAGGTATTATCAAAATATGTGGCATGAAGCATTTACCTACTCAATTTGATTGAAACCCACTTTGAATTGCATCAACACTATTAAATATGTCATTATTGTTGATAAAACCTGTAACAAAAAAGTGACAGCATCAAAATCTTGCACATTGTTGAATTAATAAGTACATTAGTTTTAATTTTTTTGATTTACCTTTGTAATAAATTTTCTGTCCAAATTGACATAGCCTCCAAGAGATATAATGGGCGGATCTGTTGTAATGGCCAAAAGAAACAAATCAATTTCTTGAGTGACTTTTGGGTGATAAGGTTTTGTTGCAGCAACGCAGAGAACATCAATAAATGTTTGCTCAACCTTAAATTGCAATTTTAAACATTCAAATACATAATACATAAGTTTTAAAAAATTAACACACACAGTATTTGCTTGGTCCAAAAAGATACATTTGCCAGTTCTACAAATGAAATAATCCTTCAATACCTATTGAAAAGGGATGCAAAAATTGAAAATTGTTTTTAGTTACAAAATGTAAAAACCTTTTTATCTACATCCCAAAAAAATAAACCAAACAATCTCTACAACCACAATAATTTAAAATTTTGACAAATGCTTTTTATTTTTAATCTCTTCCACCCAATACATAAAGTATTCACTTTTAAGGTGTTCAATGTCAAAACTTGGTGGAATGGCATTATAATAAAAATAACAAAACATTTTTAGTACTTTTTCCACATAAAATTTATTGGATCAGGACCGGTTTCGCTCATGGTGAGCATCAGTTGACAATGCTCACCATGAGGGAAACCGGTCCTGCGGTATTTTCAAAAATATTTTTCGAAAAATTACATTTATACATAAAAACAATTAAGCCACCTGTGGTAAAAACTTCTTGTTCATTGACAAAAAATTGCAGAAGTGATTTAAAAACAAAAAATTAGAGGAAATATTTGGGGCAGCAAATTCAAGGACCGCCCTAGGCAGTAGGACCTCTTCCTACACCACTGGGTATGATCAGAATATAGCTTTTATTGATACAGAATCAATACTCCATAGAACTGAGAATATTGTTTTTCTCAATTTAAACAAAAGGCTCATGTGTGCCCCTACGAGCCTACTCCAGCCCCTCCTGAGCAAATTCAAGAACTGGCTTGAGTGGCAAAACACCCAGCTACGTCATTGTGTATGATAATTTTTTTAATCAACAAAATTTTATGTTAATAAAAATAATAAATCATTTTTAGTACTTTTTCCACATAAAATTTATTGGATCAGGACTTGTTTCGCTCATGGTGAGCATTGTCAACTGATTTACCACAGGTGGCTTAATTGTTTTTATGTATAAATGTAATTTTTCGAAAAATATTTTTGAAAATACCGCTCCCAAAAATTTGCGACCCGGGACGATCCGTCCCTGCCGCACCCCTTTGCTACGCCACTGATCATACCTGTTTCAATTCTTCATAAGATTAATAAATACATTACTTTGTAAATACAAACTAGACACTTATAAGCATGAATGTACATAAACTTTTTAGAAGATTGTTAAGATCTTTGACAATTATCGTTATTCTTGATTCCACCTCATGCCAAAGGGTGAAACATGAATGACTTAAATCAGTGGTTTCCAACCTTTATGTTACTGCGCCTCTCTTTGAAGAAAAAAATATCTTCGCGTTTCCCCATCCATTATTTAAACCATCCATTATTTAATATAGTAATAAAGACAAGTTTTAAAGGGTAAGTAAATATTTTGGACTGTTCACGCCTCCCTTTGCAATGGCCCACGCCTCCCAGGTTGGAAATCGCTGACTTAAATGATTCAAGTTAATATGTATGTTAACCTAGAAATGAATTGAACAGAATTTTAGAAACTTGCTAACTCAATGTAAAATACATTAAATAAACTTTGTTATGTACCTTATTTGTTGCTGAATAAGCGCAATTGCTGCATACAACGATCAAGTAAAGACTGATAAAAAATGCTACAATCATACCAAATTCTTCCATAGTGATTAATGAGTGATCGTTCTTTGACTTCATGCGGGAAACAAAACGGACTAAATATCCATAACCTTAAAACAAGGAAACAAATCTTTTCAATAGATCCATCATTAGATTTCTTTCTTCGTTTTGCATGTCAGTAATTAACGTTTTAACATTTAAATGATTACAAGCCGGCAACCCAGGACTCACAAGCACTAAGACACAAGCTTATTTAAGATGGCAAACACTCAAATAAGCTTTCAAATAAGCTTCTGCAATATCAAACATTACTTACATAATTTCTTTTAAGTTGCTAAAGTTTTAAAACAGACGTCTAATGTCATCCTTTTCTCTTTCATCCAACAAAATAATGATAATATTATAGTACCTTTTTTCATAACCAAACTATTCAAGATTCCTACCTTAGTGAAAAAGTTACCGATCACAGATATACATAAGGCTGGGTACACACTAGGCAGCTAGGCTGTGGCAGCCAAGCGACTTTGCATGCCTGCACAGACAGGCAAGGTCACCTGGCTGCCTAGTGCGCGCCCATGATGAATGTATTATGATATCATACATTTTTTAGTGTAAATATTCGTCCAGAGAGTCGTTTTAATTGCATACTGAGCCTATGTGTGTGACCTCAAGTGAACTGCTTTAATTAAATGAGAAGTTTTGTCATAGAAATGGCCTTTCCTCTTGCAGTCTTAATCAAGGAAAATATAAATAGCTAGTGCATCGGAAGGATAGTATTAAAAATAATAACCGCTAAAAATAAGCATCCAAAAAGAAATTTTGCAAAAATATTTTAATATTGCTAACCTGATGTAGTCAAATCAATAAATACTGCCAAAATACAAACTGTACAGATTGTGGAAAAGGCATCACCAACAAGCTGAGTAAGGTTGCTTAAATCAATCCATAGTCTTTTGAATGAAATTATTACATCTTGAGTTACGTAAGGGTGGAGTGCCTAAAATAAGCCATATTATTAACTGTTTATAAGGTCTGTGGTCAAGTGGTCAAACGCCATTAGCTTTGGTTGTGGTGCTCACAGGCTCGAATCCCAGTGCAGATCATTTCATAAATTGATTAATGGATTTCTAGGCATGAATGTCTGAAATTTCCTTCCACCCTTTCAATAAAAACGGGATGTATTGAGAGTGATTAGCTAACCAATAGTCCTGTCGTAGCCCTATCCTTCTATCCCAACTCTCTTCAGATAAGAGAGGTTAACTAGCTGAATTCCAGGAATTTATCATACAAAAACATTCAGTTAAGATATTCTCCAGATATAAGAAGCTTCATTGTCTATGATTGATTTATGGTGATTGACATACAATGATGAAGACACTCCTGGAATTGAAATTGGATATTAATCCATTTTCAAATCTATGTATTTGACATATCATCAACTGAATTTAGAACTGGATTTTATTTTCACTTTTGGTTAATTGTGAAGAATAAACATTTAAAGATTTGACTTTTAAATACACACAATTTAGGCAACATCAAACTAGCATTTGAGAATACATTGTCGTATAAAGTTGTTTTAATTCAACCACAGTAATTTCATATGATATTTTTTATTTCTACTTAAGCTTTATAAGAAAAACTGAAAATGTAAAACATCTTTTTCAGTTATCCAAAGCCAGTGTCGGATTACCCAATAAGCGCATAAGGTGGGCTATTTTGGGGCCTCCAAATCATAGAGGCCTCAAAATAGTTTGAATTATAAATGACCCATATATAATATTTAAGATTCAGTTCACAGTTTAAGCTTCAATGTTAGATAAAATTTTGTTATTTGAAAAATAGAGCATTGAAATTATATTGCGTCTGAGACCACTGCCAATGATCATCAAATATTTATATTATTATGTTACCTTTGAACATTGAATTCATCAAACATTAGTTCAAAGACAAAAACAGTTAATAAAAACTATCATACCTTTTTCAGTTTCTGCATCAAACTATCAGAAGCCATTTCTATTGCAGAGTAATTGATAATAATCAATGAATTGAATAAAGCATATCCACAAAGAGGGGAAATGTAACCAATTCCTTCATATAATGTATAAGTAGGCAAAGTAAATTTCTGTCCGATAATCATTGATAATGATGCTGATAAGTTCAAAAAGATCACTCTTTTGCTAAAAGTATCCAGTGATTTCAAACAGAGTTTCTGTTTTAGTTTCTTTTCAAAATTTTCCTAAGAAATAAAGTAACTATGTTGTTATTAAATATAAAATAGAAGATTTTAAAATATTATTCCAGTAAAGGCTTTATTTATCTTTTCATTGTCCACAAGCTTATAAAATGACAGCTAGATATAAATCGTACACTTTTCATGTGCTAAATATAGAATAATATGGCATTTGAATAATAATATGAGATTTGATAAATAATAGAGTGTGCTTAATATCAATTTAGTTATTACCTCAAAAGAAATCCAGGCATTATGATAGTCTGCAATGCCTTTAGCTGAGAACCATCCAGCAATAGGACAAAAAAACTGTGTTTTCATGAATAGCAAAAACATAATATTGTAAATGAAGCTGTCGTAATCATCCAGAAGTGTCATTAGTATGTGTATACGTTTAATCACAATGTATTTTATACTCAAAAATGTACAATACAAGTAAATTATTACTGAATACAGCATGGTCCAGCTCCAAAATTTAAATTGCATTCTACCTAAAAATAATGTTCAATAAAAATTCATGGTTTTCTATTTTTTAAATAAAATTACATTTAAGGGAAATGATTCTTGCTAAGCTGCATTGTACATATCTGGAATATATGAGTTTAAGCAAAAGGTACAATCTTCGATAAATAATAGATTGAGTTATATATATATTAACCCTACTAAGTGTCAAAGTACCGGGGTACGACTCGGCAAAAGTTAAGTGCTGGGGTAGCACCACCACTCTACTGCTTACATCTCAAGTGACCAAATTTTAATGGGATTTTTATGCAAAGCAATAAATTAAAAACATATTTTCTAGTTACAAAGTCTACCATGAATAAGATGATCTATACCTTTGCAAAAGTAAAGAAAAACTTTTTTTTAAACCATGTCCGCTCCCAATGTGGAGCATATGGACTTCTAATGGAGTTTATCTCAACAGAAGTGTTTCTACGAGAACTATTTGTTACTCAGTTGCTCAACCTCTGTTTTTCCAAATAGAGTAGGGATAGAAGGATAGGGCTAGGACAGGACTAGTGGTAAGCAAATCGCTCTCGATACGCCCCGTTCATAGGATAGGATGGGTAAGATGGGTAAGAGGGGGAATTCAGGACATCACACACATCCATGCCTTTGAACAGAAATTCATAAATCAATTGAAAAACCAATTTATAAAACTGTTTGTACCGGGATTTGAACCCGTGCCCTCCGTAGCCGAAGCCAACAACGCTGACCACTCAACCACACAGGCAGCAAACTTAACACACCTTAATTCATGGTTAAGCCTCATATCATTGATTGCTCTATCTATTACAATTACTTAAAAATTTCAGATGATCTTATAATTTTTATCGAACTAAGTATACCGACTGTATTTTTATTTAGTTATAAGACAAGGATTATAAGAAACCTTAATGGCTAACTACCTCAACAGCATGTCATTTTAATAGTTGTGACAATTGAGTGATACTGAAATAACTAGAAACTGGCACAATTCTTGTGGAACTAAGTGAGTTCTCTGCTATTTTAACAATATAACTGTCGGTAACACTAATAACAAAATAAAATAAGTTTATGTGATATTATTACTTAGTTACCTGATGAATTCTTCGTTATAGGCATTAGTCCAAAAAGTAAATAGAATCTCCACAACCATTTTGTGTCGTAACTGAATCCTGACTCTTTTTTATTAAGCCATAAATATAGTTTTCGAAGCTTTTCCATATTATTATTGATAATGGTATTTTAAGTAACATCTAAACCACAACCTTTACACTTTGCATGTCTCTTGTTAACAATAAAATACATTTTTTTAAATCAATATTTATACTTTTTTGACCAAAAATAAGATATTTTAATTCTTATGCATGTCAAATATTAATTAACACCTGTCTTTTGATGTTAGACATAATTAATTAAATATTGTTATTGGTAATCATAATTAAGTACAACTAACATATAATTAATTATCACAGCAGACAATATAACAAATGTAATATAATCAACTTCAAAACAACTTAATAAGGAAAAAAAGTAGCAGAGCTTTGATAACTAATGATTATGGATTGATTTATTGTTGCTTGTTTTTGCTACTTAATAATTATCTTTTTTAAATTAAAATTAGATCAAATGTATTTTCTTATAGGTATTAGTAATTAAGGGATTAGAATTTTTATGTCACACCTAACATTTTAAAGAAATTCTTTACTTTAAGTGTTTCACATCAACTGGTAAGTATATTTTTCCTGGCTATTTTAATTTTAAAGGTGATGCATACTTAATGTGTGTATTCTTTTCTTGCATGTATTCGAACTCATGGATGAGAAAAACATTTTTTATTAAGAAAACTGAGAAGTGAGTTTGCAGTAAACATAAGTGTTTCCATGGCCGTTGGATTGCAAAAATAAATCTTCCCAGCCTTACCCATAGCAGCTTAGAATATTATTTGCTAATTTATTAATTGTTTTACATATAATAAACTATATTGTAAAAAAAATCCATTTGCCATTTCATAAACCTTTGAATATCTTCTAAGTGACCTCCGTTACTATATTGTTTTTCAATGAGATTGCAAATTAGTGGCATTTATTAGAAAGAGGTCTTAAAAATTTTAACAATGGTATCTAAAATGCTACTCGAAGGAGTATATGCTATGAAGATAGTTTGTATCATTATCTATCTACAAATTCTTTTCATAATCATATTATCGATTGTCTGTTACACCATTATTAATCATAAGTACTGGGCTTAGTATAAATAGCCTGTATTAAAATATACTTTATTTAATTGAAAAATGGTCCTGTTTTAATAAATAAATGTAGAATCAGTATTTTTTTAAAAAAAAATTAAAAGCGTATAACCTGTTCTGTGCCGTGCATGTTGGGCCTTGATTTTCTCCCAAAAAATAATACCTAATAAATATGTACTTTTTGGTCATATAATAATAGTACATCACAAACACTTACCATATAAATATACGATGGGTCATTTCCACCATCATTTATCCAAAAACGTTACAAAAACAGAAATTACCGCCACGTTAGCATAGCCCTGCTAGTAACAAATTTGAACACAGCAAAAAAGCTTTTTTTAAAATCGATGTATTATAGATTACAAAACAATATCTTTACAGTTAAAGTATCACACTATGATTCCAAGAGATATCACTATATGCATATTTTTAAATACGTTTCTTGTAGCCTTTAAACCGCGTCTCAAGTACAGCGTGTAAACACGCACATTTTGTATGACCGCCCCTACGAGCACAAAATTGTATGGCGTGTTAACACATCCGTGGAAGAGAACTGGTTAATCCTCATTTAGAATTGCTGGTAATGTGATATTCAACTCGAAGAATTAACTTAAAGCTTGTTCAATTGAAGGTGACTGATAGGTGCAACCTTCTACGAGACTGTGTGCACAATCTTTTCTTTACTTTTTTATTAAGCATTACCTGTAGCATCAATTCGCTCGTCAATATTGAAATTGGCCCTCTATACTGCGGTCGATGTATTTGAAATTGAATTGGAGGCTTCGGTGTGAAAAATGTTATGATTTAAATGAATTTATAGGTGGGATGTTTATTCATTTATTTTCAACATACCCAACTTACCTTACACTCCTTCACAAAAAACAGATATCGGAAAAAGGTATATATTACCTGAGCAGTAAAACGTGAACTGTGATACCAACTACGAGAAAAATTATTTCCTGAAATTTTATTGAATCAAAATAATCTAAATTTGACATTTACCTTACTAGGACTTAAGCCCAAACCAGCCTGTTAAGAAGAGCTGAGTTTCTAGAAACTTGACCATTGCGGGCGATTGAATCAATATAAGCAATAAAGATTTATTCAATTCCTGTTTCATGACTCATAATAGTCATATTTGCTATAATTGTGTTTTTACTTATGACAGAAGAATAGGCCACTGATCGCAATAATATTTCCCCATAACAAAGTACTAAACAAAAATTGTCAATATTAATACTGCAATTTGTAGCAAATTGAATCATTTAGTTATTTACTAAATTCGCAAATAAAACAACACGTGGGTTAAAAAATAATTTATTAATATATTTTTGGTATGATGTAAAAAAATATTAGTGGGTTATTCTTAAGTTTTATATTACTTACTTTGAAAAAATATTTCTTTGACAAAGGCAAACTGTCCACCACATGACAACAAAAATGTGATATTAATATAACTGTCATCAGACTACTTCTAGTAACGTATCTTGCAAATGTATACTTATAAGTTTTTTTACAGAAATTTAGTTTTTGATCGAGAATAAAATAAAACTGCTTTGAATTTAAAAGTATCGATATAATTATATGGAAAATGAAACCAATGGAAACATGTTAAATAGAGGGTTACCAAATTACAGTTAAGCAACTGGCCATGTCATCTATTCGTTGAGAAATATATTATGAAGAAAACTTTCAATAGTAAAAGAAATTCTCAAGTTATGAACAAAATTAACTAACTGCGATAGAATAAATAATGAATGCCAACAAATATTTAGTAGGAATGAATAATTCTGTTGATAATATATTTCTATAATAACCTGGAATGCACATGTTTATTTGGACATTATTTTCAAGTATCTATGGAAATTTTTTTTAACATATACTAAAATAATTGTAAACATTTCAACCCATTGCAAATTCATTATGCGAAAATCTTCTGTTTAGTGTTGTATTGAGAAATAGTACATTAAAATTTGTCATTCACAATGTATTAACATATATATTTTAATTAATTATCATATCATACGAATGTTTGTATTTTATCAATAGATGTCACATTCTAAAATCCTGAAGTCTTTCCAGTAACCCTTTAACCCTATAATAAACAGCTCAACATATAAAATATACACACAATAGACAACCTTAAAGTATGTTTCTACCGTACATTTAACTCAGAAAATTCTTCAATGACTAAAGCAGTAAGTCCATTAACGAAACGACACTTATATAAATAAATTAATACAAAATCATACTTTAATATAGATTAACATCTCAATAATTATATATAAAAATAAATACTATTTGTTAATTAAAGGCAGCTAAGGAAAAAGGCACATTTCGTTTTGATTTATTCTCTTTAAGATTAAACAGCCAGCACTCGCAGTACATGAATATAATGATAGTTTCATTGCACAAATAAAATTAATTATGGCACAATTTATTTTAAATTACAATTCAAATAATAATTAAGTATTCGTATAATAAATGTATGATTGCAACAGCAGTAAAAATATTTGAAAATAAGTCAGGCCTGGGCAAATTAGCTGAAGATTCAAAATGAGAGCGGGCCGCAAGTAAAATAATACTTTTAAATATAAATTATTGTATAAACAACAATCCTCTTATAACCAATGAGTTAACGAGACTTACGGGCAGCACAAAAATACACATCGTCCCATACCTTGATCAGGCATGGCCTTTCAACTGATGTATTTATTACTAACAAAGTAACATTTGAAAGCAAATCACATCGAGTATGAAAAAACTTAATAGGAATATTTTTTTTAAATGTAAATTACAGAAATAATATTCATAGTGTTTATATTTATATTACAGTATGAGAGACACCAACAAATTGGCACCATTATCCATATGGCACAGGTCGTACAATAACGGCTTAATTATTTTTATAGCTTTGTTAAAATTATATGGTGAAGATCATTTTTTGTCTATACATTGGTACGCAAAGTTCTGTTCTATATTGAAACCTCCAAGGTAAAATATTGTAACAGCGTTTATTTTGAGTTAAATTATTTAAATTAATATATTAGGAAGCTATATAGTACTTCCAATCTATAATTATA
The DNA here is from genome assembly GCA_030503985.1 of Himalopsyche tibetana. Taxonomy (NCBI): domain Eukaryota; kingdom Metazoa; phylum Arthropoda; class Insecta; order Trichoptera; family Rhyacophilidae; genus Himalopsyche; species Himalopsyche tibetana. Next base: position 20,378,265 of record JAPJYX010000015.1, on the reverse strand, counting down.
ATTATTTGTCTTACAAAAAAAAACAATGTAATTAGTCACAGCTAAAATTTCATAAAAAACAGACATTAAACAAATAATTTCTGAAAGAAGTATAAATTTAAACAATATTTCGTAAACTTGACCCAAAAATCACTGGTAAAGTAACATTGTAGTTTCAAAATTAAAATTGCTAAGCTAAAAAGTTACCATTTTGTTGTTTCGACCTTTATATGTAGGTGTTGATATATATCATATTAAAATATTCATTTACAATGGCCACAGGAATGTAGATTATATTCTAAAACCCAAAAATTATTTTTTTCTCGACATGATTGACTATACATAATCAATTTCAATTATCTAATTAACAGTTGGCTTTAATTTAAGCATATGTGTAGTTTGACAGTTTTTTACATTTGAAATCATTACTAAATTTGAATTGAGTATATCCTAAAATAACTAATTGTCTTTCATCAGAATCTCTTTTTAGAAAACTACTTTATATCTAATACAACATTTAAGTTTGCTCCCTCGATTAAAGTTTGATCACAAAGATTTGGCCTTTTTTTACTTCTACATGTGTTAAAATATGTCTTATTATAAGTGCATTGAATTAATGTTAGTGAATTAATACAGTAAAATCAAAGGCACTTAAAACAAAAACAGATTTATGTCTCCTTTATTTAAATGAAAAGTATTTTTAAAGACATTATATTCAGTCAAACAATGACATGGACAAAATGATATACTTTAAGATATTTGGATAATTTAAATAAAGATATCGGGCATATAATAAATGCTTATAAAAAATAATCTTAATGAAACAATAATTAAAAGAATGTTTAACCTTTTCTCCGCTGTTAACACTTCTTAGTCGGGCGCTTCAAAAAATAGACTCAAGCCTGTAGCGGGCGTTTTTTAGTGATTAGCGCACAAATATAGAACATTCTTAAAATCAACACAACTTCTAAACCAAACGATATTTTCGATTGAAATTTAAAAACAAATCATACGTGACATCTAATCATTAAAAATAAAATTAGAACATTTCGATATCATCATAATTTCACTATGTTTCAAAGCTGAATATAAAACCTGTTATCAATTTAGTAGATAGCACTCCGCGTGTTATACATATTAAATATTCAAAACATTCTATATAACAAAATAGCATATTTATCAATATTTTATAATTATATAAATAATTATAATATATAATCGCCATTCCTACAACTTGACTACCACTGGAAGTGTAAAATCTAATGCCGTAAAAACTACAGAGTAAATATTCGAGACACATGTGTCACCCTTTTTGTAAATAATAAATACGAACATTCAATGCATAATAACTTATTAGTTTTATTGCTTCTTGTCAAAAAAGGGTCACTTGCGGTTGCCGCAGTTTTTTTGAAGAATTAAACTTATGAACCAATCTACGCAACATGTGTATTGGTTGATAATCATATACTAATATGTGCATGTATCATTTAAATTTATCATGGTGTATGCTTATATATAAATACAATAACAATTGCGTAAACAAACTATAAAAAAAATAAAAATACGTCTAAAAAGCAGTGTTTAACTCGTTAAACGACTCCATATAAACTAGCGATGGAGATCGCAAAATAAATCTATAACACAGTTGATTTTTTGTTTCTTAGCTCAAACTTCCACCCTTATAATCTAGCAAAGAATTAGGACTAATGTTAATTAGTTGCGGCATTTTATTTAACGCCGACAAACAAACCCGTGATATTATGTGTCCCGCAAACAAGCGACGATATAAAAAAAACATATTATGCCGTGATCCGCATTCTACCGACAATACGCTAAAAACGACTTTTGTCGTGATCCGCATTCTACGTACAGTCCGCTAAAAACGACTTTGGTCGTGGCCCGCTTAAGAAGTGTTAAGATGGATCATTACACCTTTTGATATCATCGTAATAATAATATAATTAGTTTGATCATTTGATTATTACACTGTTTATTAATTCCTAATGCATTCATTTGAAATACATAATATTATGATACATGCGTGTAGAATTGCAACCACACAAACTAGTTGTAGTATGATGCGCATAGCGGGGATTTAATTAACAAAATATTTCATACTGTAGGAATGTATTTGTGGACCTAACGAGTTGCACATACTGTAATAATTAAGTAATTCATATTGTATAATGCTTTTTTAAGAATTAAGAATCTAGAAAGAAGTTTACGGAATGCACAAAGCAGTATCAAATACAATTTTAAAAAAACTCAAAAGCCCTTTATTCAACAAACCTTCAGTTGTACTAACCATTTACAAAAAAAAATATGAAGTTTAGGAGAATATTACAACTACAGATCGTCCTCAATAAACTACAGTAATATTTATAAAAATAAAACACATTTGTTTTATACAAAAACCACAATTTTATAAAATGATCAAAACTGGTTTCGCTATATAATACAATTGGTGTATAACTGCGTGTAAAGGATTGGTTGTCTTTAATTGACACTATTCTTGAGAGCTTTACGATAACTATATTAATTCAGCTAACTTGATTTAGCTGGCCTTTATTATAGTAGTTATTTTGGCATAAGTAAGTAATTTTTGAGACTCAATACCTGTTTCCTTTCGCACATTATATAATAAAAGTAGATACCTATTTTATGTTTCGACTTGTTTTGACTACTGTCTCATAAGGATTTTTAACAGTTGAAAATCCGAAGTAAAAACTGTGTTTTCAGAATTTTTTAACAAATATACTCATAATACAAATTCAACATACAGACAACACAAATTCATAATAATTTAAATTAAAACTGTTTTTTTAAGAACAAGCAGATAAACATAAAAAATACATTTCAATAAGACTTTTAAAAATTTGAATCGCATTACTATTCAATGTCCTGTGACATGAATAGTAATGCGATTCGATTGTGATTTCGATTGTGAAATGAATGTCTGTACATTCATTCCAATCAGCTATTATTCAAACAACATATTGTTTGATTGTATATGACTGACAGGCCAATATTCAATAGTAAAATAAAAACCAGTATTTCCAATGTAATCGTTTTTACTGAAACAGCAAAAAATTTATTATTAAAATGTAAAATAATATTAATTATAACTTTAACGTAAAAAATAATCAGTATTATCATTTATGAAAAATTTATATGTTTGCTCAGAGTGTAAACAACAAAGATAACTCAACAAAACTAAAACAAAAATGTAACATAGTATAAAACATCCTACGGACGCAGACCTCACGAATTTAAATATGTCCATCGGGAAGATCAATATTTTTGCTTCCTCCGGCTAATAAGAAATTGTTTATTTGATACTAATAAAATAGATGATACCATACTCCTCTAAAGGTTAATCAAAAAAAATGGATAATTTCACTGGAAAATATAAATATATTATTTACCTATTATTTAGTTTAGATTATTAGAAAAGCGTCACAAATTTATAGCGGTGAACTACTTTCTCGCCGATCGTAACATTTCGATTTCAATCAGTAATTTTCGATTCTCCTCGATTAATACATTTTGAGTTTGCTGCAAGCCTTGCATTTTTTGTGACAGAACGTTGATTTGATCCTCAAAACACAATCTGTTTTTTGTCTGCGCAATTGTCATGTCCAAATAACTGTTCCGACATTCTTCTAAAATATCATACATGGAATATTTAATACAATCCTTTAACTCTTTACTCAAATCGGTGACCGCATTAGGGGCACATTTGACAGTTTCTACGCCGGACATAGAGTCTACAAAGTCACCAAACTTTTTAACGGACACGCTTTGATGTTTGGGGTACGTTGGATTATCATTTATATCAAAAGTGTTTTTAGAAATACCTTTGGAAATGGGTGACGGAGAGGCGTTATCGATATTAATAACTTTCCCAGTTATCGGTGTCGAAGCAGACGTAATACAGCCGGGACCTCCTTCGGTATTTTCAGCTATAGATCGCGATATCATCTTCATTTTTGCTCCATTAAAAATGCTACTAGATTTTAATTTCATCAGTTCTATAGGCGGAGATTCATAATTTTTACCGATTCCAGAATGGCTGGAATCTCCGATGATATTAGCTAAGAAGGAGTCTCGGCTGATATTGGTCCCGTCTCGTTTGTCAGTGTTGGGAGATGGAGTTTCAACAACCGGTGAACTCAATTGATCGATGAACTCGAAAGACTTGACAGAATCTGAAGTCTTGTTGAGAACGATCTGCTGTGGAGTGGAAGGTTTTAGGCTGCACGTTTCTTTCAAGCTGGAATCTAGAGCTAAGAACCGTTTGTTTTTTGCAATAGCAGGTTGAAAACTAACACGTTTAACGACTGTTTTATGATCGCAGAACGTTTTAAACGGTTTTTTGAAATTACGCAAGTCGTAGATAAGTATTTCACCTTTCTTATTGCCTAACGCTACGAATGATTCTGTATTCATATCAACACAAGTGAGGGCGCAGTCGGTATTGATGGTTGATACGACACTTTGCAGTCTGGTGTCATACATATGCATTTTCTTGTCATATCCGCAGGATACTAAAACATCTTTGTTCACCGGGGAAAATACTAATCCGGAGACGACCGAGTTGTGCGCATCCTTAAGAAACATACGATCTTTTCCGAATCCTAAATCTCTCAGAAGAATACATCCTTCGTCTGAAGCCACGCAGAGTAGGGACCGGAACTCGTTGTGAAAAGCTAAAGCGGATATATTCTTAGAGGAAGGCACTTTGATTTGGTTAACTTGATTGTTAGTAGTTATCCCGTAAACTAGAGTGTCGCCGTTCTCCAGAGCAGCGGCTAGGAAGTTATTTTTACAATTAAAATCGAGAAGCTTGACAGGTGATGGGGCGGAAGGAAACGACTTGATAATAGATTTTAGCTTGGTGTCCCATATGAATGTTTGACCGGTGCGACACCCGACAGCGACCTGACGATGACCGCCGCGATGGAAAGCTGCCGCGCAAGAGTCTTCATTGGGTACATATTGAATACTCCGGACTTCATTTTCGGTCAAAGTCAGAATTTCTACTCTGCCAGCAGGATTAACCTGAAAAGAAAAAAGGATAGTTTCATAATACTAAATTATCTCATCCATGGACATTAAGGTTTATACGAAAATGGACTTTTTAAAAAACTGGTTTTCGAATTCCAATAATTCCCAAAACCTGTTTTTGTAATTCAATTACAAAAAGTATAATAATGGTTCAATGTTTTCAAGAACTTTTATTTATTATTATGTAAACACTAACAAAAAATAATATTTTTTTATCCAGTGAAAACACAAAACGCTCACTGATCTATTACTTAGTGACTAATTTGCAAACAAAATTTCTTGAAATAGAAAATACTCTTTCACTAGATAATGAAGTAGTTGGTATAATTTTTAAGACATTAATAAAAGATAAAATTTATTGATCTTTTGTTTTTGATTCGTTTATGTCAAATTCGACCCTCAATATTTTTGAGTTATATGTATTCGTGAACTGAATCTAAGTCAAAAATGCATAAAAAAAATACTTTCAAAATAAACCTAAATATAATATTTTCAATGCATCCATTGAATTCATTATATTTGGTAGTTTCAAATCAAAATATTAACATTTTTTAATAAACAAATAAATATATATTATAAGTCTATATGTATAATATATTATCGCCTGAGTGGTCGAGTGGTCAACGTTGTTGGCTTCGGCTACGGAGGGCCCGGGTTCAAATCCCGGTATGGACAGTTTTATAAATTGATTTTTCAATTGATTTATGAATTTCTGTTCAAAGGCATGGATGTATGTGATGTCTTGAATTCCCCTCTCTAACCTATCCTATCCTATGAACGGAGCGTATCGAGAGCGATTAGCTTACCACTAATCCTGTCCTAGCCCTATCCATCTATCCCTACTCTCTTTAGAAAAAGAGAGGTTGAGCAACTGAGTAACAAGCAGTTCTCGTAGAAACACTTATGTTGAGATAAACTCCATTAGGAGTCCATATGCTCCACATTGGGAGCGGACATGGTTAAAAAAAAAAAAAAATATATATTAAAAACCGGGTTACCAAGTTGAAAAAACCAGCTTGTTGGAAATTTTGCTAAAAAATGGTTTATGAAACCCAATTTTTAGAAAACTGACAAGACCTAGTGGACATTATGATATAGGAAAAAAATCCTAAAAATCCATTCACCATCATCTAAATATAACTGACATCGATAGCTTGAAATCAAATGCATGAATCAAATAATTTCCATAAAGCTCCTTTCTGACACAACAAATTTATTACAAAGGTATTCACCCAAAGCATTGCTGTGAAAGCAATTGTTTTACGATTTCGTTTGTTATTTGCTTCCGATAATTTTGATGTTTTTATGAAATTAGATAAATAATGTGTCTAACTTTAACAAGAAACGTAAATCATCAGTTTCACGGATTTACTTATATGATAATTTAGCATTTTCCTATTCGTAATTAAATTTCTTGCGTAAAAATTGCATTGTTATTAGCGGGCATTCAGTAAATTGGGGGTAAAAGTAGAGTATAGCTCGTCATGTATTATTACGGCGATAAACTTCACAAACTAAGCTAAAAACAACGCCACGATTTAAAGTTATTTTTTGAGAGCTTTATAATCGCGTTAAAACCACACATTATTACGAAGAACACTGATAAATTATGCGAAATACGAAATATTTTTCAGTACATCGCCTCTGTTTTCCATTATGGCGGCGCCGCCATAATGGAAAACAGAGGCGATGTACTGAAAAATATTTCGTATTTCGCATAATTTATCAGTGTTCTTCGTAATAATGTGTGGTTTTAACGCGATTATAAAGCTCTCAAAAAATAACTTTAAATCGTGGCGTTGTTTTTAGCTTAGTTTGTGAAGTTTATCGCCGTAATAATACATGACGAGCTATACTCTATAATTACCAAATTGGGTAATTGTCGTGTAGAAGAAAAGTGTCATGTTTGAAAGAATACTTATCCAATTAACATAATAAAATACTGTTCAATGAATAATTTTAACATCTCACTTGTAAAAGATATTTTCCATCATCGCTCCATTCCACGTTCCGTAACAAACTATCATGATTTCCGAAGTTGAATCGCAATTTCCAGTGTTCGTAGTCGTGTATTTTTAAATCACTACTAATTGAAGCCAGATACATTTTTAGTGTTCAATAAGTGCAACGGATTTCTAAATCAGGATATTGTGTATTGGTTGTGATTCATTATAGCGAATATTGAGTTCTCACAAAATTTTGTATAAAATTATACAATGGAAAGTATATTACATCGAAACAAAAGTTGCACAAAGTTACGAAGTGCAAAAGTTGACAGTTCGTTCTTCAAAATTGAAACAATATAAACAGAGATAATATACTAGATAAACCATAGACCAGTAATGGTGGACACATCATAGACAAGAACCAGTTATGGTGCAACACTTGAGGCTATCGCATTTTATAAACCTCAATTTTAGTAAAAGTAAAATATGTCAATCGGTGTTCACTCAATGGAAAACTAGGCTTCGTTGGCGAGTCTCACAGACTCGAGTACGAATAACATTTTCTTAAATCTCACAAATTCACTTAATTATAACAAGATTTGTCACTATCTACCCTGGTTTCGCCTTTCGGCATCTTCATGCGTTCAAGTGCACGGACGAATTTACTTGTATGAATATTGTGATGTGAATAAGGGGGTTAATCATTTTTACGTGTCTTTATATAATATGTTTGATGTATGTTTCACAAGGAAGTCACCATGTCGTGGTATAAGGCGATACCCGAGGTGATTTTCTGGAGAAATTATCGGGGACATTAAAATAAAGCATTTATATCATAAAGCCTGGAAGGCTTCTAAGAGTCCTCGAGACTATCAAATTTTTAGTAAATGTCGATCTAAGCTGAGACAAAATATTTGATTAGCCTACCGAACGTATTTGAAAAGGATGAAAGATTGCATATGCGAAAATCCATTTTTTTTTGGAATTATATCAAATCTATTAGAAACGATGGTGGATTCGCTGAGACAATGAATTGGAAGGGTCATGAAGTGGCAGGTCTAGGGGTGGCAGAAGCATTTGCTGGCCATTTCAGATCTGTATACTCAAATGATATACCACGTCTTAATATTGAATCAATTTTGAAAAGTCGCACAAATGGTGCCCAATGCATTGATGCCATGCAAATCGATGAATCAGATTTAAATTTTTTTACCAAAAAACTTAAAAATACCCGCTCCCTTGGTCCCGACAGGGTGCCTACATGTTTATTAAAAGGATGTATTGACCTCATCAAAAGTCTTTTGTGTTATATATTTAATCTCGTTATGAAATCGGGCATTTTCCCTGAAATATGGAAAATATCTAAGATTACACCAATTTTTAAGAATGGCGCAGAATTATCAGTGGAAAATTATAGACCGGTGGCTGTTCTTTAAGCGCCAGCTAAAGTTCTTGAGATGATTATAAAAAGGATTGAACCATTTATAATAAATGAGCAGTATGGGTTCAGAGTCGGAAGATCAAACGACACAAACTTGATAGTGTTTACGGATTACGTGTTGACGGCGTTAGATAAAGGACTGCAAGTTGACTGTTCTTATAATGATTTCTCGAAGGCATTTGACAGGGTTGATCATGACATTCTTTTGGAAAAACTCCAATTGATCGGTTTGTCTGATGGTTTTGTTAGGCTTTTTGGTAGTTATTTTAGGAACAGAAAACAATACGTATCGTATGGGCTTTTCGAATCAATGCCGTTTTGCACGTACTCTGGTGTTCCGCAGGGTTCAAACCTGGGGGCATTGCTGTTCACTATTTTCATAAATGATATAGCAAACGTTATTAAAAATTCTATGTTCTTGTTATTCGCTGATGATTTGAAACTTTTTTTGAAGGTTGATGAACCTTAGATGATTGTCATCGTCTTCAGTCTGATATAGATAATATAATAGATTGGGGGCGGTGTAACAAACTCGATTTCAATATTGATAAATGCAATCTTTTATCCTTTACAAGAGGGTCGCGAGTGTTATTTTTCCGTTATTCAATGAATGGCCGAATTCTCTCGCGAATTTCATCAGTCAAAGATCTTGGCGTACAATTTGAGAGCAAACTGACATTCAATAATCACATTAAGATTACTTGCAAAAAAGCATTGCAAATGTTGGGCTTTATCATCCGTACCACCAGAGCCTTTTCGGGAGTTAAAATTCTAATATTAATGTACAACGCTTTGGTTCGAAGCAGGCTTGAGAGTGGGTCAATTGTTTGGGCCTCAAGATGCTCGAAATATACCCTTATGGTGGAGAAGATTCAGAAGAAATTTTTGAGACTTCTCTATATGAGGGTGTATGGATATTACCCATGGCTTTATCCAACTGACTTTCTCTTAGGCATGCTTAACTTTAATAGCTTGAACGTTCGAAGAGAAATATATCTGGCCATATATTTCTTTCGACTTATACGAGGCCAAAATGAGAATTCCACCATTCTTGAGAATTTGAATCTAAATGTTCCTGATTATTTTTTGAGAAATTGTGGACATGAATTGTTTGTTCTCCCAAGGTGTAGAACCAGCCTGCCAATGGGGATGCCACTGGGGAGAGCTTTAACGGTGTTCAATAATATTGCTTCGGATGTCGACATATTCCACGTAGACGTGGGTGAGTTCCGACGAATACTATTTTTTATGTATTAAAGTAGAGTTCGTCGGAGCTTACTCAGTTGACTTCCTTGCCACTTTTTTTTACTGCTTTTAATATTAAATTATACTATTTTTTTTCTCCATTGTAAAAGTTTTAAATTTATAATTTGTCAACCTTGTACAATGTTAATTAAATAAATAAATCTTATTATCTTGTAGTAAATAAATGTATCGTATTTATAAATGAAATAAATATATTATTAAGTTTAAGGCGACAATTGTGCACATATTACCCTACTATTAAAACTTAAATGATTTAAATATATTAGAAATTCGTTTTTTTATTTAATTAAAATTCGTTACATAGCTTTTTTTACTAGCCGTGGTAAAACAAAGTAAATAATTTAAATAGTTTATGAAATAACTTTATTTTTTTTAGTATTGATTGAATAAATAAAATTTACCTAAGCGTACATTTTTTTGTATTTGATAAGTATTTTATAATAAAAGTATAATTTCATGCCACAAATTTTTCAAATTGAATTATTGTGTCCAAGACATTATTTTAAAAACATTTTAGTGAGCATTTTTTATTAATTTATTCCCAATCAAATAAAAAATCACATCGTCACTTTCTGGTGTTCGTTAAATATTACATTCGGACACAGTTGTATATAATATTAATTATAATTATCATTATAATAATTACTGAAGGATTACATTGTCTATGAGGATTACTTTATTCATAGACAAGTTTTGTTACCGCTAGCAACTCTCGAACTGACATTTAGCGTTATCAGAAATTCGGCGGATACCGGCAAAATATCTATTACGTGGCTTTCAGTTTATACAAATTGTAAGATTTTTTAACAAACATTACTGTTTCCATAACTTACTTTTGTTAACCTTGTGCTAAATTCTTTTTGTTAAAAAAAAACGTAGGTAAAGGGTATCACGAACAAAATACAAACCAAAACACTAACTTAGTCACGCTACATGCTCAAAAATATTTTCAATCTCATTCATCGTTTAATTGAGGAGTAAACATTCACAAAGTGAATTGTGACCACTTTTTATAAATGCCTTTTAATATCAGTTCTGATAGTCCATAATAAAATCTATGAATGGAAATCACAATTGGTGTTCAAAAAAGGTTTTTTTCCCTATAAAAATTAAATCGTAAAGTTGACACATTCAAGCAAACCTTGATTTCTCCAACACTCAAATCATCATTTCCCAAGCTCTGTGAGACAAATCACTGTTTGAATGTTTGCTCCTCAATTATTGTTTTCTGTAATCAAAAGCAAACTTTTCTTTGTATTAATAAATAACATTAGCCAATGTTTTTCATATTATGCTAAAATGTAATAGGGTTTTGTTTCAAATATAAGGTTTTATGCCAATAGTTGTGATACATTCAAGTGTAGTAGCAAACCCCCTATACTTAACTATAGCATTGGTTACTATACTAGTTGTAATTTACATTGTTTCTTATTATAACCCTTTTTGCTCTCTGAAAGATAATTTTCCTTTTTCCAGATTAAAATGATTACTGATGTCCAGCTAGCAATCTTCTCAAATATCCTCGGGATATCATTGTTTCTCCTAGTTGTCCTGTACCACTATATAAACGCAAACGCAGGGAGACAAAATTAATGGTAAACATATGTCATTTATTATAACGGTTAACTTTGGTTATAATGACGTTTCAGCCATTAAAATGTTGACTGTGGTCCAAATAACTATCCAGACATCCTCACCTTTGTTCTCTTAAAAGAGATCAAGATAAGCTCCACTCCATAGTGAGAGGAGAATGTGTGGGAAAGAGATGGTTGAAGTTGTCTCTTTCATAAAGTCATGCATAGTTCGTATAATCAAGATCCAGGTATTGAGCCGTACTATTCATGCATTTATGATTTAAACTCCCACTGCAAACTCAGTAAGAGATTGAATAGTAACTAAGCCTATTCAACACAAAGTTGACTGCCGTTCTGTTTTTATAAAAATAAAGTCATTTATTTATTGAGAAAATGCAATGAAATAGCATGCTATTTTCTTTTTCAAAACCTGTCACAATTTTGTTGTGTTTCTTAAAACTAATGTGTAACACAATGATTCTAGACATTTATTTGTTTTTTCGACTGCTCTAACAAATGGTTTTCTTTTGTTTCAGATGAGCAGATTCACAATATAATCGTTAAGAAATATGTATAATTAAACTTTGATTCCAATAAATGTAATGTTTTTCATGTAATCTACAATATTTTTAATTGAATATTAATTTGTGTTCCCAAATATCTACAAACCAGCTTAGCACTAAAATAAAATTGCGTTCTACGGATTAGCAGTGGGGAAGAACTTAGTTGATTGGAAAAAAACATAATCCAAACTGTAAATTATGTAGTTTTTAAATATTATACGTTTCTTTACCAGACTGTTCTTTCAGGAGATTTGAATAAAAAAAATCTTTTCTCCTAAATTTTAATTGTAAAACTGTAAACTGAGTGATTCCAGGCAAGGAATTGACATCTGAGAAACTCATTGTTAACTTACCTCATGTTATGAGTTTTGTTACTCTCCAACTTCTTCCTGTACGGTGATGTTATTACTTTTTTTATAAATTCAGGTAATAAACATATTATATTAAATACAAACAGGGCTGGCTCGTGGCGTGTGCGCGCACAGACTCCACGCTAAGATTTTAGCACTATCCACTCATCTAGTTTTTTGAGGTGCCAAAGGCGCCTTGCACACAGGCGCAGCAATCCTCGAGCCGGCCCTGAATACAAATAAACATTTTAGCTAATTATATCAATGTGCTATTACAGTTAATAAGGTAAACTTGAGCTTAATTAAAATATTTTAACTTTTTATCATGTTCCTGATAAATTATTTTTATTTTTTGGTTCAAATATTTTAAAACTAGGATTACTGCTGGCAATGACATAACGGTAAGTAAAATATTGAATTGGTAAGTATGCTTTACAACAGGCGTGGGGCCAAATTATCATTTTGTCTCCGAGTCAAGGGCCGGACCAAATAATTAAACATAATAAAGTAATATTAAATTAAATAAAACACGTTGCTACTTCTTATATATTTTTTTTGTTTCGACTTGAACGTATTGTATTTTTGAACGTATTGAACGACATAATATTAATATTATATACTGATTACAAAAATTAGTGTGAAGATTGGCCTTGTTCTTGAATTATGAGACTATCAATAATGGCGTTGGTATTACTTAAGGATAATCAGGGCCAGGCAAAATAGCTTGGTTGCCCATATATGCTTTACAACATTCTACTCTTTTTCTCCATGAATGTTAACTAAAACCATCAAGAAATGATACAATTCTCTGATAAGCTTGATTATGGATTTGAAAATATCCAAAACCAATATTTGAAATCGAGGATACCGATTGCTCATGCTAATTACGAAATATTTTTGGAAAAATTCTTTGCCATATTTCAAATATGCTCTGGTTAGTTCTAAGAAGTTCGGTTTGACATGCTATGTTGACTTTTTCACATTGATATTAGAATCGTATTTCGCACAAATTTTCGGTTTTTCTGATTCCCGTGTATGATATTTGGCATTTTCCTATTTGTAAATAAATTTTCTACAGAGCTGTATTGTGATTAGCGGCATTTAGTTAAATTTCAGATAGAAAAAGGGTAGTATGTTGCCAAGCATTTTACCCTTTTATGAAATAAAATATTCTCTTTTCCCAGTACCTTTTATACGATTTTAAATATTTTACAAATAAGATGTTGTGCAATGGAGTATAATTATCTCCCAGTATAAAATATAAAGCTGCATATGTACTTTAATTTCTAATTTTTAGTTGATTTTCCTCACACTAGTCACTACCAAATCTAGCTATTCTTCACTATGCATCAATTTCATGCTCCAATTTATTCAAAATAAGCATTTTCTCCCCAGTGATAGTTTTGCTTTATCAGTGCATAATAATAATACCTACATAATATTATTATTATCAGTCCACGGTATTCGTATTTTATTATCTTAACATGACTCGTGATTTATTTTCGGAGCGAGTTTCATTTATTGTTTGAAATTTCTACTATTGTTCACGATGTTAAACCCCAAGAATAAATCCCCACTAATAAAAGTCATTACGACAAATACCGCTGGCCTAAACTTGGAGTCCACATGTAGGTAGTTATTAAATCAAAACATCGCCCTACTATCACGAAAACGTTTATTTAAGAAAATTTGCAATCACGAACTTATTACATAGAATATTTAACAACAAAATTTTGAATTATTACAATACACAATAACTATTACAAACCTAGCTTGCTCACACGATTTTATAAATGTAAAAAAAAAAAAATGACGTTAAACTCTGCGCAGAGAACAAAATGGAATTTAATTTTCGTCGAAATGGAAAAATATTATTTCTTTCATCTCGGAAAAAAACACAAAACCACAAAAGAAAAATAACTGCAAGTGAGTTTACAACTAAAGGTCTCTGGAAGTATCCTCCAGAGACTGGGAAGTCTCCCAACACACGTCAGGTGTGGATGGTATCCCAAAGAGCAAGGAAGAAAAAAAAACAAAAATCACCTCGATATCGAAAAACAATGTTGCCATTTAAGACCATTAACAATAAACAATAAACAATTGATATTACGGGTTGCCTGATAACAAAATTCAAACACAATTAATTTAGCTACACATTTTTTTTTAAATCCTGCCAGTTTTCCTCACAAAAGTGGTTGTGGAAGCGGGTGCCAATAAAAACCCAACCTTGACAATCTATGGTTCGCGTATAGCAAAACTGGAATTTTTAAAAACTACTGCCATCTAGGTATCAGTGTAACTTTTAAATGTTTGATACTTTGCAAATAGTGTAGTTTCCTATATTTTTTTATAACAAAGTAAATAAACAGATGCCACTAATGTTATTAATTTTTGAAAAAATATCTTGCATCGTATTTTCTTTTGAGCCTTTATATTTGTTGTACTTAAAAAAATCTTGTAAAATAAATTTAAGGCATGCATAAATTTAATTAACATGTTCAAGATAAAATTCGAAATCGATTTTTTAAATATGAAATCATTAATCGTAATAATGACGGAACCGTAGTAAAGATTATGAAAACAATATGACTTTTCTAGAAATAGGGAACCAATTTTTGTTTTTCTACATTTAAAATATTTTCATAGTTTTCAATTGTTTTGTTTTCAACTTTTTTTCCGTTTCAATCGTGAGTTTTTGTTTATTTAAAAATAATTGTTTCCAACTGTAAAGTAGTGTTTATTATCTCATTTTACTGAAAATTCTTCATTCAAACAACGAATAGAGCATGAAAATAAGAAACGGTGAGTTTAACTTTTACTTGATTTCAACAATAAGAAATATTATTATGCCATGAGCTGTCAAATTCCCTAACAAGTTTGTGTTTACAACTTATTAGGTACACATTACACTGACGTTTTGTACGTCACCTTGACGTTTTCTACTACACCGGCGATATGAGCGTCGGCCATGTTGTTTATCTTTTGTGTAGCGGGAAATAAGTATTTACCTACATAGAAAATAAAGAATGCACCAAATTGTGTTTTCTTACTACTTCACCAATATTGATAATAGGATATATTCATGTTTTCATATTTAATGTGAACTCGATCATAGCAGATAAAAGTAAAAACGTAGCCAAAGTTGAGATACCTACCTAGTTACGAAAGCTGTCATTCAGTACCGTTGAAGCAAAATTATTCATAATAAGAACGTGAACATAAAATTGAATATTATTTCAAGAATTAAAAATATAAGGCTAATAAATTGATTGAAAGAATTTTATTTATTGGGTAATAATTCAAATTTTATTGTATTTCGCTAAATATTTGGTAAGTACAAGAAACCAACATGGATTTTTTGACAATAATTATCATGTTTTACAATCGAGTGATTTGGTGGGCTTCAATTTTAACTGAATATGGTGTAGGTATTTCTAGACTTTGGTATAGTTTGTCGATCAGCACACGTGTTACAACGTTTAGCTATTTTTGGGGCAATCAATCGTTGGCATGCAATCGAAAAAAAATACTGAAGCCATTAAGAGTATTTGGATGATATTAGTCGGCCGATTAATCAATGAGGTAAAATGATAATTATTGTCTTAAATGCTGATGAATAGTATGTCTATGTACTACTAATGAGCGTCAGAAATGAAGCATACAGCTTAGACGTATCTCGGCATTTCCGTTAGGATTCTGCTGTAAAACAACTTGTCAGCGTCGACCGCGTACATGTAATCCAAATGTTGGAATTGCTTATCGGGGATTTCGTACATTTCAACCATCTTTCCAAGTTTCTTACTTAGCATAGTAACATCGATTGGGTGAGACAACCAGTCGTTGACACTGTAGAAGAGGGAAACGGGAGCCGTTACCTTCGACATGTCATAACTAGGTGGCACTCTAGCTCCGTATATTTTCTTGTTCTTGATCTCTCCGTGGTCGAAGCGACGGAAGTCCTTGCTCACCAATCCTTGGCCGTAGTGCAAGAGCTGTTTCACCGACGCTCCGGCGGGAGTGTGTCCCATGATAACCGGTAACATAGTAGCGTTCATTTGGTTGGTGTTGAAACCGCAAGTGATGAATACGGAATTTTTACAAATATCTTGAGTGATGGCTTTGTCTTTGCATAATACTCCTCCGGCCACAGTCATTAAAGTACTGCTGGGTGAGAATTCTCCTACTCCGAGAGTAGTAGCGACCCAGTCGGCGGCGTTGCTAGCAGGGGACAATAGTCTTATCATCGGGCTCACCAAGTTAGACATCCAAGCGATCGGTGCCAAGGCGAACATAATGCGGATCTTCTTGTTGTATTCTGGTTTAGACGAGCACATGACGAAGAAGCTGGTTGTACCTTGAGAGTGGCCAACGTAGTACATATCTTTCTGTCCCGATTTCTCCAGAGCGAAATCGATCATGGCAGGCAGATCGAAGCGACCGATTTCGTCCCAACTGAAATCCCAGAACGTTATATCAGTCGTCAACTTGCTGACGTGTTTCTTCGAATACGTGTTGCCTCTCGCGTTTCCCATCCACACATCGTATCCTGCGTCGGCCATGACGTAAGCGAGACCCTTGTTAGGTCCCATTATCACCCAGTCGGCGGCGCTGTTCAACACACCGTGCATAAGGAAAACGACGGGTCTGACAACTCCAGGTATCGGTGGGCTGCGGGGGCTATGAGGGATTCGGAAAAGTGCTAGCAAGTAACCGTCGTCGGTCTTTACTTCGTATTCCTCCATGGGGTATCCGTATTTCCTTACGAGTTGGGGACAACGCAGCGTCGCATCTTCGTTTTTGTTCAATATAGCGCGGTTTAATCTGTCCAGTCGCCATTTGTGTGCGTTGATGAAATCGGCTGACTTGGTATCGGTCTTATCGAGGATTCCGGACAGCCAATCTCCGGTGCCACTCAATCCCTGTGAGAGGAACAGAGGCACTGCAGTCAGCACCTTTCCTGAGAGTCCTATGGCATCTCCAGCCGTGTTGCTGATTATCGCCTTGATGCCTCTCAAATCAGCGGTCACACCGTACACACACACTGCAAGAAATACAAACTTTAACATGATGATGGAGGATTCAAACTCACACTCAACAATGATGCTACAGCTCCCCAAAATGTTACTATTTATATGTTCGTTTAAAGTAATTTAGGTATACCACTACTATTAAAATGTTCTGCCTGAGGCACTTAATATCTCGATGTGTGTGAATTAAAAAATCATTACATCTTGTGCATTGATAACACACTAATTACTAAAATATGTTTTCTACTTGATCTGTGACAGTATACTTGCTGATTTGTTTGTAATGGACCATAATTACTTCATCCGCATCTGCATACAAACATCTGCCAAAGTCAATTTTACGAACGTCGATAATTTTCCATATATTTTTATCATTAGTATCGCAACTACAATTCCAGTGTGCTCTTCATCTTCATTTCAAAATCACTAGCGGGCACATTCCCGATTTTAATACGTATCCTCATTTTCATTGATACATTTAAAAGAACCTTATACCTAAAGCGTCAATCAAAAATTTTCCCTCAGAAATATTTCCATATGGATCCATCGGTTTAACCTTCTTCCCTTTTCTTAAAATATATTCGTTCTTTTTACATAGAAGGGTGAATATTTTTAAAAGAAAATTCTTAGTATAGCGATTGATTTTAATAATAGTGCAGGGGCGTTGCTTCTTTTCACTGACCCCGTTCCCAGTGGCGAATTACCCTACAAGCGAATAAGGCGCTCGCTTGGATCGGAGCCCCAAAGGAGCTTATCTAAGAGCCATTAAACAAAACTTATCTGTTATATCACCCATACTTTTTGTTCAGATTTTAACATATTTTTATTATTTTACATTTAAGTTTTTGTGTTATCCGAAAAATTGGACCTACAATTTGCTCAATTCGCCAGTACCAGTTCCTCATATACCTATATTCACTTATTAAAATTAAAAACTTTAAATATTTTATTTATATGAGTCATTCTAAATTGTATTGAATTATCAAATTGAAATACATCTGCTCTCCAATCTTCAGTCTCTATTGTAGAAGGGCTAAGAAATGGTTATATAAGAATCTATGTGGCTAGAAAGGGACGAATAGATATCTCATCATTCTCTCTACGCAACTTTTTAGGACCTTAATTAATTTAAATCCGCAAATTCATTAAACAATTGAAAAATCAATGTATGTATCATATTATTATATTTGAATTAACAGATGCTGATGCGCATCAAAAAGTTGGTTGACAATCAACTAAAAACAAACACATTTTGAATACCTCCCACACAAATTGCGGGAAAATAAAACTAAAATTTGTGTTAAAATTCAAAATGAAACGGGATTGCAATCTGACACGTACATAGTTTTGGTAATGTATCTTTTTCAAATGTGAAATCATTATTTTATTTACCAAACGTTATTATTGCTCTTTGCGGCTATTGATACAAATGTTTTTTTAATATTCACGTTTCAAAAATGTGCGATGGTATTTAAATGATAATTTATGAATGAAATTTTCTGGAATGGAGTGACGGGACAGTTTCAAAATAATAATTATTATTTGGTATCTCGCCGTTTGTTTGCCACGCTGGCGTCCTCTTGTACTGCATAATTTTGTATCCTTACATTTGGCTAGCAGATGCTATGCAAAGTCTTAATTATCACGAGCAAAAGCTTCAATAAGCGAGGTGTTGCCAATCAAAATTCATATTAATTTTATACAAATATCTTATATTAAATACAACCACAGCAAAATATATCCTTTGACTACAGTGCTACATATTTGTTAGATAAGCGTTTTGTTTATTTTGTCATTTATGGCCCACCTGATTTTAAATAATAATATAAACCTACATATAATATCCAGTATACTCGTGGAATAAAAGGCGCTCATTTTCTTTCAGTAGACTTACATCAGTGACATCAGTCATGGCTCGTATTTTTCCGGTCTGAATTTTAATACAGTTTCGGTCATAATTTTCATCTCATTGGTCTGAATTCATGTTACATTGGTCAGAATTTATATTGAATGGTCATAATATATCGGTAAGTGTACAGAGGGCAGAATACATAATTAATGGTCAGAATTCATATAAAATAGTAATAATTTAAATGAAATTGAAAAAAACCTAACCTAACCAAAATGGTTATAAAAATCTGACCGTATAATATTTTTATTCTGACAAAAAATTGCTTTAAACTCTGACCATTTAATCAGCTCCCTATTATAATTGTGTGTACCTTCGCTTTACAAGTAGAGTAAATAAAAACTATCTAAAGGGTCTTTCAATAGGGACGCTCGAAATTTGTAAGGTTATAACAGCCATGTTGTTAATTAAAGTGACATCTGTCAAATTTATTATTTCTCCATTAGGAAGCCATATGTTCCACATTGGGAACGGACATGAATCGGAAAAAAAACTTTTAGTAAAAAGCTTGACAAGAAGTGAGTTACGGCACCTTATTTTTTTGTTAAAAGCACTGTTATTAATCGAAAACATTGGTAACGTCTGTCTGGTAGTTCGTTCTGAAACGCGCAAATTGAAAATGTTTGCCATAGTGAATAGTATACGTTCAGTACTTCGCATTTTATCGCGATTACTCGCTAAAATGTGCATACATATTTGGAGCATTAGTATTATTTTACTATAGGTACAATGTTGCGAAAATATTTTGTATTTGCGTAAATTATTAAATGGCGGACATTAAGTACTTCGAGCCGTTATTATTTTTATCACCACAGCACAACATTGTCATTCGCAACTGAGACAAGTGCATCTTTCTAATGCTTGTTTTTGTACTTTGCAATACTTGTTAACATATTAACATAAAATTACCCATGTTTCCATATTATTATTTTTGATCAGCTGCGTACTAAAAGTCTCTTTAATTCATGACTTGTTTTATCATTGGGCTTATTTGTGCCATAATTCCTTAAAATTATATGCAGAGTTATTCTCAATTTTTTGGACGTAGAGTCTAGACTAGACACTTTCAAAATGGATCACTCGACATAGCTTGGACGTATTTGGGCTTTACCGTTGCTCAGTGGCGGATTATCCTATAAGCAAATAAGGCGCGCGCTTGGGGACTCCGGATTTAAGGGGCCTCAAAAATAGCTTATATAATATAACCCATATGCCGTTAACCATGAAACAGGGCCTCCAAATTTTACTGCGCCTGAGGCCTCCCATGTGCTTAATCCGCCACTGCCGTTGCTATAACTTAAATGTCAAAATTGCATATATGTTCACTGTTGTTACGGTCGATCTGTCGAACGCCACCAATTAGCAGATTCTTATTTTATTCATTAAAGTTTTTTAATGTCTAATTAGTCATTTTCTCACACTTGACGTAAAGGTGTGATTTTAATGAGATAAGTATGTGTGTTTTGAAACATCCTGCTTGACGACCTTGCGTTAAAACCCTCCAAGGACGAGAGTGACCATATGGTCACGAGCATTGGTTATATTTTAGTCCTTGGTCTTTTTCATTTGAAAAAGTATCTGATGTGAGAGATACTAGTAGTTTGTCGCTATTTATTTTATTAAAAAATGGAAAGAGTCGGTGAGACGAATGGTTAAAATCACATCTACATAACCACGCATAGATTCTTAATCATATACTTAAAGTTCGATTAACCAATCAATTATAAATCTGTCCATTTCAGAATTGACAATCTTACCCGCGCAACTAAATAAAATACATGATTACAGCGACCGGTTTCATAAAATCGCAGCCCGGAGTCGCATACCAGTTTCTTTTTCAATTAATTTTTAATTGTTCGTGTTTTCTCTCTCGTCGATTAATTTCAATCACAATACTAGCTATAGATCTTTTTATCAAACACTATATTATTTTTCTTATAAATTACATAAAATATGCACTGTCTATAATTTTTTCCTTGACACATATTGAAAGATAATTGTTCAGGCGTCAATTCATTCTTTACCTCAAAATGGATAGATATGTTATAAAATTTACTGCCTTTTTACAATCAACCATATTTAAATTTATTGTTTTGCATGATGCTTCTGTAATAAAAGATACATTATTGACATCTCGGTTTAGATAATCACACCATTTAAACTTAAGCATTATACAATAAACTAACTGTATGTATATATTTTAAAAAGATTAATCAATTTACAACGTTTTCAGTTATGTCATAATAATATGTCTCAGTATTCATATTTATCCTTTAATGTGGATTAATATCATTTAAATATTACAGTCATGTATGTTTTATGATTTGATATGAGTTCTTGAGACAAAATAACGTGTCACATTAGCATCAAAACATTATTACATTATGGAATGCATACTAAATTTATTTTGCATACAATATTGCAGCTCAATTTTTTCAGTACCTGATCAAAATATCAATCGTTCACTCTATTACTGTAGATGACTCTGACATTCGTCAGACAATAGGTTAATCATGGTTTCTGTAATTTGACGGATTATGTACACTTATTTTTAGAACCTCAAAAATCAATATCCATTATTGAACAGCTTCATCATTATATTACGACCCTGTTGGCGATTTCTCAACACTCTTGGTTCTTGGATATTTGCTTTATCGTTAACTATCATTACTTAAATATATAATATTATCTACGAAGGCTTAACTATTATATAAAGCGTAGTTTATCACCCTATTGAGTCCCATATTTTTCCGTGGCCCCTATAACCGATTCAAAAATAATTTTAAATTCTTTGAAAATTTTGCTCTCTGGCAGATTTTACCCAGGAATTTACGGATTAGCCAAAATGAAAAAACGCGAGACCTTTTTTTTAGCTCTTCCAGGATTTGCCTGTGACCCCCCAAAACTATGACGCGGCTCACCTAAAATTATTTTTTCTCTGTGTCCCTTTTGAAACACGCTGTGGCCCCCGGTTGAGAAACCGTGATAATTCCATGTTTAGAACTATATAAAATGGAATTTTAGCGAAAAGAATAAACGTCAATCTCATAATTCTTCACTCTTGCAATCTGAGAAATTTGTTAGTACCCTTTTCTACATTTGATATTAATTATTTAATGAATATTGTGTATTTTCGCATAATAAAAGCAACGTTAAAAAGTAACGTTAGATCGACTTTACGATTAGTGCGTATAATTGTATAAGAATGATCAAAAAATCCATCCCTTCCCCGACACACCCCTAATAGCTCTTAGATTAAGCTAGACCTTTTTTTAACGTATTGGCAGTCCACTGCTGGCTGTAGTGTACACGGTTTCGAATGCTCGTACGGAAAACTTTTTTAGAGTTGTCAATCGATTCGTGGATCCTGTGCTCGGTGTTTGATGTTCACATTTCATCCTACCCATACGATTCCAAAAAGGGGAGTGGCGGGAGCGTTTGTCATTCCTTTCCTAAACCATTTTCTTCTGCACTTATCTTTCTTACTCTCACTAGAGTGTAGGGATAGAAAAGATACGGGTAGGACAAAACAAGCGGCTACGTCATATTATTTAAGGATTGAAAGGGCGGAAAGGAATGGTTTCGAATATAAATCGATTGACAAGATGCTATTTGTACTGGAACTTGAAACTGTGGGATCCCCCACATTTCAGCTCATTTCCCAGTCCCACTCTTCTATCAATACTCTCTCCAAAAAGAGACGTAGAGCGACTGAGTAGTTGACACACTCCATTTAGAGTCTATGTGTTTGACATTGGGAACGGATATGAATCAGTGAGATCAAGTGAAATAAAAAAGCCATCGGTGTAAAAAATATTTTATGGGTATAATTAAATATAGCTAAATTATTTCTAAAATATAATTAATTTAGAATCTGAATCCTTCACGGGCAACCGAGCAGAGCTACTGCGACATGTTTACCTCAATTATAATTCCTAATTTTATTGTCTATGAGGCGGACATGGCAATAAATTCCAGTTTTCTCCCAGAAAACGCACACTATCGTAATACTATTTTTTTACCTTTGTTTTGTCTACCTAGACGTTTTTTTTCGTTCCGTATTACAACGGGACAGTGTCGCATCATTGTCAAGCGAGAGGGACGTTTTTTTGTTTTGTTCTCGCCTCTGACGGATTGATGGCTTCGGACGGTGCTGCCGCTGTGCCTATTCCTGGACTGGACTCCAAACGATCGTCTGACATGTCTCGATGCTTTCGTTTCATTGTTTCGTCTCGCGCGACGAATAAAGAAGTAGAAACGTTCTAATACTGCAGAGGTAGTGAACTTGGTTGGTGTTTTTATTTAATTTTTCACACTACAATTACAGCTATGACAATTTGACAAAATTCCCACCCGAGATCAACTCGAAGTGAATTGACATCACAACAACCCACGATATTAAGATCGTAATTTTTTAATTGAAAAAATCTAAATTTGGCATTGACTTTACCGGGAATCGAGCCCAGACGAAGCAGATCGGTAAAACCAAGGTCTAACTAAGTAAGCCACAGCGTTCTACTTTATCGAATTTGATAAAAAAAAAACAACGAATAAATATTAAATACTTATTGGTGTAATTTTCCGTTAAGTATGCAAGTTTCCATAATTTAGAGATTTGTCTACTGTTACATTGATGTAGCAGTATATTATATTAATAATTAAATTGAAAATTTGAAAAAAATTGAAAACTGAGGATTTTCCACTCTTCATTGTCTTTTTGTGTTTGACTTTGCATAACTTTTACTAACTACGCAGCCCTGGTCATAAAGTATAGCTGTCATTGGATTCACTAAACAATTGTGCCACACATTATTGTGTTACAAGTTAGTTACATCTGATAAAGCTTTCGAGTTTAAGATAACAAAACAATTTTCTTTAACGTATTTTGTTTCTCGATATACATAATATATTATGAGACTACTGCACATCAATCATTTTGAATGTGACGCTTTTGTCATTATACTATAATGATTACACAGATGTCATAGATGAACCAACTAGTGTGTCCGTATAGTGTTTTCGGAAATGATTTTCGTGACACTAATTGTATTTCGAGAAATCATTAGCTAAAAATTACACAATTGTGTTGGTCACGAAAAATCAAGATACTTAAAAAAAGACGTCCAACTGATATTGATTTTACCATGAACATTCTGACAGTAAACCGGAGTTCATAGAGTAAAACTTGCTGCCCTGACCCTGGTTCTTTGATATCAGTAGGTAGCAATGTCTTTAGTTGTTGTATTTTAATTGTACACTTCCGTAAAATATTATTTTTATCGATTTATGGATTTGTGTTCAAAAACGAGAATGCCTGTAATGCATGTAATTTCTTTAAGCTGCCTTTAGGGAACAAACTGTTCCTCAACATGACCCGCAACATATAAGTCTATATGACGCTGCAACATTGCACGTAACATCGTGGGGCACTTTTACATGACCCGAGATAGGTATGTTGCATGTTTTCTCTCCGAGAGCGATCACATTGATAAAACATGACAGCAGTATGTACATATGTGAAAAACATATTTGAAAGAAAAATCGTAATTTGCCTTTATATTATTTATTGATTTTTTTTATTTGATTAATGTTATGTATTGATTTAATATAATTGAGGAACTTGGGGTCAAACACGCCCAAATCCAGTTTTGAGGAAAACGTTTCGGGACATGAACGTAGATGTTGAGCGTCATGTCTCGGGACATTTGTACCTGAGTGTATTTCAGTCTTTATTATCTTATTGTGACAGCAATCAGTTGTCCTATTGTGGATAGTGGATACATTAGTAAGTTACATTCCTTACGTTTAATTCAGATATTGATAGATAAACAAATATTTTTGACAGATTTCCCTGAAAAGTAATTCAGACTCAGTTGTTTGGATTCCCTCGTAATTAATCATAATTAAATTAACATCAAATAAAGACTATTCTATTGACAGTAATAAGCAATACACGTTATCAATATTATCATTTACCAGCTATCAAGAACAGGTGTGAGAGTATTATATATATTTCTCAGTTGACATAGTTATCCGTAATGATCGGAACAGGCCATTAACGATTTATCATCTTCTAATAACAACTTAATAGCCCAATAAAAATTATTTGTGACAACGAAATGTCATTTATATATACTAAGCACGGTGGCTCGTTTATTTTATATCAGCGATGCTAAACTAGCTTGTAGGTAAGCAGAATCTGAAGTATGCACAAAAAATGTATTAAAGAATGTAAGGTTATACAAATAGGTACTCTCGATATTTGATAAATGTAACAGCAAAAGATCACACGTTAAAAATCAGGGCTGTAGAGTCGGAGTCGAAGTCGGGAGTCGTTGGATCGGGTGTAATTTACGTCAGAGTCTGAGACGAAAAAATCTTACGACTTCGATCAATGTATTAATAATTATTTGTCTATTCATCATATTGATTGGCGAAATGATATTTATGTACAAGAATTATTATAGTAGTTAGAATTATCTGATGAAATACATTTATGTAAGTCAAATGGAAATGATTGAAAAACTCAATTCGAAGTCGGAGTCGGTTTTTAATTTAAAGCCGGAGTCGGAGTTTGTTTTCCACATATGTAATATATTAAAAAATCAGTTCTTTTTCAGCTATGTTTATAGCAATCTCAATATTACCTCTATTTTTTTACAATAAGTAGAATCTTCAATAAAGCATTCTCGCACTAAATAAAACACAAAAAAGCAAATATTTGGATATTTCAGATTCATAGTATTGCACCGGAAAAACTTCGATTTATTTTTAAATAAATACATAGATTACCAGAAACCAAGCAATCATCCACAGCAAGATTGCCAAACATTTGTCCGTAAGCAAAAGGAATGGTGTTTTTTCTTCGTGTTGCGTATCAATTTAATTCTCATTATGGACTTATATATTCAAATAATATTTTAGCGAAGATGGCATACATATCCCCATAGGCTCGGCTCGCAAAGCACTGATTAGGTTACTGAAGACAAAAATATTCATGTCATATTTAATTAAATTTAGATTTTGGTATTCAATAAGCATTGTTTTTTGTTATTTTTTGGTATAATGCATACTATTCAAGTTCCTGACATTAGTTACCTTGAATTTTAGAATGAAACGTAATCGATGTACATATGTATGTATAATGACTTTGTTCAATAAAAGTAAAAAAAAAAAAAAGATGTGTGCCACTGTAGTTTCACGACATTAATTAATTGATTGCTTTTTCTTGTTTTCCATAAAATTTTCCGCTTGCTTATACTATTATCTATTAGGAGACAAACTCCTCTTAATTTAGACATCACAATTTACTTAATAAATAATGCAGTGGAAATTGCAGAACTCGAACATCATTATTAATTTGTTGATGTTCACTCAAGTAAGAATACTTTACGTGGGACGTAAACTTCCGTTTTTTTTTGTAATATTTAATTTTTGTCAGGTCAAGTTTATTTACGACATATTGATTAAAATGTTTTTTACGTGATAGTGATACATTGTAAATATTTTTACTTTTTGATTGAATTGAATCAACATATAATATTTAACAGTTTTCACAAATGTTAACAAATATAATTGATAATCATTTTACTACCATACCATGGTGAAAACTTTCCACACAGAATTCAGTCATGAAGAGATTATTTTCAAAACCTTCAGTGATTAGACAGAAGATGATTTTCAAAAAAGTGACAAATATCATTCCATCATAGTCAGTTATCACGAAGTGTCAAGGCAGTGCTATCAATCACTTGCCATATTCAGTGATAACAATAGTATCTTCTATATATTAATAGTCGATAATGTCCGAAGGATGTCCCACAGATTTCACACCTTCCAGTCTCCACTTTTTTATTCATACTAAATTTATATATTAATAGTCGATAAAATAATCACTCGCTTTTCACTTTTCACAAATGTGTGCGTACTGATGTCCTCGAGACTTCTCCTTCTTCTACGAAATGTATTTTGTTTGCGTAAATTTTCAAATTAATAGTTAATGAAATGAAATAAAATAAAATAAAATTAAACTAAATAAAATTAAACACAATTCAACAAAAATCTCACGTTGCTGGGCAACGGGCTTACAGCTAGTAGTAATTATTTACGCTTGCTCCCATTGCGGAATGTATGAACTACTTTCATTGGAATATCTTTATTAGGGCTTATACAAAAACCGATTTTAGAATTTCAATATATCCTAAACTGGGTTTAACCGGTTTTAAAGTTTCACAAAAGTGCTATTCGATTAAAATAGCGAAGAAAATCTAAAAGCCTCGATTATTTATTATGAACACTGTTTTAAAATGATAATTTAAATTACAAAGAATTCTATTCGGCGGTGGACTAACTTGAGAAGTGTATCCAGGTCGAAATGTACAATGAAAATATTTAAATAAAAAAACCTAAATATAAGATTTTCAACTTATTCATTAATTTTTACTGACTAACTAACTTCATATTTTATCACGTTTTATTTATAACAAAGGCAGTAAACATACCGAATAATACTAACGTTATTAATTGAATGTTAATTCTAATATTTGAAACCGTGTTACCAAGATGAAAAAACTGACTTTCGAATGTCATGAATTTTGCATTTAAGCCGTCATCCCTAATAATCAAGGAAGCTGTTTATCGAGGACTGTATAAAAATCAGTGGACCATATACTCTCGTCAGAGTAAGCATAGAAATGTGGGTTGACGAAAGGCACAATCGTCCACCCATGTTTTCGTTTATGAATACTGAAATCGATTGACAAATCAATGTAAGAAGGTGTCTATTAAAAGATTTCAACCATGTGTTGCACAACCGACTAGGACGAATACCCAAGGTTGTTGACTAGTTAGCTGCGGAATCGGCCAAATAATACAATGATACTATTTCATATATGTGGCATTTAGGGCTGTATCAAATCGAATTAGTTTCTTAATTCCATCATATTATCACGGCTCATTTCACTGAACAATATAACAAGAGGGAGAATTGGCTCGTTACATGGTCTTACGCGGGACCGTAAAATAATTCTCGGCCCATAACGAAATTTTTCCTCGCTCTGCCAAAACTCCGCGCAACTTTTATTTATCTCTCCGTAAATTGCCCTCCCAGAGGCCGTATCGCTTTTTTTTATTCCAACCCCGAACCAGGGGCGAATCAAGAATTACAACACTTTTACAACTAATTAAGTCCTTAGTCTGAGGTTGAAAACATTCTTGTGTAAAGTGGATTTGAGCGGAGCTTGTATTTTACACTGGACAAGTTAGCGATAGAAAACTTGGCCCAAAGCAAAATACTTGTAATAAGCTATCGAGGAAAACGAATAAAACCTTTTCAAGATTTTTTAAAGATTGAACAAGAATGGTTTTAACTTATCTTTACTATTTAATAAAAAAAATCACTAAGTTGTTAATTATATCAAAAGTGGGTTGTATGCGGTCTGGTAACAACTTAGATAAATAAACCTAAAGATAATTGTATTGCGTAATTTATATCATAAGAATTGTAATTAAAGTCTAATGATGCTTCTCAAAGATGAGAAACACGTGTCAAAATTTGTTACACTAAGTGGAATAACAAAGTTATCAAATTTAATTTAATATTACACATATCGTTTTTTTGTAAACAATGGTATATTTGCTTTATTGAATGCTGTTGAGCGACTGAGTAACAAATAGTTCTCGTAAAGAAACTTCTGCCGAGATACTTCCATAAGGAAGCCATATGCTCCACATTGGGAGCGGACATGAAAAAATGTGCTATTTATTAAGCGTGTTTCGTAGAAGTTATCAGTATTCTTCATTATATTGTGGGATTAGTTGCTGAAATCAAATCCATAGAAAATTGTATTTATAAAATCTTAATATCATTCGCCTTTCATCTAAATACGCCACTGTTCTAATACCTAAATATTATTCTGTTATTTTTACAACCGTTTTAGTATCAGCGATACTATTGAAAGTTATTTTGGTATATTTTGTTTGGCGGAAATATCGAATCGGCAAGCAATAAAAGGCATTGAGTGAAAGATTAAATGCAGTCAGGTATAAATACGACCTACATATAAATATTTTATACCCAGAATTTACTTATTTTACTCAGATATAATCAATATGCAATGTACTTGTTAAAGGAAAGGAAACATTACCATTATATTGACTGTGTAACTTTTACCAATAATAGACTTGGAAATGGCATTTTTTTAATCACTTACATTAATTATTTTGGCCAAACACTTTCTTATCTCCTCGGTTGCTACTTCGTGAATATTCATTGTCAATATTATACAGTATAACTATCATGGCCATTGATTGAATTGACATTTTATTGGTAGAACTCTATTATATTTTAGTTCTACATTTTTTTATATACATATCGACTGTGGAAAGGAAAAAGTACGTAACCCACACATACCAAATTTTACAGGAGGCGCTAAAAACGTGTTTTGATGATTTTGTGACATATGCAAATTATGAATTATACACAACCCTGAAGTGCACGGAGACTTCTAAACTGGTGTTTAATTTACATAATATAATATTAATTAAAAAAAAAATTAAGAAAAATCTTTATTTCAGTCTTTTTTTCGGTCGGTTTTAATTTTTTACAAAGTTATTTTTTCAAACATAAAAGCTAAATTTAGATACTAATTCGGCATTTGCAGCTTGCATCCTTTTGATAGAACGTGTATCAAGTTTGATACATTGTGATTATCGAAAAAAACCTGTTTTGAATAAACTGTGGGTTAAGTCCTTTTTCCTTTCCACAGTTGATATATATATAGTTTACAGTTATTTCGGCTTTACGCCCTCGTCAGTACTATGTTAAAATTATTCAGTTAAAAAAGATTTCTGTTCTCGTCCAATTCTTCTACCTCTACTATCTTCGAAAAAAAGAGGATGAGCAGCTGAGTAAAAATCAGTTACCGTAGAAAAACGTATGTCAATTAACTTTAATACTCTTTGCTGATTTTTTATTACATGTTAGAGGTATTCAACATTTTAATTTGTGTTATTTTAGAGTCACTAATTAATATTTTCTACTGTGATTTGTAAATTCTTTTCATTTAAATTTGTTTTTGTATAAATAGCACTGTTAAATTGTATTTCTTATCAGTTGACAATGCTTGCCATGAGCGAAATCGGTCCTGATCTTGATAAGTAAAAGTGGAAATTAAGTACAAAGGAATATTGTGTTTTTTCTAAATAATTCTGTTAAGATTGATAAAAAAACATATTTACCAAAAACTTAGCATGATTCTTCAAGTATTGTGATCTCTACTAGTTTTTAACATTTTTTATCTACTTCGTGAAATACATTTTTTATTACACCTGTCAATATTTATACTAATTGTAATTATATTGACATTTGCCTTACAAGTAACGGTGTAATAATTATAGCCCCTACTCGAGTGAAGTAAATATAGATTGTTATTATATTACAGATAAATGTTGTATATTACATTGGTACACCAGTGTGTGCTGGCCTCGCGATGAACCATTCACTGCATATTGCGTTCGCTGAGTACGACATTTGAAAAAATAATTATTATTAATACTGAAAAGCAAACATCGTGACAAGATAATTTAAATCTCCATTGATGCGCGGAAAGCAAAAGTGAAATCTAGACGTTCAGTACATGAGAATTATTATCGTACAGTCTTTAATGACGGTATTGTTGACACAGTCGAGCAAATAAATGCACTCAATCTGATGTAATTTTACTAGTTTCTATGCGGAGGCATAATGAATGACATAAATAAAATTAGTCTCGGTAATTTGTGTAGGGTTGCCAACTGGGATATCTCAAGGCAGGGGACGCTGCTCCCTCGGTTTTGTTTTAGCGTAGTCGGATATTTTTTTGCAGATCGTACAGCTAACAATATGAGCATTGAACTACACCAAGATCGTTTTTTTACAGAGCTCTATTTTCAAAGTTAGAAAGATGACTATATGCAAGCTATGTTCTATCTCACGTTATTAAATAGTTACAGTATGAACGAATACTTCAAACCGCCTATTTATTAAGAAATAAATTGTTCCTCAACATGACCCGCAACATAGATTCTACGTGATGCTTCAACGCTGCGCATTTTTGAATGTAATGAAGTTATAAACATTATATTTTAACTTTACTTGCATTTTTTGCATTAAATAAAAACAAAAACGTTCGTTCGAACGCAGCACTGAAAAACATAACCTTGACAGGTGACGTTTCTGCGACAATGTGACCTCTTGTGTGTTTAACCAAAATGTTCCGGGCCATGTCCCTGGACGTTTGTTCCCAAGTTTATCTCGGTCTTTTAGATTTACTTGCATTTAGATACTAAAAATGTATTCCCAATCGTATTCCAAAGTTTAATTTAAGAATCTTTTTTAAATTTTAGGTTGAAATAAATAGATACTCTGTTTGATACGATGACATAAGATTGGTTGACAACCCTAGCTAGTCTTGTATATCATTAAAAAATGTAAACAATTGCAGAGCTCCAAAGAATACTAATGAGAAGAAACATGTTTGCCAAGATTATTATTCTAAGATATTATGTATTTTCACAATAATTTAAACACTTCTTTGACAGATTTTTAAATACATCGTTGTATATGTATTTATAATTATGCGCACGTTATAACTTTATTCATTCAATGTTAAGATAGATATTTTCTATTGAAGCCTGGTATAGGGATATGTTGAATTGTTGACACTATAGAATTACTGTTCTGTGCTTTGTCTGATCTCTCTCAGATGTTGTGGATCATCTTGATCTTGGGTACCACTCTTCGACACCTCGTACCCCAGTCCAATCTTTGATGTAATATAGTCATGGTGATCTCCCCCCTATTTTAAAGATTCACAGCGTCTTTTAAAAATAATTTCACACATTTAGTAATTTCAAAACAAGGTATTGATTATATTGATGAGAATCTTCCGTTTATTTACAAGTAACCGCACCGCGTATGTGATTATTGAAATATTGAATGCATTCCTAAATTGATTATAAATTAATATTAAATCATACAGTTGAAAATTCTGACACATGGAAAAGTAGATTTTATCAATTTGATTATTATGTACAAAATATTACGTAGAAGCGTATTTAAGTGTTTTTTTTAATACTAAGCTAACTTTTATTTAAGCGATCAGGGATAAATATCTGTAACAGAAATATGAAGGCAATTGCATTGAGAGGCTTTCATTGATTGATTTATTGTAGGCTTAAATGGTTTACCTTTTAATGCAATATGTAAGTTGCATTAAAAGGAATGCAAAAAAAAAAAATTGTGGAAAATTTTAAATATTTGTCTTTAATGCTCCAATTTTAATGAAAATCGATATTTATCTAATAGATGGAACACAGAAGGCATTATACATATATATATATATATCAAATGTGGAAAAATATTTTCTGATAAAATATGTCAAATAAAAAAACAAAACTTGATAATAAAACTCATCATAAGGAAGATCTTTAAATAAATGCATTTATTTTTAAAGCATATCGAGTAGACAGGACATCAAATGCTTAGACAAAAGTATAGTAGAATACAATAATATTAGCTTATATTATGTCTCCACTCCCACTTTGAAGCATATAGACTCAAACAATTATTTGTTAACGATAACTGCTTGTTACTCATTTGTTTTTGTTGCAAATTGTTTCCGCATCTACGCAGTAAATTCATTGTAAAAGATTTTTCTTTTTGAAAAAAAAATGAAAAATAAGTAAACGATTATTTTTGATAAAACGCGGTTAACCGAGTGAAATAAACCAGTTTTCGGTTTTTTTTCAAACTATGCGATAAACCGGTTAACCGGTTTCAGTTTAAACCGGTTTGGAAGCCCTAGTTACGGATGTTTAAAAAATATATTTTACAGATTTACGCGGTAACAGATTTAGTATTGGTCTTGATTCTATTTAATATAGTCAAATTTGAAACAATTACGATTGAAATAAAGAATTCTATCAAATTGTTGGTATATTTTTTATGTTATTGGCAATAGTTATTTTAACTGC
The DNA here is from genome assembly GCA_030503985.1 of Himalopsyche tibetana. Taxonomy (NCBI): domain Eukaryota; kingdom Metazoa; phylum Arthropoda; class Insecta; order Trichoptera; family Rhyacophilidae; genus Himalopsyche; species Himalopsyche tibetana. The sequence goes on along the minus strand of JAPJYX010000015.1, from coordinate 20,345,130 downwards.
GACAAATAAATTAAGCACTAACATTTTTTACTGTCCGAAAAAACTAACAAAGCCATCAAGCCGTCATATATCAACCAGTGGGGATCCGTTATTAATACATGGAGATGAAGATAAAAAAAAAGCTCTATTTCTGAGTTTCGTTGGTTCGGTCTAGTCAGAAGCTCTCTTGGTTTGTCGTCATTATCACGAGGAAAAGTCTATTTACGTGCCAATCCCACACATTGTCGGCTTTCGACTAGCCGGTCGTTCGTTTGGTGGAAGGATGTGACCAACGACGTAATTTGAATCATTCCGACCAGGTAAGCTCTTAATGTCATAAAACAAATGCATTCAATCGTAATGTCATCCTGAAAAAGACAAAAATAAATTAGAATTTACGAAATTCTCTTCGGTTTATTTTTAAAAATATATTCATAGTAATCACCTAACAAATGAATATCAATCCGGTCGAATACCGGTATTTAGTGTGGCGCATCCCGGTTATTAGTCTAAATCGAATTTTGAATTTATTGAAATAATCAAATATTTTATTAAAATTGTTCGTGCTGGATTGGTTCCAGAATCAAGGAGCCTTTCAATGGTGTATTTTTATTTTGAGAAACCGTATATTATATTTGTCAACGGCATATTATACTAACAAATCTAATATATAAAAATGAATGTTTGTTAAAAATGAATGACCGCTCATCCGATTGCAATAAAACTTTGACAAACTTTTTGCTTGAACTTCCGGGAAGGTTATAGGCATAAAGAAATTAGCTTACATTAGGTCTTATATATAAAAATCAATGTTTGTATGTCTGCCATACAGTTCATTTTGACAACGTATGCTTGCACTTGCGCGAAGGTTATAGTGCAATTAACTTACAGTAGGTGGCGCGTGTGTCGTACCATAGACAATTGGCAGCATACGTCAAACAGACAGAAAAAGAAAACATGCACTTCAATAAACACAATTAAAACACGAACACTTTCTTTCTTTGAGTGGTATTGCAACGCTTTCCGGGAACCAGCTAGTATAAAAACAAAATAAATTTAATTCGGTCGGAACTCGGAAAATAAATAAAATTAAAAACTAAATTTGATTTTGAAAAGTCTAATCCATGTTTATTTATCAACCATAAACATAATGGTAGCCATATGAAAGAAGGAATATTAATTATTGGATTCAGTGCACCGTATCCTCTCGTATTTCTCAAAGCGTCCATGTGGAAGAAGACGAGCTTCCAACGAATGTGTCACGAGGAAAACTTATGAATACAATTACTTAATCGAATATTTTTTGTGTTTGGCATTTTGCCTTCAAATCTTATAGTATCTTTTTGACATAACAACAACTGGGCTTAGGAGCTTTCTAAGAGTGCCTTTTATTTGTAACGCCCTATATCTGTAGATCCCAATAGTACATATTATGTATTATTCTATGTTACGTAGTATGTACTGTCAATATTTGGAGATTATTTATTATCTACGTACAACGATAATTCACACCAGCCATATATAAAATATTTTTCATTCTTGACATCTAAGGGTTTTTAGATAAACTTAGCAAGATTTTTTAAATCAAATTTCAATCTAAATCTATCCAGTGAAGTAAATTCATTTTATATATAAAATGCACAAAGGATTTGAACATTATCTTCACGTTTATAAACATAATGTGCAGAAAAAATGGTACAATTATCAAATTGCCGTTTTATTAAAAGAGTGTTAAGAGACAATAAGCTAAACCAGCGATATATGCATTCAGTTTGACGATGCATCTCCTCGATACAAAACATAATAATGAAAAAGTAAAATCTCCCGTTTTTCACATGATATCATACCTGTGATTTATTTTATTGAGGTGCAAACATTCAATAAGTGTTCGTTACAAATTTTGGAAAATGCCGTTTAATATCAGTTCTGATAGCCCATAATAAAATTTACGAATGGAAATAACAATTGTGGGGCTATAATGCAAAACGTAATATTTCCAAAACTCGAACTTTTCAGTAGAGTCAAATACTATAACGAATAACACAAAAAAATAGCTTTGCATAAAAATATGATTCCCAATTTGAAAACGAGTGTTTTAGATATTTTATATAAACTAATAGGACCAGTCGATTCATTAGGCTTGAAATACCCTATCTGCATACCTAACTCAACATCGCTCATTTTGGATATAGCATGTCTTGCAATATAAGCAGGGCTGTGGAGTCGTGTAAAAAAAAAGACTTTGAGGAAATTTGTCAATTTTTTTATTTGAACTAATATATATATGTATACCATCAGATCATCTGTAGTCAGCCAGGCATGAAATGTCAACACTTCGTACTATTTTGTTTGAATACACTTCATTAAAAATATTTTTCAAAAAAAAAAACCGCGATTCCGCGACTCCGACTCCACAGCCCTGATTATAAGCCCACAATTAAAAAGGTGTTTTCAAATACAAATTAAATCATAAAGTTGACACGTTCAGAGTAATCCGTGATTTCTCCAACACTCAAATCATCATTTCCCAAGCTCTTATTTGTGTGACAAATCACTTTTTGTTTGCTCCTCATTAGTGTTTTAATAAACACTTCTTGAATGAGATAGCTTATTATTTTCGGTTTGAAATAACATTTGTATAGGAGTTGTCGAAAAACCGTCAATTAGGATTGTATTTGGCAAAAAACGATATGTTTGCCCACCGTTCTCGAGAGTGATTGAATTTTAATAAAAGTGTATACTTCTGTCTAATTATTGTATTAAACACGCGTCGTGATTTTTGTGCTTACACGCATTGGTTACCAAGCGGTTATTACTCTGTGTAAGCCTGCTGGGTGTAAATTAATATACGCACATACGATAATAAAAAAACCACGACGTACAAACATTGGTCTTGACTGTTTAGAAACCACAAAAAATGCTACATATTTTGTTGTGGGTTGATATGATTAGTATGAGAAAATGCCTGCACAGCTTTGGAAATTATTTTCGCTAATATTTATAATAACAGCAACGAACTAGGCAGGTAATTTTGCAGCGGCGAAAATAACACAACAAATTTTGAGAGAAAATCAAAATTTTAAATATATTATATCGACTGTGGAAAGGAAAAGCAACGCAGCCCAAACAATACAAATTTTACTGAGTTTAAACGTTTTTTGATGATTATGCACCAAAGACAAATTATAAAATATACGCAATCATGAAATGCACGGATACTGATAAGCTAGTTTTCAATTGAATTTATCTACTATTAATTTAGCAAAAACCTTTTTAATTAAGTCCTTTTTCCTAATAGCGATTATCACAGGTCCTTATTTTTTCAAACATAAATACTAAATTTAGGTACTAATTCGGCATTTATAGTTTAAATTCTTTTGATAAAACGTGTGTCAAGTTACAAATTTTGATTATCTAAAAAAAACAAATTCTATAGTCGCCTTTTATGAACGCTGAAAAGTTCATTGCTTAATTGAATTAATTTTGTAGAATAATAGTTAACAGTTGTAAAAGAAAAAGTAAATCTCGATCAAAAACGGGTGCCAATAATACTTATATTTATTTTATTGACGTTAGCGTATTATTACTTTAATATCTATCAATAATAAATTCCAGAATTAAATTATTATCTACTTTTTAAGTCATTCGAGAATGTTAAAAATATCAATTCACACGTTCCCATGTTCAAATCGACTTAAAAGTTTTTGTGCCGCCAATAAATCACCGAGTTTCTTTTTTATGAAGAAAAACTTTTTTCTTCACCGGTCAGTGACATAATAATTTATATGAAGAGATAAAATTTTATATCGTACGCCAGGTGGTAGCTCTATCTGTTATATATTGTTGAAACTAAAATTAGGTCTCAATGGCTACTAAAATAAAAGAGATTTTATTTTATTTTGGGGCCGTCATTTCTTGACGGACATAACAATAGAAAGGTAGAAAAAAATCAATGATATATGTAGTCAAGAAATAGTTTTGCTCCCTCATACAATAATATGACCATGAGCTGTTAAATTTTTTGTCATTTATATAAATATTACCGACAAGATATGCAACTATTTTTTCGCCTTGAAATGACAAAGAACCTACTTAATAATTGTTTGAATTTTTTTTTGTTTTTGTAAGCATTTCCGTCCTCAATGTGCTCCTAAAAGTGATTATTTTCTACAACAACTTCTCAATAATTTAAGGTATTTTTTTTCAAGAGAGTAAGCAGTGTTACTTAGTGTTTTACTAATCGCTTTCACTGTGCGCCATCCCCCATATGGATCAAGTGGCAGTAAATGATATACTACAAACACACATGCCCTCAAATATAAATGCATAAAACGATATCGGAAAGCTCATTACACTATATAAATAAATAAAGTTAAAATGATAAACAACAACTAAAAAGACTTTCATTGAGCAGTTGTATTAGCTATAAATAAATCATCTGCACCATTCAATGGGGGCGACGTCGAGTCTGTTTCTACAACACGCTTTCGTTTTTTTTTCCTATTTTCATTTGGGAATTACCGATTGCGAATTTTGGTCACGACATTATATGAAAAAAGTTTTACTCGCTGTTTTTATCTTTCGCTGCTGAATTTGAAAAAAATAGACACTTCAGTAAAGATACCTGTTCCTAAATTTTGTTTTTATCGCTGTCGAAACTTTTATTTGAAGCTTTTTATTGCTTGATAGTGTCAAGTCGAGTATACATTGCTGAAGATTTCTTTTTGTTTAAGGGTAACAGGTTTTCGCAAAGAAAAAATACTACGTATTATTTTTATCGCATAACGATTATTCAAAGAAATATCTTCCTATTAAACTCCAATTTATGTCAGCTAAATTTTCTATACTATTAGTAATTCATTAATTCAGCATGTATTAACAGCGGTGGGCTGCCAATACGCTAACAATGGGCTCGCTTAATCTCAAAGCAATTATCGGTGTTCTGGGGAAAGAGTGATTTTTTTATCACTCCTATACAGTTATATGCAATACTTAAATAAACGAGCGTTTTTTACTTAACACATTAAATGCGGGAAAGGTATTAATACCCGTTATCTCAACTGATGGTTAAATGCGGGAAGGGTATTTTTACCTTTTATGTTATCTGATCTTTAACGTCGGGTAGGGTATTTATACTCATTCTTTTCTACAAGCATTTGACTTTGTCTTGCTTTTGAGGTTCGATTGAACAATTTTACAAAAGTAAACACATATTTAAGAAACAGAGTTACCACAAACTACCTTCATTTTTTAGAATAAATAATGTTTATTTATTTTGCAAAATCCACATAAATTTGCAATTATATTGCATATTCGCTAGCATATAAGGTTTGATATGACCTAGATTTATAAAAATGAACACATTCAAGAAACAGGAAAATTTTTAATTTAAATAACGTATGTGTAATTGTTTTAATGTGTATTTTTAAGTGTTAGACATAATTAAAAAATAGTGTAAGAAGTTCTAAAACTTTTCGATGATTTTACTGGTGGTGCTATACTTGGTGAGTACCATATCGAAAAATATATATATATATATATGTTGGATATTTTAAAAGTTATGCCATTTTATGTAAATACGTGTTTTTTACGCGCGACCTCGATTTTTTGCCCGCATTAGGGTATCAGCGGTGCGCGAATCTCGCCCGAAATTAATGTGTTAATACACTTATAATCTATAACAATATGCAATTTGCCGTAAAATTGTCAATCTTAATGGCTAAAATGTACTACTCTGTATACTGGTGCTGTCTTGGATAATATAAAAGCCAGGAATTGCAGTTACATTCTAATTTGTTCTGAGGATATTTTTTTCTCTTAAATTAACAAGGGGCTCGCGCGAGCCCCTCCGAGCCCTCTCCAGCCCACCCCTGTGTATTAATGATATCATACTTGAATATTACGAGTCACAACACTCACAACTTCATTTAATGTACTCCTAATTTGTTGATTTGAAGTCGATAGCCAACGAAATCGGTTATAACTACAAAACAAGTATATAATAAACACTTAAAAATGAATAACTAGGAGTTTATGGAAAATAACAATTTCATTAATAGAAAGTAAACATAAGATAGGTGGATCACCATTGTTGAATTTATTTGTTTGTCTCTTACCCTCCCCCCTGCATCCAGTAGAAAAGGGTAAGTCCCAAATTGTATTAAGTAATCTATAAAATAATAATATAATCAATTCTCAGTTTATCCGCGCAATTTAGTAAAAAGCTGTGACAACAAGTAAGTTCCGGTACCTCTTAAAAAAAGACTAGACATCCATATTTGACGCTGTTAATTTGAATAAATAAATAGACAATGAATTCGCTTCTAGAAATATAGCTAATACATTTCCAGTCACGGTTTGTTCATTGAATAAATTGTTTTAATGTCTCAATCAGGATTGGAGCACTGATTGCTTTATTTTATAGAGATACTTTATTATATATATATGTTTTGTTTCTCGCCATTTTGCGGCGTCACGCTAGGCTTGTGGGGATTAAGCGTGTTTCCTATAGTATTCGATACCCTCTCGTGATGCAAGCCTATCCGTGAATTTAGACACCGCTAGATGCCCGCTGCAGGGCCTGACTGGTTGTTTTCCCTAGAAAAGAATTAAACAATATATGTATGTATTCTGATCGTAAGTATATTTCGATATGAGATATTAGAGTAGTTTTTAACATTAGGAGTCTAACGAATGTCAGTATTTACTTTTCATATGGTTAATAGGTGTCACCTGCTGTGGTTAGAGCTTGCTCTACCGATCACGCAGGTCTGGGTTCGATTCCCGGTCAGATCACAGTGAATACAAAGTTGTGATCGAAGACTGGGTGTTTGTGGTGTCAATTTACAATATTTTTCTCTCCTTCTGATCCTTTAATATGTGGGTGTAGCAATAGCGATCAATCAACCACTAGTCCTGTTCTAGAATTATCCTCCTCTCCCTACTACTCACATCAATTTGAAATAAATGAGGTTGAGCGACTGACTAACAAACAGTTATCGTAGAAAAAACTTATGTTGAGATACTTTCATTAGGAGGCCATATGCTCCACATTGGGAGCGGGACATGGATTAAAATAGGTTTACTGGATTTTTTCAGGGAGACCCCAAGCCATATTTTCCATACCGCTTAAGCGTTGCTTGCCTTTTTAAGTTTACTTCGCATTAGTTTCAAATGATAAAAAAAAAATATTTTTTCTAGAGAACTACTATGTCTCGGAAAGATGGCCATTTTTTTAAAAACCAATAAAATAGGTAGATCATAAAAAGTGTACCTCTCGCTTTATTCAAACGCTGCTCAATGAGCACGAACGACTAGTTGCTTACACGAAAAAATTCGGTTTGTAGTAATTTAAGAACAGTAAAATAAATAATAATTATTGAGAACGGATTTTATAAAAATAAGGTTTACTCATTTTTTTAAAAATGTAAAAGGAAATCAAAATTACCGAATTGGTCACATCTTAAAGTGATTATTTTCAACCAATATAATACAAGAAAAACTGACTATGAAGAGACGGCGATACAGAATAAAAATAGATAAATTAGATTGTTTTCAACAAAAAACCTGTAGACATTCTTTACTATTTTTTTATCGATAATAAATAAATAATAAATAATCAAAAACGTATTTTGATCAAGTATATTTGAAGATGCCGCCTGTGCGGTCGAGTGGTCAACGTTGTTGGCTTCGGCTACGGAGGGCCCGGGTTCAAATCCCGGTACGGACAGTTTTATAAATTGATTTTTCAATAAATTGATTTATGAATTTCTGTTCAAAGGCATGGATGTATGTGATGACTTGAGAGTATTGAGAGTATTGAGAGCGATTAGCTTACCACTAATCCTGTCTTAGCCCTATCCTTCTATCCCTACTCTCTTTGGAAAAAGAGAGGTTGAGCAACTGAGTAACAAGCAGTTCTCGTAATAACACTTCTGTTGAGATAAACTCTATTAGGAGTACATATGCTCCACATTGGGAGCGGACATGGCTAAAAAAAAAATTAAAGAACGCTGTGATTTTTTAGGATTAAATCTATTGTGTAATTTAAAGAATATGTTTTTATTATCCTTTTTTATATTATTTCTGAATGATACATGTTTTGTTACATGCCTCTCTTCGCAGAACTCCATAATTTAATCACTTAACGCCGTCTCCTGACGTTTTTATAGCTTGAACTACTGCGGTTAAATAAAGAGAATAATAAAACAGGTGCTTTTGTTTACTTCGTATAAATAACCACCCCGGTATACTTTGAATTCAAAGCTGTCCGATAGAGTCAAATAGGAAACATTGAATGGAAGTTTTTACATAGCGTCATTTTTATGTGTGAAGTTTACTATGGATACTAATATTGACGTTTATCATTGAAGATAGCCCACCTTTAGAAACATCGTTTTTAGGTTTAATTACCTTTTCCAGGATCATTGATTTCTCTTTAAGTGAAAGCATTTTGTGCAAGTGCATTTTTCGCACTTGCTTGTTACTTAAAATAAAAATATAAAATGTAAAAAATATACTGGTTGAAAATGCTGTTAGTAAATCTAAGTAAAGTAAGTCGGGTCCTATGGCGCAGTGGTTAGCGCTGTTGGCTTACGTGCCGTATCTCACGGGCTAGAATCCTAGTACGAAGAGCATTTTTTCCACACGATTTATCGATTTCTGTTCGATGACATGTCTGAAAATGTGATGTGATGTCTAAAAATTTCCTCCCAACCCTTCAATAACTGGGCGTAGCGAGAGCGATTAGTTAAACATTAGTAATGTCCTAGCCTTATCCTTCTATGCCTACTTCTCTCTTTGGAAAAGAAAGGTTAAGTGACTGAGTAACAAACAGTTCTCGTAGAACAACTTTTGTTGAGATACCTTCATTAAGATGCCTTTGCACCTGATTGGAAGCGGACATGGATAAAAAAAAGTAGTTGTTCAAAATTATTTTTAACGAAAACTTATCATAAACATAATCTATGTTTTCGAATGAAGGTGCTTGATGGAAATTTAATGTCAAATTCAGTTCAAGCGCATTCATGCACTAGTGACTAGCAATGTTCCCTCTAATGCAAGAAGTTAGCTGCGCGGACCGATCAAATATTAATTGACCAACTGTCTTGTAGTGCGCGCCAACCCAGAATGAGTGCGCGGGAGCTTCCCAACTGCTGCGCGGCCGCGCACACGCGCAGCTTAGAGGGAACGTTGGTGACTAGACAAAACCAGAAGAAGCTGAAAGGCGAAACTCGGGTCGTTATCGACAAAATTTATGGAAGTGTACAGAAATTCATTCAAATTAAACATAATCATTGAAGTATATAAAAATTCATGAGGTTCCTTTTCGATTGTTGATTGAATTGTTTTAATAGAATAATGATTTTGGGTTAAAACCGAACCTGTTCAAACCGATTCGGAGCCCAATGAGACACAGGCAGATCTTGTCACGCTATCGGAGCACAATGCGACCCGCCTCAATGATTTTTTTAAGTAAGGGTTGATTACTTGGTTTACTTTTTTTCTCGTATAAACGTTGTGTCGGACAAAGAAGTGAGGTTTATTTTTTAAATGCCCGATACACAAACTCCGGCTAGAGTATTTTGGCTTTTTACCCATGAAAGTGATATCTAGGTTACATTATACATTATAAATAAATCTGATCAAATAACAAATTGTCAGGGTAAATATTTATATGAATTTTATACTATTATCATATTTATATTCAATGGTATTGGTGACTGTCAATCCTCTGAAGAAAAACGATCATAAGATTAAATGAGGAAAAAAAACTATTTCAACTTTTAAAATCTTTGTTAGCTGAATGTAACTGTTTTTTTTAATAATAAAGATATTGTAAAATATTTCATGTTATATTCTTCAGTCGGGTAGTAAATTAACTCTGTTGCTATTTTATCCGCGTGTTAAAGGTAACAAGCTTGTTATTATTCTGGAACGGAAAAATTCGTGTATTAATTAGTGGATATGTATCAAAAAGCATGTGTGCCAGCCATGCGAATATGAAAACAAGATAAAAGAGAACGAGTGCGTAATTACTTATCCCTCAGCAATTCCACCCTTCTTTTGATATCCTCTCATAAAAAGAAGTTTAAGCGATTGCTTTTCAATAAGATCTCGCAAAAACAAGCTATACTATAAGCGAAGTATGTTCTTAATGTGAAGCATATCGACTGTGGAAAGGAAAAAAATACGTAACCCAAACATAGCATATTACACAGGAGGCACAAAAAACGTGTTTTGGTGATTTTGGGCCATATGCAAATTATGAAATATACACAACCATGAAGTGCACGAAGACTTCTAAGCTGGTGTTTCATTGACATAATCTAATATTAATTAAAGAAATTTTCTAGGAAAAACCTTTTATAATCTTTTTTCTTGGTTTCAATTTTTACAAGTTCATATTTTTTCAAACTTAAAAGATACATTTAGATACTAATTCGGCATTTGAAGCTTACATCCTTTTAATAGAACGTGTATCAGGTTTGATACATTGTGATGATCGAACAAAGCTGTTTTGAAAAACTGTGGGTTAAGTCCTTTTTTTCCACAGTCGATATGAACTCAACAAATTACTGTTACAAAATTCAGTTTTTTAACTATCTTTTTCAGTTCGATGTTCTTAAATAGGATAAGGTGTTAATTGCCACATATATATTTTCCGTAATGACATAGGTGCGTGGTACAAACATAGTAACATTGCCTCACCATATATACACTCTGTAAAACACCACGTAGACCAGGCTAGGTGGCGTCATAATATATATATTTACATATTATATTATTTAATATCAACAGAGCAGGTATCACCTTCCGAGTGCAGTAATGTTTTGTTTTGAAGCTTCGTGTGTTCGTCGCGTGCGAAATTTCCATTGTGTACCGACGATTGTAGGTCAGTGGGGGTCCAAAGGAAGCGAGGGGTCACGAGATCACGGCCAGCGTGGCGCCCTTCACTCTGACGCCTCGACTAACGCTACGCAGTCGGCTTGTTATGATTTGTACAGCAATATTGATTAACTACTCCCCTACTACTTACAGTTATACCCTTTGAGCGTAAACCAACCTTTTGATAATGAATTTCATATAATTACTTTTAACAAAGTTTTGCAAATGTTGTGCCTTCTTTTTCACTACTCTACGAGTCTTTTCGGGAGACTTTTGAATCTTTTGTACGAATATAAAACATTCAAAGGCGATGTTTGCTTTACTTAACGATTTTTTTGCAAACCAATCGTCGATTTACTTTTGATTAGTTCGTTCTGGTGATCCGAAAAATAGCACCACAGCTGCTTCAGTATGTTATTCAGGTTGTCTTTTTCTATGCCAAGATTGGGTGTACCATAAAACTCTTACTTGACTATATAGCAATGTCAGACATCTACATACTGTCTATTCCAGGGTGGGGAACATTTTCTTCGCTAAAGACCGCATTCTTTTTTCTGATTCGACATAAGGCCGCAGTAAAAATTGACTAGGGAATCTTTGGCCGGAAAAAAAATCATACCAATTTCTAAAGCCCAGCAGAAACTAGCGGATTTCCCAAAATTAGCAGCGTGGGACCTTTTTTTTTTAGGTCTTTCAAGGACAAATGTAGGCTTGGGTAGCTAAAAGGCCTAAAGGCCGCAGGTTCTGTACCCTGAATCTCATTTTTCTATATTACTATTGTATAATACTTTGATTGATTTGATACTCTACTCTTAAACCACCATAATATTGTATTTTTTTTCTATTATATTCATATAATTTAAGGTATTTCTTTCCCGAACATAAAAATCTTTGCAAAAGTCTCTATGTTAGATCAATATAGCGTTAATCACACGAAATATTGTATAAGGTCTCTAATGAGTTATCGGTGATAAGCACGAAAATAATGAAATGCAACAAAAATGAGTATTGCATAGAAAATATGCATCGGTGATCAGATTTGCATACAATAACACTGCAACATTGTAAATGGCTACTTTATTTTTAAAACTCTATTCTGTATTGATATAATCACGATTCTGCTAAATTAAACACCTATACATATTGTCGTTAAGGATCCGTTAAAATATCAGCTAGAAACATTCTCTGTATCAAATAAAACTATAGTTGAATTGCATCCAGTAATATTCAAAAGTCGTTGTTTATTTTTATATTTAGGCTTTATTTTATACCTCGTCTAAAACAAAATCATGTAATGCACGTGAAACATAATATAAATTATCTAGTCGAAATAAACATAGTGCCAGATTGGTTCTACGCTCCATCCCTAACCTGACCATTTATTTTTTATCCCAAATCGGAACACCTACAAAAAAATGGTACCTTTAGCCTTCGTTTTAGGCGCCTCAAACTTTCATACGATACAATTGACTCTAGAGCAGTGGTTCTGACGTTAGATTTCATTGTGGCCGCATTATAAGCATCGGCGGTCCTATGGAAATGTCTCGTGGCCGCACCAAATGTGATAACAATAGCAGTTGCATTTACTTAAAAAAAAGGATTAATTTATATTCAATAAAATACATTATTTAAAGATATTGGTATTTATTTATTTAAAAGCAATTCGAATGGAAATTGTTCAACAGTTCTCTCTTCCAATGCAAGCCGCATCGCCGCTTCTAAGTATGCATCTGTCAGCTGGTTTCGATATTTATATTTTATAAAGTGCATTACACTGAATGATCTCATGAATGATGATACCTCTGTGGGTCATTTGGAGTAAATAACTCGACTAAATGCTCAATAAGTCAGGTGCATTCAATCAATTTTAAAAAATAATAATTTTACAAATGAATTTGTAAAAATACATTTTTTATTTGATTTACTATGAAACTGTTGGTAGCCGCAGCAAAATCCTCTGGTGGCCGCACATGAGAACCACTGCTCTAGAGTCTAGACAGAGAGTAATATTTGTTCACGTCGTTTTATATATTTTCTATGAACCTATATAAAAATAGAGTATTTACATTTTAATTAATTAATTACTGCGCGCACACGCCGAGTTTGACTTTGAGCGTTTTTTTTTTTTAATTATTACTGTGAGTTTTTCTCTTTTCGTAAACGGGATATTTTGGCGTCTCGAAGCTGTGTTAGGGACAACGGGACACGCCACCTAAAACGGGGACTGTCCCGGTGAATAAGGGATGTCTGGTCATATTATACACCCCCCAAGTGACCGATACCTGTGTCATGCGTATCAAAACTCTAAAAGCACAAACTGATTTTTTAAATAAAATACTACATTACCTAAATAATTAAATGACCGCATGGATTCCGAATGAAACATTTAAATCGAAAGTTTTTATATAACTGGTTGGTAGCCAATCGAACAGACTTCCTTTTATTAGAGAGCGAAAAGATTAATTACACATGTTTTTAGGATTGAATAGATTTTTAGACATCATCATAGAAATCCATAAATCGTAATCGAAAAATCAGTGTACATTCCGTGATAATTTCTACTTGGATATTCGAGCCCTTGTTCGCGCTAACGAAAAGTGCTAAGCGCAAGATAATTTTTGAATCGTCTACTCATTATACTTTACTACAGTGCTCCGCAACCGGTGTGCCACGGCACACTAGTGTGCCGCAAGGCGATGATGGGTGTACCGCGGCGCGTGTCTCCAATAATCGGAAACAATCAAATAGTAAACTATAAAATATTTCTGAAGACACTTGTCACAGAGAAATAGATTTTTTTTTTGGTTGGAAGAATATGTTATATGTAGTATGTATGTATACCCAAATCCATAAAATGTTTATTTGTTAATGTAAACTATACCACTAAATGTTTGAAACATTTTAATAACTGATGCTGAAAATTCTTTGGCCTTTTGACTGATGCTTTTTTTGTAAATAATATGAAACTTTTCTATTCAGATAATATCCATTATGAGTACATGTGCTCTACATTGGTAGTGGACATGGTTATAAAAATATTCATCTTTTGTGGTTTTTATCATATATAAACACAAACTAATGTAATTTCTGACAATATATATAAATTGATACTAGCAACAAACGATGCCACTGGACTACTTGCCTAATTTTCCCTGTTCAAACGTGATTAGTTACTTAACGACTAATTCACTAAACGAATCTACCCAACCAATGAGAAGAAGGCTTAATACCGAGTAGAATACACAAACAATACTATGGAATTACCATAAATTAAGTGTAGATTACCCCCAAAAAATATCGATCCATAAAGTTTCCAGCATATAATAATTTCGAGAGGCTCTTTATTGTTTGGTGTTTTATCGACGTAATTTTTTTTATCGGTCCGCTCCCTACATTATTTTATACCGTCTTCCTATCTTTATTGTTCCGCAACTTGAATACTGATTAGCTTATTGACCTTCGATGCTTTCTCTTTTCACATTTTTTTTTATTAAAATGATTTTTTTGATACGTTTTTTTTTATTATTCTTTACGCGCGAGACAAAACCATTTCATATAAACAACTAGCAGGCTTCAACAAAAGAGGACGTATGGGAATAAAATAAATATTGTATTGTGTATGTAATTTAAGTGAGTGAATAAATTCTAATATCTGAACAAAACACGTATTCACTGAAATGTTAGTTGCGTAACAATGTAAAAATAAAACCAGTAGTGAAAACTCTTTTACATATTCATCTTCAGTTAATTCAGTTGTGATTAGGGTATCCAATCCCGAAGCCTTTTTCCAATCCCGGGATTGATTTATTTTGAATCCCGGGATCCCGGGATTGAGATTTTCTCACCGAGGAATTTGAAATCCTCAATTTGCTATACTTTTTCCCGGAATCTCATGGAAACTCGTTTTTTTTTTTTAGCTCACCGAGGAATTTGAAATCTACGATTTGGTATACTTTTTCCCAGAATCTCGCAAAAACTCCTGTTTTTTTTTAGCTCACCGAGGAATTTGAAATCTTCAATTTACCAATTTCGTGTAAATTTCGAGAATTTGCTCAAAATTTCTCAATCCCGAAATCCCGGGAATCTCAATCCCGGAATTTCGGGATCAGAAAATTAAACGGGATCCCGGGATTGGATGCCCTAGTTGTGATGTGTGTCTTTCACTACTGTTAATATATTAACATAGTATCAATATAAGTGAAATGTTTAATACATCTTTGGTTTTTAATATTATCAGCTCACTGGCTAATCATTCATATTCTGTATGTATTTGGATACATTTTTTTTTTCACATCGAGTGTTTTATTTGTTTCCTGTTTTTGTACTGCCAAACAATGTAAAAAAAATAATAATTTCAAAACGTACGGAAGCTTAATCTTTATATTATTTTTGCTTACGTTTTTTTGAAATTTTCAAGCACTCGAAAGCATTACGTTCACTTGGGTGAGTTTTTATTAAAAAACTTGTAACTCAGCATTGCGAGTTGTATGAGCCTTGCTTATGGTATCCTAGGTTATTAAAAAAACTCCGTCACAGATAAAATATTCAACAGCCTACAAATAGAAATAAAAAAATGTTTCATGCAAACGGTTTTAAGGCAATATTACCTTTTTTAAGAAATTTTCGTTTTTTCGATGGTTGATCGTGTCTCATGGTCTACCTCGTTATAGTTTAAATAAATAATATTTGCTTTTTTTTCTATTGACAGTTGAAATGATAGATTATTTTTTGATATGTTAGGTTGATTACAAACCATTCGCTAAACATTTATTTTAAGATTTGATAAAGATAGAAATATATTCAAGACACAAAAGTTAGTCACGAGAGGGTCCAGAAAACTTTCATAACATATTGTGCGTATTATACTAAATATTGGCGGTAAAACAAATACAATATTTATCGTCGGCTTAACTTGTCAAAAGTGTATTCACCTGTGAGGCTTAATTTTAGAAAGGATGCACAACTGATACAGTCATATGCTGATTATAATGATTGTAATTTAATTTATCCAGATCTTAAACTTTTAACGAATAAAAAGAAGTCAGTAGTGACAAGTTCATCGAGCACTATCTCTAGATTTTTCTTAAAGGTTAGGATTATATTTTGCAAATTAAACTGGCGTTTCTGGGGATTCCAGCCTTCGACTATCAATCATAATACCAGAACACCGATGATACTTTGATGCTTTATATCCTACATATCATATCATACTGACTTTAAATACATTTATATCCTTACTATCCAAGCAGGACACGGATAGAGAAACCAATCTCGGTATCCCGTACAGTTTTCGATACATTTGAAACCGGGATTCGAAAACATCATTCCAAAACTTTCGGGATTGATTATATTATAAAACAGAATCTTCAAACTCTCACACATAAAAAATCTCGTTTCATTTCTAAGACACAAAACAATGCCCAGTTAAGAAGTCATTTTTTCTTTTCAAAGAATTCTGCGACGAAGCAAATAAAACAAAAAATTAGAGCTGATTTATGATGATAAATATCATTTAAATGAATGCCAAAAATATCAAATTCTAAAATCTATTTTTGCATACCTAAAGTGAATGAATTTGACATTTGCCGACAAAACGTTATTTATTAGAATGAATTGTTTCTTATTTTTAATCTACACACGATACGGGAAACTTTTATATGTACATTGAATATATTATCCTCTAAGCCAGGGGTCATCAAAATTTTTCAGAAGCGGGCCGGATTTAACTTTTTAAAAACTAAGGGGGCCGGACGACAAATAAATTGTTATTGGAACACAATCAGAATATTATTTCATTTTATGTGATTACATAATAATTAGATTGTAAACAAATGTTGAACATCTGGTCTGAAGAATGAACATCTGGTCGTCCCGCCTCCAATTTCTATCCAACTTCCTTCACTTTGAGTCCCCTACCAGATAGTTGTATGACAATTGATGATTTGAATTAAATACTTGTCGTGAATTCACAACTAAATCATGAAAATTTATATTTCTTATATGAATAATTTCTATGCAAAAATCCAGAACTTTTCACGGGCCGGATGAAGATCTTTGGCGGGCCGTAGTTTGGTGACCGCTGCTCTAAGCCAAAGCCAGTGTAAACATAACGATGGTGATTGTTCTATCTTAACATTAATAGCCGATAATGTTTGTAAAACGTCCGCAGTAATAAGGTACAGACCAATGATGACGATTTATTTTGGACAGCACATTTTTGAAATTTTGTTCTATCCAATGGAAGCGGCTTATTTTAAACAGCACGTGAATGTTCTGATATCGCCACGTTTGAAAATTCGATATTTCTTGGTGTAGAGCTAAAGTATAGTATCATCATAGATCATAATATTCGAATAATCAAAGACTTTAATTCGACTATTGCAAACTATGATTATAGGGCTATCGAAATGAATCGTTTGATCGTGTGAGTCGATGTGAGACTAATATTTTTTGGAGCGGATTTGATCAATTGAATCATAATGATGAATCTTTTCACGTCTGACCTTGAAAATCTGTTAGAATTCTTTAATACATTAAGAATATTCAAATTATGATATGGATATATCATAGAATAATATTTTGCTTTTTTCATACACTTGGACAAAATGTGCAACTGATTTTTTATTGAAAAATTGGATTTGATCTTTTGATTTTTATTGGAAATAATTGTTAAATAATTTAAAATCCGAAAAATAATTGTTGGCAAACTTAAACATTATTCCAAAAATAAAGTAATTTACAAAATTTCTGCTACTACGAAAGATGATTGTTAGCAAACTTTAACATTATTCCAAAAATTAAATAATTTACGAAATTTCTGCTACTACGAAAAATGGTTGTTAGCAAACATAATCATTATTCCAACAATTAAATAATTTACGTAATTTCTGCTACTACGAAAAATGGTTGTTAGCAAACATAAACTTTATTCCAAAAATTCAATAATTTACGAAATTTCTGCTACTACGAAAAATGATTGTTAGCAAACTTAAACATTATTCCAAAAATTCAATAATTTACGAAATTTCTGCTACAACAAAAAATGGTTGTTAGCAAACTTGAACATTATTCCAAATATAAAATAATTTACGAAATTTCTGCTTCTACGAAAAATGGTTGTTAGCAAACTTGAACATTATTCCAAAAATTCAATAATTTACGAAATTTCTGCTACAACAAAAAATGGTTGTTAGCAAACTTGAACATTATTCCAAATATAAAATAATTTACGAAATTTCTGCTTCTACGAAAAATGGTTGTTAGCAAACTTAAACATTATTCCAAAAATTAAATAATTTACGAAATTTCTGCTACTATGAAAAATGATTGTTAGCAAACTTGAACATTATTTCAAATATTAAATAATTTACGAAATTTCTGCTTCTACGAAAAATGGTTGTTAGCAAACTTAAAAGTTATTCCAAAATATAATAATTTACGAAATTTATGCTACTACGAAAAATGGTTGTTAGCAAACTTAAACATTATTCCAAATATTAAATAATTTACGAAATTTCTACTCCTACGAAAAATGGTTGTTAGCAAACTTGAACATTATTCCAAAAATTCAATAATTTACGAAATTTCTGCTACTACGAAAAATGGTTGTTAGCAAACTTAAACTCTATTCCAAAAATTCAATAATTTAAATTTCGGCTATTACGAAAAATGGTTGTTAGCAAACTTAAACATTATTCCAAATATTAAATAATTTACGAAATTTCTGCTACTATGAAAAATGATTGTACGCAAACTTGAACATTATTCCCAAGATTTAATAATTTACAATTAAAAAACTGCAGGGCTGTCGATATATGCGCAAAATTAAATAATTTACGAAATTTCTGCTCCTACGAAAAATGGTTGTTAGCAAACTTGAACATTATTCCAAATATTAAATAATTTACGAAATTTCTGCTCCTACGAAAAATGGTTGTTAGCAAACTTGAACATTATTCCAAAAATTCAATAATTTACGAAATTTCTGCTACTACGAAAAATGGTTGTTAGCAAACTTGAACATTATTCCAAATATCAAATAATTTACGAAATTTCTGCTCCTACGAAAAATGGTTGTTAGCAAACTTAAAAATTATTCCAAAAATTAAATATTTTACGAAATTTATGCTACTACGAAAAATGGTTGTTAGCAAACTTGAACATTATTCCAAATATTACATAATTTACGAAATTTCTGCTCCTACGAAAAATGGTTGTTAGCAAACTTGAACATTATTCCAAATATTAAATAATTTACGAAATTTCTGCTTCTACGAAAAATGGTTGTTAGCAAACTTGAACATTATTCCAAAAATTCAATAATTTACGAAATTTCTACTACAACAAAAAATGGTTGTTAGCAAACTTGAACATTATTCCAAATATAAAATAATTTACGAAATTTCTGCTTCTACGAAAAATGGTTGTTAGCAAACTTAAACATTATTCCAAAAATTAAATAATTTACGAAATTTATGCTACTACGAAAAATGGTTGTTAGCAAACTTAAACATTATTCCAAATATTAAATAATTTACGAAATTTCTACTCCTACGAAAAATGGTTGTTAGCAAACTTGAACATTATTCCAAAAATTCAATAATTTACGAAATTTCTGCTACTACGAAAAATGGTTGTTAGCAAACTTAAACTCTATTCCAAAAATTCAATAATTTAAATTTCGGCTATTACGAAAAATGGTTGTTAGCAAACTCAAACATTATTCCAAATATTAAATAATTTACAAAATTTCTGCTACTATGAAAAATGATTGTACGCAAACTTGAACATTATTCCCAAGATTTAATAATTTACAATTAAAAAACTGCAGGGCTGTCGATATATGCGCAAAATTAAATAATTTACGAAATTTCTGCTCCTACGAAAAATGGTTGTTAGCAAACTTGAACATTATTCCAAATATTAAATAATTTACGAAATTTCTGCTCCTACGAAAAATGGTTGTTAGCAAACTTGAACATTATTCCAAAAATTCAATAATTTACGAAATTTCTGCTACTACGAAAAATGGTTGTTAGCAAACTTGAACATTATTCCAAATATCAAATAATTTACGAAATTTCTGCTCCTACGAAAAATGGTTGTTAGCAAATTTAAAAATTATTCCAAAAATTAAATATTTTACGAAATTTATGCTACTACGAAAAATGGTTGTTAGCAAACTTGAACATTATTCCAAATATTACATAATTTACGAAATTTCTGCTCCTACGAAAAATGGTTGTTAGCAAACTTGAACATTATTCCAAATATTAAATAATTTACGAAATTTCTGCTTCTACGAAAAATGGTTGTTAGCAAACTTGAACATTATTCCAAAAATTCAATAATTTACAAAATTTCTGCTACTACGAAAAATGGTTGTTAGCAAACTTAAACATTATTCCAAAAATTCATTAATTTACGAAATTTCTGCTACTACGAAAAATGGTTGTTAGCAAACTTAAACTTTATTCCAAAAATTCAATAATTTACGAAATTTCTGCTACTACGAAAAATGGTTGTTAGCAAACTTAAACATTATTCCAAAAATAAAGTAATTTACAAAATTTCTGCTACTACGAAAGATGATTGTTAGCAAACTTAAACATTATTCTAAATATTAAATAATTTACGAAATTTCTACTCCTACGAAAAATGGTTGTTAGCAAACTTGAACATTATTCCAAAAATTCAATAATTTACGAAATTTCTGCTACTACGAAAAATGGTTGTTAGCAAACTTAAACTCTATTCCAAAAATTCAATAATTTAAATTTCGGCTTTTACGAAAAATGGTTGTTAGCAAACTTAAACATTATTCCAAATATTAAATAATTTACGAAATTTCTGCTACTATGAAAAATGATTGTTAGCAAACTTGAACATTATTCCCAAGATTTAATAATTTACAATTAAAAAACTGCAGGGCTGTCGATATATGCACAAAATTAAATAATTTACGAAATTTCTGCTCCTACGAAAAATGGTTGTTAGCAAACTTGAACATTATTCCAAATATTAAATAATTTACGAAATTTCTGCTCCTACGAAAAATGGTTGTTAGCAAACTTGAACATTATTCCAAAAATTCAATAATTTACGAAATTTCTGCTACTACGAAAAATGGTTGTTAGCAAACTTGAACATTATTCCAAATATCAAATAATTTACGAAATTTCTGCTCCTACGAAAAATGGTTGTTAGCAAACTTAAACTTTATTCCAAAAAATGAATATTTTACGAAATTTATGCTACTACGAAAAATGGTTGTTAGCAAACTTAAAAATTATTCCAAAAATTAAATATTTTACGAAATTTATGCTACTACGAAAAATGGTTGTTAGCAATCTTGAACATTATTCCAAATATTACATAATTTACGAAATTTCTGCTCCTACGAAAAATGGTTGTTAGCAAACTTGAACATTATTCCAAATATTAAATAATTTACGAAATTTCTGCTTCTACGAAAAATGGTTGTTGGCAAACTTGAACATTATTCCAAAAATTCAATAATTTACAAAATTTCTGCTACTACGAAAAATGGTTGTTAGCAAACTTAAACATTATTCCAAAAATTCATTAATTTACGAAATTTCTGCTACTACGAAAAATGGTTGTTAGCAAACTTAAACATTATTCCAAAAATTAAATAATTTACGAAATTTATGCTACTACGAAAAATGGTTGTTAGCAAACTTGAACATTATTCCAAATATTACATAATTTACGAAATTTCTGCTCCTACGAAAAATGGTTGTTAGCAAACTTGAACATTATTCCAAATATTAAATAATTTACGAAATTTCTGCTTCTACGAAAAATGGTTGTTAGCAAACTTGAACATTATTCCAAAAATTCAATAATTTACAAAATTTCTGCTACTACGAAAAATGGTTGTTAGCAAACTTAAACATTATTCCAAAAATTCATTAATTTACGAAATTTCTGCTACTACGAAAAATGGTTGTTAGCAAACTTAAACATTATTCCAAAAATTAAATAATTTACGAAATTTCTGCTAACTATAAAAATAAAATAAAATACATAAAAATAAAATAAAATAAAATGAAATAAAATAAAATAAAATAAAATAAAATAAAATAAAATAAAATAAAATAAAATAAAATAAAATAAAATAAAATAAAATAAAATAAAATAAAATAAAATAAAATAAAATAAAATTAAAATAAATTAAATTAAATTAAATTAAAATAAATTAAATTAAATTAAATTAAATTAAATTAAATTAAATTAAATAAAATAAAATAAAATAAAATAAAATAAAATAAAATAAAATAAAATAAAATAAAATAAAATAAAATTAAATTAAATAAAATTAAATAAAATAAAATTAAATAAAATTAAATACTATGCAACAAAAATCTCACGTTGCTGGGCAACGGGCTTACAGCTAGTTGTTCTAAATATGTAAATGAATTAAATAAATTCAGACCACGGAGGTAAAATAATAACAAACTATTTCTTTGAAATATGAAGTCACCCGGTCAGCTCCTATAATAATATCTAGTATGATAAATATATTTCGTTAGTCCTATGTACACAAATGAAACCGAGACTTAATGACAAAACACTCTCTCTCATTATTACTATGCTTACATGTTATTCAAATAATATTGAATTTCTGTAGTGATATAAAATATCAATATTTTTTTTCTTTTTTTATAAATAAGCCTTATAAAAATTTATTCCATTAAAAATACAGCTATATATAGAGATCATATATACATATAATATAGATGTTCACTTTTAGGGTGTTCACTGTCAATACTTGGTGGAAAGGCATTATATTAATAAAAACAATAATCCTTTGTACTTCATTCCACTTTATTTAATGTGTCAGGACCGGTTTCGCTCATTGCGAGCATTGTCAACTGATAAGAAATATAATTTAACAATGCTATTTATACAAAATTGAAAAGTTAGATTTCTTTTGTTAGAATTGATATGGTCTTTGAAAAATTTGTTTTTCAGAATCTTCCTGGCTGTCGATTTTGTTTAAGTGATGAATGAACACACCAACTACTTGGAAGCGGGGAAAACATAAAACTATCATTAAGCATATTCATATCATTAAGCATATTCACTTTATTAATGTAGCATTTTATCACTTTGTCAAAAATTTCCCAAATTTTTATTATGTTTGTAATTACTTTCAATCGCATTCTGAATTTATGAATCTGGGATGACTTTTTAATTATATGTTAGTTGTGTTGAACATTTTAATTTTGTGTTATTTTAGAATCACTTTAATGTAATTGGCAATTTCTTTTCAATGCCAACTGTTGTGTATAACTTTTCAATTTTGTATAAATAGCATTGTTAAATTATATTTCTTATCAGTTGACACTGCTCGCAATGAGCGAAACCGGTCCTGACATATTAAAAAAAGTGGAATGAAGTACAAAGGATTATTGTTTTTATTAATAATATATATGTGTTATGTAATATAGAATAAATTTTATTATTCATTTTGACCAATATTATTAATTTCATCAGTAGAAATAAAGCATAATAAAAAAAATCAGGAACATTCTCAGTATCCCGGGATCACAAAATTCATCATTTTCAAAATCAACATTTTGGCTCGGGATTGGATTCCCTAGACACGGAACACGCGGGAATTATATTCTTTTGTTTTCATTATAAGTTCTTATTTTGTAGGGGGGTGTTAAATAAAAGTGTACCAGATCTCTGGCTTTTTATTGAATCTAAAAATAGTCTCCTTACATTTTCTCAAACTCGTAATTATTTATTCAATCGATCAAATTATACCACATTTAGAAAAAGATCAATAAATGCACGACACCACATAAAGCGGAAGGCGTAGAGCCTACACTGACATCTTACTGTATAATTAATAATAACTTACTAAAATATTAACTCTTCGGTAGGTTTTGTTTATAAATTACTATTAGGTATGTCACAGGAGTTAATAATCCACAGTTACTACGTAAGTATTTTAGAGACATGTCATGCTTAATTGCCACTACCACATGTTCGTAATATTTCAAGATGTCTTGAAAATACACGTACTTAATTTTAATAACCAAACATATTACACATCAAACTTACAGTCAGTGATGGAGTGCTGAATAAAATAGTCTTCGTTCGTTGTTTTTTTTTTTATTAACGAGCTACCCCCACGTTTAGCGAATTTGAATATGTCAGTGGATACTGAAATATGCATGGTCAAAACAATAACCGAATTGAAAAACATAAGTATGTAAACATCTTAACTGACTCGTTGCTAGCGCTACCTATAACAGTGCTTCCCAACCTCTTTCATTCCACGGCCCCCTAAATCTGAAAAAAAATAATCCGCGGCCCTCCTCAATACAAAACATGTTCTGCGGCGGCCCTCAATCTAAGAAGCACTGACCTATAAGATGAGAAAGCTTGAGCAGGCCAATCCAACAAGTGCGCGATACATTTTCAATCTTTTCAATCAATCATTTCAAATGTCATATTTCGTATGAAAAAAAGCGTTGTTTTTTTTTGTTTTGCTTTGGAGAAATAAATATTTCGGATGTGTGACGGATTTCACGGGCTCGAATCCCAGCACGTACAGTATTTTTTAAATCGATTTATCATTTCCTATTCGAAGGTATGGATGTTTGTGATGTCTAAAAATTCCCTCACACTCTTCCAATCCTTCAATAAAGTGGCGTAGCGAGACCGATTAGCTAACCACTAGTCATGTCCTAACCCTAAACTGTATATTTCTACTGTAGAAAAACTTCTGTTGAGATACCATCGTTAGACGGCCATATGCTTTACATTGGGAGCGGGCTTAGATTTAATAAAGTGATATGTAAGTATTCCTCACATATACAGCTGGATAACTTTTACTTACATATAACTGGATAACATGATTAAACGATTATAATATTATGATTATGAATAAGTCCTGTAAACTCTTGATAAGTTCATATAAAATACTGTTAGGGAAATCAAACATTTGGAATTATGAATGTGGGAAATATTTAATTTAAAGTTTTAATATTAATGCGTCAGATTTGATTTGAATAAAATCTTAGAATTTCATTTAAGTAATAACTGTCGGAAAACTTCCTGAAATCAGTTCAATTCTTATCTGGTTTACATCCTTCTTTTCATTCCGGGTAGAGAGGAAGGGGGATTGGCCAGTCCTCTGCTAAACTTTCAGCCTTGCTTTCACGATCTCAATGGCGTGCTAGTATAGGATGAGAGGGAAATTAAAAGAAGCTTCTCCATAAGTTACCACATAGAAATTATTAAAAAAAACAGCAATAAAAATATTTATCATTTAGGACTAATTTAGGTAAAGACGAATAAAAATACCTTATAAATTAATTTGATTTTAATTCGTTTTGACTACACTTTTTAACGGATTATTTCCTGTAACAACAATTCCAAATGTCACTTCTTATTTATCTTGGTTCTACCAGTTTTTGTCTTGGCATTATTAAGGTTTATTTTTTATTCAGTTCTAACCAGAGTTGTTTCTCTCCAGCACCCAAAATCTTTAAGTGTCAATCCAGTAATAAATTGAAAAACTTAATTTAGTATTTGATAGAAATCATCTGACTGTGATTGTGTACATAATACTACAGTATATAATTATTATGTTGATAGTGTACTATCATCTATGCCGAAATATAGCACTTGTCTCGCATAGCACACCACTGCATCCTACCCCAACCCGTCCTGGCTGTGAAAGCTCTCTGGAGTGGCCCCTAACGAGTAAAGTTGTTACAAGTCCGCTCTCATTAATGGCCGCTACGATGGTAGACAGACGGCGCAATTTTGTATCTATTTAGCGCACGCCCTGCATAATTCCGGATAATGAGCCCAGAGCTTTTTTTTCCATTCGCGTAAAAGTTTCGCTTATGAACTTAGTTCATATGAATGTTTTTTGAGTCAAACAAACTACTGGCGTGTTGGCTGAGTACTTAATTTAGCGACTATACTAACATTAGCCATTCTTATAAACTAAATATTTATGTTTATTTTTGCGCCATATCTCTTTGAAACCATCACTCTTGACTTTCAATCTACACAAAAGATAGATCTTCTATCAAGGTGTCTTCTACCTGAATTATTACAAGAAGAGAATACTTCTTGGGACGTCAAATTGTTTTAATTTTTGATTGTTTCTTTTCACAATTTACCCATGATAAATGTAATGTCAATCTTAACTTGTATCTCACTAATATTTACCAATTCATATATTTATAAATTTATGTTAGTTTACTCATAATATAGAGCCAAAACTTTGATACGTGCCGCAATAAATAAATAGTTAGCATGTTTATGAGGAACTCACGTTTTGCTACTTTGAATAGCTTCTTCAGACTTATTTTTGAAAAAACTTACCAACTAACAATGCTAAATTTGTATATTCACCCCTTGCTCATATCTGGGTGGTTATTCTAAAATAATATCTTATTTTAGGTCAATTGGGTGTCACTATTATTTTTTTTTCTGCTCGACCGATATTACAATCTATTCCTCATCATGACCTTCCTCAACATCCGCGATTTCAGCTTTATCATATATTTTGTTTGATCGTCCTGTGAATATTTCATTGTGTTGTTTTTTGTTTATAAAAGCAGTATAATACAAAAAAAAAATACGAAACCTCTGCGTTATTTGTATCAAATCTTGATTAAAAACATGTAAACAAAAATTTTCTCCCGGCTGAATAAAAAATGCAAATCTAATTACACTAAACAAGCAATATTTTGTTTGCCAGTCTTCAATTTCTTTTCGGCTTACATTAATTTCATGGTTGTTCTGATTTATCGCCAGGCTCAATGTAAAATATCGCGAAGGGGGAGAACAATTTCTCAAGGTGGTTTTATCTGTGGGCTTCAGAGTATATTTTAAAAGGCGGAATCAAAACACGGTATCCGAGAGCTGAAGGAATAATTAATTTGCTTGAAAGCTTCGTCCTCCCTGAATGAATAACGGGCCTCGTTTCAATTATTGTAAATAGATTAAAAGATATCGTTACTTAACAGGACATTACGTGCAAATGGATTGAATGCTATCAGTATTGACGTATTGTGTGGATGCAGTGGGATTTGGATATTATTTTATGATGTAAAGATTTAAGGAAAAGATTGTTCATATAAAAACTTATTTTACAAAATATGTATTAAATTACTTAATCATGATGAGCCTACATATTTTTCATAATAATTATTTATAAAATATTTTTTTCTTATATTGATATATTCCCAGCATATTAGATTTTCCTGTGGTTTCAGAAAAACAGGTAAATGTGATCTCTACTTGTTTTACCTCGTTTTACATTGTCAATCAGTCTTACCATAGCAGTCTTAAGTTCCAAGCAGTGTCGTAGAAAAAACACCAAAAAAGACCGGGCTGTTAAATCCCAGCCGCTCCTAACAAATTGTATGGCGGCTATACGTAATCAACTCTAATCCCAATTTATGAGATTATTTTTCGTTGAATATAAAATGTATTTTTGAAAGAATTCTTGTATGGATATTCTGTGATTCTTTGGTGTTATTAATTTACAATTTACGATACATCGGAAGGATCATATATTCAAATTAAGTAATGATTGTAAGAAATATAGCGAATGGCAAGAAATGCGATGTGTGGTAAAACAAATAAAATTTAACTTCTCACTATTAAATATCACAGTTATATAACATATTGATTATAAATAACATAAAACAACAGTAACAAGCGGAATCCATATTATATTATATACGATTTTGACGCCTATTGTATTATGAAATAAATGCTGCATCTTATCATATAATAATGGCAATATACCAAGTAAATGATGATTTAATCAATAATAATATTTAAAAAATTATGAAGTGAAATGTGCTACCCTAGTTTGACTTACTGATTTTTGATTACTGATATGACTTGAGAAATCCTATGGAAAGATTGAGTAACGAACCAGTGTGCACAAATAAATTTTGAGATTAATTATTAATTGATTAAAATCCCAATAATGACGTTGATTTTTTTAATGAACTATCCAACCTCATATTCTGTATTGAAATATTGTAAAAAAAATAATTTCAATAAAATGATTTGCCTTCTTTGTTTGCTTTTGTTCTCCGAGATTTTTCTTCAAAAACCTTAGAAAATGGGATTTTTTCTTATTTTGAAAAATATGTAATTGAAAAGATATATAATTACAATATAAATATGTATTTTCTACAATATATCAGAAACAAATGACTTCATAATGATGTGATATTACTTTGAAAATTATGACGCCGGCCCGCTTATCTGAAAAAAGTACCTGTTTTCAGCTCCATAGCATGGCTTTCACTATAGGGGGCTTTGGTCTTACCCAATTTAATAAAAATATTCCTATTTAGATTTATTTTTCATCAGTTGATTGGGGCTTATAAGCATAAATTTTACTGTACAACTTTGATTTTGCATTATTTTCATTTGAAAATGTTTTTAATCCTTTTCTGTAAAAAAATTATAGTATTATATGAATATCTAAAATAACAAATACGTAACTCGTTAAGTCAAGTGCAGCAACGCTCCTTAAAGCTGTACAAGATACTGGCAGCTTAAGACATCGCGAGATTTCGATGTTTTACGAGTGCATTTATTTGAACGTCATTGATTATGCAAGATTATCTACGATTGATCCTTAAAAATAAATGAAGAACAGTCACTTTTCTTTTTTTATCTTTCAATATTATTAAGCAAATCATAAATGATATTGGCATTATAAATTGTCTACTAAATACTAATAATACATCGTCTTTCTTCATGATACACCCAGAAGGACCAGCAGAATAAAACATAGTGTTATGAATATCATCGTCGTAAGTGATTTGACGAAATTTATACTTCGATACATTTTTTTCTTTATTACATTATACTTATAATTGAATGCAATAGTAATTTATTTATTTTGTTAAGTTGATATTTGACGTCAATCTGAAAGAGGCAATTAATTATGTAAAGTTAATGTTTTTTTAAGAAGCTTAACATTTGTTATACAGCTTATAATCAATCCAAATAAATTAAAAAAACAAACTCATCCACAATTTTAATACATTTTCACGGAAAAATTAGTCTTTCATATCAAATTAATTATTTAACACTGTGTTTCAATCAATATTAACAGCTAGTCTAAGATATTGTGCTATGATCGTTTGTCTATTATGTAATACATTCACCGCATGTATACACGATCTGTTTCGAGAATTTCGTACGATTACATTGCTCTAAGCTTGTTAGAGGGGTGACTGCTGTTCTTAGAGCAGATAATAAAGTTAAGCCGTGTTTACTAACTGTCAGATCATAACGCTAAGACCTCAAGTTAGATGTTTATTACCGATTATTACCGATATTTACAGCAACATGCAAGTAAAGGCAGACAAGTATTGAACGATAAGTTGGATTGTACGGAAATCACAATATTTCCAAATTCACAATCAACTTGTGATGCAAGATTTTCGCTGCATTGAACATCGAGTCTGCTTTGTGAATCTGTCGATGACCATCACTTGGTATATTTCAATCATCAACGGGTGTTTTTCGTAAAAAAACTTACTGCTTCATAAAATAATAGTATGCGCATCATTGAAAGGTTTGTCAATTCTGGAACCTGTCAATATTGATACAATTATTGACAGATTTAAAATATTTTAATTTAACTCGAATAAGTTTACTAAAATAATTGATGTTTTCATTTCATAACCGATATCTTGCTGTTGACAAAAACACCACGAATACCAGAATTCCGGTTTTCGAAATACTGGTATTGGAATCCCTGTTTTCAACTAGTCAACGGCAATGCAAGTGTTGGTTTTTGCTTTAAAAAGTAGTTTAAAATATCAAACAAAGATAATTCATAGCCGGTTATAAATATGTCAAGTAAAAATATTCATTTCACGATAAAATCTTTCCGCAGTAAAAGTGGCACTCTGTTAGTAAGTCTGTCATTTTTAAAAGCGTCAAGTGTTATGTTATTGATGATTATCTGACAAATCTTGGTTATTAATCTATTACAGTGAAGAACTAGAATGCTTATGATGATTTCACATGGAAGAGCATTAACACTGTTCAAGAATATTGATTCGGGTACCTATATACATATACCGCGTGAATGTCAGTGAGTTTATACAAGTCGAAACTGTTTCAAACCGTGATCGGTAAGAATGCCTCATGATAATTATTTACAATGCAAAAACAGCTTCTTTTCAATAGAAATTTCCCCCCTATAAAAGATTTTTCGCCTAATTTCATTACAACATCCAAAAATTGTATACAATTAAAGATTGTCTCTCTATCTGACACTGAAATCAATCATCGTTGTGAAGTAATATTATATATTTTTTTTATGGCTGTATTTTTTTCAATCGCTACACATACTTCCTAGAAGAGTTTGATGGCCTCTGTCTTAGCCAAGTGAATAGTGATATGCTGGTACTGAAATATGCTTAGTAAATTATTCTATAACAGGTTTTGTGAAGATATATGTATTATTATGTTGTGTAAACAGTCACGCGAGAGTGCATTGCGAACGCACGATTTGGCAAAATCAATTGGTTTGCAGAGTGTGCTGCACCGAAGTGCGATTTGCAATCACCAGCGAATTTAACGCTCCTAACTCCCGTACAAATTTTATATGGGAGTTCGGTATGAATTTATCCGCTGTTTGTATTTGTTCACTCGGCCGAAGAATTTATTATCGATGCGCATAACGTTACAACTGCTTGATAATGAAATTATATGTTTAACTGTTGAGAAACGCGAGGTTCGTAAAATTTCAATTACAACTATATGAAAGAATATTAAAACATTATAAAAAACAAATCAATTAATAAAGTATTTAGCATATAGGAGTTGGTTGTCATAAATTACAACTACATTTTAATATTACTAACTTGCGGCTACTATTGTTTAATTCGGATTTGTGTAAAAAATATAGATGGTTTTTCATTAACGCTTACTAAATATAATATCTTAATTTTCTCGATTAGTTGGTATCCTTAACTTAAATCATTTTATTTAGGCGATGTTTTTATATCTTAAATTTTTCAGACATTATAAATTTAAAACGAAATTTTTATTCTGTGTATGATCAGACATATCGACCTCTCAGCGTGAAAAAGAACTATTTAAGCTCAATGTATTAAATAGTAAAAGCTTTCTTTACGATTTAAAGTTTGTATCGTATATTATATAAACATCATTACCAGATATATTTTTTTAATTTAAAATTTTTATGTTTTGTCTATAAGCTTATCAAGAATTTATAATAATTAAAAAATATCACACTACATGTATCTTTGCCGAATACTTTCCAATGAATTAATTATCATAATCAGCTGTCTATGAAAAGCTCAATTCAATGGTTTTTAGTGATCTATATTGTATATCAATATTTTTTCATTAGATTGATGAGTCAATCGCTTTTGAACCGCATTGACTTTGAAATTGCAAAGAATGAGCTTTTTCGTATTATGACTTCAGAATTGCGTCTTTTTACCGTAATTGGAGGATCACCGTGCTGCACGTGCTTTTGACGTATAACTTCAACCCCAATATAAAAAAATAATTAATTACGTTTTTTTGATGACATCAAATTATTTTTTGTTATCCAAAACAAATTCCAATTTACGTAAGGGGTCAAATTTACATCAAGTAAAAGTATACAATTAGGCAACCGAAGCGGGTATCATGCGATTAGCAATCATAAGTATGAGGAAGAATAAAAATTACAAAAAGGGCGAAACTATAGTTTTGCAAAAATGATGTAATAAACTTATCGTTAGAATTATTCTCGAATATATTTACTAAAATACATATTTTATTTATAGACTCTGCTCACTCAAATCAACAAATTTTTCGCTTCCAATGTGGAGCATATGAACTATTAGTGTGGCCTATCTCCTCAGAAGATTTTCTAAGATAACTGTTTGTTACTCAAATGATATTATAGTGATAATGATATGGCTAAGACAGGATTATAGTTAGCTACTCGACAACGCAACACTCCTTATATTCAGACCAGATGGGTGGGAGGTAAATTTAGACACCGCAAACATCCATGCATTTGCTTATTAGACACGAGACCTAAAATTTTTATGTCCCGGAAAATTTTCGCAATTTCCGTAGTACTGCATTATTTTTTTATGAAAAAATATTTCCATTATGATACATATACATACATTTTTTTCTAAAACAAATTCATGAAAACTGTTTTTTTTAAATTATTGAAATAAATAATGTATTTTTTTATATTTTCATTCAGAAATTGTGGGTCTAACCGCTTAAGTGATTGTTTAATATATTATTCCATTTTTTTCATTCGACCATAAACGCTATCGGTAATTAAAAACTCATGCAAGCTTGTTTGCAGCAGTGTATTTTGAATATTTATACTGCTTTAAATCACACATAATATTTCGTCACAAAGTATTTCCTTCGAAACATAATGTAAAGGATCAGTAATTTTAAGGTTTTTATTGCAAGCTAGCGTCTGTCACACGTACATACAGTGATTTTTTTTATTGTCCTCCGAAATGTACAAATGTTATCAAACTATATTTTTTTGAATGAATAAAAATAAATAAAAAATAAGTTTTATTCAAATGTCTCAGGAACCGAAAATGGACAAAAAGCCTCGATATCCCGGGAATTTATTCTCGGGTTTTCTCGGCTCAGAATCTCTACTACGCACGTGCCTTATATCTGCGCACACGCACTTGTCATCCTAGAATAATTGTTTGCAGTAAGCATACCTCGTATGCATCACGACTAACTGTCACCAGGCGTTGCGTTATCGAGCTCACTAACCGTTTTGAGTAAACAGAAGACTGCGTATCATTTCTTATCTTTGAATACACGATTTTATTACGAAAATATCTTCACAGCTCTGCTTTAACTGTCGCTAGTTCAAATATTTGTCACTGTAATTATTACACCGAAAATATATCAAGACGTTCGCTTGTTTGGCAATTCCGAGAGGATGGGTATCGCCAATCGTTTTAAAAAATATTTCTATACTTTGCATTCATTTCTCGTATCGTCACTGTTCTGGCAGAAGTTGGTAAGTAACAGATTGATAGTTCTGAGCAATCACAATATGAAACCTTTAGCATCGATATTTTATGTTACATACATATGTATGTCAAAATATAGATGAATTAATAACTATCTGACAGAAACAAATCCTTAAATTAATAGACAAGGAAAATTTGAATGGGAACGGTGACGATATATCGAAGGTAAAATCCACTATTAACTAAAACTATTTAATAACTTACTGTCAGTTTCAGCTCATCCGTACACTTACTGTGGCGACTCACTAGGGAAGAAATTGTTCCAGAGCATGTCGTGGAACACAGAATTTACGTGTTCAAGTCATATCATGGAACATTTCACGTGACCCAAGATAGGTTCCCGTGTTCACGGTCTGGGAGCAACCGCACACGGAACATGCTATGCGCGCTCAGCTCTGGAGGAACTGTCAAAGTCATATTATTCTATGTCATCATTAGGATTCATATTTCATCATGACATGCTTAAGCACTGATCATCATAAGCGTATCGGGCATCATTTTAGAGATTTATTTTCGACTTTAAAATGTCTCCTAGGTGTCTCCTGTCATTGTGGATGGTTGAATAATTATATTTGATTAATAATTAACTTTGCGCGCATTGTTTGCATACAATAAAATCAAATAACGTTCGTTGGACGCAACGCTGACCAAAATAACCTTGACGGGTGATGTTTCTGTAACCCCTCGCGTGTTCAAGAAAATTTTCCGGGACATTGTTCCCGAGACATAACGTAGATGTTCAGAATCATTTGTTCCCAGGTGAATGGCCAGCATTAAATGCCTGAAAATGTCGAAAGTTGAAACCTTAGTCGTTAAAGACAAAATGTATGAAAATGTACAAAAATCACATTAGATTTTATTTATTACAGGAACTTGTTTCGGCGAATTTACTTTGACATTATCATCCTTCGTTTAATTAGGCGAAGACTCGAACTGCCTAAAACGTTATCCCGTATGTTTATTCATACTCACCGGAATAATAATTAACAATTTCATTAACACGATCCCTACGATATACTCAGCGCGCTAATTAAATATTATCTTATTAGAGTTTACAGTGACGTCGCACCCGCGGTTTTCGAATAATTATAATTACAAATTTCTAAACAGGTGAAGTTTAGGCAGTATGTGGAAAGGGCGCACAGTACTAAATTACAGAAACAAGTGTTTGCCTGCCGACTAGGAGTTATTTATTAGCAGCCCATATTCACTCGCGATGTTTGCTGCGACTACATACATAGATGGCGGCGATTGACGAGAAGACATTACTGACAGATAATATATATCTATAATAAATTATCATGTCGACTCTGAAAAGGAAAAAGGACGTAACTCTCAATTTTCTAAAACAGCTTTTTTCGATAATTACAATGTATACAACTTGACACACATTCCACCAAAAGTATGGAAGTTGAAAATGCCGAATAAGTATCTTAATTTAGCTTTAAAGTTTGAAAAAGATGACCTTGTACAAAATTAAAACCAAGAAAAAACACTGAAATAAAGGTTTTCCTGAGACAATTTCTTTAATTTATATTAGGTTATGTCAATTAAACACCAGTTTAGAAGTCTCCGTGCACTTCAAGGTTGTGTATAATTCATAATTTGCATATTTCACAAAATCATCAAAACACGTTTTTAGCGCCTCCTGTAAAATTTGATATGTGTGGGTTACGTCCTTTTTCCTTTCCACAGTCGATGTAATTTCAGACTACTTTGGGCATATTTTTTGTTTAGCTCATTTTAAGATATCGCGCGTGTGCATTCTGTTTTTTTTATGCATTTAGATCTCAATACATAAATGCATATTTGTATTCTGACAAACTTGAAAACTCTACACAAAACACGGTTCATCAGAGAGTACCGATCTACTCTAAGGTGTATTAAAAGATTATTGGATGACCATAGATTCATAAAAAGTGAGGAAGCAAAAAAAGGTTTTGTTTTTTACAATTTATACAACTTGATACACGCTATATCAAAAGGATGCAAGCTTCAAATGCTAAATAAGTAACTAAGCTTAGCTTTAAAGTTTTAAAAAACAAGGGCCTGCAAACAAGAAAAGAGAATAAAAAGGTTATTATTCAACAATGTATTAAATTAATATTAGATTAAGTCAATAAAACACCAGCTTAAAAGCTCCGTGCACTTCAAGGTTATGTATATTTCATAATTTGTCTTTGGCTCAAAATCATCTAAAAACGTTTTTGTGCCTTGTAGGTTACGTCTTTTTTCCTTTCCAAATTCGAATTGCAAGGCTCCGCAGTTAGGGTATCCAATTTGCTATACTTTTTCCCGGAATCTCACGGAAACTCGTTTTTTTTTTTAGCTCACCGAGGAATTTGAAATCTCCGATTTGCCAATTTCGTGTAAATTTCGAGAATTTCCTCAAAATTTCTCAATCCCGAAATCCCGGGATCGCGACCATCTCAATCCCGGCATTTCGGGATCAGAAAAATTTAACGGGATCCCGGGATTGGATGCCCTACCCGCAGTATGCGCTGAAGCTTGCACCTTACTGAACAGCATCCTTCGCTTTAGCGCTTCACACGTCTGATTGTTTCCGCAGAATGTAGTCAAGATAAAAGATTTCACGACCCACCCCCAAGTAAAAATTATGTTTCATAATTTCACCATCATTTATACATCATCGTGAAATTTATAAAATTAAACTACAAATAGAATAAACTAATAAAGGGGCACACAGTCAAGTAAGCGAACTCAACAACATAAAAAAAACTGCAACAAACATGAATTGTTTCAGTAAAGCAACGTTTTATGTTTCAGTGTGAAACAACTCTAATTCACAACATGTTTCATTGTCATTGTTTGTAATTAAAAAATCTTCGAGCTCAGTGCTCTGATCTCGTAATTCGGCTGTACACCTTGTTCGTGTATGATATTTCCTCTTTCTATCTTCGACGGCATCCTATCTTATTAGAATTAAGATAATGAAACGAAGACGATCGTTAATTACTATTATATCAGACGGGTTATTTATTCTTTAATATTGAAAAAGGGATTGTTTTGAGCTTTTAATTAAATGCATGTCATAGTCCTAATTGCTGTAATACTCTTTCACAACACCAATAATATATTTTTATTGTGATGTTTTCCTGTATGTCTATATTATTATTTTTACTGCATGTTAATAGTGTAATAGTTTTTGAAATATAGTGAAATTTACACATCCTGTATGTGTACACACTATACTTCTGTACTAGGGCGTCCAATCCCACACCCTTTTTTTGATCTCGGTATTTCGGCATTGACATTTCCATTGACATCGGCATTGAAAAAGTCTCAAATTAAGTCCAGAATTATTTCGACAAAGTTATGTCTGCCGATGGCTAAGTGTTTTTTTACGTGTTATAGTGAATCCCGAAATCCGGGATTGGTACTGAGACGGTCTCGGGATTACGGGATCGCCAAATTGGTCGGGATCCCTGATCCCGAGATTGGAAGCCCTATTCAGTACTGCATGCACGTTCTAACGATATGTTTTTGTTTTCATATTGTAATGTATTGATAAATTAAATATTTTTTCACGCTTGAACAACAGGTATATCAGATTCGAAAGATCTAGACAGTAGACATATTTCGAATAAGGTGACAAAATATCAAAGTATTTTAGATATAAAAATATTATTTTATTTATGGTTCTACGGTTTCACATTACTACAATGGAGTTCTACTAAGTAAATGTCACAAATTCAATAAATATAATTCAAATACTCGAATTTTTTAGATACAACATTTTTCACTTTTAAGGTGTTCACTGTCAATACTTGGTGGAATGGCATTATAATAAAAATAATAAAACATTTTTAGTACTTTTTCCACATAAAATTTATTAGATCAGGACCGGTTTCGCTCATCGCGAGCATTATCAACTGATAAGAAAAATACATAAACAGTGATATTTATACAAATTTAAATTGAAATAAAAAGGTGTAAGCAACTATTAACAATTTAAAGGATTAGCAAATTACATTATAATTACACAAAATTAAAATGCTTAACACCCATAACAATTAAAAAATCATCATCAAAGAATAACAAATCTAAGTGGCAAACGATATCAATTATAAACACAATTAAAATTTGGGAAATTTTTACACAAAGTGAAACACTACATTACTAAAGTAAATATCCTAATGATGATTTGGTGTTTTTCCCGTTTTCAAGCAATGATGTACTTCAACAAAATCAGCAGTAATGAAGATTCTGAAAAAGACATTTTTAAAAACCATATCAATTCTTACAAAAGGAATAAATTTTGAAAAACATATAAATAATATAGAAGAGCAGTTAACATAGGCTAGAATTATGTTAATGAAACGGATATAACAAGGGTGATGATGCAAATACAAGCTGTTCATTTAATAAATTAGAGTCCGGCAAGAATTTATGTCTATTTATTTCTAAGATCTCTTGTTTATCAAGTTTTAAAGATTTATTGTTTACATGCAGGATTTTAATACTGCTGATTTTGTTGAAGTACATCATTGCTTGAAAACGGGAAAAACACCAAATCATCATTAGGATATTTACTTTGGTAATGTAGTGTTTCACTTTGTGTAAAAATTTCCCAAATTTTAATTGTGTTTATAATTGATATCGTTTGCCACTTAGATTTATTATTCTTTGATGATGATTTTTTAATTGTTATGGGTGTTAAGCATTTTAATTTTGTGTAATTATAATGTAATTTGCTAATCCTTTAAATTGTTAATAGTTGCTTACACCTTTTTATTTCAATTTAAATTTGTATAAATATCACTGTTTATGTATTTTTCTTATCAGTTGATAATGCTCGCGATGAGCGAAACCGGTCCTGATCTAATAAATTTTATGTGGAAAAAGTACTAAAAATGTTTTATTATTTTTATTACAACATTTTTGTTTACGAGGATACTTACATATATGACTGTGTAATAATGTTTTTTTTATATAATTTTGTATTGGTATTTCAATGTGTCTACGGATGGTAACTTAGCTCCTATTTACGTTTAGTACGACTTAATTAATGAAAATTATATTAAATCAAATAATAAAACACAACAATACTTGTTAATTGAAATTTCTACCCCGAAATTGACGGCATAAATATTATATCAACAAATTATTTTTAGTGGCTAAATGAATTTACTGACCAAAGAACACGGTCGGTCGCGGTTTAATTCATTAGTATCCCTCCCACACTGGGGGTGGACATCACATTGTTTAAAATAAATGCACTTAAAGTACCACATAAAACAAAAGAGATCGTTTATCCTACATTAAAGAATATAAAAATATAGGGTAAAAATGACAAATTATTTAGTTCAGCAGTTTTTTCGGCGCACGCCGAAATAGCTATAAGCTAATTTTATAAAAAAAAATGTAGATCTAAATACTTTGATACTTTTACCCTATTACAATGGAGTTATACAAAGTAATAACCAAGTCATTCAATCAAATTATTCTGAAATTTATGGTAAGATACAATTGTTTAATTTTGAATATAATTTTGTTATTTTGAGACAGTTCTTCTAAGTCCTTCTAAGATTATTGTCAATTTTATTTTTCCGAAAGTGTGTCTGCAGAGTGCAAAATTTAGATAATAGCACAAGTTACAATCATTCGATTTGATATCATTTCGATTTATGGTGTTCTTGCCGGTGTGCCACGGAGCTTTATGTGAGATAAAAAAAGCTTCGATAATAATTACCGAATAGGTACACTGCCTCGTCACTTAAACGTCAAGCGTGACCCTCGGACCCTTTTCAACTTCGCCCTTTCAGCATTTTTTCCCGAGAGGCCCGGTAGCTCCAATTCTGCGTGGTCATCACATTATTTTACTGTTCACTTTTCAGCTGCATAATGCGATATTACCAGCTTAAAAAGTCACATTACAAATCTAATATGTTATAATTATTCAGTACAAAAACGAGCATATTGCATTGCTTTTTTCTTCTCGTGTTGACTTCTAACTACATAAAAATTCCTCGTAGATTAACAAGTATTAGCTGTAATGTTTTTTTATAAATGTATATTCATATATAATTATTTGTCGAATTATAACTGCCAGTGAATAGTCAACTCTCTTGGTAGTGTTTATTTCAACAATAATAATAATATTTACAACCTTTATAAATGCATTTCCTACAAACATTCAACTCTCCCGAGAGTCATATGAACACACAACGTCAGTTATGTGAAATAGAGTTTCCTAACAAACAAAATATGACTGATTTACTGCAGTGCAACCCAGTGAATGCATTTGCTCTTTCAACTTAACAACTTCACTTAGTTGCGTACGAAAATGTATGGTAAACTTGAAATACTGGATTGTTAAAACATCATTATCAACAAATAACGTTTTTATAATAAGGTTATTTTACCTTTCAGCAAATCGTTTCATTTCACGCAACTTGGTAAAAAGATTTCTCTTTAGAAAAATGTCGAATAATTTTATTTAAAATACACTTTTTACGATAACTGAGTAATTCAAAATTTGAAAAAGTATTAAATATTTACTAAAATTTTTACAACATCGATTTTTATACAATTATCTGCATTTATAATTTGTTATATCGTCGTAAACGCAAAAATACCTTATAATATGTAATCAATTTTACGAAAATGAATTAATTATTACATTTCAGAAAGATTCTCCTGTTTTAAAAATTGATAAAATCTGCCATGTGAGACAAAATAATGTTATTTAATTCAAAATATTACCTTGAATGTCTCAGTTGTTATTATTATTTGTTTAAACTTGACTATATTCAATTGACAAATTTTAGTGTGTTCACTGTTAATACTTGGTGAAAAGGCATTGTATTCAAAAAATACATTAGACATTTGTACTAATTCCCACTCACGTCAAGCATTATTAACTAATAGATTTTTGAATATAATGAATATAACAAGTCGAGAAAGACGTATGGTTGAAATGGTAAACAAGAAGAAACTACTAAGCGTATTTTAAATGTATAAAAAAAAATAATATTAAAACTAGCACACGTCTTATGCCGTAACATTGCGTTCTTTATATTGAGATCAATGCATCAACTCTATGTATGTTGGACTCTCGTACATATTTTAGGGAAATAAAGAATGAGATTCGCCAGCTCAGTGAGCAAAGGGCCGTGCGAGGATTATCCGAATGAAAAACTATTGCAATTTATAAAACTTATTAGGATGGCACACTCCTCGGCGATATGTGCCTGCGCTTAACATTGGTGCTAAGCCCTCGTGATAAATGGCTTCCGTCCGTACTGAAATTTTTCTTCTGTGTATCGAATATAATTAACGGAGTTAATCACGCATCAGTAAGAATCATAAAAATACACCGTGAGTGTTTTTTTATGTTAATTTATTTAGTCAACGATATTTAGTATATTGACTATTATATAATACTTAAACAAGACTGTAACAGTTTTTAATACATATTAATGAGGCGTCAAAGATGACAATTACATTAGCAAGACATGAAACATTATTTTATGTAATATATTATTATTTTCTACATTATATTCAATATACAGTTCTGCTTCTCTTTATATCAAAACATCTAAATTAGCTTTTCTTTATATTTGCTGTTAAAATTACCACTTTTTTAATTTCTAAAATAATCTTGTTAAACACATACGTATGTAAGAATATTTGATGGTAAAACAGCATATCAAAAAATAATATTTGTGTGTGAGGGTTTAATTTTTTATCATTGTAAAGGTATTGAGATATTATCAGATCAATTATAGTGAATATATTTAATTATATTGTATTTTGTACAACCTTTTCTTGAGATGCTAAGAATTAATAAACTGGTTTAA
Organism: Himalopsyche tibetana; assembly: GCA_030503985.1. Taxonomy (NCBI): domain Eukaryota; kingdom Metazoa; phylum Arthropoda; class Insecta; order Trichoptera; family Rhyacophilidae; genus Himalopsyche; species Himalopsyche tibetana. Next base: position 20,304,347 of record JAPJYX010000015.1, on the reverse strand, counting down.
CCTTTGTCGTATATTAATCTGCAATCTGATTATCTAAGAGATAAATTAAAATATACAAGCTCAGGAAATGCTTAAAAAGAACAAGTTATGTATCGGTATACAATTTCACCAAGTACAAACGAAAAATAATTGTATTTACAAAAATAAGTTTATAAATTGGATTCGGTTTCATTTCTCTCAATTAGAGTTTTACTATTAATTAACCTACTTAGCCGATAATATAATTCTTGCATATTGCACAAATTGGAGAATAAAAAACACCGAGGTAGACAGAGCTTTTTGCTTCCATGGGCTGAAGTGAAGGTTATTCATGATTATGGTGAAATATGTCAAAGCTCCTTCTCTTCTGCACCACTAGCATGTTCCTACAACACTAATAATAATTGCCGCCTTTCAGCGTTTACCCACAAAAGCTTTTATTGCTTCTGCCGCCCTTTCTTTGTGCGATAATTAACTCATTAATTACTTGGCAACGTACAATAACATTCTTAAATATTATTAGTTTGCTTTAGTAAATTGACTCATTATGATGACAATTGGAAAACGTAATATTACGAATGGTATTTTATTTAACGTCCGAACCATGCGGTAGTCTTTCTTCTCGCGAAATCGAAATAGTGGAAGCAAATTATGATGGAGTTCGTTTAGTAAGCACGCGTTTTTTTATACAATATTTTAAATACCAAGCCATGTAAACTTAATATATTTATTTGATCGTCAATCTTAAAGTTTTGAACGTTTCACTATAAATAATTGGTGAGAGATATAAAGATTTATCTAGGAAGGTACTCACTTTCCGTCGTACAAATTGTTACCTTGTTCTATATAACATATGTATGACAGAAAAAATAATTTTATTATATGTTTTAATTAAGAAAGCTTATTCAAATTAATAATTCACCTTGCAGTCTGCACGTTCATTAGATATTCCAAGAAGTACTAAAGCTACACGAATTATTGTTATGTTTACGTAGATGATATTTTTTATCTCCCTCGGTAAAAAGAAATACATCCAAAAAAATCGTACAGTATAAACTCGTTTTATAAATCAATCTGTTTCTCTGTTTACAGGTATCTAAACTGTCGACTAAAATCAAAATCACCGTATTTAATGGTTTTCTTTTATTTCCTTGTCTGCTGTTGGCAGTGGCATACGTTTCCTGTAGAAAAAATACACAACAAGTTTTCAAAACATGGAGTATTATTGGTACATTCAAACTATTAAATCTCTTCTGTTAGAAGATAAATGATACGCAATTATCAGAGTAAGACATTTAGATTAAATTTTATCACTATTTTAATATGAAGCTACAATTTCGTTTTTACATATGGGCCCATTAGAGGTGAAGTGAGCCGAGTGGTATTTTAGAAAAAAAACATTAAGATGCATTGTAATATTCAACACTTCTTAAAGTATCGTAAACGTAAAGTAACCTAAGTCAATACACATTGCAATAGTGTTATCTCAGTAAAATAAAAATATACAATCGAATAAAACACTAAGTAAAGACGTGATTGAACTTAAAAGTCCAAAAAAAAGTTTTACCAATTTTACTAGTTGGCTCACTAAGCCTCTCGAGAGCTCATATTATGTTAACGATTATGATACACATTGCTTATATTACTTTTAATATGTTTTCAAATATATTGACAGTATAAATCACGGTAATATAATTTTTTTAAATTTATGTTATACAATAAAATACTAAAAATAGTTTTTTTTAGATATTTTATTTTCTTGAAAAAAATGTATTTTTAATACGTATAACTGTATAGTCTGAACTCATCGTAATGAATAAAAAGATAAATAAAATGTGCTTTTTATAGAACATGATAAATGCTTATTCCGATGTGGTACTAAAGTATTTTTCGAACGAATATTGTTTATATTTTCTTATAAAATGAATACATTATATATCTTTGTCATATATAACAAGGGTACTGAATGTTTATCACGCCGTTACATGTTGCGTCTTTACATTCCACTTTTTAGCCACATCATGCTCTTTTAAAGGGTTGTTTCGCATCATAGTTTGCTGAAAACAAAAGGTAATATTATTTCTGGATATGTATTGTAAATCCAAATGATAAATATTAAATGAACCTCTTTAAGTGAGCAAAATTATCACGTACGCCTATGTTCGGTTGTATTAAAAATTGTCGTTGTATTTTGATTTCTAGCCTAAAAATACACGAATGACATTTTGTTCTCGGGCAATAAAATAAGCTAAATCGTAATAATTTTCATCGCCAATACTAAAAATGCTACGGACGAAAAAATAAAGTAGAAATTACGTTTCCGTAAAAAAAGCTTAACAGTATTGCATGCTAGTGCGTATCAACATACCATCTCGCCTGTTATGTGGACCATTAAAAAGAAAATAAAAAATATACAATACATAAACGTGTTCTGCCAGAAAAAAAACTGTGTAGCTAAACGATTATTATTTTAATTAAATTTAACAAATTTCGTTGTTTCACGAAATTATTTTTTAATTACGTATGAAATAGTTGGTTGTATATAAATATGTTATTGTGAAATACCAATGTGTGTTTGTTTAAGACTGTAAGGTAAGAAAATCAGATAAATATAACACTCAATATTTATCCACAGTCTGTCTCTAAAGTTATTGAATTATATATTTGTGTGTGTAGTTTTTACTAATTTATGTTTGGTGGTATGTAATTCTGTGCCGGGAGAACCCGAGAATAATTTCCAGGGAAATCGAGGATCACACATTTAGATGCTGGTTAATCATTTTGAACTAGCAGTGAAAAGATCTTTTTCCCATAAATCCTCTTTTAAAGCTTGCGCTTACAACTGGAATGTTATTATGAAGACTCACATCACATTCAATATAAAGCGATTTAGTTTCGTTTAAAGGGAAAATGTGGTGCATTGTTAAATGGGCTTAAAAAACTTTTACGATGGAGTGAGTGACCTACTGATAATCTTGGATTTCTTAGAAACCCTTTCGGCCGTATTCAGTTGCGCGTGTGTAAAAAGGGCAAACTTTCGAAACAAGCAAAAGATGCTAACGCTTGCATAAGCGGAAAGACAATCTTCTTTTTTGGTCTGAGAGTCGGGAATGATGACGGCGACACGCGCTATTAGGGTCGCCCTTCCGACGGAGGGCGTTCTTAATTTGTTCTGAAAAAAGGTAAACGAATGCGTGAACTATTTTTGTGGCAGTTTGACGGCATGGGACGTCCTAATGTGACATCCCGGTTGTCAATGGTGTGTCGCTTATTAGGTGTGACTGGGAATATTGGAGATCTGTCGCTAGTCAATATTTAAAAACAAAACGAAATTGAGGTTGGCAATCTATTACACAGAAATTTAAAACCACTTAGTTACTCTGATACATTATCGAAATGCTTAGGTTAAGTCAGTAAACTTTTCAAACGTTTATTATTAAGATAAATAAAAATTCACTTAATTCTACAACACTTACTGTCACATACATATTATCGATAAATATTTTGGAATAACACAATTATCAAGTAACTATTAAAATAATTTTATTTAAATCAATTAGTTTGTATCGCCTTTAATAGCATTTGAATTAATAATAATAAAATTACCGTTTTACAGCGGGTACAATCTAATTGTCAGCTGATTAGATAATTCTGTTGACTTCGGTCACGCTGCTCGTGGGTTCGATTCCCAGTACGAACAGTTTTTGGATTTGGGTTTGGAGTCTTTAATGTCTAAAATTCCCTCCCATCGATCAAATCCTAAAAACGGAGCGAAGTGTGGGAAACTAATCGGCTAACCACAAATCCTGTCCTACCTCTCTATAATATTCCTCTTTGAGAAAAGAGAGATTGAGTAACAAGAAATACACGAAGAAGACTTATGTTAAGATAAGCTTAATCAGAAGACTCTTTATTCCACATCAGGAGCGAATACACTTCATGCATAAATTTTCAAACAATGTCGAATTCCTGACTAATTTTTGGTCATTCCCATTTTCATCGGATGATAAACTTAAATATATCACAGGCCTTCAAGACATATGTATAAACTTATACATCGTTGTTTTTAAATCACTAAGCCAATGGTGTAGAATCTATCCATTGGCAATAAAAGCAGTACATATTCAGAAGCTGAGCAGAGAATTTAAATATTAATGCCGTAAGTTTTTCCAAATTGAATTAAATAAAGTCATTACTGTTTGTAATAGTTCTAGTAGGCCGTTGTTGTGCGTCACCCATGTCAGCTGCGGTGAATGATCCGACAAGGGCGGGCATTGTTTCCGCCCTTAGAGCGGTGCTTCTAAAGGGCGCCCCCTCGCGAGGCCGCCTGCCGCCCTCCTCTCGCAGTTGACACTTTCCGCCCGCCTACATGACAGATGACTATGATCGCCCAGGGCAGCGTGCTACGAGCCGAACGCCGCCGCCGCCCTGCGCCATGTTTCTGTTGCGCGTTTAGTTCCAAGTATCTTGGTGGGTCATTGTTTTTACAATCTACATTATTCAATGGCTGGCTTAATGCTTGTCATTCTAATCAATGGTGTGATATATTGTCGACGTGGAGCTTAAAGCTCATATCTTAAATATTTTAGATAAAGCAGTGAACAATAGCAAATTATTTAGTTTAACAAAAAAAATATAGATATAAAAAATATATATATATAAAAAATATATATATAAAAAATATAAAAATATGTTTATAGCTATTTCGGCGTATGCCAGCATCAGAACTATGTTTTATCCTACATTTACTCAGCTATTTATACTGGCTTTGAAGAGATACACAAAACATCTTGTTATTAACTCTTTCATCCTAATTTATATTTCAAATTATAGTATTAGATACATTAAACATTACTTAGTTTTATAGTTTATGTTTAAAACATTTAATACTATAATTTGATATCTAAATAACATTTTTTTACATGATAGTACCAAAAAATTTCTTCCGTGCGAAAAGAAAATCAGATATAATAATTATCAAAACCGAATTCCATGCTGTTTAAGAAAAGGCCAACTCGTGATCACTGTAACGTGATCACGTGTAAAAGGTTTGTCATCGCTACCCTGAGGCTGCCGTTTTTATTCGATTCAACGATATTTTCGTTCATTGATTTTTCAACCTATTGTTTAATTAAACCTAAATGGTATGAACTAGGGCCTCCAATCCCGGGATCGCGAGCAATTATTCAATCTCGTAATCCGGGACATAAATATTAAAAAATCATTCATACTCAAACGAAGATTCTTACCCGACTAACTATTTAAATAAAATGTTCTGAATGGTGTATTTTTTTTTCATCTACACAATATAAAACCGTTTTTTACTGTACATAATTAATACATGTATTATTGTCTCCCTTTTGATAATATTCCATAATATTATAGACATAAATCGTCACGTTTTAAACAATTTTACTGGGTTTTTTTTGCATAATTATTATCCGTGAAAATCAGTTGAAATTAGTTATAACAAGACTTCACTGATACCAGCATAAAAAAAGAATTGGTTGCAGCTGAATTTTGTGTAATATTATGAAAAAAATAATAACATTTTCATACAAAATATGAATGTGAAATATAAATTATGTAAATGTGAGAAACACGACATTTTTTTTATAATTATGTTAACTGTCGGGAATTATTTTATCATTAAATATGGCAATCAATAGAAAAGTGTTTAAATTTGTTTACGTATTATAGCGAATTTCGTTTTCCTGGAATCGGTATCAAGACGTTCCCGGAATTACGGGATCGTCGAATTGATCGTGATCCCGGGATTGGAAACCCTAGTTTTAAAGCAACGAAGGAACAAAACGTTGCTGGAAATTTTACGCTTGCTGGGAGACATGTCCTCGCCATCCTGATGGCCCGATTAAATTTAACGTCATTTATAAACCGCCCGAAAGGCATCTTGCCTTTATCAAACGAAAAGGTTTTCGGAACTGGAATTTTCCCGTGATGTTTTCACGCAAGTGTTACAGGTACTTGTTAGAATAAAGTGTGATTTTATTTCGACACTAAACACTTCGTATACACCCCTTGTATAACAACATTTCCTTTTATAACGAATCCAATATTGGAATTTTGTTAATACATACAAAAACGATTTAATTATGACTTTTTTATTATTTAATCATTCATAATTTCACATATTGAAGTCATTTAAATAGAATAATCAAAATTGTAAACATGCGCTAAAAAAATCTAACTTAATAAGTCTTGTCAACGTGTGCATTTACTAGCCATTTTAGTTGAAGCTTACATCCTTATAATTTTCATTCACTTCCATCACTCAGTAAGTGTAAAAACTCACAGACAAGAGTTAGAAAGAGTAGAAATGACATTACGGTTTAGGCTATGTCAGTAAAATGATGAGCTTTATTCGCAATATAAATGACATAACGGCTTATGTTATGCAAGGCTAGATATTTTGAATAAAATAAGGCGAGAATAATAACAACAATACGTTGAAAGTTTTGAGGCTATTTGAAATGAGAAAATAATTGCGTGATTGGGTTCGTACAGCAGTTGATAGTGCATTATTTGTGAACATTTTAACTACCTCTGTGAACGACGGTAGTTACAAGGGTAAACTTATTAGATTTTGCTAAATTCACTCGTAGAAACTTCGGAATTTTTTATAAAGAATTTTCTCGCACACGTAAATTGAAAGTCGCCAAGTTTTGTTTAATTTTTCCCGAAGCAATCTTAGCACCAAACTGAAGAAGGGAAACGTCTTTTGAACACTGATGTACAGCCGTGGCCTGTACTATAGGTACTTACATAGTTACTGTATTTATTTGATCCGTCATGAATACAGTAACTGACAAAAATGGACACTGGTTACATTAACTAAATGCATACTTTAACTGTAACATATAAACATGTTTTGGAATAAGTATGTTTATTTAATATTTTTTTTAAATATTTTCAATGTTACTTAAGGGCTTAAAATGAAACATTAAACGACTCAACATGTTACACACGCTTAGTGCAGATCCTTTGTTCGATTAATAAACAGCTCAGGGGCAGGATATGACTTTAAAATCTCCTTATGCTGTATAGCCATTTATTTGAGTTCTAGGATAAACTTTACTACAATCAAAAGTAGTTGTTAAATATGTTACTTCAAATAGATTCATACATTGAGTATGACTCCCATCATTGCTTAATATACATTGCTTAATATGTCTCTGCAACAACTACTTTTCACAAAGGTAAATACTTAAATAAACAAAATAAAAATCTGTAATTTGTACTTGAATGTTACTAAAAATATTATGGAGAGCAAAACATCTTTCAGCTTTCTTTTTAATCGGTATACAGCTTTTACAATATTTATTATCGTATTTAATGGCCGACAATTGAACTGAATATTGATATTTCGATGACAGTGAACGCATCGCAGCAAATCCCCTAATACGTGCGCCGTACTTTCGAATCGTAGCCCGGCCGCCGGCGTCGTAGACAGAAATGGAGGCATTTCCGGACGTCGTTTTCCCTGAGTTAGCGCCGAATCACCGTTCGACGCGCCTCGTTCCTATTTCCTTCTGTCAATCGCTCTTCCGACTGAACGAACGAAGGCTGCAGGAATGCTCTTAATCGCCCCTGACAGACGGAATGTGGAGGTTTATTTTTTCAACAAATGCCTTACTCCTTAAATATTTTTTATATCGTTATTAACAACAAATAGTTCCCTATGTGGCAAATTAAGATTTTTTTTCAAATGATGACCAATGAACTAATTTTATTATATTTTTTGAAGAAATAAGTTGTTAATAGTATAAATAATTACTAATTGATTTGGCATTTACTTGGTAGAACTCCATTATAACTCCATTATAGATTAAAAATATCAAAGTATTTTAGTTCTACAGTTTTTAATATTTTTTTATGCGTATACTATAGTTTTGACGATGGCGAAAGCCGAAATAGCTATCAACGCATACAAATTATTAAAAACTGTAGAACTAAAATACTTTGATATTTCTAACCTAGTACAAATAATGTTACAAAATTATTTTAAAGTGTCAACGAAATCATAATCAATTAATCACTACATGTACTATAAGGATAGTTAAGAGATATAACATTAACTGTACTATGATTTCTGACATACAGCACTTAATATGACTAATTTTGAATTATATTGGATTAAATAACAATCTTTAAGACTTTATTAAAAATAATGAATACAATATGTTATACTACTAATGCAACCTTTAAGCTTTAAACTGAGTATGTAGCATATTTCTAATAATGAAATATTTAAAGTGTGTCATATAGATTTACCTTAATTACGCTTTTGATATACGAGTATTAATTACCTCCAATATTTTATTTTATTCAATTTAACTTACCTCAAATCTTTTATTTAGTTTTTTAATAAACTTCTTTATCGTTTATCTTTCCGGGAAAGAAAGTTTATATATAAAAAATGTGCCGATTAAATTAAAAACATTTCAAGAACCTACATGAAAAATTATAGCAAGCGTATATTAAAACTATCAAGTATTTAAGAGCTTAGAAAATTGCTTATATTGCAAAGAAATCTGAATATATTTTCGAGCAAAGTTTTGTAGAAAGCCAATAAGCAATCTGACTATAAGAACATTGATTGAAATGAAGACACATAAGTGAGTAAGTTGACACTGCAAACAAGCTTACCTACGCATTGCCTATTCATAGTATGTAAGCCGCTTTCTTGAAGAATATTATACTTTAAAACAACCACCAACACCAGCTTTTACTCCTATAGAGAGGGACTTGCAAAATTGACACCATTGAGCGATGCATACAATAATGAATCCGCGTGAATTAGGGAAAGATTGTGATAAAACAACAAGACTATTATTTGAAAAAAAATACGAAAATATTGCAAACACAAATTGAGTGTTTTTGGGAAACAAAATACAAATCTTATATCGAATGAAATTGTTTTACAAATCAAAGGGGTAGTAGAGCAGACGTCTGCGGTCCCCTCCGGTAACAGTTACGTGCTTCGAAGTTCGTCCTCCAATCATGGTCCGCTACTTTTTTATCACTCCGACCGCCTCTTGCATCATGCCGTCCCGCAAAGGACGTGATTCAATATTTGTTCGCAACTAAGATTCAATTATATGAAAGTAGGTGCTGCTATTTATTTAACGTTCCCTTTATCTCTGTAATGATTTCATCGCCTTTCGAAGAAATTATTAAGGCACGTATTCCGCCGAATCTGGTGTTGGGAATTTGATTCTATCCCGAAGGAATAAACTGCCTTTTTTTTTTTTAGAAATATTACAAAACGTGAGCGAAAATGTTATGTTTTTCAATACATTTTTGATGTTAGGACACATGACTATAATATGCAGGGTTAAGGTAAGGTAATTAGGTGATGGTTCGTATTTTATCGTGTATTCAAAAGCCTGTGGTGAAAAGACTTACAAAAGCAAACCACAGATGTATTAAAAACGTTTATCGTTTATTCTTTAAAGCTCTTTACAAAATGCTTTTTGAATAAATACACGTGAAAATACAAACTACCACCAAATTTCATTATCTCACCCTACTGTTCAGAAAGAACACCTAAGAAATTCAGATTTAACTAACTTTCGTTGATGTATATTATATTGTAATATTATCAAATTTATCTATGAAGACGCTTTCGTACCCATGTTTGTAATATTACACTTCTATTTATTATAACTGGCGTCCATTATTGCTACGTAAAGTTGTGTTTGCTCTAGTGCAGTTGACTTTGTTGCTCTTCAGTATAAACCATAATAATGATTTAAGCTTATCACACTTTTCTAATGTGTGGTTCGAACCCGCCTTAAAGATATTGTGAGTGATGTGTTTGTATAATTGTTTTTTTATAACACAAACCATTTGACATTACGTGACTATTTTATTAATCTATTCAATCCGAAAAATAATAATGGTAACATAGGTATTTTAAATGTGTGACAAAATTAATTTAATTGAATCACTTTCATTAAATCATTTAAATCTATAACAGTTGCAATTCTCAATGAAAATTTGATATCTACCCATTGGCGTATACGTAGCCGAAACCATACCGAAGTTACTGATTATAGAGATTAATCAGAGAAGTCTATTATCCTATCCGTTGCCGTTACCCTATTGTGCATCCAAAACCGAGAGTAATCCGCTGCATCAGCATTCCGGCATTCCCCGTTCGTCGTTCGGAGCTGCACGTCGTTATGCAGTGCCGAACTAAAAAGTTATGAAAATTAGCATCACTGCACAGAACTGATGAGCTACTAAAATATTAAATGACGTTTAAAGACATTACCCACAACGTCGATATCGGAAATATGTTAACACTGATATTAGTAGTGTAACATTTTCTCTTTTTCTTACCAAACAGCACAGGTAATAAGGTCAACTAAACATTTTTTTTAACCATGTCCGCTCCCAATTTGAAGCTTATGGACTCCTAATGGAGTTTATCTCAACATAAGTGTTTCTACGAGAACTGCTTGTTACTCAGTTGCTCAACCTCTCTTTTTCCAAAGAGAGTAAGGATAGAAGGATAGGGCTAGGACAGGATTAGTGGTAAGCTAATCGCTCTCGATACGCCCCGTTCATAGGATAGGATGGGTGAGAGGGGGGAATTCAAGACATCACATACATCCATGCCTTTGAACAGAAATTCATAAATCAATTGAAAAATCAATTTATAAAACTGTCCGTACCGGGATTTGAACCCGGGCACTCCGTAGCCGAAGCCAACAACGTTGACCACTCGACCACACAGGCAATTTATAGGCACATTTTTAGGCAATTAATAATATTACTTTCCGGTTTACTGTGATTTGATTTAAGCTCCATACGACGGTATTGGACAAAATAAATCAACAACTATTGGCGTAACTATCGTCGCCATTTGAGATAAATTCAATTTATTCTTGCGTGGACGAAACTATGAGCAAAAACTTTTGTTTCTAAAAACTAATACCTCGCTTAGGAGGTTTGAGTCACCAGTTCCAAGGGCCGTTCGATTGATCAACTCATTGCCTAGGCCTAGAGAACTTGACATTTTTAGTGACAATATTTGTGAACTGTTTGTTAAATTTTACTATTTTATTTTATATTTTGTTTTATTATATTTGTCAAGTACATGGCGAATCGGCGACAGCTGTTATGTCATGTACTGTGCTTTTAATTTTTAACAATAAATACATAAATAAATAAATTGGCGACGAGCATTTTTCATAATGATAGAGTATAATAGACTAAACAATTATTTGACGTTTCGTGAGCATAATTTTTATCTGCAACTATACATACTAACAACATAAAAAAAACTAATGCAAAAAGTAAGGGTTTTAATTTAGTAACAAATGCCCAAACAATTATTTTGAACATTTTACCATTTCTGAATTATTACAATATTTTTTTAAACATAATTTTGTAACCCTTTTTTATTGAAACATGTATTTTATATTGCTTTATTTTTAAAACTATTTTGTTTTTTTATATTTAGTCTTTTAATTGGGACATATTATATAAAGTTATGATCATTTATAGATAAAAAAGACAAAGAAATTTACCGGGAAAATTTAAAATAAACTTAGTTTTGTTACAGCTTTGAAAAACGTGTACGTCTGAACTTACACAAATTCACATGGAATATGTCAACATACGAATCAAAATTGTATATCAATTTAAAGCCGTCCCTAGCGGTTTACCGTTTACAAACTGGTTATAAATTTTGCGAGAAGAAACAGTTCGTGTCCATTATTCATCAAACAATAATAAGCTACGGGCATGACTTGTTTAATGTTGCTGATTATTTGCAGTTATTTCATAGAATCATAAGACTATACATCAAATGTATCTGTATTTTATATTATTTAACAGTTGAAAAATTCACTATTTTCAATTATTGTTAGTCAACCAGCTGTATAAATAATGATTTCGAAACTATGCATCATTGACATCGCGTATTTCCATTCCACACTATGTCGTGAATATATTGTATCTAATTATGCTTGCTAGCTTGTGCATGATTATTAAATAAAAGTACATGCGAGTTTTATGTATAACATAAACATGGATGAAAAAATATCACTATTAGTGACAATTTATCTGTTTTTGTATCGAATCACGTTCACTATTCTAGATGCGCCTCTGGTTATTGGCAGTTTGCGCGTGCCGACCACACTCTCGCCAAGAACACTGAAGGGATGAGAAGGAATTCAGAGCTGATCTTGATGCAATTTATGGCCGACGCGTAATGCTCTCTCGAGTCGACGCTCGCTCTTTATAGATGCAAAATAGCGATATTATGATACTCTCTGACACCGATAAAAGATGTAAGCAAACTGTGTAATGCCCACAACGTTTGTTGAATATTCAAATAGCAGGGAAATCCAAATCTTACCAGACAATGTCCTATTTCGAAATACTGTATTTTTACATACATACTTATAACAGTTTCCTCAATACAATTCGTTACATTTTATTGGATCTTTCGATTGACTTTCACTTTTGAGTCTACTATCTTTCTAAGATGTTTATCACCGTTCCTACACTGTTTGCTCTGCTCATTTCACAACGGTATTGTCTTCTTGTGAACCAATATTTACATTATATTATAATTGGAAATCATGCACTAATCAGGATGTAAGTATCGCATTTGTCTTACTGATTAAGAGGCGAAACGAATTGTGGTATTTGAACTAGTAAGTATGTTCTGAAATATATATCTGCTGTCAATCAACAAGGAAGGCCTCATTCTCATTTTGTTATTACATTTGATTGTTGTTATGATAAAAGGGGCACGCAAAGCACTATCGCTTCCAGCAATGATTATTTAAGATAAAAACTGCTAATTGTATAATTGCTTTTTTAGTTTAGTATATTTTCGAAGTAGATACTGCGTATTCTCGCATACGTATTATCTTCCAAGAAAATAGCTACCACTCGATTAATAGTGTTGCAGTAGTCGACTTTGCCAGATTTTTACAAATTCATTCATGTTCATGTTATCGACCTTTTTAAATGCTATTAGACGTTATGTTGTTTAAGCTGATAATCTTTTGTTAAAGACTTATAATGAAAATGATTATCCTCACTTTATGAAATTGGTATATATTTTTATTCCCTACTCGTTAAGCCATACTCAAAAATTGTTTTAATGCAAGCTTGCAAGAAGCGCGCTTACGTTTTTTTTTACGGGAAAAGTTTACTTGGCTAAGTTTCATCTTCAATTTGGAACGTAAATCAGTATTCAAATATCAATTTGAAAAGGCTGTACCCAATTTTAAAGCATACACGTACATTGGTAAATCTGTAATAAATATTGTTTTTGTTGATTTATAAACTTACAAACGTTGTTTATAAATATTACAGTAATTATTTCACTCTACTTTCAAGATCATGACGTATGAATTTTTCATAAAAGATAATATTGTATTATATAGAGATACCTAGCAAGACGTTTGGTTTTTTATCCGATAGATAACTCTTGTCACATATAAAAGCCCGTTAGTCATCGTTTCAAAATGTCTTGCGACTCTCAAATTTAATTTAATTTAAAATATAGACGGACACATATCATAGGCGACGCAGTGTTTCTCTCAAATGAAGCTTGCAATTTTACGACAGACGTCAGACGACGCATGGGCGGCAGTCGATCCGTGACAAGCTGGTCATCCCGTCTACTGTCCACTCCACCACGCTTCGCTGCTGGTCCCGATCCGACTGGGAGTCTGGTCGCTGTTTCTGACGTCGATCGTCATCATTCTATTTGCTCTGTCAAAAATTCGCCGATTCTCAAAGATTCTGACGCTGCAATACTTTGAACCAAACAAAGTATTTTATTTATACGTGCTAAATCCTGATTTACGTTAATATGTCACGGCTGTAATGATCTCGCCCGTCTCAGGACACTAGATAAAACTTGTATTTTACGTTGTTATAGAACGATATATTACTGGTATTAATATTGTACAATCATCTCATCTTCAATGTAAGCACAGTCATAAAGACAAATCGTGTTGTATGATATTTGACTAAACCCATTTTCAAATATAACTTTCAGGAAAGGCCTCTCAAGCGATTTTGTCTTCTTTATAATTAAATATTCGTATGTATTAATATTCAGTTTTTATTATATGAAACACTCTGAAAGCTCTGATTAAATCGCGAACAGCACAGAATTTCCAATTTTAATTAAACAGTATATAATATAAAATAGAATAAATTAGTTCTTAAGTACTTAAGCAAGCATTTGCGAAAGTAGTCTGTCCGAAGATGCCTCTGAAAGAGGCGAAACACGTGTCGCAGTTTGTAGCACAATGCGTGGAATAATCTAAGTTATTTTATTTTATATTAAAATGAACTTCCACAAAGTTACCGCCGAATCCATCGAAAGTAAACAGTATACATTCTGTTAATCAAAACGTAACTTACCGAAGATATTATATTGTGTTTTTTCGGCTTTTCATCCACCGCAAGTTATCCAAATTATCATTGAAACAATTTTATGTTCCTGCTATAGCATTTTACATAAAAGCTAATGGTTTAAAACTTAGCTAACGCGTTCATTTTGAATTTCTTTTATTTTGATTGCATCTTACATCTGCATGTCACAATTGATACAGTGAGTATCTCTTGTTTGTACCGTGTATAGGTAATATCAAATAAAGTTTATTCCCGATGTGTTATATTATTGCAATGCCGCAGCTTTTATGAACATACACCTGATAAACATTGAATTATCCATTGTTAAAGTTGTATTCTCTGCATGGGAGCGGGCAACACATCTCATATGAGAGAAAAACATTTTTATTTAATTTAAAATGAACATTTGAGAATCTGTGCGTCGGCCTATCTATCCGGGAGCCAATTAAATCTTACATAGTAGCTGATCCAGTAGTATATTTAATACTGAAGTGTCTCATAATTCATCACTCGCTTCTATTTTCGTGCGATTAAAAATGTACGCAAAAAGAAGATGTGAATTAGAATAGACACTACAAACACGAACGTATGCTTCTTTACTCATGAAGTTTTCGAGAAAAGAATTTATGTTGATTATTTTTTTTATTTAACAATTTAAAGAATACTGAATCATTTTTGAAAACAAACTTTTTCGATCTAACATAAGCAAGTAATGTAACGTCAGCGTAGCTTAGTGTGAAGAACTCCGCTCAGCTACCAGAAAGTACAATTAAAATTTGAATCGTTCAAACTATGTACATTCTCACAAATTTTGTCACTAACGACCCGGGTTTCGCCTTTCGGCATCTTCAGGCATTCAAGTGCACGGATGAACTTGAACTGACGCTTAGCAAATAAAAGTTTCGTGCTTATATAAGATACAAATGCATCACCGAGTCCAAAGCCATTGCTGGCGAAAAGGATGAGCTCAGGATGAGAAAGGATGAGAAAGGATGAGTTAGTGACAAAATTTGTGAGAATGTACATAGTTTGAACGATTCAAATTTAATATTGAAATTCCACCAAGCACCTTCAGTCGAAATCTTAAATTAAAAGAAAGTACAATGTTAAGTTTCCACAAAAGTTTTTTCTGTTTAAGTTATCACCAGTAATTTCAAAAGATTCTCCTGTATATTTGTTTAAAATACATTGAAAATTATGTTTAGCCTCTGTTCTTCAAATATTATTATTGCTAACTACTTGAATACTGTACCTTATCACTAATTGTGAGATATAACAATACATTTATAAACTAATATTGCTTTTCAGCTGCGGTAAATCTTTCTTTCGAATAAATTCATTTCTAACAATAAATATTCTTCACACTGTCTTTATTTCTTGGATAACTAATTTTCACTTGGCGATTAAGCAAAGCTGTGTAAATTATTATTTATTGAAAATACGCATTCCTCAATAAAATAAGAATTGTATTTTTCTCTCTAGTCTTACAAATATTCGGTTTCCACAATTGTGTTATAGCGAATTGTAAACAGTCTCAGCACAGTCGAGTCGATATGCCACATTAACAATCCGTCTAATTAATAGCTGTCGGAAATAATTTATATAGACAAACGTTCAAATTTTACGATTCCTTTACAATAATAAATAACATCTGGTTATTTTGCAAATGTGACACGTAACAAATGCTAAATGCTGGTGATAACCGTGTTATGTATTCAACAGCTTTGTGACGGACAGAATACTGGTGAATCAATAATTTTTGTTTTGTTAAATGATGCGTTTGTAAGATATTAGTTTATCGACTGATCTGATATATAATACATATTTATTAATCATCACCAATAGCACTTAACACATATTTTATCTAAAATGTCCGTCCTCCAGCTCGACACCGCAAGCAAACGACAGTCGTTTACAGGCTCTGGCCAGCATTCATTCATTCCATAAATTTCCTACACATAACGATTCTTCAAACATAACAATGATTGTAACACTTCACCAGGAGTTCACAGACTTCAGCGTTGTGAAATCACTATTGTAATCCGTCACTGGAATCTCTTATTGTGTAACTTATATATACTTATGGCTATATATCACAGTGTGTGACGTTTTTTAGGATGCCGGTTGTTAGTGAATCCGGTATTGAAGAATATGCAGTGAACATTTGTTTCAATATTGATGGATAAACAAGGGAAATGAATGATACATGACATTGAAGGTATCCATGCCATAATACCCGTAATTTATATGTACTAACATGTATTCGAGCTGGTATCATCAGCATAGCATGCAATATGTCATTTATATTAAAATGTTTCATACATTTTATATGATAAGACTCTATTGTGACATGTTAGGAAGGCATTGGAAAAGAAGAATTTGATACTTCTTATACTATTAAAGATGTATCATATTGTCTCGTCATGTTACAAAATAAAATCAGTCGAACATATAAAACGATAACCCTATAGTGTATTTTCAAGTATGGATGTGTGAAAGTGGAGGGCGGGAAAACTCGTTGGGAATTTTCTTTTATTGAATCTAATATATCCTCCGTTTGTTTTCAATGTCAACATGTCACCGAATAACACTTTGCCCGACTCTCACATACGTTGAATCTGTGTATCCTTTCTCGCTTTGAATTTTTCCCCAAAATTATTTCTACATTCTTAAAACAAACCTAAAAGGGAGAGCTATATTTGAGTATTTAATTAAAAATATTGAAAATTAAATTATTATTTTCGCTAAATATTTCCTTACGCATCTCAAATCTAAATCAAATTTTTGGATTAGCCATATTCTTATCAACAAACAAACCTTCCTTATCTACAACATTACTTTCGTCGAGTGATACAAAAAATATACAATTGATCTCATATGCACTCACAGTGTTTTCAACTTTCTCAACTTCTTATAAAAGTTAATTTTAATTGTAATATTATTTACAATGTGAGTTCTTAGTAAATAAGGTTTTACCAGAGCCGTGGAGTCGTATCGAGATTATTTAATGATTTGTATCAATTCACAGTATTGGCATTGCTTGCTAGACATACTAAAAATATTCTGATGGTATACATATTTGTAGGTTAATTGTAAATGTCAATTCGTAGTCAACGTCGGTTTTTCATTAAGAGCCGGAGTCAGAGTTGCTTTTTTTACCCAAATATACTATAACGTGTAATAGAACTGGCTATAAAAAAGTCTACTAGCATATTTTATAATGTCAAATAAAAAAAAGCATACGCATGTCTATTCAGTTTGTCATGTTTTTTTTAAATTATGATTGAACCTTGTTTATTTACCAAATGTCTCTAAAATGTATAAAGTATTTTTATATTGAGCGAAAGTACAAGACGTGTTGCAATACATTTATCTTTATCCAGGCATAAGTTTGAAAGTAACCCTTTAATAATAAGTTACACCAATTCAGTTAATGAATCATTTTTAATTTTAAATTTCTCTCTGTCGTAAATAAAAAATATTTAATAAAAAGTCATTCATCTATGGTGGATGTAACAATACATCCGTTCTGATATCCACCAAGAAATGGAACGCTCTAACTAAAATGCGCGGGAGTTTTTTTGTATACACATTTTTCTATTTCAAGATAACATCTTCAAGTTTTCGAATATGTATTAGACTCTTGAATTCTAATACACATGCGGTGAGTTTCTTCAAACTATAATTAATTTCAAAAAAGATTACGTATATTTAAATCTTGCGACGCGCTTTAACTATTTATATAATTTCTGTTCTTGAAATAAGTAAATAGTTTTATTATCCAACAAACTATTCTTTATTTTTTCTTTTATAATATATAAAAACATTTTGGCGTCGTCTTGCTTTTCAGACAAAGTCGTATAAATCAAAGTGAATATATTTATCTTCCATTCAATTTGTCTTGTTTATTTTAGTGTCATGGCTTTCTTCCTCTTAAAAAAAGTCTTTATATTGTAAGAAAGCTCTTTTGAAATAACGTAAAGCAGTTCGTCGTTTCTCTGGACATTAGTTTTGAAGGTTTTTTTAAAAAAAATGTATACATTTAATGTTTGAAAATAGAACATCAATGACACATATTTTTATGTCGTTTTACGAAATGTGGTTGATATTCATTCGCGCAACCTCCTTTTTTGAGAGAGTAAGAATAGAAGGGTAGGACTAGGAAAGAGCTTTTAGTTAGCTAATCGCTCTCTCTACGACGTAGGCTTAAGATCGGATGCAAAGAAATGTAAATATTTCGAAACGTAGAAATAATACTGATGTACATTAATTTATTTATTTGACATAAAAAAATACTAATCTATTTTTTTTTAATTATTTATTCTGTTGCTATTTTTTAGTTCAACCCGAGATAATTTATCTGTATATATGTTTTAACACAGTGCGTAAATTTTATATATATTTACATATTCTCAAATAAAAGTTTATTTTTTTAGTATGAAGACTAAGCATATGTAACATGGTTTTATAATTTAGTGTAGTGTAATTAAATAAACCTTCATTTATATTTTTTACAGATCAGAGGTTCTCGACCGTTTTTTCTCCAATCCCCCCTTCCACCATTATTCTGAATAAAATTTTTCCTTCTCAAAAATTCATGCCAAATATAAATATATTGCATTATATGTAGTATTGGGAATCTTTTATGTAAAGCAGCGATTCCCCACTGCTAGTATAAAATTTTATAAGCTTCTGTTAACTACTGTGGGAACTCGTTTTTGTAAATACTGTAATGACTAGAATATATTTGATAACAACGGCAAGCTATAAATAATTTTCTAAATTAACGCCACACATCTGCAGCGAGCGAATTAATGCCGTCACCTAACAATGCGAGGGGTCCTGAACCCGTGGGCAGTTCATTTAGTAAGGTCATCACATAATCTTCGTCATATTTACTTCATTAAAGTTTATATTTTTTTTCACTTGAAATATTCTTCTGATGATGTGGAGCCAGCAATTAGTGAGAGACAATTCTTAATTCCTGTGGTCAATGGCACGACGCTTAGTTTAACGCTTAACAATATTATTTTCTTGGTGATTAGTGAAAAGTTTTTAAAAGTCTTGATTGGTATTAATAAACTTTTTCATTTATTAAGCAGATTCATCCTTGCAAGATCATTGTTTAATGAACTTTTACAACATTTAAAAAAAAAAGCTGCAATCATCACATACTCTGATAATTTCTGTGCGGCTTGTATAGGTACTAGAACAAACATAAAAAATACATTTCGGCTTAAAAATAAACTCGCTTTTATTGTGAATCATATTGACTTATGGTTAAGTATATCTACTCTAAAGTTGGAACTAATTTTTAGTCAGTCGCTCAACATCTCTCAACGGTAGTAAGAAATGGGGCTGTTAAAAAGTAGCCATAAGCCAATCACTTCCTAGAACTATTTTTACAGTATCGAAGACGGCGTGTTTGATGAGATATATTATAGACATTTGGATCCAAACTAATGAAAAATAAATTTATAAAAAAAATATTCTTGGTTTCGACCCCACGATCCCGAAAGCTCAACACCGTTTACCACTCAATCATAGGATCTGCATTTATCTAAAACAAGTGTTTGCAAACTTTCTAGCCTAAGGGACACACTGATTCCTACACTAAGTCTCGAGAGCTAAGACCTAGCTTGCTCGTTATAGTAATATATTGTAGTTCTGAATACCGGGCATGTCCGTGGTGGTGCTCGCAGGCCAGTGTTGAGACAGTAAGATTCATAGTAACCGAGTTTCGGGCGAAGCCTCATGAAGACTCCTGACATTTATTTGCAAACTTTTAAAGCTGCTGTGTAAAGAGGTAAGCCCAGTAAAATATATAAATACTAGGGCTTCTAATCCCAGACCCTTTTTTGTAATCCCGGGATTTCGGGATTCACATTTTTCCAATGCCGGGATTGAACATTAATCGTTAAATCGTTGACAAATTCGGGATTTCAAAAAATTTTGGTCGTCGATTTTGAAATCCTGTGAATTAACAGATTTACTAAAAATAAAAAAAATGTTATACTCAATCCCGGGATTATTACTGTCACAATCCCGAGATTTCGGGATTTCTGGATGCCTTCTAATAGTATGTATGCATCGGTAACGAGTATTGAATTTTGATAATTAAAACGTTGAATCGCCTGAGAACATAAAAAAATAACAACAGTCCCACGTCTATTATAGATTTGATATTGTACTGTTTATTTTTTTGTATTTAATATTTCTATTATTTTCAGGTAGCAAACACAGTTGTTACGGTAATTCGACGTTTCCATCAAATTACATTGTTTTATCTGCATCGTCATTTCATTCTCTGCCACATATTTTCGATAATTTAATTATTCTATCTTCTGCCCGCGAACCTTTAACGGCATTTTGATAATTGTGTACCTATCTGTTGTAGAATAATTGAAAGTTAGTCAATATATTTTACATGCTAAACATATATGCTAACGCCACGGCAAATGGTAAAAACAGCAACAAATTGGAGATTCGATAATTAATGTTTCTTTTTATTTAAAGTAATAAATTCATAATGTTTCTTCACAGTTAAATTGAACGTTCTTTATAGTTTATGCCATCGGTAATGGTTGCTTTACGCGCGCGCGCGGTTGCATTTAGAACCATCCTATAATCAACGACAAAAAAACGATCACTTTAATTACAAACGTTTGACTTCCTCTTGAAATATCGTCTTTACAGACACACGGCAAAATATCCCGCGTCTAATTTTAATGACAACCTCCTAGGCCACACGACAATAATACAACACAGAGGAGTCGCTTCTAACAATTCTCACTTTCATTCTGTTTCGGATCGCGGCTTGTGCTGCTAATAGACCGAATTAATTTCGTTCTGACATTATACTTTGATCCCGAAACGATTCCTACGTTTTGTAATGCTACCCAGCACACTGGCTCAACTTTTGTTATGAACAAATACTAAACAACGCAGTCCTAAAGATACACACACATCAGTGGCGCGTACAATTTTCAACCAAACATCACTTTTCCAACACGATAGAACTGAGATAGAATCTAGCAAAAGTAGGAAGATTTATTGGTAAAAACAAAGAAATATTTTTTGAGTATTACATCTGAAACAGCGTCCACTATGAAATATAATCCCGGATCTTTTATTGGATTCCGAGATTTCGGAATCCTAGGATTGATCAATGGTAAAAAATCTCAATTCTTTTTTTTTTCAGCTCTTTTTAGTTCAATGACTTGAAAAAGTTGCGAATTGACAGATTCTACAATTATTGAAAAATGTGACAGCTTTTTTAAAAATCTTGGGCTTCTAAAAAAGTACCGAATTGAGAGTTTCCGCAGATATTCAAAAATGTGAGAATTTTTTTTTTAGATTCTTCCGCAGAAAAAGTTGCATGTTGAGAGATTGTACAATTATTCAGAAGCGTGCGGCCCTTTTTTAGCTCTATACTTTCAAAGCTTTTCCCAAAATTCCGGGATTAGTACTAACTCGACTCTGGGATTACATTATTGTGAAATTGGTCGGAATCCCGGGATTGGAGGCCCTAGCGTCCATCACGTGAAAAGGCTGCTCGAAATACACTAATATTGAAGTGTTATTTAATTATTTAATCTTAACCTATGTATGGAATTAGTATAATAACTTTAAACTGTTTTATGGAGTAATCTTTTCAAATATATTTGTATGCTCATCCAAAAGAGAAGCTTGAAATATCTTATAGCTGAAATGCACACACAGGCCCGCGTAGTAGCATTTTCCCGTCGCTGTCATAGATAGATCGATGTAGAGCGTTATTAATTATTTTAGGATCATGTTAACGACCAATGTTTTTGACGTATTAATTATTACTACGTCGATGTTAATATATCAGTCTTATGAATTGCCGGTGATTTATATCGTAAGTCTTTCACACGTGTCTTATATTTGGTAGAATACGTTGAAAGCTTGTTATGATTTGAATATCTTCTTTTCTAAAGTTATATACAGTTTCCATAAGAGACATAAAGATACTGACTGCCTATGGACCTGATTTACTTATTTATTATCATATATTTATTTATTTATTTTACACGAACTTTGCAAAAGAATGCCGAATTATGAATTTTATTACTCTTACAAAGTTGAAAAAAACAGGATATAAAAAAAATTGGCAAGGAAGTCAACTGAGTAAGCTCCGAGAAATTCTACTTTAATTTGTCGGAGCTTACTCTGTTGACTTATTTGTATATGTATGTACGAAAATTTGTACCCTTTTTTACGATTTTATATACCACAATGTTTTTTTTTTCAAATAATACAGTTTTTTTTATTTCAGTGAACCAATTTTTCTATTAATTCTATCACTTTGTTTAGACGGTTTTTGTGTAACATAGCTACCATACTAAAAAGAGTTGAGTGTACTCTAAACACGATAATATACTTCAATTTAATATTGTTAAAAATATCGCACAAAAAGTAATTCATCTCTTTTTCTTACACAGTGAAATGACTGAGTACAGCACGTTGAAAAATAGATTGAATATCTCGAAATAAAAACATAATGGCATTGCAGAAATGACTGTGCTCTATTTTTGCAGTGTTTTCCCTTTCAATGATACCAGTTTTATTTCCACCCGTGCCAAACAACTATTGTGTGAATAAATAATTAGTGCCAGAAACTTTCTTTTAAATAATCGCTGGGTAGAGTTTGCGTGGGATAATTATTACTGAAGAGTTTTTCAAAACAATACATTAGTTTTTTTACGGTTTGAATACAACTGTCATTATTGACCACTGCGTATTTATGTGAGAGATATCTTTAAATCATGTAACAGAACTATTATTCTGCTTATTTTATAATTTGTTATATATCCTAGGTCAGGGATGGCGAACCTTATTCGCAAGTGGGTCAAATTTGATTTAAAAAAAAGTCATGTCGCGGGTCACATAGACTAATTAATTAAGGCTAAGGTAAGATAATTTCTCACGCGGGTTCTTTGTTCGCCATCCCTGTCCTAGGTGAAACTTTAACGGTGAGAAATAAGTTTAGTAAAATAGTTGACCTTTTCAATTTACTTAATTTAACATTTCGGAAAAAGGAGATGAAAAAAACATATTCTTTGTGTAATAAGGGGTTGTCTATTTGTTAGGTTCTGAAGATTAGTTATATTTCAAATTCATTTTTTCCACTTCTCAGTCACTATTTAAATGGTGACATGCATTTTTGTAATTAAGTCCACGCTAATTTAGAGCATATGGACTGTTAGTTAGCCATATCAACAACATATTTTTTACGAGAACTGGTTTTAGTTAGTCTTTCAACTTCTCGTTAAATTATGTAAGAATATAACGATAATGGAAGGTAAAAGATGAGGAGTTCGCTATTCGATCTACTTACCGTTTTCACGACAAGATATACTTAGCATGTGATATAAATATATCAATAATCAATGTATTAAAGTTTTCTTCCAGTAATTTAAGCCGTTCACCCCACAACTAAGTCAGACGAAAGTCAGAGAGCATTGGTCAATCGGCTTTTGATTCAGCTTGGCTTAATACTTTTTTCTTAAACTGATTATTTGATAATGTCTTTGACGAAGCCCTCGTTATTATAAAATTGTAGCGTTAGAAGCGAAGAAAACATTATTTTTAATACCATTGACACTTTTTTTAATTTAGAGACGAATGAATGATAATAAATCATATTTATTTTGATTCATTTTGATCTATTACGACTTAATTTTTATATTTTTTCAAAATTAAAAATGAGCAATGCTGGATTTATTTTCAGACTAAAAAATCAAAAACATCCCCTCGTCATTACTCAATGTAAAAACGCTATTATAAATTATTGCTTTACACATTTTTTAGCATTTTCAAAGATCTTCTCAGTTTATTTATGAATCAAAAAACAAAATGAAGAAATAAAGCAATCTCAAGCGTATGTAATCTAATGTCTACATTAACCATCGACGTTGGGAGGCAAGCGTCAAATTAAGCTGCTGCAGTTAGCGGAATTACCGCGTATCGACCATTAGGAGTCGTTCGGAGTTCTGCCAAGCGGAGCGAGACTAGAAAATCCAACAAAGTGTCTGATCATTTCAGCAATGCATTTGACGCTGCGCTTTTGCTCGACGTATTTGTATTGGAGAATGCACTTAGCGCTGCAGCTCGGATACGAGTGTGTGAATTTAATTCAATTTATTTTATCGCGCCGTTCTTATTTTATTGTACCGCGTATTTGAAGACACGCTGTATTGTGAAATAAAATAATTGTCTCTGAGATATTTAGAAAAAAATGCGTTATATTAATTTCTTGATTGAAGTTGGCAAAAACAGTTAAATATTCAGACTGACAAGCAACGTTCCCTGTAAGCCGAAGGGTTAGCTGCGCGGAAGTTTAAAAGGCTGCGCGGACCGATCAAATATTAATTGAACAACTGCATTGCAGTGCGCGCCAACCTGGAATGAGTGCGCGGGGGCTTCCGAACTGCTGCGCGGCCGCGCACGCGCGCAGCTTAGAGGGAACGTTGCTGACAAGTATTATTTAAAAAATAGTCATTTAGGTGTCACTACATCGTTAGAAGTGGGTATATGTAGTTATTATGGTACTGGATACTTTGTTCTGTATAGCATACTTTTTTAAAATATTAATTTCGATTTCTAAATGTCATTATTTATAACACATATTTAATATGATTAAGTCTGCGACATCCGTAGCGAAAAAAAGTTATTGATAATTATATATTTCAAGGATATGGAAAATTCTTAGTCACTGTGTTATACAAACGCTTCACTTGAGGAGGTAGTAAAGGTATGTAGGTAAATGTATGAAATTATTGATGGTATGAAAAAGCCCCATCCTGAATAAAAAATCATACTCATGCATACATTTATTGCAAACTGCACATGTTCAGAAAAATAATATGATTTCAGTTAAAGCAATATTTAAGTTGAATTAAGTTATACTTATATCTGATAAGCGTTGATTACTTTACACTTATATATGTTATTGTTAACTGAACACAATAATACTCGTAAGGGATTGATTGTCTTAAACATTACACCCATTGGATGCTTTCACTGGAAATAATCATTTTTTATACAGAAAAAAGCTTAAATGGATGCGGGAAAGGAACATACAAACACGATCAGTACTAGGGTTTCCAATCCCGGGATCACGACCGTTCCAATCCTGGGATTTCGGGATTGAGAATTTTTTAGCAAATCTGTTACGGATATAATTATTACTAAAACACTATTTAAATGTTTGTTCAACTTTTATTCGAATAATATAATTTTTACACTTTAATAAATCACTTAATCTTATAATCAAAATAATAACGACGTGAGTATCAAGAGGTCTCTACTGAGTCGACGACCTTTCGATTTGAACTTTGATTTTAACTGAAGTTGAAGAAAACAATATATATATTTGTCCGTTGAAAAGTTATTGTTGCATTGAAATTATATACAATATAGAGTGCAATCAAATAGGATAAATTTTAATTATGTTATGTCAGGGGCTATCAACATTTCACAGTGGTTGATTTAGCGTATACATAACAAATAAGTAAATCATTAGGTTTTTGGTTTTTGAAATTCTTGGATGAGCTAAAAAAACTAATCACGCTGGTATTTTGAGAAAATCGGTAAATTCCTGGGTTTTTGAATTTGTTTGAAAAATTCTATGATTTCCAAATCGCTGACCAAAAATGTTGTCAATTTCAAATCCCAATTTATACGCGATTTCATGGTGAGTGTTCAATCCCAAGATTCCGGGATCCGGGAAAAATAGTCAATCCCAGTATCACAAAAAGACTCCGGGATTGGATACGATAATCAGTACGACACCTGGGTAAAAAAAAAATGGAAACTGAAAGCCAGCTTCACAGACTTCACATAGTTTCATTCGGTATAAATAAATATAGGTAGGAAAGAATGAACTCAGACTGCTCTGCAACAGGTTTTCGATAATTTCTTATTAAGTGGGACAAATAAACATTCATAGAAGAATAATATTAAATTGTGATATAACGTAAGACATCTTGGAGCAATGCGGGATTGTGACACCACGCAGCTGGTACAGAAGCATCGGTGACTACGCTTCGACGCTTTTAAACATACGGATGTGTGAAATTCTTCAATGATCACATTATACACTTGACTTTTTCGCCAAGCATTCCGACATGCTTTTTGAATAACAACTTTTTTCGGCGACGTTTTTAAAACGCGAAACATCTGTCACGCGCAATGGCGTCCGCCTATGGCCAACACGCCGAGTGAAAGACGTTTCGTAATCAAACGTTTTATAAGGACACATCATAACGATATATCGCCAGTCCCGCAGCCAATGTGGACAATGAATTCTGTTGGACCTTTTTTTTTTAGTTACATTCAATGGATTCGGCGGTAACTTTGTGGAAGTTCATTTTAATATAAAATTATTTAGATTATTTCACGAGTTGTGCTACAAACTGTGAGACGTGTTTTGCCTCTTTCAGAGGCATCCTCAAACAATCTTACTTTCACAAATGCTTGTTAAATTACGAATGATTTTAATTTTACCATTTTGATATATTATAAAAATAAAATAAAAACGGGAGGCAAGGAGGGGATGATAGAAAAATAAACAAAAAATAATGTTAATACAAATGACACTTACGTTAAGAAATGACTAACTAATGAGTTGCATCAATTTGGAAGAATTAAACCGTTGGAAAATAAATTTAGCAGTGGCGAAAAACCTGTTTTATTCAAGATATTATTTAAAAATATTTATTAATTGTTATTAACTTGCTTAAACGAAAACAAGTTAAAAAAAACTAATAGTAAACAACATTTTTTTGGGAGAAGAACAAATAAATGACAACATTAAAAACTGGCGTAAAATCATTTATTTAGGAGACACTTCATCAAAGATAGCTAAATTTTTGCCAGAAAACATAAAATCCGCGTTTTATACCGTTAATAATTTAAGTAAAATTTTATTAAACAGTACAAAAAAAATACATGACTGTTGGTTTACCTCCTGTGGTCTGTCCGATCCTGAAATCCGGGCGTAGGAAGAGCGATTACTATTTTTTTTCTATCTCGATCGTTTTAAATTTTACTTTTTATATATATTTCTCTTATGTGTATTCGTACAAAATTTAAGCTGTATGCATATGTCCCATGTGTAATTGGCATACATGCAAGTTGCTTATACAAAGCACGCTGATAAAAAGAGTTGTATTCAAATTATTCGAAAATGTCGAATAATACCATTTTTAATTCAATCCGCCATTTCCGACGTCCAAGCACTTTTTTCGATTTAAAAATCCGCTGACACCTCGGAATACTTTTCAAATTATTTTGTGATGAATATCGCGTCCAAATTGGTGAATGAGCCGTGAAATATTATATTATTCATATGGCGCGACACGCACAGAAGTTCCGGATGCCAGATACCATTTTAAACATTCCAGACAATAAATAGTGTTTTCGTGTATTTTTTATCTCGCTCTCGGCGCAAAGTGCACCTGGCTGCAGTACATTGCAAATAAAGTGAACGCCAACAAACATTATTTGTTTGATTTTTTTTTAACTTTTCATATCTACGTTTTATATTATTTTTTCTTTATTGTGTCATTTTAAAATGTTTGTATCTGTGCGAATATATCTTATATTATAATTAAATTTGAAAACTTGGTTATTCTACTGATTGTGTCTCAAAAAATAACATACTAAACAGTCGGTTTTCAATACAAATTATAAAATGTACATACACTAAACATAACATAGTAGTTATGATATTTATTTTAATTTCA
Organism: Himalopsyche tibetana; assembly: GCA_030503985.1. Classification (NCBI taxonomy): domain Eukaryota; kingdom Metazoa; phylum Arthropoda; class Insecta; order Trichoptera; family Rhyacophilidae; genus Himalopsyche; species Himalopsyche tibetana. The sequence goes on along the minus strand of JAPJYX010000015.1, from coordinate 20,276,181 downwards.
ACCGCGTTTTCACTTTAACTGGAGCTTATGATATGGATTAATCAGTAATAAACTAGCATCGGCAGAGTAGCCCACCGTGCCTTTGTTTTGAGACAGTAAGGAAAGAATGATGATGATATGAATTCACTATTAGTAAGATTATATCAACCCTTTTTTAGAATTGGATAAGAAGGAAGCAATACAGAGCTCGCACATACCGATGTCTTTAAACTATTGTCTTTAAAATTGTGATTTAAATTATTCTATTGTATGTATATATGTAAATTTGATCGGATTTTTTTCAACCCAAAAATAGTTGAAAAATTCGATTTCTTCGCATTCATATTTTGGTTAATGGAGCAGACATTATTATTGTTAACACAATAAATGATTTTACACGGCGGTCGAATATAGCTTAAAGATGAACCGCGTGTTTATAAAAATACGTTTCAGTATGGAAAAAATTAAAAAGAAAACACAATATTGTTTATTATATCCGCATTGTAGTAAAAAAAAGAATTTTAATATATCGTATTTAAATCTATTCACTGTCACTGTTCTTATTTTTAACAGTGTTTATTCAAATCGTGCTACAAGCGATCGTATAAAAACATAATTTATTTTACACCAAAATTTCGTAAGACATGTTATATTACATAATTGAGGCAATTTTGACTCCGCACCCAACTGGCATATCTCTTCAAACAGTGTTTAACTACTTTACTTGTCGATAAGATCAAAACTAATAGTGAAATTTATTTCATAAAATATGTCTTTAGAGTTTAAAACAGTAACTGTATTTTAAAAATAAGCTGGATACATATAATCCATTCGAATAAACAAAATCTGTGTTGTTTTTAGTACACTTTTTAAGCCGATCGCATTTATTTTATTTATGCTGCCCATTGAATTCTGAACAAAGCTTCTTTTGCAATTGACAAATTGTCGAAGCTTTCGCCGCGTAAAAAAAGCTCTGCGAGCTCACTCTCTGGCCTGAGCAGCGACGAGACGTGGCAGAACGAGACAGGGCGTGGTTTGACAAATTTAATAAAAACTCTTAATGTGCAATCGGTGCCAAACCGATATGTTAGCATCTGATTTTATTCAAATTTTACGGTCGGGGTACTGCAAGGAGAATATTCACCTACTGTCTGAGGGAATGATTCTCAACACTATGTACATTACATTAAAATATAAACCAGCGGCTGCCAAGTTGTTTGGTGTTGGAAAAAAAGATCTTTTAAAAAAAAAACGAAGTAATACATTTTGATTGTTATTGAATAAATAAATGTATACGTGAATAATATATATATATTTAAAGCTTGAGACACTATTTATTCATTATACCATACACTATTTTATTCGAGTCCGTTGCGCCGTGGTCAACGCTGTTGGCTTCCGTGACGGATCTCAATTGCTGTTTGACTACAATCCATACGCTTGTGGATGTCTAAAAATTATTTTGCAAACTTTCAAATCCTAAAATAATGAGGAGCAACGAGAGCGATTGCCTTACCACTAGTCCTGTCCTAACCCTATCCCTACTTTCATCGAAAAAAGAGAGGTCGAGCTTCATTTCTTGTAGAAAAACTACTGTTAAGATGCTTCCATTGGTTGGCTATAATATGATCCACATTCGGAGCAGAAATGGATTTTAATTTATTTATAATGGTATATAATATATTTGTATATTATATACATTCAAGTATGTGACAAATGAAAATAAATAATATGTTGCAGGCTTCCATAGCTTGTTTTAACAACGCAATCCATTTATTTATCCGCATCCCACATTTTCAGTAATACCAGCCGATTATAGTAATAAATTTATTTTCAATCTGTGTCAATATTGTAGGTTTTTGATCAATGCTGTAGTTTCCTATCGACTATCGATTACAGCTGACAACCTCTCTGCCTTTCGCTACCGATGTCGTAAATTCTTCCAAAACTTAATCGTCAAATAAATGATTTTGGGCATTTTCGTTAAACGTTACGTAGTAGGCTTTCAATTTTGAAAATAAATCGCATGAACAAATAATTAGTGAGATCCAAAGCGTATGCGATTAGCATTATTGCTATATACTGATAAAGTTGCATACAATTTTTGGCATCAAGAGATATTCTTAATATTATATTTTATAGTTCTGATTCCAAAGTTTTATGATCAAATCGGCTTTAGTCGACGAGAAAGAATTTTAAGCTGAATAATACTATCAACACAAAATATTTTTATTTCTTCCGCGTGTTTGCTATATGAATGACTTCTTTACATTACAATATGAACAGTTGCTCCTCATAAATCATTTATTTTAAGCGATTTTTTTATTATTCATTTGAAGAAACTTTAAAGGCGATGAAACTTAATAATAATTAAGCAACGAAGAAATCAGAAATCTTCCATTGATATTCAATTCCAAATAGGGACTGTGTCGAGACGTCTCAGGACTTGTCGGGTTTTTTGCTGTCTTGAGTTCCGGGACTTTTTTGGAAAATGTCTCAGGAATAATGACTGTGATTTAAAATGTGCTAATAACATGTACATTTTAATTTTGAAAAAAACAACCATTATGGTTAAGAATCCCTCAAAAGGGGGTTTTATATTTTTTCATATTTTTTCATTACATTTACTGTTATCATCCCTTCTTAGTAAAAATCAGCCGTAAGCATTGTACATAATAAAAATACTAATTATCAAACAATGTCTTAAAAAAACGCTTTTTTTACTAGTGCGTACTTTCAAAAGGCGCCGTGTGTATGTAATGCATAGATACATACATACATGCAAATATTTAATTTTAATAATATTATAATTTTATTGAAGGGGAAATAAAAGTCTCGAGTCCCGGGACTTTGAAAACCCCGAGACTTCAGAATCCCTAATTGCAAGGATAGTTATGATTTAAATTTATTATCTAACTCCGATTAAAAATAAAACTCCAGAGGATGGAAAAATACAAAACAAAACTGAATAAATATTTACAAGACACTGATAGTAATAATAGGTGATTGAGAACTTGACTTAAATTTCTAGTAAACTATTGTAAAGTTCCAAAGAATATTAAAATTAACTGTATGAAGTTAAAAGAAATACCCGCGGAAACTTTGTAACGAATGAAATAAGGGGTGGTGTTTTTTGCTCGGTTTTATTAATGTCGTAAAATGTTTTGCTGTTTGTGATTTATTTGGAATGTTCATTAAGTTTTGGCAGCGCAAAGCACTTATAAAAGTACATTATTTGAAAACGGCCTCTCGTTATGATTTGTTAGCATTATACAAAATACAACTTGTCTTTCACAATGAAACAGATGAAATATTTTGCTTTAAAATAACGGTTCGTATATAACATAGACAAATGACATTTAAACTCTTATGCATTTAATTTTTTTGACTACTGCTTGTAAGATAAATTATCTGTTTTATTAATTAAACAGAAGTCTCTACTCAAACCAATAACAAGTTATTTATATTCACTATTATATTACCCGTCTACTAAATCAGTTGTCGGCTATCTTAGCGAAAATCACGTCTTGACATCGACTGCTCTTAAATTAACAAGTTTTTTTTTATAAAAACACAGTTTTTGCATTAATTTTACAATTTTATCAAATGATCACAATTTCCATCGGTCTTTATATTTAAAAAAAACTTTTTTGTGCCCTATGTTTTTAAATACATCACGAGCATCGAAAACTTGTGAAAATATAAATCTTACAGAGTTATTTATAAAATTTTAATAAGAAAAGTTTTAACAAGCAATATTGTTTTTAAGAAATATGAAAAAATATATACATAATGCTATAAATTATAAATCAACTTGATTATCTACAATTAAAATATTTAGGATCTTTTGTAAATAAATTAACTAGTAATTTATAATAAAAAATATACCAAATTAAAAATTAAATATTTTATAAGGTATAAAGAGTTCAAACAATTCGTAAATATTTTTTAGAAAAATTATCAAATGGGATTTTTACAATATACTTAAATCTACTCTAATAGGGTAATTTACACTTATTATTTATGAATTAATTCATCGCTTAATATCTTATTAGGATTATTCACTATTCATTCACCATACGTAGTCCAATTTTAATAAATCCGTTTATTAAAGTAAAAAAAGCTTGCAAGAAGTATCTTGTGTTAATTATGACAATTATTATTAAATCGATTTGTGAATGAATGCTAGATTATACTCATGAAATATTGCTTGAAATTCGAAAAAATCTTGATATTGTGCTAATATTATATATTACTACGTGCTACAGTGCCGGCTTTACGTACAATCGGAGGAGGCGACCGCCTGTAGCGGTAAATATTGAGAGGCGGCCAAATTTCTAGCACCTCAGAGGATTTTACAGGGCGGAATAAACATATATTTATTTTAACTTGGGTGGAAAAATACAAACTTGCATTGGGCGGTCGAATGTCTAGCGTCGGCCCTGTATGGCTACAATGTAGCTGATGTCGTTTTTTCTGTTTTCCATAATGTGGCTCGTTATTCGCTATGCGCCACTTCAAAGAAAATTACCCTTACTGGGTCATGAAAATCTGTCCTAGGATCGCGTAACAGGAGTTCACCTCTTCGGGTGTCTCTGCGGTTTTTTTGTCGCATGTAGTCAATGTAGCAATTTGCATTTAGATATGTGTTGTAAGCCTTCTTAGGACCAATTTGAACGAATCATTTATTGTATCCCATTGTGTGCATGTTTCTTACATACATCGTCGTCTTTTTGGATACTAGTTGCATTAATGGAGTGTCAAACACACATAGTGATCGATTAATGGGTTCAATATAGTAAACATAATAACTGCCTAGCAATCAATGCATGTGTATGTGATTGTTTTTCTTTTTTAATTCGACGAATTTGTGTGTTTGCCAAATGAAAAAGCTTGCAACAACACTTAGTCATAAATAGTTCGAAACGAGACTTTTTCAATCATATGCACATGCATAGTTTGAAAACATTACAATATTGAAAAAATGCGAAAATGACTTCGTCACTGTAAAATTTAAAAAAAGAAAATGAATTGTCATACTGACTTTACAGTATTGAGGCAGGTGGAAGAAGTTAACAGCACCGACCATTCAACCAAACATATAAATCACTATATTAAATCTCAAATCGTCTCCTGAAATAATGTTCGTATAAAACCCTTATGGCAATCTTGATTAAAATACGTTTAAGGAAATGTGGAATTGAATAACATGAATAAGCAACATATGAGATTCGTTTTTATTTTTAACACGGTGCTAAAAAATACTTCCGATATGTTGCTAGCTCTTCAAGAACCAAGTTAAAATCATGTTTTAACACTTACCGCCCTTTGACGGAAAGGAAAAAACCAAGTACGTTTTTCACTTGGTTCTTTGAGGGTCAGCAACATATCGGAAGTATTTTTTAGCACCGTAGGGGAAGTGTTAAGTGAATAATTTTAATTTTTCGAAAGATCAAAGTAATTTGAATTATTCTTATTTTTATCAGCTGTTTTCATTTTTCTATTCATCTATTTCATTTACAACTATTTTCAATACACCAACAGCGGAGTTGATATGGATAATTTATCACTAATGGCTTCGCGGAGAGAATGGATTGATTAAAAAACGTTTTTTTTTACGTTGAATAATGAAATATTGAGGATGTAACATTGTTTGTTCATTTTTTATCCACCAAAGGTAAAGCAATCAGAATGCAAAATCATGATGTAAGTAATCACTCGTATGCACAAAAAATACAATAGAAATACAACCGAAACGCTAGCAGCAATAGCATGTACTTCGATACAAAAACATTTAAATGACATAAACAATATAACTAGCATTGAAGTCATCTAAGTTGCATTCAAATACAAAATACTGCGTATTGAATAACAATAGCTATTATAATTTAGATAATATCTGAATATAAAATTATTTATGCTAGTATTATTTCAATCACGACAGCAATTGCGGTCGCCGTGAATAGGTATCAAGAAATCAAAAGTATTAACTATGTTATTTATTACTTATTGTATTGCTCAAGGTTTATTAAGAGTTTTAAATCTTTATGACTTTTGATGCAGTTTGCTAAGAATGCTGACTTACTTAGTTAGCAAATAGACAACGTCAATGGCAGCATGTTTATATACTTTGGGATAGAGAACAATTCTTCTCATAATCAACAGTATCAAATTTTTTGTAATCTCAAAAACGAATGAATTCTCATATTGATTTCGGATATGTTATTAGTAAGTGTTTCTTCGTTGAAACTATTAAATATGATAATACCGTAAAGTAAATTATTAAAAGTCACAAGTAAGTGTATTTATAATACATATTTAATCATATTTTGTTGTGACAAGTTTCTTCATCAACTATTATTGCGATGTTGGTACTGGAAGACAATCAATTCTGTTTTATATTGTGTGAAGTATAAATCATATTCTGAATTTTAGGTCAAAGACAGTAATAATGTGCAGTTTATCACGTACAAGTGAAACATGTCTTAAATTAGCAAATTGGTTATTTAATAACGTCAACGAGAATGTTAATGGAATATGTCTCACTTTTTTATTATTCTATTGATGGTAATCGAAAATTTTCTAATATAACCAAATTGCAGTAGTTTCCATTATTCAGAAACAATGTGTGATTGTATTACACATAGTTCATAAAACATTAATAGGTTTATAAGGTAGAACCAACCTAGATGATTAAAGGTTAAATATTTGCTACTATGTTTTTATTTACATGGTAAAGTTTGATTGAATGCGATTCAAAAATAAATTTAACTATTATAAGCGTGCAACTGTATTTTATTTCATATATGAAAAAAAAACTAAAAAACCGAGGTATACAGATCTACAAGAATTGATTTTAAATCAATAAAAAATCAAATAACATGTCTCATAATTATCAAACTATAAAAATGCCGGCAAAGACAATGACTTGACTAGATAGCTGTAACCAAACACATATCGTTGTTTTTATAATTTGAATTCCAATTTATAATTTTTAAATAACGCTTCGTAAATATCGATTTTCCATAGAAAAAAATTGAATAAAATGACGATGCGAGATAAAAAATAAACCACATTAATCAAGAGAATAGTGTACGCATGTATAATAGTTTGTTATCGAATTGAATCGACTATTTTCCATTCGAATTGAATAGAGTTAGCCAGGTTTGTTTTGCGGCTACTCATATATCCAAAACTCTCGTAGAATCTAGTTGGTATTCTCCGTGTGGGGAATTACAGCTGCTGTTTAGGCTACCATTTTGTGGGCCGTCGTGGCGGGAGTTTTCCCTCCGCGCTTTTGTAATTTTCTCTGCCCCGAAAGCGTTCATATAATATTACTTACATAAAATTTAAATATGAAAAAAAACAATGTACAAAGTTTGTTGCTGAATAAGTTATTATGTTCGCCTGATATCAGCTCTTTCAACTGACAAATCATACTATCGACGTAAAGAATAAGTTTTATGAAAAAAAATACTTTATTATATAATTCTTGTAGAAAATAAATATATCTGATTTTTATCAATTTATTATGTACTTTGAATATTGACTCACTATTATATGCATATTCGCATTTTATCTGTTAATGTTTCGCTCGCAAAATAAGCAACGAATTCACGACATTGTACATATTCGCCAAGTAAGTCCCTAAGCATTTCATTTAATTAGAAAAGCCGGAATGCTAAACTTCGGCCGTACCTTCTCAGTTGAAGAGGCAAAATAATGTGTTCAGTGTTACTATTATCAAGCTGTACTATCGAATTAAAACTTTAGTTGGGACAGACTTTCGCAAATCTCACCAAAACTTTGTTCCAACAATGAATGCGAACGCTTTACTTTAATGAATTGAATATGACTTGTTGGTTCTGGCCACTATTGTCGTAGGTACCGAATTTCTACCTCTCCAGGGTACTCAACTTTGTACTTACAAACACCTTATTAACAGCCCTTACTGGGTGTATCCTGAAAAACGGCAATGTTATTCGCTCTTCAGATGATTGCCGGAACAGTCGCTCAAGTATTGGCTGACGATGTATTATACTAAAGTTTGCTAAAATAAAAACTGGAAAGCTTCTAAGAGTTGATGTGTAGTCGTTGTACATCTATCTATCTACGCATTATAATTTTTTTAGTTCTATAAATATTATTTTATATATGCTTGATAGCTTTGTCGGTTTATGCCTCCAGATTTGTGTTTAAGATTATATTAACTTAGCTATATATACTGTCTTACAAGTGGTGCAATCCTGTAATCTACTTCAATATTCCGATTTAAATTATAATTATAGTTGTATGATATGTGATAGCTTGACTTCAATTTTTCTTGGAACGATATCAAATATGGGATTTTTCAAAGCAAATTTGTTTAAGCTTAGATTATTGTTTATTATTAGTTACATTAGTATCTTGTTGGGTTTTAAACAATGGTGTTGATAGATATTTGTTTATTCATTGACCAAACAGATAGAAATAGCTACCATCTATAAAATATTTTTCAGGACTAAAATACTTTGATTTATTTTCACCTTATTATAATGCAGTTCTAGCAAATGCCAATTCAACCAATACATTTCATAATATTTTTAATGTACGCTTGACATATATTAAATCACTAAAAATCTTAATATGATCTTTCTTAATAATTTATTATGTTAATCGGTTTGTAATCTCTTCTTATCACAAAGGCTACGTTATTCGTATTATCAATGAAATCCTACTAACGACTCTGATATCTTGTTAATCGCTCGCTCCATCGCGGTTGTGTTTCCCGTGAACATTTGAACAGATGAAGGTATGCACTGTATGCAGTATGTAATAATAGTCAAATGCAATTGTTTGTTTTGATTGGGGCTAACATTTCCGCTAGAACCGCTGCAATTGACTCTGTCAAACGCTTCCTCTTCGCTGATGATAATTTATTCGCGTCATGCAGCGGGATTTCGGGTGGCCAGCCAACTCAGCAATACACAGAATAAATTTTAATAATAAAAATCAACACGATTTTATACGACTCATATGTGGAGATAATTGGAAACAGTTGTCTGACCTAGCATGAACCTAATATGGTCTGCTTGCGTAAGCTTCTATCCTGCCCGTTAATTTATAATCGCCACTAAGAAAGTCTGTAAATTCTTTGTTAGAATGACATATTTTTAAAAAACCACCTTAGTTTCTAGTATTTTTTTATCATAGCTCATAGTGAACTGATTCTTTTATTTATTGAGTTACACCAATCTGATATATTAATCTATCAAGGATGAACATTTGTATTGTGTTAACTGTAGGTTTTTTTTAGAAGGGTTTCATTCATAATAATAAAAATATTTTTAAAACTAATTTGACAACTTTATCAAATAGTTTTTCGTCTCCAGTTGGAAGCATTTTCAATAGTGAAAAAATATTCATAATCCGGAGGAGTTATAAAATAAATATGTGAGATATTTTAACAAATTTATAAATGCCTAATTTAACTGTCAAAAAAATATAGACAAATCCTTACAAAAAAAAGTTAGTAATGCCGTGGTGTATCATTCGCGGCAGCAACACTACTTGGCCACCCTACCCGAGATTGCTTGTCTTCTCTTTGCAGCAGCCAGTCACTGCGACTTTGTCTCCGTATCGCAATCTCGATGCATTGAACCCGCTCCGTGTCGTTGTGACTCGCGAGCTGTGTGAACCAACCCGGCTGACAATTATTATTGTGTAGTTTCGCCTTGTAACAGATCTTACGCAAACAATGCGCGGGCTCCCTTATCGCCACACATAATAGTACTAACCAAATCCAATTCCGTAATCGGAATAAATATTGTCATTACAGGTAATTTAAATAAATACGATTGTTCATCTAATGTTTATACTAAACCCTTTTCGTATGACGGTAGGGTAGTATTTGAAATGTGGAAAGTTAACCATAGAATGTTTGATTAACTTGTAAGATTTGAATTTATTCAAACTATTCTTCTATTCAATCTATTCAAACATTTTATTATATGACAGTTTACTCATTCAAATACCATCGTACATGATTAAATTCAGCCTACTACTACAGGATCAATTATTAGTTTTAAACACGGATTATTCCAAAATGGTTAAAAAATGAAACTTGAATTTAATTTTGAAAAATAATGTACATTGATTTGAAAGGATATTTTGGATGTTGTCAAGCCATTTTTGAGACTGATTTCTTAAAGTACTTTCAAAAAATATTTTGATCTACTAAATTACATTAATAGTTCATGCTTCAACAACTTTTAAATAAACCGTGTTTGCAAGTAATACCCTAAATGAGTTATTTTTTAAATAGTTTTTGGTCAATAGGGACGTTTTTAGAAAATGATTTTATTGCAGAATCTCATGATAGAGACAATTTTGGCATTCAGAACGTCCTAATGTAACTTCAATCATATTTATTCAACTGCACAGAGGTCGGGGAACTGGCTTGAATTATCCCAGATGGCGTTGATAGGTGTTTCTCAATCGGCAGTCCGCGGACTCGCATATTATTTTCTGTTACACAAGCGTTCAAAATATTTAAATAAAATTCCAGACAATAATTGTCACAAACCCATGCACCTGAAAATTTCCAATTTTCCGGTTTATTTAAATCTTAATTTTTTCTAATAATCTTTTTTTTTTAATTTCTTGTGCAACTTTTGCTAACACTAACTTTAAAAAATTGTTGCAAATTAATCAATATAAGAAAAATAGTCCAAATTGAGCAAGGGATAATGCACGACCCCAACGTATAGATTTAAACTAATAATGTTATAAAGAACCTGTATGTAAAGCCAGTTTCAAATTTTAACATTATATTAGTCGGGCATGTAAATTCCAGAATAATACGATTATTTTAAAGCAGACAAGTGGTCTTGTATTTTTTTTTAATTAAAACTTCTGCCAAGACTGGGTCTGAAGCATTTAATAGCTATCGATTGAAACGGTATTTGGCTCTATGTCGTTTAGCTTTTGTCGTGTGAAAGATATTATTACACATATTTACATTTCACTATCTCGTCTATGACCCACATATTATTTAATAGGATCGCATTCATCAATGGTCACGTACGCACCGAGTAAACTATGTATTATTTACGATTTACTTCGTTGTCTTACAGAATAATATGATATGATAGTCCGTGTATAATTTGTTATGACGTTACAATCAAGCTTCGATTGGTATCGAACGAATCTAACAATACTTGGCCGGATCCGAGAATAAGTAAAACTGGATATTGGCCTAAGGCTGAGAAATACAAGAAGTTTCAAAACGGAAAACCAGACTATTAATTTAATGGTTGTAATGTTGAACATTCAGATAAATCGTAAGGAGGTGATTGGAATAAAACAAAATAACTGGTTCAGGCACTATTCACCATCAGATGCAGTTATCTCCGATCCACTGCTGAATAAATACCTCCCATGCTTTTTCAAATATCGCTACCATAAAGCAACTGTGAGATAAAATGAAAAACGTTGATTTTAATACAAGTATGGCAATCGATTTCGATTTCAAAGAAAAAAAATACTTTTACAATTATTTATATTGCCATGTAACTTCAAAGCATCAGAGAAATTAGTAAAATAACTACATATATGCAAATAATAATATACAAAAAAAAACTACTATTATCTTTAATCATAATTGTAAAAGACACTTGATACAATCGAAATCATTTGTTTCAAATCTATGTACACAAACATTAAAGTTCCACTGTTACTTTAGGGTAGCGATATATCCGTCTATTGATATTGTTTATCATGCCTTTCGAATGCTGGTGGATAGTATATTTTTTTAATGTGATTCCTGCTCCAATTGAGAAGGTTACCAAAAATCACACTAGGTAGTATTGTGCGTTGTAACTTTAATGAATGATCAATTAAAACTTTAAAAAAAGCAAGACAATATATTGTAAACCATAATTACTATTTTTTCGAAAAAGCTAATGCACATAAAGAACGCACGGCAACTTTTATTTTTGAGTACCATCCCTTCTAAATTGAAAAAAGTTTTACTGTTTGATAATAAAAATGTATTTAAAGAAAAGCTTTTTTCGAATAAAGATTGTGAGGCACGTTCAAAAATTAAGGCTCACGGCAAGTTCACCTTCTGCTAAAACAAACTCTTGCGATGGGTTAAAGTTTGTCTTGCGAGATGCTTTTCCATGTTTGACACGAATGAATGAATTTATGAGACACTCGTCAATAATAATTTCTTCGTAGCATTGCCTCAGAACTACTGACTTAAATCCCGATTCCTTTGAATAGAATTCACGTTATAATCAAATGCAGATTTTCGTATTAAACGATAAACACATTTGTGATGACAATATTTAAAAAAATGGTCGAACTAAAAAAATATGTTATTATTATATTTAAATAAACTTTACCAATAATATAAAACACGTTATAAGATAAGATAAGTGAATATAAATTGATAAAAAAAAATCAGGAAAAAATTAGATTTTTTTATCACAATATATTATATCACAGTCGTAATCGGTGCAAATTTAAACATCTAATTTATGCAATACAAGCGATAAAAATCATAATAGATAACATGCATTACTTGCGAGTATGAAGTGTGTGCTCGTTTTTTACACCAAACTGTTTATAAAATAAGCTTATTTTTTTAATATGTCTTCACTACAGGTTTTAGATTTTAAAATATTAAAAAAAAAACAAACAGTCCTAAAACGTCCGTATGAATAAAAAACAAATTAAATTTAGGTGAAACATATTATCCATTCACTTCTTTTCCAAAACTTTTCATTCATTCCTAGATAAAAAGAATATTAACCGTTTGAATAACGCGCAAATAAATCATTAATATGTCCCAGAGATACTGCGTGTTTTTGAGAAAAATAATTTTGCCTAATATACACTCGAATTCGATATTTTAAAAACCTATATTGACTCAGTATAGATAGCACCACACATATTCATCAAAATATAGCTTATATTATATTAAAATACCAAGTATTTGATTTTTTAAATGTCTTGGACATCCGTGTTTGCTTGCCTATGTTCCGGACACCTGTGTCCGCTTGTTATTCAAGTAGTTAGTAAGATTTTCCGAAGTGAAATATTTTTCTTGTAATTTCAATTTTTTAAATCTGCTAATTTAATAATACAAAACCGCTACATAAAAAATTCTAAATCATATTGAATACTGACCTTATTTAAGTCATTAATTTTCTTTGAGATTTGGGTGATGTTTTATAGGAACTTCTTAATCTTTATTATTCGTTAATGAAGGAAAATCGCTCTATTCCCTGTTAACTTAGCTATAAGGAATAAACCATAAAAAGCACTGTCATAAATAACAGTATATATATTGCAATAAAAATAGGACTATAATAAGTCTGACTATATCATCATATTTGTGGAGCAATAAATAATTTCTACAGACATGACAAAAGAAATCCGCATACATACTAGCAAGATAAAAATCTAGTTGTGTTCAGATTTCCCAGGATTATATAACATTTAATGTATTCGTATGGTGGACACATCACTGCTTTCGCGAGAATTAAAAACAGCCTTGGCAAATATACAAGATACCAAAAATCAACATCGCAAAATAAATATGTTTGTCACAATATTACTTACAAAGCAGTCAATCACAGAAAACTAGGGTTTGCAATACCGGACGAATATATCAATGCCGGTATTTTATATTATTTATTTACCGGTATTACAAATATCATAACGGTCAATGTTGTCTCTAAGCTGCGTGCGCGCGCGGTCGTGCAGCTGTTTGGAAACCTCCGTGCATCCCTTCTGGTTTGGCGCGCACTGTAGTACAGGGTTTCATGGTACGCGAAAAAATCAAAAATGACGAAAATGCAGGAATAAATGATTTACAAATATAATAAAATGGTGCTATAAAAATATATATATATAATGGTAGAATTTCGCGTAATGTAAAACCAGTGGTGCAAGTCAAAAACACGTTGGGAACCCTGCTCTAGTACAAGAACTATTCAAATAATATATTTTTTAATTTGAACAACCCTTGAGGAGCATTTCAACTTACGTGGTACAAGAAGGACTGGTTGTCAATCGATAGGTCAATTTCTCCTGACGTCGACTTTTAGCGTCGCCTAAATTGCAGCAATATAAAACTGCCAGTGTCACAACAAGAGTCTTCTTCCACGCGTAATACATATGGCTATATACAATTAAAATACATATTAACTAATAAAATATGTAGTTAAGAGACTGTAAACTAAGGAATTTCGTAATTGATTTGGGTTTGCGTGGAAAATGAGATACCGGTGTGAAAATGTTAAGGTGACACACACACTGGAAGATGGATTATGGTTATACAATAACTAGGTTATACATACACATGAAGACGGGTAATACAATAATAGGATTCGGCGAACGATCTGCATATTATTATTAGCATGCGGGTATCTGAGCGTAAGATGATCCTTCTTACGATGTTTCGAACCAGACCTGTAAACTCGAAAATAGTTATAGCATGATATCGATATACCATCTTGTACGCTCTTAGAAGCTTGTTGTTGACGATCTGTCGTCATTGGTGAAAATACATGAATAAAGGCAAGCGTGATGTGGTCAGTCAGGTGATGCAAACTAGATTTCAATCAGAAGCACATTAATTGGGGGTCGCACTTTTTTCTAATCAATTTCAAATAATTTACAATACTATATGCTTATTTTAATTAATTGCTCATATTTTTTTGTCTATTTTCTTTGTTACCTAGCCGTGCTTTAATTAAGTTTAAATGTTATCACTTTTAAGGTGTGAACTGTCAATACTTGGCGGAGATGCATTAAATTTATAAAATAAATTACTGTCTATGTTAATTCTGCTTTTATTGTCTATGATCATTATCGGTTTGGCTTTTGAAGAGCATAATGAACTGATAAGAAAATTAACGAATTAGTGGCCCTAAATTGACTGTAATTAAATTGTTTATTATCTTTTACAAATAAATGAATAGACGCAATCTGATAATGCTCGTCATGAGTGAAACCGATCCTGATCATATAAAATAATAGTGGAATTAGCAGGAAAGAGTTTTTTACTTATTTTATTTAAAGCTTTTTTTTATTTTAAGTTATTATTAATAATATATGAGTCTTCGAGAGGTAGTGTGAGCCAAGTAGTAAAATGGTAAAAAAATCTTGGACTTATGACTTGATCTTAAGTACATTCCCGTCTTTACGTCGTGGTGGATTGCATATTTTTGTTTTACGAAGATAACACTATTGAAATGTGTATTAAGTTACTTCGCTTTAAAGATACTTTAAGACTAACGTAGAATATTACAATGCATCAAATTATTGTTTTCTAAACTATCACTAGGCTCACTCACCTTTAAATGACCCCATAATATAAATGTATTTTTTTGTTTTTTAATATTTTTTACAAAATCCACAATACAATCTAACCAACGATGGTGAATGTTGACGGTGACAAGTAAATGCAACACAATTCAGAATCAGAAATTAAGGAGACTTGAAGTCTTCTTTCTTCTAAAAGAGAATGAATGAAAGTTGACCTTTCGGTTAAACCCGTAACCCTGTTTGTTACTGAGTAAACGTAAGCCCAACATCCACTCGGCTAGGTGAACGATATTAAATCGTTCTTAACTAACCGTCAAAGCTCGCCACGTAATAAATGTCATCAAATTATACACATATAGGAAAGAGCTTAAAGTCTGTCAAAAATACTTGAGATCTGTTCTGACGCCGGGGCGATCGTAATCATTCGCGAACATAATAATCTTCATAATATTAGAGTATGGCATGACACCATAATATCAGCTCCAGTAAAACGTTTACTAGCGTTGCTTACGTCACTTTTGACAATTTCACGCGATTGTCTGTCGTAAAATTTGTTTTATTGCTTCACTATCACAACTCACGTTAAAACTTTCGTTATTATATTCATTAAATTCTTAAGAGGTGGGCGTTCTTTGAAATCAATACTGTATTTTACTTATTGCTAATGATGGAGAAATTGGATGTTTAGTTAACTTGTATTATACGAAACGTTATACTAAGACATCTGATATTTAGATAATTATTGTAATAGTCAAATAATGAATTAGTAAATAGCAATCGTCATATTATCGACTGTGCTCTGCATTGTCAAAACGATTCTGAATTCTCCCCGCAGAATTAGAATCGTTTCGAATTGCTTCTCCAGTTTTTGAAATTGATATAATTTTTATTCTTCAACTCAAACTTCTTATACATTTAATTCCACAAATAAAGATGTAATTTTTTTAATTGTTTCAACAAACAAAACACAAGTTTCGACTGAATACAACCATATGCAACAATGCACCCCTAGGGTCAAGGGTTTTTTTCACACCCCGTATAACTTAAATAATGTTTTTATTGGCAATATATTATGTAAAAAACATCGTTTTTTCTCAACACAGTGCTATTTTCGTGCACCACTTTGCAAAGCTATAAAAGATCAAACGATGTAAATGTTATATGGACTAGGTCAGGGATGGCGAACCTTTTTGGGTCCGAGTGACAACAATAGTAAAAAGCCCAAGCCCAAGCAGTAAAAAATAGAAAAAATAAAAAACGATTTTTTAAACGATTTTTGTTTATCTTGGGAAACATTTGAAAATTAATAAAACGGAATAAATTAATAATTCACGGATAATTTAATCAAAATCTTAATTTTTTAACATAAATATAAAAAAAATGAACTAGGAAATCGTTCACGTGTCATCCAAATTCTCGAACGTGCCACCTTGGGTACGCGTGCCATAGGTTCGCCATCCCTGGACTAGGTGATGTTTATGATTTGTTTTTAATATTATTGCTAGTCTACGAATTATGTATATGCGAATTTACTGCGATGGTTTTGCAATTATTTTTAATGTAAATGATTTATCTATTAGAATCCATTTGCATATTTCGATTACAATTCCATCGATGTAACGAATTGTTTCTTTTTATTTTCTTTAATTTTATCTTTAATATTCTTAAAGAAAATATAACTGTTTCTTGGTTATATAATGTAATTAACAAAAAATATTCTTATTTCTAATAAATAACATTTTTTTCAGGTAAGTGATTTTTCTTAAAAATCTAAGACCTCAGAAGATACTGTAAGGTAAATATGTATTTTTAAATTTACAAACAACAATTCAAAAGTAAGAAGTGGGAAAAATAATTTTAGTTTTATTAATTCATAACATTTTAAAAAATACAACCGTGAACCAAGAAGCTGTTTTACCGACACGATCAACTAAAAAAAAACAATTTAACAAAATACCTAATGATTAAGCTACCGTTTTCAAACTGATGATCCGCACAGTTCTGGGGATATGCGAGGTAAAATTAAACTTTCCGGAAGATCAAAGACATTGATTTGATATCAATAAGGGTATTGTTTGAAACAATTCATAAGATGTATTATTTGCTTCGTCAAATATTGTTAACGTGTTCCCATTGTATTGTGAAAAATACAAAATTATTATGTCGCTTAATCAATTTGGCAAACTCCTTTATAAATCTTCAAAGATGTGCAATCATCATCGACATTGGTTATGTTATAATGTAATAATTAAAACTCGTATTTTTTTCTGTTAAAATTTTTATTCGTTACACAAGGTTGCGTCTCTTTTTTCAAGTGTTTTGCATAGCAAAACACTCATCACTTGTTAACACTTACAAGTCAGTTATTCGAGGTAAAGTGAGACCAAAATTGGTCACACCTACAGATCATAATGAGATTTTATTTTTGTATGGTATAATATTCTTTATATTTGTCAAGTAAATGGCGAATTGGCGTCAGCTGTTATATAATTTTATTTTTTAACAATAAATAAATAAATAATGTCGCCCGTAGGGTATCCAATCCCGAAGCCTTTTTCCAATCCCGGGATTTCGGGATTGAATTATTTTGAATCCCGGGATTGAGATTTTCTCACCGAGGAATTTGAAATCCTCAATTTGCTATACTTTTTTCCAGAATCTCACAGAAACTCGTTTTTTTTTTTTTAGCTCACCGAGGAATTTGGAATCTCCGATTTGGTATACTTTTTCCCAGAATCTCACAGAAACTCGTTTTTTTTTTTTTTAGCTCACCGAGGAATTTGAAATCTCCGATTTGGTATACTTTTTCCCAGAATCTCACAGAAACTCGTTTTTTTTTTTTTTAGCTCACCGAGGAATTTGAAATCTCCGATTTGGTATACTTTTTCCCACAATCTCACGGAAACTCGTTTTTTTTTTTTTAGCTCACCGAGGAATTTCAAATCCACGATTTGCCAATTTCGTATAAATTTCGAGAATTTGCTAGAAATTTCTCAATCCCGAAATCCCGGGATCGCGGCCATCTCAATCCCGGAATTTCGGGATCAGAAAATTGAACGGGATCCCGGGATTGGATGCCCTAGTCGCCCGCTGTGGTCTAGTTGGTTAGAGCTTGCTCTACCGATCAAGTGGTTCTGGGTTCGATTCCCGGTAAGGTTAATGTCAAAATTGGATTTTTTTCAATTCTAATTTGAGATCTAAGACATGGGTGTTTGTGAAGTCAATTGTCCTTGAGTTAATCTCATATGACTTTCAAAAAAAAATTCTCATCGAGTGTATCTCGTAGGATATTTCAACTTAAAAATATTTGACGCATTTTTTTTTTCAATAAATATAAAATATATATATATTACTATCACAATTCTTACAAAAATCAATGCATTCAATATCATTTATATTACAAAATATTTCTCGGTATCTCTATTCCTTTATATTACGAAAATAATATTCGATGGGATTCGCGGATAAGAAGTGATTTCAATAGTCATGAGTTTCAAGGGCTTTATTAAATCTTCACAAATTGCCGTTATTCTTTTTCGCATAGCGCTAGAGATTGTTCACAATCACAATGGCAAAGTTGTTGACGAGACCTCATCTACTTTTATTACATAAGCGGAAATTTTCCTGGCGATTTTCTCGGTTGACGCAAATAAAATAACAAATAAATTACCATGCCTGTGACATGGTTTCTATTACAATGCTTGTCATCATTTTATTATGTATGCAATGTTTTTTTATTTGACTTCGCGAAAATAAATTCCATCTCTCATTTCCATGTATCCGTTAAATTTGCGAAGAGCATTCGTTAACATTCAACACCCTTTGGTAAACAAATTTCTCCTGCAATAGCTTAAAATAACTTTCTGACTTACCTACAGATATATTAGTTTAGATATTATAAGTTTTATGACTATCTCGAATAAGACCATTACAATTTTGATTGAACTTATATTTTCTATACATTTAAAATTTGATTTTGGTGCATTTTCTACATTGAGACACCGGTATTTTATTCATTTTTAAAATCGTTATTGAAATACATACATCATGAATATGTACTCGAATCCCGGTTTGGATATTACCGGTATTGCAATCCCTAGATACAACGATATAAATACCACCGTCGTCTCATCTTCAAAACTGAGTATCAGTTTGTATCTTATTGGCCAAAGCAGTGCTTTTTTTGCATGCAACCCGGTAGAACGGTGTTCCGGCTCTTTTTTTCTTGGCATTTTAAAATTTTGAAATCTATATTGTTTTTTTTTTGCTTTAACTCGTCGCAGCACATTTGAAACTTTTCAATCCTCAAGGGTCAATGAAATCTTTATCTGTAAAAATGCGGTTTAACGTAAATAATTTTAAGGAGCGTATTCGAAGTAATTTTATGCTCTGCCATTAGCTTACAACAATACATCCAAACAAAGATGGGCTCGCGCGAGCCCCTTGTTAAATTTTACTTATGCTGGTGAGCCCCATGTTGATTGAAGAGAAAACAATATTCTCTGATCAAATAGGTATAATAGTTAGTTGCATATAATTGCAAAAGAGTGACAAAAAATTCCCTCCTTACCCAGAACACCGAGAATTGTTTTGAGATTAAGCGAGCCAGTTGTTAACGTATGGGTAGCCCACCGCTGCATCTAAATTCTACACTAAAGCAACAATAAAAATGATAGATAAAATCTCGCGCTTTAAACGTTAGATTACGTATTAGCCACCCACTTCCAAACGTTATGCATCGAAACGAGAAGAATGCTGGTGCTCGTTTTTTTTCTTATCAATACAAACTTTCTCCTAAATCGTATCCGGAGCATTAATCTCGCGGCCTCCAAATCACCATAAAGCCATGAATGGAGAGGTATAAGGCCGCCACTCTTACTGGAAGGTCGCGCCGCAGCCTTCGGCGCTGCTCTCGTCCCTCTCACGCGATCCGGCCGACCTCCTCTCTCCCGTGAACGGATTATCGGATAAGTTTGCGAGGAAACTTTGCGCATCTTCTTGTACAATGCATACTTATTTAATGATATGTGTTTACTTTGCCTTTGTAAAGTTCAGTACGGGAATTAATACTACAGTGATGTGGTGTGTGGTGAAACGAAGATCATACCTATTCAAGCAATTTATTTGCGTGTTACTAGTGCAGGAAATATTTGTTCATATAATACTCATCGCTGTTCAGTCTTACTAATCAATACAAGAATTCATAAAAAGCATAACAAATGATACAATATTATTAATACACTTGAACTCAATCTGAAAAAATTAGATATGTTCTGTTCTTACAATTTTGTGTGCAACATGTATTTATTCTGATATATTTCACACATCATCGAATATTGCAAAAAGTCACAAACTGAGTAAAATTTTCCAAAGGTGAATGATCAACTTAATGTTTTTCGTTGTTCTAAAAAACTTTTTGATTTAAAATAGTGATTTGATGTCCTTAGAAACAGGGGTTTGGCGGGGCTCGCGCGAGCGCCTTGTTAATTTAAAAAGAAAAACAACATTTTCACATCAAATTAATACATAACTGCAAACTCTGACATACAGATTATCTACCTACCACAGCTTCGGGATAAACAGCAGTACATTTGTAGCCATTTATATTGAAAGGTATACGGTGAATTGCATATTGTTACATATAATAAGTGTATTAATCGATTGCTTATTTAAGTATTGTATATAATTGCATAGGAGTGATCATTCCTTCTCCAGAACACCGATAATTGCTTTGAGACTAAGCGAACCCCTTATTAACGTATTGGCAACTCATCGCTGCTTTGAAATCCTTCAAATGTGACGTAAATATAAGTTTCTGACTACTTGCATTTATAGAAGACATCGAATTGAGCACGTTGTGATATTTAACTCAATTTGAAAAAAACATATTAGTGACTATAAATATAGTATAAACCGACGGTATTATTTAGTCTATGTTATTTCTCAAAAAATGCGAGCTTTTAGAGAAAATGGTAAATACTTTACGGGGTTTGGCTCTAACGTGCGGTTATTTTAAGAAAATGCAAAGAATCAATATACCAGTATGAGGAAGTTTCAATAATAAAACTTCACCTAAATAATATTTACCCTTACTGTTTAATTCATTTAACCCTCCTTAAATGTTTTATCGCTGCACTTTGTTTTAGCAAAAAGTCGTTACATAAAATATCCGAGCATACATAATATTTATACTATAAATAAAATCAATTAAGGAGAATCTAAATTAATCCTAATAATATGTATTTATTATTATATTGTTTTATTTATCCTCTTATTAGGCTCAGATGATCCTCATTCTTAAATTTCTTTCCAGAGCGCGCTTGCCGACTCTTTTCTGACTCGTCACTTACCTTAACCCTATTATATATTTATTATATTTTTTTCGAAAATATATTAAGTCTGTAAGTGTATGTTAAAGTCTCAAATAAACAAAACGCATTCAATTTTAATCGTTCAAATTGTGTACACTTCCACACGTTTTGTCACTAACAACCCGGGTTTCTCCTTTCGGTGTCTTAGACATTCAAGTGCACGGATGAAATTGAATCAGTTATATGTACACATTGTAGCCGTGCTCTTGGATTCCTGGAGATGTAGAAAGGCGTATCAAAAGGTGTGCAAGTGTTCAAAATTTGAACGATTTAAATGCCTTTAGTTAATCAAAATTATAAAAAAACTCATATCATATTTAGTAACAAAACTTTTTTTTAAATAATATAACAGAAGCGAATTCTAATTAAGTATCCGCTGAATCAAAAATATTAAATTTAAGCATTCAAAAAAATGTATTGTATTTAAATTTGAATCGTTCAAATTATGTACATACAAAGATTTTGCGTATTGTATTTAAATTAAAATATTATCCTGCGACTCCAAGAATATGTATCGTATCTGCAATAGTCAGTCCAAACAGCTTAAGTTAATTACTTTTTATATTATATACGAGCGAGATTAACAATTATTACGAAAGATGTTCATTCGTAAGTTGTTATTCTCAAGGCGTCGATGTAACTACCGTATCCAACGTAGCTGTACAAAATACAAAGCCAATCCAACTATTGCATTCATTCAGTGGTATTGCATTCTTAGCAGGTAACATCGAATATATATTTCAGTAATCGACAACCCGTCGATTGAGAGAGATGCTGCATTTAAAAAACAATTAATATGTTTTACAATTTTTTATCATAACGCCGTGCTACCCTTGTAAAAAAAATTATTGAATCAGCGCTACGACAAGCCTCTCATCTCTCGATCAATGTCAATACCAATCAGAATGATTTTTGAAGCCACTTGTAAATTTAATAGTGCATGAATTTATAATCTATGCCCTACTAACAGAGGTATCTTAACATACGTTTTTCTACAAGAACTGCTTTTCACTTAGTTGCACAACCTCTCTTTTTTCGAATAGAGCATGGATAGAAATGGTAGAGCTAGGACAGAACTAGTTTTAGACAGGGGTGGGCTGGAGGGGGATCGGGGGGCTCGCGCGAGCCCCTTGTTAAATTTTGGCGCGGCCGGCGAGCCCCTTGTTAAGACAAGAAAGTCATTCGCCTCAGATAAAATCAGCACCTAACTGCAATTTCTGTAGATGATTAAGGTTTATTATGAAACAAGACTTGGTTGCCATTTTCTTTTCAAAACTACACTGACTTCAGCTGCATAATAAAAGAGACCCTAGCTGACCGCATGTGGCTCGCGGGCCACGGTTTATGCATAATCTATATTACATGGCTTGAAGGCATTATGGAGGAGATTTACCGAGCCCCTTGTTAAGATATTAGCAGCCCACCGCTGGTTGTAGACTTATCGCTCTCGCTATACCGAGGTATTTAAGGATTGGAATACAACACATTCATCCTGGTAGATACCTACTGACTTAACAATGCTTGGATTTTTTACATGAAATTTCCACCGTATGCGTGGATACATTTTCAATGTTGTCACCGAAAACAACAATTATATACTGGCGGCATCGGTCTAGTTAACTGCCAGTTCGGACTTTATTGGTTAGGGTCGAACATGTTGTTTTTAAACGATCGACACATTGACAGTTTCAAGAACAATTTTGACGATATTTTTGCTTGGTATGCCCGAGAAGAAGCTCGTTATAAAAATGAATAAATGTATGGAGAAAACCAAAAACAAAATGTCAACGAATGTTTCCTCATTACATCCGTGATCTCGCTATCTCCGTGATCGTAATAGCCGAGTTCGACTGTAGTGAATTGTCTTACAAGCTTACAGCAATGTAGTTACAAGTAAATAGTGTGCTTTTGTCAAGGAAATCTTGTAAGCCATAATATCTCGGCGTATAATGTGTGTAACGAATTGAAGCGGGTCTACTATTTATTTATGCAGTGTTTTGTATGTTGAACAAACACTCTGTCTGTTATTTTAGTTTCAGTAATTCAACGCGGCGAATGCAAGTGAGCTTATCGCAGGTATGTATATAGGCATTTTGTATACATATTATTATTGTTTGACCGCATTTAATCACTGACCTAGCCCAACTGCGAAAACAAAATGCCTTTCAATAAAGCGAAATTATGCAAAGCGTCTCATTCAACGAAGTCTACTCAACTCGGATTCGATCGGCGAGTAGTTGTTGCAGAGCGGACGTACATACATTCTGTCACTCACTACGCATACAAGAAATGATGTCTGTGTATCTTATTTAATTAATTTAACTTTCACTCCATAAATAGACGATAAAAGCACACACGGTAAAACTGACGATTACTGTTTATGGTAAGGTAACCAGTGCAACCATCAACTAGTATGTGAAAAAAGCTGTGTATCGAAATACGAAATGGTCCACACTAGGGCCCCCAATCCCGGGATCCCGTCCAATTTTGTGATTCCGAAATGTCGATATTGTGATAGTGCTAGTCCCAGAATTCCGGCATTGAGAAAATTTGACAAATTGCGCGAGGGGTAAAAAAAGGTCCTATTTTTTTATTTTGGGAATTCCGTAAATTCCTTGGGTTTTGGATCAGGATTTTAAATTCGCTCATCACGAGAATTTCAACTGATAAAAATATATATTAAAAACAGACTTATTTATAGAAAACCATGTCAGACTAATTGAGGCATAACCAACAATCGGTAATAGAAATAATAAAAAAATCCATTTCCCATTTCTATTCGCATTCAAACGGTACAATTGCAACAAAAAAAAACCCACTCGATTCATATGAATTAAAATAAATCCGGCAGTGTGTTGGCGATGGTTATTCTTTGGCATCCTGACATCCGACGATGAAACAACAAGCCAGAAACAGACTCACTTGAGCCTATCAAATCGTTATGTGTAAATAAATAGGCCGATGAGCCAACTTTATGTCATTAGAGGTACTTCATACATCTATCAATAAACATTAAACGCATTATCTAAATGTTCATTGATAATTATCGATTCTACATATTGCTATGTATTCGCCTACATATGTCTAACTCTCAATTGCGAATACATCTTTATTGGTTTCTTAAATTGAACAGACTTTTATCAAACGTCAAAAAAGTGTACATAAATATAAGTCGGTGTTAACATGTTATCCTACAATGTATGTATAATGTAAAAGGAATTTTAATTGCAAATAAATATATTGCTGGTCGATAGTTCTGACAATAGCGTGATGCCGAAATAACATTGTAAATAATTACAAGCATTAAATGAGTATGTACACATTTCCATTTGAATTTAAATTTTCTAAATAGTTTTTCGACGAAGGAAATTCAAATATAAATTCAATATTCTAGTGGTAACGAAAAAATAATTGAAAATAAAATAAAATACGGGAATAATATAAATATTTGGCATTTGTAAGAGACCAAAGCGCAAAAAATTTTAAATCGCGTGATAATATTTCGTCGCTCGAAATCAACTCGCGGAGAAAACGTCGCAAACACATATGATACCACATTTAACGTTTAATTGAGAAAATCTAAATTTGCCCTTGAAATTGTTGTTGAGACTTGAACGCAGATCCATACGATTGTTAGAGTGAAGCTTTTACTACTATAACCTATGTCCTATACCATAGTTTCTCAACCTTTTTGTGCTAGTGCCCCGTTTTGAGTCTCATATTTTTTCATGCCCCCCGTACCCGTAGTATACCCAAGTTTTTCCGAGACTCGGGAATTGAAAGATTCCAAAATAATTTTCAATTCTTTGAACATTTCGTTCGCTGCCAGATTTCAAAACCTTAAAGAATTCGCAAAATGAAAAGACGTGAGACGTTTTTTTAGCTTTTCATGGAAATTCAAAAAAAAAAAAAAAAAAATTTCGCTGCCCGATTTTGATAAAAACCTGGAAGTTTATGGATTTTTCTGTGATTCCCCGAAACTGTGCTGTGGTCCCCTAAAATTGTTTTTTTCTCTGTGCCCCCTCTAGAACATGCTGTGGCCTCCGGTTGAGAAACTGTGGCCTATACCACAAAAATATACACACTTGTAGTTATATAATAGATACATTATTACAAAGATATCAATTTTAATCCGTTAATCGCTTTAATATATACTTTTATTGATAAAATCAAGATAATGGCAACAATTATTCTAATGTCCGTCAAAATTCTCTCATGTTTATCACAGTGCTTCGGCCGTGTTTATATTACTATTATCATAACCAGCTTATCGACGACAATGTATTTTTTTTTAATACGCTAAGCAACGATTCCTATCGATCAACATTGAATGTTTGCTTCAGTTAAATTGTATTGATCCAATTGAGTGATAGTGGTATTAAAAATAATCGATGACTTCATTCACGTAGAAAATGATTTTACAGAGGAGTTCCGATATGCATCTGTTTAGGGGTTATTAAAAAACCGATAATTGCCGGAAAACTACCAATCTTAAAACGATAGGTCTTGGTTTCACCGTAGGTACTAAAATTAATATATTTTCTTGATTAGTCTGTCTATCTGTTTAATTCTGTTTATTGAAATGTTTTATTAACTTTTAGTTTGTCTACCTCTACGACTACCTATGTTTCTGAGTTAAAAATTGTAAGCCAATAAAAACTCGAATTAAAAACAAATAGACGTGTCATTTTTTTTATAATTAGTCAGTATATAGTAATTGATTTATATAAAGCCGTAATACATTAAAATATTTTTTCAAACCCCGGATAAAAAAAAATATTTTTAAATGTTAAGATTTATTACTTTTATTTATAATAGCGAAGATTTCTGAATTTAAAAATTGTAATTATGTTTTGTACGATTTTTACGTAACGGAACCAAATATCAAATCTAATAAAATGGAAAATGGATACTTAATATTTTGCTATAGTTAATTTCAAAATGATTAGTATTTAAAATCGTATTAATTAGGGCTTGTCGGTTTTGAAAAACCTGGGATATAGTTGAATTTGCAACAAAATTGAAAATAAAGCTTTTTCAAGTTTCAAATATTGTAATTTTAAAACCGGTTTTTTAAAGTCGTTTTATAAGCCATGTACAAGACGGCTGAGTGAATATTTGATTTTTTTTTAAATATATACAATTGACCAGTCGGTTTGTTTTAAAATAATTCGTACAGTGGAGTCATCACTGAACATAAAAAGTATAAAAACCATAAAATGTTTTAAAAAGTGTTTTTTTTTTATTGGTGATTTGGATAGTTTTCGTGAAAAAACATTGTTATTTTTTTATAAAATTTTGTGATATTATTCAGTTTCTACGCCAATGAGTTTTAATCTTATCCCATTATCGGCATTACAAAATGTGATTGACATCGGCACTCCCTTTAAACTTTGATATCTAGCTGGATTTTTTTCTTGAAAAATCAGTACTTTTACGGAAAATACTGTCATAAAACGTCGCGGTTTTATGACAATATTTAACGGCCTGTAATCTAATATTATAAATGTTTGTTTTGAATGTGAAAATCACTCAATTTTATCAAATTATTTTTATAGCGTCCCACATGCCTAATCGTGCAAAAAGGAAATTATATTGTATTCAATGAACAGTAAAATATACGATGCTATTATGGTAATTTACAAAAACGGAATTAATCGGGAATCGGGGTGCCGAATAAATTATGTTCAATTTATGACAAAAATATTTTTTTTCAGTGCGTTTGATTTTCATATGTTTAAAAACGGCTTATTTGAATATTTATCAGTGTTACACTCGTTGGATTCATATTTTGAAATTCGCAACATCATATGGGGAATGGGATGTTCTTGATTACTCTTTAAATTTAATGCGGAGAAGATTAAGCCCACGGCATAGGATACTTTGTGGCTGAGCAAGTCAGATTCTTATTGTCTCGTGCAACTTTGTATTGGGCCAAGAATATGAGGAATAAATTATTTCATTTTCTTAACCGTATTGCGTTATGGAATGCGGCCGTGAAACAGCGACTGTATACACATAACGGGTGGTAGTGGGATAATCAACAACCAACTTGTATAGTTTCCTTTACAAATCTAGAATATTGTCTTATTTTCAATGTGTACTACCGCAAGAAGAGATCAGTGATCATATCTTACATATTGAACCCAAATTTTAAAAGTTTATTTTCGTTATATTCAGCGGTAGCGTTGTTATTTCATTATTAATTAACTTTCAATTAAATAGCAACTGGAGCATCAAGCTATTAAAACATATTAAAAGCTAGTCCCAAGTAATACGAAAAACGGGTCGTTTTAGAAAAGGTGTCTTAATATCTGTCGCGAAGTATGATCTTATTCTAAAAATCGAAGAAAGCCACATTCAATTAATATAAGAAGAATTAGGTATATCCCCAAACATCTACAATGTCTGTCGTCAGTACACACTAACCGATTTTTAAAAATATATATTTATTAGAACTTCACAATCCGAAGATAATAAGATTTTCTATTTTAAATATTATTAATATAAAATAGGTATTATCAAATGGCTACTTGTTTTATATTTTACAGAACAAGGAGTACTCACGAGGTATGAAGTTGGGAATATCTTTCAATTATTATTCCGACATGGGGAACAATGGGAGCCGCAGCCATTGACAAATTAATTGCACGATAGGGCCGATAGGCCATTGTCTCCGTCACTTTGCAAATTTTCGATTTGAATGGCTGCAAATCGATCACGGAGGAAAACTTTGCCGAGCATGGCCCTTTGTGATCCGGCATGCCTGAATAAGCTGCCAGGTGGGGTTGGGATGGGATAAATCGGCAACGGTAGTGTGTTATCATAACAACCAGTATGTGAAAAGTTTATTTTCCGCATTTATTTTTTAGTGCGCAGACATTCGATACATACTAGACAGTACAATTTAATGAAACACTAACTGAATCATAATTCTAACTACTGTATGTCCATTCAAAACATAGACGGTTGAATGAATTATTTAAAGGAATGAAGGTTCAAAATTAAAAAAAAAAAAACACGTAATTTTGTTGCAGAGCAATGTGAAAAATTTACTTTTTATTGTATGTGAATCATGATTTTTATACTACGGTCATATTTTTAAATAACGGAAATCACTTAATCGTTTCAAACTTTCACCTAGCTTAAAACGTGTATTAAATAAGATTTTATGAATGTTAGTTTTTTGCAGTTTGTTTCATATTATTATTTCTTTATTTAACATTGAAAAAGATAGGAAAATTATAAATTCAAGACCTTTACAATGAAAAAAAAAACAATTTAATATTAAAAGCAGTAGAAAAAAAAATTGCAATAGATCAATAGTAACAATAAAGCTGCAAAATATAATTAAATATGGCAAAAAGCTCCAATCACAACTTACTTCCTGCCAGCGAACTGCATTGACAATTTTATCAAAGATTTACCTCCCATTCCAGTATTCCAGTCGAAAGCTTTTACGATTTACGAATATAGAGCGAGGCTGGATATGAGTGAGCTACGAGGATTAAAATCTTCAGTCATGTTAATACCACAGTGCTTAACATTGTATATATTTATATATTAACTATATCATTATTTATAGAATACTGTTGGATGACACAATTAATCGAATAACTATTACGCATGCGAGTGCTTTCTTTGTCCCGCCCATCACCACTTATAATCGTAAGCATTACAGTTTCCTCTCAAATCCGCTTTATTTTTTGTATCGTGACGCTAAGCCGAACTTACTAGTCGAGACTCGTACCTTTAATTTGTGAAATTGGAGGGTATATTGTTAGAATATTTTTTATTTTGATAGATCGCTTTTAAATACCATCTTCAGTCGTCCAAATTACCATTTTTTTGTTTATTGAATTCTTTATACGTAATAAGTACATTTATATAATAATTATAATCAATATAAATTTAAAAAAATTGACGTGTCATGTATAGTTCCATTCGAAAGTTAACGTGTATTTTTTAAATCATCGTATAATTATGTAATACTCGGGTATAATAAATATTCATGATTTCTTTATCATAATGATGATGTGAAAAAATATGAATTACCTATGTAACTCCACAATATGTACTCGTCGTAAAATATCTTTATAAATTTTTAATAAAAAGTTTTGTTATTTCTGTGCTATTATTATTCCTTTCGAGCCACCCCTTATCAGATCCTGGTGCATGGCAGGTGTGATTAGCAGACAACAAATTATTTCTTTATCTTGTCTGTATATCATTATCTTGTCGGGTCCTATGGCGCAGAGGTTAGAGTTGTGTATTCCCTCCCACTCTTCCCGACCCTTTAATAATCGAGTACAGCGAGAGTGATTACCTAACCACTAGTCATGTCCTACCTTATCCTTCTATCCCTACTACTCTCTTTGAATAAGAGAGTTTGAGCGACTGAGTAACGAACGGTTCTCATATTTAAAAAATCTGTTGAGACACCTCCATTCGGAGGCCATATGCTCCACATTGGGAGCGGATATAGATAAAAAAATATATATATCATCACAGATCGAGCGAGTGACTAATAACCAGTTTTTGTTCAAAAAAATATTCTGAAATACTCCGTTAGGCATCTTACAAACCAACATAAACTAAGAATAACTACTATTTAAATAATATAAGATTTCGACTGAAGGTGCTTGGTGGAATTTCAATATTAAATTTGAATCGTTCAAACTATGTACATTCTCACAGATTTTGTCACTAACGACCGTGGTTTCACCTTTCGACATCTTCAGGCGTTCAAGTGCACGGATGAACTTGAACTGACGTCTGAACTGAACGTCAGTTCAAGTTCATCCGTGCACTTGAACGCCTGAAGATGCCGAAAGGCGAAACCTGGATCGTTAGTGACAAAATCTGTGAGAATGTACATAGTTTGAACGATTCAAATTTACTATTTAAAATTTAAATTTTTCTGATTCATAGAAAATTATTATAATAGTAAAGCGTCTCGATTTTCTTACAAATACCCTTTATAGGCAATGTGAATTTGAAACATTAAAGTGGGTACTCGGGAATATTAAAAATCGATAGGAAATAACGTAATAAAGTATGGCCTCTTGGTCGCTTCTGGGCATCGGAAAAAATCTCCCGAGGGAGGAACAAGTGCAACAGTCGGCTGCAGCTAGCGGCATGACAGGGAGGGCGTGGGTGATCGCGACAGTCGCGAGGGGGGCGGCGGGTATGTAGGGCGATCAATGCACCGCGCGGTCGCCGAACTCCAGACTGCCGGAGCGACTCTGCTTGCAGCGGCCCTCTCCTTCGCCCGCCCTCCCCGCCACCGGAGCTTATTCTCGCTCCCTTAACCGGTGTCGTCGGCGGGGTCAGGGGTAGAAAATGATATTTCTTAGGCTCGAACCATGGAGGTTGACGACGAGTATAGAATGGAAATTTATTTCCATCTTCCATAAAGAAAATTCGATCATTTTCGCCCCCCATGTGTATCATAGTGGATTACTAATTAAATATGCCTTGCCGATCTTTACTTCTTGCAAGTCTTCTTTCGTATATACGTTAAGAATGTAATAAGTAGATTATTGTTGTAATATGTTAAAGCCAATCGCTTTGCGAATTGTGATCCTCATTACGTTACATATGGAGTAAATTATATCGACTGTGGAAAGGAAAAAGGACTTAACCCACACATATCAAATTTTACAAGAGGCGTAAAAAACGTGTTTTGGTGATTTTGGGCCATATGCAAATTATGAATTATACACAACCTTAAAGTGTCCGGAGACTTCTAAGCTGGTGTTTAATTGACATAATCTAATATTAATTAAATAAATTGTCTGGGAAAAACCTTTATTTTATTTTTCTTGGTTTTAATATTTTACAAGGTCATCTTTTTGAAACTTAAAAGCTAGATTTAGATACTTATTCGGCATTTGCAGCTTGCATCCTTTTGATAGAACGTGTATCAAGTTGGATACATTGTGATTATCGAAAAAAACCTGTTTTGAAAAAAAACTGTGGGTTACGTCCCTTTTCCTTTCCACAGTCGATATGTATAAAGTTTATATTACAGAATTTACATTTTATCGTACTTTTACAAGAAAAATATTTTGCATCATCTCTTCTATAATTCATTTAATTTTACAGATATTCAAAACTTTATCGCATCGTGCACTAAACTTATTATTTCATATATAATTATTTGATATAATATAACTATTTATTATAATTAATTTATTTATAAAAAATATTTATTATAATATTTTCCACTCGACCTGGCAAATAATCAGAAGGTTGCGGATCCCAGACGTCTTTCGAAATTCAGAATTTAATATTGTTCAATTGGTCTTATTTATGTTAGTGTATTATTTTTCTCTTTGAGTTAACCTCGAACTATGTACATTTATGCGTCTTTGTTACTTTTGCAAAAAAAAACAAATTCCACTCTTACGTCGATAAATGCTACATTGCTATCGTAGTCCATGTCCGCTACCAATGTGAAGCGTATGGCATCCTTATAAAGATATCTCAACAGAAGTTTTTCTGCTAGAGCTGCATATTTCTCAATTGCTCGACTCTTATTTTTCGAGAGTAATGGTAGAAGATTGCTACGTCCCGACTGAAAAAAATAATTGTATTGGGATTTGAACCCGTGAGATCCGTCACGGAAGCCATCGATGCCACAGATAGGGTTGCCAGATTTCTTTCAAGTCAATCCGGGACATTAGTCCGATTTGCTGACTTTCGAATCCAAAAACGCAGGAATTTAGCCGATTTGCCCAAAATGCCAGCGTGACTCGTTTTTTTTAGCTCTTCCGAGACTTTTGAATCCAAAAACCCGGGAATTAGTTAGTTAAATAGTTTTCTCTAAATTTTCGGGATAATTTAGTACTCATCCGGGATACGGGACAATCCCGGCCAATCCGGGACACCTGGCAACCCTAGCCACAGACCCGACATTACTATTATAAAATAAAAATGTAATGAAATTGCGTGGTAAATATTCACCATCCCTAATCTATAAGAGAAGTCCGACCAAATGTTTTATGGTCATTTTACTATAATCCAATAGAAAGGACCTTACGTTACGAATGTTACGATCGACGCGATTTTCAATGAATACCACTCTATTTTACGATGCTCCGACGCTACCGGCAGCTTTGCGTTTGGGCGCCGCCCCTGTTTTTTTTTATTTCCCTCCGACGCCATTTTATGTGTGAGGTCAGAGCATTTTTCCACTGCACCATATTTGGCTATATTTATTGTGGTGGTGTTGACGTTGGTATGCTATTGCAGTAGGTCGGGATTGAGCGGTATTTATTTTTATTTGCTGTCTTGACCTTGGATAGTTCTAATGATGCAATGACCTCTCGCAACCGCACGAACTTATCCCCATTGAATGCATCTGATTGATTCGATTCTTTATTATTTTGCTGCCCCACTTTCTTTGAAAAAAAACTGACTGAGTAACTGATTAACAAACAGTTCTCATAGAAACACTTCTGTTGAGATATTCTCCATTAAGAGTCCATATTCTCCACGTTGGGAGTGGACATAGTAAAAAAATGATTTACGTTATGCAGCAGTTACGCTTTCACACAAACCATATTACGTATGCAACATGTCGGATAATAACTGTTTGTTTTGAAAAGACTTAATTATTTTCATGTCTCATTTCTCACATGTACTGTAAATAATGATAAATAAAGATGTATCTTAGTAGATCAGATGAAACTATTAAAAGTTGTAAGCAAATGTATTTTCTGCAGCACAACAATTGTTTATATATTTAAATTATATATCTTTGTCTGTCATAAATAATAAGCTGTTTATTGTTGATCTTTGGCACTTTAGTTCAAATTATGTGAAGCCACAAGATCTTGAATCTGAAAATCAGATATTTCTCTGAATCAATTCTTGTTACCAACGGCTATCAGTAATGTTCTCATCCTATTTTATCTATATCAGAAATGAAGATGCCTGTAAGAAAGCTTCCGGATATAAACGAGTTAAATTTTCAACTTATGATTAACACTTTATCCTTTCTTATATATTATCCTTGTTTATTTTAACGAATTATTTTCAAGCCGTCCTTACTCGCAAGACCTGTGACACTCCATCACACAAAAGGCAACTGAATTGTAATAAACGATAAATCGTAGCAATGCGTAAAGAGAGCGATTGGCTTACTATTACTCTGTCCTTTTATTATCCTTATTTTTCTACTCTCTTCAAAAAACGAAGATTCTACGACTTAGTAACTAGCAGTTTCTTCAAAAAATGTGTTATAAAAAATTATGTTGGATACCATTTAGAGTCCATATCATCCACTTTAGAAGTGGGTATAGATAATATAAAGATATGTATCGTTTATAAGTATAAATATAACTCAAGAGTGCCATGAAAAAAATACTTCAATATTATTTGGAATTCGTTCTTACTTCACTTGTCTACACACTGAGGTTGTCAGTTTATAAAAACTGTCAGAAAACACCACAAACTGTCAACAACCAACGAGACTAGACAATAATGTGAACATTTTTTTATCTTAGAAATCCACAACAGTTGACACAATATGTGTATGCTTGGAAAAGCCACAGCGAGGCATGTGAAGCCTTTACATGCAAAACGACTAAAAGGTATATCGAACAAAAGGTATCTCCTTTTAGTCTGACATTGATAAGGCAGCTAGAAGGGAAATATTTCCTATATTCCTTTGTAATCCTCGTCTATTGGCATCACATAGTGATATACCACGTAGGGATGTAAAAAAAACTTGAGTATCGAGTACACAGAAAGCCGCTTTTTCAATGTAATTAATAATCGATAAGTTCATACAATGCAAACATATTCTTATTTTATCGTTACGAATAAAATATAGATGTATTCAATGTTTTTTTCTCTTAATAAACAACTGTTTTAATGAGAATTTTATTTTACAAATATAATGGTAACCAAAGACATTTAAGAATATATTTATTTTGGATGTGAATTTCAAAGGCGATTGTTATACATAACTGAGCCTTCAAAAGAATAGTGAGTGAACTTAGTAAAATGGTAAAACTTTTCTCTGTACTCTTAAGTACAATTACGCTTTTACTTGGTTTTTTAGTGGATTGCATATTTTTATTTTAGAAATATAAAACTATTGCAGTGTGTATTTCTTTACTGAACTCACTTCACTTTTACGATATAAAAGACAAGCCAAACATTCTAACGGATACAAATCATGTTTTCCTAAAATACCACTTGGCTCACTTCACCTCATGGATTTGATTATTGTGAAACTAAATGGTTTGCTATGTTTTACATTCAATTAAATGTTCTTCTTCAAGCTCAATCAAAAAGACTTCATTGTTTCCAAAACTCTAAATAAATTTTATACGACAAAAAATTAAAGTAGTAATAAGCATGTTTCGGCACAAGGATCTTCATATATTATAGCTTTATACAAACTATGCCTCTTATTATTTTTACCTTCATGTCATTGCATAAGTTTATTTAAATATTTATTATGTATGTTTTTCGTGTACTACCAGAAAATCGCAAATATTGAAACGTCACGTCTCTTATTTGGGGATGGGGTAGAATGGAAAATCAGACGACGCTGCAACTATTTTTACGTGTAATCGCATTGGAAGAGGGAGGCTTTGAATTTCAAATATGAATCCTTACACCGCATGATGTTACTGTACGTTTCTTAGTAGCCAAAGTTCATAAACCATCCCGTACATTACTACTTTGAAATGGTTTCAAGATACCTTTTGTCTCTTCTAAAAATTAATCCACAAGATGATTATATATCAGTTGTTGAAAGAAATCATCCAAAGAATAAATTTTATTGAATTACTTATTTATTTATATAACACTAGTGTTTCCATTTGGCTTAGTTCGGTATTTGTGATATGTTTTAATATGTTGTCATTTTTTATTTTCTTGTATTTAAATTTTGATTATAATTTTATGAATACATATATTTTATTTTATGGTATTATATAGTGGTTCTTATTACTTTTTAAAGTTAAATGTCATGCCATATTTTGTTATGTGAAAACATATATAAATACATTTGAACAATTTTGCCGTCAATAAATTTTCATTGATATTTTAAATTAAATTAAAACATTCAATAATTTTAAGTGCCTTAGATTCGCCACTGCAAAGTGTTAAATGTTTTCTTAAAATTTAACTAACTATATAATAAATATTTAATTTGCAGAAAGGGGAACCGTTATTCATAGCTCTCCATAGCCTAGTAACCCTCATTTATAATAATAACCTTAATTCATGCTGCTATGCTGTGTTCGCGTGTCGTAATTTATCATATTTATACAATCTAAATTTGTATGTAATTGTACTACGCTTTTGGCGTAGGCGAGTAAATCGCTGCGTGCAAAAAATACGGCAGCTAAACAAGCAGTCAATGTTTGTAAACACACGACTGGGTACATTATCCGAGGGTTATAAACAAACGCTACGAGGCGCTCGCCGCAGATAACGTAAGCCAGTGAAATTATCTACTCTAATGTTATTATTAGGCCATGTTTATAGTTTTACATAATGTAGTGATATCGGAATATGTATAATATTCCAATTGA
The DNA here is from genome assembly GCA_030503985.1 of Himalopsyche tibetana. Lineage (NCBI taxonomy): Eukaryota > Metazoa > Arthropoda > Insecta > Trichoptera > Rhyacophilidae > Himalopsyche > Himalopsyche tibetana. The sequence continues at coordinate 20,239,955 of JAPJYX010000015.1, read as the reverse complement.
ATTGCGTAAAAAGGAATTACAGTCGAACTCGGTTATTACGATCTCGGGTGTAATGAGGAATCATTCGTTGACATTTTAGTTTATCGTTGTCTCCATACATTTATTCATTTTTTCAACGAGCTACTTTTCGGGCATACTGAGCAAAAATATCGTCAATATTTTCTTAAAACTGTTAATGTGTCGATCGTTTAATTAAACCACCCAACAGTCATTTCATGAGTTGAGTGCTTTGATGGAAAATTTAAGAACATCGAGAGTGAAAACAATGAAACAAACATCCATTTAAAATTTTATAGAAAAGTGGATTGTAAGAAAAGTGTAATATATGTGTAACTGGTGTGATTATAAATTCTAATTGTGTTTTTTTGTTTGAATTGCGACTTTTTGTGTTATGTGACCGCTCCAGATACTCCATGTCTTCATTTGACGGGTATGTTTGTAAGCATTTAAAAATACCTTTTATCTGATATAAAGAATAATGCTTATAACGAGCAAATTTATCCGATTCCATCTTCCTCGTAATAACCAAGTTCGACTGTATATCATTCGCTGTATATTAAAACAAAATATTTCTCTTTTTGTTTTTAACTGAAAATCTGAACAACTTATGTACATACAGTCCGTAATAGAATTAAACACTAATTGGGTGATGCCAATAATACTGTTCTTTGTTTGCTTTTTTGTTTTTTTTACCGCTCACGTGGGGATTGTAATATCAGTATTACCGAAACCGGTATCCCGGTATTCATGTTGTTTTTTTTAATACCAAAATACCGGTTTTAAAAATGAAAAAAATATCGGTATTAAAAATTAACCAAAATATAATTTTGAATGAATGGAACCATCACATAAATATGTATGTTGAGAGAATTGTTTGCAATAAATTTAAATACCTGTTGTTAAGAGTTGAAACAATGTTGACAGGTTTCAGAATTGATGAGCCTTTAATGATCTGTAAGTTATATTTGAAAACCGTCCGTCTATGATTATCATATATATTTTAAAGATTGAATTGCATATGAAATACAGATATTGATGTATAAAAATACAGATATTTAAGTTGAAATACCGAACTGCTGGTAGTGATTAATATATTCTTCCACTATTGCAATCCCTTCCCTCACACATACATTTCCCCTCTGCGAATACTCCGAACTCAGTGTTTGTGTGTGCCTGCTACGTTACACATATGTTGATAATTGATAAATCAAAACAAACATAATTAATATAAAGTTGAATTTGATAATTTTTTTACTCCACATATGTATTGCAGTGGTACCCGTAAATGATGATGGCAGTCCATCGATAAACTATAACCTCAACTGTGTTGCATCATGTAAACAGCTACTATTTATACACTTCTTGTTACATGTATAATAATGAATAACATAAAATTATAACAAATGAAGCTCGACCTGCAAAAACTGTAACTGAGGAACGCTAAGATGACGATCCCGCCGCAAAAAAATACTATAATAAAACTACAGAAAAGGGATGCTTTATCATTAATTGCGGATGTCATTAAAGTTTAAAAATAATTTAAGTAATATTGAACATAACGTACATCGAAATTTATTTCAAAAGTGTAAAACACTACTGCATATGTAAAAAAAACTGATATCCAAACCAGACACATTCTACATGATGTACGTATAGTACAATAAATAAAAAATAAATAAATCTAGGCGGTAATTTAGCGCATCCATTCATAAAAATGTGCATCATAACGCAGTGGAATTTCAACAATCTGCCTACCGTATCCCCCGTCGCTAGGCTGTAATTTAGTTTCGCATCATTTTTTTATTTATCGTAACGGTTTTATTTTTTTATTTCGTTATGATACGCGCAGTTCAGCGTGACCTCTACAAAGGCAATGATGAACGCGATTTTTTTATTGCCCGTGCAGTTTGACGACTGTCGATATCATTCGCGGGAAAAATTATCTCCTAAAGAATGTTCTCAGAATCCACAGAATATTAATTACACTTAGAACTTCTTAATAAGACTTTCTTACTTGAATCATAACAGGTTATTTTTGCTAAAAAACCGAAATATACTATTTTCTAAAACCGGTTTTCGAAGCATAACAACAAAAATGATAATATAAACAATAGCAAAAAAGGATTCTTTCTTACACAAAAATACATCAATATATGTACTATAATTTTATTCATTACTTCGGAAATATATTTTACTTTAATATTTTAATCTTTAATATATTGTTTTCAACGCATTCATTATATACTCACTATTGATCTAGATAATTCATCCGGTTTTATTAGTAACCATGGCGCTCCCAGTCAAATTATTAAAGATTTTTATTCAATATACAAATATTGTTTAATATTTGAAACCGTATTGAAAAAAAATCCGGCTTTCGAATATTGCAAATTTATTAATATTAACGCTGCGATTTCAAGGAGACGGGACAAAACGACTCACCTCAATATCGTAACACTTAGTGTGTTTTATTTAATATTTTTCGTGACATAGTTTTCGATCATGCAATAACGAGACGATTACCAATGCAACAGCACTTATACATTCATAGAAAATGCAGAGCAGGTAACACATTCCTAGAAAATGTCAGAAATTCATATCAAATTGTCTTTGAGAAATGTCTGTTTTCCATAAACGTTATTCAAATATTGAACATCTATCAAACGATGTCATTATTTCTCTCCATCATCGATATATTTTCCGCTTCATTTAATAATAATGAATATTGGAAAAAAACTATTATCATTTATTTATTTTATTTAAATTTAAATTTACTTGGAGAAGTTCATCGCAACACAGTAAACATATCGAATATTTAGTTTTTCATTAATTACTGGTTCTGTCTGATGTTATTTTGGCTCATTAATTCTGACGCGATATCCGCGTAGAAATAATTATTTTTATATGTTTACGTTATCATGATTATGTTCATAAACATAAAATAACCCACAATCAACATAAAGCTCGACCAAATCCCGTGCTTCATTTAATGGTTCACAATGTACTGATGTCGTAATTATACATTTGTATCTTTCTATTAGTCAAAATAAGTGGTAATTACTCAAGTCAAGGCATTTGTCATCATTTTTAGGCATCCACACGCACTGCTTCTTTACGCACGATGATGCAGCCACTCTATTCCTTGCAGTTCAGCTTCAAGCGGCGGATGAAAGCAATCTAATTTGACCCACTCAAAGACCCGACGCTCCGTCATAGCTTCTTCTCCAGATAATAAATTTGGCACCAAACTCGTTAACATCATAATGATAACAGTCTGGTATTCATATTATTGGATCTACGGTACGAATGATAAGTGTCCCCTGCCGGACGATATTATTTGGCGCGATGCAGATTTAAACATTGTTCATTTCAGTGATACAATGCACATATTGCCTAGTTAAAAAATATATTTAATACTTGCGTGTATGCCTTATTTTCAACTGTATCTACTCACATCAATTGGAAAAAACAATCTCGTTCTTGATCAATTATTATTAGTGGATATTTATCGTATATTCAAAGTACTAGTGCAATAGTTGCTTTCCTACAATAGCCTCAAGCTAAAATCTTCCTGTCGACATGTGTTAGTTTCATGAAGGATTATTACAGTAAATTTATTGATATTTTTGACCAAGTGAGGCAATTCTTAGGGATGCAAAGCTCCCACTGTATTGTATTACGGACTATCAATCAAATTTAAACATGTCAGAGCGCACACCTGTTTAAATTTTATTAGCGATAAGTAACATTATAAAATCAACGTTTTTTAAATTTCTCATAAATCTAAATTGATGATTAAATTATAATATGATTATGTTAACTTTTTAGAAGTACACTTGAATAATTAAACAGGTTTATATTTATAAACAACGTAGGTTGTTTAAAGGGAAAATCCTCAATCCGTATTGAGAGGAATCTAAATGAATATTGAAAAACTTTTTCTCATTTCTTAATGTAAATTATATCTTATATAAATATGTAAATATTCCAAGTTATGTTTCATAAATATGAAAAGGGTTCTGTTACTTTCTAGTAATAATATTCTTATGACTACTGGAAGCTAAAGGTTTGTATTTCAATACATTAAATGTTAAGACTGTTTAAACTAAGCCGTTGAAAGATTTCAATACGATAGTATTATATTTGAAGCAACTTTGTGACAGCTATCTATTTATGAGATAGATAGCAGAAAGAACTTTATTCATGTGTCACTCGGTCAAAGAGCAGAGGAGTAGGCAATATTTCGAAAAATAAATAAAACCTAAGACATTCATCATATTACAAATATCTTTCTTGTCTTAATGTGAAACTAAATATTTTTTTTATCTTCCGTTTTATACTGTATAATAAATAATCTTAAGATATATTTATCTTCTCGGAATCATTTACACACGGCTCAACCATTGTAGCGCACAGCTATTAACTCACTCTTGGAAACATAGGAAATAATTGATTTATCGTAACTTTATTGTAGTCAAATAAGAGCAATATAATTTATATATTACATCGATACACTAAATAAATTGCTTTCATACTTTCGATAAAAGAAATTGGGAGGACACTGTGCTTAAAAAAGAATTCTTGCGATATTCTAGTTATATGACAAAGGTCGTAAAAATAGAACCTTCTTTTTATTATATCTTCTATTGCTAATAAAGTTCGCAGACCGCAATAATAGAAGCATTCTTCTAACATGCTCGTTACGTTTATTTTTAGTATCGTAAAATAAAGGTTTGAAAGATTTTAACAATATACAGTACCCAGTACAGGTTTTATAAATGTAGTTTGTAAAAATAAATATTCAAAATGCCCTGCAATAGAAACCTAATTTCGAAACGCATTTTTTTCTTCTTAGCATCGCTAATTTTTGCTGAAACCTATAATAATTTGGTAAAGATTAAGATAGTTGACAGTGAAATATAAAAATGTCATTTGATAACTTGTTATTCGACAGTTGTGTAACAGATTGTTCCACGTGTATAGTCATATAAAACCATACGATAGTTCATCTGAAGATGATTATAAAAAGTAGGCGACACGGGTGTCGCAATTCGTGACATAAACTGTAGAATAACAAAGCTTATTTTTTTATTATTAAAATGTTTACCACATATTTACCAGCTCATTCATTTTTAACATAAGTCCATATAGATTCAACGTTTTTAAATAGCCAACAGGTTTCGTATGAGATAAAACCAAGCGTAATTTATAAATGAAATGAAACATAAGAGAACAACTCATTAAGGAGCCCACCATATAATATTTCTCAGTGAAAGCTTTTGTCGTAGACGTTTTGTGTTGAATGAGAGACAAAAGGCGTAGCCTTCGTCGTCTACGCCGCTGCCCGGCCATTATGGCGCGATTATTCTTTCAAAGATCAAAAGGTCACCTATTATACGAGGGGGATATAAAGGAATCTGACGGTAAAGGCAAGTAATTAAGTACCCACCTGTCCGCCCGCCCAAGCCCCACTACGCGCGGGGGGACTTAGGTTAATTAACTCGGCTTTACGGTTGCTGTAGGTAGTTCGGTGTATATACTACATGCTGGATTTATTTTGACATTTCGTATTATTATAAATTAATTTGTTGGGAAGTTATTATATCCGCCCGCTTTGAAATATAATATCATTTTAAGGCGGAGATTATTAGTCTCTCGTATTAATAGATAACAGGCAGTTGGCGAAACGAAAATGTGGCTTATTAGACTGAATAATAATTTGTATGTCTTATCCACCCTGATTTAGGGGATGATTAATGTTTCAGGCGAAAACGAATCGGCAGTAGTTCCACTTTGTTTCTATTTTGACTCGTATTACAACGGTTCCCGGGGGATTTATATCTTGTTTTTTTTTTCCAATGAGCCAAATATTTTGTAATTCGAAATATAAACTGTGTGGTCAGATGGTAACATCTGAAATTAGAACTGATATAAATTTAGAGATTTTTTGTTTTATTCGGAGTAGAAAAAGTTTATATCATTTAATATACTGTATTTAAAATGAATTTAAATATAGATTTAAGAATTTCTCCCAACAGATTTGTGTTAGTCCACGTTTGACAGGAATATCAAATTCTTTGAAACAAGACTAAGTTGCAGTAGAAAAACGTCATTATCACCAATGTCTTAGATTTCAAATTTCTTTTCTAAAGAAATGCAATTTTAATTTTTTCGATACTATTTTTTTTTTTTAAACCATTTCCGCTCCCAATGTGGAGCATATGGACTCCTAATGGAGTTTATCTCAACAAAAGTGTTTCTACGAGAACTGCTTGTTACTCAGTTGCTCAATCTCTCTTTTTTCAAAGAGAGTAGGGATAGAAGAATAGGGCTAGGACAGGATTAGTGGTAAGCTAATCGCTCTCGGTACGCCCCGTTCATAGGATAGGATGGGTGAAAGGGGGGAATTCAAGACATCACATACATCCATGCCTTTGAACAGAAATTCATAAATCGATTGAAAAATCAATTTATAAAAACTGTCCGTACCGGGATTTGAACCCGGGCCCTCCGTAGCCAAAGCCAACAACGTTAACCACTCGACCACACAGGGGACTTTTCTTTACACAAAAATAATGATAGAACGAATGACATCATCATCATCATAAACCCTAAGATAATAGACAAATAAGCAAAAAATATTTAAAAACAGTGTGAAACGAAAAACACGAATATACTGATGGTATAAATAATTTTACAGTCATTACCTACATATTACCAAAGATACAAATAACTATTCATCACGAATTGTCTTTTTCTGGAATACTATTATTTAATGTTACTATAACGTTTTTTTGTCCTTATCGTAAAATTCTCGCGATAATATTATTGTTATTTAAACAGTGATCCAATTATGCGAGAGAAACTGCAAGTAGTTTGTTGTTGCTGTCTCGTTTCATTCATTCATTTATAGTCATTCATTGACGAGATGGAGCGTCATTTGCGACAGAGACTACAAAACTTTTCCATCAATCACAAAAATACGAATAAAATGTAGTTAAAATGGCACCAAAGTTTACCTAGAAGCAAGTTTTCATAAACAGTGTAAATAATATATAGTAAGTCAGTAGACAAACAATTTCTTTCGCAAATAGCATTATTGAAAAGTCTCTCTCATTGACATTTAAAAACATTATTATATCACTGATATCCAGTTTGACAAACTCTTTATTTTTATAGATGTTTTATAACATATTTTAACAAAATAGCGTTATAAATATCAGAGTCGATTTCCGTGGCAGTAAAAATTTTCAACTGGCATGATAATTCAAAGTGGCTATTTAGATACAATATCACTCTACAGGCAAAAAAAATAAAACAATATTATTTGTCACCAGCGACTCGGGTTTCGAATGAACTCGAAGGTGCACTTGAATGCCCAAAGATGTCGAAAGGCGATCGCCGGCACCTCAGTGGCAAACTTTATGGTAGCGTAAAAAATCAATGATTCATGTTTGATATATAAGTTCGATAAATCACCCTCATTCGATATATTAAATTAAAAATATATTTTTTTAATATCTATGTATTACAAATAAAATCATTGAACAACGAATATTATTTGTCACAGATTAAAAATATCAAAGTATTTTAGTTCTACAGTTTTTAATAATTTTATGCGTTGATAGCTATTTCGGCTTTCGCCATCGTCAGAACTATTACTAACTAACTAACTAGTTCTGACGATGGCGAAAGCCGAAATGGCTATCAACGCATAAAATTATTAAAAACTGTAGAACTAAAATACTCTTATATTTTTAATCTGTTATAATGGAGTTCTACCAATTAAATACCAAATCAATTAATATTATTTGTAATTAGGTGCTGTAGGCTCAAAAAATTTTCTACTCTTTAAGAGGAAATTACGGTGTTTTAATTGCGCCCTCTAGAGGTTAAGTGAGCCAACTAGTAAAATGCTAATATTTTTTTCTTGTACTTTAAAGTACAATCACGTCTTTATTTAGTGTTTTAGTGGATTGCATATCGACTGTGGAAAGGAAAAAGGACGTAACCCACAGTTTTTTCAAAACAGCTTTTTTTCGATAATCACAATGTATCAAACTTGATGCACGTTCTATCAAAAGGATGCAAGCTGCAAATGCCAAATTAGTATCTAAATTTAGCTTTTAAGTTTGAAAAGTATGACCTTGTAAAAAGTTAAAACCAAGAAAAAAGACTGAAATAAAGGTTTTTCCTAGACAATTTCTCTATTTAATATTAGACTATGTCAATTAAACACCATTTTAGAAGTTTCCGTGCAATTCAAGGTTGTGTATAATTCAGAATTTACATATGGCTCAAAATAATCAAAACACGTTTTTTGCGCCTCCTGTAAAATTTGATATGTGTGGGTTACGTCCTTTTTCCTTTCCACAGTCGATATGTTTATTTTACTTACATAACACTATCACAGTGTGTATTAAATGAGGTTAGTTCATTTTTAAGATACTTTCACACTTTTTTTTTCTAAAATACCACTCGGCCCACTTCACTTCTAATGGGCCGAATTATAAGATTACAAAACCAAAATATTAACTTATAATATTTATTTTTTTTAATAATTATGTCTTCCAAGCCCGAAGTTTAGCATCCCCTCTAATATGGTTTACGTTCGCCATGATGTAACAATTTAACTGCTACTCGTATTGTAGTACCGCTCGTCTATAGAATTACGTTGTACAACTCGGTTACTAATACATAAATAAAATACAGTGATTGCATTAACGTGATGTGATGAACCTTGTGCATAATGTACACCGGATTCATTTTCACGGTACACTGCCGCGCACACACAGTCGCATTGCATTACACCACTAGTTCGTACATTACTTAGCAACTGCGTAAAACATACTAACACACATAAAAATACGGTTTTATATTTTGGATCATTATATAATATATTTTCTCTGACATTTTTAAAACTGTGAACTGCACAATGTTTATGTTTTATTAAAAAAATAATGTACATATAAAAATAGAACAATAAATCATTCATTAAGGTATTAGATAACATTCATTATTGATTATTGATAAGAAAAAATATTGAAATGTGAAGCTTAACAATAAATATCGTTTTTGTTATCTTCAAATGCATTCAAATATAATTTACTAAAGTGTGCTTGGTTTCAATTTACTTTTTCTTCAGCGGTAATCGTTATCGCAAAGGATTTAAAATGGGCTTTGTTTATTATATGCGTGAACATCCGTTCGACTTGAAAACCAACACGTTTCTGTTTGATAAGTAAATTAATCCCGAAATTTTCGGGATCATGGATGGAATCCCGAGATCCCGGGATAGTAGCAACCACCCCCATACGAAATGACTGCAGAATAAGCTTAAATCGGTACATTAAAACCTTTTGTTTATTACATGTTTTCTGATATTTCTATATTGTGTAAAGTTATTTCTTTATTTATTGTGATATTAATAACCTTGCTTATGGCTTGGATATTATAACCAGAGCTGTGGAGTCGTGTAAAAAATACGACTCCGACTCCAGCTTTAAAATAATAAATGACTCCGACTCCGAAGAATTTTTTCAATAATTTAATTTTAAACTTATATATTTGTATTCCATCAGATCATTTTAAGTCAGCCAAGCATGCAATTTCGACACTATGGACTATTTTGGTTTGAATACAAATTATATTTTTTAAATGTTTCGAGCCGCTCATTTTTCACGACTCCAACTACGACTCCGTCAAAAACACCGCGACTCCACGACACCGACTCGGACTCCTACTCCACAGCCCTGATTATAACTATGTTGGGAGACTCAAAACATCGCTTGCCCGGCCTTATATTTTCTCTAAAAGGCTCTGACAATATAATAACAGAAAATTGTCGGTATCCGTTTTCAATATTTATTTCTCGTTAACTCAATACATTTGTAAGGTAAAAAAAACTTTTTATCCTGAGAAATATTATCATGATAAGCATGACTTAGCAAGTCAGTGTGTATCTAATAGAGATTCTGTGTAGAGACAATCCGAGAATAAATTACCGGGAAATAGGCGCTTTTTGCCAGTCTCGGTTCTCAGGAAATTTTAATCAAACAACCCGAGACTTAATGACTTCGACTGAGAAAAAATAAATTTTATTCATGCAATAAGAATTTTGTTAGAGAATCTTTATACCTTGAAAACTTTTGTATATTTCTAGATATCAAAAAAGATAACATTCAATTTTTTCTATATATTTAGTAGCATAAAACATGACCACTGTTCGTACAGGTAACAGATGCTAGATTGCAATAATTGTCATAAAATTAATGACCCAGTGTATTATTTTTCAAAGTAAATGGTTCCATCAGCAAAATCAAAATAATCGCCCGAATGACGTGTAATAAAAAGCAATATAAGTATTTACATTAAAATTTTGTCATCTTTTGCAATATTTAGCTTTAAAATTTAGTTTGCAAAAGTTTTGAGTTACCAACAGTTTTCATGCATAGAAATTTTTGTTTTATATATGCATTCATAAAAAATACTGCAGTATTACGGTTTCAAGCCCAATAATTACCCATGATATGACAATTGTATGTCTCAAGTCCAGGGACATGAGAAAAATCGACACTTCGGAATCCTTAGTAACTAAAAATACATTTACATTACTACACACTTTAAAAATTCTAAATTTCGTGAGCTTTGAAGAATAGTGCTATGGGAAATGTAATTTTTGTAGACTAATAATATTCAAAGGATAGATTCAAGTTTGAGTGTTTTTTACAGTCAACAATTTACATGAATTGTAAATTTTGGTGTTACTTTTTTCCAATTGAATTGTACAGATTTATCGGTAATATTGCAAAATAATACTGGCGAATAAAATACCTCTGAACTACTAATTACACAATTAATTACACTAATAATTATGTGGACTATGTCCGCTTCAAAACATTACAGTGTGTTAATTTTTTGTCGCGTCCTCGTGATTAACGAACAGGCACGTGCTTCGGCTGCAACAAACATATTATTAAATATAGACCGTTTCGTAAAACAAAAAATATTCTTTACTCGTTCTCTAGAAAAAAAACTGCTATTTTGAATTCTTTTGTAACGCACGTTCGTCTGTCCATTTATCTGTCAAAATAAAAATGATAACAAATAAAATGTAGTCAATTTAGATTCCGTCGGAGCTTTTACTTTTAATATAATGTTTCAAAACACTTTTTAAATTGTTTCGATTTTAAAGCATTGCAGTTCATGTGTTTTTTTTATTGCCTAATTATAATAATTCATGTCTTAGAAAATAACGATATATGTATTTATAATTCGAAAACTTATTCCTTGAAAAAAAAACTGAAACACTAAACGAATCGTTAAAATAAGAATATATTGGAAATTGCTGTACTCCATATAATTGTTACATTGTTACATTGTTAAATTATAAAGATAAAAGACGTTATGTATATTCTTCTACTTCCATGCATCTTTCACATTCCGGTTCACATTTTCGACGAAGACCTATTTCGCATATCGAGTTTCTATCATATTTTCAACAAATAAAGTTTAATGATCAAAATTCATCCATGACTTAAATACTTAACTAGTATTTATATGTACGGTTTTATAAAATTATTATATTTGAATTATTTTAAAAAAATACGGTTTTCATCATAATCGTCATCCGCAATTTAAATTACTTTCCACCACACTTTTTAACGTACCATCTGCAAGATCGTGTTTATAACAGGAAAAAAACCCCGAGCGCTATGATATTCATTATCATCTCTTCACTACTTCATTAAAATATCTGCGGCTTGATCCTTTTTGTTTGATCCGTAATGACCGACAGTTAAGTTATACTTGCCGTCAAGGGATTATCGCCCCCAACATATTGGTATAACAACGAATGTATCGACTCGCGGTGATCGGTGTCGCTTGCGTGCATCGAGATTCTGGCACCAGCCTCAGGGTACAGTTAAATGTATACTTTATATTCCCGGTTATGTGAGAAAACCGGTATTTAGGTCAACGGAAACGGTGAGATTTTACATTGTATACAAAGCTGGTATGCATCGGCGACGTGACTCCAATTTCATACTAGATTTATGGCTGGATAAACGCATAGTTATTCCATTGCATTTCTTATTGTGAAGACGGTGTCGTATAATATACTGAAATGCACTTTTTTCGTCAGGGGGGTAATTTACAAAATATGTAACGTTAAAGATATAATTTGGATTTTTTAATTGTTCTCTGGCTTATGGTTTAAACTTTAAAGACATGGATGTCTGTGGTCTTGATATTATCTCCCACCCTTCCTAGCCCTGTCTTCCTCTACTGAAACGATAAACAAAAGAAAGGCTCCGCAACTGAATACCAAACAGTTCTCGTAAAACGACTCCGACGACTATAATTAAAAACGATCCACGTTAGAGGTTTTTGTGCGCAAATAATTCTACATTACGTCGTAGATTAATGTTCAATTAAAATTGTTAACAATAATAGTGATTTTAAATATTCCACCCGGGTTGTACAGCCCCATATTCAGAGGATAAAACAGATAAATTGATATGCTCGGTGAATTCCGTGGTAAACTTTTCGATAATCCATTAACAATAATCTATCAACAAATATTTATTTCATCTCTTTGTGATTCATTTCTAGAATATCTTTAACATCAGATGTTTAATTTTAACATTTACTTTATTTTGTTTTTTTTACTTATTTCTTATGAAAGACAAGCTGCATTTATTGACAATACCAATAGCTTAAAAAATGATAATAATAGAAATAAGTACAATAATTTATGTACTGGATGTACCCCCAGTTGGTACACAGCCCTGTCCAACATGTATGACTAATTTCTGTCTCTCAGTGTCAATCACCATTAATTATTTGTGGGGAGAAGAGCGCTTGTTTTTTTACAGAATATTAACAAGTGTTACGAAAAATATGCATATACTTTTATTATTTACATTTAGGCGTCCTCTGTTGCCTAGCGGTAAAAGATCTACCCTTGCGATTAGATGTTTCCGATCTTTGGTCTCGGCAGGTTCCATATCTTTTTATTTGACATTTTGTGTGTTTGGCATGGGGCTAAAATTTTCTTTGGCGCATTATGTCAATTTTAAATTAAATTAATTTAGTTAACTGAAGCTATCAAGACTCAAAGTATAAACAACTGAGTAACTAACTGAAATGCCAGCCATTTGCCAATGGAAAAAAAGGGAGACTACTGACGAAGTCGAACATCATTTTTTTTTTTATTCAAACTCAAATTTAAAATCAATTACATGGCTACTTAAAAAGTGATCAGCCCACTTGCTTATTGAAATAGGTGCTACTTTTAAATAAAAAATCTTACATTTGTACGATATATGTTTTATATGGTATTTATTACTTGTTATTCGTAAATACTTCTTACATGCATTATACTATATACATCACAGAATTATATCTGACGGTGGTTAGGTTAATTATTGGCACATATTATGATTTAAACTAAATGCAACAATAATATGGTTTAAGTTGATTGAACTCATTCACAACGACAACAAAACATGTGTCCATAATTAAGTCTTGGCATAACATTTGAATTCTCAAACTCGTGTTTTGCTATGAATCAGATTGGAAATAGACCCGCGAGTTTCTCTTACATAAACATTATACAAATATCCTTAAGTAATTATTGCGAGCCTCGGTTGAAAGATGCGCCGCAAATAGACAGGCGGCAGTTAATAAGTGAAAAAAAAACAAAATACAACCCGTTGTCTTGTAATGGAAAATTCAATATTTTTCGACCGCGCCATTTTCACATTTCATTTAAAATACGGCGTCTGTCATCGCAAAAGATCTATACGAGAGCTTTGGAGCCGGTCCAAAAGAAATAATTTAATTCGACTGTGTTGGTATCTCTATCCACATGCTAAATAATCTAACAACGCTGCAGTCTGAGCTTATAGTCTGCCGAATAATAAATTCACTCGTATCCGGACCATACCAATAAAATAAATTATTGTATTCTGAATTCTTTTCGTTTAAATATTTCGAGATTTTAATCATGAAAGAAAGCTCCGCTACGACAACAAAAAGATAAATAATTCGCTGGTCGTCTGTCGCGCATTATGATTGAATAGTAAAGATAAATAAATATTAAGAAATGATTATATTTGTTGTTAATATTGCACCTCACCGTCCATTTATAACTAAGAGACATATTTTACTGTAAATTTCAACATCATTACTGAGGCTTACAATCTCCATGCGCACCTTTTCAGACGATTATTCTCTTTTCAACCCTGGAGTCCTGGACTCTCGATACCATTATTAAGCACCCAGTGTGCTGAATAGTGCTTGCAAACCCCCGGGATCCCAATCAATTTGGCGGTCCCATAATCCTACGAATATAACAAGTTATTTAAAATATTAATACTTCACAAATAACTGCCATTTTTAATAATAAACAAATTTCCGACATTACCTAAGTACATAACAACATCAAAAATCTGTCTTAATCCTGACTCAACTCAAACTGGCAATTGTTATTATCATATAGTTAAAATCGTCTAAAAAATACTTCCATTTATATAATAAACTCTTTTAATTTAGAGTTATTTTATACAATTTCTCTTGATTCGTAAATAGTTGTCTGATTCTTGGTAAATTAAAACAAAAACATTTCGATGCCCAACAAAATATCCAATTACAGCACAGCATACATTGTTTTGTTGGCTACTGTATCGAGTGGAAAGTGTTTTTACCTTAGATGAGGAAGGTAGGGTTGAAGTCCTAGAATCAAACTACCTAGAAACATCAAATAAGATTTTTACAGTTTAAAATTGAAATCTTGGGCACGGGAGTTTGAAATATTTATTTTCGTCGAATTGATCTCTAGCAACAGTGACTAGAATCGTTCAAATTATGTACATTCACACAGACAACAGTACATAATTTGAACGATTCAAATTTAATATTGAAATTCCACCAAGCACCTTCAGTCGAAATCTTAAATTAGACTTTAAAATAATAAAAAAAAAACTGTCGCCTCCTTCGCTGATAGCTTTAATGCCGATGTTTTGTATTAAAATAAGTGTTACATAAAAAAAATGATTTTTTGGTTCATCAATCAATTCAGTGATCCTTAGATACCGGAATTGAAAAATTGTCAATCCCGAGATCACAAAAAGCGTCCGAGATTGGATGCTCTAGTGGCGAAGCATTTTCACTGCGGATCAGATCATGCAGATACATTCATATTTTCGTCACCCTGACTTACATGATAACCCGACGACTAACAGCAAATGACTTAATGCAATTATACTTGTCAGACAGCATGAGTATATTTTTTAAAGAAATTTTGTCTAAGCTCTTACCAACCACATCACAGAAGGCGACAAAATTATATAATAGTATTGTTCCCTGCTGAAATAAAACCCACATGACTGTCCAGGCCGCAGAGCTTATATAATCCAGTGCATGAAAAGCTATTTTTTTTAATTTTAAATAACACAAGGAGCAAATCCGTACTAAATGGTCATCCTCTAATCCAGGCACGTATTTTTCGCGTATTTTTTTGCGGCCCGCTAGCAATATTATATTATTGAAAAAGATTCACGTTTTTATCTTTTATTAAAGCTTTTTTAAAACAAATAATGAAAATAAATGTACTAATCGCTATTTTTAGATCAACCTATATATGTGAACAAAAATTTTCAATAATGAACCTCAATAAAAATTCTACGATTAAAAATTACCGATGAACATTTACAAACAGTTTTAAGAATCTCAACTATAAAATTAGCACCTGAATTTAAAATAATGTTAAAAGACGTAAAACAGTTTCATTCCTCTCTTTAGATTGTTTTTTTTCATAACAAATAGTGTACATATAAAAATGGTATTTTACTTGCGGCCCGCCGCTGATTTTAATTTCCCGAATTTGGCCCTCCATCCGAAAAGTTTCGCCCCCCCCCCCCCCCCTGCTCGAATCCGTTAGAGAAGTGTTACTGGAAGAGGTCTAATTAAATGATGCCTGCGATTATTGTTTCAATATTGTCAACCTTCCATAGACAGTAAATGCCTTTTCGGCGTATCTCATAACTATAATAAATAACGTCAGCTTCGTTGTTCAAATAATAATATGCTCCGCTTGTTTTCCGTGCAATAATAATTTGCAAACTGTTCTCGTTATCCCAACCGTAACTGATGCCTTTCAGCTAACCCGCACAATTTCCTGACAGCTGCGGCGCTATGTACTCCAGTGCCATCTCGCTATATCACAATATAATAAAAATAAAACGTCACCCCTTGCTATCTATTTGGTGAGAGCCTTATATTAGCGATCAGGCTGATCGGAGTTCAAGTCGCAGAAAGGTTAACAGTAAATTTAGCATCTTTGAAGAACTTCATTTTTATTTTTTGTGGAATTGGCGAATCATATGTAACAATTTAGTAAAGTAACAAAGTTATTTAATTTAGGTTTCATCCATTTCAATTTGAAATCTTTGAGATGGTCGCTCGTGATCTATCTTCCGCTGGAGTTAGTTATAATCGAATTTATATGGCATGATTCTCAAATTTAAAAAATATATATTTGGCGTATTAGAGTTAGCTTTCATGTCAAAAAATTTTCATTTAAAAACAAAACAATAATGACTTCACTAACTAACATATGTATACTTTTAATAATAATTGTAAATGAATGATTTTGTGTGCGTTAAAAACGAAATCATTCAAAAGAATATTAAAATAAATATAATAATATATTATTCTTTTCCAAGGTGACTGATTCTATCTAAGCCGATGCAGATCACTTAACGAGTAAATTTTCAAATGTTTAAAAAATACTGACTTATTTGTTTCATTTCACATAATTTCATAACTAATGATTTTATAAAGAAAATGTGGAAAATGATGTATTTTGGTACAAAAATTCTCATAGCAAATAGTGGCGTAAATTATAATTTAAAACGTAAGATATTTTTTCTTGATAAATAAATAATTCATTGTATATTTTTCCTCTATTACATTTTTTATCTTAGTGGTATATTATATTTTTTTCACAAAAATATTGGCAGCAAGAATGAGTCGACAAGTTTAAACACAAGTTGGTGGGAGCCAAATAAAAAAAAATACTCCTTATACTACACAATATAACATTTTTTTGTATTTGATATACAAAAGATTTATTAATTAACATTTTTTTTTTATAATATTCTCAAATAGTTAAATGATCATTAAACGCTGAAGAAGATAAAATAAGAAGTTGGTCAGTAAGACTGCTCCGTTAAAAAAATGTAATGATGTTTTTTTCTTTTAATTATGTCTATTCAATATAAATATTCACTGTTGTACCGTGCTGTTTTTTTTCCGTCGCGATAATCATCGCAGACAGTAAAATTATAGTCTTTGGATATTTTACAATGCTGTTAACAGTTTTATTATACCTATTACGAACAAATAAATTCATATAATACACTGCTAAAGCTATAAATATTAACAAACATCAACAAATGATATACGTCGGGGACTTCACACTGTTATAAATAAAGTGGCTTGCTTTGAAATTGTGTAGACGTTTTTTTAGACTAATGTTGGTGTAAACAATATATTTTTGTCTATGGAATGGTGATGTATAAATTTTATTTATAGTTACAGGTACTGAAGGACTGCTATCTATTTTATTGCTTCGAACGTAATGATTAATTCAAAACGATTTTCCGATTTCGTTTTGAATTGCTCGAATCAAAAAATATATTTTTCTCAACGGTGTCCGTTATCTTTATTCAATTTATTCGCTTTATATGTGGAGCATATGACCTTGACGCGAGACCTCAATATTCTTAATTAACAGGACACTTTCAGGTCCATTTTCTGAACCGAATTTTCCAAATTGTTAAACGTCATTCTCGCAATATCCAGCGCGTGTATTTATTCTCGTTGCTCAATATTTCGCATTAACTGATTTGTTGGCAAACCAATGATTCGTTACCGTAACCACGTTATTAAATTATTTGATTATTGGAATGATGTGCACATTAACGAACGGTACATCTTTAGGGGTAATCATAATTTAGTAAGGCTTTTATGTGGAGTTTTCATTGTCTTTTAAGCGGCACAGACTGTAATTGATGTCATCTTTGTAATTTATATGTATAATATTTTTGAGGTGCTAACAAGCAATTCTTTTTTGGTGAAAACTTTGGACCGATTACGCTTTTGATAAAAAATGTATCAATGTTGAAAAAAAAATGTATTTTTGTTTTAATATTTGTTTAAATTATATTGATAGAATTAAATAAACAGTAACTGCGTATGATTGTGGTTTTTTATTTTTTTTAACTTACACAGATGCAGTAGATGATTAAGCAGAAAGACTATACATTTATATAACTAACTAGAATATACATATTTGTTTAATTTTCTTCATTAACAATTTTACATAATACAATTGGAAAGATAACAAGGACAGAATTTCATGATCAAAAACGTTTCAAATTGTCATTTGTTTTATGTATGTTTTTGATAAATCATTTTGACATCGGCGTCATATTATTATTAATGTCGTCGTAAAACCTTACTAACAACTCTTATAGTCATCCAAAAATAAATTTAAAAAATATGCCACGTTCGCCTTTTGTTATTGAAATACTCTATAAGAGAATTGATAAAATTTAGACAACCACACGGCCAATCACTTGGTATTATATGTATAGCACTAAACCACTATGTATTAAATGCATTTCTTGTTGTTTTAGCATCCCAATAAAATCCGTTGCAAGATTATTGTCGTTAGCGAAGATAGTCATCCCGCTGCTCGAAATTCGTTTTAAACTAATAATAATGTCATAACAAGTTCTCGCAGCGAATGTGTGAAAAGCAAAAGTAAAATTTCCTGGTTAGCCGAGCCAAGTCTTCGGAATTCTCGCTGTCTGGTGGTGTGCGTTTCTTGTTTGGGTTGGTTTTCATTTGCACTCGGGTTAGGACTCAAGTCGCAAAATTAACTACACATTCTTGTATTACGACAGCTCATTAAGTTTCCAACTTTTTTAAATATATACGTATTATCAATCGACAAGTAAACATATATTTGCTATCAACTGCCATGCTTACATTAAAATATCACTCAATATAATAAATATACATAATTAATACCGAAATAAAAACATATTTTTTCCATTGTCAAATTATCAAGGCAGCATATTGTCCTAAGTAAAATACATAGTTTAACTTTACTATAGAGTTGTTTTAGAAAAAAACGATACGAAATAATCACTGAACGTTTTGAATAAGATCATCTAATTCAGTGTTTCCCAAGTTTTCGACATCTGTGTACCCTTTTTCGTACATAAATAAAATAGTGAAAAGTGAAAAATAAGTGAAAAAAAAACCCGTCAAATAATAATAAAATAAAAGTTATGTCATAAATAACATTCATTATAATCAATGAGAAGGATGAAATTGCTTATGTTGAGACGACATATCATCATAATTTGGTTCCCTGGTTCTCAATTTTAATCTGAGATGCGGTTCAACATCCAAAAGCCTATTATTTGTTATTACCTAATGTCTACAAGTGCTGAAAAAGCAACTACACATATATATGAAGTTGGAAAAGCCAATTTGTATTTCAGAACGTTCACTGTTAAAAATGCAGCTTACCCCCGCGTACCCCAAGGGGTACGCGCACCACACTTTGGGAGACGCTGATCTAATTGATGATGCGTTTCATTGTTCTATAGTATAAAAAAAATGATAAAATCGTTATTCTATGGTGTATACATACTTCAAACAAAAACTTTATCACCGTTGTGTTAAATTATATTATTATTCTTTAAAACAGCCTGTTCATACATTATGTAGCAAACTATATAAAATATTACAGAATATTGCTTCACATCGACCGAATAATTACAAAAAATGAAGGCAATAGCGATATGTACTTTCACCATGCTGTAAACTTATTTTTTTCTGTCAAAATTTATATCTTGGATATCCAAAATACAGTAATACCCCGCTTAGCGCGACCCCGTTAAGCGCGGTTTCACTATAACGCGAATTCCAAATTTCGCGCTCAAATGCCTCGCATTACGCGAAAGAGTGCGTATAAACATATTTAGTCATTAACTTCTCTATGGTCGCGGGATCCCCGCTTTCTCTGTGTTGGTTGTTATGAACGTATTTTACAAGAACGTAAACAAAACGCTACCCAAAAGACAATAGATGTATTTTTCCGTAAAAAATAAGAGTATGTATTGCATAAAGTGTTCTTAGAATTAAAGTGATTGATTAAAATGATTTTTATTTTTTTGTATTAAATTTTGACTATGTTTAACCATAAACCTCGATATACGCGAATTTCAGTTAGCGCGATTTTTTTCGGAACGTATCCCTCGCGTAAATCGGGGTATTACTGTATACAATACACTTAAAAAGATACCAGCAAAAAATCAATTTATACACTGACAGTTATAACATGATCGCATATTCAAAACGAATCATGAAGGACTTCTGTCGGCCTACTCAGCTTAACAGAAATAATCGTAATAATTCATAATATATAAATAGGTGCATAACACAAAAAAATGGATGAGATCGGAAAATGAGAATATGTTTTAAGTCGTTAGATTTGAAAAAAAAATCCCATAGCTTATCGTGTAATTATTTGAGTAGGCAGTTGCTTAGATATTTCAAAAAAACACGCTTTTTTGTGTGAAACATTTGAGCGATTGCTTGATGTTTGTTGTATTGACAAAAAACGTATTGTCGGCCACACGGGTAACACACGTTGTATTTTCTATGCGAATAGTCATTTTCGCAAGAAAACTCCTGTCCCGTGCCCCCCTTCCGCCCACCGCAGCCGAACAATGAATGAAATACCACTACAAGTTTTCTTTACTCGGAGCAATATTTTTATTTCTCTCTCGTTTTTTTTTATAAAATGAAAAAATAATGTTGTTGACTACGGCGGTGGGTAAACTACATAAATTAGCACACAAATGCTACGAAAGTACATACAGACCCAAGCTATGATGCCCAACAAAAGAGAATAAGTATTTCGTCGAGGAGGTAATAATTCCGGATTCTTTTGCAAATGATCGTAATTTATTTTTCAACAAATTCCATAACGAAAAGCTTTATTTGATTTGTATTTAACAGTTTAGCAGCATTTTTTTATGGACGACCGAATGATAAAAAAAAATCCGCAGTGTATGATACACCTTCGTGATGTAGTCAAATTACTATTGTAAAATGTCAATTGAATAGAGCATTGAGCTTTTATTATTTACTTACCTGTTCATGATTTATTTAAATTTCCTAGGATACTCAACGCTGTACCTACCACCACCCGCTACGTCTTCACACTCTTCTTAAATGGTGTATTCCGTAGCGTAGCAACGTTAGTCGTAATCAAAGTTTATGAATTGTGTTTGACAATATTATGTATTGTTATTTAAGGGTGATTTAAACTTCCATATAAACCTGTCTCAGTACTGAAAAAAAAACCTCACCGTCTTTGTAGCCTAGTGAAAAAAGTTCCGCGTAGAGGTAAAATGATTGGTTCGCCACAAAGTCATAGCGAAAACAATAATTCCAAAAAAAAAACATTTCATTTTGTCCTCGAGCTGATGTCGAGTGACTTTGTTGAAACTTTCCTCGGATATCAAAATATCTGGCACAACCATTTACCTTTACCGAGTATCCTTATAATATATGTTTATAATCTGGCATGTTTATCCAACGGCGAGAATTCATCCACAATCACTCCTACTATTCCATCTTGGGTGCTGTTGTTTATTATTTATTTATTTTGTGCAGTCGGAAACAAATAAAATTAAATAGTCGCCTAAGTGCAAGAAGTCACTTACCAGTAATTTTCTTGAAATTGAGTTACTAATCACAACGTTGTCAATGTGTTGTATTCTATAAATGCACGTAGTCAGAAACATAAAACCGCCATTTCAGAAAAAAAAGCTTGTATTTAAAAGCAACAGAAGGCAGAAATTAAGAATGAATTAATCTTACTAGCTTCCTGCACTAAGCCGACGAAATCAATACATTATTTTTCTCGAGTATTTTTTTTTTAATATCTATCAATTCGCAATCTATTGACATGTTTATTTTTGTTTAAAAATTACCGTCTTGTTTGTGTTTTCCTTGTAATAAGTTATTAATGTAATGCGGCTCACATTCGATTCCGGGAAATAGTATTGTCCAGGCGATTCGTTTTCCTGCAATCATCTTTCGGGTCGTAGCATAATAGCGCCCATAAATCATTCATTCTATTTATTTTTGTATTTTCTTTTTATTTAGACGAAGGGAGCGTCTCCCTCAATTTGAAGAAATAGTAAAGGTAGATTCGTTCACTCGTAATAATAAGGATGATCATTTTTCCCATAGTAATAATATAATTGGTTCGCTAATTTGATGATATACTTATAATAACATCATAACTAAAAATAAATGAACGAATATTTGCTGTCCGATTCCAGTAGAATAAATTATAATTTTAGATTTCCGCAACCTTTTATATTTCTATATACCAATTACAGAATGATTGAATCTGACTGTGTGGGAAACAGTTAAAATAATAGTTATCGATACTATATCACTCTTGACAATATCTATGAGTGTGATTCCATTAGAATGTTTTTGCTTAAATCACAGTTTTTCATAATTAGTTGGGCATAAGCGAAGAAAAATGTAAAAATAGTGTTCAAAGAGATCTGTATCAAGCATGTTCATCAACTGTTTTCAAAAAAAATATTTTAAGCATTCTTTGTCTAACCTCACTCACGTCCACGTGGAAAATGTCAGACTCTAGTTCTTCTACATTTTGAGCGACGAAAAAAGGTATGAAGATTTTAGACTGTTCAGATAATTATCAGCAACGTCAACAGATAGTTATATTCTCAAGAAATATCTATTCAGTTATGAATTGAAAGAGCAATATATCAATACATATTTAGTTTCATTTGTCATAGAGTTTTCAAACTACGTACCCTATGTGTACATAAACACTCTTTCAATTGAGATGAAGCTATTCGTGAAAGGTGTTAATAATATTTTCCATTGGTGGTTATTTGCCTGTCCTTTATGAGAAAATATTTTTTTATAAACGTCATATCGCCGTCAAGTGAATATATTGATTGCATTTACATCCCCATAAACAGTTAGAAAATCATATGGATTTTATCTTTGATCATTAACTTACTCTACTTAAAAGCTGGTGATTTTTTATATTTTAAAATTTAATATGTTCGTATTTTTACAGATTTCATGTTAAAGTTAAAATGTATTTTTTGTAGTTAGCTGTTAAGTAAAAACTCGTTAAAACTCGCATTCCTTTATACATAAGCAACCACAATAACACAACAACACCGCCTGTGATATTTTCGACCAATGTGTGTTCATTCGCAGACTAAAAGTGCAGTTATGATTTCGTAACATTTCCAGTCGGCCGCGATGATGCAGTCTCGCCACCGTAGGCTGCACCATCGCAGCACTTTGCACGCATTGGGAAAGGAGAATAAAAGAATATTTTTACTATGCACATACTTCTTATTGATGGCGAGATGGCGAATTCTCCAGAAATGAAGTGCGATTCGCTAGAACTTGTAATGGCGCGAGAATGTGTGTTGCCTGTTTTATTTGTGTCTCATCGTACTGAACGCGATTCTTGCACATCTATCAATCGTGAGAACACATTAAGACAAGGCATGCGACGGCCACACTACATACGATTATTGTGTGGGTCTTATTATCACTCGATTCCCTTCCTAGTGTTAGAGTATTATCATGGTTATAATTAGGGAATCCAATCCCGGGATTCGGGATCCCGTACAGTTTTCGATACATTTCAATCCCGGGATTAGAAGGCATGATCCCGATTTTTTCGGAATTGGTTTTAATACAGAAACGTGCTGGTTTTCAAGTCGGCAGTTCACGCATATGCAATAAACGATGCCCAATTTAAATTCTTTGCGATTAGATTTACTACAAGAGTTATCGCAAAATATGAAGTAATTTGATGCCTATTGAATTTCTTCAACGTATTTTAGTGAACTGTATTTTAACGCATTTGACAACAGTGATTACTTTTTTTATTGTTCGTTATTTTAAAGCTTCACATTTCAATATATCAGTGTTTTGACTTTCATGAATGTTATCAGATAGATATCAATGGCACGTGTTTGTTTTGTGAGATTTATTTTTCTATTGTTCATAAATATCAATTTTCAACTGTAAACCGAAACTTTAGACAAAATTATCATGGTTATAATTGCTATCGGATCAAGCAACTCCGATGAAAACATATGTAACTAAATGATAAATGCATCACTAGTTCCTTCTATGAAAATATTGAAATCCGACACTAATCGATTACTTTCTCATTTTTTTCAGTATTAGAAAAAATAAGTAAAACAAAGACTCGAGGATAATCCAATTATAATATAAGTATGAGTCGTAAGTATTCGTTACAGAATAATACGAATCGAATGAACGAAACAATACGAATGAATAGGAGATATACTTATATGTAGATATATTGACTCCAAGCGATTGATTGATACCGTTATCACCAACCGCAACTAGACGTATTCATCTTGGTCTCCACATATCTGCTGTCTTGATTTGTCTTATTTTATTTTTCATTCTTTCCTTTTACATCATAAAAAAGTTTAAGCAAAGCTATCGCACTGATAATTAAATATGTACTGAATTATACGATTATAAAAATTAATGAGACCGTTGTCTAATTAAAATATAAACTTTAAATTATTTATAACTATTGAAAGATTTAATATAGTATATGGGCTCATAAGAGGTGAAGTGAGCCAAATGGTATTTTAGAAAAAAAAGTTAGATGCGTTGTAATATTCTGCACGTCTTAAAGTATCGTAAAATTGAAGTAACCTCAGTCAATACACATTGCAATAGTGTTTAATTTAAGATTTCGACTGAAGGTGCTTGGTGGAATTTCGATATTAAATTTGAATCGTTCAAACTATGTACATTCTCACAAATTTTGTCACTAACGACCCGGGTTTCGCCTTTCGGCATCTTCAGGCATTCAAGTGCACGGATGAACTTGAACTGACAGGTCAGTTCAAGTTCATCCGTGCACTTGAATGCCTGAAGATGCCGAAAGGCGAAACCCGGGTCGTTAGTGACAAAATTTGTGAGAATGTACATAGCAATAGTGTTTACTCCGTAAAGTGAAAATATACAATACACCAAAGCACCAAGTAAATACGTGACTACTTATAAGTCCAAGAAAAAGTCTTACCATTTTACTAGTTGGCTCACTTTACCTCTAATGGGCACATTATGATAAAATTTTCCATGTGTTAATTGTCAATTATTGGTAAAAAGGCAAAAATAAAAAATTTCCTTCGTAATTCGCATGCATAAACATGAAAATGCTCACAATGGGGAAAAATGGTGTATTTAGTAGGAATTGCGTTTTTTTAAATTATTACAATAATAATACAGTCGGTGTATCACTTTGACATAATGGTGGTAGATAGTTGTTTATCCAACAATCTAACACTGTCAAAGATAAATATTATTTCTACAGAGTTATGTCTCGCGGTGCTGTGCTGCATGATGATCCTTCAATGACGATGTTTGTGTATGTATGTCTACGATGCATTTATCCGGAGTAGGGGGTAAATAGAACAACGGTTACGTGTGTGGCTTAAAAAATATTTTTTTAGCGCAGTACAATATTGCAATACATTTTATGAAGATTGATCACACGTAGAGTCGTACGATTTAATAATGATGTACGCATGTTGGGAAAAGATGTTTTTGAGTTATGTGATAATATCAATAATATGTTTTTATAAGATACCCTGTATACCAACGCTTTAATCTTTGTATCAATTTATTTAGCAGTGTACTATTTAAATATTTATAAAATAAAAATTTAAAACACTATTGTTTTACTTTTGTGAGTTGCGTTTCGTTTACTATACATCTCTGGACTAATTGTATTTATATGGTTGTCAATAATTCCCAATTAATTCCAGTATCGTACGTATAACGTTTTACTCAACTTAAACATATATGTAGATTTTACATCTTACCGGGGAAATGTTGACATTTTAACACGATTACTAATTACTGACAACTTCTTACGATAGTAGACTAAATTGATAACTTATAAATACGCGGACGAAAACTTTTCATTCAAAAATATACTTCCTTTTTGTACGAATTCCACATTTTTTAAAATAAAGACCGGAACCGGATAAGCGAACCGATCCCGATATTCGAGAATTTTTACTTTATGGTTTGACACGAATTTGAGAATTATTAATGAAAAAGCATACTTTTGACACTACAATTTTAACAATAGAGCTGCGAAATATTTTACTGCGATCCGCGAAATAAGAGAACGATTTGTCGACTCGTTTTTTTCTGTCTGATGGAGGACAGAGGAATAGCGTTGTTTATTTAGAGACGAAATTAGACGTAGGACATTGCTGGAGTGGCATCAAGACGCATCGTCCAAATCCCTCGGTTGGAAAATGGAATTGAACGTCAGACGGCGCGCTAATTACTTCACTGATGTTGTGGACAAGAAAAGCTTAATCGCACACTCGAAATAGTACAATGTATGCTTTTTTATTTATAAAAAACTAGTTTACGTCGTATTATGAAATAGTGCGTAATATAATTTTCCATACTGGTAAAATAAAAGGATGAAAAGTTACAAAATACTTTTTTTCGTTCTTCTGTGACATGACTGACATGAGTACTTTAAAAGTATATATGTATTATAAGCTCACCTTTCATTTAGACATGTGTGTTCATATCAGAGACGTAAATTCACATCAGTATAAAATATGTACCCTGAAACCAGTCAAAAAATCGATGTTGAAACAGATAATAATGAAAATGAAAATATCGATTGAAGTTTTTTCATTTTGAAAATTTTCCTAATTATTTTTTATAATTAAAATATGTATAACTTTCAAAAAAAAACGCTAAAGAGCGTTGTATCGGTCTTATCTAAAGTCAGTGGTTTCGAAATTTAGTTAAACCGTCTCCCATTCAAAAAAAATATTACCTATAATAATCAATGATACGAGGCGGGAAAAAACCCGCTTTGAAAAAAACCGACGATTGTACATTTTTTTTAGCATTTGGTTACACTTATTTAAAAAGCGCGACATGTTTTATTTATTATATTCACAAACTCGAGGTAAATATGAATTTTATGATTTTACGAAGAGCTATTGGTCTATGAGGAAGACTAGTCTATGAGAGGGTAAAAATATCAAAGTATTTTAGTACTACAGTTTATGTTCTGACGATGGCGAAAGCCTAAATAGCTATCAACGCATAAAAGTTATTAAAAACTGTAGAACTAAAATACTTTGATATTTTTACCCTCTGGTAATGGAGTTCTACCAAGTAAATGCCAAATCAATTAATAAACTAGTCTATGAGTTTGACAAATGACATCTAGGTATACTTGAATCCGAAACAAAATATTTGGAAACGGTCATGTTTGTATGGGTTACACACGGCGAAATACACATATTTATGCATGCACATAGACTTCACTATGTTGTTAAAACGATGAGAAATATCATTTAAGCAAATTATTCCTAATATTCTGGGATTTTTCCCAATTTCACCTGTTTTTTCCGCCATTTCAAAATTCCCAGGTCATTGCATCTTTAATTTTAATAGACACGTTTTAAATGGCTGAAAAGGCCGAAAAGGGTACAGAATACAAAAAGTAAACCAAATATAAAATAAAATTTGGTATTCCAATTTCCAAGTGAATTAACAAAGTTATCAAATTTTATTTTATATTAAAAATGAGCTTGTAAAACGTTACCGCCGAATCTATCGAAGATATTAAGTAAAGCACGCATATTTACAAAAAAAAATGATAATGCAGAAAAGAGAGCATAAATTATCGATTTTAAAAAATGATTGTTTGGAAAAAAAACTTGGATATTATGTTTTTGTTGATCGTAAATCATAACGATCTTTTGTTTAATTTGAAAACGAGAATAGAAATATTTTCAAGTCACCTACATATTGTTTAGGGATTTCTGTGATAACTTAAACGAGGGATTCTTCGATTGGAGAATGCAAAGGACATCATGAAATGGCAATACCTATTTGATGTTGCAATTTACCGTCCGCGGCTGTCTGATGTCTCGTATCTCGTCAGGGAGCATCAATCAACTGTTCAGTATAAATAAACCGACCCGACCGCCAATGATTTCTCTGTCGCCATTTTACTTCAACGACTGACGAAAATCAACTGGTTTGTTTTGTTTCCTCTGGCCTCTAGTCTGACTTTCATGATACTGTATAAGTCTGTTGAATTGTTTAAGGTGGGCCATAAAGTGCGATTGTTTATTTATTTATTATATTTAGAACAAAGTATTTGCAATGACAGACCAACAACCATTATAATCCATTATACATGTTTAGAAATATGTACTAAAAATTTGCAATAATGAAATCGACCCGTTTTGTATAGCAATAATAATTTAGTGTATATGAAACAATGACATATGTAGTATCCAGTAAATTCATTGCGAGTTAATAAAGCGCAAAATCCGTATTATTATTGCTACGCGTAAATAAACATACCGATCGACGAACTGTCATACTGACATTCGTTTCTTGTCAGTTTGCGCTGTGTTTTATGAGTCGCGTAGGTACCTACATATGTTGTACTACAAAAATAATCCTTTCCTTCGCAAAATAAACCGGCACCGATCGGCAAAAGGTCGAAAGCGCCGTTTGACAGATCACGAGGTCGGCGTCTCGGCAAAGAAATTGGTCTACTATGCTTTTATTTCGAAATGTTCGAGTTTACGTCAAGGGAGGTTTGTCGGCGACAATAATTTAAAAATAATAACGGAGCAACTGAATCGTCAGGACGGAAGGTGTATTTTTGGAAACTTGACATTTCATCGTCCACAGACGGCCGCGGCGCTAGAGTCGCCCGTCCGAATAGCGTGCGTGCGAAAGAAAGGTCCGACGTTAAACCAAGCGCGAAAAAGAGATGCAAACAGCCGCGCACGCTTCCCGCGCAGCCAGTCGCGCTCCGTTTGTCTCGCAGTCAACTCGCCCGTTTGAGGTGTTCGGTGCATTCGCGTCAGATTAGTGTGTATATCATCAAATTGTCAGATACAAACATTTTCGGCAGTTACTTGTGTCATCCAGTTTTCGCTAGTGACCTGTGAACTTGTGAAAACGCAACCGCGGCGGTGTGCGTCCCGAATCGTGACTCTGTGAAACGTATGTGTATCGGTGTTTCTCGGTGAGATGCTGCCTCCGGGAGGGGCCGTGGGAACCGGTGCCGAGAGGCGTAGGGATGTTCGCGACATGGCGAGGGAGCTCCCTCGAGACGTCAGATTCGCTCCGAGACCTCCGCTTCTTTCTCCAGGTTAGTCTCGCGATCAGACATTCAAAGCGGCGGTCCGCCATGCCAGATGTCACTTTGACGTACATGTCAAACTGACGTTTAGATGTCAAACATTGAGTGTAACATTAATCTAAACACAGTGCGCAATCTTTATTAAAGGTTTTATCAGGTATAACAATGCTACAATTAGTAATTATGAAGGAATTCAACGATGTCGTTATAAAAGTAAAATGGCGCCAACGCTCGCCTCGTGGGCCGCGGCGTGCTTCGTGCCACACCACCATTTTGATATAGCGCGTTCCTTGGGTTTATTCGTAAGATTTTATTGTTATCAGTCGTAGTTGTTAAATTATTATTATGTATACCTCACCCAACTTCTCATTTTTGAACGAACAAAATGGTTTTCGGTTTTTATTTTCTCGTGGAAGATGCGTTATCGATTTTCCATTTCGCCAGCAGTACTTCATTTACAAATTTAACTTTACCAAATATGAGGAATTATTGTTTTTTAAAATCTAGAAACGTTTTCAGGATTAATTATTTCGTCAGTTCGACATTCGTTAATTGCAAATTGTTGTTGTTTTGATCTCAACTGTCAAGACCCATTGCGGCTTCATGTTTACTAATTCTTCCGTCACATTTTATCACGTACGCTCATAGCATTCTAGAAAGAGATGGCTACATGCGACATTTGAAAAGGACGCCAAACGTTTTTTTCCGTTGAAAATATTATCATCGTCAAAAGGATTTGAAGATTTCATTCCATTCCTTGTACGATTTGACATCATCAGCAACCTAAAACAAATTCTAATTATTTGTGTACAATCGTGACTTCTATTAGCGTAACCATATTATATATTTTGCGCTGTGAAGTTTATGCCGCGCTTACTTCTGTCAGATTCTTTCGGTTGACAGACGCCACAAGATGGCCGCTCGTTTCAAACTTCAATAAGCAATTTTGACATAGTGAAAATCAAAATATTTCTTTCCGTCGCCATATCGACGTGATGTACTAAAGAAAATAATGTTTCAATACAAAAAGCTATTGTTTTTTTATTTGACGGAAACACGGTGCATTCGTTACCTTTATCGTGTATTTCATTAAAATTATGCATTTTATTATTATTTTCGTGCAGTACACTGATGCTTGCGACGGCCATGCGGTTTCTTTGGGAAGTTGTCAAGTCGTTGTTGTTCAAACGTTATTAACGAATTGTTAAATTCACGTATATAATATTTTACGGTGCATTTATAGTTAACGAAGTTTGTTTGTGTTTTTAAATTTTTCTAAGTAACTGGAACCAATTTCAGGGTTTTTTTAAAAATCTGTTTTTGATTATTTTTATTGAATTGATTATAAATCTGAAGCTGTTCTTCTGACATTTTTTTATGGATTTATTTAGCAAATCCGTTGTCAACCAGTAATCTTTTGCCAATTACCTCAACTTGATGAATAAAAAAAATCGTAGTACATTATTAATTTTGCCGCTATGGGTATGGCTTGAAATGAAGAGAAAGCTCTACATAAATTTAAACCAAGAACAAACTAATAAAATAAGCAGAATACAACAAATAATCAGTCGCTAATAAGTTTATTGTCGTATTTTATAAATTTATTTAAAATTTTCCAGTTTTTCTCGTCGTTTCTTACAACTAATCCTTATAATATATACTAAATTTAGATCCAATTCTCGTACTAATAATTAATAATAATTTAATTCTCGTTAAATTATCTAAACGTTAAATTTCTAACTTATTACGGTCAATTATCTTTATTCCATTTTTTTAAATGTATTGGAGTGCGCGCCAACAGTTTTCAAACTGCTGCGCGGCCGCGCTATCCTAACCAGTTAACACGAAACTAGTCTTAAATTTAAATTAAACCGAGTAAGACATTGCAATATATTTGTAGGTTATCATAAAACTAAATACATCTCTATTTTTGACCCATGTTGTTTACAGTAGAACTGTATCAAGCTAACTTCAAATCATTAAAAACTGAGTTCAATTACACTTCTTTTTTTTTTTAGCCCATCGAGGAATTTGAAATCTTCAATTCCCTATACTTTTTCCCAAAATATCTCCGAAACTCGTTTTTTTTTTTAGCTCACCGACGGATTTGAAAATCTCAAAATAGTTGGCGGGCACGGGGTTGGTAAGCCCTAATTTAAAGGGTCATCAATTCTGGAATCTGTCAATATTGATACATCTCAGCAGATTTAAAATACATATTTCAATATATCGCGAACAATTCAAAACAACATCAAAATATATGATGATTTCCATACATTAAAAATTAGATTTTGGCTAATTTTCAATATCGAAATGTGTACGTTTTCAAAAACGATATTTTGATGTAGAATATTCACCGTGATTTCCGGGATCCCGGGTTCAGTAATAACGGTGCTGCAATCCCGAATCGTACCTACATATATGTATACCTATTTCATCCTATGTGCTCCTCGCCAGCTGCTGTTGTATCAGCCCAGCTCTTGTTTCCTTTGTTTGGTCCTTTCCAATATCCTTGAAGCGTGGGATCGACGTGTCATCAGTCTCTTTTTACATTACCTGTACACATACATGCATAAACAACACAGGTTTTTTGGTTGTCTTATTTTAAACCATTTACCTATTAGTTATTCTACCGTGAATGAACTAAGTACTTGACAACACAGAACTTCTATCTCAGATTGATTTAATTAATTTACCTTTTAGACAAAAAAGTTTTCTGAAAGATTGTAGGTATTGTTTTTCCAATGAGAAACCTTAGTTTTGTTCTGATTACAATAAATTCGTTTGGCGTCTAGTTTTAAATATGGTTTCATGCACAAGTGTTACAGATGTTGACAACTGGTTTTCAAGGACTACGTATTGTTCAGCTTTCTCTTCCCTTCAGTCTTTTAAAAATTAATTATCCAAAGTAGAACTAGTTGTCTTACAGTTTTATATACATTGAGGTGACAGAACCGTTGACATGTATTATTGAACATCTCTTCTGCTCCGATGCGCCACAGCCGAGCTATTGTGCTAATGGACTCTTCATACACTTCGCCCGCTGTAACGAGGTGTCAAATGGAAATTCGTGATCCCTCCGACCTCGGCCAGTTTGAGTGCTTGCCGCAAAGCGGGTGGTCAAATTATTTGCACGAATCATAATTATTACTAAACGGTATAGAAAAACTACGCCAATATTTATTTGTATTATTAAAATATTCTATACTTAATTTATACCTACGGTGATTAATAATTTGTATTTGTTTGTCACTGCGAACGTGACTATTTATATCATATGAAAAAATAAACCCTATCGTTTGAATACATTATTGTATGTCATATACGATAAAATCAACTATTGAAATTATATATCTCTGGCCATCGTTGTATTATATTTCCCGCATTTATTCAAAAGTTATTTGAAGAGAAATCCAGTTTTCTCATTCTTCAAATAATAGTTAGCATCGTTTGTGCATCGTGCACTTCAATTATTGCCGTATGAAATTATCATACGAAGAAATGTGTGATGCTTCCGCATAGGTAAGTACATGGTTGCTCGATCTCCATACCAGCGATTCTTCAACGGTGGCCTTGTCTCTATTATCTTGGCACGCAGACCAGCTCCACTCAAAATTCACATTACTTGGGTCTCGCAAAATATTCGCCAAAGAAATTTATTGTAAATTATGGCATTCCATCATCATACAAGGGTAGGCTTTTCGGACTAAAAAGTTTTGTTGTTTGTATCGAAAGAATGACTGAACTTAGTGTCAAAAAAATATAATGTTCGTCGTTTATAAATGAAGATGTCTAGGCAAAAACGTGTTAACTGACACTTGCCGAAATTGAATTATAGCATGTTCTGGGCTAACTTGTATATGCCCTTTCCAATGAACTAACTCTTATTGCTTTAAAATGGGCATAGCATATGAAACATTTTAGTGTTGAACATGCGAACTGCAGTCTTATTTATATGAAGACAAAATCTATAAATTACGCCACGAATATATTGAATGTGTAGTTAACATGCTCTTGCCTTACGTATATACGATGAAACCATAGATAGAGCATAAACATGTTATCCAGGTAATGAAACAACACCTCATTTAAATACGGTAACATCTTTTGGATGTCATTCCGCCTGGAACCGTCGATGAGATATTGGTGATTCAATCTATTGGCAAAAGATTTAGTTCCGAAATCAATGGTATATTTTTGACTCTTAAAAGGTTTACCTCTTTCCATGGCTCGTCCTACGAAAGAGATTCGTCATATTTATATAGTCTTGTCCAATATATATATTTTGCCAAGATAAGAAACTGTAAAAAAATAATAAGGTATCAGTTCTTATTTTCACATGCGAAGAGTCACTCTTTGCAATTAAATTGTAAAAAAATACGTATTTAAGTTTTAAAAATTTAATTATTTTGATCAACTCATTCATTGCCTTGAGAAGTGGACATTTTTAGTGACAGTATTTGTGAATTTTATTTCTTGATTTTGTATGTTGATTTTGATGTATATCTAGTTTTATTTTATATTTTGTCTCATTATATTTGTCAAGTACATGTCGAATTGGCGCCACTTTTAATTTTTAACAATAAATAAATAAAACAGAATTGAATCACAAATCTCTCAATTCGCAAATGTCTTAAATATCCCTTAAAGTATTTTTTCTTAGTTATCATGTTTTTACCTTGACGTCTTCAAATGTTACACACGAATGCCCTGCCAAAAATACCTGTGCATTTTTTGTACCTCCTATACCTTTTTCATCCGTGACGTGTCTTTCCACTTTTTTCTTGTAGAATTCGATTAACACGTTCTCTTTTTGGAGTGTTACTTTATTATACATTGGTAGAACAAATTTAATTGTGCAACTATACCATATATTGTTGTCGCAATCATCTGTCATCCTAAACGAGCCTCCGATAATATTTTGAAATCCAACCGTTAATATTAATAATCGTTATTCGCCTCTTCGGGGAAATCTCGTAAAGTAAAATGAAAAGGTGTTGGGAAATTCGCAGATAAGCGTAGGCGTTCGAACGGCTATTTCACTAATGCTTGCCGTTTGTCACTGCAGCCAATTTTATTTTTTGCAAAGTTTGCCTTAATGCATGGGTGTCCAACCGGTAGATCGCGATCGAGCGGTCGATCCCGAAAGCTTTGAAGGGAAAAAACCCTAAATACAATTTCTAATAAGACTCATGTTAGAAGTCGATCGCGAGAAAAACTTAAGATTGAAAAGTCGATCCCGGGGCAAAAAAGGTTGGACACCCTTAGTCTTAGATTCTTTATGTTTCACATATAAAATTAAAACACCTTTGTAAAACTCCATTTTTTATGTCTTATGTTCCATTGGCGCACAATTGTCGCTTCTTTAATTATTAATCATCATGGATGTTGGTTGGTCCAGAGATGGAAGTTTTCCGCAATACAATTATCTTATTTTTTATGGCTTACGGGATATATGTGGAAATCAAAGGTACATGAATGCAAGTAACGGACGGCTAAGTAATAGATTGGACAAAATTACTTCTGTATTTTATTACAAGAAAAAAAATTACCTAAACCTACTACCTTACATAACTACTTCCCTGCGTACTTCTTGGACAATTAAGAAATTCTCTCCGATTTTATTCGAACGAGTACCACCTAGTCGATTCTTGAACAGGCGATTGCATTATGCGATATTTGTATACCAATTAGTAATTAAAGCCAGTTTACCTTTCCAAGAAAGTCATCCATGCATAAGTTTCTGAACTGTGTCTTCGTTAATTATTTTTTCCATTAATTTTACGATGTTGAGCCGTCAAAAATTATCATATCTATACTAATTATTAGCATATTATTACAAGACGTGCCAAAAAGTAGTTGAAACTTTAACAGTAATGTCTAGTAATCAAGATATGTGGTCATTGAATTCTCATTAGGGCTTGCATTAGTCGAAACTATGTAATGGTGACTTGTTTGAAACCAATACTAGGCAGGCGAATTGTTAAGATTGCCTGAAATGCACGTATCTTCGGCATTCTCAATTTTTATTCTATGAAAGCATACATCAAGTACGTATTTCAATGATTAAAAAAAATTATATATATATCTTAGTCAAACGAGGATATCTATTTTTTAAGCAGTGTAAGAATCGACTCAAAAATATCTTAACGAAATAGGTAGTTTATTGGACTACTGGCGTTAGTAGTCTGGGGAAACTCCGATAAACAAACGCTCTAACGCCTTATTGCCGATAACCATTCAAATTGACCCCTTTGATAACTCACTTGCTATCGTAAACCCAGAGTGCGAGAGTTTCACTATTTACGGCAGCAGATTTCATCGATTTCAGCCACTCCGTTTCGATTTGCGTTTTGTAAACAAATCGATGGTTTATTCGCCGTATTTCGATATTCCATTCAGTCTGCCGTTGCGCCGATGGATTGCGACACCAGTCCTCATCTCGCCGCGACAAAGAAATACGGCATCAGTCATTGAGCTTGCGTCGTATATCCAACAGGAAGTTGACAAATTACTTCAGCCGTCGTCCATTGTAATAGCCCAAATTGATATCTTCCTCTCCTTCCTTTGATGGTTTTGTTGATTCGGCGTTGCATTCTTAGTTTCCTTCTGGCTATCCCGACATCTATTTATTATACAGCGTAGTTATAATTAGTTTAGCGCTGGAAATAAGTTCAACAATGCTGCGTTTGCGAATCGTTCAATAGAAAATTATCACAATGTTGAAATACTCTATCTACTAAATATTTCAGAATTGAGGTTGGTATTAATATAAAAGAGACATGCCGTTCACCATTGTTGAACTTATTTCCATTGGGATATGCCGTACCTAAAATAGGTAATTAAATTGTTATTTGTAATATCCCTGTTTCATCTTACCCCACCACTGCGTCTAAATCCTACATAGCAAAATTGAATACCGTCGTTTTGTAATTAATATCTTAAGAATTAGAATCAATTTTTGAGTTTCCACAAAAAAAAACCGCCGAATACATTGAAAATATGAATAGCAACCGTTTTTCAATCTCCAAGATACTGTAGACGCAAATGCGTTTTATCACATGTACAAACACAGCGTTTGATGTTTGAACCGTTAGTCGGCCGTTTAATTTTCAATTACTTACTACTTATAGGCAAGTTTTTGTATCGCAATCTACTGGATCGTAAGAAAGCCCGGGGGGCGCATTCGTCGGTCGTAATTTGTAGCAAGCCTTTTTTTAACCCAAAAGTGACGAGTTATATATTTTGCATTTACTCTAACGATCTGTGCACAACCTTATCATCGGATGAGGAAAAGACGAATAAATTCCCGCATTGATATAATTGCCTGACACATATATTGATGTATTTGCTGTGTCAAATTAATATGAAAAATAAATCATTTTCAGATGTCTCATCAAACAGTCTGTAAGTATGTATTATCACAACGACAGGAAAACGATATTGCATATACCAACAAGTCCTAGCTAATCGATATGCTTGCGCAAACAATAGTGTGCGGTCCAGCCACGATAGAATCTTCTTTGAGCTACTGACAAAATTTAATTACCGGACAGATTATATTTTATGTGACGACGGGAACCACCTCTATCTTATGTCAACCATTTTCGAATGACAGCACCCTAATATAATAGTTAATGTATTTTTATCTCACTAATATCGGGAAATTATCACACAATCAATGATGTATATAGATATAATATATATGCATATTAGTTTTTTTTTTAAATGGTTTGTTTATTATTTAATAATCGTTTTCCTTATTTTGACATTTAGGTTTTTATTATGTTTATAGATAAGTCATATTAGTGCAGCTGTCTTTGTTTTTAACAAAATCATACTCATTCAAAAACTCGTTCAAATGTATATATATATATTACATCAAACTAACAATGTCTATTTTAATACCAGTACATTTGGCGCTTTTTATCGCCGACTCATAATGTTAAGAATATCGCGTTGCTAACTGTCAAATACGTTAGAAATATTTACATTGCCGTAAATTAATTGTCCCCTGTGTGGTCGAGTGATTAACGTTGTTGGCTTTGGCTACGGAGGGCCCGGGTTCAAATCCCGGTACGGACAGTTTTTATAAATTGATTTTTCAATCGATTTATGAATTTCTGTTCAAAGGCATGGATGTATGTGATGTCTTGAATTCCCCCCTTTCACCCATCCTATCCTATGAACGGGGCGTACCGAGAGCGATTAGCTTACCACTAATCCTGTCCTAGCCATATTCTTCTATCCCTACTCTCTTTGAAAAATGAGAGGTTGAGCAACTGAGTAACAAGCAGTTCTCGTAGAAACACTTCTGTTGAGATAAACTCCATTAGGAGTCCATATGCTCCACATTGGGAGCGGACATGGTTTAAAAAAAAAAAATATAATTATAATAGTTTTACATTACATATTTACAAGAATAGCTGATGATATGTATCTTATTATACGGTCGTTGATATGTTTTGTCTAAATATAATATAGTTTTATATTTCGTACTAAACACTTCAACCCGTTCACTATCGTTTTCATTAGATCGGCACAATTTGATATATATTGCATAGTATTGTTGGCTTGTATTTCCTAGTAGAACTGTTTTATTATGTTGGCACGCATTCGAGCTAAATTTTCCGTACTATATTGCATGTCGTATTGCGGGGCTCCGTCGAAATTTAATAAACGTACAAACAAGACAATCGAAAAGATTTACTTTCGACTAATGTATAAGAAAAAATTAAATCACACCCACGTGGAAACTGCGCACGCGCTAGACGCCTCTGACGTCACGACGCGCTTTCCCGCGCTGTCAGCGTGACAGCAGCGGCGTCGCCGGCCATCGGATCCGGCCGCGAGTGGGGCGAGGGAAGCGTGACCTTCCGTTCGCCGCTTTTTGCGCGCCATTTTCCAACATTGGCCGTTTCTCTGTTCGCAATATCTATTTATTGTGGGCAATCGCTGCCGTTTTTTTTACGAACGTCCTTGAATTTTCGCGCCTATCCGGCCAAAATATAAGCTTGGTTACAACAGCATAATAGCTGCTGATCGAGCGTAGCTACACCGGCAAATTGAACCGACCTCACTTTCGCTACACATGTGTGCCTAATAAATTCACTTCCGTCGCTATTGCAATCTATACTGAAGTAGATTACAGTCGTCTATATTTATCACAGTTATGCTTCTATATTTATAACTTAATTAATGGCGCCATCTTTTATCGATATTGTCAACTTATAAGTTTGTTGATTTTGGTCTCCTTTAAACATTTTTTTTATCAAGTTTGATAACATACAGTTAATAATTAAACCGATATTGATAGTGTGTGAGAAAATCAGATAATTAAATTAAGTTTGTTTAGAAATTTGGTTTATTGCAAAAATATCAGAATTTTTTAAATATTTTTACTCCAACCGAACTCTTAAAAACGGTTTTTTTCGCTTTTTCTAAATTCAAAATTCACTTTTCTGTAAAATACTAACAATACAAAAAATATTGTTTCGACTCTGTTATGTTTCAGAATAAAAAAATATCAATTTTAGATAATTTGTATTTTAGTAGTTAAAAGAACTTACCCAATCCAATCACATTCGAATATTTTAAATATATGTTGGTTATAATTATGCAATAAAATAGTATCTCTCCCATCACGAACCGACGTTTTTTCAATAATTTGTTTTTCCAACAAGTCATTAATTACAAATCTTATTATTTAGCCAGCCGTTCGATGTTTCGACGGCGACTTCAAATATTTAAAACGTCAAATTATATTCTCCATTTCGGGTAAATTAATTCAATTGCCTGCGTGGTATAAAAGTTAATTTTATAGCGCCATTTGTCACACGCTAAAAAAATATTCCGTTCAAGACACTTAATCTGGCTCTCGCACAACGTTTTCCGACCGCTTGAATAAATACATCACAGCTGATGTCGGTGTGTTTCACCAAAAATTTGACATATCAAATTGTCATATTTTCATCTTATTGATACTTACATTTATTTATTGTAAATTACTGAGTTCAGTGGCATCATTTTCGTTCATTCACAATATATTATAACTCTCGGGAGAAGCTATCGATGTTTCAAGCTCCTAAGTAAAAATCAATGTTCATATTATTTGCATATTTAAATTTGATATATAATGATGGGCGGTGCTTCATACTCCGCTCATGCGGAAAGTAAGCGCAATTGAGCAGGCATTAAAAAAATGCAGATTCCAAAGGGCGAAACAATTATTATACGTGCCAGGTTTGTATCTTTCAAAATGTGTATTCGTTGTTCATATAGCTTCAAACACAATTTCTCTGTGTTACAAAATCAAAGTTTGTCAAATCAGTTGCAGAGAGAGATCACCTACATCTCATGTATAGTTACGCTTAAGACCTGCATTGCTTTTTTACTCATTAATTGTCTGCCAGTTTATTGCTTTTACAATTATCTCACGGTAACATTCGATGGACAAAATGTCCTCCATTAGTCTGTACTCGAAGGATGGCGAAATTTTCAAAACCTGCAAGTAAATCAAAGTCGGAAGTAGGGCTTCCAATTAACCGGACTTAAAAATTAACCGGTTTTCGGTTTTTTTCTGACAAATAAACCGGGTAACCGGTTTAAACCGAAATATCATATATTTTGATGAGGTGGGTATGCAAAAAAAATGTTTTTTTTTCAATATTTGGCATAACAGCTTATACTCCAATTTCAAACAAGAAAACGATATTTATCCTAATGGGACCAACCTGATTGCCATGGAAAAATAACGATACTAGAACTTGAAACTTACAACTAGAACACAGAAGGCAATATATGTAACAATTACTATTATATAACATGTGAAAAAATATTTTATGATAAAAAAATATTCATCATATAAAAAAAATAGAGCTTGATTATAAAGTCACCCAAAGAACGATGTTTAAATGCATTCATTTTTTTAAGCATATCACCTGGATAAGACAAGACATCCAATGGTTAGACAATTTTTTAGAATTGTTTCCTATATTACGCAATAAATTCATTGTAAAACATTTTTCTTTTGTAAAAAAACAATGAAAAACAAGAAAAGAGTATTTTTGATAAAACGCGGTTAACCGAAGGAAATAAACCGGTTTTCGGGTTTTTTCAAAACAGGCGATAAACCGGTTAACCGGTTTCGATTTAAACCGGTTTGGAAGCCCTAGTCGGAAGGTTCTATATATTAATAATCAAACATAGAATAAAACAATTAAGTCACTCGCGAACATGATCAGCGCGTGTGGAATATATGGATGTTGTATGTCTTTATTATCATTTGCTAAGAATAAAAGATTCTAAAATGCTTAGTGACCAGTGTGCAGCCGTTTATCATTCAAACCAGGTATCACGTTAGCTAATGTTCCTTAGTTATTTGGCACGTCAAAACTGTCATATTAGATTCTAGTGGTAACGTACATAATGGCATATACGTATTTCTTCACTCAATACATTGCTGAAGTTATTTCTGGGAGTGTCCTATGCTCGATGGTCTTCGGGGAATATGACCTCCCTTTTCCGATCCAGCAGCGTTCGTACTAAACACACATGTCTATATTAAAGCTATTTATTTTAAATCGAAAAGATAACTGATTATGTTGATCACACACCTGCAAAAAAAACTTTCATTTTTTTTGACTGAAGGGCCGAATGAATTTAAAATGATCGACGGGTATAATGCTTTTCCACCTCGAATACATTTAGTCATTTCTAAATATTTCATAAGGTACTAACTTTTTTTTTCGTATAAATCTGTTTGCGGAATAGGGTTGATTCATCTTTTACTATATTTTAAAGCAATACTAAATATAATAGTAGAGGTATTGTTGCTTGATTTTTCTTCACGATTTCCGGTGGATAAATAGCACTTGTCTTTCTTCAAGTCGCAGTGCTATGATGAAGAAACATTGTGCATGACTCGTACGTCGGCGTAGAATGCACCGACCTCCTTCGTGCCTTGACACCGCAGTGATGGCAGCATGTTGCATTCCCTCACCAAGCCCATCGAACGAGCCGCAAAAGTGGACCTTTGAACACTGACGGTCTCCATCGACCGCTTCTCGATTTGCATAATTTCGCTGGACGATTAGCATTCTGCCGACCATCCGTTTTTCGCCATTCATAATAATTTCAACGCTCGTTTGCATTCAGATTATATTCGCAACATGCTGCCACACAGTATATATAGAGCTTTTTATTTGCATAAGATTGGGCCCGACGACGTAAATTTACATTTTGTAATTTACTGCTCAATACTTATTGCATATTTTTAGAAAATATAATTACTCTTGTATCGACGGTTATTGTGTTAGCTAGGCTAATATTTGCAAACCCGGCTCATTCCAAAATTGTTTTCAAACGAAACTTGAATTTCTTTTTGTATAGAGGTATAAAATTTAAAAGTACCTATTATTAGTGTTGCATTATTGTTCATGCTTCTCGTATTACTACTGCACTATAAAAAAAATCCATCTTTATGTACACTTCAAGAAGAAGATTAAATCAATGTAACTATCCGTAATATAAGATTAAATACAATAACACATTTATATTTTGTCCGTATGAATAATTCTCGATTACATTGAACCCGACATTATGCGGGCTTAGTCCGCAATAATTTTCAGTCTTGGACAATCTCCGAAATGATACCGGGATACGTCGCCAAAAAGACTGTTCCTCTATTTAACTACACCGGCAAATTTATTTAATGCTTGATTACGGAAATGCAGATA
This sequence comes from Himalopsyche tibetana, assembly GCA_030503985.1. Taxonomy (NCBI): domain Eukaryota; kingdom Metazoa; phylum Arthropoda; class Insecta; order Trichoptera; family Rhyacophilidae; genus Himalopsyche; species Himalopsyche tibetana. The sequence continues at coordinate 20,197,850 of JAPJYX010000015.1, read as the reverse complement.
CATGTATTCAATGAAATTAATTGATCAAAAAATCACGTTATCTAGTACCACAAATATCTTCTGTTGTTGAACTACTGGCATACCGATTAACTATTATAATGCATACGTGTTTATATCATGCATACAATTGCTCATAGCGCTGCATAATATGAACTGATGAAATACAAGCCAAAGAAATAATGTTGAGTAACACAGTACCTTCATTAATATTATGCACAATACATTCTCAGGCAGTACGTGACAAGTGACTCGCCCGCCTCTCCTGTTATTTATTTTAATTAATTTCTATGTTGTGCTTTATCATTTCAGCATTCAATTAGGATAAGTAATTATTTGAATATGTGTGCACTTACTGTTATATTGATATCCCATAATATCGCGATATTCAAACGTCATGCGTATTATAACTCGTATGCAAGTTAATGCATCACAATAGAGCTCGTATTTGGAAGCCATTGCGCTTAGCAATAACAGTTCATCTATTATTGTACACTTGGCGATTGTTTGTTACTATTATATTCTGAAGTATAGTTTCATGCGTAGCAAGACTAACTTGGACTATTGCTAACTCCGCGTTCTCTGAAATCAGGTCAGCCATGTAAAGAATCGAATAGAGAATACTTAAGTCTTTTGAATTTTGATAAATAATACAGAATTCCTCAAATACGCGATGTTTTGTATTGTAATAATAATTTTGAGTATTATGCCCGTTTCAGGAATACATGCTTTAAAATAATGCTGCAACAACTCCCCCCTAACAACTGCACGGTATCGACCAAAAATCTATATATCTCCAAAATGTGCCCAATTCGTTGGCTTCCCTAATAATGTTAATTCATTGTTTTGATCAACAACCCTTGGCAATAAACACGCAACGGTTTCGAAACGTCAATTGAATATCATTTGTGTTTTTAGCTTACTGATTGTACTTATTAGAGTGGTTATTTATTATAAGTCGATGATTGGTGTTACTGTAGTTTTTTATCGTTTTTAAAGAAGTCGATTGTTAAATTTCTTGCATAGGCTTAAAAAATATTTGAAAGTATTGCCTAATCTAAAAATAGGAGAGAAAAAACACGACACATTTTGTTCATTGAGTGCAACGAATAAAAAAACTATATACTAAAGATATTCTCGACGTCCTTCTCCGTGTCGCCGCATGGAGCTTGTGTCTTCATGGTATTGAAGTAGTTTTAGATTTTTTGACATCTTAAATTACTATATATAAGCGATATATTAGATCTCATTATTGGCTGGATGTAGCGGGTAAGGTAAGTTGCTGGGATTTTCCACCAAGTCTCGACAATGTCGTCGCACGCATGCGGATTTAGAAAGTGACATTTCGCACTGCAAACAATTTTGTAATTTTATTTATAGCCTTCACGGCTGCCTTCAGTGTGCGTAGAAGTCAAATCAACTGACAGCGGTGCTGTATACACACGCACTATAGTCGACATTCGTTTGTTGTCTTTTTATACTATCGCATTTTTGCGCTGTATATTTTGTATAAAGCGAATAGAAGGATTTGATAACGTTAAAGTTTCCATGCATATTTTGAATCTGCTATTGTATTTCTTTCCGGTACGTTAAGTGGTCAACGCTCTTAAGCAGTCGCCCTTGTTGGTTGATGGTATATCCACGAGCTCATATTACCTTACAAATAATTTTACACATATTTTTGATCGTATCATTACGGAAAAACGGGCATGGCGAGTCGATTAACTACTTACCGCTTGTAATTTCCCAGCGATATCGCCTTCTTACCCCTCCTCCCTCATAAGAAAAACGTATTGGGCGACTGAATAACAATTAGTTCCCTTTGCAAAAAAACACTTTTATTCAAATCAAAGACTCGACATAAAAACCCTCTGATAACTCCACTTTTCATTTGTTTATAAAAACATTTTATATCTTTCCGTGGTTTATTTCAACAGTTTCGAAAAACCGAAAGAAAATATTGCTTTTTTTATTGAGGAGCAAATAATCCGAGAAATCGAAAATTTATGAACTTTTTGCATTGACAAAAAATGATTAAGTGATTGTTTTGTACCACGAATATAGTTGCAGCATCTAAAGTCTGAAGTAACGGCATCGGCTTATTTCTTTTCCATTGCTTGGCAACAGTGTTGTCGCAATGGGACGGGCACAGAAGATAGCCCAAGATTACAACATGCGACTCTGCGACTGACTGTCCACATATTATCTAAACGAGAAGCGGGCGGGCGCCTCCGCCTCGTGATAAGCGAGTTAGATAGGCCGAGATACGCGCGCTCAGGTCTGTGATAACGTGTGAAAGAAATATTGCTTCTGTCATTCCCGTGATTACTCTGTTCACACAGTTGTGTCGCATCTCACCAGGTCAATCTACTCGCTTATGAAACCACCGTTGCTGTATATTTACTCGCTCAATTAGCGACAATCAAATCTCTATCTATTACATGATCTTTCCTATTTATAAAGAAAGCTCAATTACACAGTGTACTTTCTAATATTTCTTATATAAATATTAAAGCACTCACATTGGTAGATTTTATAATGCCTTCAACATTTATCTATCCATACAATGGTCCAAGACTATTTCTATAACTTTCTATATCTTTTGCAGTTATTCATTACGAAAATCATTCTTATTCCATCATGGCGGCTGTTCTATGTTTTGGAACACAGTGTATTTATTATAAGCCACAAATATATGCCGTGCGGCTTCGACGGAAGGTTTTACTTCATAGTCAGGATTGTATATTAAATAACGTCAACTCCAAATTATATTTCATTTGCAGTGCCATTCGTTTATGAATTGTATATAACCAAAGTAAAGTTTTGTAATCATAATATAATTTATCAATTTTAGTAGGCTTGTTCACTTTCAATACTACGTGGAAAGGCATTATATACAATAAATTAGTTATTTGTTTTTAATACAAATCGATTCTCGCAAAACTTTTTCAATGCCGAAGTTTTCATATCAATCATGAACGTGCTGCATTCCAGCGCCCGTTGTGTCCATATCATTCATTAATTTTATCGAAATCATATATGAGACTAACGTGCTGTGCAGACTTCGCACGCCTCTTCAGGCGAAGGTCAAGAACTGGCTCGTTTTACCCAAGGCTGAATCAATCCAGATGAGATTGTCGTAATAATTTGTTTCTCTTGACAAATTGACGGTATGATGCGTAGATATCGTCTCTATCCCGATACCAACGGTCGCTTACACGCTAACGGACACTTAGGTGCCGGTTTGTATGATCATTTTGTTTTTGTGCCAATTATTTATGGGACGTATCCATGTACTCTCATTTTCGTTGCAACAATCTGAAAGCGTCTTGAAACATGGATTGTTAGAACATTAGTGTAAATAAATACACGTCGGTTTGCTTAATCCTCACTAATTGAAGCGTGCTTGTTTAGATAATGTTTGTCACTTATATATATAAAATTAAAGTTGTGATAAAAACAATGACCTAAATGACAAAGGCGTCATTCTGCAGTAAACCTCGAATAGTGATATTTATCAAATGCTATGTCTAATAACCATTTTTTTAAGCAAACTAGTTTAACACTGCTTGCATAATATCGTAATAAGATAAGTGTATAATCTACCGTGTTATAATATTTTAATTTATTTAATTCAATATGATTTTTTATCATTGTCTCCCACGAAAAATTATTCATCTGAATACTTTCGTTTCCGTTTCCTCTAATTGATTTTTATTGAAAAACATTTTCCGTTTGAAAAATAGCTCCCACAGTCAGTCAGTCGCGGAGTCGGTTTCTTGATTAATGTTATCCCCACGATTTTGACAGATTTGCGGGTACAAATAGTTGGTTGCCGGTTCGGTGTTTCGGATAGCGTGTTATATCACGCCGGTATATTCCGGCTGACAAATTGGCTCTGTCAAAATATGTATATATAAATGCGTACTTTTATATCAATCTTTTTATTTACGAAATTTTACTCGGCCGCGTTTGATTTTGCAATTGAAAAATATTTAACAAGCAAACTCCGTTATAGAATGAATCATAATAACATACGTGCGTTTCTAGATTTTCGCACTTTTATTAAAATGTATATCAATGCGGACATAGGTTGTTGAAAATAAAGTGATTTACAAAAAATATACTCATTTTTCGACAATCCTTGTCCTAAAGATGTACATGCATTTCATTAAACTTGCGATATCTTACAACTTCGAAAAATTAGATACGCCTGTGAGTTTATAAGCATGTGAATTGTATGTATTGCTCAAATTGTTAATTGGTTATTAGTAAATGTTGGATACATTATCTTATAAACAAACTTAACTATTACTGAATACCATAGTGTTTGCTGTACAATACATGTCATAATCAAAGGCACGCCTATTTTTTTATTATGAATTATATTTAGGGCATCCAAATACCCGCCAATATGCATTACCCGGTTCTCGGGTATTTCCGGGATCCAATCAAAAAGTTAGCACTCCTTCCAAAGTTATATTGTTCGTATTCGCTTTAACTAAATATTAATTTGAAATTAAAATAACCGGGTACCCGTTCAAGATAACCCGGTTTTCGGTTCTTTTAAAAACGTTGTTACTACCCTGTTCGGTAGCCCTAATTATATTTACATACATACTGATTTATTCGTTATATTGTGCTAACATTTAGATACCTATATAATTTCCAATAAAAACAGTTGGTTGGTTGATGAAACTTCAATAACACGTTTGTTTCGTTTAGTGACGAAGCATGTTGAATAGTACAGTACATATTTGACTAATTCAAATGTGAAAATAATTTGTTAACAAGTATTGAACATGAAACTGTGAATGGTTTTTTTAATGCATTTGTGTCATTACTTAAGTCAAACGGGTAAATACAAATTTAATCCTTAACGCTCGTGTTTTTCCAGTGTTTCACACAGTTACAATTTATATTTTTAGTTCCCCATTAGTATGCGTAAAACAGCTGTATGCAACGCTCATAATATTCCGAACATCTTTTATCATTGGCGTTCTCGCATAAAATATCGTCGTGTTCTTAATTAATCAACATGGCAAATCTCAATCGCACGCATCTGACCCACAATAATATGCAGAGTTGTATCTCAATTATTTGCATGATTACTGTGAAAATTTAAGTGTGTTTGTCAGAGTTTTGTGCGAGTTCCGGCGTGTCGCGTTTTGCGCAATGGCCAATCATTACGGCGGAAGCGTGCCACGGCCGCCGCCGTCTTAGCGAATGCCACCTATTTATTACCGCTAAAGAATGGACGTTTGAATTGCATCGTATTATTGCATAACGGGTGTGCGCGAATATTGCTAGTACACACTTATACTCATTTCAACCGAGAAGTAAACGATAACCAGTAATACGTTGTTTATTATTACTTAACGACTAGGGATTTCCGGTTTTTTAAAAACCGGGTTTTTAGCTAAACTGGCGACATTCGAATGCCGGATTTTTCAACTTGGTATCCCGGTTTCTAATAGAAGAATTGATACCGATTTATTTACTGTGCATTAAATAACGTTCATGTTTTAATTTAAAACCACAATTGTTACAAATATAATAAGATGTGAAGACTCGACGACTAGGCATATCACGCACATTTTTACTTTTGGTTATAGCAAATACATATTTTGGTCGCACCGCCAGAAAGTCACTAGTAGTTAAATTGACACATGTACGGGTTAAATTAAACACGAATTGTTATTTTTTAAACAATTTTTACTATATTTTCATTGAATTATCCTTATGCAAAAAAAAATAAACCGGGTTAAGAAATATTGGAATTCGGAAACCGGTTTTATCAAAAGCTGGTTTTTGTGTAAGCCCTGCATATGTACGAGTATGCACCGGTGTAGATAAATCTATTAAACATACCAGTTTTAGTTCCCTTCGCTAGCTCGTTTGAAACTCATTTTTAACACTGGCATATCAATCCGACGAATCTAGGATAATGGTGTTTTACACAACAATTTAGATGTGATCAAAAGGCATAAGCTGCAATAACATTACTTTTTGTCCTGCCAATGCGATTTACAACAAAAGTCCATTAATAACAAGTTTACGTTGTTCGATTAGTTGATTTTCCTATTGTGTTTTAGTGAGAAAGTAAACATCACAAACTTGCACAGATATTATTTCAAAAATATAAGGGATAAAGTTTAGATGAGCGTTGATGTGGCTTAAAGCACGTCATGTCATTAGCCGGAAATTAATCTACGGGAGGGTTACGGTCTCGTGCTCATCGTATGCAGAATATTGTTAACGAGCTGTGCCTCCTGGATTTAAACGTGACATGTAAGTATAACCTTGATAGGTAGTTTTTTTTTTTTATCAATTTTCAAGTTGGAATTGTCCTTGTTAATATCATATTTTTTTTAAATATTTGAACATACCATCTTAATTAAGTATCTTTAATAAGAATCACTCTTTTTGGTGATTTCAGTGGGATGTTAGTTCCTTTTAAAATTAAATTTATTCGCATTCCCATGGGCTTATACTTTTCGCCAGCAATGGCTTAAACTCAATGATACATTCATTTACTAAGCGTCAGTTCAAGTTCATCCGTGCATCTGAACGCCTGAAGATGCCGAAAGGCGAAACCCGGGTCGTTAGTGACAAAATCTGTGTAAATGTACATAATTTGAACGATTCAAATTTAATTTTACTCCATTCAATTCCATAAAAAAAATAAGTAGAGTGACAGAGTGCTTTCAGAGTGAAAATGTGTAGTATGTATATTTATACCCGAACTAAATTAATACACAGGAAGATCGTTTTCCATTTAATCTTGCAAAATATTTTTCTATAAGGCATAGTATCATTCGACCTAAAAATACTTTTACTCTTCAGATATATCTAGCTCTTGTTGTATAGGTAAATTTATGCCGAAGGACGTCGAATGGAATTTTTACTGCCAGCGTTGAATTGAAATCGCTCGCATTTAAACGAATGCACCTATCATACTTTGTATTAGTAATATCGTAGCTCAAGATTGTTGTTTTACAAACGATAAGTGCTTTTTCACATTTCCTCCGCGTGCAACTTGTCGCAGAGAGCTGCTCGGTGTGAGTTTTATCATTACATTTTGCAGCATCATTTTATTTCTTCCGAGCCCCGACTGTCGCTGACATTTCATGGCTGTTCGGATATTAATTTCCACTTAACGCATTCTATTTGAGAACTATGCGCGTAAATCAATGTAATTTACGAAACCCGTAATTATGCCGTAAATTTATGTAATGGGCGATGCATTCGCGTATTTCTCTTTGGTATTCGTAATATTTTCACAGTTTACTTATTCCGGTTACAGCTATAAATACATTCACACTTTTAAAATAATTACGAAACTTTATCTTTCAATAAAGATTTCATATAATTTTTCAGTCAAATTCAACAACAAAACCTATCGAATTTTGTACGTTTAAATTAGTTTTGTCAGTAACGAATCTAGTTTCCCTATTTTCCATCCTTAAAACACACGGATGAACCCCAGTTAAATTTATGTTGCTTATATGTACATAATGTTAATATTATATTTTCTTCTGAAGTCTGATGTGCGTGTACATGTTGAAATATTAGTCTTAATCTCCGATGCGCATATTTAATTAAATTATAATCATATCAGATCAACAAAAGCACCCGACTGAACTCCACAGCCCTGCTAATTACAAGAAATCCAATAACACAAAACAGTAATAATCAGCAAAGGGCTTCATTAGATACTTACACATAAGAAGTGTCAAATAAGTGATTTAAGTCAAGTCCCCGTATATAATAAAGTAGCTCTAATGGTATTTGTTTTGTAATTTACTCATTGTGTCTTCACTTTTACAGTTTTTACACAACGTTCTATTCCACAATATTGTTTTTTTCTTTAAATTCAGAGAACCAAACTTATTTTTTTCTATAAATTTCATCACTATGTTTACACTGTTTTTTTTTGTGGAACGTATCTACCGTGTAAAAAGAGTTAGTTTTCTTTCTAGTGTTTAAATTTTGACGACCGGCTGTTTGATGAAGCTAAATGGACGCGCTCAAAATAATCGCCAAAGATGATGAAAAGCATTACGTGACAAGTGTAATACTATTGTTAAATCCTAAATAGAAATGAGTCACATTGTTTGCAGAGTGCGTTCCTCGGTTGTATTTCAGCGAAAGGGCGTCGCGGCGGCCGGCGTTCCGTTAGGTCACAGCCACCGCATCTCGTCAGTCGGCACTCGCGCCGTTTTGACATGCCACGTCTATTTCGGCGGACGTCGCACCGCGTCCCCGCCCTGCGTGGAGGTCTTTTGTGTCTGGACTGACGGCATCGGTGCTCCCGCTGCTTGTCTGTCCCGCTCTCCGATTGATTGATCGCTTTCGAATGAGCGGCGATAACGAGACGAGACCGCTCTGGCAATCGGCCGTTGTCGCTTGAAAGGCGACAGATCGCGCGTCGGCTCTTTAGCGGCTCCATTTCAGATACATTTTAATAAAAATTAATTACCTCATTTAACACTTCCCCTGCGGTGCTAAAAATACTTCCGATATGTTGCTGGCCTCTTAGGAGCCAAGTGAAAAACATGTTTTTTTTTAAATATACATTCTGGGTTTTTGCCGCCCATCAAAGGGCGGCGGTAAGTGTTAAAACATGTGTTTTCACTTGGTTCTTTAAGGGCCAGTGATACGAAGTGACATTCACTCACTCGATATAGTTAGCCCTTCCTTTACTATGCAAAAAAAGCACAAGCTCCTGAGCTGTGTATCCGTTACAAATCAGGCAAACGGGAGTGAATCATGACAATTATATAACACTACTACATCAGTACTACATATAATTGTCATGATTCACTCCCTTTTGCCTGATGTGTAACGACTACACAGCTCAGGAGCGTGTGCTTTTTTTGCATAGTAAGGGAAGGGCTAACACGGATATAGTTAACATTTCAAATACAAGCTAATCACTATTTTACTTTTCGAAATCTAAGTTTAGTAATAAAAATAAATTACAAAGACAAAAATGAAAACTAGTCCCAACCTATAGGGTTGGCCGAACCAAGCTACACCAAAGCTAACGGCGAGCGACTAAGAAATTCGTTTCTGTAGCAAGCGTTTGTGGGCCGCGCTTTTAGAAAAAAGCGATTATCTCGAGTGCCTTGTCAAAGACACTGGACTGTGCGTCCGGCAATCCTAGCACGCGACTAAAACTTGCAAGCGATCAATCGCGCCAATCTCATAAAAATGATTGCGAAATTTAAATATAAATATAACTGAAGCCAATTCGTGAACATGCTTGGTTTTATTAACTGTAATCTATATTAACCTATTACGTTGTAAAGGCTTCTCAAGAGAAACTCGTTGCAGCCCTTCGGACATTCACATACCACCGCGACTTGTAAGTAATAATGGCTGCAATAAAGTAAATTTGTTTTTTTTTTGTAATACCCGTCAATCCATGGGCAGTACCAAAATAGTTTTAAATTTTACTGCTTCACTTGACCAATTTGCTTTAAATGGACACCGCGTAAATGTAAGGAAAAAATCATTTGAGAATGTGCGTGAATCGGCTCGTCTCAAATGACTTCACTGAACCTCAATGTATTTAAAACATTTTTACTTTCATAAATTACATTTATCTAATAATTACAGTTATACATTCAGTTTAAAAGTACTTTATAACCATAAAGTATACATATTATGTTTGGTCGTATAATCAGAAATTTTAACTATGCTTAATTTAAAATTACCTCAATATTCCTCAGCCTCATATTACTAAAACAATACTCTATGAAACGATTCGTACCCTCATTTCGGTTATGTGAAAACTTTATTAAAAGCCCAAAAATGTTCCAGCCGTGGCGGAAGCCGCAGAAACTTCCACAACAAGTTGATGACTAAATTGTGCGCACGCGGGCCGTACCTTTTGACCGCAATTATTTGCTACTGGCTAGATGTATTTATTTCGTACGTAATGACATCTATAAAATACGGTAATTTTTTAAAAATACAGTCAACAATTTAAATTTAATTTCGCTATTTCAACAGTCTTAAGTTTAGTAGTTTGTATTGACAATTAATTATACCATTTTAATAGAATTTGTTTCTTATCACGGAAAATTATTAACCTCTGGTATTCTTCGTGCTTTTTTGTGTCTCCTTCTTTACTTGCCATAACACTATTGTAATATAAAAACCTCAAATACATTTGTCATGTTATGATTTAAAACGTTGATTGAAGGTTACAACATACACAGACTGCCATTACACATGAACCGACCCAATCGAAATAACTGCTTTAAAATAAACCTTTTTTTAGTTTGACAACTAGCTAGGAAAAAATACAGATTCTACGGAGGTTTTACACGTATGTTGTTTGGCGGTTTCGGATTCAGTCTACTCAGTGAAACTTGCAGCATGAAAATGATATTTAACACTTTTTAGTATCTTCTTTTTGTACGTGTTGAATTATATTTTTCTACTTACATACATCAACGTTTCCCACGCCGGGAAAATGAAATCGGTAATACTTTTTATTCATTGTGACTAGTGAAAATAACTGTTTACCGATGTAATATATCGTCCTTTTTTGCTAACAATATCTCCAGAATTTAAAAGTGAACTTAGGGCATCAATAGCCGTTGTAAATATTCGTATAAATATATTTCCATCTTAATTTTGTAACTTCTCCCTCCAACCGAACAGAACCCGAAATATGTTTAATAATATAAGGTTGTCTGTATGAAAAAAAATCTTAAATTACTTCAAAACCTACTCATTTTACAAAACGTGAATAAAAATACAATAGATGGAAGCATTTGAATAAAAACGGGGGCATAGTTAAGAGGCCTTGGACCAATTATGGTGCTCTCTCTTCCCCTAAAGGCAATCATCTACGCTCGCCTCGAGTAACCCCAGAGGGCTTCTCAAGAGATCTTCCAAATATATATGCCGAAAACGGTCCATATGTGTTTATCAAATAAAACTATGTTTATTCACACACACATATACATTTAGTATTCAGTGTACTTTATTCGGGCTTAGCCTTTTGTGTTTGCTTGTTATAAATTCATTAGTTGCCTAATTATTATGATTATTAAATTTGGTACGACATTGTCCCTTTGCATCATATCGCATTTGTTGTTCGATTCATAAACTACAATTTAATTACCTAATTAGATAAAATTGCGCATTCATTTTGAATGGGATCAATCCGCATATTTTTATTCATGCACCCTTTTTTATAAAACATTTTGATGAACGCAGAGTTTATTTTTTTACGCAATATAATAACTAGCCTAGATTAAATTCATTACTAAATAGTTCATTCTCACACCTCTCTCGCCTCCCTATGAGTCAATCCTATTCTATCCGAATGTTTTCTATCGACTTTACTCACCAGCCTATTCTCAATACCGTCTTTTAATAACAGGTGTTTTGATACAAGTAATTCTTATACATACACTGCTTGAAATATTCTTTTGCTGCGTCATATTTTCAATACAATAAACAGATAAAGCGCATATAACCGTTTTTTAGATGTAGCTAGTTTAGATTCTACCGACTTCCACTCCCCATGTGCTTAAAATTCGCGACACTTCCAGTTTGCCCACACATGCTGTCATCTGCAAGAATGTGTTACACATACCGTAGTCTTCTGCGATATGACTCCCGCTGGAAACTGTCGGTATTGGAAATTGGATAAAATCAATTGAGTTGCTTTAAATTTAATATCGCCTTCACTTACAAGTCAGGTTTGTTTTTCCGTTAAAAACATTTGCTGTTCGTATACATTCGCTACATTTCGATTGCAATCAAAATAAATGTAAGCTGTGAGGAATCTGCTAAAGCAAAACCAAATTCAAATACAATCAGTCGGGAAATCATTGACGTTTATTAATCTACCATTACAACCGAGCTAGGCCACTCCACCCTCGTTACATATAAAATTTGTTATATTTATTGCACATTACGTATTATTCAATATCTATCTTGTCCCGTAGCAATCCCAACTAAGGTCATATGGAGTTGTCGTGGAATTTGATTTTGTTTGCATTCCTCCCGACTCACCAGAAGTGTTGGAGTGGTGTTTCGCTTATCAACCATGCGCCATTTGCGAGGGCGTGTGCATTTGGTTTTTTTTCTCGCCAACACTGCGACACGGGTGGGGTGTATCAAAGTTATGTACAGAAATACATTAAGTTATTTTTAAAGCTCTTCTGTGTAATTTTTATTAAAATATATTCTCGTTAGTTCTGAAAACGCCTCTAATAACAGGATTATAAATTAATTACAACCTAAAGCGTGAATTGATACTAAATCACAGAATTACTAAATGTTTAGAAATGGGAGCAGTAATAGTCAATAAGTACAAATAGATTTCTACGTACAAGTATGTTATAGGAGGAAACAGTATTTTTTGTTTGTCTACGTCCACACCGTGGGGTAGTTTTATTATCGCTTCTTTTTTGCAAACAAGGGTGGCGCATCAAGTGTCGGGTGGTGGGCAGCGAATACTCTTGTGGAATTATCAGTTTGCAGTGGCAGGATTTTGAAAGTGATAAAGTTCTTTAAATGTTTAATTGTGAACTTACTTACACATCTGATCGTCGAGATTGATTATCACGTCAGATGAGTGTCGCAGTATAAACATATTTTTTTTTGTTACTAGTTACTCGACACTTATATACCTAACCAGTTTAAATATTTTTATTATTGTCAATAATAGTAACATTGGATCCTAATCGAAGATGTCAGTTTTGAATATTAATTATCGCTTTGACGTCAGCGCAGTATGAATTAATACTTATTTTGATATCGTTGTAGTTTGAGCGTTTACTTCAAACGAAATTAATAGTATACGTTATAATTTTTCCCCTGCTAAAAAGCATCGTGATAGTTGTGTTAATAGTAATTAGTTTAATCTCTAAGCCAAACAGTCTTCGTTTATATTGATCGTTTGAAATATTTTTTAATAACTACAACAGCTTAACGACCGCACGTTTTTTTTTATAAAATTTCACCTGGCGAAATAAAATTTTGCAAAAAATTCGCATAAATTGTAATTATACTAAATTCACTATAATTTGTAAACAAATTGAGATATCTTTACAAAATTTAATTTTATTAGCTTCCAGATACTTCGCCTATACGCATATATGAGTCCGCCGGCCAGCAACCTTTGTTTTTCAAAGACTCAATTACGCGTCCGCGGTCGTTAAGCTGTTAAAACTATGAAATAATTAAGCATAAATATAAAACGATTTGACAAAGTTATAGCACTATAAACATAACGGCAATAATAAACGTATTCTTACAAATTTTCCACAGTCAGTGCCTGATTATTCGATTTTCTCCATATTTTATATTAGGGAAAAATTGGGTACATTCGTTTTAAACGGTATCATACATATTTAATTCTATCGACACGTACTCCATCAACGAATGTACTACTAAAGGTTTATATACAGGAGCACGCTAGAGATGGCCGGTGATATTTTCATATTTTCACGTCTTTCGTTGTTAATAATAGTTTAAATTATTTATTAAATTATCATGTTGCAATTACAATTTGATAAATTGTGTTCAATATTTGATAATCACATTGTTTGCATTTATCAAGTGAACGTATATGAAGGTATTACTTGCAAACCCAGCTTATCCAAAGTTGCTGAAACATGAACCATGAATGTAATTTAGTAGATAAAAATAATTTTTGAAAGTATTTTTAGAAATAAGCCCCAAAAATGGCTTGAAAACATCCAAAATATCATTTCAAAGTAATGTAAGACTTAAAAAACTTTTGATTGAACATTGTTTTTAAAAATGAAATTTAAGTTTCAAATTTTTTTAACCATTTTGGAATAAGCCGTGTTTGCAAGTAATACCATCATATATGAGTATCAGTAAGATAATAAAAGTATATAATACTGTGTATGTCAATTTTCAATATTAAATACATATATGAATGATATTTTTTCCGATATACATATTTTCTTTGACAAATAATCCATGATGGAAGTAAGTAGTTAAACTGATATCATATAAATTTTGAATTTTTCGTTTACAATTTATTTTATACTGCAACTGATTATGTACTACTGATATAATTCAATTCGATAATATAAATATTTTAGACTTTTAGATTTCTATCTAACGAGAATAAGATCATTTTTTAAAGATATTGTTCGCATTTTAAATGAATGTTAAATCTATTAAATTATGAAATTCAACATCTCTAGCAATATATTATTGTAAAGAAGGGTTTTTTGTTTGCGGGGAAGTGGGGCGTTTTTAGGAAGCAACATGAACTCCGTTCGAATAGAGTATGCACTTATGCGTCTATTGCGATTGTACCAAAAATTGATATAACAAATAACGGTTTTGAAACCGCAAACATTTTATTTGTCGATAAAATCTCTTCAAATATGGGTATGTTAAATAGTGCAAATTACTCGGATTGACCTTATTCGCCACGAATATATTTGTATGGATATAAGGAATAACCCACTACCAATTTTATCATATCGACTCGTTCGAAAAAAATGTAAATGCGGAAATGATACGCGATCAAAAATTCCGAATGCATCCCCGAGCGCCGTCGAACATCTGCGAGGGAGGATTTGGCCCGCCGCCCAGAAATAAATACATACGGCGCGACTACAGCCTGGAACCAGTCTCATCTCGGCTATGTGGACCGGTTATTCCTTCCGCGAAGGAGACCACTCACTGTTCACTTTGATAATTATTATTGTTGGATGTACATTACACGACGACAGCACCGTTACTCGTGAAGTATGCAAGACTCGCCGACATAGCCGAATGATTGTCGGGTTGTGTAGGTTTATTTTGATAGTGCCCAAGAACTGGATGCCACCCCTACTGATCATACTAAACCTGTTAGAGAAAATGTAGTTTTTAAGTAGTAGAAGACTTTGAAAATTATTAAGCACTAATTCAAAGTATTTAATAGAGCAAGTGTTCATATTATTTGTTTAGTTACCGAATGAAAATATCTTACAGCCTTCGTCAGTCATCTAGTCCGTGGCATTCTCTTGATATCATTGATTAATTACATACATATAATGCTAATCATCAAAATAAATGCATCCTCAGATTCTGAGGATGCCTCTGAAAGAGGCGAAACACGTGTCACAAATTGTAGCACAATACGTGGAATAATCTAAGTTATTTTATATTCACTTAACTTATTTTATTATATATATGGTTATAACATTACTTTCTTAAACTTTCTAACAACCATTTTATCGGGTGTATTTCTTACTTGTATACATACGCTGTCGAATATTTTTTCCTCTTATGTAAATTTCTCGCACGCGCTCCCTGGTGTAATCGGACAAAGAAATATATTGCTGGCATTTTGGCCGTGTGGCGAAACATTGCTAAGAATTTCTAATATTTCCGCAGTCTTCCTTCCGCTCGGCGGTCAACCCGAGATTCTTTTATCTCGAATTGTCGCGGTCAAATAATGGTAAGTGTATTGAAAATCAACTCCATCCCAAGGTTCTAAAACTCGGAATTACTCAAAATCAATTAATTTAGAACACTAAAATTCTCGCCATAACTCGATAAGTAAAATATATTCTTGGTTTTACTAAATAACTTATATTATATTAGCGTTAATAAGTAATGGCTTCATTTATAATTATTACTACAGCAATACCAACAATTATATTTTTCAATATAGACGAAAAATTGGATGGAATTAGATCTATAGCAATCGAAATAATATCAAATCAACATAGCTATATCATCATGTTATGCCCTCACCCTCCAAGGACGAGCGTCACCATATGGTCACACAAAACACCGTTGTCTATTGATCCCACTATTCATACTTTTTCTACCTGAATATCGTTGCTTTCGCTCATATTTGGTTAAGAAGGGTACGGACTACAATTAGTCATCAGCCGTGGGAACAGGAACGGTCTCCAAAAGCACATGAGATTTTTTGAATTTCCGTTTTTTTAATTTACTTTTTGAAACTGTTAGATATTTTTTAAAAAAAACATAAAATTATTTACAGTTATTTTGCTAATATATTTGTTTTGAAATTATGTTGATCTAAAGAGGTCAAATTGTAAATATTTAAAAGAAAAATCACGTTTAGCTATATTTCAACCCCGAATGTTTGTAAGCCCATACGGTCACTTTTGTCCTTACTACTGTCCGTACTCAATATTACACGGTAATAAAAGGATGAGCATGACCATATAGTCATGCAGGGTTTCTATACAACGACTTTGCTTTTTTTTTTTTTTTAAATTTTGGATAGGAATAAAAGTTATCTGTGACTTCAATATGGCTTAGAAAATATTTTTTTTATCGGAAAAAAGCTCTCGTCTCTGGAGGGTTAATCATGCTGGAGTGAAATGTGCCCTGTTCAGAAAAAAAGATATTAGATCGCTCATAATATAATGGTATAAATTATGCAACTGATGACTAACTTTTTTTTTTTTAAATAATTAATGAATGATTACAATTATGTTTTATTTTAACTTAAGTCATTAAAAATATTTTGTAAAAGTTTTTTTTTAGGCAGAAAAAAAAGAAATATAAAGCTTTGTTATATATGTGCGTCTTTCGTCGCTTTCCACTTAATTTACTACTATACATCTTCCGTGTTATCCCATTTCGGCAGTTTGAATAATGTAATCGCACCAATATAAAGTCCACGACGACAGACAGTAAGTAATTTAATTCTTGTAATTTAATGTGCGGCCAAAAAAGCCGAGAAGCGCCAAAAACCGATACAATTGGATGCGTTTAATGAGCCGAGTGCCCATTTAGGGATGCTGTAATCCACCACCGACATCTTTGATCGTCGAGTTTCTTTAAAAATGAGTGGAGCATTTCGATTTTCTTTTCTTTTCTTACGGTGCCAGTTTTCCAGTAAGTTCGATGTAAAACTCAAATAAGTTCACTACAATAGTGAAGAGTTTGTATATTTTTCACCCCGAGATCTTCGTCATTGCTGAGTGCTCACGGTCCTCGGTCGTAAGGAGTTAGAAGGACGTAGTATTTAAATTGCTTTAATCAGTAAATAAAGTTGATATATCATTATTAAGTTTTATAAATAATGAATGTATTATTTCCAATAAAATATTTTGATAGCTAGTTCGCCATAGTCAAAAATATAAATATGAAGTTCTATGTATCAATAGATACTAATAATAATCTTTTTTTTAAATCATGATTTATTTTGAGTATTTGAAATTTCATATTTGCAGTGTCGGTTGAAAAAAATATCATTCATTTTTGTTTTACAAAATGTTAATTTGATCAATGCTCTTAGAAAGTTCCATCTTTTTCGGAATGAAATTCCCATAAGTGTTTTAGTATGAATAAATAGGTAAGAAACCGTTATATTAAAGCCATAATATGTAAATGCGACGATAGAGCACCCAAAGAAACGTACGAGTTTTCCTCCGTGAGACGATCAAAGAACACGGAAACGCAATTTGCAGAAGGCCCTTGTAAGACTTTTCTCCGAGCTTTTCCACTTCGGTACTATTTTCCTTTGAATTTTTTTAAAGAAACCTCATCCACACATCAAAAAAATCATAATTTAACTTAATTTTACTACATTTAAATAATCAGTTTGTAGAATATTTATATTAAATCAATGATTATAGCAGCTATACTGCGCATTTATCGGGTGCAGCCTTTTGCAGTACGAAACGCAATAAGCTCCTTCAGGCTGACTTTCAACAACTCTCGATAGGTTAGGTACGCAACATCGCTGAGTTTAGATGCTGAAAGCATTATTGTTTTCAAAACTTTTGTTCGTCATCGTCGAATGCAAGTTTATTGATTGCGCTCATTCTGATTGAGAATATAGTAGTTAAATGCAAAGTCATCGCCATTTTTCACAAAGCTATTTTCGTTCATTGTTTTGTTATCATCGATGTTTTTCGTACATAGCATGTTTATACGAATGATTATAACCGGCAGGAACCCGAACTTTGAATCCTGAATTGATGTCATCACATACATGCATTTAATTATATCCTATCAAGTTCAAGTATTTTCTGGCTTGTTTCAGTTTCTTTCAGTTGCAAGAAAACAATGTTTACGTACCTACGTAGATAAGCTTAATTTCATGACGTAAAATAATTCGTAGAAAAGTGATGACACGTATAGCTAATTCAATTTACCGGGTCTGTCGTCGAGCGCTCAACGTCGTTGACCCCTATTGATAAAACAGTTTATACTTGTATCGTTGCGAAAAAATATTAATTTGATCACAATCTTGTCGTGACCAATAGATGTGTTGGTATTGGCAATTTGCACATCGAGAAATCTCATCATTGGCCTTGCAAAAAAAATACTGATTCTCACGCGGAAAGGGCCAAATGTTAATACTCCATCGGCTTTTTGTAAATATATAAAATCGTTAATATCGCCACTTTGCTACTGTGCCAGATTCAATTCACCCACTCCGCCGAACTCCTCACCCTGCGAAGTGTAGTCGAGTCGAGTCGAGTGGAGTGGTGTGGTGGCTGTTGTCTCGGCTCCGGGCTTGACTTTATTGCTATCGCAACGTCGTTGTCGTTGATGACACTTGCTCGCTTTTATTTTTATCTCCCACCGTCCGTAAGTACACCACTTATTCTTGACTTGACCTTTTTTCATTCTACCGTAGTGCGCTACTGACTAAATTCAATTGTATAATGTAATTTATATTTTATAAATTTAATGCGTATTCCGGGCTTCAATTGCCCGTATTGAATATCCATTCATTTCTCTTTTCAAATTTAAGAATATGTCTGTATTGACTTTTCCCAACATCACTTTTGTTCTTATCAATCCTGATATTTGCGGTCGCAGTAATCCATCAATGCGTCACATCCCTTGACTCATGTAGAGTGAAACTATAACTGGCCACTAGCGGAGAAAAGACATTGCAGATACGCAATCCCTATCTCTCAGAAATTATACTGAATCCATCAATTGTCATCTTGGCAGGAATCAAGCCTTGGCAGTGTTTGAATACCAAATCTCACGTGGAACTTTTGCTGATTGATGACATGATGGATGAAGCAATCAATTCGCCATCGTAACTAAAAATCTACGAATCTCCTTATTCACACCGCACCCTTAGCCGCATCGAAAAACAATTATTCACTTAAGCTGTGGTCATGGAAAGCGCTCATGCCAGCGGGCTGCAGCTGTAAACGAGTTCAACATACCCATCGTTAGTTTTAATTTCGCACTGAAGCGCTTGCTTCGGCATGTTAATTTATTGCATTTTTACGAAACTTTATTAACCTCGGGGGGGGGGGGGTACCTATGGGGTGCATTCGCATTGCAAAGTTATTCTTATTTCAACCGTTCGCTAAATACCAATAATATCAAGTTGATATTCATTGTAATCTACAATGATGCCTCAATCGATACAAAGCAAATATTACCCAAATTTGACTGAGGTCACTTTATACCCCACCGGTACTCGAGTGTTAAACACTTTTAATGTGTTCACTATCAATGCTAGGTGGAAAGCATTATATTAAAAACATATATAATACTCGTCTACTAATTCCACGTTTTATGATCAGGGCCGGTTTCGCTCACCAGTCATTGAAAATCAGTAGAAATGCACGTGCTGAGCGAAACCGGCCCCGAGTCCGACTATTTTAAATAAATGTGAGATATGTAAAAAACAGTCTTATATGTTAAATCTTTATTATTTCTCTATTTATCAATCGCTTTATTCTGGACACTGGAAGTTTTTGACAGTCATCTCCTAAAATTGGTAATCCAAATGTATTTCGTATAAAATTTCTGCAAACTTGATGAATGCGAACGCTTTACTTACATTCCCGAAATCGTAGTTTTATCATTCTAAATGTTTTAAATTCACGTAACATTAATAAATTGCATGTTAATTAATCCGATCATTATTTCGATGATACTTTGATTATTACCGAGGCCTCCAAATCGTGACCTAGTATATAATCGTTGTTTTAAAAGTTCGCTGATCTTGAAAAGTCGACCGTGACATTCTCTTGTCCTGCGAATAGTGGTGTATGTATTAACAAAATTTGTATCCGCCGGATTAATAAAGAAATGCAAACGTTCATGTGTCAGTTTTTACATTATCGACGTCATCTAAAACAGTGCTTCCCGACCTTTTTAATGCCGCGGACCCCTACATCTGAAAAAAATAATCTGCAGACCCCCGAAAATTGTCTTCATACTTAATCACAAATAATTTTGAAAGAATGAAAATTTTCGCGGACCCCCGTGAAAAACCTGCGGAACCCCGGTTGGGAAGCACTGGTCTAAAATACAATATTTTGCCTACGTGCTTAATTAGCGTCACTCTAAATACCACTACTTTATTTAACTGGAAGTGTAGAAATCTTATTTATAAGATTACGCTTTCAAATAGAAATTACACTTTTTGTATACGTATGTATGTTTAATAATTCTTAGTGAATGTTGTTTAACATTTTAAAATGAATATAAATTTTATAGAAGTTTCGTTTTTGTTCAATATGAGAATCGAATATTAGTACTAGCATAATGTCACTGTTTTTTTTTTGTTAAATAAAAACGAAATTGAAAATTTCGTTTATCAATGAAATGTCGAGTTTGAACGGTCATAAGTCATACAAATATCTACTTCGACTTAATCCTCGCTTCAAGGAAACCGAGTTGTGGAACATTCGGCGTCGGTCGTTCACTCCGGCTGGGACATCGACTGAGGCGGCTTGACCTTAGCAATATTTTTCGGCAGGTAAATAAATACATTCAATAAAGTGAAGTGGCGACTCGATAGAAGTGCAATGCAAGGCCAGGTGATTTGCCTCGAATTTGTGCGTTCTATTATGTATGGTTCGAAGAACAATTTTTGTTAATTATTTTTACACTTTACATACGATTAGTATTACCAATTATTTATTGTGAACACTTGTCAAAGTGTACTGAAAATAATATAATCATTTCATTTTAAACGCTGCCGATTAAA
Source organism: Himalopsyche tibetana (assembly GCA_030503985.1). NCBI lineage: Eukaryota > Metazoa > Arthropoda > Insecta > Trichoptera > Rhyacophilidae > Himalopsyche > Himalopsyche tibetana. The sequence goes on along the minus strand of JAPJYX010000015.1, from coordinate 20,176,888 downwards.
TACTGCTTTATATTATGTATTGCTTGCATATCCGTAGTTAAGTGGTCAACGTCGTTGGCTTTGGTCACGGTTCTCACGGGCTTGAAGCCCAGTACGGGCAGTTTCATTTTTCAATTGACAAATGGATCTATGTACGAAAACACGGATGAAAATCACTCCGATCCACCCGATCGGAGTGTAGCGGAAGCGATTAGATTCACTATTCCTATTTTCTGTCCTTGCTCTAACCGTCTATCCCAGTGGAGGGGAACCTGCGTCCTCTTGGCTAGTCTGATGCGACCTTTTGACTTGATCAAAAAAGAGCGTAATCAACAATATGTTCGACAGTCGAAAAAAGGGGGGTCAACTTTTCTTTTCAGCGGCCTTATGTTAAATCAGATAAATGAATATACACTTTATAAATGAAAAGATAACACTCTCCTGGTCTATCAGTACTCTCTTCGTCGAAAAAGGGAGGTTGAACAACTGAGTAACAAGCATTTCGTATAGAAAAGCTTCTTTTGAGATAAACTTCATATGCTTGCTTCACATTTGAAACGGGCATCGTTTGAAAACATACATATTTAAATGTATGTATTTATTATTATCCTTGACTTCATACTTCGCAGGTCAATTCCGCCTGATCGAGGTGTAGCTGCTGTAGGTGTTGGTCCCGGTCTGAAGCTGTGTGACCTTGAATATGCCGATGATGCTGTAATATTCGATAAATACATTGAGGGCATCCAGGAGACTATTGATGGGTTGGGAACTAACTCAGGTCGCATTGGTCTAAAAATTAATACTAGTAAGACCAATGTGATGTGTAACCAAACCTGTCATGACTCTGATAGGACCCTTACCAGCGCGGGACAGATCATCGAGAGGGTTGACAGCTTCAGATACCTCGGCGTACATATCCCCGAAGACGGTAGTACAAAAAACGAGCTCGCCATTCGTTTAGGAATGGCTGGAGCCACATTCAACTCAATGCGGACTGTCTGGGACACACAGCTGTACTCGATTAAAACCAAATGCCACTTGTTCAACGCTTGCATTCTGCCGGTAATGCTTTACGGTTGCGAATCATGGTACCTGACGAAGACTCAGAAAAACCGTATACTGAGCTTCGAGAACAGATGCTTGCGTCGGATAATGGGGGTAAGGTGGTTTGATTTTGCGAGGAATTCAGAGATAAGGGAGCGTACAAGACAGCGTCCCGTCACGTCAGTGGTTATGGAGAGACGTTGGAACTGGCTGGGTCACGTGCTGCGGATGCCTCCGGAAAGCCTCAATCCTGCCTGCCTCTTCTTTCGACCGGTGGGATTCCGGCGTCGGGTACTATCCATAGGATGTACTCGGCGGAACTGAGGGATGCTGGCATGTCATGGGAGGAAGCAAAGCTATTGGCGGGAGACAGGGAAACATGGAGGTGCCGCGTGGCGGCCATATGCTCCACATAGGGAGCGAACATGGCCAAAGAAGAAGAATTTATGAAAAAAAAACACAGATAATTCATATTATAATACATTTCATAAAATCCGTCTTCTATTCTCAATGTAGCATACGGATTTTAATCCTTAGATAAGCAAAATTCTACTTTTGTAGCGGCTTTCAAGGTTATTCAGCTAGAAAAATTGTATTGTACATGTACCTACAACTTAATTTATTTTTTAAGCGTAGTGAATGACTGCCAACTGTGTCCATTATCCATTAGATCGTTTACAATAATTTAGACAGCCTGGGGAGATACGCTCCGCTTCGTGAACCTTGGCGTCATGATTTTTGTAGTGGTTTATGTTATTGACCAGCGAACATTAGGGCTATTACTACGTTACAAGTCTGATTTACGACTGTTTGATTGGACCGATGTGCTGCTTTTATTAGGAATGTCCATTTTGAGGAAAACCCTTACACGTCAGTCACGCTGAAAATATTTTTCAATATATGAAAAATATTGTTTGGAAACTGATACGTTATAACAGGGTTTCCCAAGATTTTTTGAAAATAGAACACTAAATTCCAACGGACACACATTTATTTTATTTTTTGATTGGGTAATTCGTAATAGTAAAAATTAAAAACACTGCACTTAAAACACCCATTATTTATTTAGTAATTTTGAGTCATTTAATCGCAAATTGACTCGATCTTCAGCATAGTACATATCTGGTGTGGCGGCGAGCCTGTTCGCGGAATACCTATTCAGGTTCCACGGAACATGGTTTGGAAAGCCAAAGCGCTGCTTTACACAAAGCTGTCAAATTATATATTTTTTAACACACTGAGACGCATTAATATTTGTACTTTCTGTTATATACATTGATATTTTGCTCTCAATACTAGAACTAAATGAGTGGGTAGTTCTAGAACCTTAGTGAGGCGCCTGTGCGTCTGTGTGCGCCGCACACGCCACGAGACGGCCCTGCCTATTGACCACCTAAATTGTGTGTGTTTTTTGTATTTATGTTTGGTACACTTTTTCATTCCAATGTTTTAACTGTGTATGAAAAAAAATGTATTTAATCCATCATTATATCTAGCGACAATTGTTTATTATTTTAATCACATTTAATGTCTCGACGAATTCATACGTTATTTTTTTTACTCACTATCAATATTTATTTACTGGTGTATTAGAGATATAGTCTTATATGCTTATCATCTATGAAATAAAAACAAAAAAAAAATCAACGATATTGTCGGAACAATTAAAATATATTATGAAAATTTTTGTAATTTAAAGAAAGTTCAAGTCCGATTTTTTTACCCGGTATGCACATACACCAGTTTTGATTATTATAACCTACTTTGATGTCATGGGCATTGACCTAAATCATAATACCGTCAACGTATTATAACACTTGTTCTTTTTACACACCTTTCTATTTACGTAAACAAACATGGAACGCTCGCCACCGTCATAATATCATTTGCGTGGTGTCGCGTCGAGGGGCGAGAGCCGCGGTGCACTGTGACACCCAACACCTGCCTGCATGCTCGCCGACTTCGACGCCAATCGACGCTTACTGGTCATTTTCATTTCACTTCGACCTCAATAGGTCATTGCTTATTATAGTGAGGCCTTATCATGTCAACATCGCAATATTTTTCTATTGGCCAGGCTATATTTATAAAAAAAACATTTTATATCAAGAGAAGACTTTCGTGTAGAATTCATTCATATACCTATCGTTTATTTTTACAATTTATCTTTGGAATAACGTTCAAATTATGAATATTGGTAAAAGAATATCACCTTGTTTGTACTCGATTTTACACGGTGGATACTTTTCACAAAAAATCGTGTTATAATTCATAAAAAAAAAAGATTGTCTTAGTTGAAAAAAGAACAACATTGTGGTATAGAAAATCGTGTAAAAATAGTAATAATGCAGACCCCCAATACGTAAATTACACAAAATATTTTTCGTAACATGTTTTTTAATTAAGATAAAATAATACTATTCATCGCTTCTTGAATGTTTATGTATGGGGACTTTAATGAGGGACCGGACATCGCTAGAAATTTCCGGCACGTCCATGTGTTTGGAGAAGTTGTTAATGAAGACGTTTGTTTGTTATTACTACCATGTGTTGAATTTCTTGTTATTAGGAAATCCGTTATCCGCTCGTGTTTTTTTTTTTGTTTCTGGAGTCGTGTAAAAATATAATATTCGATATTTTTAGTGGACCGTGGTTTTTTTTTCCAAAATCGCGTAAAAAAGACTTAAGTGTGTCTTTTTCAAAATTCTTTTTAACAGCTTAACGACCGCACGTTTTTTTTTATAAAATTTCACCTGGCGAAATAAAATTTTGCGAAAAATTCGCAAAAATTGTAATTTTACTAAATTCACTATAATTTGTAAACAAATTGAGATATCTTTACAAAATTTAATTTTCTTAGCTTCCAGATACTTTGCCTATACGCATATATGAGATTGCCGGCCAGCAACCTTTGTTTTTCAAAGACTCAAATACGCGTCCACGGTCGTTAAGCTGTATAATATAATAAGGATTTATTATAAATAATAACCCGCCTGACTTATAAACAGATGGAAACAATCTTTATCTGATCTCAAGAAGTATTTCTCAAAACTATATCACTTATATCACTGATATGCGAGTAGTTTTGGATACGACTTTCGCTAAAAAAGCATTTGGAGTAAAGCAAGTTATACCTACATATTCTCCAATGAATTTTTTAACACATTTAAAAACCACGGCGTGTAGTTTCTATACTCCTGTGAGGTTGGTGTTAGTGGGGCGATATTACGTAAACGGCGACCGGCCGGCTCGGCGTTGGTGTGCACTTTTTTGCATGCGATTTTCGCTCGCATTTTTATGAATGGGATTTTTATTGCCTACTCGCCGTTATGAAAATAGTGGCCAATGTTTATTTTTATGCTTACTGATAGATAAGCTCGTTTATCTCTTGTTACACAATGTGATATCATTTTTTCATGTTATTATGATGATTTACTGAAGCGTAAAAATAATAATTTCGATAGTAAAGTGATACTGTGTGAAGTCGCGATATAATTAACTATTTGTTCGAGTGTTGGGTGATCAAACTTTTCAGATGATTGATCGGTAATACGTTTATTATCATTCCTAGCCTAGATTTTTTATTATTATTGAATTGATTTTTTAGCGATGTGCACTCAAATTTAATGATGGGAAGATATACGGCCACTTAAATGCATTTAATATTATTAATTGATTTGTCATTTACTTGTTAGAACTCCATTATAACAGATTAAAAATATCAAAGTATTTTAGTTCTACAGTTTTTAGTAATTTTATGCGAAATAGCTATCAACGCATAAAATTATTAAAAACTGTAGAACTAAAATACTTTGATATTTTTAATCTGTCATTTAATATTAATTAATACCGCTTTTGCTGATCGCATTAAGCGACTCCAATCATTGATATGTATTACCCGAACATACTAATTGTATCTGATCGTTCATAGTCATACCATATTATCATAATTGTAATATTATGTATAATGCGAACATTCAGTTTATTGATTTTATCGTGCTGTTTTATTCGAAATAAGTCGGTTGCATTTGACAACTTGCTGATTATATCGATGTGGTTTATTTTTTGTGGCGTATAATATCTTCTTATCGTAATATAATCTGAGAGGTCCATATAACAGAAGCCGGATGCAATGTGGAACTGCAATAGATCGCTCAAAACGATATTATTGATAGTGCAACGTTGGTCATTGGTTTGGCGTGCAAGTCACTGAATTGCATGGAAATATATGTCATTTCTTTTTGCTCTGCAAATCAATCTATACTTGACTATCTCTTTTTAAAATAATGTAATGGAGAAAGAAAAGAAAATATGTGAATTAGTCATAATCTGGCATGATATTGCGTGCAATATTTTCCAGTTCATTTACCACATTGGTATTGAGTTACTCGCGATAATATAGCTTCGCTGGATGTTATTTCCTTCGATTTTATTTCTAGTGATTCCTTTACTGCTTGATGGTTTTCTCCGGTTGTTAAAGTTGTTTTTCTGCGCCCCGTGTGAAAAAATATCCGCTTCCCTCATTCATCGATTCGTTTTTCCATTAATTTTCCTCGCCAACGAAAACACTGAACGCTTTTTTTTATGAAATATGCATTTTCATTTGCAGCTCCGGATTTTTTTTTGCTCATCAATTTCGTTTCACTGCTTTATTCGGTATGATTGATTTTCAGTTTTTTTTACCCTTCTTTTTTGGCATCGCCAGTAATAATTAATTCATCGCAACAAAAAAAAATATCTTCATTTTAAATTTTTTGGTAATCATGGCATTTTTCTAGCAGGAACTAGTTCTGTGAATTAGTATCGCATACATTTCTGTTTAACAGATAATAGTTTATTTTGTTTAACAGATTGATCATATTATGTTCACATAAAAAATAATTTAAATAATTTGCATTCATATCAATCCGATCAACTTTCTTATGCGACATTTCAAGATTTTTCTCTTTTATATTCTCGATTTAAATTTGCAATCATTATCATTGATTCTCCGACACTGCGTACTTGTGCTTTTCCTCTTTCTGATGTATTTTTGAATCCATCGACGTATGCATGTGCAATGCAGTGCACATTTTCCAAACAACAAGCGGAAGAAAAAGAAAAGAGCGCTCAGGAATGCATCGCATCGACCGCTGAAACTTTTCCTGTATTACTTCCCCATATGGTATTCCCAGCTCAATACTGTGAACTCTTGCTATAATAATTTATATCTGGCTGAATCCAAAGTTGGAATTACGTATACAGTGAAATGTATTGCTTTCCATGGACATGTACTCGTTTGATTTCACTGAACAGTTTATGGGTAACGAACGACTATCTTTTGTGTCCCACTACAAGTCGTCTACTCTTTAATGCAGTGATTTCCAACCTGGGAGGCGCGCCTCTCTGGGGAGGCGATGGCCATTGCAAAGGGAGGCGCGAACAGTCCAAAATATTTATTTACCCTATAAAACGTGTCTTTATTACTATATGAAATAAAGTATGGGGAGGCGCGAAGATATTTTTTCCTTCAAAGGGAGGCGCAGTAACATAAAGGTGGGAAAGCGCTGCTTTAATGGCAAAAATAAACACAATTACGGTGATATGATCGAATTTATAATCACAATTTATTCGCATGGAAGATTGATTGTCAAATTTGTGTGAATCACTGACATCTATATTTTGTATTGAAGGTTAAGATTCCGGAGAACGTATTTCCCCTAAAACATATTTTTGAAGAGAAGTTGTGTTTGTTAAACATATAATTTTATAAAAGCACATGCAAACCGTTTTGAGTACGTTGAAAAACTTTTTTGACAAGATATTTTTGTTGAATTCCAATAACCCCGTCGACAGATTTAATTGTCGACTCCGATTCTAGGATAAATTTTCTTTTACAAAGCATGCAAGCGATGCCGTGCGCTCGCTTCCGTCTGAATTATTCTATGTTCTTTCTTTTCTCGCCGCATTTTCTTTTAGAAAATATTGGTATGCGAAAACTTCAAGGAAAATTCATTTTGAAATGTATTATCTTCCAGACGGTATTTCTTGTTTTCTCTCGCAGTTTTATTTCATGGTAACGAAACGCGAAATAGAAAGACGATTAAACTGATGATTTGCGAAATTATAGATTTCGTTTTAAACATCGCGATTTAAATACTCGGATGAATTTAAGAAAATATTCATTTAAAAAAACTGGCATATAATTTTGTCTAATGTAAAATCGATTATCTTTCGGTAATACAATGTTGTCCGCATCACTATTGGGCAGACACGGAAGTTCTATATTATTGAAGAACTCTCACATTGATCTCTTTTAAACATTTTGTACACAGGAATATACAATTATATTCTCTCGGATTGGGAATTTTAGTTAAATAGCCAGAACATGAACCATCTATTTTTTTTAATGTGACCGATTTAAATGATATATAATTTATGGATCATTTTATAAGTTATTTCAAAATAATGAGAAGAAAATGTTGTCACAAAATATGGTATATAAATTAAACTTATATCGATAAAAAAGACAATTCTTATTTTCGGGAGCCCCGCGCGTTGCGGGCGTACGTAACTATTCGGTGCGCCACTGAATAATTGATCTCTTTAGAACATTGCGATTTATTTATTATTGATAAATAGTGCTCTGATTACAAATACGTTTTCACAATGAACACCACGGTTAGGTGTCAAACTATTTGTGGATAACCTTTGATGGACTCTGGAACCATCAAAAATTTACAGATCCGTTTATTTGTTTACAAAACAAATTTTATAAGCGCCAACACTGACGCGATAAACGGTGTGCATGAATGAATACATGAGAAAATATTATATTCTTTTTATCATTGTTAAAATTTACAATCACACTATAATAAATCATTAATGGAGGTATCTCAACAGATTTTTTTTTCTACGAGAACTATTTGTTACTCAGTCACTCAACCTCACTTTTTTCAAAGTCAGTAGCAGGAAAAGAAGGATGAGGCTAGAACAGGACTAGTGGTTGACTAATCGCTATCGCTACACCCAGTTGTTAAAGGATCAGAGGGATGGGAGGAGAGGAAATAATGTGGATTTACGTCACAAACACCCAGTCTCCGATCACAATTTTGAATTGAATAAATCTCAAATTTACTGTGATCTGACCGGGGATCGGAAGAGCAAGCTCTAACCAACTGGGTTACAACAGGCGACAAGTATTATAACAAAGAAAATCGCATGTTTCGGTTTAGCAAAACCCTGATTTAACCACATTATTGATCAAACGTATGAATGCATAAACAAAAGTTTCTCCCGTGATAATTGAAATTCTAGTTTGAATATCGTCTCAATCTCTTGTCCACAATCTTGAAGTGAAAATTACCGGAAACAATGAATTATTGAGAAAAGGTTGCGAATGTTGTGTCTTAAATTTTTTTTTTTCTTCATTCTAGCTCGGGATAGATTCCCGTCTACGTCCTCTACAGACGACAATGACTCAGGATCAGATGGTTCTCAGGAGGGGCGTGTCGGAGGTGTCGGCGGTTCTGGCGGTGGTCGCTCAAGCGGTGGCCCCGGCGGCCACCAACCTTCTTCTGCCTCCGTAAGAAAGCGCCGCGGAAACCTTCCAAAGCACTCGGTCAAAATATTGAAGAGATGGTTATATGACCACAGATACAACGCTTATCCTTCGGATGCAGAGAAATTGACGCTCAGTCAAGAGGCCAACCTTACAGTTTTGCAGGTAAACCACTGTTATTGTTGAATTCTTGTTCACATTGTTCAATCATTTGTCGTTCTATCAGGGTCTTAGAGTCGTGAAAAAAACCACCTCTCTGATTCCAGCATTAAAAAACACATTTTTAAAAAGCACAAGTCTTCTCATGCTGTTATGAATGTGTTAGCTTTTATTTATTGGCATATTACTCACTGAATTAAAAAATACATAAAAAAAAATTAAATGATATTTATCTGCAAATTTATTTCTATTATCTGTCAACTTTGTCCTCCATCCTTAGATGATATTATAAGTTGAATGAAGAGCTTTCAAACATTTTTTTTTTCAATGTTTACTAGTTATAACTAAAGCAGTTTTCTGAAATTTTTGTATCATTTGAAATTATTTTGTATCGTTATTCACTGACGCTGCTAAATATTAATTACCACACATCAGCTTTGTTTTTTCTTATATCTCAATTCCTTCCCTCTTTAGGTATGCAATTGGTTCATAAACGCACGTCGTCGCATTCTGCCTGAGATGATACGACGCGAGGGTCATGATCCGCTTCACTATACCATATCTCGCCGTGGGAAGAAACTCGGGGGCGGCAGCGGCGGAGGAGGCGGCGGTCCGGCCGCAGGTGAAGGAGGGGGGGCAGCACCTGCACCCCGGAGACCGTGGGATGCTGCTAGCAATGTATCTTCACACTCTGCTAAGCATGCACAGCTCGCTCAAGACCACGACTATGACGACGGCCTCCTGCCTTACAGGTAATTTACAAATTATCTCTTCACTTCTTCATCATAGGTGTTTGTTATCTCCCGAAATGCAGTAAATCTTGCAAAACACATGATTATATAAATATTTTTCTCGAGTATCTATAATATTAACAAAAAAAAATTCTCAGCGGTTCTAAAATGTAGGATTAATCTTTCCCAGTTATCACCATGAAGTTTACTTTTTTTTTAAATGACATTCTACAACCATACTTACATAATTATATAAAATGTTGTATATTTCGACCTTTTCTAAACTCTTGCTAAATTAATACAATAATCGTCGGTATCTAAATCAATTTGCATTGGAATTATATCAGAAAACTTCACATGGTAAGTAAATGGCTCTGAAAAGAACTTCCCGAGCACAAAATTTTGAATATCACTCACTTTCACTTGTATTGATTGATTGTGTTGTTTCTACAGCAGTGATGAAGAGCAAGAAGAATATTCAAGTTCAACTCCCAGCGAGGAAGAAGTCAAATATGATCCTTCAGTCTGGCAGTCCGTTATACGTTACGGTACCAACGATAAAGAGAATCATCCTGCGTCAAGAGGGTGAGTGCTTTTATGACTTATCATACATTTATTTATATTTGAACTTTACTTAAGAGAGTAATTAATTTATCAGCGACAACCAATTCTTCTTTTTTATGTTGTACGTCACTTCTTGACTTCAAAATGCTTCAATAAGCTATGAGTATTTTATGGATATCTCATAAAACACTATCTCATTGTAGTAATTTCAACTTAAACAGACACCCTCACTCAAATTAGCTCATTATATCGAGGTTCTGCTGTTTTATATTTGTTTTTCTAAAAGCTTAGTATTTTATCAATATAATGATTGCAATAATTGTGTATCCAGAAGTAAACTATTTTCAGTTTCTGACAGATTTTTTTTGAACTTTTAGTTCCAGTTCTGAAGCAATGGTGGTGGGCACAGAAAACATATTGCCAAGCGGTCCTCCCTTCTGGGGCTCAGCCCACCCTCAGCTGGCACACCTTCCGCAATTACCCCACCCGCTCGCCGCTGGACCGCCCCCACGCCGACATCCTCGCGTACAGGTTGGTTTTGATACGATCACTACTCCTGATGTGTAGTTTTGCCTTTTATCATTACTGCGATTGACACTCCTCATCACGAATTTATTTTATTTATATAAATACTTTATCATTTGTTCATTCAATTTGAAATTGTTGACATTTTTAATTTAGCCAGTTAGCAAGCCCATCTTCTTGAGGTTTTGTATGAAAAAAATTCGAAAGATCCGTGGTTGCTCGATAAAATATTAGTTTTAATGCAAATTGTTAACAATTTTCCATGGACTTCATCATTTATAACCTGACACTCAATTTCAATTGGGGATTAACGCCAGGTCATTCCTGTTACAATGAATGCTATTGTATTTAGCTGGCTTAAGTTTTTCTTTTAAGTTAAGTTCACTTTCTTAGTTGATAGTTACAAATTTAAATTTTATAAAATTCCAATTGGAATTCCAATATTGTATTAAAAAATAAAACAAATTTATAACATTCTGCAAAAAGATTAACTACAAATTGTTAAATTCTACCTCTACAGATGTCAAAGCAGTTGTGAAATAGTAATGTCTTGTGTTTGTAAATTTTAGTAGTGTTCATAGAAGTCCAAAAATTTACAAAGGTGCAATTGGTTCCGGTTTTGACTTTTGTATAAATTTGTCCCGTATGGATATTTTTCTTCTAATGCATCTTTTTCCATAAAAATGTATAACTTGCAGAAACATCCCAACTCCTCTAAAGGACAGAAAAGGACTTGAACCCGTAGAAGCCCGCTCCGAGAAAACCGGTCCGCTTTGTGGCAGGCGGCCGAAATGGTAAAGCGTTGCTCCCGCCGTCCCGAGGATACGCGTTCAAGACCTACACTGTCCTTATGAGAAGTTGAGATGTTCCTGTTGTGTAAAAACTTTAAAAAAATAATCCTGTGCTTTTGCTCCGAGGCGATAATATTAAGCCGAACCTTCAATGGAACACTGCTTAATCTTCTCCCTTTCGATTGGAATTCGTTACTAACCCGTAGTGATAATTTTTAAAATGTTTTTCTTTTGTTTCTCCGAATAACAAAGACACTTCAATTTCCTGCTGTTTAAATATGATTGTTTCTTTTGGTTGAAATATGTTTTCAACGTTGACTTGTTTGTAGCCTGTGTGATGACATGTAGAAAGTGGTTCAATAATAAATTGTTATTTCTCTGAAAACTAATATATTTTTTTATTATTATTATATATTCAAAACAAACAAGTTCCTTTACAATTCATCCTGTGTGTTCCCTTTACCTTTTTTAGCAGTCATCCCACAAGACGGTGTTTCGGTTTCCTTCCCATCTCCCTCTGAAGACTCGTATGATGGTAAAATTAATTCCTGTTCGAATAGTTGTTATAAGCGAATTGTAAAATCTTTAGACTGAGCTGTCATTACTTTCAATGCTTGCAAAACCTAATCATTTTTCATAAGAAATTAAACTTGAGCCCGAAGGAATGACTGAAATAACTTAATGCGTCATTATCAAGATTTGAGTTGTAAAAAGGACACCCTTTAGGGAGGGGATAAACCCTGCACCGCAAGCATTTGTTCTTTTCGTGACTTTTGAGAACAACTTTGAAGATGCTTTTCTAATTTTATCTTTAAATTCAAATTGATGACAATTTCAGAAAGATTTATATCCTGAAAAAGACAAAAGAGTGAACTCGATAATTATTATTTTGTATATCCTGTCCCATATCTGAGGGCGATAAATCACCCTGTGGTTAAATTGGTGTGAGTTTCCTGTCTGGTTTTTTAATATTATTTTTTCTTTCTGTTGTGTTATGTACGGTTTATATAGGCAACTTTTTTTACGTGTTGTGTTTATTATTTTCAGGTGATGCCGGCGCGGCCCCCGTCTCCTCCTCGCTTACCCTCCTCTCCGCCCCCCACCCCGCCATCCCCATCTCCGCAGTCCCCGTCCCCCTCGCCGGACTGCACACCTCATCCTGCTCACATGGCCGACGCTCCCGCCCCCGCGTCAGCCGACAGAGACAAGTTCAAATGTCTGTATCTGCTGGTGGAAACCGCTGTGGCCGTTCGCCAGAGAGAGAAAGAACAAGAAGAGGTGCAAGTTTAATCTGACTACTCTCACCTTCCGTTTTCTCGTCCCGTCTCTCACTATTCGACAATCGTCTCCCTGCTCGAATACCCGCCGATGTAATCTACTTAAAAAATATATCGACTAGTGGGCTTTCTGTAAAAAGAATACGGTTTTTTATTCATATTGTGATACACTCCCCATACTCAGTTGAATAATTATTTGTCGCAACTAACTGTTATACCCCGATACGATAATATTTGAAGCATTTTGTATATGTAAGCCAAGGAAAATGTTATATGTCAGAATTATATTTTGAGTATAATAAATTGTATTGTCAAAACAATAACATATACAACCGGAAACTCTTGCAGAGCTCGCCCGCTCTTAAATTATAAACGGACTCGTACACCTCGCAATAAGATATTCTCATGAATCCAACCGATGTGTGGATGCAGGTTCACTGAATAAGTCTGACACCTATTACATATATTCTTAACTGTTTAATTATAATATTACGATTGTTCGAGTGATGTATAAGTGTCGCACTGTTGTCAGTCGCCAACAGTTTGTGGTACTTTGTGTGCAGTGGAAACTGACATTGTGAAAGACTCCTGGGAATGAATCTCCGGCCTCGTTTGAATCCTTCTACATGCCTCTTTCATGATTCCTGGACCTCATATTGAGCAATAAGAGTGGTGGTTTTTTTTTTTTTTGTATTATATAGCTGTTAAAAATACATTTGTCGTTTATATACAAAACTTTTCTCGCTTTTAATGAATGTCACTGTCGCTTCACCTGCAGGTGAGCCTGGCATATCTCATTTGCACTATTGCATTCAATATTTTTCAATTCGTTAACTATAATGTAAGCACACGACTAAAACCTCCTGAAAACTCGCAGCCTTAATTATCAATTAATCGTAATTTTGAAGACTTATTTTCATTTGTGTCTCAGTTTTTACATTTTAAAAATGTATTTTGTCAAATTGAAACACCATATTTAACAAATTACTTTAAACTTTCTCTCGATAATAAAATTGCAGGTTTTCAGATGTGCGCATAAAACTTCTCACTGAAAACTCAATCTCGCCATATTAAGGAAGAATGTGATGTAACACTTATAGCAATCAAATATAAACATATCGGAAATCAATACAATTGTTAAATAATGCAATAATTTACTTTTATATTATAGATTTAATGAATTTCGCAGAAGAATATTCATCATTATATTGTAGATTTTTTAAACTTTTTTATGAATAATCATTATCATATTCTTTCTTAGTATCGCAGTTGACACGTTATTCTTAAGCCCTCGGTCAATAATGTTGTTTTGTTTTTATATTTCACACTAAGCAGATGGAATGTATCCAATGTCATTAAAAAATATATATATTTTAGTACTGCTTTTACGAAACTATATTATTCGAGTGGAATTCATTTGAACCGTGTACTAGAACATACAATGTCAATAATATTTTACCAAAGATCCTCCCCATCTGTTTGGTGTGTAGAGAGTACTAATTGTATCACTTGGTACTCCTATTCCTTGCCATATTTCACTTCTACTTGTTATTATAATATATATTGAGCCAATATTTCTGTAATATTTCCAATATGATTATAATTTTAATTTTATTGTAAGTTCGCATACTTTCTAAAAAGTGAAACCATTCACTTGACTGGTTTACAATTCATCGAGTCATTCTATAAATTAATCATGTCTTCAAAAACAAAAAGGTGTCTCGAGAAAAGTGGCAGCCGTAACTGAGGAATGTTTTTCTATCGATATATAAAATAGAAGGAGACAAATTATTATGTGTGAAATCCAACTTGTATTTCTTATTTTTCTTAATTCAAAAATATCTTTATCTAAATAGGTTCTTCAAAGCAAGTAGTCTTCAAATTGACTGTTTTTGTCAAAGCAAAATATACATACAAACTGTTGAATTCGAGTGTAAACAGAAGCAAAATCATATTTCCAAATCAATATAAAAAAAAAAAAAAAAATTATATACCACTATTCATAACATCCATGTTTATGGATGTATCTTTTTTAATTTTTATTTATGGATGAACTTTACTACTTTTCTATTAATTTATATTTACATGAACTTTCATCAATATAATTTAATATTTGCAGATATGTTGCTTTGTCAAAGCGGTCATTATTTTGGTGTGTTACATTGTCTATAAATCTTTTTTTTTAAAACTGTGTTTCTCTCACCTACTAGACCGCACAGGGCGACATGAATTGTGAATTCACAAAAAAGGTAAATCAATTTTTTGCTTGCATGCAATCTTCCACCATTTTTTTGCTAAACATGCTCAAAATAAAGTTGAAGACTACTTGCCTTTTTATTCACACAATTTCATTTTACTGAATCAGATTGACAAGACTGAATTTGATCATTACACCGTGAACATTGCATTTGTATTGCCCTTCCTTGCCTACAACTAATCATTAATGAAAAAATTAAATAGTTACTGTACATAACTTCTAAGTGAAATTTAAAATTACCAGAGTGTCTACTAATCCAGCACCGTGATGTTTTTTCTATCTAGAAAATTTAATAATAATCTAGAAACCAGTTTCCTGTGACAAACACTGTTTCAACTGTCGAGCGAATCGGGATGTCGGTTCTTCCGCCCATTTTACCTAAATGATTAAACCAGTGTATTATAATGTGTTCAATATATAAAAATAGTAAATTTAGTGAAAGATTCTGATGTAAATATGTTTTTTTTTTATTTTATCCTGGGTTATGCATAATATTCACCCTTGTTATTCATCGACACAAATATAGAATTGGTACATTGAAGCCATGCAAGTGAGCAACGGCTTTTGTCGTAAATATCCATTAATGTCGATAGATATTTTATATTTTTCTTAAATATTAATTGCTTAAAAGAACTAATTGAGTTTCAGACTAAAGCCTTTTTTAACGCCGATAAATATACACTACATTGCTAAACAAATGGCCGTAATATTTCTCAATATGGATTTCAGATGTCCGAATTCTATCCCGTGAATAGCAAGGGTCTTACCAACTGTTTAAATGTAGCAAAATATTATGGAAAATTGGAAAGAAATTTGTCATTTTAAAATGAGTTGCGTAATATTGAATTAAGCATATAAAGCGCTACGGTGCCCGAAGATTGCTTGATTATCTCAGACAATATTTAATAGGTTATCACGGAAAACTATTCCCATCTTAATTCTCTCCATTTTGTACCGATGTAATATATTATGAAGAAATGTCGCGATACGCTCTTTTAAGTAATGTGAACTCCATTTAGTGTATCAAAAAATTTACATACGTGTTACGGCGGTTGCGACGTAACATTTGTGAACCGAATGTGCCTTTATTATTGTAAAATATAGCAGTAATTCTATTACTTAAATAATATTCCCCCATTTAAAAGCAATTTCATTGGATGTACATGTTTGCATTACTTAAATACTTATTTTCAAATGTCTTTTTGTTGAGGCGATTGCGTATCGTGGGTGTGCGAATCGAAATAGAATAGAATTAAGAGAGTTTCGAGCAGAAAAACGTTCTGGAGACGTAATAGCTTTAAAACTGGTATATCAACGTGTATATTATGAAGAAATGTATTTTATTTTCTCGCTGGTGTAAATGCTAATATTTTTTCTTTCGTTAGTAAATTGATAATTATTTGTTTATATGTAGCATGTTGGACTTATATTATTTCTACCTGGCAAACAAAAATCGCAGATAGCCCGTGTAAATTGGTTATGAAAAAAAGTTTTATGTTAAAACATGTTTCAGACGATTACTACTGTAGGTTTAGTATACGCAGTTTCCCAACATCAACGATGTTTATGGGACAACGCAGCATTTGACCACCTCGGTCACGTGATTTGTTAATTTTTCTCAATGCCGCTTCCTTCGAGCATTTATTATTTACTCTGTGACAGTTTATTGAATTAAAATACCTGTTTAGTTTTATATGACCCGATAGGTTTTTATTTTAACGTTCGATTTGAATCGACGAGCGTATCCGTAGGCGCGTCGCTAGACAATACGGAAAAACAAAGATAACTTCGGCGAGTTGCTCAAACGATTACTGTATAGTTAGCGATTGTTATTATTACGATACCACGTTTCACTTAAGAAATATTTAGTTAGCGAAATGTTCACTGACTGTGTGCTTTATCTATTGTACATTTTACGAACCCGCAGCGGTTTAATATGTCATCACTTTTTTATAGTCTTAATGTAATGTTACAATGATGACGTTTCTCAGCGATTCAACAATACTTTAGCTCTGTAAGATTGTTTGACAGGCGAAATGGAAAAGCCCCGAGACGAAAGTAATCCAAATATTTGTAAAGCAATTTTTTTGTTCCAGTGAAATTATATTAAAATACACTACTTTAACTTAGTCATAATTCTGATAATAATAATCGACGGAAGCAGTTTACATGCTATTTTTACTATTTTCAATCTGCGATCCGGAGATGTTTGATTTCTGAAAAAGTATAGTATTCACATAATGGTTGTGGTTTTGTGATGAAAATTCAGTTATTAGTTTATTGATCGATATTTATAAATAAAATTCTTACTCTTTTATCTGAGTTTTTGAATTATTAAAAACCTCGATATAAAATGGGCACAGCACAATCGATTATCACATCACAATAAATTCGGTTACTTGAATGATAATTTTCAGATACGTATATTCTTATCTTTATTGTGATATATGTTCTATACATAGACCACTGTTAAAGTATTTCCACCACCGTAGAGGCCGTCTCGTTCTTTAAACAGAGTGGGGAATTTCGCAACACCTTTGACCTGCTAGTTTACCTACTCTTGTATTGTAATATAACGTACCGTATTTTTCCTGAGCTCTGATTTGTACAAAACTGATAAATTAATTTTATTTTCATTTATTAGCTTGTCCTCTTTAGCGACCCCGATAGATAAAAAACCGTCTCACGGAAGGTCCAGTCGGTCGAATTGAGCTCTGTTCGATTCGTGACCGCCAACGTACGGGACCGACGGAGCGGGCGGGACCGGGAGGCCGTCGTGTTTAATCCACTTTTCATGTTGTTATTATATAATAATAGTAAGATAATTAAAATACAATATTAACCTAGCGAATATCACTCTTATTGAATAATTAATTGTAATTTATATACTATGTTTAAGTGAAATTTATATCTGTAATGCTCTTCCCAAATTGACCTCGTGCGAAAGCGGTTCTCTGCGAAGAATCGGATATTTTTTAAGCCCGTTGTCTTTTTCGCAGGGAATATTTGCAAGGCATATTTGCTGTTATGTAAACGATACATTTTTTGTGTTAAACAATTTTTTACCGAGAGTTTATTACAAAAAAACACCTTGAAAAAATGAAGAAAAAAAAAATACAAAAAGAAAATTGAAACGCTGCGGGACGAGCATTAAAGACGCCTCCGTCTAATATCCTGACCCATTTCTGAGCCTGTTCTTGTTTAACTTGTACGTGTATGATTGTAATTGTTCATTTAATTATCGAGTTGCCACTTTTAATTTATTAAATGTACTTTACCATCGTGTCACAAAATAGTTTTCCCTCCGCAAGTTTCCGGATAAATCTTCCACTTCCTCGAATAAAAAATGACATTATCAACTAGTGGCAATCTTTTAAGTTTTGAGTGAGAAACAATATTATCTTTTTATTTTCTGTCGTCGACTGTAGTAATAGTGTTAAAAGATTCATGGTTTTTCATACCAGTAATATGTATTCGAAAAAGCAGTGCCATAAACGATGTAATGAATATACTTGGCGAAAAATAAAATCATTTGTAATAACTGTCAGAATACTAGTATAAATTAGAAGAATGAAAAAATTGTGAGCCTTAGAAAGAGTAAAGTTGTGAATTTTATTTCTGTGTTTTATTTTTGTCTATCCTGAATCCCATAACTTTATTTGAAGTCTCCAGAGGAATATGTATGAGTATTTTGCATGTAGACCTATGGTCTGTTTGTTTAATACACGGGTTCACAACCTGGAGGTCGCCAACTTTTTTTAGATTTAAACAATATAGCAAATCAAGGATTCAAGGTGAGCTAAAAAAAAAAAAGGAGTTTCGGAGACAATCCTGGGAAAAAGTATACCAAATCGAGGATTTCAAATTCCTCGGTGAGCTAAAAAAAAAGAGGAGCTTCAGAGACAATCCGGGCAAAAAGTAAATCGAGGATTTCAAATTCCTGGGGGGGGTCGCTAGTCACATGGCTTTTATAAAAAGGGGTCGCCACCCGAAAAAGGTTGGGAGCCTATGGTTTAATACATCTAATATAACAACCAATTTCAAAGTTTTTACATCTTATCTTCATCTACTGCATAAAAAGGTATGTATCTTGAAAACGAAGGAGATGGCAAGTGAGAAAATCCATGTTGACTTTGTTGCAAAAACGTTTTCTGTAGTATTTCATCAATACAAAACAATATACATGATCATCAATAATTTCATTTTTGTATTGCACCATATAACAAAAAAATAAATGAAATTCAGCATGAATTAAAAAAAATTCGACAATAATGTGTTTGTGAGTAGTAGGAAGCTGTTGGGATGACTGGGATGAAGCAAAACAGGTGGTGTGGGACAGAATTTCGGTGGCTTTGTGGCTTGGAAGAAGTAGCGGAAATGAATAATTACTAATAAAAATATATTTTATTAAATAACTGGCATTAATATCCTGGTCAAGAGAGATTCCAATAAGAACTTCATTTATTTAAAGAGTGCAAGCTATCGACCATCTTAAGACTAATTAAGTATTTCGACTGAGGGTGCTTGATGGAATTTCAATATCAAATTTGAATTGTTTGAATTTTGTACTTTTCCATGAGTTTTGTCGCTAACAACCCGGGTTTCGCCTTTCGGCATCTTCAGGCTTTCCAAGTGCATAGATGTACTTGAACTAACGCGTAGTAAACAGTTTGTATCGTTTATATACAAAAATATAAGTAGATCACTAAGTTAAAAGGCTATTAAATTGTAAATTAGCGAAAATTTAATGTATACAAGTTTCAATGAATTAAGTGAGTTTGTTATAACTTGTTTTATTATAAAAACACTAGATTTATTTTAAATATTCCTATGTTATTATCTGGTCATTAATATTTTCAAAAAATCCCCATAGTTAAAACAAACCCACTTAATTCATTGAAACTTGTATACATTTAATTTTCGCTAATTTACATTTTAATAGCCTTTTAACTTAGTGATCTACTTATATTTTTGTACCTATATAAACGATACAAACTGTTTACTACGTGTCAGTTCAAGTACATCCATGCACTTGGAATGCCTGAAGATGCCGAAAGGCGAAACCCGGGTCGTTAGCGACAAAACTCATGGAAAAGTACAAAATTCAAATCTTAAGACTAAGTGCGCTTTTTATATGATGCGGATTTTATCTGCATGCCGTATGCATCTTAGCGGCAGTGCAGACTTCACACACAATAAAAAATTTAACGTGGTGCGAATCGTCCACGTGTACAGTCAGTTATATGTTGGTTGGCGTTGCTGTGAAAAAAATAATTATCACTTAGATAGTTACTTTTCAACCGGCAAAAGAAATGTGGCATACATGAATTGAATTTGACTAAATAATTTAAATTAAAAAAAACAAATTATTTGAGCTCTACGTTCTGTCACAGTTATCACCTAGCTCACATCTTCTCTGAGAATATCTGCAATCTTTATGGACAATACACCATTACACTATCACAAAATTTTCCATTGTAGTAATTAAAATAAATTAAAAAGAATGCTTGTCACATGCAAAGAATTCATTACCTAGTGCAGGGGTGGTGAACCTTTTATTCTCTAAAGTCTGCATTCATTTTCAGAGAATCTTTGGCCAGAAACAGGAATTTACGCTCAGAATATATCAGGAATTTACGAATTTAAATAAATTTACAGAAGGCCGCACCAGAGTAGCCAAAAGCCGCAGGTTCCCCACGCCTGACCTGGTGATTCAGTGGTTAATTGTTTTTTAACACTTTGTCTATACTGGTTGGTATTTCACCAGTAAAGTTGTGGTGTTGACAAAGTGTTAAAATACATTTAACCGCTGAATTACCGTGTAATGAATTCTTTGCATTATACAGTTAATTCTCTTGTTGATATCACATCTCGCCAAGAGAGCAAATTTTAAAAAAAGTGTCTTGTATGGGCAAAAATAAATTTATTTCTAACATCTTCAAGTAAAACAATGTATACAAAATCGTGTGTATTAAATTACCACTTCAAATGAAATATATAATGTCCAGTAAAGGATTAAAGGGATAGTTAGATAAAAAGTTATAAACCAGATAAAAACAAACTACCTTATCCAAAATAATATAAAATCCGTTTACATCACATTATAAAAATATATGGTAAAATAACTAGGGTTTTGGAGTAGGAATCCTAACTATTCGCCATTATCAAGTATTCAAACATCAAATAGTTTCTGAAGTATAAAAATATTAATAAAAATTTGATTTGAATAATTATTAAAATGCGTAACATTAAATATTATAATTCCTTAAATAGTACATAAAATATTGCAAGAAAAACACATGCTCAACTAAGTCATATTTCAAAAAAATTGTAAAGATTTTTGTAGAATTACAGTGGGTAACTAATAATTTTATCTTCAGTAAATAATATTTTACAAAAGATTTTATCGTGATGATTTATTTTGCATTTTACAAGGAAACATACTACCTTGTTTGATTTAGCCGACGACATCATTTCTTTTACAATATTTTCTGAGAACTATTTCGGCAAATTCTAGGATTGTTATAAAATATTGAATGCGTCTGAGTTGAAAAAAACAAACAAAAAATACTACCATATTATTATCGGGGTATTCATTATTATTTTTGAAGATATTATGAATATTATCCGAATTGTTGCCCTAATATTCGAATATTGAATAGTTTAAAATAGCAGAATATTGACTGTTCGATTAGGATCCTTATTTTAGAGTAGTAATTGTATAGTAATGTATGGAGTTCCACAAGAATTGTGTAGTGCTGTAAAAAATATTTGGCATATCTCTAACAACGGCGTGGTATAATGTACTTAAACTACTATTGTAACATGGCCGTTGGCAGAAGTCTGTACTACAATAGTCAATCTGGGTCTTAAGCTGTCAAAGATAAGCTTGCAAGTATCATGAATGTTATTTTTTATTATATGTACTGTGGAAATAAAAACGGTACATATATATTAAACGCTTTCAAAATGTATGGAAGGTTACTTTAATAGTCTGACAGCAATATCAAGATGGAAATTGATCATTTCATTCAATAATCCAGTGGATCGCATGCCAGCCATGACAGGTAAAGTAGTATCACAACATTACTCTCATGACACTTAACAGACAACTTATCATAGCTGACTTTTAGATAATCCTTGTGGAACTAGAAACAGAACTATCAATAAGTTAAGTTATTTTATAAATATACAAATATTGTATTATTCTTTTATTTAAGCTACCTGTTACTCAAGTCAAAACACAATAAATTAACAAACCACAAAAAAAGTTAGCTTTCACAAGTCAATCTGAAAATTTTATGTTCACAGCCATTTAAAATAGATATTCTTCTAATTAGTAAAAACTACTTGTATGACTTCTATAAGTAAAATAGTAGGCATATCAAAAATATATTATGCATTTTCCAAATAAAAAGATTTTGTTGATTAGTTAAAAAGTTTGACGAAGCATTTAAAGTTTTTCAATGAAATCAAGTTTGTTCTCCACTCCGCAAACTTTCTTATTTGCCACAATATTTTCACCAGAGGTTCTCTTTGGTGTCCTTGAAATGTAATGCGGGTATTTTTGTTCCATTTGGATGGAATCGATTCTTCTATCAATGTTATTGTGGTCATCGATGTCCTTGAAATCTTGCGAGGCAAAAATCACAATTGGTTCTTTTACTTTAGAAGGACTCTCTGATTCTGAGAAAAAATATAAAATACATTACAATGTGCAGCTGGTGAGAGCAAAGAAAATGTATCTTATTCATATTGCCTAGTATTCAGTGGAGTAACTATAAAATCTGAACCCACATGCAAGTTATTGAAGGTCCTCTAATTTTTTCTTATCAAATTAAGAAGAAAAGGGCTCTCACCATTTAAATGTTCGGTTGGGGCTTTTAAAAAGTATACATTGTCTTTTATCATTTGAAAATTTAAATATGGATATAAATTTGAGGCCCCGTGAGCCTTTATGCGTCCCTTAGGTATGGTAGTTACCCCGCTACTAGTATTAATTATCATATCTCAATATATGTAAGCAAATATTCCTCACGTTTAACCTTTTGACCGCGGCTCGGATCCAAATCGGTTCAGATTGGGCTGCTATAGCAGTCATCCGCGGTCAAAGGGTTAAATTGATCAATCTGTATATAATATAACAACTGTTATTCTTGTGGACAGATTCATTTCTGTTTGTTTCCTATTTCAAATATTTGACATTACAGCTAACGATAGCTAAGTCAAGAGATAGTGTAAAATCTCATATTTAAAAAAAAAATGAAACAATTGTCTATGCTCTAGATCTCAAATATTAGAGTGAAAAAATCTAAATTTGATATAGACCTTGTTGGGACTTTAACCCAGGGCCATCTGATCGCTGGGGTCTATGGTAATGCTCCAAAAATCATGAATTTGTATTTTATCTTTTGAATATACAGTAAAACCCCCATTTACACTAATGTCCGGACTGTGTAATTGGGGGAGTGAATCTCATACAAAATTAGGGATTTGGTTTTTTCTGCAAAAAAAATATGGACGAAATATTTAGTGATAAAATGCAAAGCGCGCCAAAATCCAAAACATAGACAGTCGCCCGGCTATACATGTGTAGCCTGGCACGTAATGAATACACAGACGCTAACAAACATTTGACAGTATGCGCCGCCAACGACTGTCTCATAGCAACGACAATGGAATGCGACAATGCATTGTCTTTCAGAATAATCTTTTTTTACATTCGCTGTCATGTGACTGTCAAAATAATCCGCGGCCCCCCTCAATACAAAACTTGTTCTGCGGGAGCCCCCGGAGAAAACCTGTTCCCCCCAATTTGGGAATTACTGGCTTAATACACGCTAAGTTGCCTATTAATTGTAGTTTGGCCCTTAAATTTTGACAGACACCCTTCAAACCCGCGTACTATACGAAGTTATCTAGTTTTCTCCTAGATTTTTTTCATCGCCTTTAATTGTTTTTAGTTTCTCAGCTAAATTACTAGTTTTCTCTATTTAGGCATTTTAGTTTTGACTTTTGAGTTAGAAAAATTCATGCAACCAGATGCGATTTAAGACTATTAGTCTAGAATTATTAAATATTGTTATTTCGGGGTCTTGATCGATTAAAAAATTGACGATCTGTGCAAAAAAAAGAAGATAGCGAGAACGGGGTTCCACTGAAAAAACACAAAATGAGATGCGAGGAAAGACTATGAATGAGAAATATTCAACGAAAACGGTTAATCAGGATATTTGTAACGATAGATCGGGGAACGATTAATGCGAGATTATTTTACATTGTTCTTATGGGTGTTTGGTCGGAACTATGAAAAATAAACGATCCATACGGGAAAACGAATAATGCAAGAATGGTAAATCGGGGTTCGACTGTAGTACAACACTGGATGGACTCCCTTTTTACACAGTTTTTTCTACCTGAATTTGAAATAGCATACTATTGTGTGATAGTGAATTATCTTTGTTACGATTTTTTTATTAAAACCAAGATACAATAAACATGAATTGATTTTTACACAGTTATTCCTTGGAATGTATCCATCGTGTAAAAAGAGAGTCCAGTGTAATAGAATTGTTAGTACTCCTTATTAATCGCTTCCATATGAATTAACTGCCGGCACAATGAAACATAATAAATGAAATGAAACATAAGATTATAATGTATAAAATATTTAATCCTCTTGATTCTCTTTTAAAACTACAATGGCACAGTATAAAAAATTACACAACTGGACTTGATATTAATGTTTCAAAAATTGTCACAATTTTAACACAACCTTGAATATAAATAAATGCTCAAGATTATATGAAATAACTTTTATTGCCTCTAGTGAAAATGTTAGTTTACCAATACGAGGTTGAATCATATCAATGACAATATCCACACAAAAGTTTTTTTTTGTTAACTTATGATTAAATAATAATAAAACAGGTCAATCAATATTAACCTAATGGTTGATTAAGATTGCTCTTTTGCATTTGTTTCAATTTGAATTCTTCTTGTTTTTGTCTTTGCCTTCTTTTTCTTTCCGCTCTCATTTCCTCGTCAGTCCCTTGAAAATCGGCAATATTGCCCGTCAGTGGGCACACCTGTAATATTTTCCACTTTTTTAATAAAAATACTGAACCTAACTTTTCTGAATATTAAAAAAAATATATGTTTATTGCTAAACCTGTCTGGCAGACTTCAAATTATATCTCAGAAAAGATTCTATTTTATAAAAAGTCATTTTCTATTTATTATGACTTCACTATTTTACAATAAGGGCTGAAATCACACGAATGAATGTAAATGCGACAAAAGCAAAATGATTTGTAAAAAGAAAGGATTAAAGAAACATTTCAAAATCAATTTCAAAAAAATTCTCTTCATATTTATGTAACAAATATATCTGTGCGTGTAAGAAAAGGGCTTTGTCAAATCAACACCGCTGAATTAGTAGATTTAAACATTTTTTAGAAAACAAAAATCTTATTTAGGCATTACCATAAAATACATTTAGAGAGAAACACTCGTTCCCATTTGAACACACGACACAATATGTAGAACTTTATAAATGTATTCAAATATAGTATATCTGATACATTCAACAATAGTTTGACTTAATGCATAAAAATCATTTAACTTAAATTGACAGCAAGAATGTGTGAAAAACAGGGAATAAACAAATTTATACTTAGATGCACATTATATTGCTTTCCTCAACCTTATTTTCAATCTTAATCACACACCTTTCAGGTAAATATCATAAAACTTTTTTATACTTTGAATTAGCACGTTTGATTTCGGACATTGGATGAATAAAATTGATTTCGAGCGATGAAGCGAGAACAAGTATCTTCACGTTCATCACATTTAGATCGTTCCAAAATCCAACATAAAACATGCTCGGTTTAGTCCATGGACCGTTCACATTGACTTGATGCATGATGTAATTCACTCGAGCCGACGCATCCCGTATAGAATTTGGAAGATACTAGACATCTTTTGATTGAATATTAAAATTATTGCAACGGTTATCGAGGTTTTGATATGACAACTGCCGTGAGCGAAACTCAGTGAAAAAAGCATCCTGATAAGCTGGAGGCGGGGGAAGAATACCGGCGGTCATATACTGCGCGCTGTCAAAAGGCAGCATCACACGCTGAACTATATAACTTACATTCAATATGGAGGCATTGTTTTTAGGCTGTTGCAAGATTGAAGAGTGAGGCAATTCTGCAGGCGTTTTTTCTTGATTCTGTTGTCTTAGAGGTGATCTGATATCACCTCTGTTCTGGTGGGTTTCAGAGCTGTCATTGGAATCATTACAGGGGCCTTGAAGATGCTGATGACTTGTTTCACCGGGATAAGATACTTTAACATCAGAAGAACTTTTTGTAATTCTTTCGAAAGCATTCGGATTATTATCTGAATCAGATATTCTGGGTAATTCATCTGGATGCTCGGCTTTGAATATTTCCAGTTGCTCTGTCAATAAAGTCGCTACATTTCCACCGAAACTTAGTAATGTTTCCCTGAGAGCATTGGTTACCGAGGCCTGAAACAACAACATAATCATGATTGAGACATAAACAAGTCATTCCAGACTGGCCAATACGTCAATCACCAAAAACGTAATAAATGTTTATACATATAAATGTTTTAATTTACATGTCTATCTGTCAGTCTGTCGTACACACTCTCTCTTTCTCAAGGGCCATAAACCTAAAATATGATACCGCACAGTCATTCTTGAGCAGCGATAAGGTGGGATCTGTGCAGTCTTGAAATTAACCCGCCATCTTGCAAACTGGTTAATACTCAAGCGGCAAACACGATAGATTAAAAGGCTTTGAAAAATCGATGTTTATAATATTTAGACCTGATTGTTTTGACAACTGTAAAGAAGTAGCAGTAGCAAGACAAATCGGGCGATAGTTTAATAAAACAATCAGTCCAGTATGCAAAAGATACATTATTGACAAATGCAACTTTGCATCACGTCTGTTATGTTAGCGCTCAGGACACGATATTATGTTCTCACAAATGCTGCGACGCTCGCAAGTGGAGGGGTTAACCTTTTGACCGCGGCTCGGATCCAAATCGGTTCAGATTGGGCTGCTATAGCAGTCAACCGCGGTCAAAGGGTTAATATGTTTAATTTAGAACTCTAGTAATAACAGAAATGTATATTGTGTTATAAGCAAGTATATCAATGTTTTAAATTAGAAGAAATATAGCATTGATGATTACTTTTCTTGCATTGTGTATTGCAGATCCTTTTTGCGTGGAAACAGCTGTCGCGTAGCCGACATCTTCTCTGACAATATCGAGCGGTTTAACCTTCACAGACACAAATGCCACAACGCCAGCACTATATTTTCCATTTGTAAAGTCAACAAAATCTAGGAAATAAAACATATTTTTGGATTTATTATGAGGATACTCAAGACTTAAAGCTTTTAACCGATGTATCCGATACAAATAATAATCAGAAAAAGAAATAAGCTACATTATTAACTTTGAACAAGATAAAACAAAAAATGATGTTGATTAACAAGATAAACAAGATGAAAATAATTTTATCTCATTAGATGTTTATTTGAATAGACTAACATATTTTTTGTATGTTGCTAACGCTTTCGTAACATGGTTACCGACTGGTTAACTTGCACACCAAGGCAATAACTGTAATACAGTAAATCCTCCCATAACGCAGAGCTAGGTTCATCGTTATGAGACCACGAGTTATGGGAAACAAGGAACTCGTGAAGGAACGTCACTAATGACGACTGGCTAGCCGCGTCCCCTCCTACCCCCGCCGTGTGCCTACATCCGAGAGCATAGCAAGCTCGAAGACGATCGCGTCCTGTGAAACATTCGTGTTATGGAAAGCATTACTATACCATATATCTTCTACAAAAAACAATGCAATTCTCACAATCAAATTTAATTGGAAATTTTAGACAAATTTATGTTATTTATTTACCATTTAAAAAAAAATTATGACTACAAAGACCTGTAAATAAATTAATGGTAAATATGCTTCACTACATGTTAAATTTTCTGTAGAAAATTTTATCACTTATAGGAAAATTCCAAATTATCATACATGGGAATCTGATAATTTACGCGAAATACGAATCTAATATCGGTATGAAAAAGTCAACATAACATGTCAAATTAAACTTATTAAAAAAAACCATAGAGCAAAATTTAAATATGGTGACTAATTTTCATGAAAATATTTTCCTATTCACATGAATTATCATCGGCTTCCTTAATTCCAACGTGATATTTACGTATCTGCAAATAAGCTGCCCACAGTATAGAATTGTTTTAGGCGGGATTAAGTAAATTTTCAGAGAGGAAAATAGTAGCATGTTATAAAGCATATTCAACCAATGAACTTATAGTTCTGATTTGATAATTATGTCATTTAGTAGCAAGTCGACTACTGCGGCGAAAAACTTCACAAATTATGCTGGATACTATTTTGGATAATTTATTTATCAGTGTTCTTCATATTAATGTGTGATTTTATCGCGATTTATCAATGCTTCAATAAATATTTTAAATCGTGGCGTTGTTTTCAGCTTAGTTTGTGAAGTTTTTCGTCGCGATAGTCGACGTGCTACTACATGACATATTTACCACTGATTTTACCTAATTCTTGCTTGGTAACGCACCAACTCCAGTTTTTAAAACCCCACCGTTCATGGCCAAAAGATATGAGCTGTTGGCGCTTTTTATAATTGTCTGGTGCTGCAGTGCCATCGTCTTTCTTGCTGTTTCCATCAGGCTGGAAATGAAATATGATTTTTTAGGTAACGAAAATTCCAATCAACAAACATCATTTATTTTCGTAGATTTACAGATTGTGTGTGCAATTAAAAAAATACAGTAAATTAGATTAAAAGTCAAATAATATTTACCAATTTTCCACCCACCGTTTCAAGAGAAACGTTTAAAGTGAAACTAATAATTTTAATAACTTATTTGGTATTCCTAGGAAACCAATGTCATTATCTATAGCTCTGTTCTTTTGCTTACTTCTGACGGTTTGCAAACTGTTTCCGAATTATAATCGAATTGAAAGCTTTAAGATTCTACTTCGAAAACAGTTTGCAATCTGTCAGAAGTACGCAGAAGAACAGAGCTTTTATATTATATATATTAACTATAGCTATGGCAAATGGTAAAAGCGCAATGAGTGGCATATTTGTATAATACAACTGTTAATAATAATGCAATTTTCTCAAGGAAGTTTACTAGTTTAAAATGGAACCATTTATAAGCATCGTACGAATGGCGGTGATCTAGCAAGTAAATAGAATGGTTATAAAGAACTCATGAATCGGGTTAGAAAAGTACCAATTTAATGGAACACGTCGACGAAGGAAAGCCTGGTTTTCTGTTCATGTTGTACCATTCATGCACTCACTGGAAAATGAAAACAGTCCAAATATTCCCTGGATGTTTTTTTTTACAGGCGGCAGCCGAGTAAGATTAGATTTTTAAAGTTTCAGCAATGAAAAATATAATCGTTATGATTGAAGGCTGTAAAATAATATTATGACAATACAAAGATTTTACAAGTTATCCGTTACGTACAAACCATCGACCATAAATTTGAATTCTCTATAATCATAGATTTTTTCCTGCTGGAACCTTATACGGAGCCCGCGAGGCGGGTTTCTAATCTGGGTACTGACAGGTCTGTTCTTGTGCGCAAATTTCAAAACCAACATTCCAACCGCATTCCAACGAATTTTGCAAGTGGCGCAGAAGAACAGGCATTTTTGTTGTTGTGCTGCCAGTACATTAAATTATATATTGTTTTTTTCAAAGTAGCAATTTCTAGGTCTGTAGCCAGATTTTTACAAGCGGCAAAATCAAAATAATTAACTATCGACGTTCAATTATTCTTAGTTCAGCGAATACGCCTTTAAAAGACTATGGAAAAAGTTTGATTGTTCATAAACAACTTATTGTTTTATTTTTTTTCGTGCTATTAAAACCGTATCGCCATTTCGAACATAATTATAAATAAAGTATTTGATGAAATACGTCAATGGGAAATACAAATATAATTTTCACTTAATTGGTGTGAAAAATATATTTTTGTGAACCATTTTAGGTTAAACTGTACGACAAATACGTACTACAATTTTAAAAGTATCTTGTTATATTGAAACAGCGTAATATTGTTGTCAAACAAATTAATCATACCTAATTATAAACATAACCTTATTTCAATATTATCCGATTTTCTTTCGTTTTCATTTCATATTATTTCAGCAAATACACACTCAAAGATAACACAATGTTTTTTATTGTTAATAATAAATCGATTCTTTTATTCTACTCCATACTCTAAATTTTAATGTATAGATTAAGAGTATGAAACCTTGTCATTCATTGTTGCTGACAGATACAAAAATGAAATTTTCGCTCGAATATCGGTACAAATATTTCCCATAATTTCGTTTTAAAATGCTCCATGCTTTTCAAGTCAAACAAAACAATGTTTTTAAGTCAAATATTTTGACAATTTACCATCATGTTAAATATTTGACTTATAAAACTTTTATATAATCTACATCAGTGACGTATAACTGTCAGTTTGACATTTGGTATTTAGTCGGTTAAGTTGTCGTTTGTAACAAAATTCGCCATTCTGAGGATGGAGGTTGGTACTCCAAAACAGTTTGCGGTATCGAGCATGAATCGTTTCTGACGGTTTGCAAACGGTTGGAATGTGGCTTTGACGCAAAAGAACAGAAACAGCCGTCAAAACTGTAGTCCAAATCATGTGATCAAAGCTTTGAATTAGATTCTAATCCGAAAACGGTTTGCAAACCGTCAGCAAACCATCAGAAGTAGACAGAAGAACAGAGCTAGTCTTTATTTTCATTTCCTGCATGTTTGTGAAATTAGAATCATTTATATCCATAAAACTTTGTAAGCTAACGGAATTGTGTGTAAAAAAACAATTTAGAAAAACCTCTTACGAGAATAATTGAGTTTGAATCACTAACAAAAGTCAAATTCTTGTCAAGAACTAATCTTAATTCTCGAGAGCGATTAGCTAACCATTAGTCCTGTCTTAGCCTTATCCTTTTATTCCTACTCGCTTTGAAAAAAAGAGAGGTTGAGTGACTGACTATCAATAACTTCTTGTAGAAACTTTTATGTTGAGATAACCTCCATTCGGAGTTCATGTGCTCTAGATTGGCAAAAAACATGGTAATTTTTTTTTCATCCAAGACATTCTCAATCCTTAACCGAATATAAAAGCCTAATTTATGTTATCAAGTATGTGTGTCCTTTTCCAAGTATTAAACTACTTATTTGATAAGATTAATTTAAATACGCTTTTTCGCTTTCCAAGCGTTTCAGAAGATTTATATACATTGCTAATTAAAAATAATTCATTTTTTTCAATTGATCTTTGTACCTTACCTATCTGTTATGTATACTCAACACCATAGTATACTATGTGTATACTCTATGATATTCTATTTTCAAATTGTTTCATTCTAGAATGAAACAATTGAAGTATAAAACTATTTCAGTTTAAAGAAAACAATTGCAACCTGTCATCTCTCTATTTTTCTTCTTGATTACAAGATTGATTTATAAAGTGTAAATTATGTTATCAGAATAAAGTTGAACCAACATATAAAAGTGTTTCAGTAAAAATTATAAACATAACATATCTAATAGAAAATTAAAATTAACTTTGATTATTCCACGTATTGTGTTACTAATTGTGACACGTGTTTCGCATCTTCGAGGCATCTTCAGACTTACTATCGCTAAAGTCAACTTTGAATTAGAGTTAAACATTATTAAACAGATAGCTGTAAATAATGGTTACAACACAGACGTAGTAGTTAACTTACTTATACGTAAGCAAGTTAAACAACTCATTGTAAATAATATTTTTTCAGGAGAGAAGAAAGCAAACGATAATATTAAAAACTGGCGTAAAATTATTTATTTAGGAGACATCTCGTAAAAGATAGTTAAATTTTTGCCAGACAATATAGAACCCGCGTTTTATACAGTAAATAATTTAGGTAAAATTTTATTGAACAGTAAAGATCGCGTAGATTCATCGTCACAGAGTGGTATCTATCGACTCTCTTGTGGAGACTGTCAAGCTGTTATGTTGGACAGACAGGTAGAAACTTTAATATTAGAATTAAAGAACATATAAGATGTCTAAAAAGTAACAATTTTTCTGAGTTTGCCAATCATTTAATAGAAAATAATCATAATTTTAATCAGATTTGTAATTTAGCAATACTCCACCGAGTAAATAAAAAGGGTTTAAAGATGAATAGCTTAGAATTTTTAGAAATAAATAAAACTCTTAACAAAAAAGAAATATTATTAAATAATATTCTTAATAACACAGGTGGTTCCCCGTTACTCAAATTGTTTCCAATTAATAGAGTAATCACAAACCTAGCTGATTGATTGTAGCTCATTAGTTTAATAGTTTGTAATGTTTAACGTCATTAATAGTATGATTAAATTTGTTTGCACTGTTTCGATTTTATAATCCCCTCTTTGCTTCCCTTAAAAAGGAAAAATCCCAATCTGATTGATTACAACTCATTAGTACCATTAGTATCATTATCTGTTTGTTTTATTTCGATTCTATACCCTTCCTTGCTCATTTTATAAGGAAAAAAACCCAAACCTCCATTTTGTAATTTTATAATTTTAAAATGTTAGAATCAATTCTTCATTACTTAAGCAAACTTTGCGATAGTAAGTCTGAAGATGCCTCTGAAAGAGGCGAAACACGTGTCGCAATTAGTAACACAATACGTGGAATAATCAAAGTTAATTTAAATTTTCTATTAAAATGAACTTCCACAAAGTTACCGCCGAAACCATCAAAAGTATAACATATCTATCAATTTGATTATAATTAATTTATCATTCATTGTTCAAGTATAGCTCAGCTTGTAAATAAAACCAAAAAATACATTTGAAATAACAATAGACAATAAGTTCAAGAGTTTGGAAAATGTTTAAACTGAGTTTAAATAATTTTAAATTTCGGTAGTTGTTCGAGATGAAGGCGATGAAGGTTCGCTAGATCCGGGAAGCTGAAAAATGGCCGAGGAGCGGCGGACCGGCGATAATAATGCCTTAAATTCTCCGAAATCCATAAAAAGTGTGTCAGAGAGTAGTGATTGTCGATCGTTCACGAATTTTGATGTATTTTGTGTTTTTTTTTCAATGGGAACCTTTGTTGCCGATTTGACCACAGGTAAACAGTTCACCTTTGTTTATAACTTTGTTTCCAGGTAAACATTACTTTTTCCTCTTGATAGACGATACGGCTACTATTATTTTTGTTTATTTTTTTAACGTGGATGTAATGCCTAATTGTCCAGGTTTAATAGAAGGATACTTTAAATCGAAAACTACTCTTAAAAATACCGTGTTGTCAAATTTCAGGAAACTTTATTTAGACTTCAAATTGTACGGATGCTATATCTATCTATTAGGTACCACGAATTTCAATAATTTATCAGTCATCTCGCATTATTGATTTATGGATTACTACAGGCCTCTTTCTCAGTTAAATAATATTTTCACAAGCCATGTTAATTTTTTTTATTTTGTAAATTATATTATCCTGTAAATGGAAATCATACACTAAAAAATATAAAACCCTTTTTATTATCGGTAATTTTGTCATGAGCCATAGCACGGACTATTGGGGCGAAAAACTTCACAGACTAAGCTAAAAACAACGCCACGATTTAAAATATTCATTGAAGCATCCCGGAAGCACGTTAAAATCACACATTATTATGAAGAACACTGATAAATAAATTGGTAAATATGTCATTCAGTAGCACCAAGTAGCACCGACTATTGCGGCGAAAAACTTCACAAACTAAGCTGAAAACAACGCCACGATTTAAAATATTTTATTTAGGGCTTGATAATCGCGTTAAAACCACACGATAAAAAGAAGAACACTGATAAATTATACGTAATACGAAATCTTCGCCTCCAATATTCGTAATGGCCGCGCGCGCGGCAATAGTCGAGGTGCTACTAAATGACATATTTACCAATTTATTTATCAGTGTTCTTCATAATAATGTGTGATTTTAACGTGCTTCCGGGATGCTTCAATGAATATTTTAAATCGTGGCGTTGTTTTTAGCTTAGTCTGTGAAGTTTTTCGCCCCAATAGTCCGTGCTATGGCTCATGACAAAATTACCTTATTATCTTGCTAGGATGCTTTTTCACAAAAGGAGCTATATATGGTTTTCAGAATTGCTTAATTTTACGAGGAATGGTTTACGGCTATAAATTCCATTACAAATAGTATTACTATAAACTTTGAATCTTTCAAATTTTGTACACTCCTACATGTTTTATCATTTACGACCCAGGTTTCACCATTCATCATCTTCGGCACCCATGCACTTGAATGTTGTGCTAGGGAAAGTAGTCCTTAACATAACCTTCTGCCTCCTGCAGTGACGTAGCTAGAAATTTGAAGAATTAACGTAAACATCCACGAAGCCCTCTTCTCCTTCAAAGGCTAGAAATTTAGGGGAAACTTTTTGCTGGGCCCTCGTGCATTGCATGACTGCTAAAAGGTTTATACACTGCTGGCCTCCTGCTTTCCTTTCTGTCATCACTTCAAAAGAACCACCGTTAAATTTAATTAGTTAATTTGATTACCCCATAATAAAATAAAGGCATTTTGTATTCATCATTTTTTATATATTATTTTCGGGTCACGGAATGACTAATTATTTCTCATGGGGAAAATTCGCTCAACGAATTATGCTTTCAATTATCTCAGGTTAAAACAAATAGCTTATTCACTTGATAGAATGATTCTCTTTCTTTATTTTGTTGTATCGTATTCTCATAGTTGACCAGTGTTCCTATTTTTTTTTTTATTCTAGATATAATCTTGGCCGCAGAATATTGGAGAAAAGGCCACATATACTGGTCATTGGGCACCTTCCTGTTAATTTTAGTTCCTGCAATACTTATACAATTATTCTCAATGAGATGGCACCTGATGGACGAAGCCGTTTCCGTTTGGCACTGGATAAGTCATGTTTGCCTGATAGGAGTTTTACACAGGTATATAAATATATGCTCATATGATATCTAAAATTCTAAAACTGCACGCACTGTGTTCTGGCAAAAGTATAGGTATAGCGGACGGAGGGATAGGGTCAATAATATTGCAAAACAGAGATCACTAATTCATTTCTTTTCTTTTTTACCTATATTTAACACTGAGTCAGGTCCGTGGTCAACATTGTTGGCTTCTGCTATGGAGCTCACGGGTTTAATTCACGTTCAAATGTTGAATTAAACTGGGGAGGCCTACCTAATAACCATACTTTGGAGTGCCGCCTTGTTTGCCTTGCCGAGGTAAACCTTTGTTGGCGATTGGGTATAAGGTAGCAAAAGCCACTTTCGAGATATTTACCAAGGTATTTGACATTCATTAATTGATAAATAATTCGTCGCCTGCTGTGGTCTAGTTGGTTAGAGCTTGCTCTACCGACCAGGTGGGTCTGGGTCCGATTCCCAGTAAGGTCAAATTTAGATCTTTCAATTTAAATTTGAGACCTAAGACATGGGTGTTTGTGATGTCGATTTACTTTGAGTTTTTCTTGTATGATCTTTCAACTTTAAAATATTTGGCGCATTGGCATTAGCTGTAATGCCAAATATATTTTTTAATTAAAAAAAAAAAATGAATGTATGACATATTTGATCCAGCTGTGATTTGAACCAACATACCCCCTGTCGTGTTCTGAAATATTCTTTCAAAGTATATTATATCAATCGACTCCATAACTAAAGGATTCAATCAGATAACATGAAATTTCAAAATATTATTTACAGATATACAATTGTGTTGAAAACTGGATTCGAGGCCAGGGAGTCTAAATCTCCTCATGACTTCCAAAGGCTGTTTCTCCAGCAAAGCGACATCTGCATGTTGCATTTGTTTGAATCGTTTCTCGAAGCTGCTCCTCAGTTGGTCTTGCAGCTCTATATAATGGTGGTCGTCAAGGATTGGCATTTTTTCACTGGTATGTAAACACCATATTTTATTGCCCTGTATCTATTACATTTTAAAATTTTATTGTTTTAATTTAAATAATTCAAGTGATATTGGCATCGTCACTGAATGGAAATCACTCGATGGTAGTGTGTGCGGAGCTTTGTCAAGTCTAATAAAATGAAAGCATGTTGTAGATGAGAAGCGTATTGCCTTTACTCTATGTTTGAATAATCCTCTTGTATTTTTAATAACATTAAAAACCCATTTACTATTGAGATAAATTATAAAATATTAACTTATATGAAATATAGTAATAATCAATTTAACCAAAATTCTCAAATGCCCTTACCATCCGCAATGAGTTGATTCACTATGAAATCGTTTTTTTTTTAAATAATAAATTGAATATGTTTACTGTTACAATACAAAAAAAATATAGACATTATTTTTTTGTTATTTGTCATTCTGGGAAGAACTCACTATTTCAAGCCATAAGCAAAAACTGTTGGTAAATTATATTAGGAACTTTTACTTTAAATTTAGGCCTAAATCTTCATTGTGGTCATTTTTCTGTTGACATTGATTCCGGTAAGATAATTGAATATGGATTTTTACACTTAATATTATATGGCTACTTATCGGTTTCCAATTATTAAACTTTTTCCTTCCAACGCAACCGTGTTACTATACCTTTTAAAGCACGGGTTCCCAACCTATGGGTCGCTAGGTTTTCTGAGGGTGGACAGCTTTTTTCGATTTTCAAAACTACAATAACTCAAACTACAGTCAACTAAAATTACCTTATTGAAAAAAAATAACCTTTTCAATTTGCAATGAGGCCGCGGGTCACATGGCTTTTATAAAAAGGGGTCACCACCCGAAAAAGGTTGGGAATCTATGTTTTATAGGGTAAAAGTGACGTATTAGTATTAATGAAAAAAACTGTATTTTAATCATTTATTGACATTGAAAAATACTCATTCGGCGAATAATCAAACAGGTCAAAGTCTTTTTTATAAATCTCGAATATGTCTTCGAGTAATTTTTTAGATATTTTTGAGAAATACTCTCGGGTTATCTTTTTATTCGTGCTTCCTAAAGGATTAATGTTTTCTTTCATGTTCTTTTTGACGATTTCATCAATCGATGTAACGTTTAATAATTTCAAAAAGTAATTCATATCTTCTTCAAATGTTTCCATTTTTATAATGGTGTCATATTGTATCCAGCACGGTGCGCACTCCATATAGTATGGTCTCCAATGCTCGTCGTATGCCCTCTCATTCACGATGTACAGGAGAAACTCCTCGAATTTCGGTACCGGTCTGCTGTCTGAATCCTTTCTGTACCATTTAATAATGTGAGAACTGAACTTTTTGCGATAGTAAGCTTTATCAATGTTTTCTATTTTGTCTCTGAATGCGGATAGAAGGCGTTCAAACGGATGTCTTACTATTAAAAACTTTCTTGAATCATTCGAATACTGAAAGAAATAAACGTAAATATAAGTTACATGTTCTTACAATATTGGGGATGATATGTCGTAGAGTTGGGAAAGAGGCTAAATTGTCTTACACCAATAGATTGCAATACTGAATGAATATACTAAATACGGGTGGGCATTGCAAATATCAAAAACAGATTGAACATTCCGAATAATTGGGATAGCAATATGAAATACTGGTGTTAACCGCTTCAGTACCGTAAGGCCACTGGTGGCCGCTAAATATGAACGGCATGAATACCTTAAATCCTCTGAAGAACACGAATGTAACTTGAAAATATTAAACTATATATATCATTTTATAAGTAAACTTTTAATATTCATAAATTCAGTACTATTTTTTAAAACTATTCAAAAAATATTTAAAAAAAGCGGTAGGTAAGTATGTGAGTTAATGTTTTTTAGCTTAAAACATCGCGGCACTGAAAAGGTTAAATAAACATCTATCAAGCAAAAAAGAGTGATTTTCAGAAATATGTAATGTAAGATTTAAACTTTAATTAAATGTAAATAAAGGCTTTTTCATCAATACTGAAAATCTTCAATCTTTATCAGATCTTTGAGTAAATAAATCCGGTTGCAACAAAACCTTTTCCGTCAGAAAATTATTGTAATACATATTGAAAATAACAGGACACCGATATTTTTATACCTATATGCTGTGCTTTTGAGTGGCTTGGCTATCCAATGCTTTACGCACGTTCAGCTTATCAATATTTTTTTGGTTCTCGGGAGTGTCTCGGCAGCTGGTTGGCACGCACTGAGCTGCTTTAAATTAATCTCTTTGGTATGTTGAAAAGCTCTACGAGAAAAACGAAAGTGTGACCGAAACGTGAATCTACATGTCTTATGACTCACCTCAAACATGCGAGCAGCACCCAAATACGGATAAGCTTTTCTAGCCAACTTGCTGACTTCGATTCGTTTGTTTGGTAATTTTACAGTCGAATCCAATTCCCGTCCAAGTATCGCGAATATCCTCATCCAAACTGTAGATCCAGCTTTGCACACGGGACACCACGCTATCTTATGGTCCCTGTAAGAGTATCTTAATGTGAAACTGTTCTTTTAAATTTTTAAATATCTCGAGAGATCTTATGCGGTATACCTGTCTATAATGAGTCGCCTCATTACTTCATAAAAGTGAATGTTTTTTTCTACCCTTGTTTGATTGCAATATTCATTCACTCTTTCTCTTCTCACTCTCATAGACTCGAATTCATCGCCCTAGAAAAAAAATACACATCAAGACATTCGTGAATTTCACTGACATATTTCACATGAATAAAAGAAATTGGTTTACCAGTTATTAAATTAATTTGTCTACAGATATTATAATATGATTCAAAATCATTGTTATTTGAATTCCGATTTCATTGTGTACCTTCCAACGGGAGCGTAAGGTTGGATTGCCATAGTGGACTTAACTTCTATCTTACAAATAACGCAAGTCACTCAAGTTTTCTAGGACTATAAGTACATTGCTGTCTCTAAGCAGGATTTATCATTAGGCAGGGTAGGAAGCGATGAAAACTTCATTGACATTTATGCTGTTGAAGAAAGTATGTATCTACAATACTAGAATCGCACACTGGATTAGAATTAAAGCCCTATTTGGTAACGGTATTTGTTTATATCCTATATTTTTTTTATATTATCTATTAGAGTCACGACGGCGACGATATGCTACAATATAGGCAGCTGTAAAAATTTGGAATACGCCGAGTTCTATTAACAATTCATTTGATTTCCCAATTTTTCATGTCGTCAGGTATTTAAATTTACGTTTCACTCTTAGCAATAAACTTTCAGCACACGTATTTGGATCCTTGATGAAAAAATAATATTTCCTCACATCACTTGTAGAATATTTACTCCCCGACATACTGGTTATGTTATTCAAAACTGCTTGCGGTGAAGTATATTCATCAGCAAGCATTCCAATGTATAGTATTAACCCCGCAAATAAA
This sequence comes from Himalopsyche tibetana, assembly GCA_030503985.1. Lineage (NCBI taxonomy): Eukaryota > Metazoa > Arthropoda > Insecta > Trichoptera > Rhyacophilidae > Himalopsyche > Himalopsyche tibetana. Next base: position 20,137,479 of record JAPJYX010000015.1, on the reverse strand, counting down.
ACGATCAACACTGCAGCTTTCTTCTTAGAAATTCTGATTGACATTATATTGAAACACGTAGGAAATAAACTCTCATACAAAATTTATAATGTTACGTTGCCGACATGCAAGGTGAACTGAAATGTTATTGACCTGTCAAGAATCTATAGTGGCAACCTTCACAGAGCATCGGGGTTTATTCTGTTCAATTTTTGTTTTCTATATGTAATTTCAACTCTTAATGCATGCTTTTCTAATTTTAAGGTAATCAATCAAACATGTTTCTCGACCACTTACTGTATGGTATTCTAACACATCACATGTTATTTTCCATGTTAACTCAACACTGTGATGCTTTTTACTGATTGATCAATGTGGAGATAAAATGGTAAAAGAACTGCTTGTGTGAAAAATGATCGACATTCATTCATAGTGGACAATAAATACAAAATGATGTATGAGATCAGTAGCGCAAGCTACATCTTTGAAGTGGTGTATTAATTGAAAAACTTAAATATGCCCAGTTGATAATATTGACTCAAGATCTTAGAACAGAAGCACTGGGTCTTGTCACGTGGCTTTGTGGTTTGTAATTCATTCTACTCTACCTAATTTTTCTTTCTTAAAAGGTGTTGCTCTTTTTGTACTCTTTTTACTCAACGGGTTGGCGATAACACTGAATTAATCTTATTTTTTTACTCAGTAAAAAAATATTATATTTGGCAATAATATGACAAATTTTGTAATTCACTCTTGGGTGGGAAAAATAATATCTACAAATGCACGTAATATGAGTGTTAAAACATACTATTTTGTAACTGTAAATGATGTTCTGTTACTATATTACGATGTACCGAGGTTAGAATAACGTGTTAATTGAAAATATCAACATATTCTGTTGCTACCAACGCTGTGTACCTTCAATTATGATATTTACACAGATGTCTTATTATGAAACGTAGCATTGTGTACATCTCTTCTAACCTTTTCAAATGCATCATTTTTTTAAAAAGTAAAATGATATATTGTTATAATGGCTTACCATTATGGTAGAACAGGGGTTCTTAACTTTGTGCCCGCGGGCGCATGAGCCCTTACAAAGTATGTTATAACAAAATAAATGATAATTGTTTACATTTCAGATAATCATCTTACCCTACCGACATTAGAAAAATAAGTAGTGAAATGCAGTGCCAAAGATCGCACTGATTGTGCTTTGTTACTTTTAAAGATATTTTCGTACTCTTTATTATATTTTGTCTCTACTTATTTTGTAAATGCCTGATTAGGCATATGAATTTAAATAAATGTTTAATTTACCGATTAATAATAATTGAGTAATAATACAATAAAATTAATGTTACACATATTACTGAAATTGTTTTTTTTAAGATGTCCAGCATGCGCCCGCCACTATTATCCTATGTCTGAAATGCGCCCGTTACCACAAAAAGGTTAAAAATCCCTGCAGTAGAAACTATATTTGTCACATTTTGATCTTTTTCCGTTTTCATTGTCACTGCCGCCACTCGTATTAAAATTGCTCGGAAATCAGCTAGCCGTGTTGGCTAGTTGTAATCGGGCAGTCTGCTACATTTATACAGTAGTCTTAATTAATGAAATGCTTTCTAATTAGACTAAAATACCGACCAGTATTCGAACTCTGTTCATTTTTCAAAAAACAAATTCAACAATGTTATGATCTTTGCCCACGTTCTTTTTGCAGGTATTTCAGCAGCAGCGTCTCTTTGCTCGCTATCTTGGGCTGTAGTGGCATACGTCAGAGCGTTACGCAGATCGCGTGCTGATAAAGCTAGAGCGCGGGGTGCCGCTCTGGTTCTCCAGGCTTTGTATCGCAGCGCATTGCTGGCTGCGAGGCTCTCCGCCTTGCTACTTTTCGCTGTTGGCTTCAAACAATGGATATTTGCATTGCTCGGTTAGTTCATTTCATCCAATGGGTTCTAATGTTTACTACACATTTGGTAGTAAAACTTAAAAGCAAAGATTTCTGATGATTTTTATAATAACAATAAGGTTGTCTTTTGGCAAGAAATTTAACGAATATGTCTACTAAAAATCTGGACAGTATCAGTATCTCTGTGGAGATTTATTTTGAACTTAAAATAAAAATATACAATGAACATGTATCCAAGTGATCAGTTAAGTATTGTCTTGAAGTTCGATCATGTCTGATGACCAATACAGGTTGGTCATTGCATAAATAGTTGATGCATTTATTCCAGCTGAGAAAGGTATTTTTTGTTCTATTATTTCACCAAAAATTGAAAACCAACAATGCCAACTCCTTATATCTTAATGGTCCCTATTACCCCCATTCCATGCAGGTATTTTGAAGGCCTTATTCATCCATTGTGTAGAAACACTCGACTGCTCGGTAAAAACTAAAAACTAGCTCGGTACTGCTGTGCTGAAGTAGAAAACGGCAAACATCCATTACGTTTCAGTAACAGTAATTGTCTATTGATGATGGCCAAACTCGCTATTCTTGCTTACTGTGACAGATCCAATACTGTAAGGACGTCTATAGTACCGCCAGTTTCCAAGTCTGAAATGATTTTCGGAAAGAGAATCCGTACACGACATTCATTTTTAAAAATCCAATAAATTTTGCTATTTAATTTTACAGGTATCCATTGGATTGCCATGACCGTGTGGGTGATTCAGCAGAAGACAGATTTTTGTCCTTCGCAGCCCGAAGAAATATTCTATAACTGCGTCGTCGGAGTGATTTACTGCTTCTGCTTCTTCAATCTACGGGAGGGGCAAGCGAGATACCGAATGATCGCTTTTTATGTGGTCATGGTGACGCAAAACATTTCATGTTTTGTTCTGTTCTTGTTTTTCGGCCAACTGGGGGTCATGAAACATGAGCTTCTAATTATTGCCGCTTCCATTATTATCGGAGGAACTGCCATAGGTAAATAAAATAAATAGTAATATTAAAAAAAAATTATAAGTACATAATTCATTGTAAACTCAATTTATCCCTTAATCAAAGAAGATTTTTTTAAGATTTTGCAAAACAGCTTATTATGAATATAGCTTTATTTATGTGTCACCTTAAAACTACATCACCTTTTTTTATAAATGCAATCTTACAATTAACTATAAGTTAACATTTAGTTTAAATAAAACCAATGGTGATTTTGGTATAATTCTTAGCAGTTATGGATTCTTCGGCTATATTTGAGTCAAAATAAATAAGATTCATTGAACGACTTCAAATGTAGGCGCTATAAATATATTAGCAAAATACTATAAAATTTTACACATTTCCATAAAATAGCCCGCTTTTACGCACAAATCATGTACAAAATTAGCCTGCTGAAAAATTGTTGATATTATGTGTAGTAAATATTTTTTTAGAATTTTACAACACATAATTAAAAGTGTAAATAAACGTAGTCATTTTTACTTTTGAATAATTTCCAAGAAGTTATTACGTTCATCTGAGGGCATGTCGCACACTTATTCCAGCATTATACATTTTATACACTTTATACATTTATTCCAGCTAGAGAATCGCACCGAAATAAAATTTTATGCTCAATATTGTACGGCTACCGATTTGTGTACTAATATTAACCTTTTTACAAAAATCTTTTGTTCGTTTGGAACAAATATTAAAAATAATGTGACTGCCAAAAATTACAGAAATATGTTTTAAAAAACATGAGAAAATGCTCCTCAAACGGTTAAAACAATGATACAAAAATGATAAAATTGATTTGTGTGACAACTTTGTGTATTTTAAGTATAACTAATATTAATTATTTGTTGTTCTAGGTCTTGGAAGTATGATGATATACTATCGTTGGTTTCATCCATCTGGTCCCATAAAATGGTGGATCTTCAAAGAGGAACCGTCAACTGATATCGAAGAAAATAATGCCAGTAAGGCACCCCCAGCGTGCAAAGAAAATGACAAAGAATCTCATTCAGCCAATACTACTTTAAGGTCATTGAAAACATCTTGGCAAGATACTTCCGATTGCGCTGTCATGTAAGTTTTCTGCACCTATATTAACCTGGTGACGTCCTGGTCAGAAAATGTATTGGACGGACAATTCTTTCCCTCCAAGTCTTGTCAATGAAGCATGGCATTATCCCCTGCGGATAGTCGCAATCAACGAGGGATAAATATAAAATTATTCAAAATAGGACCTCTTTAATAATAAACAAAAAACATCAATAACAAAATAAACGTCAAAAATAAAATAAAATTGATATAATTATGCATAAAGTGAAAAATAAAAAAAACCGGCTGCATGGTCGAATGGTCAACAACATTGGCTTCAGTTACGGAAGTCACATGTGCGAATCCCAGTACAGACAGTTTTGTTAATTAATATTTCCATCGATTTTTGAATTTCTGTTCTAAGACATGACTCGAATGATAAAAAGACAGTTTTGCTCCGTTTAAAAATATGTTATTAGAACTTATTTGATTTGCAATTATTTTCAGATTTGAAGGTTCTCCTGCAGAGCGCTGCCCTCCGACTGAAATGGAATGCACAGACAAAAAGCTTTTGCTCGATCACTTTATTGCTCGTGCCGGCAGTCCCGCTTTCGCATCCGTCCCTGCCGACATCACCGGAATAGAATTCTATTCAGTCGCAAACACTCCAGACACTAACAGGAACCGATCGATCGAGAATGGAACTCCTGACGACTCCTTCAGAATTGAAAGTGACAATTCAAAAAGACAAAGGAACAACTCCGCCTCTGAAGATTCGATTCGACAAGTTAAAAATAAAAGAAGAGGCATATGCTCTCCGACTGAATTAGGGCTGAGGCTTGCCAAATCTCAAGACGAAGACTTCTGTCAAGAGAATGGGACGGTCAATTTGTCTCCTCCGAAAAGGCGAGACGTTCCTCCGAGAAATCAGCCTGAAGAAGCGAAACCGACCCGAGAAGACAGAGAAGGGAAAACGGTCGCCGATTTCCGATCCACGAGCGATGGTTCATCCGAGAGCGGACGAGCTGCCGACCCTTCTGAAGGAAAAACATCCTCGGAATCGGTTGACCTGGAGCTGGATGTGAGTTTCAGCGACGTCGACAGTCTCGATATTGACGAGTTCAATGAAAACATAGTACAGAAGCTCTGCCTTAGCACTCTTAAGAGTATTAAAAATGGTCGTCAGGATGCTGACATTCGTAATATTCAAAAAATTGCTCTAGAGATTCTCAGAAACCTGCGTGACAACGGGGGAATCGGGGACTCTGAAGCCGGCTCGGTAGCGGGTCGCGAGCTTGAGACCCCCAGCGAAGCTCTCTCCGCTCACGACTATGAAAATATATGTGCGGTTAATATCGCTCGCGAAGCCTGGGGGCTGAGATCCTGGAGAGCTTGCCCGGACATGGGCGGGTCGCCCCTTCCCGCTCCTCCCCCCTTGCCTGCCAGGCGTCCCGTTCCTTCGCAAACTCTCACCCACCTCCCTGATCCTCCTCCGAGACCTCCGCCTGTTGATTCTCGCTTCAAAGAGAGGACAGTAGACGGTGCTCAATTTTACCCAATCAATAGTAATATGAGAGTTAGATCGCCACCTCTTCCTCTGGAATCTGTTCCCGAAGAAGTCGATGAATTTACCGATGGCGATCCGGCTCGTCGGAGCAGGCGTCGTGATTCTGAGAGCACTCTTGTCGCCACCATCGATGAGATCCGCAACGATACCCCCGCAGATTCGCCCCGCAATGTTTACCATCGACCGCCTTGGGACTCCCCACTGTCGATCGTCGACCGAGTACCGCCTGGAAGCCGAGACCTACGAAGGCGGCTATGGAAAGAACATTCTATTGATTCAGACGTAATTGATGATATTTCAATTCCTCCCATCAGTTTTGTCCGGGAATCTGTTGAAATTGTCTCTAATCGCCCCGAAATGATCATCGATTCGCGAACAAAAAATTTTATCACCCCCCAGAAAGACGAGCCGGTCGTGAAACCTGCCGGTGACCTAGAGAATAAGATAAAGTTTGACCAGGTCAACGATAAAAATTGGATGGACATTCCAAAAGTGCAATACCACAAAAGAATCTCAAAACGTCCTTCTCCAATACGTAAACCTCCGCCTGATAAAAATACTCTAGATCCTCCGGCAGACCTACATTACGATGAAGTGATATTTGTATCGCAACCTTCAAAGGATAAGTTTTTAACTTCTCGAAGAGGTCACATCCCGCCGGCTTCCGTCATCGAAGACGTTGCCAATGCGAACCTCACTTCGTCTCTCCAATCATTAATAGAGAGGGATAAACTCGGAGAAATAGCGGTTCCCAAGAATTCGGAAGCGGGGCGTCCTCCGAGCAAGAAGAGCGACGGCAGACCAAGAAGGAAGTTTTCTTTACTCCGAGAGAGATTCGAACCCAAATCCAAACATTCCGATGAAGAAAAGCTCTTTCAAAGTTTAGAGAGTGTGAGATCGGTCTCGTGTGACGGTTCGAGTCAAAATCTCTCAAAAATTGACCGCCCTCTCATCTTGAATGAACCTAAAATCGTTGATAAAGAAAATCTTACCCCCTCTGATAGATTGCCATCGGAGGAATCGCGAGACTCCTCTGGGCGCACGGTCACCCTCTCTTTAGTTCCGTGTGATATTTCTCAACGCATCGAAAACACTAGTGTCAATCTAAAAGAGAAACGGACTATGTTTTTAAAACAGGTGTTAAGCCCTCCTAAAATAAGCAGCCGAAACAAAAAGTTATAGCCTGCGGGAGATTTTGTTGATATGAAAATAAAACTGTGATTCTATTGCCGCATTGAGTGATATTGCATATTGCAGGCCTGTATATTTTAGTTAGGTATAATGATTTTTTTATATGATATTAGTTAGCCAATTGAATATTGCAAATATGTATATATTTTATTTAGACTTAAATCAATGTTTTATATACGAGAACATTGTTGATTTACATCCCTGAATTTCAGATTTTGTATCTATTTACAATATTTTTATACAAAATATATACATTATACACTGGATAATAATAAAAATATCAAGCAGATTTTTTTGATCATCCAAAACATTTTATACTATCTATTGCATATTTAATTTCTGAATGAACTATGATTTTTTATGAACTATGGATGCTATTTGGCATAATAATTTTGTATTTTTTTATGTGTATTTAATGTAAATTTTTATGGCTCAAATTTGTAGATACTTTTATATTATTAGCTGTAATATATTATTTTATTTAGTTTGATACTGAAACTAAAGCGAGATTTATGAATTATATATAATTATGTACTGTCATAATATAATGAATTATTTTTATCACAAGCAGAAAATATATAAATATCAATGTATTGTTTTGTGTAACACTAATACTCTACAATAAAACTCGGAAATAACTAGATCTTTTAATAATAATTATTGGTTTTATTCTCTACATTCCTACAATATTGTTGGATAAAAATTAAATAATTATATTAAAAAATATGGTCATGTTGGAAAATCGAAAATACATCAAACAAAATATAACATGAATACTTAATATTAAAACTGAACCCAAAATTATCAATATAAACTTGAAAATAGTACTTCTAGAAAATGATGAAGAAGCAATTTTCATAAATTAGATAGTGTACCCCTGCTGCATGCTCTACATACACATGAGCAACGTTCCCTCTAAGCTGCGCGCGTTCGCGGCCGCGCAGCAGTTATAAAGCTCCCGCGCGGGAGTGAGTGCGCACTCATTCCGGGTTGGCGCGCATTACAAGACAGTTGGTCAATTAATATTTGATCGGTCTGCACATCCTTCGCGCAGCCTTTGAAATTTCCGCGCAGCTAACCTCTTGCCTTAGAGCAGGGGTCGGCAACCTGCGGCCCGCGAGCCTTTAAACTAAAATATTTGTCTACACATGTCATTACAGTGTAATCAAATGCGGCCCGCACTAATCCCCACGTTAACTAGTTGCTGACCCTTGCCTTAGAGCAGTGTCTGCCAAACTTTTTTATTTCACGGCACACAGGTGAGTGGGATTTTTTCTGCGGCACACCAAATAAAAATTCATTAAAAAAGGAAATGTACCTTATTAATGAGTATATAAATTTTTGGTGTGGGTAACATTTTTAAAAATATTTTATCAACATATTTGTATGTCCATAGGTGGTAATAATTTTACTAGTGAAAAGAAGAAATTGATTTTTGGAAGAGTTTTGTCAAAATTCTGATCTAAATTAGGTTAACAAATACTCCTCGTCTACCATCTGTAAACGCTCTCGTTTTTTTAAAAATAGATATTTCTAGGTATGCTGAAAAATTACCAGCAAAGATACAACGATCCAAACGGCAACAGAGATTTAATTGCTAACCGAATATTCAAAATGCTGATAACTCTACCTTAGAAAATAAGGCTTTGTACACAGAGCCGTTTTTGAGATCTATTAAAATTTTCTCCTCTGTTAGTGTCGGGTGTGTACTGTCGAATCTTACGAATGGTTGATGACCCACTGGTACGTTGAATCAAATGATGGAAAAGAAGACTATGACCAAGCGTGACAAATGTTTATTTGAACATGTAGGTGTTAAATTTATTTAAAATCGAAGAAAATTTAAATGAATAAACTTTATTTAAAATGAACAGTTTTGAGGTTTCTTCTTTCGCGGCACACAGTTTGGCAGACACTGCCTTAAAAGGAACATTGCACATGAGTGCTAAGTTTTAAAAAGTAAAATAAACTTGTGAAAAGAACTACATGTCGCGCTTATTAATAAGTTTTACCGAATGCTAAAAGTTATATGCAACTATCAGTTTGATATTAAAATAATATTTTTCATTGTTCCCCAATTTTCCAGGTTTAAAACCGGTTTTTTCCCGCATCGCGTTACTATTCATGATATTTAAATGTATGGCAACCTGTCAAGATTATAACCAGAGACAATAATAATTATAACCTCCAAAACACACATTTCAAATGTCACCAGTTGCTTTTCTTGAGTATCGAATTGGCGAGTTATCAGTGTAACAAAAAATAAAAACACGAATATATTAAATGAAGAATTGATAGATTTAAACAGATAGTCTTAAATAAGAATAGTCTGGCCTCAATAATCAAACATTTGAATTAATAATGGATCATAAAAAGAAATTTAAGAAGTGCGGTAAGAACAAAACTATTAGAGATGAGGTTTCATTGAAGAAGAAACTTAAAAAGATTCTTCAATGCAACAGCACGAATACTCTTCGCGATATACTCGACCTACCCGATGATGGTGACCATTCATCGTATGAGAATAATTATACGTCACCCTTTTTTGATAAGGATAAATTTGAAGACGAACGAAAGAAACCAGAGTCTCTAGTTACTCTTAAAAAATCTTCTAAAACAGGAAAGTTAAAAGAAAAGTTGAAAAAACGCATCAAAGTTGACCCCCGAGTAGAGGAAATAGAAAGCTGTGCAATTAAATCGGAAGAGGCCCACAAAGAAGAGAGTGAAATGATGAATATCATATCTGAAATAGTAGCTAACTCTCCCAAAAATGAAACGTCTGAATCTCATGCTACACTTACAGAAACATCTATGCTGGTAATGGAATCATCAACAACATCACGTTCTGCCGTCGACAAGAAAAAACCTAAAAAGTCTTCCAAGAAAAAATCAAAGAAAGATTCCAAAATAATTGAAGATGTCCCCGTTCCGATGCAGACGAATTTTGAACCTAGTGATAAAAAGAAAGAGAAAAACAAAAGCATGCCTAAAAGAAAACATGGTGAAGACCAGTCTATTGTTTCTGTTAAAATGAAAAAACCTGGAAAAGGGTTGAGTGAAACGAAAGTGATCATCAGTTCTGACACGAAAACGGACAAGTCATTTTCTGAAGACAGTATATATGATGTAACTTTTTCTAGTACTGGAAATTCCGGACATTTATCTGATTTTGAGGAAAATTTGTCATCATACTCTGACAACAGCGATGATTTCGATGTCAATAGAAGCTTAGCAGGAAGAATTATTAAAAAAATCGAAAGCAAAAAAAATGTAAAGACTAGCGAAACGTTAAAAGATGATAATATTTCTTATGGAAATATTCTAAATAAATATAAATATTCTATCCAATTTCCACCAAAACTAGAGCAAAATATCAATTATGTTTCTTCAGTTCTTGAAGTGTTCAGTGGAAACAGTCACAGAAAGACTTCTGCTACCATTTCAATGGCCAATTTGCAGAACGAATATGACAATGAGAGCGATGCTGGTTCTTTGTTAGATAACAGTGGGCTCATGGATGATTTGGATATTGATAAAGAAGCAGAATTTAGTCCTGAAGAGAATATTGAATACAACATGGAGCAGTCTGCTGAAGTTGAGGGTGCTAATTCAATCATCTTATTCACTATTTCTAATTTTTGTATTGCTATATTGAAAGCAAATACTAAAACATATTTTTGCGGAAAATTAAAAGTTTCCGTTTTGAAAGGATCAGTGGAAGTATTAGGTCATAAACTGACCGAAAAACAATGCGAACTGTATAGCCTATCTATCTCTAGTTTATTATCGTTCGATACGACATCTGGCGGTAATAAAAATTCTATAAATTTGAAATCAAAGCTTGTCGGGCTAGGAATATCTGATTCTACAATTGGAGACATATTAGAACAAGCTTCTAAGGATGACAGCGTCATAGTTTTGAGGCCTCACAGCAACATCATGACAGATTTCATAAACAAACATTTCACTTCATCGAGCATATTCTACTGTGGAAAATTGAAAGAGACCGATCCAGGAAACTACGAAGCTAACAAACTGTTAGATTGTAAATTTTACAGTGAGGTTCATCCTGGAGTGTTATCAATGGGGGAGACTTGGGACGAGGTTGCTCATGATCTTGCTACTATGAAAATTTCCAGTAAGTTTACAAAGCAAATTATGACATACTTCTTTTTTACTGTTACAAAATAAATATCAATCTGTTAGGTGGAGTTGGTACTAGGGCTTGTCGGTTTTCAAAAACCGGTTTTAAAAACCGATTTTTTTAACTTAATTTGTGACATTCGAAAACCAGTTTTTCAACTTCGTAACCGGTTGTGCCGAATTTTCCATGAATGAGTTTCCATTGATCTTTTATTTGATGGCTTAAAGACCATATGCCCCACATCAATACCCAGTGAAAGTGTATTTTCGATATCAGGAAATTTTGTTACAAAGCGATCAGTGGACGCTTTGTGTTTTCTAAAATCATATTTTCTGAAGAGTAACAAATTTATTGTTGTGTATTATTATGTATATAAATAAACAACATAAAAAATTGTACTTTTTCTCGCTATTTTAATTGAATTATCCATTTTTTGTAAAACAATATTGACATTCGAAAATCGGTTTTTTCAATAGTCGGTTTTTGTATAAGCCCTAGTTGGTACTCATTTCAAATCGTGTTTTGAACAGTCAATCAAATTAGATTTAATGCAATATTTCTTTTTTTTTAATCCGTGTCTTTTTGTGCATCTTTGTGAAAGAATTAAGTGTATACATATAAATATTTTATATGACATTTGAAAAACTTAAAATATTGACACTTGATATAGAACATTCTATTCAAGAAAAATATTGGATTTTAATTTGTAATATATACCTGCATCCCTATGTATAATGTCATTTGATGTACTCAAAATGTATAATTTTCATCTAAGGTCATCCGAATTCAGCCTTGATATGCGGTGGAAAAAACTCTGGTAAATCAACTTTCCTCCGATATTTAGTGAACAAAACATTAGAAAATGGTCCAGTGCTGGTCATCGATTTGGATCCTGGCCAACCTGAATTCACAATAGCCGGCGTCATATCGGCAACTGTTGTCAAGGAACCATTGCTTGGTCCGAATTTCACTCATCTGAAGCAGCCTGACAGGTTGTATTTTATTCTTTTTTTTCTTTCAACGCATGAATGTATGAAGTGGATGGTGTTATTTCAATTCTTACATACATTAATTTACTTATAATATGTTGACAGCGTAGTCATTCCTAGTCGCCCGCCTGATGCTTTGAAACAAAAATTGAATGTGTTTTACAATCTATCCATTTTGTCACCCTTTCATACAAATTATTTAAGGCTTTAAATAACTATCTATATAATATTAAATTTAATTTGATAACTTTTTATTCCACATACTGTGCTACAACTTATGACACATGTTTCGCCCCATTGCAACGGTTACGAATAGTTTATTCATAAATGTTGCAATAGTCTGATGATGCTTCTCAAAGAGGCGAAACACATAAGTCACAAGATGTAGCACAATAATAACAATTTATCAAATTTAATTTTGCTTTAAATTACTATAATAATCAATTACCACATACGTTTACTAGTAGACAGCTACCACTAATTTCATTAGTAGTTCGCCCGCAGAGGTCAAAAGTTTGGTCGCCCATGGTCTATTAGAAGACCGATAAGACAGCCGCCGTATCATACAGTAGTCTTGCTAATTGGTTATGTTGAAACTTGAATGTTATATGAAAAATAACTATTTTTCAATGATACCCAACTTTATCTAAATGATGTATCTTTATATAATTCCAGATGTCTGTGCCTCGGACTGTTGAATGTATCCGAAAATCAAGAAAGATATTTTGCTTCTGTCAAAGACCTTGTCAATTACTATTCTACGTCCAAGAAGTATGCTAACATGCCATGGATTATTAACACAATGGGCTTTGGTGGAAATTTAGGAATACAACTGATGGCAAATATAATGAATGTTGTCAGACCAAAGATCGTTGTCGAACTAATCTGTCAAATGTCTAGAAACAATTTTGATATGGAATTAAATGTTTCAAATTTGAATTCTTATCAAGAAAAAGCCGAGCCAGAAACACAATCTCCCCGCAGTTTGCTTGATTACACATATTATAGGCTGGAACCTTTCCAGTCTCGATGGGATTTAAGCAAAACCGCACTAAATAAGAATTTGGAAGCAAAATCTGAGCGACTGTTAAATGTTCTGGCGTATTTTAGTCGAATTTCCACTGCAAAGTCTTTGTCAGTTCTGGAAATGATACCATACGCGTAAGTATAGTATGATTATATATTATGTATTGTACAGTAAAACCCCCCATTTACACTAAAGTCTGCGACTGTGGCACCTCCATGTTTCCCTGTCTCCCGCCAATAGCTTTGCATCCTCCCATGACATGCCAGCATCCCTCAGTTCCGCCGAGAACATCCTATGGATAGTACCCGACGGACGTCCAGAACGTCGGAATCCCGCCGGTCGAAAGAAGAGGCAGGCAGGATTGAGGCTTTCCGGAGGCATCCGCAGCACCTGACCCAGCCAGTTCCTACGTCTCTCCATAACCACTGACGAGACGGGACGCTGTCTTGAACGCTCCCTTATCTCTGAATTCCTCACAAAATTAAACCACCTCACCCCCATTATCCGACGCAAGCATCTGTTCTCGAAGCTCAGTATACGGTTTTTCTGTGTCTTCGTCAGGTGCCATGATTGGCAACCATAAAGCATTACCAGCAGAATGAAAGCGTTGAACTAGTGGCATTTGGTTTTAATCGAGTACTATTTACTCCTGTTTTTTTGGTTTGGATGAGTGGAAGGGAATTACCAACCTAATCCAAGTGAAAATGTATAAATTGTATTTATTGATTAAATTATCACAAAATGGCAGATGGTTTGATTCAAATCATAACTTTTCATTTATCCAAGAAACACCTATACAAATAAGCATTTTGGCATTCGTTCTACAATATTTACCGTGCCAAAAAAATACATGACATAAGTACAAATTTAAATGTAATATAAAATTTTAGCAACAAAATGTTATTCCCCTCACGCATAGCTCTTTTTTTTGACAGTCTGAAACACTCACGTGATTGTGTTAGACAGTCTGTATATTCAAAACGTGATGGTCTTAAGTATTTCAGAACATTCAAAATAATTGTTATGCATGCAAGAATAACACTACAAAATTGACAATAATTAGTTTTTTTTTGTAGCCTTAAGTAGAATATGAACAACTTTATTGTTATCATGGCATTGACGGTCTATTGTAATAATATTTTTTTTTTTTCAGTATTCCAATGGCCGCCGTCGACTTGGCAATGAATAATATCACAGGAGATCATTCTTATGTAGCTAGTATTTTAAATGGCCGGATTGTAGCTTTGTGCAGCACGCAGTATTCCAATACCCCCCAAAGCAAAATATATAAATTGGGAACCGGGTCAACTATCTGTCATGGTTATGGTGAGTACATTTGCAAGTCTTGAATATTTACATACAGGTTTTTGTATTACAATAACCAATATAGAAGTTTGACATTGGATAATTATCAAGTCATCAAAATTTCCAGCTCTGTTTTCCCAAGATAAAAAAAGAAATGAAAATAATATCGGTTAAATATGTTAAGTTGTGTTCATTCATCATGTTCAGTTGAAACAACTTCAATCAATTGATTTCAATTGAAAAGCTGATTTTTTTTATTCTTCCTTACTTCCTCATTCATATCCATAAAAAATTAAAATAATAAAAATACTTTGTTTTTGCAGATATTTTGCCAATTAAAATAAATAATTTTTACTTTTAATTTTACTTTGAAAAACTAAAAATAAAGCATTCTTGTTTGAAGATGATCACAATGAAACATTTAGATAAAAGTAGCTTGTAACCTCAAAAATATTGAGTACACTTGACTCATTAAATGGTTGAACAATTATTTCAATCTGTATTCTTTGCTATGTGGGAAAGCTGATTAATTAAAATTAAATTTCAGGAATCATAAGAGGCATTGATTGTGTCGAGAAGATGTTGTACGTTTTAACACCTATCGATCCTAGTCTACTGGCCAGTGTTAACACATTGGTTTATGCTGAATCACTTCCGGACTGTCATTTGCTGTCAATTCACACTTTGCCTCCGAACACTAGAATTCCGTATACAACCCCTATAGCTGACGAAATGGAGCACAGGCATCTCATGAAGACTCCGAAACGTAAATTCAATCCATTCCGACTCTTAGAAATTAAGAGGCGAGCCTGAGATTGCTATACTTGTCATTTTTATGTAATTTTGTATTACAAATTAAAAATAATAAAAAAATTATCATAAATTAGCTCTTTTTTCTCTTTGATTACCAACTAATTTTAAGTAGAAAATGATTCTGGGTTATTAAAAATAATAAAACATTAATCACAAATAAGCTCTTTTTTAAAATTTTTTACTCTTTAATTACTAACTAATTTTAAGTGTAAACGATTCTAGGTTTATTTACCCTTTGAGGAGTGGTTTTTTCTTATATTTTGATTATTTGAGACTACTATTTTCAAACCCGGCTCTTTCCCAAATTGGTGAAAGATGAACCATGAATGTAAATAGAAATAAGTTTTTGAAGTATTTTTAGAAAGCAGTCGCAAACCTGGCTTGATAAAATACACAATATAACTCTAAAGCAGTCATACTCCTTTTTTCCTTTTTTCCTCCGAGCAGCATTTGATTTTTGCTTATCTACGTGGGCCGCAAGATATTTATAGTAAACTGTAAATATAGCACATACTATATATGTATGTATTATGATGTCAAAATAAAACTATTTTATTTTATGTAAATATATACATTTATCTATTCATGTAGTTTTCAAAGTAAAAAATAACAATGAACAATAAATAAAAAATTCATAAAAAGTAGACAAAAATACCAATGTACAGGTAGTTCCCGACTTACGACGGTTCGACATACGACAATCCGCACTTACGACTGAAAAAAAATTTAGTAGTTTTTAAAATTTTGAATTGGATTACGGGGCACCATTGCACACAGCTGACTTAGAAAAAAATATATATATCGTGTCCTTGATTCTTCTTCAAGATTGCCTTGTTTTCCCGGAGATAATGTTTTATGGCAGAGGTTGCTACAAAGCCAAGGAAATATGGTGTTTTCTCCAAACAAGTTTTCGCCTTCCAAAAACTGTGAAATATGTGCAGGAGATTCTCTTTTGTTATCTTCCGACTACATAATGAATTTGTATGCATCACTTTTAATTTGTGTGAAAATCTTATTTCCATAGACTTTGCTTGACGTGGCTATTTGTGATGTCAATTTACCTCGAGTTTATCTCGAGTGACTTACAATAAAATTCTCATCGAGTTTTTCTCGTATGAGATTCAACTTTAAAATATTTTGCGCATTGGCATAAGCTGTAATGCCAAATATTAAAAAATAAAAAAGACGTTTACAAGGTGGGAGCTATTTAGACTACTTGAAGTGAAATCATAGCTGTAAAACAGTGGTCACCAAACTACAGTCCGCGAAAAGTTCAGGATTTTGCATAGAAATTAAAATTTTCATGATTTAGTTGTGAATTCAAAGTGAAGGAAGTTAGATATATAATGTGTTGTTGGAGGTCAGACGACCATTCGATGTTCGTTTACTAGAAAATGTCTCGAATATTCTCATTTATTTAAATTCTAAGAATTTAAACAAAATAGAGCAATAGACATGTCCAAAAAATATCCCAAATCGAAAATATTCAGTTGTATTTCTAAGTTTGCAGAGTACACATTGCTTGATTTCTGTGATTTTATGTATTAGTAGTAATTCCTCTATTTGTGGAATAAATATAATAACGTGCACATTTTGTATTTAAAATTTCGGTACCATTTGTTCGGTACAGATGTTGAGTGTCGTCTATTTTATGAGCAGTAGTCAATTCGATATTTTTTGTGAGAAACAAAGAAAAATGGATATGTCTAATTTGCAATGCATCGATATCTTTTTTAAAGAGTAAAATTGAAGCAACACTACACTGCAAAACATGGGATGAAATATGACTAACTTCCAGAAAATTAACGAACGAAAAAGCTGGAAGAAAACGTCAACAATCAACAAAAAAATAGCTTGTGAAAAATGAAAAGTATTAAAAATTTAAGCACGATTCAAGCAAGTTTTCGAGCTTGTCAAATTATATCTGAAAAAGGAAAACCATTTGTTGATGGATCTTCCAGCGATTGATGGGTTGAAGAAGATATTTAATAGTATATTTTTACGATAAATAAGAAGAATCCAATTATTCCAAACTAAAAACCAGAAACATCAAAAAAATTTGGTAGTCCATATTTATGTGAAAAAACATTTAAAAAAGACTAAAAAATACAAAATTTGAATCGTTCAAATTATGTACATTCGCACAGATTTACATAATTTGTACGATTCAAATTTAATATTGAAATCCCACCAAGCACCAAGAACCTTCAGTCAAAATCTTAAATTATAAAATATATAAAATCGATCACGTAATAATATATAATTAAATTAAGTTGTAAGTAATTTGTGTATGTTTACATGTACGTACTTCTCTCAATTGCTTTAATAATTCTGATTCAATGAATTAAAAACATCAATCCATACAATATGTGAATCTGTAAAACTTTGCAAAGGAATATATTCAATAATTGAAATGACATTTTTTTTTTAATTAGGTGTAAAGTAGGCCAACGTATAAATATATAACTATTTATTATGGTAAATATTTTTTATTATAAATAGCAATATAAACTACATTTGTTTACATTATAATTATTATGTAAGGATATAAAATAAAATAATATTCTGATTGGGTGAAATTTTAGTGACCCCTGCTGTAAAATATGAACCATATACCCGGTACATGTGCAGTAATATCACATGGTTCATATTTAAATGTTTTTTTTTTTAAATGATGGCACATGGTTCCTTTTCTATCTCATTTATTATGTTGTATTGTTACATGGTTCATACTTTAGAAGGCTGAGAAAAAACTGTATATTTAGCACATTTTCGTAAAATTGTCTCATATACCATATTCGGTGTGCAGCGACGACATATTTTGTATGAAATTTGACATATGACCAAGGCTCAGGAACGTATCTCGGTCGTATGTCGAGGACAACCTGTATTCAAAATCTCAAATCGCAACAGTGCTCCGCTCGTACTGACTTGCTAAGCGACAGATTGCGACCCAATATTGAGAACATGCTGAAAACAACACCAAAGAAATATTTAATGACTATAATTATTTTGGGCCGCAGCTTGAGTATGGCTGCTCTAAAGCCATGTAAAACTTCAGATACTTTTAAAATGTACAGTGGAACCCCAAATTACACATATGAAGTCTAAACTAACTAGTAAGAAACATGATATAATTAAAGAGGATTATAAGTCTATAGTAATAATTTTTCAGAATTTGCATATTCGAGTTCTTGGAAATTATTTTAATAAAGAGGTAGCCTATCACTGGTTCATATTTTATGAGCTATGTGTTTTGTAAGTATTCCCACCATCTTTCTTTAGACCTATACCTTGATTAGCTTAAGAGTCTACAGCTAATAAATGTTTTCACATACATTTTGGGCGTGTATTATAGCCTGCATGCAATATATAGTACTTGCCTATGGTCAGATCAGGATGTCCCTTAGCATAGGATGATATTAAAAAATACTTACCGAATCACTTTCTGCTTTGGTTTTTGACAGCCAATCGGTATTCTTTTTAAACAAATCAATACGCTTAGTCACTTTTAGGGTGTCCACTTACTTTCTTGGTGAAGAGGTGTATTTTTATTTTTTTTCTCTCTAATTCATGTGGGATAAGTACAAATGAGTATTAAATATTTTTAATACACTACAGGCTAAATTATCTCTCAATATTTTGACTTGTTTCTCCAACTTTCTTAAAAACACTTTTTGGCTAGCTAATTTATCAAAATGACTGAATGCATGTATTTTCATTTGAAAATATATATTAGCTTGAGGAATTCTTATGGAAATTTACATTTTACCAAAATATAAACTTCATCCTTCAGTATGTATTTTATGTAACATTTTTTATATCCATGCCCGCTCCCAATGTGGAGCACATGGCTTCCTAATGGAGGTATTTTTTTTTCCTACAAATTTGTTACTCAGTTGCTCAACCTCACTTTTTTTCAAAGCGAGTAGTAGAGAAAGATTGATAGGGCTAGAACAGGACTAGTGGTTGACTAATCGCTGTTGCTTAACCCAGTTATTAAGGGATCAGTATGGGAGAGGAAAATGTTGTGAATTGAATAATTCTCAAATTCACTGTGATCCTACCGGGAGTTGAACCCAGATCTGCATGATCGGTAGAGCAAGCTCTAACCAACAAAGCCACAGCACGCGCAAATCTTCTACAATATAAAATTTCAATGTTGAATTTTACAATCTTGTTTCCTTTCTTCTTTGATCAAATTCACATCCAATGTGACACATATATATACTTAGCCTTCATGATTTGTTTCTCTCACGATATCCCAGCATCCTTCAGTTCGGCCAAGTAGATTCTATAAATAGTAATATTTATAATTCTAGTAATAGTAATATTTATAATTCTAATAAACAGTCGTCCAGGACACCAGAATCTCACCAGTCAGAAGAGTTTCGTTTTAGTTACAGAAAATTTTGCCTGGGGGCATACACCCAGTTTTTCAAGTTTAACTTCCCAAATTGAAGCTTTGGCATATTAATTTTTCAATAAATTTATGGATTTTGCACCTAACCTTTCCTAATCTCATCTATCTATCCTGACCCTGAATTGCATCTATCACTTTCAATTCTAGGTGAAAAGGCATTTTATTAAGACACATTTTTACTAGCAGTGAAACGAGTTTTTTTGTTATGATGCAAATAAAAACTATATAGTCCAAATTTTCAATAAAGCTTACTAACATTATCAACGAATGAGCGAAGCTGGTCCTAATCTTCATTAAAAGAAGTGTTTTTTCAGGGCTGTGGAGTCATGAAGAAATAATCATCTCCGACATAGTTTAAAACATTTTAAATATCTTTTTAGGCTTAGTAACATGCAGTGGTGCCACTTTTGACCCTACCAATTTGAATATACTACTTTTTTTATAAGGATTCAAAAATATTAGTTTTTTTAAGTCCGACTCCACAGCTGTTTTTTTTCTAATAAATTGTATCAATCAAAAAAATCTTTTCACTGTCTATTCGTAAAGATCATATTCGAATACACTGAACATCCTCAGAATTTTTAGAGGAAAATTTATATTACATTCCAAGCATCATTGCATTACAAAATTATTCTTGTGTAAAAAATTTAAATTATTGAGAGTTGGTAAAATCAATCGATAAATAATTATGTAATTACCATGCGTGCTTTTCATTTGAATAATTTAAAATGTGGTACGTATAATTGGGCTTACTGGAATTTAGAGCTGAATACGATTCTTCACCATTTGTTATCTCTTTAGCATAATACAAGTGACAATTTCAAACAAGTTCAACAAAATTAAAATAAATTATGAGTTATCAAACAGGAAAAAATGTGGCTTTCTAAAAGAGTGTCGGTTTGTGTAGACAACTTATTTTATTGATAGTAATAAAAAATCAGAACCAATGACTCACTGCATCATGCATTGTAATAATTCTGACGTCATTTTCATTAATGATAAAAAAAGCCTTATGTGCTGGCAACTGGTTTCTATATCCAGAACTCTCAATGTATTAGTGTTTGGTCAATTGAAGAACACAGTGTACCGTCTCTGGGTTGGGTGAAAAATAAATGCTAGTCAATGCAATAATGTTAGAAAGGCGGTTTTTTTCATCTCGTTTTCTTATGAAGTTAATAAGTGTTACCTTTTTTAACAATCCATTTCAGCAGCTTACCATTCAATTCACTAGTAGCACCAGCTTGATGGCTTATTCGTTTTTGACCCTTGCTAATGATGAATTTAAATGAAAATGACCTCCAATTAGAAGTCAAAAGAAAATGTTTAATAGATAAATGCTGGTATCCGAATAATACTAAATACTAATGTGTGACCACAACTCGGATGGTTAATTTACATATAATTACAATATACTTTTTTAACATTAAAGCCAAAAAAGTCAATGTTGAATATCTACTAAGATCACTTAATTATTGAATATTCACCGAACTAATGAATTCACGTCAGTGTAGGTATGAAGTTTTTTTAAATTTCACAAATCCAGATTTGAAACACTAGGTAAAACAAAATATTTTGGTAAAAAATAACTTTTGTCAACATACTATTTTTTTGCCGCAGTCAGGACTACAGACTATGGATGTGTTCGACGAGTTCATTTTGTTTTATTTGAAGATAATAGTTATGCTTCTCTACTACTCAATCGAGAGGGCAATTAGATTATTTGTAATATACAACAATTAACCAACAGAAGGCAAAGCCAGTGCAACTGGACTTTAATTCTATTACTTGTGATATACAATAGGGGTAAAAACATTACTACGTTGAATTATTTTTGTCCAAAGATGGATATGTACACAACGCCATCTTTTGTTTCACTAACATAGAGAGCAAAATTGAATCGCTGTCTTTTTCGTTGTACATCAGTTGAAAAGAAAATATTGGGTTATATTCAAATGTATTTCAAACTACATATTATAATTTACATGCAAGTTTTCTTCTCGTATAATGTAAATGACTACCAGAAAAAGTCTAGGAATCTATTGCAAGAAGATTTATTTATTTTTGAACTATGCTTCTAACGCAGAGCATGAGAACGGATGGAATGAGCTCCAAACAATGCTTTATCATTCAGTTAATATGTACTCAGATATCAAAGACCCAACAGTTGATAAGAACCTTGAACGCTGTAGACAGCGGTGATATGCTCCTGGGATGCAGAGAAGGTGCGGTGCGTAGGTAATGTGCCTATTTTTTCCAATTAGTTGATCAACCTCTACTCGTTAAACATGTATGTGTCTTGTACAATCACCAACATTTTTGTTAAGAGCATTAATTAGAAAACTATTTATGAAACTTGTATTGAGGGTTCTCGACGAGGCAGCTGTGATACTACAAAAACATTTACTTGCCACCTAACCAAACATTCACAGTATGAGGATTGAAATCCAAGCGTTAATCACTAAGCCTACCGATGCCCACTGAGTAATCTTGACGACTGGCAATAAACAAAACTGCAAAAGACATTTTCAACGAGCGAGTCTGTTCGCCATCGAGATGTTCATTCTAAATACATGTGCCCATACCGACACCTGTGAAAATTTTATGAACACGCAAAGTAAAAAAAAAAGCAAGCATCCCTCTTCCACCAATATATAGCCTATATCTAAATAGTTCATAAAATAATAGTATTATTAGCATTATGTATATAAATGAATTAAAAGTTAATGTTATTTTGGGTTAATTATTAGTCCAAGTCAATTGTTGCTAAATTTAGTTGCAATCATAAAAGGTTCTCAATGTAGATATCGAATATTAAAAATTGCATAAATATCATGGGCCATCTTAATTAACAGTAGAATATAAACATACTTCGACATAAACTGTATTATAGAATAATCTCGACACTGGGACACCGAAATGCGAATGTTAATTTATTGGTAAAAGCCATTAATTTTAATGTAATGAAATTTAATGTTTGTCGAGTATCGCGAAAATGATCAATATCAAGCAAAATAGCTAATAATGTCAAAATATGTAAATACAACAAAATGAATATACTTTAAATGATAAAATAAAAAATGCACAATCCTTCCCAAACAAAATTCACATTGCTAAATGAAGTATTTACATAAATTTGAAAAGTATGAGTTTGTCAACCGGGTCACTTAAATTAATTGTAGAATGACGAATTTCTTCTATAAATTATTAGTAAGCATCTTAATAGTGAGTAATAAATTACCACAATTATCCTCAGTGAAAATAATTAATTATTTCAGTAAAAAAAATGTTTTACGTCACTAAGAATGAAAAAAGATATGCCGTAGCAAATATTTGCTTACATTCAGGTGCCATAATATTGTTATAAACCGAATCGAGATGAGATAAAAACGGCAATTTTAAAATTAGACACGTTATCGCACTTCTCTCTCAAACTACATGATTCAAGAAATTGTGAGGCACATAAAGAACAAAGATAAAAACGAACACTATTTTTAGGAATATCATTTTATATTTTAAACAAAGAACTCAAAATGTAATAAAAAGAATTCTTATATATTATAAATCAAACTAAGTAAAATATATACTAATAAATTTGTAATAAAGTTATTAATTAATTACATAGAGTTGCACAAATAGCTTAGAGATGGACTGATATACAAAAGATCACCTTCATTTTGTAAATGGCTCGAGCGGCGGTGTAACATTTCGAGATGTTTATTCCAAATACATAATGAAGCCGATTATTATTCACTAAAGAACTTATCCTTATTTATCTCCGTCTACTGTGGCTTTATCTTATCAGGTAGAAGTCTCATTCCTTGAAAATGGTTTCAAATAGGTACCCTCCATTATTATACATCTATTCAATACAAATATCGAATTCAAAATAAGATCGATAAACAAAAAGAAAAAAAAAAACATTTTTTCCTGATTGAACATTTAATAAAAATCGATTTTTATAATATAAAATGTGAACTTTACACAAACTGAAGCTTGACACGTATAAAAGATAATTATTTTTGGAAAGATAAGAAATAAATAATTTGAGTAAAGTTAAAGGAGAGGTTTATTGGATATTTCCTAATCAATTACATAGCATGCACACTATTTTAAAATACTAGTTTTCCCAAATATTAATAATACACGCAGATAACATATTAATTAATAGACATATTTTGATATTTCAATAAGAATGCCGTGATCACAAATGCTGCATTAGTTTTACGTATGCATCATTCAAACAGGCACTTCATAGAATTTTATATAATTCTGGATTCACAATAGTGGAGTCCAGTCACAAGAATTAAGCCAACCCAGTTACGATTTGTGCTCTTTTGAATACAATTTACCGCTACCAAAGACAATCTCAGCATCGGATTTGAAAAGAAGTAGAGTTATGGCAGTGATACTGCTCCGAGAGGCGAACCGCGCCCCCGTTCTCGCGGTCTCCGTTGGCGCACGTTTAGGAGTTTCCCAAGCGAGAGAACGGAGACCGCCGACGGGGGCAGAGGGGCTTAGACAGAGAGACACCGGAGCACCGGAGTACTGGTACTGGGCGGGCGCACCGACGATAGAAACGCGCCCGGCGAGCCGCCGGTCCGCGTTGTGCGTCGCGAGGCCGCCGCTCGTCTTGTCATCGGTTATTGAAAGGAAGCACTAGATGGCGAATATGACAATTACGGCTTGCGACTGTCCGAGAGCCGGACGGTAAGGTGATTCCTCGCGCTCGGTGTGACAGTGCATAGGCAGTATGCAAACAATTTATAAAATAGAGTCCTCCGGAAGAATAAACGAACCGTTTAAAGCAGTGAACACCTTGTCTTCTTCTTCTTCTTGACCTGCAGCGCCGCCCTGGTGGCCGTCTCGAACACCTCGCGAACGCCCTCCTTGCTTTTAGCGGAGCACTCCAAGTAGGCGAAGGCGTTGATCTTCTCCGCCATTCCTCGTCCCTCTTGCGGTTTGACAGGCTCCTGTTTGATCTTGCGCAGCTCGTTAATGGTGGCAGGGTCGTTCCGCAGGTCTTTCTTGTTGCCGACCAGAATGATTGGGACGCTCGGGCAGAAGTGCTTCACTTCAGGAGTCCACTTCTCAGGAATGTTCTCCAGAGAGTCGGGCGAATCGACGGAGAAGCACATCAGGATGACGTCGGTGTCGGGGTAACTGAGGGGCCGCAGTCTGTCGTAGTCCTCCTGGCCGGCTGTGTCCCAGAGCGCCAGTTCCACTTGCTTGCCATCGACTTCGATATCGGCGACGTAGTTTTCGAACACCGTCGGCACGTACACTTCCGGAAATTGGTCCTTGCTGAAGACGATCAGCAAGCAGGTTTTTCCGCACGCACCGTCACCGACGATAACTAGTTTTTTGCGTATAGCAGCCATTGGTTCTGCAGAACAAAATAAAACGCAAAATGTAATATCAAGCGTCAACGCCTTTCGTGACTTTAAAAATGGCTGCCGTCTAAGATAGTGGGTCGGGGAATGAATGTTAGACAAGCCCTGAAACGTGAATAAGCACCTGTACTAGCTGAAGGAGAACAGCACCACCACATAGTATCGTCTCATGCGAGCGCAAAACTAATTTATTGTAGATACCTGAAAATTCTGGCTAAAATCCGTCGAAAACACTTCACTCGACACTATTCTCGGGTACTGTTTTCGCCCATCACATAAGGTATTTTTTAAGTGAACGCACAATAATGTTACCATTCGATAAATGAAAACACGGCGACTGACGTAAACTTGTTGAATACCTACCTATTAAAAATTAAAATTTAAGATAAAAGTTTTGGTACAAAAATCAAAACATTACAACAAATGGCTGCATTTCGATCACCCCATAGCTAGCCAAATATCAATTGAAGAATATATTCAATTTTAAGCTAAGCACTAAAATCTAGTGATTTAAAAATGTGAATTTTATTTTAAAAAGTAGCAGAATGTAATTTGATAATGAAAATGAAAATAAATTAGTCGTACATTTTAATTATTGATATGAAAATTTTAATCCATTTCATATAAAACTGAGATTCAGATTTATTAAGTTGTCCCCATATGCCTGTAAAATAATAAACTTGTGAATGAAAGCGTTTTGACGATAAAATAATTAATATGCATACCGGAGCACTTACTCAAATACCTATTTATGTATACTTTTTTATATTTGAAAATTGTCTATCGCAACCACAAACAATCAAAAAATCCTCCAGAAGGTGACCAATTTAAAAATGACATCACTGATATGTCAAGATGACGTAAACGTGCCGAATGACGAATGCCATTCGGCGATGATGAATGATGATTCTCAGAAACAAGTATCTCCTGGTCGCCAGAAGTAAAATGCTGGCCTATTATCACCTTGGAATTCTCTATTTTTTTTTTAAAATATTTTTATTGGAGACAGATATGGTAACGTAGTAACACATTTATTTAGAGTTTGAAATTCTTAGAAGGAAATAAATGTAAAACGGTACTTAGATATGGAATCAGTGGCGGATTAAGCACTTTGGAGGCCCCAGGCGCAATAAATTTTGGAGGCCCTGCTTTTCGAAGAACATGAAAGTGCTGCAAACCTCTTTGTAGAATAATAATGAATATTGAAAACTGAAATTAAAATGTAAGGGTTTATATAATATATGCTATCTTTGAGGCCCCAAGCACGCGCCTCTTGCGCTTATAGGGTAATCCGCCACTGTATGGAATGGAAGTCATGCATTTCTCGTTAGAGTAACTTCTGGGTAAAAGTAGAGTATAGCATGTCATGGATTATTACGGCGAGAGTAGAGTATAGCGTGTCATGAATTATTACGGCGAAAAACTTACTGAAAAATATTTCGCATAATTTATCAGTGTTCTTCGTAATAATGTGTGGTTTTAACGCGATTATCAAGCTCTCAAAAAATAATTTTTAATCGTGGCGTCTCTTTTAGCTTAGTTTGTGAAGTTTTTCGCCATAATAATCCATGGCACGCTATACTCTACTTTTACCAAATCCATAGTTATATTAACAATGAAGAAAAATTGTTACACTCTTCATTGAATTCTTTATTAGTGAATAGGATTCCCTTTTTTACAGCAGATAATTTTTAAAGCTTTGACATAGTAACTAAATTACTACCCAATGAACCTTCTTGAACAACATTGGAGAGGATTTATTAGATCAAGCGAAGAAAATGCTCTTAAAATATTTTTAATTAATATCTACTTATAGGAAAATCTCAAAAGAAATTTGAATATTTAGTTATTGTTTTTTCTGTGATTAATGTGTTAGAAAAAAAGTACTCAAGATTCTAGTGATTGTATTTCAGATATCTATTGAACAATCATTTAGTCTATTTAACCTTCTCACCGCGTGTGACCGCTATGCATGTCCTAGCGAACATGCCCTCAGAGCGCGTGACACGTATAGATGTCATGGAAATTTCAAACCCTATATAAGAAATTTGAATTGTTTGAATTTTGTACTTTTCCATGAGTTTTGTCGCTAACGACCCGGGTTTCGCCTTTCGACATCTTCAGGCATTCCAAGTGCACGGATGTACTTGAACTGACGCGTAGTAAACAGTTTGTATCGTTTATAAACAAAAATATAAGTAGATCACTAAGTTAAAAGGTTATTAAAATGTAAATTAGCGAATAAGAGCTATCTATTGTGTTAAAATTGTATAACTTGGTTGAAAATATTACTAAATGTATATTTTACCAAATTCAAAAGATGGCATTAGTCAAAAAAGATTCAATATAGACTAAAATAATTAATTTCTGGAACACGCCGTGAACATACGTCACCAATGCAAGATTTTGGATAATGTAAATAAGCGATCGAGTGCGGGTGAAATTGATATTGTTCCGAGAATTTAATATTATAAGCATATGGTATGGTGGTGGCCCAGTGTTCTCGGTCGTGCGTGGCGGTATTTTGCAATATGGCGACATCACGCCGCAATTGTATGAAGAATGATTATTGTTGAATTAACCCGAAAATACAAGAAATATATTGTATTTTATTATTGAAAAAGTTACTTTGGGTGGCAATTAACATATCTGATTAGTTGAAAAAATATTACAACCTATATTTATAGTCGAAAACGCGATAACAAACTCCGCAAAAATGCAGCCGCGTACAGGGCATGCTCGCTAAATTTGGTGACAGGGGCAAAGGGTTAATTCTTTGAAATTGCAATATCGCCATCAACTTTTTGCAGTAACCTGATGATTATTTTTTTGAGATATTTTACAAATCCGATTTTGCAGGCAGTATTGCATATTCAAATAAAAAGTGAGGGGTTTATATTGGCTTAAATGACGGAATAAATATAAAAATCTTTATTACCAATTGTTTATTTACCAAAAAAAAAAACAAATACAAAAAATATACAAGGTTACATAAACTATTATTTTAATGTGAAAGATTAGTCAACTCGTTTATTAATTATTGATGAAGCTTTGATCAGTAGTATACATAGTCATTGAGGCATAAAAAAAATATGTGGGAAATAATAATTTTAAAAAAAATATGACTATTATTTTTTTAATAGTTAATTATTAAAATAGATTAAAACATAAATATAACCTAAGCAAAATAAACGATACGACTAATTATAATAATTGATTGAAGAAGCATAAAAAAAAGAAAAAAATATAGTATTTAATATCATTCTTATTGATGAAGATTACACAGTCTACAAAAATTTATACATTAGACACAAAATCAATGTGTTATAAAGGTAGATTATTAGATTTAATTTACACATTAATGTTCTATTCTCGATCAACCACCATAACAAACGAGTACACTCTAAGTAGGCCCTAAGATACGAACCTAAGTAACTTGACATACACACATTTACATTGTTTTATAATACAGATTCCCTTTGACTAAAGGCACCTTTACCTATATGCTGATTTTTTAGGTTCCAGATTGTATAATGCCTTTATATAAGTAAACTGTGCCCAATATTACGCAAAATTAATTGTTCAAATTTTTTTATATAAAACCAAAGACTCGATAAAAATACATCATTTAAACATTCGGTCGGGTTGAGTTACATAACAGAGAACCAACTGTGAATTTGCAGAATGGAGATACCGAACTTCAATGTTTGGACATGTTTTTAGATACTTTATGTAAATGTTGTGAATTAAAATGATCATGTTAAAGGGTAATCCATTTTTTAATTACTTTCATTCCCATTTGAAATTCAAAATAACTCAAAAATGTCACCTGGTTCTTTTTTGCTTAACTGAACCCAGCTTCAAAATACAAACTTTTATACTAATTTTACTAAATAAATATGAATCTTTTATTCTGTATTGCCATTATAAGTGAACAGACGACATCCAACCAAATCAATGAAACCGTGATTTTAAAATATCATTTTTTTTACAATACTCAAACTTATTATCATGACTAATGTAACGGATAAAAGTTCATAAAAAAACACTATTGGAATCGCAGATAACATTTAATTTTCCTTACTATTTTATTTGCTGTTAGCTCTATTTTCACTTATGATGACATTTTTATGAATATAACAGATATTAAACTAGAAGATGAGACCGAATTATGATTGTGTGTATCTGTTTTTTTTATTTTAAATATTATTAACAATACAATGTTGGAAGCTTCATTTGGAATAAAATGAACACGTAATATTGAGCACATATTATAATAAAAAATATGTAAACAACAAAAATTATCCAAAGTATGTGTTGTGATGTGAAATAAGAACTTTCTATCTCTGACATTTCTCAAGAAATTAAAAATTAAATTTAATATATGAGAAAAAAAAAACAATTTTTGCCTGAGAATAGGATTAAATGAAATATTAACTCGAAACAGTTTGTCAATCTACCAAGCGTTTCCTACATCACGTATCCATATTTTTTTTCTTCACAAAATCATTTTACACATTATTAACGTTTTTATAAGTATCAATGGCAATTATATGATAAAAAAGGACCTTAAATTCTAACATGATAAATGCTATTATTATTTATAAATCTAAGACATTGGTATGAAAGTACAGCTTATTCGTCTATCTTTAATAATTAGCATCGTATAAAAAATGGTTTTAATGTATTTGGAAAAAAATACATATCTGTATCATTCTTTTTTTTTTTGATTTGTACAGTTGATTTTTATTAAGTCTCGTAGTCGTAAAACGATACGCCTGTCAAAAGACACGTAACGTGTGCACGCCTGTTTTTGAATACACTAAGTATTCCTAATCTCTAGGCAAACGACAACATTGTTCAATCTGATACAATTTGAGAAATTCGCTTTGACAGCAAAATTTAACATCATTTTATCTTACTTACTTTTTAATGCATTTCTGAAAACGGCTGACTTCTTATCTACTCGTGTTATTTCATAAAAATATCTAAATGTTACAAAAGAAGATCGGAGCGTTAAAAAAAGTTTAGGGTTAGCAAGATAAAAAAAAATCTCGAGTCTAAAACGATCCCCGATACTTCTTTTATGGAAATAATTTATAGCATCAATTGAAATGCTAAAACGCAGAGTTAAAGGACTACTGCGAAAATAGAGAATGTTAATAAAATGCTGCATAACTGCCATTTTCGAAAAATAAAAACAAGCAAATGCATTTTGAAAAGTGATATGAATTCGATAATTGAATCGGGAATAGTGTATCACCGAAAAATCGGATAGTCGGGCGGTTAAAAAATAATATTATTTGGTTAGTGTGAGACACGACAGTGAATCTGATAAAATAGACGAGCGGAAAGCGCTCGGAAGATGAAGGAATACAACTGAATGTATAAATTTGGTAGCCGCGGGCAGACGGAGAGCCGCGAAGCATTATGGCGGCACGTACGGTGGCGGTTTCCTGTAAGTCGGAGTAGGCTTGGGACGATTGTTACGCTGCGTGTCTCTCGAAGCGGTAAACGGAGGCGGAGGGTGATACGGGGTGTGGCTGGGTGTCGGTGATCCGCCGTCGTTTCCTTTATACTCCGGAGGAGGCAGAAGTGGGGGCTTCTCTTCTTTCATAATGACAGGACTCTTATTGGACGGGTCGGGTTTTTCATCGAGCTCGTCTTGAAAAATGACAGGGATTCCTTTGGAACGGAACGCTTGCCTCTCTTCGTCGTCGCCGATACTCATCTTGCCAGTTCTCCTCCTCCGGTAGAGGACGCACGCCACAAGGGCGGCGATGAAGATCATGCAGACAATAACAGCAATGGGAACAATGAAAGTTATCAAGTAATCATCGGAATCGGCAGTCTTGGAGGCGTCTTCCGCAGGAATACCTGCAGCTCGAACAGACGTATCCGGGACGTAGACTGCTGGGATACCGACAGCGCATATTCCCTTTCGATCTACTGTGACGGATATGAATGGGAAATCTTTTCCCATAATGTCGTCTACGCGGTCAGTTAGACTGTTGTCGTCTCGCACCATCACCCGCTTTAGCTCTTCAATTTTGCTCTCAGGACATTTATCTGTCGGAAGACTGGTGTTATACCTGTCATAAAATATAAAAAGTTATTCAATATCAAAAATTATTCACTATAATAGAAAAGATAAGTATTAAACATAATATTCCATACTTCAGTTTTATTTTTTACCCTCAAACCATAAAAGTTTGAGAAGTGACATTTATTATCAAAATACATTGAATTTTCCCTGAACCAGGATATTGTGAAATAATCCCTGTTGATTGTTTCATTCAAACCATTAGCGGCTGGTAACACAATCATTAGTTTGTCTTGCCAACGGCCAGCTGGTTAGGTGTATGTTTTATGGGTAGATGGTACCCCTGTTATTGGATAATAATTTGAGAGTGCTCTTTTCCCAAAATGAGAAATATCTTTTTTGGTTCAATCAACTTAACAGTCGATTAGTTCAGTTGGAATGAATGAAATATAATTATGTTTTCAATTTATTAGGTGTGTCACAGGCAGAAGGTTGATCTGTTTTCAGTTGGTGTTAACCATGAAATGTCTTTCAAACGAATATATATTGTGATTTAAAAGATTAACTGATTCTTACCAACTGATAACTGTGGGATTATATGTGATACTCTTTATTTTAATGAAAGATGCATCCGAATCATTAAATAGAGTGTGAAGTTTCTCTGCAAACTTTCTTCGGGCGGCTGCTGTCTGCATCATCTCATCAAATTGCGACACAAGTGTCATTCTAAATTCTACAGTCGGTTTTATGACTGGTCCGGGGTGAACTTCTACGAGAAGACCATCATTCGCTGTCAAGCCGCCCTTGTCTTCACAGACCTAAGATGTAAATGAAATAATATGAGACCTGAGATAATCAATTTCGGCTAAAATGTAGTTAATTTTGACATTGCTAGATATCAGGTTAAATTAAAAATTTATGAGAAATATATATGAATAAATTACACATGGCTTTAGAGAAGATGCCCCCACGGCAGTTATTATTTATGCTATAAAACAGAAAATACATGTGTCTGTCAGTCACAAGAGCTGCAACAGTGAACAACAGCACCGTTACATTTGCACATGTCATTCTAGCTACTATTTCTAGGTCAACTGTGTATTTAAAATTGAATTATTAATTAATGGACTATATTTTGTGCCTGTAATATGAGATACGGCTCATGGTAATATTATCAACTTTCAAGATAAGCTGGCATTATTTTGTTGCCAACGTAGAATGAAAATATTTGTATTTTTGGTGTCTACGTTTGGAAGTTCAATACAACCAGGGTGAAGCCGAGCAGTACACCACCAATTCTATTTATAGAACACAAATTTAATTTTTATAGAAGTGAAGAGTATCATGTTTGAGATTTAGTAGAAAGAGAGTGTAATTGGTAAAGAATGAATTAGAATCTATCCCGGACGAAGCTGGGTAACAAAGCTAGTCACTAATAAATAGTTAGTGGGTATCGCGATCAAAGATTATATCTGGAATGCAGACTTTTTCTTCGTATATAAATATGGTTAAAAAACCAGAAAAGAAGAAAAAATATGCAATGAATTATTTCTTAAAAATTGTAAGAATCCTATAGTATTTAATTTATTAGTATATCCAAAAAAAGTAAATCTTGACTAAACCTAACAACTTACAAGTTGGTACTCTTTCTTGCCAATGTCTTTCTCCATGGGAACGCCGAAGAATTCTTGGTTCTTGACATCAAATTGCAACCAATTGTGAGGAGGGATTGGTGATCTGTCACCTCTAGTAAGCCATATTTTAAGAAAACGTGCACTGCTGTCTTCAGGATCAAAGAATGTGTCCTGCGAATTAATAAACAAGGTGTTAAAAAGACAGTCTTGCTTAAATGTCAATAATAATAAACATAAAACTCAATTTGGGTTAACAGGTAAGAAAAACTTTTAAAAATTAAAACATACAAGTCTTCAGGAGGCATATGTAGAAAAAAATGATGAATTAAATTACTTACATCTGGAACCTTGAAAACAAGCAGTTTTCCAACTGTAGCGTTGATATGATCGATTTGATTCCTAGGCATGGGATATAGATTGGGTTTGAGTGGTGGTGAAGTGGAGATGGGAGCTTGGCAATCTCCTGCACCACGCCACATCACACCTTTGACTTTAAGGTCTGGTGACATGGCTGATGATAGTGCTGGTGACGGATCACCTTCTGGAGTTGATTGTAGGATCTGTAAAAAAGGATGTTATAATGTAAGAATGAGATTATAAGCTCATATGGATATAAGCATATGGATATAAAACAGAAATTAAAAATATATTATCTGGGTACTTGATATTTCAAATCCAAATTATGTATCCTCTCGCATCTACTTTCGTATTATTTTTATTCTACATTTATCTTTAATTAGCGTAAATGTTAGGTCCATAAATTGCTATGATAAATTATTCTAACAAATTCAAATGCAATAAACACAAACCCCCATTAATCGATCAATATCACTCGTGGGGCAATAATTCCTCGGCAGGGTGTCGTTGGTCCAAATGAATTCCAAAGGATCAGATAGGATGTCAACATCTCGCACTGTAATCTGATCCATGTCAGTGTCTCGGAAGAGGCTGACCAGCCCTCGCAGTGCCTTAATCTGCCAGTCCACGACGGCCGGGAATTTTTTCTGTATTCTCAGTTTCATGGAGAATTCGTGGTTGACGGTCCTTCTGCCTTTGTGCTGCTGGACAGTTATGTCCAATGTGTCTGTCACACTCGCTCCCTTACTATCTGTTGCTTCGATTATGTACTCCCATCTTGAGACATGCTCCTCCAAAGGCCTAAAAAAGAAAATTATATGTTAACTAATGAATTGAAATAAGAATTATTTATTCCAACAGAAAATATAATTAGAGAAATAATAATAAAGCTCAAAGAATCACTTACAATCCGTAGACTTCTCTGGTTTGAGGATTGAACTGGACCCATGAAGACGATTTGAGGGGCGCATGTTCAATGTCATACATTGCCAGTTGGAGATTCTTACCGTCTTCCGCGTCAATGAATAAGTCTTCAGGAATAATGTAGCTGCAAAAGAATGAGTGGATAAATAAAATTGTTTTTCATTGATTCTTTTAAAGTGACACTAATTAGGTTGTGTATTGTATCAAGACTATAATTTGTTAATTGATATGACATTTAAACTCTTAGGTAGCCTGATATGCAGAAAATAAATGGTTATAATTAAATTTGGGAAAGAAGTGATATTGAAATTTAGAGAGTTATAATTAAAATTATGTTATTTATTGTTGTAGTTTAACTTTGATTTCGGAAGTCCAATGGTGTCCACTTATTTCACGTTTATTATAAATTACTGTCGAAATATCCCAATTTTTTTAATTCAGTATAAAAAAAATCATTTGTAAATTTAAGAGCATGGTGTAAAATAGAGTCAAGTCAAAAACAAGTCGATCACAATCCTGGTTTGTATAGTAATTAAAAGAAAAGTCTAAAAGTAATACCTGAAGTATTTTCCAGCTGTGACGGCAACCTTCTTTGTCCTGTGTTGCTTTTGGGGCGGAGAGTTGGCGGGGAATGTAAATACAACAGTTTCAGTCGTTCTTCCAATGATGGTACTGAGTTTTTCGGTTGTGTACATATCGGTAGGTGTTGTATCCTTAGGGGAAGTGGACTGGATAACGTTGAATGTCGATTCCTTCATAATATCGGACACTGTTGTGAGCTGATCTTCATCTTCCATTTTGTATCGGAAAAGAGGACTCGTGGCTGTTTCTGGAGTTGTTGTTTGAAGGAAGTTGTCATCAATGGGCTAAAAATATACAAGAATTGGATTACTACTTGCAAATCATTATCACTTACGGTTCTTGATTTCTTGACAGTATTCAATGTTTTTTTTCATTTCAACTATGATATCAGAAAATATATGTTTAGGTGGTTCTCTCATTTTTGATGCATACAATAATTATTCAGATAAAAAAAACTTTATACAAAATTGTTTTGCAAAAATATTCCAATGTTTTAGGTTTGCAGTAGTTTATTAGAAAAGATTGAAACCTTGGATGTTTCTTCAGTGGAAGTAGTTTCAACAGGAACAATGAATGGAGGTGATGCATAGTTCCCGGTGTTTTTTCTCAATATGACATTCTCTTCAATGGAATTTTCTGTTGCATTGACTTTTTCCGGTGTAATTTGAACATAGCCGTTTCCCTAAATAATGTCAAAGAACATATTAAATGGAGATAACAAACAATTTGCAATGAATGCAATAACAAAAAGTTTGCAGTTTTATATGTATATTGAATTCAGCAAGAAATGAGAAGTATTTTGATTTGGCAAATGTGATGTAGTATAATTGTTATTTTGACAGTTTCAAAACTGATTTTCACAGTGGCAACAATTTCAAAATTAGAATGTTGGCATCTGTCTGTCTACATAATAATTTTCAACAATTCAGGCAAAAATTTTGTCCATGACTACATAATATTATCAACAGTTTAAAACTTTATAACATTTGAAGGTATATTTTATTTAGTACATTAGAAATGTTTTCTTTGCTTGGAATTGGACAAATAACTATAGGAATTTGTTGACAATCGATATATTATGTTGGTATCTCTTTACACTACCTCGATAATGTTCTACGAAATAAATATCAATTCAGTCAATCACAATATGAGAAATTTTTGGATTTAAAAAAGTTCCGTTAAAAAGAGGTCTGCAATTTTCACAAACTCAAAGCAATTTTGAGTTGCCAATGTAGAATGTATTTTTCTAGTTGCTTATGACAGTGATACCTTTCTGACAGTAAATTAATGGTAACGGTGCTTGCCAAGTCTAATTACCAAAAAAATACACTGTTACATTATAAATGGAAGTTTTCAATAGTGTGAAAATGACATGCGGAGGAATACAAATGGAGGTTTTTTTTTTTTTTTTGATATTGATTAACAAACAAGTGAAATTGTAAAAAAAAATGTCTGAGCATGTTATATTTAATAATCGATAGTAGTCGAAGTCAAAAAAGTGGAAATTACTAGAATGATCAATTTCATGCTTCAAGTGACACTAATAAAAAAGCGATAAAAATAACATGATAAAGTTTCTTCTACATAATTAAATTTGTCAAAGAAAATAATAATAATATTTTATTTGGTATATAAAATTGCACTACTTGAATAATGAGTGAAATATATGAAAATATACTAAAGATAACAGGGTAAACAAATCATAATGTATTCAGGTCAACAAGCATTGTCAAATTGTGTAGAACTAAATATGCTGCCTCTATAACGGAGTTCTACCAAGTAAATGCCGATCGATTTGCTAAAATATATGGTGAAATGTAAAGTATAATTCTGATAAAGACTGTTCTATGAAATCTGGAACACTATAAATGAATAATTATATAGCAAGTGGAAATGATTATTTGAATTTGAAAATTGTTACACCGAAAAAGTGAATCAATCTTATCTTAAAATAAAGCATAAAATATAATAACTAAAATCTGTATAATAGTCTCTTAACAAATAAGCTAAAATAATAAATAATCATTATAATCTTCAACTTTCATAGAAATAAATGTCGTTAAAAAGGCTTTCACTGTATCTTTGCCACAATCTGTAAATGTGTATTTTTATGAATAAATTTATTCAGAAAATAAAATAAGTTTTACCATACTGACATTATTTGCCTTAAATACCTAAAAAAAATATTCATACATATTAGATATAAATAGTATTCATACATATTTATAGATATTTAAATGTTTTATTGCATACAATTTAAACAAAATAAAAAATATTACATATAATTCATTTGTATGTACATATACATGTTAGTTGAATAATATGGGATGGCTTACACTACAACATGCAACATGCATTTTCAGGCTGAGGAGAGTAAAAGAAAAGCACAGAGAAAGCGACAGAATAATGCGGGAGTCGAATAGTAGGAATGAAGCGACGACACTGAGCATGCCAAATAGGGGCTCGGTGCTAGTAACAAACCTGATCAGGGAACACTTCCGTGACGGGTGGCGCTGCAAACGAGGACGAGTCCTGCGGCCTTGAGGAGGAAGGGGTGAGAGTAGGAAAAGCGGGAACGAATGCCGGTTCTTCCGGTTCAGGTTCTGGAGATGTTACGATACTCTCGAACATTGGTTCCGTGAAAGAGTTTATCAGCGCAGTGGACGACGATAGTTCCGGTAGAGTTGTAAAGATCGGTTCTGTCATGTCAGGGGATGTGACCGCTTCGGTTGGCAGAGGAGTAGGAACGGCAGTCGAAGAAGCGGTAGTCTGGGTTATGTCAGGTATTTCTTCAAAAATTTCGGTGACCGGAAGCACAGTGGCAGGGATGTCTTTTACAATGACTTTAGTGTGTTGGGTGATCTCTCCCTGTGTCGGTGTCGAAGAAGTCGTAGCGGTGCCCGTGAGTTGAGGTTCGCCGTGGTGATGTCGGTGATGGTGAAGGGTCGGTTGGGGTGTGGTTTGAGGGGGCGGGGGTAGGGGTGGAGCAGACGTGAACACCTACCGTCACACATGCGTATCAGATTAGTATAATGCCTCATAACATGTCATTTTTTTTTGTCAAAAACTCGTACAACCATTATTGCATTTTATAATAACTATCTCAAAAGGCAAAATATATCAAATGGTTGAAACGAAATCTAAACATGGTTAATGTCGTCACTTTTCTAGTAGATGTTGGAAAGTAAAAGATTGTTAATTCTAAGTTAACAGCGAATATTTTTTTTTATCTTTTAGGATAATGTCTCTAGCATTGATATTTTACTTTACGTAGATACAGTATCAAAACTTGGATGCATTAATGCAGATCTGACACAAATAGAAGTTTAAAATTAATAGACAAGGACAATTGCCTGCCTTTAATCAGCATTCATAATAATTACCTATAAAAACAAATGATTTTTTTGGCAAACTGGTATAATCAACAATTCCAAACAAAGACTTTACATCAAAGAATCTCTTTGAATACTTTACTCATTTTGACAGTTTTGTTAGTTATCAACTTCTGCCAGAAAGGTGACGAAATGTAAAACTAAAATGTTGATATCCGATTTAAAGGAAAAATATTCAATCCCTAAAATTTTGTACAATTCAGTAAAAATGTTAAAAAAATTGCCTTGTTTATAAAATACAAAATGGCGTAAAGAAATAAATCCCGACTAATAAAACTGGGCATTCCTGTTAGAGCTCGATTAGATCTTGTACATTCTACGAGAGGAAAGTAGTGCTGGACCGTACTGCATGCTGAGATTCTTAAAATTTCAGTCACCGTTATGTTTTAATAATCAATACACTGTACACTGCCGATCGCAGATTTAGTATCAGAATTATGCATTTATAAAAAAACAGTTTGCGGTCCAAAAGTGTATTTTTATAAATGCGTCTTTCCGATACTTAAATTGTGATATTTTACATTTGATAAATTACCGTAATCAATTAACACTGCACAAGCTACCACCGCTCCAAAAAGAATACTCAAACAAAAACTAACAAAATAATTACATGTTACTAGATATCAATGTTTTTTTTTTACTAATAAACGGTTTGTGGAAAATTTGAAAGAGAGAATAGTACAACAGTTTTTTTTAAATTATAATATATAATGTAACCGTATTGATGTACATCATTTTAAATGAATTCAGGGTGAAGGATTGTTTATTTGTTACTAACAACGAAATAGTGTAAAATAAAATTGAACTGTTTTAAAAAGATTATCATTTGACTAAACTTAGATTCATAAATCATGCTGGATATCAGTTGCGGTAATTTCAACTTTTTGTCACATACTACTAATTATATTAAAATGGAAAGAAACCTTCTCAATGAAGAATAACATTTCCTAAACGTGAATAAATCATAAATTAAAAAACGAAATTTAAAATAAATTTTTGAGGATGTTTTCTATGTCTTTTATAGAAACATTGCGGATGTACCCTATACAAGATATTGTTTGTGTGGAATTACGTATTTCATTCCGAAATCAAAGCAATATTCATCATTTCGCTGGGTACAACAGTGAATTATGTTATAAATATGTGACTTTAGGTAGAACATTTGAGTGTCAAGTGTCAACTGAACCCTGACATGAAAATCACATTGACTTAAATCACATCTGCAATCTTAACTTGTCCTTATGAGATGCACTACTGAGAAATGAATAACTTCTGTAATAGTACGCGTAATTTAATGGTGAACTGATTCTTTTGCAGAAGAATCTTCTAAGCACGAATTCTCCCTTACAAAAAGACTTACACACATAGAAATATGTAGGTATATTAGGTACGGGAATATATGCATTTCTGAAGCAATCCACTTAGAGACAATGATCAATTTTTAACGATAATCCTAGCATTTCACAGACCAATAAATTTTGATGGCGTTTAAAAACATACCAGAAAATACAATATGATTACTTCAAAAGTTTAAGTAAAAGCAAAAGTAACATAACTGGATGGCTGCCATAAACGAGATATCTTGTCAAAGTTTTCGTGCGGAACACGTCAAAGACGAGTTCCGTTAATAACTAATTAAGACTAACTAAGTTAATAACTAAAGACGAGTTAGTCAATAACTAATTAAATGAAAAATTGCAAATTATAGTTATTATATTAATTATAGTGATTAAATTAATCAAAAAAAGGTTAGATTAAATGGTTGGTAGTGCAAAAAGGTTGAGATGCACTAATATGGCTAATATGTTAACGTTTAAGTATAATATCATTAAGATATTTGTTTATATTCACAAGTAATATAAGAATAAAACAAGATTTCAATAACTTAGTGCGTGCGTAGGAATCTCACTTATACTAGGGGAAAATAAAAGTAACCATGAGGTCAGGAATGCTAAAGAGAATTTATTTTAGGATTGATTGACTTTTATTTCAGCCTGTTAAGCAATGGTGAGGAAAATTCATTGATCTTCAATGGAGAAATCGTATACCGGTAATAACATGTATTGAATGTGTGTGCGTGTTGAAATGTTGTTTTTTTTTCTCGGTCTGATGAAACAATAATCGTTTTGGCAACACTAGCAAAAACAATCAGAACACCGACACAATTAAACACCAAGGAAAACAGAAACAAAAACAGTTAATAATTATTCATTAGTATGAGAAAAAGAAGTCATGAGAAAATAAGATTTAAAAGAAATCAAAGCATTTGGCAATCATTCATGTATTCAACAAAAAAATATAAATATTTATTATTTGTGTAGGGGTAAAATAATATTAATTCATTATTGTCAGTCAGGTTTCAAATTTTAAATTAACGATATTATTCAATCTGCTGTGTAATAGAAATGTGACACGAAATTGTTTCTCTGAAAAGCATCAAACAACCTGTTGCGGTTGTCGCCAGCTTGTCGATTTTTTGAGGTGGTCAACACTAATGATTTGCAGCTCCAATTTGTCATGTTATAAAATAGACATATGTGTTTCTCTCCATCTTCTAACCAGCAGAGTTAAAACACAGCACACTTTGCTATAAGCAAACCATTCAGGGTGGTAGTTTTAAGTAAAAGGTTACCTTTTACTTCATTACAGTATTTACTTTAGTTTATTGTTCATTTAAGTTCAGAGTCATATAGCTCATTTAGGCTCAAATAAGGGCTGTAGTCTTAAGTCAAAGATATCATCGAGTAAAATATGGCTATAGCTAATTTCATCAGAATCTTGATATTACGTCACCAAGTTGGCAAGTAAAAAAACTGCCAAAATTGAGTTAAGTATACAAAGATGTTTTTTTTATAATTTTTTTTTGCCTGAAATAACAATTGCATTGATTACAGAAACATTTATTTTTGTAGGTAATTTTATTACTAATGCTGATTTAAAGGTAGGCATTTGTCGGAGTCTATTAATTTTAAAATCTTATTCGTGCCAGATCAGCATTTATGTATTTATACTTTGATATTATAAATTTCTACCTATTTAACATAAAATATCGATGCTATAGGCTTTATCGTAAAAGCTGTAATTTTTAATTTGCTGTTTCTTCGGAACTATCAATCTGTAACTTATGAATTTTTGTCAGAACAGAAACTTCATTTAAAATGCCTATAATATTTTTTATTATATTCAATAGCTGAAGCCACCATTTTATAAGTAAGTTAATATTCAATATATTATTGTCATTCATGATCTTTGAATATAGCCGTACAATGGCTCCGACTGTCGATATCCTATGCATTGACATTTCATCACTAGTAGAATAACAGAAAGGAGCGGAATAGATTTTGAGAGAAAACGTGTACATGAACTTGTTAATTATAGTTTGAATATGCTTATCAAAGAAACGAAAAAGGTGTCCTACGTAGTTAAACAACAGATCGAATAACAAAGTCATAAATTTAAATTTCATGCTGAAAATGATTTTTTTTTAAAGTAACTGCAGAATTCACTGAAAAAATGAGGTATAAACCAATTCAGTTAATGTACTTTAACTACTTCAAAATGTATCTTGAATATTTACAACTTATATAAATTGGAAGTATCTAGGTAATTAAATATAATTTATTGGTAAAAGTATTATTTGTATAATACTTACAATTTATTCATGAGCATCAGATGTGACGCATTATGTAAAAAATACGTATTGCTTAATTTCAGGCTTGTGTGAAAAAAATGAAATAATACGCGCATGCACTGTTATATGATAAGATGATTTTACGAGATTGATTGAATATTGTCTGTTCATTGCAAATGTAAACTGGAAACAGCTAAATGAAAAATGTCACATAAATTTAATGTTTTTTCAGAATGAACCTTTTCCAATTGATATGAAGCAATGAATTGGCGGTATCAAAAATATGTTAATTTAAAACTTTTCTTTTTTCAAATTGAAGTTCCATCTAGTATTGCCAGTACTATTAAAACATTCATTTGTTTGATGATACTACAACAGTTTCATCGATGTTTTACATATTGAAGATATTCGAATAATGAATAATTGCCAATTAGTAAAATGCAAATTATCATTTAGGAATGGGACATGTTTTTTTTGTTACCGGAAGAATTAGTTTTGTTTTTATGAAAATGAAAATTATTCCATGAAATTCCAAATTTATACAGTATATAAACTCCACTATATGGAAATGTTAACTTAAGCGATTTTCTACCT
The DNA here is from genome assembly GCA_030503985.1 of Himalopsyche tibetana. Taxonomy (NCBI): domain Eukaryota; kingdom Metazoa; phylum Arthropoda; class Insecta; order Trichoptera; family Rhyacophilidae; genus Himalopsyche; species Himalopsyche tibetana. The sequence continues at coordinate 20,095,515 of JAPJYX010000015.1, read as the reverse complement.
TACCAAAAGTTTTAAATTAAAAATTACTGAAAAACTTATAACAGCATCAATGGAATAATTTAAAGAATTTCATATGTTAAAGATTAGGGGGAAGTTATTGATTGAAAGTAAGTAACAAAAAGAAGATAGAACAATTCACTGCATTGAAAGGTAGTTTTTTTAAAATAAATTGACACAAACTGTTTTGAAAATATTATATACAATGTGTTTGGTTTTCATAAACGTAACCTCAAAGTGAAAATATTATCTTTCAATTCAGGGATTTACTATTATGAATTGCAACACTTGATAAAGACTTGGATATTTACGATTGATAAAATAGTTTTTTTATACGTTTTTTTTTTGCAGTGTTTGTAGTGCTTCTGACACAAACTTTTTCAGTTCTCGTTAAGAAAAGAATGATAATAACTTTTCCCGAAAATACTACTTAAACATAAGTTCAGCCAGGCCATATTTATTCAGGAAATTTAGCACATCAATTGTCTATTTGACGTTGTTACGTCTTAATCAGTTAAATGAAGAACAACCGAGCAATATGGAAGTCATGAACTAGCGTTGCAATTTTTTACAGTTAGATTAGAATTGGAGTTGACAACAAAAATGAAAGCAAATGAGAAAAGCCAATGTTATTTTTACCTCTGGAAGTTCGCTGTCATCGTAATCATATTGTCCACTATAGTCATCGCCGTTGCCAAAGTCCTCGTCGTTCTCATCTTCGCCGATCCTGCTGTCTCCGTTGTCACCTTCGTCATCTCCGATATCCTCGTCATCATCGTTTTCGTAGGCCGATCCTTCATAGGTTTGTCTCTGCTTTCTGACGAGCGGAGCGTACTTGTGCCGAATCACTCGCCAACTGGCCACAGGGAGGCGGATGGTATACGAGATTGTACCATCCTTTACTTGCTCGCCTATCTGGTGCACCAGGAGCCGGTGTTTGGGCCAATATGTTCCAGAGCAGCCGACCTATCCATGAAAAAATATTTAGCAATCAGAAATTATTATAAGGCGGCCTTGCCACCTGCCAGTATTTTCTCTCAATATGCTTGATGCAAACGATACAGAGATAGAAAATGTGAGTGTGCTGAACATTCAAAGTTCACTCTATACCTAACCTAAGCTCACACAGACACTCTCTTTCTGTACGTGCTGACCAATGTTCCCTTTAATTTTCGAAAGGTTATGTGCACAAAAGTCATTGGCTGTGCAACTTTGACAAGAAATAAAAAGATTTGTGCGTCACATAACGGTATTTAGACCTTCTAAACGAAAAGGTTGATTTTTAATATTGACAATAATTAATAACACTGTTTAATGTCAATTTATTTTTTCTGATGATGGTATAGCTGATGTAATTTTTGTGCGCTCTGTTGTAAAGTATGTGCGCGCGCTTGGCGAGCTGTTTGCGCGCGCACTCGCGCACAGCTTAGAGGGAACACTGGTGCTGACTGAAAATGAGTGAAAATTTAAATTAACTTTGATTATTCCACGTATTGTGTAACTAACTGTGACACGTGTTTCGCCTCTTTCAGAGGCATCTTCAGACTTACTATCGCAAAGTTTGCTTAAGTAATGAAGCAAGATTGATTCTAACATTTTAAAATTATAAAATTATTAAAATTAAAATTTATAATCCCCTCTTTGCTTCCATTAAAAGGGAAAAATCCCATTCTGATTGTTTACAACTCATTAGTAAAATTAGTATCATTATCTGTTTGCTTTATTTCGATTCTACACCCCCCTCCTTGCTCCTCTTAAAAGGAAAAAAAAACCCAATCCATTTTGTAATTTTATAATTTTAAAATGTTAGAATCAATCTTGCTTCATTACTTAAGCAAACTTTGCGATAGTAAGTCTGAAGATGCCTCTGAAAGAGGCGAAACACGTGTCACAGTTAGTTACACAATACGTGGAATAATCAAAGTTAATTTAAATTTTCTATTAAAATGAACTTCCACAAAGTTACCGCCGAAACCATCGAAAGTATGAAAATGAGTGATTTTGTATAGGTGATGTAACACATAGAGATTAATAATGACAATTTTATCTGTGTGCAAAAGAAGGGCGATAAATCTTAAAAATAAAAAAATTAATATGGAATAACTTTGTGTAATGCATAACATTGTCAATGTTCTGGCAGAAGTTGGTAATTAGCAAATCGATAGTTAAGTTTACCAATATCGGGGCCGAGTTAATAATCATGAAATTCTCATGACTACTCTTTTACATGCTCCCAATTTATTCTTACGTGGGTGAAACAATTAGCAAAAACTTTTATTTCTAAAAACTTATACCTCGCTTAGGAGGTATGAGTCACAAGTTCCTAGGGCCAATCGATTGATCAACTCATTGCCTAGAGAAGTGGAAATTTTTAGTGATAGTATTTGTGAACTGTTTGTTAAATTTTACTATTTTATTTCTTGATTTTGTGTGTTGATTTTGATGTATTATGTAGTTTTATTTTATATTTTGTCTCTTTATATTTGTCAAGTATATGGCGAATTGGCGTCAGCTGTTATGTCATGTACTATAATTTTATTTTAACAATAAATAAATATCTGTCAGAAGGATGACAACATTTGTGTAGGGGAGAAAAAGGACCAGTCGAAATAGTTATTGTCGTGTTGAAAGATCAAATTATTAAAGAATGTTTTGGCTCTGATAACTGATTTTAGATCTATGAGCTGATTTTAGACCTAGTGCTATTTTCTTTTCGCACGCAGATATGAACTGTAATAATGTCTGATTGAACATGAATTATATAATTTTTCTAACACTCATAAATGTTTAAACGATTGAAGTAATTTTTTGATAATTACTTACATCGAGCAGTATTTCCGATGTCACCTTGATATGTTTCTTTTTGGAGTCGCCAGGACCAGACATGATAACCACATCGTGTTTGGAATTTTTATCTACGGCAATTTCATGGGGTTGTATTGTAAATTCGTTCTGAAAAACAAAATTCATTTTTACTTATCCTTTAATAATTGATCGATTGTTGACATTCAAAGAACCTGTCAACAACTTACATATGATCACTTTTAGGGTGTTCACTGTCAATACTTTGTAGAAAGGCATTATAGTAATAAAAACACAATATTCCTTTGTACTTTATTTCAGTTGACAATGCTCGCCATGAGCGAAGCCGGTCCTGACCTTTTGAAATAAAGTGGAAATAAACTACAAAGGAATATTACGTTTTTATTAAAACTTACATATGGTAAGTGAAATTATGATTGATCTGTGTCATAATGTAATTTGTTGCCAATAGATTTTTATATTAAAAATAATCTTCTAGAAAGTTACTGTCAAATCCATCGAAGATGTCAACTCACTTGTTCTAGTGCCATAAAGCTAGCCAAATTAATAATGGCATTCAGTCTTTGCTTTGGAGTGATTTGGTGGAAGGGTCGATCGATCAGTATAACCAGTTGACTCTTGTCTTCGCCCATGTGACACTGCTCTTCGTTGCGAGAATTAAGGCTTGGATTTTCCTTTTTACTCTTCACCTGTAAACAAATATAATGTAATACGACATTGTGACGGTAAGAATGCAAGAAAACCATCATTTATTTTTGAAACTTTCAATATACTGTGTTTAATAAAGATCCTGTCAAACAATTGTACTGCAGTTTTGAAACATTCAGTTTAAATAATAAGATACAAAATACAAATTTACTAGTAATTACTTCAATGGTGAAGACATCACTAGCTGGTGAACACTGGGCATTGATGATATCCGAGTACTGAGCTGTTACCAACAGACGGTGTTCTCCTTTATCAGCTGCTACAGGAACTCCTCGAAGAACTCCATTTCGGGAGTCAAGAGTCAGCCAGGGGGGTAAGGAGCCATCAGGGCCAGTAACCTAAACCACAAATTATTGAGTTACTTACTTATAAAATAAATTTTATATGTTTAATGCGACTAACTCATTTATTTCGAAGGCTTGATCACAGGGGGGGCCTTACTATAAAAATGCGTGTTTTGAGTTAAGTTCAGTTTTGGCAATGCAATATCAAATTTGTAATGAATATAAATTTCTTAATGAAAAAGCTATATTTCATACATTTATAACCGTTAACAACGGTAAGGGATGGGTGTATATGGAATAAAGTTGAAACAACATTGAATTTAAATGAAGTGTTTTAGTAATAATATATCCATAACAGTATTAAAGAAAAATATATAAGTATTACTGAGGAGTGCATAGCTGTTCATCTTTAAAAGTAAAAAAACTCCAAAAAAAAAACTGTTATTAATCATCTCAAAGCTGTGATTTTCAACAGTCGATAAGAGAATAGAATAAAAAAATAATAATAATCTTTATCATACCTTGTATCCAGTGACTTTTCCAGAGAAAGCCTCCTTTGGAATCCTAAGATGGAACATATGCCCGACGTATGCTGGCATGTCTGGTACACCCCATAATCTTCTAACAGGACATTCTGGTCCTTTTCCACGGAGTGAGTCCTCCTTTTAATAATGGGTGTTCAATAAGATTGTGAAAAGTACTTTAATTTAGATTTACCATTTAATCAGTATAATTTTTAAAGTGTTCACAATAAATAGCTAGTATCAAAGTAAACTTCTTGGGGGCCACCCATAAATGAGAGTATTACTTGCTAACATGGTTTATTTCAAAATGGTTAAAAAATGAAACTTGAATTTCATTTTGAAACATAAGAATTTTAAGTCTTACATTACTTTGGAATGATATTTTGGATGTTTTCAAGCCATGTTTGAGACAGATTTATAAAAATACTTTCAAAATTTATTTTTATCTACTAAATTACATTCATGGTTCATGTTTCAACAACTTTGGAATGAGCCGGGTTTGCAAGTAATACCCTCAAAATGACGTCACACGAATTTTATATATTTTTGTGCCCTTTGTAAAAAAAGATCTAAAAAAAAAACTATACCTGAGTGTCCCCACTATGGACGAATGCAAAGTCACCTTCGCTGGCGTTTGTGGCTGGGGCGGCCTTCATGAGGCAGAGGCCCGCCAGGAAGAGGAGGAAGGAAGACGTCATGATGCGCTAGGGTGTGAAGCGACCGCTCCCTTTTGGCCAACTTCATAAATGCATCTTGCTAATCTGCAAGGAAAAAAAAGAAAATAAATGTTAACATTATGCGAAATTTCCCGCCGCTGGTTTTTTTTATAACTAACATACAATTTTCATATCGTGTGTAAAGATTATGAACCGAAATTCAAATGGTAGTCAAGTGGGTCAGATGCCGTAGCGTTGTAAATGCTGCGGCCAAATGTGGCACTACAGGGGTTATTAAAAATCCATTTGAAGCGGAACAAAGCTGGGTTTTTTTTATTCCGCTAATGCACTTCTATAAAACACTTCCGAATGGCTGCACTAGCGCTATACGAATCTACAGCGGTCCAAGTTAAAGTGTATATATGTCATAAAAGCTTTATAAAGCAGCGGTACGCAACTAGTGGTCTATGAGCCGAACATAAGTCAACAATTTTATTATAAAGGTGTTATAAACATTGACACATTAATGCTATATTTAAATATTAGTGTTAAAATGATTTAAAAAACGATCCTTTTAACACCAGTTTTTCAATTAAGAATAACCCAAGCCTTATTTAACAATTTTTTGAATACATTTGATTATTTTGGATTGAAGACTAGTACAACAAAAAAAAATTTTCTAGTCGATTTTAAAAATAGTTCCTACGTTTACACGGATTACCCTACAAGCGCACAAGGCGTGTGCTTGGAGCTTTAGTATCTAAAAGGTCTCAACAACAACATTATATTTCAATAATTTATATTTTACATGGAATTAAACCCCCATTTTATGTTAAACAAAAAAACGTCTTCGGAGTGTTTAATCCGCCACTGTTTACACCAACAGTCGCCAAACTTCGGCCCGCGGGCCGGATCCGGCCCTAAAGAGATTTCAATGCGGCTCTTGATCTTTAATATTTCAATATTTTTTTAACGACACATTGGTTTTTTTAAATTTTCAACAGGATTTCATCAACAATATTTTTCGTCCGGCCCCCAACATTTTTGAAAAAACCATCCGGCCCGAGTCTCGAAAAGTTTGGCGACACCTGGTTTACACTATTGATGTTCCAATGTATAGTAGTATAAGCCAGACCATGGCAATGCTACTGGAAAGCGTTTTAACATTGTTCAACAATATTGTTTCGGATGGCGACATATTCCGCAAACAAGACTGAGTTCAGACAAATACTATTTAATCTTTTCTAGTACGATAGATCTTGCTGGAGCTTCCACGTTCGACTTAATTGTCATTTTTTAAAATCTAGGTTTTTGATTTATTAATTGAAAATGTAAAATAAAATCAAATAGTTTTGACTTAACTATTTCGACTTACACCAGATTTTTTTTTCCCGAATCGGAAACCAGATTCCAACACGACCCACAAACATCAATAAAATACTTTAATTTATTTGAATGGTTAACGCTTTTGTTTGTATGCACTAAAGAAAGTTTTACTGCAGCTGTACGAGCAAAGAAAGGCAGATGGTCGCCTAAAAAACAAAATAAACACGGCAATGCTAAAAAAGTCATCTATTTGCATAGCCATCGGCAAATAGCACGACACGACTGCAAACTGCAGACGAAAAGAAACACCAAAAACCACAAACAAAACGATTTCACTGCTATAGCCACCCATATTGTCGATGGTATATTTTTGACCAATGGAGTTAAGCGTTCGATATTTCAATTTGTAAGACATTAATCAACGATTTAGTATGTCAAATAGAATATGTACGAAAGTGCAGACTGAAGGATAACAGTTTATTAAACAGCAACGGTTTCAAGCTAAACAAAACAAATGAAATTCAAAAAAGCTCCACAAGTAGCTAGACGGCTAATTTAAACTATGAAATATTAACCACAGTTTGTGTTGAGTAAAACAACTTTTACTTGTTTATTTTACAGTACATATGTAATTATGCTAAATTAACCATCAAGACTTATAAATTGACTACATGTTTTGCGCGTATGATAGCAAAAATGCAGTGGAGGATTACTCCATAGGCGTACGAGGCGTGCGTTGGGGCCTCAAAAATAGCTTTGATTATATATGACCCATACTTTATTTACTTTTATTTGAATCGTTCAAATTATTTATTTGTTGTTAAAAATTAAAAGTACAGTACATGACATAACAGCTGACGCCAATTCGCCACGTACTTGACAAATATAATAAGACAAAATATAAAATAAAACTACATAATACATCAAAATCAACGTACAGAATCAAGAAATAAAATAGTAAAATTTAACAAACAGTTCACAAATACTATCACTAAAAATATCCACTTTTCTAGGCAATGTGTTGATCAATCGAATGGCCCTTGAAACTGGTGACTCATACCGCCTAAGCGAGGTATAAGTTTTTAGAAATATTATTTTTTGCTCATAGTTTCACACACGTAAGAATAAATTGGGAGCATGTAAATTAATAGTCATGAGAATTTCAGGATTATTAACTCGGCCCCGAAGGGGAAGAGAAAAATGCTTTAAACTTGAAAACGATCTTCGAGAAATTATGTACATTCATACAGATTTTGTCACTAAAGACACGGGTTTCAGCTTTCGGCATCTTCAGGCGTTCAAGTGGGCCCATTTCCATGGGCTAATCCTTTGCGCCAGCAATGGATTTAAACTCAATGATACATTTATTTCTTATATAAACACGAAACATTCATTTACTAAGCGTCAGGTCAAGTTCATCCGTGCACTTGAACGCCTGGAGATGCTGAAAGGCGAGACTCGGGTCGTTACTGACAAAATCTGTGAGAATGTACATAATTTGAACGATTCATATATAATATTGAAATCCCACCAAGCACCTTCAGTCGAAATCTTAAATTATTTACTTTTATTGTAAAAATGATTACTGCCTCCTCCTCGACCAGACCCCTACGTTTCTAAGGTCCATAAAATTGCAGCGCGCGGTGTGGCGATAGAAACTGCAATGTATGTTTGGCAGACTCGATGGGAAAATTCCTAAAAAGTGGTCAGTGATAATATTCTTATATTTTATACACTAAACGCTATTTAATAAGCGCGTCAGTTTGAAGTACATCCGTGCACTTGAATGCCTGAAGATTCCTAATGCCGAATATTAAGGGACGAAACGTTTGGAAATGTACAAAATTTGAACGGTTCAAATTAAAAATAAAGGAGTATACATAATATAAAGTTATTAATAAAAACACAATAATCCTTTGTACTTCATTCCACTTTATTTAATATGTCAGGACCGGTTTCGCTCATTTCGCTCATCAATCGCCATTCTGAATTTATTAATCTGGGATGACTTTTTAATTATTATATATGTTAGATGTGTTGAACATTTTAATTTTGTGTTATTTTAGAATCACTTTAATGTAATTGGCAATTTCTTTTCAATGCCAATTGTTGTGTATAACTTTTCAATTTTGTATAAATAGCATTGTTAAATTATATTTCTTATCAGTTGACAATGCTCGCAATGAGCGAAACCGGTCCTGACATATTAAATAAAGTGGAATGAAGTACAAAGGATTATTGTGTTTTTATTAATATAATGCCTTTCCACCAAGTATTGACAGTGAACACCCTAAAAGTGAATATAAAATTAGTATGCATCGGCGAGCACAATCGGTTGAAGACTTCTAAAGTTGAAGTGATACCGAAATAGCAATCAATAATGTTTGACAATCAAGAAGAACTAAATTTACATTGTTTTTTACGCTATTCGCGAGGAGCATATAAATAGTTAAATAATATAAACGAGATTTATCGTATTATAAATATCATTAAAACAATTATTACGTGTACATGTATTTGAAAGCGCATATGTTTTATTAATATACTTCAGGGTATACAAATGGGATTTTTCCAATAAACTGCTCGCAGCAAGTTTTTATTTAATAAAGCTGGAAAAATGGAAAGTAAGAAAAAACAAAAATAATGTGAAAAATACCCTTGCAATTTTACGGGCGCTTTGGTGTTAGGCCAAGCGAAGTATTGTTTTTACATTAACGTCTCGGAAACATTTTTTCATACATTATTTATCGTGCTTATTGATAGCAAAATAAACAAGGATTGATCTGTGATTTTTGTTTCTTTTTTGCCCCGAATATCAAACAATTTGTAAAGCAAGTATCACAATTATTTATCCTTCATGAAGAAACTTATAGTAATACGTAAGTAAACAATAATAAAGTTTCAACGAATTATTAATTTGGTTAGCGAAGGCGGAAGGCACTAACATATTGGGAAATGACTGAAATCAGTTTAAAGCTAATCGGCAATCATATACATACTGTAAAAATGTTATATTGTTGAAATATCAACACGTGGAATTGATTCTTAATCAGTTTTTAGGTGTTCGCTGTCATTTATAGGTGGAAAGGCATTAATTATTATCATCAGTTGACAATGCTCGTGATAAGAAAGAAAGGTTCTAATTTCAAATAAAAAATGTTGAATAAGTACAAAAAAGTGATAATTATTTCTTTAATGAAGAATGGAATACAACTTTTCAAACAATTATTCATATCTATAGTTCTCACGAATGCACGATGTCGAAACGGTCCTAAAGACAATTCCTACAGAAAAAAATGTTTTATTACCATAAACTATAATACAATCGAACAATAGTTTGATTTTATGAATTCGGGCGGTTATTGAGTCTCTATTTAAAAAAAGTGGTAACAACAAGCAAGACTACAAGTTGGCTGAAAGCCCTCCCCATGCATTAATGGATTTACGGATTATTATAAGGATCGCATGGATCATGGATCCCATGAAAAATTGTTTGCGCAAGAGTTCGAACCCGCGGACAGCGCAGTTGAATACAACGAACGCTAGAGAGCGTTAATCATTCGACTACTGGAAATGTTTGGTATTTGTCATCAAATTAAAATGGATAACCACCAATTCAATATGAATTCGATTAATGATTAAAAAATGCGGTACAAAGTAGCCCAGACTACAAAGAGGGATTTGACAAGGCACCCTCATTTTGGATAAATTCAAATGTTTGAATAAAAATATTGAAGTGCTGCAAAAAGGTGGATTTTTTTTTCAACGATATGGCAACCCTGGCATGAGAATAGTTTCCTTATGGGGGAAGGAGAGGGGTATACCAACTTCTATTCAAAGTTTTGGTTTGCTTTCTACTTCGACAGACAGTTTCTAAATGATATGGCCATTGATATCAAAGGCGGGAAAGCTAGTTTGTGCCGAGTCACCTGACACTGAATAATACAGAATAATGTAAAGGAGATTGTGGCACACAAATTCGAAGCTAAAAGCTACGGGTTTGATGGCGGCAATCCGATTCGGAAATGATCGTTGAGAGTGTCTATTATTACATCTGAAGATAACACGTAGATATGCCTTAACGCCATTTTGTCTGATTTAAGATACTAGCAGTATAAAACTTAAGGTCCTCAACGATATATCGTCAACGTTCTGGCATAGGTTGACAACTAACAAAACTGACTTAAGTATAAAAAAAGATTCTTTGATATCAGTTCTTCGTCTGGAATAACTCAGTTGGTGTATACCAGTTTGGCAACAAAATCATTTATTTTTAAAGGCAATTATTATTGATGCTAGTTTAGATTGAGGTGGTTTAAAGGTAGGCAATTGTGTTTATTAATTAAACTCTTATTTGTGTCAGATCGGCATTAATGCAATAACAAACATATTGATATTATTTTAGTTAGATAATTGGATTCTAGAGACTTGAGAAAAAGTTGCAATTGTTCATTTGCTGTCTACTCAGAACTATCTATCTGTTACTTACTAACTTCTGCCAGAAACGTGACGATATTATACATACTAGATCAGTGTCTGCCAAACTTTTTTACTTCGCGGCACACTGGTGAATGGGATTTGTTCCGCGGCACACCACATACGAATGCTTTAAAAAAACTGAAATGTGAAAAATGTGTCGAGTCGACCACTATATACATATGTATTGTATATGCGAACGTGACAAATATTTATTTGAATACGTAGATGTTGAATTAATTTAAAATTGAAGACAATTTAAATGAATAGGCATTATATAAAATGAAAAGTTTTGGGCGTCTTCCTCCGCGGCACACCTGAGACTCCTTGCGGCACAGTAGTGTGCCGCGGCACACAGTTTGACAGACACTGTACTAGATCCACAGCTTACGCCTCTACGCAGAACTTATTTATTTCGTCGATTCGGAGTGTGGCGTAGACGATAACGTCACAGAAGTAAGTTGTGAGAGTGATTGCCAACTGTAACGAGGTTTCTAGCCTTTACTTATAACTTTAGAATCCAGTGGTGGGCTGCCAATAAGTTGACAACAGACTAGCTTAATCTCAAAGCTATTCGCGGTGTGCCAGGGAAGGGGAGTTGTGCCGGAATTTTTGTATCACTCTTAAACAAAGTAGCTTTCTATCAAAGTAGGCAAAACACCATTTTCAACGAATTTCATGGTTTTATTGTTAAAAAGCCGCCTGAGTGGTCGAGTGGTCAACGTTTTTGGTTTCGGCTACGGAGGGCCCGAGTTCAAATCCCGGTACGGACAGTTTTATAAATTGATTTTTGAATCGATTTATGAATTTCTGTTCAAAGGCATGGATGTATGTGATGTCTTGAATTCCCCTCTCTCACCTATCCTATCCTATGAACGGGGAGTATCGAGAGCGATTAGCTTATCACTAATCCTGTCCTAGCCCTATCCTTCTATCCCTACTTTCTTTAGAAAAAGAGAGGTTGAGCAACTGAGTAACAAGCAGTTCTCGTAGAAACACTTCTGTTGAGATAAACTCCATTAGGAGTCCATATGCTCCACATTGGGAGCGGACATGGTTAAAAAAAAATTGTTAAAAAAAACTCATAGAAAGTATAAAAAACTGCCAATTTCTATTTGTTTGACCTAAGAATATTGTTTTTTTTTTAAATTAACATGGGGCTTCCCGGCCTTACTGTATGTCTTACGTGGACGAAATCAAAGCGAATGAAAAGCGACTCGGTGCGGCACTAAAATATCAAATGTTCTCTGTTGCTAGTGTCTTATGTGACAAAAAGCACACCGCGATCAGTTTATATGACATTTTGATTCGCTTTAAGCCGTGTTCCAATCGCGTTCGCTGTGATTTTGCCCAGGCAAGACGTACCGTGAGTCTAAATTGACAAGGGGCTCCTGCGACCCCTTCAAGCCCCCCCCCCAGTCCACACGTGTTATGATACGAGTTTAAACGACTGAGTACTAACTAGTTCTTGTAAAAAAATATGTTGAGATGCCCAGCAAGTAATTCATATGCTCCAAATTGAGAAGCAGAAATAGCGGATTAAAAGAAGGGATGGTGTTAGAGTAAAACTAAAACTTCTAGCAGATAGTCGATGTGCTAAATTGTACAAGGCATCAAACGATGATACCGGAAGAAATAAACACGTTTAATAAGTATGCCAGTATTTATTAATTGATTTGGCATTTACTTGGTAGAACTCCATTATAACTTGCGCCATCGTCAGAAATAGTTCTGACGATGGCGCAAGCCGAAATAGCTATCAACGCATAAATTATTAAAACTGTAGAACTAAAATACTTTGATATTTTATATCTGTTCTACCAGTATTACCACTAGATCACGGCGATAAATAAGCACAGTGGGAAATTGTGGAAATAAAAAGAAAATTCAAAATGCACATTCGAATTAATTACGTTGCCACTTGAGTCCGCTTGACGTTTGTTGTATCATTTGTTTGTGTTGCAAGAAGTTCGGGAAATGTAGATTATAGGAATACATTTTACCTAGAGCTGAAACTTGCGCAATCACGACCTCATGTATTTGCAACAACTGAACAAATATAAACACCGGAATACAGTGGGCTTTAGCCATATAGTAGAAGGGATGTTGACACAGACCACAAAACGGGTTGGGAATCACTTATTAAACATACACTATCTATGAGTCAATCATGAATAAAGTCAAATCCATCTTAAAACTACAAAAAAGCATAGATTTAATACAATATACAGTTGACAGACAGAATTTATACCGACATGTACTCAGGAAAAAAATTACGTGCATTGTTAATATCGACTGTGGAAAGGAAAAAGGATGTAGCCTACAGTTTTTTCAAAACAGCTTCTTTTTTCGATAATCACAATGTATCAAACTTGATACGCGTTGTATCAAAAGGATGTAACATACAAATGCCGAATTAGTATCTAATTTTATCTTTTATGTTTGAAAAAAGAAAGGCTTGTGAAAATTGCAACCAGGAAAACGAACATAAAAAAAGTTTTTCTTGAACAATTTATTAAATGTGCACTTCATAATTTGCTTTTAGCCTAAAATCATCAAAAGATGTTTTTTGTGTCTCCTGTAAAATTTGATATGTGTGGGTTATGTCCTTTTTCCTTTCCACAGTCGATATGTACTCAATACTCTTTTACACGGAGATAAGATCCATGTATTTAGGTATACACTTTGAATTACATATTTACCCTTTCAAATGTGTCTTTATTACTATATGAAATAAAAGATGGGGAGACGCGAAGATATTTTTTTTTCTTCAAAGGGAGGCGAAGTAACACAATGTTTGGAAACCACTGATTTAACATGTGTGCAAATAAGTAGACACGGGTATTGAATTATTATACATACAAAAAAAAGAATATTTCATCGTAACTTTCATAAAGGGGTTGGCAAAAAAATAATTATTATCATAAAGTTTGACCTGTTTGTACCTCCAGAAGTGACTATTTTTTATTTATTTTTCTCATCAGTTCTAAACGAATTTAATGTGTATTCAGTGATTGCCTTCACCATCTTCAAGATTTTTCATCGAAACACTCATTCTAGTCTTTCATTAATTTCCTGCTACCTTAAATGTGGGTTGAAATATTCAAATATAGCGTACAAAAAATATTCTCTACATGTTATGAACATAAAAACAATTTTTATTTTTTATATTCAAATGCCTGAGTGGAAATAATAAAAAAATGTTCGCCTGTCAAAAACAAAATGTTGCAGTCCTTTGAAAGAATATTGTATTTAAACAGCTTGTACATTTTTATAAAAGACACAGGTTATCATTTTAATAGGAGAAACGAAACATTGTTATTCCAGACATAGGGTAACACTTTAATTACTGGGCATTAAAAATGGTCAAATTATATTTTTATTAAAAAAGATTATATTCTTTAAAAACGGCAAAAAATAAAATCACAGGACGAAGTAATTTTATGATTATAGTATGAGTTATGTAATTGTCTATTTACTGACATCCTAAGAGACACCCTTTCGCTGTGAATATCAAAAATAAATGTGCAGTGCTTTGATAATTTTTCACAAGATTGCAGATTTAAAAACAGGTACAAATATTGAAAAATTCATTGATTAAATTGGCACTTGCTTGGTAGAATTCTATAAAACTAAGAAAAAAATATATTTAGTTTCACTCGCAGTATCTAATTGTTATATTAATTCTAACATGAATTGACAGCAAAGATAACTAACTGACGCATTATTTTATTTTGATTTCAATGTAATAACTACATGTAATACATATAGGTGACTCCATTCTAGGAAAATAAAATAAAAACGATTTTACTGAATGTCTAATGCGAACTATAGTTCTGAGTTTTGACGATGACGTGACAACAAAAACATAATTGTTATTGGAAATTTGTCATTTTTAACCATATTAAATCTTCCGCTGTTAGTAATTATAAATGAAAAACGAGAAGAGAAAAACGGACCAATGTGTTAATACAATAATCGTTTTGAATAAGTGAAATATTTATGAAAGTGTCTTTAGAATGAGGTAAATAATTAACTATTTTGTCTCACTAGTCTAAAATGGAATCGAAATACGTGTCACTCAAACATTTTATATACACCTAATATTTTTTTTACGCGATACATTGGTTCCAGAAAGTGGCGCGTAAAAAAAGTTTCGAAAATGTATGAAAAAACGTAACTATACCGTTCAAAAAAAAAATGCGTAAATTCAAAATCGCGCAAAAAAGGATCGGGTGTATAATAAATTATATTTGGAAAATTAGCTGATATAGTTAATAATCGCAAAACTGTATACTCTGAAGGTGAATCCATTATACTACACATATGTATATTTCTATTTGTTACGGCACTAGAAAAAAATGTAAAATAATCTGAGCGCCTACAATTACTTTCATTACTACGCGAATAAATGAAAACTCTTGTATAGAAATTCAAATTAACTTATTCCAAATATTATTTTTAGTCGAAATATAAAGGCGTAAATAATTCAAGTAAAAATGTACGAAAGCCAATATGCGCGTGCGTTACCCTGCTTGTGTAATTTAGTAAATTGTTTACACATTTGAAATAAAAGGAAAACTTTGGAATGTTTCGTTTCGATAACAGGAAGGTTTTATAAAATATTAAAAAGCTATTTTTTAAATGATAAAAGTAATGAATATCTATAATTATCTTAAACAAGGAAAAACGGATGAAACGTTTTCATTCAATGTTTCATTTATTTGTCATCGGTAAACAAACCATCATTTGAAATGATTGTAGTAAGTAAAATAATGCATAGACAATTAATAGATATAGGTTTTTCCAATATTTTTTCCGGTATTAAAAATAATGAACGTAAGTTCTATTCGCATGAAATATCCGAGAAAGATAACCAATATTTCTTCTTCGAAAATCAAAATAATAAGTATAACATTTTTTTAATTTGAAAGATTTAAATTTTAAATAATACATGTACATAGATCCATTGGCAACGAAAATTTTGCACGTGTCACCTCTGGACAAGTGTAACAAAAATTTATCATGCCTGCTCTACTATGTCAACTTGGTACATCGGTAATCAAATTTTATCTAAAAGCAAAAAAGAAACTCTCGCAATACAAATGATATCGTGTCGCAAATTGTTACAAGAAAGTAAAAAAGAAATGATTTTTAACATGTAAAAGCAAAGCTTGGAAGACGGAAGGCTTTACGAGAGAGTTATTGACAGCTCAGTGTTCGCTTTTTAAATTGAACGCAACATTTTAAGCAACTCGTGTCATTTGCTTAGTACTTATCGCAGCCGTCAAAGTCAGCGCTGCTTTGCGATATTTCAGAGCAAACAAACTTTGAAGTTTATCCAAAAGACGGGGTGAATCGGCGAACTCAAAAGTCGCAAGAGGGAAGGTATCTCTCAAAAAAATAATGCAAATTGTCCATGCCACGTATTGATTATGTTGAGGACTTTAAAAAGGTTTTTCGCTTGGGAAACCAGATCTAACATACTTAGCGACATGGCGAGTAGGATTTTACCGTCATATGTAAAACAACAGTCAACCTCGCAAGCAATGCAACATTTGATATGATTTTGACATTTGTAAAATATATTGATTGAATTGAAATCACTTAAAAGTGACCGATACCGACTATAAGACGTACGAGTAAATAAAACTCATATATTTTGTGTACCATATTATTAGGGATATGATAAAATATTTTTTAGCAAAAATCATTTACGGAATAATATATTGAGAAGACATATGAAAATATGAAGTCGTCACAAAAATAGAAAACAATAGATTTCCATATTTTTTGAAATGGCGATGGCCTACTGCTGAAATAGCAACTAAACATATTTAACGATTATTGTAGAAATAAATAAATTGCTATTTGAACCATAATATGCAGGTTTTGCAAGTCCATTATAAAGGCAATTTAACTTAATAGATTAATAATGTATATATCTAAAGAAGGAAATTAAAAATTTACAACCAACTAGCCTGCGGTTTAGTTGGTAAGAGTTTTCTCTACCGTCCAGGAGGGTCTGGGTTCGATTCCCGGTAAAGATAATGTCAAATTTAAATTTGAGACCTAAGATGTGGGTGTTTGTGATGTCAATATTCTCCTCGAGTGAATTTTGACAAATTAAATTAAAAAATAAATAAATGGCCAACATGATAAAAGTTTTTATTTAAAAATAGTATTATTAAAAGCTAGTTTTTACTTCTTACTCTTTTAAGTTTTTGTCAAAAGATTAGTTTAAAGAAAAAAAAGCTGTTCAAATGCACTTTGTTTGTAGTTTCAAGACAGTTCCAACCATGTAAAAGTTTAAACGTCCGGATCGAGTCGTTTGGTAAAACAATAGCTGCAGCAGTGCAACCTGACTTTCGTCTCTACATAAAGTTTTCAACTTCCTCTACGGACTTGCTTTTAAAAAGGCAAAGAAGTAGTCTTCCTGGCAAGAGAACAATAATTGAAAATAACTGGGTGCTTTGGTAGAATGTTCACTTGTGGATGACACAACAAGAACTTATCTGTTTGTTTGACACTACCCACTTTCTGTGGACAAAAGTTTCCTTAATTTTAGAAATTGTTTTTTCAACAACGTTCGCCTCCAATGTAGACCACATGGACTTACTATAGAGAATACACAGCGGTGGGAAGGGGCTCGCTTAATCTCAAAGCAATTCTCGGCGTTCTGGGGAAGGAGTGATTTTTTTATCACTGCTATGTACAAGTATATGTAATACTTAAATTAGCAATCGATTGTTACTTAATAGACTTATTATATGTAACAATATGCAATTTACCGTAAACTTATCAATCAAAATGACTAAAATTTACTACTGTGTATACTGAAGCTGTCATAGATAAAGAAATTGAAGTTATATACTAATTTGATCTGATAATATTGTTTTCTCTTAAATTAACAAGATACAGTGGAACCTCGATTCTACGTTTTTCAAGGGACCGTAATAAATGAACGAATGATGCGGGAAACCAATAATGCGGGAAATCTTCAAATAATATTTTAAAAAATGTTTAATTTTCAAAAAACTTATTTATTTATGTAACTAAATGCGATGTACTATTTGAGCGAAAAAAAATATTTTACAAAAACGGTCAATCGGGATAATAATTGGGACGGGACGATAATATTTAGATGATAGATCGAGGAAATCAGTAAATCAGGGAATGATAAACGTCGAATTATTAAATTTTGTATGAGGGTCTTGGTCGAGTAAAAAATAAGCGATCCGTGCAAAAAAACGAAGATAGTGAGAACGGTATATCGGGGTTCCACTGAAAAAAACGCGAAACGAAATGCGAGTCAAAACTATTTGTGAAAAATATTCAACGAAAACGGTCAATCGGAACAATATTCGTGACGGGACCAAAATATTTAAACGATAGATCGAGGAAAACGGTAAATCTGGGAACGATTAATGCGGGATCCTTTTACATTGTTCTTATGGGTGTTTGGCCGGGACTATGAAAAATAAACGATCCATGCGGGATAACGAACAATGCGAGAACGGTAGATCGGGGTTCCACTGTACTCGTCGGCCTTAGTATAATCTAATAAAGGGCTCGTGTGAGCCTCCTCTAGCCCACCACTGGATGTACATGTATCACAAAAGAAGCCTTTCTACAAGAATTGCTGTACCTCTAGTTTTATTGTTTAGTTAGAGAGCATGGGTGTAATGATAGGGCTAGGACAGAATTAATGGGACATAATTATAAACCGATTGAAAAATCAATTTATTGAACTATCCGTATTCGACTCCACGAGCACAGCAATCGAAAGTCATGGACTCGCTAACTTTTTTCCTATTATTTAATCGATTGGTTCAAATATTTTAAATAATTTTGGTGGTCCCAGAGCTGACGACTGTTTTTTTTTGTATATTTTTATCACATTACGTAATGGGTTGGTAATTAGACATTAGTATCATCTGCTTACATATTTCCCATTTCAGAACAAGCGATAACATTGTTGACTATATGTTGATGTATGCACTGTGACTGATTCAGTAATCAATTGAGACTCTTTGATTACTTCTTTTAATAAGCACGTCACTTAGTTATAGAATTTCGAAATAACGTGGGGAGAAACATACAATTGTAACATAACAGAATATTCCATAGAACTCATCTATCATAAAGTCATCATAATGTCAGTTTATAGCAGGGATGGCCGTGCGACTATCGCGGATCTATATATATTATAATATTGTACGATTTCTCGTTCAAACTAGGACATCCAATCCCAGACACTTTTAGTGATTCCGGGATATTGGGAACGAATTTTTTTCCAATCCCGCGATTGAACATTCAACATAAAATTGTGTATAAATTGGTATTCGGGATTGAAAAAATTTTGTTTGGCGATTTTGAAATACTGGGATTTTTTAAACAATTTCATGTCGATATCCGTCGTCGATTGTTGAAACCCTGGAATTCACAGATTTCCCAAAACTAACGCCGTGGAAGCCTTTTTTAGCTCATCCAAGAATTTTGATTATAATATTTCGAAAATAATTGAAAAATTTGTAAAAAAAGAGTTGAGTATAATTCTTATGTATACTGAAACCTGGTTTTGAGATGATCGTTATTTTCGATAATCATGAAAATTTTAATATCTCAATTTTGCACTTTAACCGTAACAATTTTATTGAAATTCGATAATGCTTAACAAATCCGACTCACATATTCAAAAGCTTTAATTTATTTTGTTCACAAAAGAATAACTATAATTGGCATTAAATTAATTAATGTGTATATTATTTTCAAAATATGGCTGAAATTGATTTTTCGGAAGATGAAGTGTGTTAAAATCTATCTATCCTGCATTCATAGCCTTACTTCAGTACATTTACTACAGTTGAATTTACAAACAAACATTTATACGAGATCGTAACAAAAAAAGACATTGCAATAAAAAAAGAACAATGGTGCAAGTATTATTGATCGTAAATCTAGAGTCACGAAGAATAAACCGACCAAGAAGCATGATATTAATTTATCAATATTGTATCCTAATCTGAGTCAGGAAGATAGAAATAACGAAAAACGGCGTGTACATGAAAAAGTATTTTCAAAGGCGACTTTGGAATTGTGGTTTGCTATACAACTTTCGTATGTGGATGCCAGAGTACTGAGCTAGTCACGATATATTTATAGCTGTTCAACGCCTAGGAAACTTACTGTCTCAGAGTATACATTGGAATAACAAAAATATGAAAATAAGAATATACATATACACTGTAAGGTACTAAAGAAGGGAGTTGGCATGTAGCATCTGCTACAAAATGAAATACGATGCAAAAGAAATAAATGAGAAGTTTTTTCGAGTGTTTGCATTTCCTTGAAAGTTTCTTTTCAATAAATGTTAGGGAAGGGAAAAGATTAAGTAAACGAAACTAACCGAAAACGTTTTTCTACTCTTTCAAGTTCCTAATAAAGAGTTAACAATAAAATTTATAAAAAAAGCATAATATTCCCTTTTCGGAAGCAGTAAATGACGAAGTCGCAAAAAGAAATAACGACGTAAAATTAAATAGAGGTGATTGATTGCTTCACGATTTCACGTGATTTCTGTTTAGTTTTTTTGCGAAAAATTCTCAGACTTAATTTATTGTTAAACATATCTTTATTGGATTTATTGATTCATATACTATAATTATTGAAAGTAGTGAAACGTTAATGGTGGCAGATGTAAGTGTTGACCAAAGGTGAAGAGGGAGAAGGACTCGCAACTAGATCACAAAGGAAATACATTTATAACGCGGGAGTAACTTACTCGTTGGTTTTAAAACCTTATTTTAAAATTAATTGCAATAAGCAATTAAAAATTACTTTTAGGGTGTTTACTGACAATATTTGGTGGAAAGGCATTATATTTAAAAAACAAATGCTCATTTGTACTAATTCCACTTTTATTTTAAATGGTTAGGACCACTTAGTTTTCATCTGTTGATAATGCGATCATTTAAAATAATATACGAATTAGTAAAAATGACTATTTTAATTTTTTTATTGAAAATTATTGAAGTATGTACTGATTTCACGAACACAACTTATTTGATGTTAGATAAATGTCGTTCTGGGTTAAAATTCTCAAAGTCATTAGATATTTTCCAATTTTAATATTTGATGTCGTGGATATCGGTGTTCGCCACGTATTTTCTACTAGAGTTAGTCTTATGTGCTTTATAATAAAATTAAAATATCTGGGGTACTTGCAATTACAAGTTTACATGACTCATGGCACAGATTTAAAAGATAGGACAAAATTGGGCTGGAATAGGAATTCTTAGTTAACATAATCTATTTAAGAATAGAATAACCACCATATAAAATTATTTTATAAATCCCATAGTTTACGAGAAAAGGTGTACACTAAAACAGTGTTTCGCAAATGGGGGTCCGAGTGGTTCCCAGTCAAATAACATTTATATTTTAAATTCTTAAAACTTATTGAAAAAATAGTTTTTTTTTAAATTTCAAATTGAATTCTTCAATACAATATTGCAACAACTACTGATGCCAAACCGGAAAGTTGATTTAATAATTTAAGTAATGCAGGTTTAATTTTTCTCTCAGGTCTGCGGAACATAAGACACTTCGTAAGGGGTCTGTAGTAACACAAAAGTTTCAGAACATTGATCTAAGGTCACAGGTTAAACATAATGCATATCCGTATTTAAAAAAACCTTATCATTGCCGGAACTCAGATAAAGTGAAGTTTTTTTTTTGTAAGGTGAACAAAAACAAATTTCTTTTAAAATTATAATAATAAATACACTCCAAAGATAATTATTACATACTATGTATATCGACTACAGAAATACGCAGAAGGACGGTACCTACACGTAACAAATTTTACAGGAGGCAAATAAACTTTTGAATGACTTTGGAGTAACGTGTACTAAGTCTAAATAAACAGGTGTTTTTTTATTTACTCAAAAAGTCGTTTGAGTTGTTTGAGAAAAGAGTCGAGTCTAAGTTGTTTGAGAAAAACTTTTGTGTAAGTTCTTTTTCCTGATCGCAATATTTTTAGCTTAAGGGCTAAAATTTTATAACAATTCGGCATTTGCAGCCTGCATTTAATAGAAAGTGTATTAAGTGTAAAACTATTTTGAAAAAAACAGAGATACGTCCTTTTGCCTTTCTACAATGTAAAGCGGATTTAATAATCCACGAATTGTGAAGTCCAAAGTGAAAAGTTGCATCAAGTTTTTTATAGAAGATTTAGAGGCATATCGATATTGCCAACGGTTGCTAAGGTGAATAATCGTACACGACGGCCCTACTATTTACCTAACGCTAAACTTAAAAAAGAAACGGCTGGTAGATCGATCAAAGAAAATTAATCTGCAGACCAGACGGACGACGAGATGGATTGATATGTCCAGAGGCAGCGGGTCGGCTCGTTGAAAGATGTGGATGATTTTTATTCATCTGTGAAAACATTGCAGAGATTTTTTAAAAGACGCAGCAGTATTAACACTTAGGAGTCCGGGCGAACATATGTGTGCATCTCACTTTCAGTGCGCAGGAGTCCGCGCGAACATATCTGTTCGTTTTGCCGAGTGTAAGTTTACACAAAAAAAAGGTACTTTGTGTGATGATTTTTTTTCTTCAAATTTAACATCAAGGTTGCCAGTGATATTGAAATTGATAATGTCAAACAAATATATTAAAAATATTTTTTTTTTAATCGTAAATATAGAAGTAATTCCACAGTATCACCTAGTAAATAATATTTTTTGTATAACGTTTAACGTTTGGTGTAATATTATTTTCATTGAAAAATGCATATTTTTTGTTAGATCTTTTGCTTCGTTTACGTATATAAATATGGGTTAAATTTTCGGATAAGTTTATTTATTGCTTCTTTGGCCGCTTCACAATTCTTTACAAAAAAATAAGTGTTTGTTCTATGGGATTTTTACGAAAGTGAAATTAGTC
This sequence comes from Himalopsyche tibetana, assembly GCA_030503985.1. Lineage (NCBI taxonomy): Eukaryota > Metazoa > Arthropoda > Insecta > Trichoptera > Rhyacophilidae > Himalopsyche > Himalopsyche tibetana. The sequence goes on along the minus strand of JAPJYX010000015.1, from coordinate 20,072,766 downwards.
ATGACAATAATTATATAACACAGATCCATTGTCTCAGATTCATTTTACATCTGTATCCTTTTTTTCTTTTGTAGACATTTTGCAACTAATTCTTGTTGGAAAGTCAACCCTAAATTCAAAGAAATGAAATCATTATTTTACTTCGAACAAAGCACCGCTTTTACTCAATATATGTTTGGTTTGCCAATAGCAATAAATTATGTAATTCTTAGTGCCCTTTTCGAGACGCTGTTGACAAGGAGCTATTTTTTCTGTAAAGTTTATGGCTCTGCTGTGAAAAAAATGTGACCCTAATGCTTCATAATTATTACACATATGAATGGCCACCATTCATTAATAGCACATACCTGCACCATTCTAACAAAAACAAACGATTCTCAAAGATTTAAAATATTTAAATAATTGAAATATAACAAGAATTATTTAAAAATATCTGAGAGTTGCGAACTAAACCTTACGATATAGAACAGATGTTTATTTTCGGTTTTACAATATCTCAAAAAAACTAAAATAGTTGTCGTGTCTGAGAAGAATGAGATGGGGAGGGGGGGGGGGGTTTAGTAACCAGTAACTTTATTTTAAATTAGTGTGTATGATTGCAACTCTTTATAGCCATTTCTTACTAAATAACTTTATTTTTAAGTTGTTAAGACTCTTTATATGAAACCCTCGGTTGAGAAACACTGATTTTATCATATTTTTATATGTATAAAACCATACGAACGCTTTTCTGAAAGAAAAAAAAATATACATCAATCGGTTAAATAGTTATCGCAATTTAAACGTGAGCGCAAAAAAAGTTCCATTTCCCCAAAATTCGGCCGGCTCCCGCGCATTTTTTAGTATGCAAATCTGCGGACCTATATGTGTTAACACGTTTACATGTTTATCAAATTGGTCGAAAAACTCAATCGGCAAGACGTCGCACTAGGGCTGAGTCAAATCACACAAACGACTACATTGTAAGCAAGATTTATAATAAACTAAAGTTTTGCAAAGGAGAGTCATTTCCTTGATTGAATTTACACTTACATACATCTTACTTTGCATTTACCAGAATCACCAAAATATAGTTGATACCTATTTCGGCTTCACATTATCAGAACTATAAATTTACGAATCAAAAATGTAAGGCACTGACTGATTTAAAAAAATCCAGGAATTTGTGAAATTCAAAAAATTAAAAAATATGGGGCTTTTTTTAGCTCTTCCGGGGATTTCAAAAAGCCAAGAATTTGCGATTTTTCCTTAATAACAAAAAAAATCGGATTTTTTTTTAGATCTCACGCGGATTTATAAAATCACCGAGAATTTTGCACTTCTTATTCTCAATCCCGAAATCCCGAGATCACAAAATTGGACGCCCTAGTTGTTATCTATTTCGGTTTCATATCATTATCATACATTTGAAGTTCTATTATAATACGTTTAGAAATAACAAAACAATTTTATTCTACATTTTGAAAAAAAATGAAAGCTATGTCAGCTTTACGTCTTCGTCAGAACTATATCGAACAAATAGATGGCATGCATATTTGTAATGCATTGAGTCCTTCAAAACCATACCAAAACTACATTAGAATAAAAGAGGTCGAGTGACTATCAGTTCACACAGGATTTTTATTATGAGTTCATTAATAAAAACAATAATCCTTTGTACTTCATTCCACTTTATTTAATATGTCAGGACCGGTTTCGCTCATTGCGAGCATTGTCAACTGATAAGAAATATAATTTAACAATGCTATTTATACAAAATTGAAAAGTTATACACAACAGTTGGCATTGAAAAGAAATTGCCAATTACATTAAAGTGATTCTAAAATAACACAAAATTAAAATGTTCAACACATCTAACATATAATTAAAAAGTCATCCCAGATTCATAAATTCAGAATGCGATTGAAAGTAATTACAAACATAATTAAAATTTGGGAAATTTTTGACAAAGTGATAAAATGCTACATTAATAAAGTGAATATGCTTAATGATATGAATATGCTTAATGATAGTTTTATGTTTTCCCCGCTTCCAAGTTTTTGGTTTAATTATGAGTTCATATTATGCTCCTCAGAAAAAAGCACATTGATTTGGTCTCTTTTTGCTGTACGCGCACGTAATGGAACAACTTAGAAACTTCTACTGTTATCAACGAATTTTATGTCAGTACGTAACACGAGATAGTAAATAACGGGCGGTAATAAATTATTTTGTTCATGGCAATACGTGATTTGAAAAAAAAACCTCATATCAAGTAATATGAAAAGAGTAAATGTATACTTTTCTGCTGATAGCAAACATGTAAATATTTATTAGTGTTTTGGCATTGAAAATGAACGAGAAACGTTTTTTTCCGAGAAAGTACGCCAGTATGGCTAGGTCCGCACCGCACACGAAGATAAAATTAGGTTTCAGTAAATGTTTGCCCGAAAAGTAAAGGGCAATAAAAATGTCATCACGATAAGACAATGGCAAAACATTTGCGTCGAGTGAGACATTATTTCTTACTTACAACGCGCAACTTAATCTTCCACTGTCATTGGTTACGCATCAGTTGCGTCACTGCGTATAGTATACGGATGAGTGGCAGTAGGCACGTATAAAGTTGCCTGTCGATTGATGGTGTCTATTATTGACACTCTGGTTCAATATCGTATTGTATTTTTTGCGTACCTAATACAGACAACTATTATTGATTACTCTGTATGTAAGAGTTGGTGTATCAGACAGAGTTATTGAGACAGTACTTGCGCGTCAGTGTTTTTTGATATTCGGATGTAAGATGGCAAAAAGCAGCGTTTCCCAAATGATGGGTCGCGACCCGGTACCGGGTTGCAGAAAGCAAAATTCCGGGTCGCCAATTTCCTAAAATAAATCTGTATACATATTTTGTATTATAACCGATAAATACTGTACAGACATAAATATACTGTTTTATTTTACCTATAGGCCGGTAGTGTAGGCCACAAAAAAATTAGTGGGTCACGAAGGAGACATTTGTTTGACAAAAAGTTTGGGAAACGCTGGCATAAGGAATATAAACATACAAAATGACTAAATAGTTTCAATTATTACGAATGGTCAGTCGAAATGGAAAGATGTCGAAGTGGATGTTGAGATATACAAACTTTCGTCAAAGCATTTTGACTGTTAACAAAAGCAATGTATGAAAATGATCATTCACGGAAATTTGTACTGTTCAATCGCAGAACTCACTATAACTTGATTTTATTAACTCATAATTAAATTTATGAAATACGTCAGCGAGCTAAAAAAAAAGCTTTCACATTTTTTAAATAATTGTGAAGATTATCAAAGAATCTCACATTTTCTGACTTTTTTCCCAGTCCTGAAATTCTCCGACAATTTCGAACAATTGCGGCATGTTTTTATGGTGAATGATCAATCCTGGGATTGCAAAAAGGGTCAGAGATTGAATGCCCTAGTGACTAGTGCCAAAGTAAAGGTGCTTATTATATTTGTATAATAGTTCGGTGATTCTTCTGTTCATGAATTATCCGCACAAAAATAACTCCATTCACCGATTAGTTATGTTTATTCTTTGCAATATTAAACAATTATAATATCTTCTATCGCCCATTTTTATTTGAGTAATTGTTTGTACTACTATACTATGTTGAACATAACCAGAAAAAGGCAGTTTTTTATGCAGAGAATTCATGTACGAAGCAATCTGTTCAACTAGATTAGGCGATGCCACACTTTTTCTTCTGTAAGCGATTAGTTCATACAGAACAATAAAAGCACACTTTATAGGTCCGTGATTGACTAAAACAAATCACGCACTGGTCATACCTGGCTTACATAATAGCCTATTTTACACACAGACGTTTTCGAATGCGATTATGTATGTTTTAAAATTTGAAAATGTGTGTAAAGTGTGTAAGAGTTTTATTCGTTTTAAAGAACAAACACTATTTGATGTGCCTTAATATAAAAAAAGATTTTTTTCGAAGGATTCGGCGTTAACTTATCTACAAAGCTTTTTAAAATAAAATAAAATTTAGTAACTTTGTTAATCTGCTTGTTGTATTACAAATTGTGACGCATTCATTTACCGACATACAACAGATACTTCTTGATGAGAAATAACACGTGCCAATATTTGTAAAACGACAAGTGGAGTAACAAGGTTGTCAAATTTAAATTGATATTGAGAAAGAACTCTTAAAACACATTTTACTCAATCGCATGTGTGTATAGCGGGTATTATAAAAAATACAAGTTGACTATATACAAATACAATGTTAACATTTGTGCATCGACAAAAAATGTAGAGCAAGTGTTAAGTCAACGATTAAAAGTGCTAGGAGAGCAAAAGAGTGATTGATGAGATTTCTTGGCGATGATAAATAATACGCGATGAAAAACTGTATGAGGAAGTATTCTTAATTTTGATGGATTTGAAAGAAAATGTTACATAATTTGATGTATATAGAGTGAAAGATATCCTATTTAAACATTTTTTTACGATACGGCATCTGGAATCGTATGTTCAAAAAGGGAGCTGATTACAAAACGATGACGGTGTATACAAAAAAAGATGATCTACATTTAGTATATGTCGTTTAGTATAGAGAGACAACTTATAATACAAAATATAATAAAGGATTGTGTGTACAAATAAATATGTATACTCAATCCTTTTTTACGCGATTTTTTTGGCCGGTACCGTTACGTTTTTTCATACATTTTTGATTCTTTTTTACGCACCACTTTCAGGAACCAATGTATCGCGTAAAAAGGATTACGTGTATAATTAAAATTATATTGCAAACTAAAATAAGTTTTTGACGTGACAATTTCAAAACTGTGATCAGGACTGATTTCGCTCACCATGGGCATTATAAACTGCATTACAAATCTGACACATGTTTACACGCTGCATTTTCAAATATATGCGATAACATCGCTACAGATTCTACCAAGGGCAAAGGACGCCGAGGAGATGGAAACAAGCTGCGGTTTTTATGTAACACGCGAGGGGTTGGCCTGCTGGAGTGAGGGTGCGACGAATACAGAACAAATTAAGACGGGGTGCATAATAATTACTCGCTTTATATCGCACGCCGTACGTGGAATGTGAAATAAAATTAACAAGTGATTTGGCAGGCGCCGTGTGCACGCGTATACGATAATTAAAATAAAATTGCATTACGCTACAAGGGGGAAAACTAGCGATTTATTCGAAACGAAATTAAGCCAAGCACAGTTTTATGCCAGTCGTGACAATTATTAAAAATATCCTGTTAATGTTATACACGTTTCAATTTAAGTGTCACAGTTTGTAAAACATGTTCTGCGAATGATAAACAAGTCATACCTCTTGTACTCGAATTGAGAAATTATGTCTTCCTTTTCGTATATTTAAACGAAACACTGAAATTTACAAAGCTGGCTGTTGATTCACACAGCTGCACAGCGGCTTAATTAATTCCTCAGAGTAAATAGATGCTTTAAATACTCCATTCAAAAAGATTGCATTGAAAATACCAATCAAAAATATCGTAGTAATAACACCCTTTTTTTAAAAAAATAATTTAGAACTTCGACTGAAGGTGCTTGATGGAACTTTAAAATCAAATTTGAATTATTTTGATAATGTACACTTCCATAAATGTTGTGAATAACGACCCGGGTTTCGCTTTTCGGCATCTTATGGTTTTATCAAGTGCACGAATGCATTTTAACTGAGGGCAGCAAACGGTTTTAATATTTTATATAAAAACAAAAAAGTGAATCCGCACAGTATAATTAATGTTAATCTAATTGATTAAAACAATACTTTAACGCACGGGTTCCCAACCTGGGGGTCGCGAAAGGTTTTCTGAGGGGTCGCCAACTTTTTTTGATTTTGGATTTGAACAAAAAAATAACGAAAAAGTATGGTAAATCGAGGATTTCAAATTCCTCGGTGAGCTAAATAAAAAAAAGTCTCGGAGACAATCCCGGGAAAAGTATAGCAATTCGAGGGGGTGGGGGGGTTGTCGCCACCCGAAAAAGATGGGGAACCTATGCTTTAACGTTAGATCAAACACTTGAAGACATACGGACATTGCAGTCCGGAGTTTCGTTCTCTCGTATATGTGAGCAATATGGTATAAGAAAATAAACTTTAGTCTGAAAATTACTTTAATATAACCGGTGAAATGACTAAATGCGATAAGTAATATTTGATCAACTATATTTTTTACGATTTTGTTACGAAACGAATTTATGAATTGTTGATGACGCTTTTCTACCGATTACAGGTCAATTTGGATAAATGTATTCACTTTGATACTTTCAGTAAATTTTTCATAATGAAAATTGAATCTATATATTAATAGCGGATAATGTAGTTTCGCAGCTGTTATGTCGTTAGGTCCCGGGGTCTTCTTCTTCTTCTTTCAAAATATATTCGCTTGCATACTTAAACATTTGAGTTATTATAAAAAATTCAAAATATGAATACTGCAGGGCTATATATGTCCCGGGGTCTTCTTCTTCTTCTCCAAAATATATTTGTTTGCATACTTGAAAAAATTGAATTATTATAAAAAATATAAAATATGAACACTGCAGGGCTGTCGATATTGGATAAAGCAGCTCAATTTTGATTTTTATGAATATATTTTATTATATCCGCTATTTGCATATTTTGTTTTGCAGTCCCGGTGTATTTTAGTTCTTTTAGAGAATTGGGTGTATTCCTAGAAAAAATCCATTTAGAGAATTTATTACGTTTAGATTTTTTGGCTTATTAAATAAATTGGTTTGCAATTTACTTTTCACGCCAGTAAACTTTCTAACTATTCTAAAATGCAACAAAAATCCCCCCCGTTGAGGGCAACGGGCTAACAGCTAGTCATTGTTAATAAAGAATTTACATAATGAATATTAAGGATATAATTATGAGAAGTTAAATTATCGTTTTAGAAATACGTTTTGTCCTTTCGTTTATCAAATAGCGCGTGTTGATGGAAGGTCCATATTTCTAACATTTCAAAAAGCTCAATGCTTCTAGACGAAAAATGTTGTCGTGAACGTTTTACGGTTTGTATAAGTTTATATTTTGAACAGTTATATTAGTAGACACAAACTACACTATTTATTTATACTATTCTAAGTTGGTTGTACTAGTAGCGTAAATAGTGTCAGCGTACGTACGTTGGTAATAGTAGGGGGCGACGGGCATTCTGAGGAACGATGAGTACACTCCAAAAATATACATTTTATCATAAGAGCGAGGTTTCTTCCGACAGGAATTAGTAAGTAGGTATGAACCAAAACATCAAAATGAATGATACTGCTAAGTCATTTTTCGCAATTGAGGATAAGTGATAATTTAAATAACAGATGGGGGTTTTTGGTAGTTACTATTAACGGTTGGTATTGAAATATAGATTTTCCAGGAATTAATTTGTAACTGTAGACCGTGCAATAATTCTATATATTAATAGCCGATAATGTCCGTTTGTCCGAGTGAGTGGGTGTAAGGTGTCCTCGACCTACCAGTCTCCACTTTTTTAAATAAAATAAAATAATATAATATAAATTAAAATAAAATGAAATAAAATAAAGTAAAGTAAAATAAAATAAAACAAAATTAAATTAAATTAAATTAAACAAAATAAAATTAAACACAATGCAACAAAAATCTCACGTTGCTGGGCAACGGGTTTACAGCTAGTTGATATAATTTAAATTTCTTTTTTCAGCTGTAAATTATACACATATATGTAAGAGTTTTCGAAACAAAGACGGCAGTCTCCTTGCTTTGTCCATGAGTAAAATATGTCATAAAGCAGCAGTATTGTATTGCATACCAAAAACGGCAGTTATTCAACGGATGTCACAAAACTTTAAAAAATGTAAATTATCATACAAAAGGCACAACATACTACAAAGAATATTAGATGTATTGATTATGCGTTTATTTGGGAGAAATCCATTCTAACATTGCGAAAAAAAAGCAAATATTTGTTAGCAAGCATGAAGCGAGGGTTTGGGTCCTCGAGATTTTGGGGGGCTCAAAAATATAATATAATCATTACACATGATATTTTCGATGGATTCGGTGGTAACTTTGTGGAAGTTATTTTTTAATACGCAATATAGTGTTAATTCAGATTACATGATTAATTGTATTGATTTTTGCAAAGCTTTTATTTCAACCGAAAACAGGGCTTTCAAATTTTATTTCGAAGTGTTTTATCCGCCTTTACGTTAAATGTGGGATAAAGTGTAAATTTAACTTATACAAGAATATGCCTTATACTAAAATTTATATTGTAGGGTACATAAACTTTTTAACAAGATAACAATAATATGTATTGTAGGGATATTAACTCATAACAAGAGAGGAGATACAATAATTGCATAAATTTCTAAAACTATCGAATATTTTGCTATTTTAATAACTGAATAAAAATATTACTATAAAACACGATATTCCTTTGCACTTAATTTCAAATTTATTTAAAAAGGTCAGGGCCGGTTTCGCTCATGGCGAGCATTGTCAACTGAATCGGTTGATCGATTGATCGGTTTTTAAATAAAGTGAAAATTAATTACAAAGGAATATTGTCTTTTATTAATATCGACTGTGGAAAGGAAAAAGGTCGTAACCCACACATAAAATTTTACAGGAGACACAAAAAACGTCTTTTGATGGTTTTAGACTAAAAGCAAATTATGAAATATACACAACCTTGAAGTGCACGGTGACTGACATACTGGTTTCTTATTGACTTATACATTAATTTAATAAATTGTTCAAGAAAAACCTTTTAAGTTTTTTTTCCTGGTTGCAATTTTCACAAGCCTTTCTTTTTTCAAACTAAAAGCTAAATTTAGATACTAATTCGGCATTTAAGCTTCCATCCCTTTGATAGAACGTGTGTCGAGTTGTATAAATTGTGATTGTCGAAAAAAAAAACTGTTTTGGAAAAACTGAGGGTTACGTCCCTTTTCCTTTCCACAGTCGTTATAATGCTTTTCCGCCAAGTATTGACAGTAAACAAATTAAAAGTGATGAGTAAAAATAGTTTACGTTTGCTTAATAGAGTAATCTCCAGGGGGGTTGCAAGGACATTTCCCTGAAAAAATAATATAGCTGGATATATGACGGAACCCCGTGCGGCGAGAAGCGTCTAGACTGGCGGCACAATAGTGTGCAGCAGCAGATGCCGCCAAAAGTCAAAGAACATAACATTGTCTCTGAAATAGGGGGGTGCCGATATGTTGACCTTTGCGAAAAGTTGTTATATGCTGTCTACAGGTGGATTAAAAACATAAAATTAATCTATTATTAATTAACTCACAGTCAATAAATAATGCATAAATATATCGTCGGTATACTGGTAGAAAACTTTAAGTCTAAAATTAGGTGTTTTGAGATAAGAAAGCAGATCGATAGAATTATTGATGTAAATATGCTTTATAGCCTCAATAAACAAGCTGACTCATTACATTTACATAACACTCTTTAGCTATCCAGATTTATTATTTCTACGGCTACCCGAAGACGGTGAGACGACCAAACGTTTTTAGCTGTAAACATTGTGGTCAATTGTTGTTTATTTATTTGTTTTATTGTCTACCGCCTCACTACATTCAGTTCACTTCACGATATTCGAAATAGCCCATAATCTCAAAACAAGGTTTTGAGATATGTATATATGGAAAATAACCCTTTCAAAAGAACGAAAACAAAATCAGTGTGATATTTTAAGTGATAACTTATATATTCCGGAGTAAACTTAAGATGTTAAGTTTGATTTAAAACAACCCCTGGAGGAAAACAAAGCGTTGGAAGACCGTTGCAAGACTTCGCTGGATAGATGGGGTGTCACAGAACCAGCGAGTGCTGGAGGTGTAGGCGGGCGGAGGATCAAGTGGAATAGAGGAGATTGAAGCGGCCAAAGTTCACTCCGAGCTGTAGCGCCAAGAAGACAGAAGGAAATATGAGAAGAGACAGGTTTCGGTTGATCAAAGCTCGGCTTTTGAAAGACGTAGCGAGCCGACAATCAGGTCCAATAAATTTTGTAAATTCTACGACGCTGGGCTTGAAAGAAGAAGACAGATACAAATATTTTATATTAATTTTTTAAAGCAATTTATGAACCATAACCATTTTATGCGTGAGATATTTTTATTCTCTCCAACCCACCCATTTTATTCTAAAAAAGGAGCAAGGGATTAGCAAGTAGCCCATACCTTTTCTGAAAATAGAGAATGAGCGACTAATAAGCGGACATTTCTGCAAAGATTTTTTTTGTTGAGTTATAATGAGTCCATATGATCCACATTCGGAGCGGAAACGAGTGGAAAAAGGTCAAAGAATGATTTGAATAAATATTTTTTTCGTATGATTAATTACTTAAAATAAGCAGACATTTAATTGTCGTGCAATAATAAAATTACGTCATTGGAAAAAATAAAAGGAAAGGTCGGTTATAAATGTGCTGAGAATTAAACATAAGATAAGTGAGGGGTATAAAAGCATAACCGCCACTATCCATACCTGACCGTTTTTGAGATAATGATTGATTAATGATCCTTTACTCACTCTCTATGCCCTACAAACTTCAAACCAGTGCAAATTCGTCTCCAAATCATTCAAAATCGACATCAAAAGTGTTGATTAAATGCATAACCGCCTCTATTATACTTCAGTGAAGTTCAAAAGCGCCACATTCGAAATTGACCAATCACGATACAGTAAACACATACTAGCGCAAATCGTATATTGCCGCCGTGCTTCGTTGCCATACAAACGTTTTGTGTTCGCTTTGCAAATAATTCAAAACTTATCATAGAAAATGGATGTTAATGTATCACCTGTGCCTAAAACCAGTGCAAGAAAGCGCGAAGTAAACAGGGATCAGTGGAAACGGAACATACAAAAGCGCAAAAGGTAATAATTATTCACTTTATAAAACTGATTTAAACTGTCATTTGTTAACACATTAAGCGCCAAGCCCTGGATCAATTTTTAATAAAATATATTTTTTTTATAGATACTCACCGAAGACATTGCCAGATCTACGATTAATTGGGAATTGTCATCACAAAAACAACAAAAAGCTTAAGTGTAATGAAATTGGATCGCAAGATATTAGAAAATTTCGCAATGCATTTGATTCGAAACATGAAAAAGCATATCAAGATGCATTCATTTTGAAATTTTTAAAAGTTAAATCGCTTCGATGATTTTTTTGTCGTTTTCTACAACAGTGCTTCTCAACTTTTTTCATTCCACAGCCCCCGAAATCTGAAAAAAATAGTCCGCGGCCCTCAATACGAACCATGTTCTGCGGCGGCCCCCAATCTGGGAATCACTGGTCTACAACTTTGTTTATTTGACAATTATTAATTATCGTTACACTATCTCATTTCATCAACACATAATTATTTTTTTGTTCTTGAAATTGTTACTTCTGTTTACTCTCACGACTAATGTTTTGATACTTTTTTTTTCAATATTTTTAATTTTAGGCACCATTTTATAATGCAAATAAATATTTTTTTTCCTTGAAAAATTAATAGTTTTTATAACCTTAACTTTTTTTTCAATTTTAACATTTCAAATTAAGTAAGCTCAAAAATTGGTGTATTTTTGCGTTTTGTTAGCTTGTAATATATTTTTTGTATAATATACTTTTAACCTGTTTATTTTGTTTTTTTTTATGAAGAATATAACATAATAAATATTGTAGTCATATTTATTACTTTATTTTGAAGTTTTGGTCTCGAAGTGGTTAAATCGATAAATCACGCATGGTGAAGTGCAAATCCGCCACATTCACAAACCTTCAACGACAAAACCGCCACTTTGCAAATTTGAGCTGCAAAACCTCCTCTATTGAAAAAATGATTGTCTTTTTTGATGTAACGAAACTAAAATTGCTTGATATAAAATTACAAAACTAAAAACAAATCTAAAAGGATGTGAATATAATTCAAAATCGTTCAAAAAAATGTAAATGGAACATTTAAATCGTTATTTTCGATTACTGAACAATTTGCATTTGCGCTTGTAGGCGGTTATGCTTTTATACCCCTCAAGTGACAAGTTGTTTTTTCATATAAATAATAAGGAAATTATAAATGTTACTTTGGGAGGTCTAAATATTCCTTGAAATGACAAGATACCACAAAACCGCTAAATCCTATATCGCGATAAACCTTAGTATACTGTCTGCGGCAGACAATCCATTTCAAACTCATGACCTCATCAACAATAATAAGACCATTTATCGTGAAACTTTATGTTGACAATGACTCAGTCATCTTTAGCGCATTCTGTACTAGTAAATTGAAATGTATTACTTTCTTATTTCATCGAATTTTCTGTTCACTGAAACTTGTTTTACCCGGTCCATTTCATATTTTATATAAAAATATTTTTCACAAGGGTTTTTTGCTAATTTTACTTGGGTGTTCAGTGTTCACTGTCAATATTTGGAGGAAAGGCATTACATATATTAAAAAAATAAAATATATATTTGTAATAGTTCCCACTTTTATTTATTATATTAAGATCAGGAACGTTTTCGTTTATACCAAGCATTATCAACTGACATTCATTAATCGATGTAGCAGAGCATAAGATGAGCATTTGCGAGAATTGATAAGACGCGAGGAAGCCAGAAAATTCGCCAATAAAATCGAGATGAAAAATGAATAACATATCATAATTAATTATATTATCGATAACCACAATGAATAAATATTGCAGTAGCTCACTTTTGGTAATTTTGCAGATGAGCGATTTTATTTAAATTACACATACCCGAAAATATAATTTATACATATTGTATTACACATACAACTAAAATCACTCTCGTATATGATTTTCTCTAAAAAAAGATCGTTTACTCAACTTTTCAAATTGTAAACATTTTTTTTTTGTACGGGTTTACTTACCGTTTCTGTAATATATTTCTAAAAAGATGTCACAAGTTTTCATTGCACTTAGGTTGTATGCATCATTTATAAATATATTTTTCTCCGATTATTCAACTAGTTTTTAACGAAACTTATTTTTTCAAGCAACGATTTTTACTAACGGCGTCGATAATATGTAGATATAATGCTATATAATTTAAGTACCGCATTCGATATTTAAATTAAACTTGAAATATTTTTAATTTATTAGATTCAATATAATGATTAACTTATATTCAAAATCAGTTCATATGAATTATTGTTACAGGAAGTGGATGCTGTCACAAATGGTAACTTATTAAGAAGTAATAAATGTAAAATAACCAACCAATAAAATTATAATTAGGTATAAGACAGACAACAATGGACTTGACTTCCACAAGCCGTAATATGCAAATCGTTTCTTATTAAAATGGTCGAATATTGTATTCAATCAGTATAATTATACGATAAGCAATCATGGTGACATTAAAAAAGGTATAAGACAATTAAATTCAACGTAAATTGATTATAAATACCATGCCACATTCAAACTATTAGTATATATTCCGGATATTAAATTTAAATATGCATGTACGTACTTGTTACATACATATTTATGTCAGTGATGACAGTATTCTAAATTTGAATGAGTTTTTTTTTTAATTTTGCGCCATTGTCTATTTACAGCATAGGTAATATTATCTATTAGCCATAAATATATTAAAGTGAATAAGGATTGGTTGAACTGTTTAATAATTGTCGATTGATTTTAGGTTAAATACTAATTCGTAGTATTTATTACAACGTATGAAACAAATTCACAATTTTTGAAATATGCTAACAATACATCAATTCGTTTTAAACGGTATGAGTAACTTTTCTTTTTGAACATTATTTTTTGAAAATGAGGGCGTTTAGTAAATACAGACATTTTAAACATGAAAATGGTATGACGAGCAATATACAAAATTCAGTGAGAATTCACCAAATGATGAAAGACATTTCATTAATATTTAATTTAACAGACTTGAGAGGGGATTTGTTAAAATATTGCATCGAGGTAAAGACGTTGACATATGGCATTAATAATTACATAGTATAAGGATTGCAGGTGTTTAGAAGGGAATAAATACTGCAGGCACGTTACAATATGCCATTAATAATTAGTGTAGCAAGGATTAATGATATTCAAAGGCTAATTTGTATTAAGATGTGCGGCATTATATTGTACTGAATGAACGTCTTCAATCCTAAGGTTAGTAAAACTATCTTGTTTACAATGATTATTATCAGAGAATGTGTATTTGTGTATTTTGAAACATTGTATATAATATAATGGCCAGTTAACTTACTATTAATTTTTTTAATCCACTGGGTTCACTGAATAACAAAACTTTATCGTATACTTCAAAATGTCGATAACTATTCGGTTTCGATTCGTTTTTTGTTCGAATTTTGAATAAAAAACACAAACACAGACGCACAGATTGAACAATCGAAAGTAGAACTAAGAATGAATATTATTTGGAGTTCACTGTTAAAATTCGAATCTGGAACGAACTAGTGTTTAGTGTCGTTTGGAATACTGCCAGAATTATTCACCTGGATAAGCCGGTTTATACTATCGCGTCCTGGCAACACCGGATATGCAATATTGTCGAACAAAAGAGCACTGACGCTTCAATTCCACGGGACGACTGAAGGCGACTAAATTTAAATTTAGAAGCGGCGGATAATGCAGTGCGAAGTTATTCGCGGGCCGTCGCTGCTTTGTAAACAAATTATTGCTGTTCGAAAATGAAGCGGGTCGGAGAGGGCGGCGGGAAACGGTATGATGAATTCTGCAAGGAGGTATATGAGATGACTAATATTTGCTCACCATACATATTAATTGAATACATGTACAATAATTTTAGTTGAGTGTGAAGTAGTGAGTGGACGGGACTTTTCAATCTTAAATCAAAAAACCGTGTAAAAGAGTGATATAACTCATGAAAAAATTAAAGATTGGTTCCCTGCATTTAAAAAACCGTTTAAAAAAGAAAAAAATGTACTATTCATCGTTACTTGATTATATAGAAAGACTTTATGAGGGACTGGACATAAATCAGTTGTGTTTGGATCTAATGAAACTTTTTGTTTATTATAACTGTCCTGTGTTGTAGAATTTGTTGTTGTTAAGAAATCCGTTATCTGCTTGTATTTTTTTTGTTTGTTTCAGATAATCATCTTAGTACAAATACTTTGTGTAAAAATGTAATATTTGTTCTTTTTAGTGGACCGTGTAAAAATGAGTTGAGTGTATATAAATTTCACCACTTTATACGGAGTTCTGACAATGTCGTGAAGCCGAAACAGATATAAACCAGTCAATATATTTCTTGTAAAACTGAATATTTATCATATTTACCACATACTAATAATAAAATATATCTCAACTCACATATTTTTAGATCTTGCAAGACATACTACATATCGATGGCTTAGTGCAGGCGTGGGGAACCTGCGGCCTTTTGGTTACTCTGGTGCGGCCTTTTGGCCAATTCTGTAAATTTATGTAAATTCGTAAATTCTTGACATATTCTGACCGTAAATTCCTGTCTACGGACAAAGATTCTCTAGTCAATGTTCACTGCGGCCTTATGTCAAATCAGAAAAATGAATGCGGCCTTGAGATAAGAAAAAGTTCCCCATCCATGGCTTAGTGTCTAAATGTGGTGACTACCAAAATGTCGACAATGAGTTAAGAGCGCGGTTGGCTGTAAAATGTTACATCTTATATTATGTCAAAATTCAAGATTCAATTATGTTTGTCGAAAATGGTTAATTAATTATTTCAATATTTCATGTTGTTGAATATATGTAATAATATGACGAAAGCATAAATCCTAACGCGTTAAACGAAACCGGTACTGGACGTTTTCAGAAAATACGAATAGATTTTTTTTATTAAAAATTCATCAAAAATATAATATTGAAAATAAATCATATTTTTTTAAAATAATAATTTATTTCCAAGGCTCTTGTAAAGTGGCACTCATTTAAGAATTTAGAATAAGAAATTTATCTTCCTCCAAGAGAATAAAATAAACGGAAGGCCTTGCCGTCAACAGCGGTTAATAAGAAATACTTTTTTATACTGCTTCCCAAAATTTTCAGATAGAGTATCCTGACAAAGTAGCATTTAATTACTCAAGGAACCAGCGAGGTCTTCCAAATTCCACAGAGTACCAAGAAAAACTCCAAACAAGTTCGATATTAATGTAATTAAATTTTAAGAAATCAATTACAGCCAGAGCAGACAATTTTGGGAAGCCGACGAGTTTATCGTGGCTAAGAGACGGTGAAGTTTTTGATGAATTCTAAATGGGAAAATTGTTTGAAATGCTATAGCTACTGTAGAACAGTATTAATAAAGTTGAGGACCGTAGCCATCAAGAAGGTCATTGTTTTCCAGCCGAGATTCGCGAAATATTTCAGTATTAGTTCAGCGTTCGCCAATCTTTCCAACCTCACGGACCACTAAAATTCAATAAATAAAATACTCATTTGTACTAACTTCACTTTTATTTACTATGATCAGTACAGTTTTGTCTAATAACGAGCATTATCAATCATCAGTTTAAACAAAAGTGGAATTAGTTCAAATGAGTATTTTGTTTCTGAATATCATGCATTTCCACCAGGTATTGACAGTGAATAGGGCATCCAACCCGAGATCCCGATCCCGGAATTTCGACATTCACTATAACATGTAAAAAATAAATTTAAAATCTTACTTACTACAAAATAATTTAATAATAAAAAAATATAATATATAAATAAGTGAATTGTGATGTTACTCCATCTTATATTATGTAGCAGTCATGATCAGGAACAGGCAGTTTGTTTTCATAATTTTATGCAAAAAAAAAAGTTTAGGGCGGAATTTTTAAAATTTTGATTCGAGATATTGGACACGGGTATTTGTGATACATTTTATATCCTAATCGATCTCAAAGAATTCAGAATAAATAATAAAAAGTATCGCCTAAGCCGTTAATTGTAAAACCAGTTATTTTGTTGCATTACAATTAGGGATATTTAAAAAAAGAAAAAATGCTAAATAGGCATATTATTTATTATAAATAGTAAATCAAATTCTTACTGGAATTTTGATTAAATTTACGCGACCCTTAGAATTATATTTAATAGTAAATGTTCATTCTATTATATAAAATCTTATGAAGGCTGGGTATGTGCGGCACGGTTTCTCAACCGGGGGCCAGGTGGCCTCCTTGGGAACCACAGCGTGTTCAAAGGGGGCCACAGAGAAAAATAATTTTAGGCAAGTCACAGCACAGTTTTGGGGAGGCCACTGGCAAATTCATAAACTCCTACGTTTTTAAAACCCGACAGTGACAAAATATTTTCAAATTCCGGTAAGAGCTTAAAAAAAGGTCTCACGTCTTTTTATTTTGGGAATTCAGTAAATTCATGGGTTTTTGAAATGTACTATTTTTTTTTAAAAAGTCCGGGATTCGATGCCCTAGTCTTGAACAAAATATTTATGAGAAATATAATTAATATTTTTATAGAAGTTAATATAAAACTTAGTTTGATAACTTTGTATAAAATTATTGTGCAATTTAAAAATGGACATAATTTAGTTATTGATTGATTTATGATTCAATTAATTATTCATTTATAATGTAATATCATGATACAAGCTTCAGTGTTTTTTTTGACCATGCACGCTTCCAATGTGGAGCATGTGGACCTTCTATGTAATATAGTTTATCTCAGAATAAGTGTTTGTACGAGAGCTGCTTGTTATTTAGTTTCTCAATCTCTGCTTTTCGAAAATAGAAGAGATCGAAGGATAGAGATGAAACAGGACTAGCGGTAAGCTAATCGCGTTCGTTTTTAAGATAATCTCAGCATCCACGTCTCCATGCAGTAAGTACTCCATAAATCGATTAAAAACTATATTACTGTCCATACTGGGATTATAACCCTTGAGCTTCGAAACCGAGGGCAACGATATTGAACATATGACTACGGACTCGACGTTGATATATGTATATTATACAATATATTATATTATAACAATTGGTTGTTTCATTTTTTTAGTATGCAAAGAGGACGTTCCGGAAGTATAGTATATCTAAAAATTACATGGAATTTATATTCAATATTACTTATTATTCATTGAATGTTATCAAATTTCTATCTTGGTTATTAAGTTATCAGTTGACAAAGTTTACTTAAGAAATGACGCCAGTCGTGATCATATTACAGACGGCGAACCTTTTTTTAAAGTGTGTCAAAGAAAAGTTTGACGAATCATAACAAAGTCATATAATTGATACGAAATTCAAGGTAAACAAAAAAGGTTTAAAGCAAACAGATAAAAATGATGAGTGAGCATATCACATTTAAATATGCTTGTAAGTAAATATAACTTTCCCTGTGCTAGTGGGTATTTACCGAATGGTTACATAAACAAATCATATATCGACTGTGAAAAGGAAAAAGGACGTAACACACAGTTTTTTTTAGATAATCACATTGTTTACAATTTGATACACGTTCTTTCAACGGATGTAGACTGAAAATGCCGAATTAGTATCTAAATTTAAATTGGATAAAGAAGGGCCCGTAGAAACTCCGATGAGTAAAAAAGTCTTTAAAAAACGTTTTATAAAATATAAGAATACTGGTACCGTGGCCGAGAGGACAACGTCATTGAATTCAGTTATGGTGTTCATGGGTTAGAGCTTTTTAACGAAAATCACATGACATTTCAAAGACCTACAGAGATTGTACTATTTGTTAGGGTAATTATTTCCGCAATAAAATCATTCGAAAAATAAATCAATATTGCTATCAATAGTTTTAAATTTAGTGTTAAAAAATACTTCTTATATTATATATATATACATGACACACTTTTTTACTAAGCGTCAGTTCAAGTTCATACGCGCACTTGAATGCCTGAAGATGCCGAAAGAAGAAACACGAGTCGTTAGTGACAAAATATGTGGGAATGGACAACATTTGAACGATTAAAATTTATATTGAAACTCCACCCAACACCTTCACTCGAAATATTTAATTTATATATTTATTTACATGTGCATTGGAATATAATAAAAAAAATACAAATTAAATGCTTTTGGTCCATAAAAAAGGGTATACTGGTTGAGTAACTAAGAAACAAGTAGTTGTTGTAGATACAAAATCTGTTGAGATGAACTTGATTGCAAGTACATGTACTTCACTAAAAAAAACAATGACATCCATTGATAATAATAAAAATAACAAGCATAATAAATATGACTGACTGACTGACTTTTTTTTTTACCATGTCCGCTCCCAATGTGGAGCATATGGACTCCTAATGGAGTTTATCTCAACATAAGTGTTTCTACGAGAACTGCTTGTTACTCAGTTGCTCAACCTCTCTTTTTCCAAAGAGAGTAGGAATAGAAGGATACGGCTAGGACAGGACTAGTGGTTAGCTAGTCGCTCTCCATACCGTTTAAGGATAGGATCGGAGGGGGGAATTCAAGACATCACATACATCCATTCTTTCGAACAGAAATTCATAAATCGATTGAAAAATCAATTTATAAAACTGTCCTTACTGGGATTTGAACCCGTGACCTCCGTAACCGAAACCAACGACTTTGACCACTCGACCACACAGGCGGCAAATGTAAAGGAAGGGCTTTCGGCTTAAATAAAGACCACCTGGTTCGGAATAGTCATTTATATTACTATAAAAGTGTTAATGAACTCCGCCATAGTACTATATATTTTCTTCTATCAGAAACCGCGAAAACATTTTATTTCTGTGTACCGAGTATTTGCACAGTGGACTGTTGGTCTTTTCCTGTCACGTCTAGAATCTCCTCAGACGGCATTCACGTGACAGTTGACACTCGCTATTCACGAGCGCGCGATAAACATTTTGAATTATTATTCTGAAGTTTGCGAAACATAACTCGCCTGCCACTTCAGGCGGGAGTTTCAATGATGGCCATATAATAGGAAGGCTAAGTCAAAAGACCCACATCATTATAAATAAGTTGCTTATTTGGACCGAACTTTGCGTGTTTGTATAGCTTAGAGCAGAAGTAGACAATCGTTTGGACCTTACATACCACTAAGCTCACAATTTTGAATTCCGCAGACCGCTGACATGCTTTTGTCTTTTTTTTAAAAGGAGTAAAAACATAATATGTATATGAAAGGGATGGCGAACCTTTTTGGGTCTACGTGCCAAAAATTCTCAAATATTATTTTTCGATTGTGTGGCGTGCCCAAGCAGTAAAAAAATAACAAAATAGAAAAAATAAAAAATGTTTTTTTTTCTGAATTTTATTTACAAGCTTAAAAATTACGATTGCATCAACAATATTTGAAAATTAATAATTCACGGATTATTTAATTAAAAAATATTTTTTTGAACTTGGAAATCGTTCGCGTGCCTTCCAAATATTCAAACGTGCCACCTTGCCATCCCTGGTATATGACAATCAAATGTAAAGTAATAAACGGAAATAACGCTTTTTTCGATGAATTCGGCGAAGTTTAATTTAATATATCGACTGTCTAAACTAAAAAGGGCGTAGCCCACAGTTTATCCAAAACAGCTTTTATTCGATAATCGCAACGCATACAACTTGATACACGTTATAAGGATATAAGTTGAAAATGCCGAATTAGTATAGAAATTTAGATTTTATGTTTAAAAAAAGGAAGGGCCTATAAAAATGCGACCAGGAAAAAGGACTTAAAAAAGTTTTTCTTAAGCAATTTATGAAATTAATATTAGGCTAAGTCAATAAAAAAAACCAGTTTGTTACCGTGCAATTAAATTGAATGTATTTTTGGTACATTTCAGTACTTGAAACAACGAAATTTCGACCAACATTGAATATCACTTTTAAGGTGTTCACTGTCAATACTTACTTGGTGGAAAGGCATTATAATAAAAATAATAAAATATTTTTAGTACTTTTTCCACATAAAATTTATTAGATCAGGACTGGTTTCGCTCATCGCGAGCATTGATCGTCAGTTGATAATGCTCGCGATGAGCGAAACCTGTCCTGATCTAATAAATTGTACGTGGAAAAAGTACTAAAAATCTTTTATTATTTTTATTAACATTGAATATGTTTACAATATTTTAGCTTTAAACCTACACCATCGATATGCTCCACATTGTAATCGGAAATGGTAACCCAAAGTATTCAGCTATGAGGGTACGATTCCCATGAAATTAAATAAGGGGCTCAGCATTTGTGACACACGGTGGGGAAATTATGACTTGATATTAAAACTGTCCAGGAAAGCTTGCCAAGCAGCTGAAGTACTAAGGCAAGTGGGGAAGCTTCGCATATGTAAAACGAGCCTAAGTCAAATCACTTCATTTCCGTCATTCAATTTAGCCTACATATAAACTTTGAGGGGGTTCAAAGTTTCGACAGCCCCGCGAAATGTGCAGAGCCCAAGAAAGCCAGCAAAACGATGAAATCAAATAAAATTCAAAATTTCAGCCGGAAAGTTTCGCGAGTTTTTCAATTTAAGTTAGCGCCGAGGAAAACACGCGCCTGAATATCACCGTGTTTCTAGTTGCTACACGTGTATCAGTTCACACCACTGTATCAATAATGAAACAATATTGAAGGCAAAAGGATGTCAATGTTTCTGTTTCGAAATTATTCACATTGAATGAAAATGATCGGAAATCACTTTCATGATGTTTACTGACAATTCATAGTGGAAAGGTGTCACATTTATATAAAAAAAAACGCTTTTGTACTAATCTCACATAATTTATTTTACATCAGAGCCGGTTTTGCTTAGGGCAGGCATTCGTTGATTGTGCTGAATTGATAATGCTCGCATTGAGCGATATTACACATGTAAATAAAATGGTGTTTTATTTGTTGACGCCGCCTGTGTGGTCAAGTGGTCAACGTCGTTGGCTTCGGTTACGGGTTCGAATCCCAGTACGGATAGTTTTAAAAATAGATTTTTCAATCGATTTATGAATTTCTGTTTTTAAGGCATGGATGTATGTAATTTCTTGAATTCCCCCCCCCCCCACCCACACTATCCTATGATCGGGGCGTATCAAGAGCTATTAGCTAACCAACTAGTCCTGTCCTAGCCCTATATTGCTATCCCTACTCACTTTGGAAAAAGAGAGGTTGAGCAACTGAGTAACAAGCAGTTCTCGTAGAAACACTTATGTTGAGATAACCTCCATTAGGAGTCCATATGCTCCACATTGGGAGCGAACATGGTAGAAAAAAAATTGTTGATATGATAAATATGCGTTTAACAATATTTTTTACAGTACAATAGCAAAATAGCCAAACAACTGTAAACAAATAGAAAATACTATAATATAATTTTGATTGCAACTATTAACAATGAAAAGAATTCATTATTAATAGTTGCTTACACCTTTTATTTACAATTTTGTATAAATAGCACTGTTTATGTATTTTTCTTATCAGTTGACAATGCTCGCAGTGAGCGAAACCGGTCCTGACCTATTTATTAAAGTGGAATGAAGTACAAAGGAATATTGTGTTTTTATTAATATAATGCCTTTCCACCAAGTATTGACAGTGAACACCCTAAAAATGATATAATTTTGATTATAAATTAGAATACTAGAGTGGATGACAGGATTATATTGTGTATCTCTTCTAAGCCAGTATATAACATATAGCATCGTTCAAACTATGTACGTTCACACAAGTTTTGTCATTAACGACCTGGGTTTCGCCTTTCGGCATCTTCATGCGTGCACGGATAAACTTTTAATGACGTTCAGTAAATGAATGTATCGTAAGTAATAAATGTATCACTAAGTTTAGGGCCATTGCTGGCGAAATGGATTAATCCATGGGAATGCCTTTCAGATTGGTTACAGCTTACAGCTAATGTAAGTGTAAACATAATTCTGAAGAAGGCATACGCAGAAATAACTATCAATTATATAGAAATATCCATTTTTATTTGATTTTTATTATATTATATCAGAATAGTACAATTATAATCATTCATACTTAAGCAAGCATTTGCGAAAGTAGTTGTCTGAGGATGCCTCTGAAAGAGGCGAAACACGTGTCACATTTTGTTTCACAATACGTGGAATAATCTAAGTTATTTTATTTTATATTATTGTAGTAGTGTTATATATATATGTCATGATTCACTCACGTTTTTCTAATGTGTAACGGATACACAGCTCAGGAGCGCGTGTTTTTTTCGCATAGCAAGGAAAAGGTTAAGAAAACTGTTGGTCCAATAAAATTTACACTAAAATATGAATAAATTAAAACGCAGTGGCGACGAATGCTTTGAGGAGAGATAATATACGATGCCAGAATATTATACATATGTACATACGAAGAATTTAGGGTATGCTAAGAATAAATCAAAACAAGAAATAGCTTCTATCGACGAACGATGCAAGCTTTTGTATATCAAAGGCTTAATAAAGTTTTGACTATTCCAGTTTTGAATTATAAAATTATACCTTTTCCGACATAAATATTGCATGCTATGTTTGTCACAACGAAGCCAAAATGTCGGTATCATCAATATATGAGGCGTCCAGTATCAACACGGCCAAATCATTTTTACTTTAGTTGAAAGTTTTTTCGACTTGTTTTTTATGTTATTTTAATGCGAATTAATTTTAATAACTACGATAAACTCCGATACTAATCGTCAACTTATTGAACGTTTACATTCCATACAAAATACTGAACGACATTCAGTCAGCTGATGTAAAACCTGCAAAATTGATTGGCTCTCAATGACTTGGCCAGTATTATAAAATGATGCTCACTGTCCACTTGGTGGAAAAGCTCTACGTTAAAAAATAAAACATTATTTTTGTAATAATTCTACATTTATATGATCGGTCTCGATTTGGTCCCAAAACGGTGTTTTATTTTTTGAATATAAGAATATGCTTTTGACTTTGCCACTTACGATTGTTAAATAATTATTTAAAATTGATTATCACACACTTTTAGTACGATTTTCAAAATAAAACATATATTTAATTGTAGGCACTGAAACGCCCAACCGGAATTTATAAAACAATGTACTTCAGCGAAAATGTGACTTGGCCGTTTTTGATACTGGACGCCGGGTTATTAAAATATAACTTTCGCACCTTTATCGGTGTGTTCCTGGGGGGATATTATTGATACCTCTTTAGATTCAACGCAGGATACACAGAAAACTTAATATCAGTTAGACTAAATTGATTGAATTGACATTTACTTGGTAAAACTCCATTGTAATAAGATAAAAAATATCAAAAGTATTTAGTTCTACAATTTTTTAGCCATATTTGTAGAACAAAATACTTTCACTTACAAAATGACCGAACAAGTCATAATTTATTTTTTCTTTCTTTATTTTTTTTAAGCATCATAGAGAGTGCATGGTTAAAAAAAATAGGTCCCGTGCAGCTCTGCATCGGGAAAAATAATATGAAGAGTAAATTTTTGTTTATTGTCTTGGTCGCTATTACGTTATTGCAGGCGGCCGCGAAACAGCGGCTGCACACACAAATCGTGTGGTGGTGGGACAATCAACATACAAATTGTGTGTCATGATTTACTTACGCATGGTCCTACTGGGTAGCGACATAGAATAGTTTTTTTTTCTAAAATCGGACTAAAGGGTTTAAAAATTCATATTTATCTCTATCGGGGTTTTAAATTAGATTCGATCCACTCATTTTCATAAATATCTTATTCCGTACCCTGCAACAAACAGAAAACAAAAAATATAAGCTAAGTATGAAGGTTTCAAATTGCATTCAATGTAAAATAATATGAATACTATCTTGAGCCATAACATGATCCGAAGAGTCTGAGAAATGTGAGAAAGACTTTGGTTAACTGACCGAATCAAATTTTCAATGAGAGTATAACAATCCCGGATGTGTTCAAATTAGGGCTTGTCGGTTTTCAAAAACTTGTGACATTCGAAAACCGGTTTTTAACTTCGTAACCGGTTGTGCCGAATTTTCCTTAAACGAGTCTATAAACAGAATGGCAGAAAATTTGGATTTTTTATTTGATGGCGTAAAGACCATATGCCCCACATCATTACCCAGCGAAAGGGTATTTTCGATATCAGGAAATTTTGTTACAAAACGATCAGTGGACGCTTTGGGTTTTCTTAAATCATGTTTTCTTAAATCATATTTTCTGAAGAGAAACACCAAATAATTTCTTATTAATTGATTTGGCATTTACTTGGTAGAACTCCATTTATAACAGATTAAAAATAACAAAGTATTTTAGTTCTACAGTTTTTAATAATTGTATGCGTTGATAGCTATTTCGGCTTGCGCCATCTTAGTTGCCATGATAGTTCTGACGATGGCGCAAGCCGAAATAGCTATCAACGCATAAAATTATTAAAAACTGTAGAACTAAAATACTTTGTTATTTTTAATCTGTTATAAATAATTTCTTGTTGTGTATTATTTTGTATATAAATAAACAACATAAAAAATGAACTTTGTCTCGCTATTTTAATTGAATTATCCATTTATTGTAAAACTTCGAAAACCGGATAAAACCGGTTTTCTAATAATATTGACATTCGAAAACCGATTTTTTCAAAGTCGGTTTTTGTATACGCCCTAGTTCACATATTTATGAAAAGGATTGGTAAGCTTTTTCATATCGACATTGTTTCGTGTGTCAACATATACA
Organism: Himalopsyche tibetana; assembly: GCA_030503985.1. Lineage (NCBI taxonomy): Eukaryota > Metazoa > Arthropoda > Insecta > Trichoptera > Rhyacophilidae > Himalopsyche > Himalopsyche tibetana. The sequence continues at coordinate 20,047,072 of JAPJYX010000015.1, read as the reverse complement.
TGGAAGTGAGTGAGTTCCAAGGAATTCAGTGTTTTCAGTTGTAAAGAATTTTTTTCGTAACTTGCTACGTGGTATAGAAATGGGGCTGGGAAGTAGAATGCGGCAAGTTTACTCTTTTAGGAAATTGACGCTAAACAAAACCGATACTTGGGAATATAGCATGGCAATACAATGCCAAGTCGCCATAAGCAGAGTGAGTAGATCTCAAGTCAAAGAAGATTCAATTTTTTATGACACATACTTTCATTCTTTCAAATCACTATATTACATGCAACCAAAAGCACCGAGTTCTTGTGAACTCCGAAAAGTGAAAACAATATGCAGGGTAATTGATATTTGGCTCCGGAATGAACACTTTGACCCAGGACTGTAGTGTCGTCAAGAAGTAAGACTACTCCGACCTTAAGATAATGCAGTGGCGCCACTTTTGATCCTAGCGGTTTAAATACTTATTTTAACTCAGAGATGTGGCATCAAATGAAGCAAATGTTGGTGAGTAAAACGGTGGCTAGTTAAGGGATTTTAGTTTATTTCAGTTGCGCCAAAAATAATAACTATGTGACATTACCAGAGCGTTGTTTAATTCCGAACCTGGTTCGTATGCCAACTAAGAATTTCAAAATTGGGGCGTATCAGCGATAGCGGCAAATATTTGGCAAATGAAAACGTGTACATTTCCCCCAGAGGCAACGTACCATTGCACAGTGTGATAATTGCAGCCAAATTAACAATGCAGTTGTTGTGCAGCAGGGAACATTCAAAAAGTTTTACGGACTCCTCTTTCATCAGATAAAACAAATTGCATTGCAAATTAAGCGGTGCTGCAGCACTGGCTGCGCTCGGAGATAAAACTAGTATTAGTTCACAAAACCCACAGGTCGTGGACAATTGCAGGTAAACTGATGAAACGGGTTTAAAGTATCGCCACAACACAATAAATATGCTGTTACTATACATAACTACTAACCAATAAACAAAGTTTCAAAAAATTTGAAACGTTTTATTAGTTAGTTATTTTAGTGGAATTATCCATTGAAAACAACTTTGAAAGCCGCTTCAACCGATTTTAAGTATATTGAAATGACTCGTAATTTATTTTTGCCATTTACGGTCACAAACAATAAAAACAATCGATTATACTGGTTTCATAATAATTTTTGTTAAACACAATTAATTTAACTAAAACTTTTAAATGTCTGCCAGTTGTCATCACAAAACGGGTATTGGGAGCTTAGGCATATAAAAACTCGTTACATATAAATATATTGAAACTCGAAAACAGATTTTAAAAAGTCGATTTTTGTATTAGCCCCCATAGGGAACGGTGGATTCAGGAATCGCTGCCAAGATTTTTTACTTATGGCCAGTGATCAAAGTCAAGTCAAAATATGGAAATGACGCTTATCACATGATACGGATTTTTTCGGAGATGGACAATAATGGAGAAATTACTGGAGTCAGTTCGACCGATTTTCAGTTGATAACCAAATACTCTTGCCTAACTTATTTGAATTGAGGTCTACCATTTAAAATTTAAGTCAATAAATAAAACAAAAAATATGATAAGAATGGTGTCCACCAAATTGTTCCTAAATGTCTCTGTATATGATTCTTAGGGTGAAAGGGTTAAATGGTGAGCGTGTATTTAAAATCTGGTTTAGACCCTTAAAACGTTCGAAAATGCGTGTTAAATAATCACATGTTCTACCTTTTAATGTGATTCCACCTAAGATAAGAGAATACATATTTTTCGCTTGAATTTTGTAAAAGACAGTAATGGGGACGTAATTTCTTTGAAACGTAAAAACAGCACTTCATCTCATTTCGTAAACACCTACATATCTTAGATGCCCTACCCCTAATTATTATGCCCCCCTGCCACACGAGAAAACAGTGTCTGGGACCCGTAAACGTTCTCATGCCTGAAAGAGGCCCTCGTACCTTGATCAATAGTCGTGCGGAAGCGTAGTCCTACCTACCCCACGCTCGCTCTAACCCCGAACCACCCTCGCCCATTCTTAGTTTGTTCTTCGCATTCATTCACCTCTGTTCCCCTGCGCCGCGGAATTCCCCGTTCTCGACATTGTTTCGACCCGGCATTAGGCCTTCCCGGATATCATCGTTTTTTTTTTATTATTTTGTTCCCTGTGTGGTTAGTTTTACTCGGCCGATATAAAGTAGACGTCGGATCTAATTTGGATTGAGAAATGTGTTATGCGCACCTCTGTACTAAGGGAATGGGAGAAGAATGAAAATACACGTATGTGCATATATGTATGTATAACTATTGTGGCGGCACGTGTAACAGCGAATAATATTTAAGATAAAACTTTTTGATAACATAAAAATAATTGAATATGAGGGGTTATGTCATTGGAGGAAAACCTGCGGCCATCTTTGATGCGGCCTTTTGACTTGATTAAAATATTCATTTTGATCAAAAAATTATACGTTAGGAAAAAGAGCGTAATCAACCCATTATATGTTCGACAGTCGAAAAAAAGGGGGGGGGGGGGGGAATTTTCTGTACTACGACTTTATATTGAATCAGATAAATGAATGTGGCCTTTTTATATGAAAAAGTTCCTCACCTCCGGGCTATGCGCACTGTTAATGATTTATTCAACCAATAGAAAAAGTGCGTTAGAAAGAAGTTATTTCGAAACAAACTGTAGAAATCAACGCAAGGTCGTCAAGAAGCATGTTGTAAAGCATATCTCATAAAAATCAATCAAATACGTACGAATGGCGAATGTATATGATTTTTTTTTTTTTTTTTAAACCATGTCCGCTCCCAATGTGGAGCATATGGACTCCTAATGGAGCTTATCTCAACAGAAGTGTTTTTCTACGAGAACTGTTTGTTACTCAGTTGCTCAACCTCTCTTTTTACAAAGAGAGTAGGGATAGAAGGATAGGGCTAGGACAGGATTAGTGGTAAGCTAATCGCTCTCATATATGAATAATCAGACATAAAACACATGACATAATAGGATACAATTTTGTTTATCATAGGCGTTTGACAGATCGAATAAAACAACAGTGAAACTTACATGCAAACGCAAATATTACATGTTATATCGAACGTAAAAAATAAATACATTACTCTTGACGAATGTTAGAGACCAGTGACCACATTTAATTGTTATCTAGGTTCTAATCAGTTTGAGAATAGCCCCCGCAAGGTACATCGTTCTGATTGCTATCAGTAACTCTAACACGCCTCTTTGAAAAGTACATATGTATATTCAGCGAATACATTGATTCTAACTATTCAATTAGCTAAACTAGTGGAGTAACATTTTTATAGATAATATTTGAAAGTATCTAATGAATTAATGCAATGTTACTCTGTACATGGACTGATTGGTGCATAACCTAAGTCAGTGATTGGCAAACTGCGGCTCTTTGTCCTCTCGAGTGTGGCTCTTTCACGAAATACCACATACATTGCGATTGACACTTTGAGTCCCACTCGCAGAAATTATAAATCAAGTATATAACAATTTATTTAATTTTAAAGTTTTTTTAAAAAAAATGGCTCTCAAAAGAAATTTAAATCGTTGTACAGTTGATATTTGGCTCAGTTGACTAATGAGTTTAGCGACCACTGACCTAGATCAAGCATGCACAAAACTCATTCCCTCAAGCGGCTGCATTAAAAAATGAAATTTAGGTAATATGCAAAATTGCTCATCTACAAAAAAAAAAAAAATATTCGGTATGAAAGATGTACACAAGTTGTATTTATAATTTAACCCAGAAGGTAAATCCATCTTTTTTTTTGTAAATTTTAAGCTAATTCTTCATTGATAACGGTTATTAAATGCAATTATTTACACAAAATACATATACTTTTATTTATAGAAAAAAGAAAATTCAGGACCGCCAAAAAAATTCAAACGGGCCGCATGCTATGCATCACTGACCGAGGTGGTAATTTTCAGAAACGTTGTGGTTTTTTTTTGTACTACTTTCCTTGAGCAGTTTCGCTCATCGCGAACATTATCAACTGAAAAATAATAAAAAAAAACGATACATTGTTATTTAAACAAAAATCTTATTAGCGATAATGCCAAGACGATTGATCATGATTTCATTGTATGTATTAGATTTGATTTGAGATTTAAAATCAACTCTTTACCAAATATTATTTATTTAAATATACATATCATTCCGCTTTTACTACTGATATGATATAGTTAGTTTTGATGAACTGAATGTTTAAAATGACAGAATAAAAATACTGTTCCATAAATGAATAAGGAAAACGAAAGGCTACAAGTTTACAAATACTGCAAGCCACCTCAATAAATAAAATATCCAAGGGATACACGACCAATAAACTCATAAAAAACGGGTTCGAGAAAGATAAATCTGCCCATTTCCCATAAATCGTATTGCGATATTTTGAAGTAAGCACATTTTTTATCTCTTTCGAATACAAACACAGAAAATCTAATCGTCACGCAGGGTGGAACGGGGTGCACAAAACGTGGGTTATTTATCACAATATATACGTAATTAACTTGTTTTTTTTTAACGCTGGCAACTCCGACGTTATGAAGCGCTGCTGGAATGTTTAATCCAGATATTTTCGCGACGACACACTGTTACTTTAACTGGAAAATAAGTCAAAGAAAATTCTCGCCACATAACCAAAGTAAAAGAATACGAGGTATGTTCAATTATGGAACACAAAATTATTAATATTTTTTTTATATATATTTTATTTTTGTGTTACCGTTGATATTATTTATAAAAGGACAACAAAAATATAAAATGTCAATATACATTTTTCTTTAGTAATTTATTAATTCTTATGATTTGCAGCCTGTGTGGTCGAGTGGTCAATATCGTTGGCTTCGGTTACGGAGGTCACGGGTTCAAATTCCAGTACGGAAAGTTTTATAAATTGATTTTTCAATCAATTTATGAATTTCTTTTCGAAGGCATGGATGTATGTGATGTCTTGAATTAATCCCTGCCACCCATCCTATTCTATAAACGGGGCGTATCGAGAGCGATTAGCTAACCACTAGTCCTGTCCTAGCCCTATCCTTCTATTCCTACTCTCTCTGGAAAAAGAGAGGTTGAGCAACTGAGTAACAAACAGTTCTCGTAGAAACACTTCTGTTGAGATAAACTTCATTAGGAGTACATATGTTCTAACGGACATGTTAAATATATTAAATACTTTTCTAGCGAGGAATCGTTGTCAGTCAATTATTTATTACACCGTCTTACCAGCAGAGCGTGGAGTAGGAAAGGATATATTTATGTATCGATAACGAATATACACACACTTGGGTGTAAATCGATCGAAAAATAAATATGCGCAAAAGAGTATTATGTTATTTAAATTTTATTTTTGATACGAATCGGCAACGGTGTATTGATTTAAAAAACGATATAGAATTTGTAATTATGTATGTGTAAACAGTATAAACACAGAAACCAATGTTGTGAATAAAAATTACTTACAAAGTATAATACTACTTGCGAAAATAGATTTAACATATTCAGAGAATTAATTTATTTCTTTAAAATTAACTATTGCAGGCAAACTTTAAAGGATTAGAAAACAGTGTATTAAAAACAATACATTTAACCCCTAAAACGGATTAGTAAACTTCTCGCCTTCACGTATGTCGCCAGATTACGTTTATCGTCTTAACTGTTAAGCCTAACCGATAGTGCTTAAGGAAAGCAGAGAAAACCTATTTAAACTAAATTATATTCGATACTAATAGGTTAACTAATGGGTAGATACGCCTTTAAGAAGCGGCGGAGTATAAAAAGGACTCCTAAAGAGCTACTTAATTGCCCTCCTCCACCCACCACTGCTTTCTCAATCGTTAATTTTATACGGTAGTATCCAGTGGCGTAGTAAACGTTAAGCGTATCAACAGTTTTTTTCCTTGACTGGGAGTGTCTTAGGAGAAACAGTCCAAGACTTGGAAGCGTGCATTTAATTGTGTAGAAAATCAATCGCTCAAGTAAAACGAAAAGCTTCTATGAGTTTAGGCCTACAAATTTCTTAATGACCTAGTAATTTGTCTTCTCAGCCACTAAGTTTTTGCGGCCCAGGCAGCTTTTACCTATGCAAATGAATTCAACGTAACTCCCATAGGATATGTTCAGCATCCTAATTTACAAAGCTAAATTTGCATGCTGGCCTATCTACTAACTGGCCAAGCTCATGGAACTTGGCAGCGAAACCACCGTGGCATTAATAAAATGACACGTCCTTAACAGCTGACTTTGATGATTGCACTGTGAAGAAGCAGACACGTAAACAGGGTTGAAACATTGGAGAACGACCGTACAGCATTCTGAGTACCAGCCAAAAAAGTTGCATAAGAGTAAATGGTGATAATGTGTAAAGATAACTCATACTAAAAAAAATGGATTTATTAAATATCTACTAGCTTTCTTATTCCAGTGCTTCCAAATAAGAATATGATTTTAATATAAAATTATGTTTGATAACTTTGTTATTCCGCTTTCTGTGTTACAACTCTTTGAGATGTAGCAGTGTGTCAACAACTAAACTTCCACATGGATACCGTCGAATCTATCAAAGATAATATGATTTTATGTTCTTGAACTAATATTTCGGAATGGGTGGACGTAGTGAGTTGAAATTAGTTATATTTTTCCAGATTTGTCAAGTAAAAAAGACAGCGTAAGTTTTATGATTCGCAGTAATAATATTTTGTCCTAAGAAGATAATTAAATGGCAATGTATAGAAAAAAATACAGAACTGGTTAGATAATATATTTTATTATGCACAAATGACACGTTTAAAAAGTTTATCAATAATAAATAGATTTTGTAAGCTTACAAACGTCAACACATTATTCTAACTTCTGAGAGAAAGCGATACGTTTGAGTGGGCAGATACAATTAAAGTGACAGCTAGATTAATCGGATTAATTATAACACCGTTAACCCTAAAAGTTCAATTAAATTAAAGTCCATCAGCCGGTTACTTACTGACACTTGTTAACGCGATAAACTACGTATTTTTGAACGGACCACGAGCTTGACTGTTATAATCAATTAAAAAAAACACCAATATCTGATATAAATACAAATGTATTCTTGGAATAACAACTTCTTCGACTTCTTTTTCAATTTTCTGCACTTATGACGTTTGCATATATGTATATACCACGTTCTTGAGAATAAGAATTTAAATGTTCCTGATTATTTTTTGAGAAATCGTGGACATGAATTGTTTGTTCTCCCAAGGTGTAAAACCGGCCTGCCAATGGGGATGCCACTGGGGAGAGCTTTAAAGGTGTTCAACAATATTGTTTCGGATGTCAACATATTCGATGTAAACGTGATTAAAGTAGAGGTCGTCGGAGCTTACTCAATTGACTTCCTTGCCATTTTTTTTTCTACTGCTTTTAATGTTAAATTGTATGTTTTTTTTCTTCATTGTAAAAGTTTTAAATTTATAATTTATCAACCTTGTGCAGTGTTAATTAATTAATTAAATAAATAAATAATTGTATACCCACTCTTTTTTAAACGATTTTGAAATAATACATTCCACTAAAAATAACAAATACTTACTTGTTTACACGAAATATTTGTCGGGACACGATTTCCAGACACAAACAACATAAAAGCGGACAAGAAATTCAAAAACAAAAATATTATAAATATACGATTATAGAAGAGAAACGTGTTTTTTATTTATGCTGGATAAGTGATTTAATTAACGTTATATCTTCAATTCGATGGGAGTTAATTTGCTAGTACACTTACATTGTACCCACAACCACCCGTCACTGAATCATACCCTTGTTACAGGGTACATATTTACCTCAGCGTCTCGTTGGTGCTCAGTAGGGCTCGGAGCGTAGATTGGAGACACGTCGTTGTCCCTCCCATCGTAACATAGTCAGCGTAACTTCAACCTCGTTGAAATGCCAGATTGGGCTTGCGGGTACAACTATTAGGGCGCAGGATCAGGTCAAGTAGTACTGCGGGATTACCATGCGATGAATGCCAAGCGGGCAGATGTTTGCTTCGCTACCTTGTTAGGTAAACACAATACGTATACACGTTCGTTTTAGGCAAGGTTGAGCAAACCTGTATAACTTTTAGGGTGTTCACTGTCAATACTTGGTGGAAAGGCATTATATTAATAAAAACAATAATCCTTTGTACTTCATTCCACTTTATTTAATATGTCAGGACCGGTTTCGCTCATTGCGAGCATTGTCAACTGATAAGAAATATAATTTAACAATGCTATTTATACAAACTATCATTAAGCATATTCATATCATTAAGCATATTCACTTTATTAATGTAGCATTTTATCAATTTGTCAAAAATTTCCCAAATTTTAATTATGTTTGTAATTACTTTCAATCGCATTCTGAATTTATGAATCTGGGATGACTTTTTAATTATATGTTAGTTGTGTTGAACATTTTAATTTTGTGTTATTTTAGAATCACTTTAATGTAATTGGCAATTTCTTTTCAATGCCAACTGTTGTGTATAACTTTTCAATTTTGTATAAATAGCATTGTTAAATTATATTTCTTATCAGTTGACAATGCTCGCAATGAGCGAAACCGGTCCTGACATATTAAATAAAGTGGAATGAAGTACAAAGGATTATTGTTTTTATTAATAAACCTGTATAATATTTTTCAACCAAGAATTAAATTTTAACACCATTAAAGTGAAGTACAAATACAAATATGTCCGCTGTGGTCTGGTTTGTTAGAACTTGGCTCTGCCGAATAGGCGGGTCTGGATTTAATTCCTGATAAAGTCAATATCAAATTTCGATAATTTTTACTTTAAATTTGAGATCTAAGTTTTGGGTGTTTTTGATGTCCTCTCTCTCCTCAATTTGATCTCGAGTAACATACAAAATAATCTTATCGAGTTAATCTCAAATTATTTTTTTGACATCAAAATTAAAAAAATAAAATGAGCCGTCAATTCAGATAAATTGGCCGTTGCAGGTTATCGTAATACTAAAGTGAGAGAACGTGATTCACTGTCAATTCTTTGGATATTTGAGGAAAGGCATTGTACAAATTTAACATTTTATTCGGAATTATAACCGGTATCGCTCTTCACGAGCGTTATAAACTGAGCTTGATTATTGGTTAAGCGTATGGAAAAAATACAAAAAAATGAAGATTTCGACTGAAATGCTTAGTGAAATAAATATAAATACAAAAAACTGTAATGTTTTCAATATAATGTGTAATATATATCAACGACATTCTATCATTGCTATTATAGCGAAAATCCGGTACTGAATGAAGCCTGTTAAATTGGGCATATCCCGTAGTACATAGGTTCCCAACCCTTTTCGGGTGGCGACCCCTTTTTATAAAGCCATGTGACTAGGCGACCCCCCCGAGGAATTTGAAATCATGGCATTTCTATACTTTTTCCCCGGATTGTCCCCGAAACTGCTTTTTTTTTTTTAGCTCACCGGGGAATTTGAAATCCTCGATTTCAAAATCGAAAAAAGTTGGCGACCCCCCAGAAATCCCTTCGCGACCCCCAGTTTGGGAACCCGTACCTTAGTATAAGAATTGTTAATCACTAAAATTTGTGTGTCAGGAGTGTCTCAGCTGCAAATACCCGACGACTTGATTGCTTAACAGATCATTAACTAATGTGCATTTAAGCTACCAACAGTTACACAAAAAACGTCACTGAGTTTAAAAGAAAATCACAATGAAGAAAGTAATCAACCAATTTATACCAAATTGTATTTTTTGTCGGTTTGAAAAATTAAATAAATTATTCAACAGAATTAAGAATATGTGCTCCACATTCATAACAAATATCTGCAAATTATGTATACGGAATTCGTTCTCAGATTTTTATTAACTTCTGAACGCCAACAATATTTTTTTTGCTTTATTAAAAAGTCTTTATCCGTAGTGTCTGGGTAAACCGATTCATAAAAAAAATGCTGCAAATTTTCCGCAAATTTTTTTTCTTTTCTATGTATAAGTATTTTAAAAAAAAACCCTTTTTAAATTGAAATTTCGAGGCAGTTAATTTTAAATATTTAATATTTAATATGTAATATGTTAATTGAATTCACTTTGACTTAGCATAACTAAATTATAAAACCGTAAAAAAGTGAGCCTAACATTGCATGAATGATTTTCGGAGCATTAAAGACTATCTTAGTAAAGCTATCTAACGTCACTAGCATTTTCTCTGTGGGGTGAAAACTTGGGCCTCCAATCCCTTGATTTCAGGATTGAGCAAATTAGAGAAAGTTGTGAGAGGGCTTGAAAAAAAGGTCCCAAATTTTGGTTTAGTTTGGGAAACCTGTAAAATCCTTGGATTTTGGATTCTAAATTCAATGAGCTAAAAATAATGTCTCGCGTCGTTTCATTTTGGGATTTCCGAAAATCCCTGGGTTTTTGAAATCGACAAAAACTTGTTTGAAAAATTCCAGGATTTTGAAAAAGGCGAGGAAAAATTTACCAATCCCAGGATTTGAAAAATTATCCATCCCGGAATTCCGGGATCACTAAAAGGGTCCGGTATTGGATGCCCAATGTGAGAACCGTGAGAAACAATGTATTGTACATTTAAAAAAACACGAGAATTTTCAACTGATAAGTTGAAAATGTTTGTAACGAGCGAAACTGAATCTGATCATATAAAATAATATATGTCAGACGGTCATTGAATGGCTTAACATGATGAAGTCTGTATCAATATGTCAAAGCCGGACATGTCCAGCAATTAAGTGATTGGTTTCCAATGTTTCAACAAACATTCACAGTACCTAGAAACCATTTGGTTGATTAATTAATTGATTATTTGATAGTATTCGTGCATATAAGGGTGTGTTTAGTAAAAAGTGAGAAGGATTTAACCTTTTTTGTGCTACGTATGATATAATTCTTACTACTAGTTCATTGGGGTAAGGCGGGAATGCACAACGCTCGGCCCGCGATCGATTTTTATAAAAATATATTGTAACATATAATCATTGAATTTCATAACCGATTAAATTTCTCACAATATTATTTTATTTTCAACACAGGTACAGTATTTAAGAGTAGGTATAATTAGTGTCATTCGAAAGACATTTGATTCAGAAAGCAGCGATTTGCACAACCCTATTCGGCATGACATACATTTGTGAACTAAAAACAGTTCAAAGAAATAGGCTTACGAATAAAAATAATGATGAAATTTTGAGACTTTATACTACAAATGGGCCCTCTAGAAGTAAAATGGTAAAACTTTTTTCTTGGACTTTTAATCAACGTATAATCACGTCTTTAATAAGTGTTTTGGTGGATTGCATATTTTTTATTTTACGAAGATAACACTTTTTCAATGTGTTTAAAATGAGGTTACTTCACTTTTGAATTACTTTAAGATGTGTAGAATATCCAAAGCATCTAACTGTTTTTTTTCTTCTCAAATACCACTTGGCTTATTTCACCTTTAATAGGCCAATTAATATAATAATAAGTCGAAATCTAAATATTTCAATGTATTTTTTTTTGTAAACGAGTAGTTTAAATTTCATTTTTCCTTGAAGCACAAAGCCAATATATATTTTTTATGCGGCCCACGAGATAAAAAAAGGGTTTGCATGCCTAGTACAAGATGTCCGCCAATCGTATTTAAATACTTATACGATGCATGCAAGTCTAAATATTGCCTTACGATAGTTATATGTTAGTCTAAAACTGCAAAATAGTCAATGAGGCGAAACACGTGCCACATTAATAAAACAACCAGTTGAATAACAAGTTAAAATTTACATTTTATATTTATGACGACGTAAATACTGTAATATTAATTTACAGTATGTAAATCGTGGTGCTTTTTATTGCAAAAATGGAATGTTTTTTTTGTTGTGAAAAATTAGTAGAATCGTTTTTATGCTCGATGAAGCTAAAATCCCGCGTTTTTTTTTTGTTAAATCACTCAAACCTTTCATTTACACGGTCCCTTCCCCCGTGAAACGGCCAAATGAATACGCGGAATAGATTTATAATGTTTTTGTTTATTTTCTCGTTTTTCTCGCAATCGAGCGCCGCGTTACGGGTGAGTCTCCCGACCTTCCCCCTGCGCCCGTCAACCTTTATAAAATATATTAGCTTATTTTTTTATTTACCCCGTGATAAATCGTGGTTGGTTTCATATTTGACTCTCGCGGGAGAGCCGACCGCCATTTTTTACCTGCCCGGTACTGTAAGGGCCATTTACAACGTCAAGTTTCAGTTTTTTGTGCTACTTCGAATGGCCGTTGAACCCGAATAACTAGGCTTGCTAATTCAGTGCTTGTTGTTATTGATTTGGAAAGAATGAAGAAGAATCATATTACTATTAAAACTAATGCATTGTTAAGTACAATATAAAAATACAAAAAACAAGTACCCGGCCCAGTGGGATTTTTTTTATCCATGTCCGCTCTTAATGGAGGTATCTCAACATAAGTTTTTCTACGGGAACTGTTTGTTACTCAGTCGCTCAACCTCAGTTTTCTAAAGAGAGTAGTAGGTAAAGAAGGACAGGACTAGTGATTAACTACTCGCTTTAGCTACGCCCAGTTATTGAAGGATCGGAAGGGTGGGAGGAAATATTTAGAAATTACAAACACCCATGCTTACGAACAGAAATCGATCGAAAAAATGCTGTTCGCACTGGGAGTCAAACCAGTTCCGTCATGGAAGCCAACAAAACTAACATATATGTATACCCAGCAGTAATATTTCCAGACACAACATAAATAACTTTTTTGTCGGCATTTTTATGAAATTATATAAGAAAAAGTAGGTACTATAGATAAAGCTTACAAAAACAATAAATAATATGGACGTGACCTGGATATTGTCATATAACAAATCAATGTATGGATTAATGATTCAAATGGTTATTCGCAAGGAATCCTTCAAAGCCTCCGACGAAGCGCGATACTTAGTGATGACGTATATCGTCATCTTTCTGGCAGAAGTTGAAAAGTAACAAACCTGACAACAATATTAGGTATTCTTTGATATCAATTCTTTATCTGGAATAACTCAGTTGGTGCATTTATTATACCAGACCAGTTAGCTAAAAAAGCATGTATTTTTGTAAACAATTATTATTAATATAACATATAAAATAACTTAGATTGTTCCACTTGTTGTGCTACAAACTGTGTCACGTGTTTCGCCTCTTTCAGATGCATCCTCAGATAGACTTACTTTCACAAATACTTGCTTATATACGAATGATTTTAATTTTACTATTCTGATATATTGTAATAAAAATCTATTATAAATGGGAGGCAAGGAGGGGATGATAGAAACACATTGTTTTCTATGTTATTTTAATCTAAGTTATTTTAAATTAAAATGAACTTCCACAAAGTTACCGCCGAATTCATCGAAAGTAATTAGTATTAGCGCTGGTTTAAGGGTAGGCGACTTATCTCTGTATATTAATTTTAGCCTCTTATTTGTGTCAGATCAGCGTCAATGCATCCATATCTTGATATTACAATTATCTGTGTAACATACAATGTCAATGCTAAAGGCTTTATATTAAAAGCTATCAAAGTTCACTTAAAAACTTCCGACTGAAAGAAATCAGTTATGGTTATCAATGCGTTGGCAGTAGGCAGATATATATGATGTGAGTTTATTTAGAGATGCGTAAACTAGCAACAGTGAAAAACCATGTATGAACGGTATGTATTTGTATTTTCAGTCAAAGAAAATGTGTGCAAGATGAAAATCCTCTCCCCTAATCACAACTTTTCATTAGCGCTTTGAAACAGCTTTATATAGTGAAAAACAAAGGGCATGTTTCATATCAACTTTGACTGTTTGTTCTACCCAAACACTGGTTGGTACAAGGACCTAACTCATGCAGATCAGACAGCATGTCACAATAATATTAAAGTTAGATATATTTTTTTTAAATATTTCTATGTTAAATATTTTAAATCTTTTCAATATTATATAACACTTAAATAATGTAAAATAAACAGCAGTTACAGGTGGAAGACTATTTCGAAGCAATAGTTAAATATTTAAGATATGTGATTTTTGACAAAAACTTTCTTCACTTTTAAGGTTGTCACTTTCATCACCTTCACTTGATACCTTTTCCTCAAATACTAAGTAGTACTTTTAAGGTGATCTAGTGTCAATTACTGGTGGAACATTAAATTAAACCCTTTTTTCAGTCTCTGTTCTTAGTTTCAATTTTCACAAACTTATTTTTTTTAAACTTAAAAGCTAAATTTCGATACTAATTCAGCTTTTCAGTTTACATCCTTTTGATAATGCGTACATCAAGTTTGATACATTGTGATTATCGAAAAATGCTGTTTTGAAAAAACTTTGGGTAACGTCCTTTTTCCTTTCCAAAGTCGATATATCAATGAATTAAAATAAAACATAATAATGAGACATTTATAATAACGGAAAGTGGATGTATCTTCATAATGCACGCTAAATGCTCGTTCTCCCTTCTTGTAATCCCTACTTTATATGCAAGATTGGTCTCGATCTTCATTAATTAAGTAAATGAAGTAACAGTGTTTCGAAAGACTGCGACACTGTCGATCTGGGCCATCATCGATTTTGCCCATCCTTATTCGGCATTTGCTTCGCCCGCAAGCGATAGGAGATGTTAGCTTTAAAATCCCCACAATAATAATTCAGACTCGAGGTTCCCATTACTGTTATCATTACATCCGAATATTCAATTACATTTTCGCATCAGTCTAAGAATTACGCGCGCCAAGTGCTAGGCTAATTGCACCAGATTATGGGAAGCGGGATTTCTAGCCAGGTAGCCATTTTTATTTTTCCAGCGTGCGTTCATACCTATACCCATGCACTTCTGGGTACTTGTAAACGATCGTCAAATATTATATAAATTTATGGTCAGTTAATGAATAGTAAAAAAGTATTATCTTACTTATAAAATAATTATTTAGCTGCCTAAAGTGAAGAGGATCTCGGCCACAGTCAGGAGCTGAAAAACAAGAAAAACAAAACATAAGACAGAAAATTTTTGTATTGAATATATAAGAGCACTTTTTTAAACCTCTTTTGTTTGTTGTCTGATAGATTCCAAAGCATAAATAGTACATTTATATTATATATATAAATTAATGTATATTTGTTTGTAACTTATGCGTTTTTATACCGCTCATCCGATTGCGATAAAAGTTGTTAAGATTTCAATACGTTAATTTGTTTGTTTGTCCCGTATGCGTTCCTATGCCGTTCATCATATTGCGATAACACTTTGGTGAGTTGTTGTGCGGACGCTCACAAAGGCTTATGAATCAGCGATGGGCTGCCAACACGTTAAATGTGAATAGTGTATCTTGAAGCACTTCAATAAACAGAATGAAAGCACAAACACTTTCTTTCTTTGAATGGCATTGCATCGCATACTGGGCACTCGCTAGTAATAAAGTAAATACCACAGTACTGAATATTCATAATACATAATCATTTAACTCTAATATCAAATATCTTCCACAAGTGTTGATTTTGATATTAAAATTTACAATAATTATAGTCGAAAAAACATTTTTGCTAATTTCCACATTTATTAATATAGGCCAGGACCGATTTCGCTCCGGCATACCAATTATTTATTTCATTTTGATTAGGATAAATAACACTGACAAATTTTATTCTCTCTCTCTCTATTCAGTTGATAGTGCTCATCATGAACGAAACTGGTCCTGATCTAAATAAATAAAAGTGGAAATTAGTACAAATTTATATTAAACGTTAGAGTGTACGCTTGGCAGTGTACACTGTAAAAGTGAATAGTTATAATATTACGTAAATTAAAATGGCTTATGATCAAATAAACTTTCGGTTTGATCATTTGCACTTATAGTGTAGCTCCCCATAGAAAACTCTGTTTGGCTACAATATTTTATTTTTGAATTAAAATAAAATATATGCACGGATGGTTGTGATAATAAATTAAAAATATATATTACATATGTATATTGTTATATTTTCAACAAAACCAAAAATCAAGTTCACGTGTACCAGTGAAAACCATCCAATCCACAAGCCCAATTATTTTTAACCCAATTGAAATGACATAAATCTGTGCCGACGACATATTGAAACCATCGCCAAATTAAAAATGTATGACATTTTAGACGGCAATCTGCGGTTGAATACGAAACCACGAAAAGAAGAAGAAAGTTAGCAGTAAAGTAGATGATCGAATTCTTTCGCAATATAATTAATGCGGCGTATAAAAAATTGCCACCGTGTATTATCGAACACGGGTGATTTATATTTGGTATCAAGTGAAGCTAATTTTCGTGCCGCTAATAAGTGTAACGTGATGTTTTACCGATAAAAGGAGCTATAACGAATACATAATAAGCTTTTGGCTCGAATACGAACAGCGAAATTTACAAATTCATGTCACAGGAACAAGAACAGCGGTTCTTTGGCACGACCGTCGGCCTCAATAATAAATTGCTTAAATAACAATAAAAAACAACGATAATTATATAAATTTAAAGTAACAACCGATAATAATAATAAAAAAGTTATATTTAGAGCATTTTTACTGATGAATAAAATTTAAAAAATAACGAATATTAACATTTTTTTTAACCATTTATGTTTCCAATGTGGATTATGTGTCATTCTGATTAGGGATTGTAATACCAGTATTATCGAATCCGGGATCCCGGTATTCGTAATGTTTATTGCATATCAAAATACCGGTTAATAAACTGCAAAATACTGGTGTTTCGGTATTGAAAATTAGCCAAAAACAAACTTTAAATGCATAGAAACCATACGTATTCAATTTTAAGGGTGTTCATTGTCAATACTTGGTGGCATGGCATTATATTTTTAAAAAATACCCATTTGTACTAATTTTACATTTATTTAAAACGATATGGACCGGTTTCGCTTATGACGAGCGTTATCAACTGATCTTTCGTCATGAACGAAACCGGTCCTAATATTTTTCAATTAAAGTGAAATTATTACAAATGAATATTTTATTTTTTTAATATAATGCCATTCCACCAAGTATTGACAGTGAACACCCTAAAACTAAAATACGTATGGTTTCTATGAATTAAAAGCTCGGTTTTGGTTAATTTTCAACACCGAAATACCAGTATTTTGCATTTTATAAACCGGTATTTCGGTATCAAAAAAACATTACGAATACCGGGATCCTGGATTCGGTTATACTCAAGATCGCCAAAGTGTTCGTGATTCGGGGATTGGAAGCCCTACTTGCTACATAGGATTGATGATCTGTAATTTACTGACGTTAATAATTTGTATCAGGATAAAAAGACTTCGAATGAAAATTGAATAAATAGGTGCATTCAGTATCGAAAATATGTGAATACAGAGATAGAAATTTGACGCTTACCTGGGGCAAAAGCTAAATCGAAAATAATGACCGCTTGAAGCTTTTGAACAAAAACTCCCTTTGAATTCATTATCGTTTTTTGTGGGGCATGCAAATCGTTACGTCGTAGACTCGTAGGTGTGAGACTTGTTTCCAGGAAGGGTAAATATATTTGTTTGATAGCATGGAACTATGGCACTAGAACACACCAATAGGCGGTGGAAAAATATTTGAATATACGCCATTAAAAATTAAACACGTTAAATCGGTTGCGTGATGAAATGACTTAAGATTTACGAGTTTTTTTATTTGTGATATTATGGCCTAAGTTATAATGATGTATGATTATGGCTGATGAAATGGAAGATTATGTCGAGAAAGTCTTGGCTTAATTTTAATATACTAGGTATTAATATTGAAAAACAAAAGTTATGATTTTCTGATACAGATAACCCCGCAGTTAATCAAATAGAAAAGAAGTTTCAAAATATTCAAAATATAAAACTCTCATTTGTACTAACTTTCACTTTTATTTTATACGATCAGGACCGGTTTCGATCATGACGACCATTACCAACTTTTTAAAAAAGTCTTTCGCAGATTTAAGCATAATTGTGTCGCTACCCGATTTCAAAAAGGAATTTGTTGAATTCCCAAAATAAAAAAAAGTGGAACCTTTTTTTAGCTCTCGCACGGATTGTTCAAAAAATTTTCAGTGGCCAAATTCCCGAAATGGAAAATTGTGAGACTTTTGAGCTCTTTTTTAGATCTCAAGCGAATATCAAAAAAAATGTTTACTTACCTGTTCTTAAAAAGTTTTCGAGAAATTTTCCCTACTTATCCTCAGTCCCGAAATCCCGGGTAATCTTCGGATAATATTAATGCACTATCACAATCCTGGAATTGATAACCCTAGTGGAATGGACAAAATTTTAAAGATACATTTTTTTATTTAATCAGTTTTGTAATACCGGTATTGATATATACCAGCGGCTGGGCAAACTTTTTTAAGCTCACGGACCACTAAATTCACAATTTTAATCAAGCGGACCACTAACCGGACTTGGCTCTACTGTAAAATATGACGGATTGGCTCTACTGTAAAATATGTTGAAAATCACTGAAAGAAATAGTCGATATGTTTTTGAATATAGAAAGCACGTGTAAACTATCTTTCCAAACAATCTTTCAAGTACGTACGTAGTTAAAAGAATATCTTAAAACAAGAGGTATGGGGCATTCTGGAATGTATGCCAGTACAAAGGAACCGGAAGGTATTATTTAGCAAGCGCTGGCTGGCAACACTAAAAAGTTTTCTTTTTAAACGTTGGCGGGTGGAGAGATTTCTTTTATTTTTCTTTCCCCGGAATGTTGAAACAAGTAAAGTCGAGAGCGGGAAAATTTCGCGGATGTTGCCATAGCTTAGATCACCAAACATTCAGAAGTATTTTCCAACATTGTTAAATTTTTTAAGCGAACTTTTTTTCGCGATGGTTGATGTTATTTTTCTGAAGGAGAATTTTATGACCTATTTAAAATTATTATGAGGTGCTGCGCTCTGGAGTTTGACTTGGGAAGAATTTATGATTCTGAAGGCAGACAGAAATTCCTTGATTAATTAAATTTCATTATAAAGTCTTGTTATGTTGAGATGAATGTTGAATATTTTTCATGTATTTAATGATTTAGAAAATATATTTATAGCAAGCCGTTCTTGTTACATTAGATAAAATAAATTGTTAACGCATATTTTTAAAAGATATATACAGACGCATGAAACCAGTAAAATACTTTGATTAATTATTGCAAAGAGCGGGTTAAAATAATATTCTTAAATATTATGACATCTTCATATCTCCACCACGTGTGATTGAAGTATGTCGTGAGAAACATTTCTGTGGCAATTTAACGATAATTCATTTGCCACATGTGTATTGTGCAAGATACAACATATGAGATTGCAATTTTGTAAACTGATTTTGTAATTTACGGATGCAGTTATTAATATTCGAAATAATATAAGTATGACTTCCGCTTAAAAACGAATTAATATTATTATCGATCATAATATTAAGGCTCTGACAATAAAGATAGTTGTCTCGATTGGGCTAGACATTGAGTAGGTATACATAATAATTAATTTTAATATTAAAGCACTCCGAATCCGAAATCCGAGTGAGTGTTGGACAAGCAAAATCTATGAAATGCAGATACGATAAATGCATTTCACAAAACACCACGTATTGATATATTTCAAATTTTACATGTTCCAGAACCGTAAAATTAATTTAATTCAGGAATTAATACGATCACATTAAATACAACATACAACAAATCTTTAATGTGTTATGAGAATTTGGAATTACAATTAAATTAAACATGAATTCAAGTAATTTTAATGATTTTTATTCTTGGAATAACGTTTGCGAATTTCGTTTGAAGTCATATTTCACAAGCAACGAATGTTCCTTAATGAGTAACTTAAATACGAGTTTACAAGAAGTAAACACTCGTTGTGTAGGAATAATATGACTCATATATTCTGCTACGGAAGTGTTGTTTTTTACAAATATTTTCTATAATCTGGATCGTACCAATTGCGCTGGAGAGTATAATACTTTCAGGAAAATATTTAACCAATAGTACAGTCTAATGATTTGATATGACAAATACTGTATTTGTCGAAACGCGTTATTTTTTTAAATTTAAATATATTTTTTAGAAAATATTCACGTTGTATTGGGGGTTTAAAGATAAATAATAAGAAACGTATGTCCGTACTGAATTTGTCTCCACACATTTCGTATTCTAGTAATATCAAGACTTGCCTGGCGCGTTTGGGTATAAAGTAACATACCAATTGTCGTGAAAGGGACGCTTATCGCGATTTATTTTCATACATTCGATACTCTTTTTACACGGTTTCGAAATAACACGATGCTGCATCCTTTGCATGTACTCACACTCCGCGTTACGCGTAGATAGGCGTATTCCTGTAAACACGAAATATTGTGAAGAAATATTACACAGGTTCTGGATATCTCAAGTGTTGAAAGCGTCGTCGTAACAAATGTGTGTAACCGAGTTCATCTATAGTCTGATGAAGCTACAGTAAACCACTTAAAATATTTGATTTCTAAATTAATTTTTATACAAAAAAGCCCAGCTACCTATTTTTTAAATTAAAGTACAAGTATTTAACACTTTTTTACAGGGCAATGCGTGGAACGAATCTACCGTGTTAAAGAAGAAACCAGTGTATTTGATAAAAAATGATCATGTGGAAAAGAAATAATCGACCATCACATAAGAGACGTTCGAAGCACTAAATAGCAACCGAAGTTCACGAATTTTAATTATTCAATCCTACTCTGAAGAAATAAAATGCGTTGTATTTAGCTAAAACGGTATTTAATTTTACAGACCCGATGTCTGGATAATACATAAACACAAAATTATAATTTTATCGTTTTTTTCATTCTACATAATAAAAGTTTTTCGGTAAAAGTAAATCGGACAGGCAAAACTTAACTTAAATTTCAACACTCAATTGTAAAGTGTTACGAAACGTTATTATCTATAGTTATGTACTATATTATTGTATTGTATTGTACTATATTATTGTATTGGCTATTGTACCAAAACTTTCGTCGGTGGACTAGTTGTTGGGCTTTGAACCTTTTTATTATCAGATACAGTAGCAATGTGTGTTACCATTGAATACCATTAAACTTACATAAAAGATCAATATTTCATTGGAAAGGAGTTGAGCCAGTTGAATGTAAAAGGTTTAATTTGATTGAAGAAGCATAAGTGCTGATAACTGACAAGATCGATATTTATGCAAACGTGTACACACATATTTACAATAATTTGGTTACTTACGTAGCGCATAGTTTCTCAAACTTTTCAACCTGTGGCTCCCTTTTGACTCTTATGTTTTTCCGTGGAAGGTTTTCGAAAGACTTTGGCCAATTTAAATTATTGTTGAATTTACGGATTTCCCAAAATAAACAGACGTGAGACCTTTTTTTACAGCTCTTACCGGAATTTCAGATTATTTTGTCGCTGCCCAATTTTTAAAACATGGGAGTTTATGGATATCTGCCCGTGGCCCCTCAAAACTGTGCTGTGGCTTCCCCTGGCTCTTCTTCTTTAATAGATTCGGCGGTAATTTTGTAGTAAGTTCATTTTAGACATAAAATTAAATTTGATAACTTTGTTGTGCTGCAATTTGTGACACGTACTTCGCCTTTTTGAAAAGCATCATCCGACTATCGCAAGGTTTACGAATAAACTACAAATTGAGTGGAGTACAGCAAGTAAAATAACTAAGTATTCAAATTTAATTTGATATTTAACCTTTTGTTTGTTATAACTGTTTTGTGTTGTTGAATTTCTTGTTATAGGAAATCCGATATACGCTTCTGTGTTTGTTTGTGGCTGAGAATCGTGTTAGAATAAATAATTAGTGTAAAAATATTGTTTTCGTTCTTTTTAGTGAATGGTTTTGCTATAATATTATTAAAACTGAAAGCTAGATCTTTGGTTATTACAACTTTACTACGCACAAGAATTATTTTTAAACACGTTTGGTTCTTGATAACAAACAATTAAAACCACTGCTTCGAATTTATACGTCATTGAGCGAAAGCTTCCAAAGCAAAAGGAAATAGTGTCAAAAATCATAATTCCTAGAAGCTCATCACACTCGGCTTGGTGCGCGAGTATATCTTTTGTTCTACGAGAAACATCGTGGTGCTTTGAAGACGAGGACGGATGGAGGGATTCAGGCATTGTTCTTTGGCCGGATACAACCGAGCCTGTCAGGTAGTACTGTCGAGGAGATGTGTCGTGAGTAGCGAGATCAGCGGATGCAATATATCACGTGAAATAGTCTTGGATAATTTACGTCACCCTATTCTAAAATAGTGTATTGGGTACGATGTTTTTTTGACGATTGATGAATGGAAGTTATTAAAGATATTACAAAATCAATTTCAATTATTTACAATATGAAGAGTCTATAACCGAGTAGTCGACGTTACGCCGATATAACTTATACCCGAAAACTATTCTAAATTTAGTATTCAATAAAAATCGTGCAAACAAAATCGAATATTTAATATTTTCTGATTTTTTTAAAAAATATTTTTAGTCAGTCAAGTTTTAAAAAAAAACATTTTAGGAAAATCGCGGAACAAAAAACGAATTCGTGAACATATCTTTTTTTTTTAATAACTCTGAAGAGATTTTCAAATATTTATCGCATTATGTGCACGTATTTTAATGCCAATGTAACGCGTATTCAAAGGACTCACCAGTGAGTCTTCCGTAATTAATGAGTTAAGTATCACAGAAACGCATGTCTTCAAACAGATTACACAAATAATTAAATTTAGTAAATTAATAGAGTAAATAAATCAATATAATTCGATTAAGATTATTTGTATAAAATTGCATGTAATGGGATTAGAGCCAAAGCCAAAGCCGTAGCCAAAGCTAACGCCTTCGACCACTTGATCACGGGCTCTGGCCGTTACTTTACTCTCCCGTTAAGGGACATTATTATACATAATATCGACTGTGGAAAGGAAAAAGGACGTAACCCACAGTTTTTTCAAAACAGCTTTTTTTCGATAATCACAATGTATCATACTTGATAGACGTTCTATCAAAAGGATGTAAGCTGCAAATGCCGAATTAGTATCTAAATTTAGCTTTTAAGTTTTTTAAAAAAGATGAGCTTGTGAAAATTGAAACCAAGAGAAAAGACTTCAATAAATATTAGATAATGTCAATTAAACACCAGTTTAGAAGTCTCCGTGCACGTCAAGGTTGTGTATATTTCAAAATTTGCATATGGCCCAAAATCATTAAAACAAGTTTTTTTGTGCCTCCTGTAAGATTTGCTATGTGTGGGTTACGTCCTTTTTCCTTTCCACAGTCGATATAACAACATTATTCATTCGTCGGTTTTCATGCACACTAGTTTTTAAAGTTCCTCGTGATTACCATAACACGCAAAGATACATTAACATCATCAAGTAAATAGCTGAACGTTACGATATATAAGCCTATCTTGAACACGCTGTCACTTTCGTAACAAACCCGCAACATCTTTTGTCTCGAACTTCCCTACACCCGCATTAACATAACCCAAACCCAACCCCAACATAGGTCATTTCCTTTGACCAACTGTAAATAAAATGCTCCTAACAAAGTTTCAAAGAGAACTTACAGATCTTCCGTCAGATTACGCTTAGGATTAATGAATGACTCATCTGTCTCAACAATATAATCATCTGAAACGTTAATTATACAATAGTCTTGATATATTTAAATATAATAAGCAAGTTGGTTGTACAACCAACCACCTTTTGTGTATTTCACTTTCACACAAGTGTTATACAATGAAAAAAATAAAATACTCTTTTGTACTATTTCCACATTTATTTAATATAATCAGAACCGGTTGTGTTCATCAAAAGAATTTAAAAAAAACTTTACACTTTAAAATGCTCGTGATGGCAAAACCAGTTTTGGTAATATTAAATAAACGTGGAATTAGTACAAACAAGTGTTTTTGTTGTTTTATTCTCTAAGACCAGGACCGGTAGCATTACGAATGAAGCATTATACTTTTTTATTAGCCCAAAAAGTGTTTTATTTTTCAACGCTATGTATGTAGCCGCTGATTTCGTGGCCGCTTTCCGTAAATCGATCAAGATGCTGTATCCCGATTTTTCCATTATCCAATACCGAGCATTAAAAATTATAAAAGTGTTGACTAACTCAACTTTGGTTAAGTGATATTCACTATCATCCGTATCCAAATATCGGGAATTCACGTCGAGTCGAAAGAGGAATCGAGAATAACCCGATCCCCATATGCCATTGCTACACGGCTTCTCCCTGAATTTAAATTATAATGGTAAAGCTAGATAACTTACTATTTCCCAATGGAAGGACGTAGCGAGTTGAAAATAATCGCATTCGTTTGGATAAACTTCTCTAATGTTCTGAGCAGTGGCGTTCGGTCAATGTGGCATTCGATCAATGCACCCCTTGTATATATATATATGCAGGGGCGGTTATATTTCATGAAATAATATTCAAACATAACATTTATACCATTCACTCATTTTAAATTATTCATGTATTTATTATAATAAAGAAAGAAGAAATGTCATAAGAGGGAGTATTGTTGAATATCGATAGCAATAAAAGAAGCTGATAAATAATGTAGCTCAGTGAATGAGAATAATATTTACTAACAAACATCTACTTAAAATCATCATCAAGAACATATTAATCGGTCGGCTTACGGTGTTTACTGACCACTAATATAAATTGGGTAAAGGGTCATTTTACTGGTCGCCATAATTGCATATTCGATATCGGTCGACGGTCGGGTAAATACTTAACTAACTATAAATTGTATATGACGAGATTCTAAATTGCTATCGGTAACCTATAAAATGCCGGGAGGCAATATTTCATTGTTTTTTTTCTCATCGGCGAAAACTAGAATCGGAATATAGCTTGTTACTTAATCAACAAATCACACTATACTATTATAAAATTGCACATGATTAATGACACATTTTACCGGGTATATTTTTAAAATATGTATGATCACTCTAATAATTGTGGACTCAACTGAGCCAAATATCAATTATACAACTATTGATTTTTTTTTGAGTGCCAATTTTTTAAAACTTAATCTATATAGGTACGTACATTGTTATAAGCTTGATTATGGTACTCCTATGCTAGCTTTTGCTTAAAAGGTACGTTCGCTGAGATAGACCCTTCCAACTTTTAAGTTTTTAGACCGAAACCCGACTTTTACGTGTGGGACACAAAATTTCAATCGTTTTTATTCATATCCGCTCTCAATGTGAAGCATTTGGCCTCTTGTTTGAACTTGTTGTGAAGTGTTTGTTACTCAGTCGCTCAACTTCTTTTATCAAAGAGGTAGGGCTAGAAGAATAAGACTATAATAGGACTGGTCGTTAGCTAATCGCTGTCACTACATCCAATAATTAAAGCATTGGAAAGGGTAGGAGGGAATTTTTAGACATCACAAGCACCCATGCCTTCAAACATAAATCGATAGAAAAAAAAATGACGTTCGTATTGGGACCAATGTTATCTCTAAGCTGTGTGCGCGCGTACACAACTCGCAGAGCGCGCGCACATGCAATGAACAGATCGCCCAAAAGTTACACCAGCTATAGCACCACCAGAATAAGTTAATTGTCATTATATAGTGTTGATTATTATTGTCATTATTAAAAAATAACCATTTCGTTAAGTAGGTCTAAATACCGTTATGTGGCGCACATTTTTTTAAATTTCCTTTTAAAGTTGCACAGTCAATGTATTTTGCGCACATAACCTTCGGAAAATTAGAGGGAACATATATTGGGAAGTCCGTGAAGTCCGGCACCGAAGGAACAGACTTTTGATACAATTTAGCTTAAACTTTATCCATAAATCAATCGGAATCATTGGTGGATCGTTTATTTGAAATGCATAATGATTGATGCGTTACAAATAACCCACTCGATGAGAAATACTTCACAACGTCAAGATCTTCATCGTATATTGCTAATAGAAAAGTTATATTTAAAATCTCCAATATTGTATAAATACTATGAAGAAAATCCCAGCGACGGATGTATAAGGCAACGCAAAGGACGCCTTCTCCCGTCCAGTCAAGATTGAGATTATGAAAAGACAAGAACGTCCCCTTCTTGGCGGCCTTAGCGTTGACAAATTAATTAGGGGAGTATTACTACCCCTCGTCAAAAATGCTATCTCTTAGTTAGCAATTGTATGACTAATTCTATGACACACGAGAGTTGTAAAAATTGATTAATTGGCGAGAATAGATAGATACAAACCTCGGTAATGAATTTGACCAGAAATCCTAAAAAAGTTATATTTTTTTACCTTATAACATATTCGCTATAAGGCCTGTCAGTGGCAAATCATTATATTAAAAAAAAGTTAGACCAATAACGAGGCGTGACAAACAAAAAAAGGCCACATTCATTTATCTGATTTAACAAAAGGTAAAGTAAACGTTGACACCGCCCCTTATCTTTTCGACTGTTGAACATATAATAATGGGTTGATTACTCCACTGGACTAGTGACAAAACTTGTGTGAATGTACATAATTTGAACGATTCAAATTTAATATTGAAATTCCACTAAGCACCTTCAGTCGAAATCTTAAATTATGGGTATAATTTTTTTGAAATATTTAATTATTCGACTTTTAATAATGAAGGGTTGTGAAAAGAATACGTATTGTACTACAACCAAATTTACTAACTAATTGAAGAGGAAGTAACGAGAACGATTATCTAACCACTAGTCCACTTCTAATCCTACTCTTGTCGGATAGAAAAAGGTTGAGAAACTTGAGTACACGCAGTTATTGTAGAAACACTTATGTTAAGAAAAAATGTATTATGAATTAAATTAACTATACTTATGAGTTAAATTAAATTATGATATGTGACAAACAAATAAGTCACAAAAGGAGTGATCACGAAAATATCAATTCTATATTTAAATGTGTTTCGTTTAAAAGTAGGCTAACGTATATTATAATAAAGGCTCAGTAGGGGCAAGGTATGGCGGCTTTATCTTTTAGTGGATGCAAGGCGAAATAATTTCAGAATTAATTCAACTAAATATGCCACCCATGCCGTTCATAAATGCTATAATCATCTTGGCGTGTCAAAACTAGAAAACGGAAATTGCCAAAATACGTGTTATGTGCATAACTGAACGTGCTTCCTTAGATCTATGGGAAGACACATATGGTATTAGAAGTATTACTCATAGTTTAAGACAGGCATTTTGAAATGCGTATAAAATTGAATATCGATAGGAAGTATAAGGTTTATTCAGGAGAGTTATGAGCGAATGGATTAAAACGAAAAACTAATAAAGGCTACAAGGATTTTTAATAATATTCTAAAGAGTAGTTATATTATTTGACGAACGGGCATAGAAAATTATTTAAAACTTTCTGGAATAAACCTTCATTACGCTTAGATGACATTGACATGGGTTGGAGCCGTTGGAGGAAAGAATAGGCGAAACAAAGAATGAATAAATACATTCTAACCAACATTGCTGATTGAGTAATAATGTGAAAAAATATCTAATAAAAAAGTTTAAATTGTATTTTACACACAGTTCTGATGAAGGAATACGCCGAAATAGTAATCAACAATTTTTTTTTAGAACTAAAATACATTTGATACTTTTTCTCCTTATTACAATGGAGGAAGTCAATTTCAATTCATAATATATCGATAGTAAATATATTTTCTACGTAAATAATGGGAAAAGAAATCGTATTTATTTATGTAACTGAATACGATGTAAAACAATTTGAGCGAAAAAAAAATATTCCACAGAAACGGCCAATCGGGATAATAATTGGGACGGGACGATAATATTTAGATGCTAGATCGAAGAAATCAGTAAATCGGGAATGATAAAATGGAATCATTAAATATTGTTATGACGGGGTCTTGGTCAAGTAAAAAATAAACGATCCATGTAAAAAAACGAAGATAGCGAGAACGGCAGATCGGGGTTCCACTGAAAAAAAAACGCAAAACGAAATGCGAGGCTAGAAACTATTTATGAAAAATATTCAAGAAAACGGTTAATCGGGATAATATTCGTGAAGGGACCAAAATATTTGAACGATAGATTGAAGAAAACCGAAAATCGGGAAACGATTAATGCGGTATTCTTTTACATTGTTCTTATGGATGTTTGGCCGAGACTATGAAAAATAAACGATCCATCCGGGAAAACGAACAATGCGAGAACGGTAGATCGGGGTTCCACTGAATTTAACAGAATATTTTTTGATTGAAGGATTGAAAGGGTGATAAGGATTTTTTAAAAATATCACAAGCACCATACCTTCGAACAGAAATTGATACGCCGATTGAAAAAATGCTTTTTGTACTGAGACTCGAATCCGTGAGAAACACTAATGTCGTGTTTAATAAATTTAAAACTATAATTTGTAATATAAATTAAGATGTTGTTAGAGTAAAAAACAAGATGTATTGTGTATCTCTTTAAGCCAGTAAATGCTGAGTAAATGCAGGTTTTCGGATCGGATGGGTGGCAGAGTGCACACCGCAATAATGAATATCTTCGAAAAGCTTTAATTCTTTAATCTATTGAAAAAATATCTATGGAAGAGTAAGTAATCTTAGAGATTCCAACTTGTGACTACGGAACCGGCCAATATATACGAAGAAAGCCATTATCAGGACAATAGCCCCAAAGTTCTCAGCCACTGAATTAGAATGGTAAGAGTTTCGAAGTAACAATTAAGGACCGCGCTCTTCTGATTTGTTATTCCAGATACGGGCCGGAGGATAGTTACGCGTCATTAATTGAAAACCCAATATAATTTATGTTAAAAATTACTACAATCGAAGGTGTGGCGTTTGAATCAATGGTTCCGTTCGGGTGCGGACGTGTGTTGACTGCATATCCGAATTAAGCGGTTCTATTTTTGGGCGTATGCGCCATGCGTTATCGAGTACGTTTTTTAGGGTGACCATACTATGCGTCACTTCGTATAATAGCTGTGTAGCTCCAGTTTTTAAATTTAAATCGTTCAAATTATGTATATTCACACAAGTTTTTTCATTAACGACCCGCGTTTCGCCTTTCTGCATCTTCAGGATGTGCTTCTGTATGGAGTAATTCAGGATGTATTTTTTTTTAAATTTACTTATTATAATAATAAGTTATATTCTAACCAGACTGATCTGAAGCCAAAAAAAATATTTTAATATTTTTGTTTGTAGCAATAGTATAAATAATCAAAATATACGAAAAAAGTTAATTTATTAAAAAAAAAGATCACCACTCAAAGGGGAAATCAAAACTCTAAGTAAATCTCGTAGTAGAGG
This sequence comes from Himalopsyche tibetana, assembly GCA_030503985.1. Lineage (NCBI taxonomy): Eukaryota > Metazoa > Arthropoda > Insecta > Trichoptera > Rhyacophilidae > Himalopsyche > Himalopsyche tibetana. The sequence continues at coordinate 20,017,688 of JAPJYX010000015.1, read as the reverse complement.
GCGACGCCCTAATTATATAATTGACATAAACATATGTCGCCAACAATTAAAATATATAAAATTGTTATAATTTTAAATTTGAAAAATATACATGTACATACTAAAACAATTTTCCCGAGATACAACTATTAACATGCGGATACAAACGATTTGAGAAACTCATCGCCAAAATGAGTAAAGTCGTTTATTATAATAAGCCAATGTGTTTGTTCACAGGGCGGGAAAAGTGGGTTCAATGAAAGCGAAAGATGACTTAATTCGGCGACAATACAATAAATTAACACAGGCAAAAGCGCCCAATTAAATTGGATTCGCACTCACGTGTTTATTTTGTGCTACGATTGTAGATCTAAATAAATTCATATTTTAATAATAAATTATCTAACGCAAAACAAAAACGCTCCAACATTCAGAATCGCAAGGGTTTTGGTAATGTAATATTTGACATAACAGACAGGAAATTTAATAAGTAAAATTTATTTATTTCTTCATCATTTTAGGATCAGTGATCGTACCGGAATTTCGGGATTCACTCCTTAGTCACTGGCATACTTTTCTCGAATAGAGCTAAAAAGGACATCGAGTTGACAATAATTCTGGAATTTATCAATTCGTTACTTTTTTCGCCAGTATTTTCGGTAAATAAAATTCTAAATAAATTTTTTTATAGAAAAAAATATTCGACATTACAGCTTACGCCAATGCGTCAAATATTTTGAAGTTGAAAGATCATACGAGATATACTCGATGAGAAGAGTCACATGAGATACACTCAAAGAGAATTAACTTCACAAACACCCATGTCTTAGATCTCAAATTAAAATCGAAAAAATTCAAGTCGACATTTACCTTACCGGGAATCGAACCCAGACCCACCTGCTCGGTAGAGCAAACTCTAACCAACTAGACAACAGCGGGCGGGTAAGTGATGAATCCTGGGATCCCGGAAGCTCGGATGCCGTAATCACGGGATCAAAAAACGGGTGCGGGATAGGATGCTCTAGTTGATAATGCTCATTATGAATGAAACCAGTCGTACACTATACTTAAAAATTTGGAAATAGAATAAGACTTAGTAAAGTTAATTGTGGCATTACATACAGTAAATTGAATAACACCTTATTATTAGTATCACTGCATTTTATACAAACAACCAAATAACGAAAAAGTTTTTCATCAGTTGATAACCCCGTGACAAAATCAGTCCTGATCTTTTAAAAAAAAATGGAACTAGTAAAAAAAACAAAATTGAATACTAATATTAACTGCTGCATAAGAATTTGAGCAAATTTTGTTAGAAATAAACGAATTTTTAGTCTTCTATGGATTCAGAGGTAACTTTGTGGAAGTTTCTTTTTAATATAAAATTAAATTTGATAACTATATAATTCCACTTGTTGTTACCACGCCAACAGTGACAACAATTCATAATGAGTACTATCAAAGTTTGTATAAAATGACAGATCCCGACATTTATTTTCAAATACATAACTTAAGAATTAATATCAATTTTTAGTTTATTTGTAAACCTAGCGATGCAAAGTCTGATAATGCTTCTCGAAGAAACGAAATACGTGACACATTTTGTAACACAATACGTGAATAATGAAATATTCAATTATAATTCTATATTATACCAGTCTCCTCCTTGAGGTGATTTATGATTTATAGAACCGAAGAATATTAAAATTACTCAATCCCCCACTAGTCGTGGTCAGTGTTCCCTCTAATCTGTGCGCGTGTGCGCGCGCACACACCTCACCGAACGCGCGCAAATGCATTAGAACATTGCGCACAATAGTTACAAAAGCTATACCACTACCTGAATAAATTAATTTTCATAAATAGTGTTGTTAATTATTGTCATTACAAAAAAATAACCATTTCGTTAAGTAGGTCTAACAACCTTACGTGGCGCACAATATTTTTAATTTCCTTTCAAAGTTCCACAGCCAATGTATTTTGCGCACATAAAATTAGAAGGAACATTGGTCGTGGTTTGGACTAGGTTGACGACCCCTGAATTTTGATTTTAAGAACCGATAGATGATAACAATGGCAATTGATAGTGAATAAATAAATGAGTCATATTATGGAATACCTCAACACGATTTATATCGATACTCTGATGAAGGACTAAGTAAATAAATTCATTTTTATCTTTTATAACTTGTTATGTTTGAAAGACTTACATATAAAAATATTTACTCAACCGATAAGGTCATCGAACAAACTGATATCATTGAAATACGGTTTTCACAATAAATGTGAGTAAACAGGCCGTATCTGTTCATTGTAGTTAATGGATAATTGAAACAGGAAGCATTTCGCATATCGAACAGTAAATAGACAGAAAATCTTAACCAACAGCTTATAAGTTTTACAGAAGGTTTTTTTTTTAAAAATAAGTTCGAAAAAGGATTTCTTCAATGTCTATCCTGATATTATAATAAAATTGTCTGACTACATTAAGTTTTCTATATCAGCGTTTCTCAACCAGGGTCCACGTGGAACAAACGATAACAAGTCAAAACACTAAAATTCACAGGCCCTAAAAAAATCAGGTAAATGAGATAACGCTCTAAAATTTATGTCACTGACGCCTTGGGCGATATGGAACAATTTTCGGCTTGAAAAGGCAATTTACCGAATTGTGTCGAAATTTAAATGTACTAAAATTGAACGTAA